>CM062808.1:531217693-532553735 GCA_031772625.1 Pinus tabuliformis | reverse complement strand
TTTAGCTCTTCTAATCTATTCCAAAGGTTGTATCTAGGAACTGTATCTATCTACATACATTGTTAAAACTTCAAATTAATCTCATAAGTTGCTCATATCCAAAAACATCTTTTGCATTTTTTTAGTTAAAATGCTCAAATTGTATTTTGTGAATGTATTTTGAAATTAAAATATACATTTTTTTCCTCCATCTGTATGCAACCCATCTGGGCTTAGGTATGATGTGGATGGATGTTTTAAATTGTATACATTGGTTAAAAAAATCACATATGCTTTCGTACCTAATATTTGTTCATTGAAATTTCTAGATGATTTCCAATTAGATTAATAATGTTAAACTTTTTCTCTACATACATTGTTAAAACTTCAAATTAATCTCATAACCTAATCATCAAACAAAAATTATTTTATGATTTCCTTGAAGTACTTGAATAGTGGCACGTGGCCCAAACCATTGTGGCCGAACTCTTCTTTATACCAGCACGTGAGAGAAAGCAATTTAAAGCTCCTTTATCTTTCTCGTAGCAACTTTCAATAGCCACCTTATGACCGTGGCATATAACCTCAAACTCAGACCTTGGCACTTTTCTTTACGAGCACACCTTCAAACCTTTCGAGAAGGTTAAAGAATTACGTCATATGTATATGGCCCACTCTCTCTGTATTTCTTTGGCCATTCTCTTTATGCCTTCCACGTGAGCCTAAATCTACGTCATCTTGCTTATGTTCTTCTTTCAACCCTTCTGCTTACATGATCTTAATCATAATGGACCAACTTCGATTATGCTACAGTCCAGCATGATCACCACAATTCTACAGTGAATTCTAATTTCCTAAACAATGTCACTCTGATTAAATTGATTTGTTGGTTATGATCCAAAGGATTTTCGCCCCTATGTACTGTATTTAAATTGTGTTCTCGGTTGCTCTCCCTCCTGAGCTTTAAACAATGGCTCTGCAACCTCTGCGTACTATTGTGCACACACTCTAAGTGCAATCCATCCCAAGCTCAAGTGTAACACACTGTGACACATATACACTTAAGTATAAACTATAAGGCTCTTTTAAACGTAATCAAGCAAATATTTTCAATTCAAAACACTCAAACATAATGGTTTTTTCTATTGACAAACACACATATTCTGTACAAAATTACATGAGACCTCTCATTGGCTTGATTTACAATATAATTGGCCCTCTTGGCCTTATGGCCATATTTGGCATTACTTTGCTAGCTCTCTTGACACTCCTCTCTCACTTACTTCTTCTACATCATCCCTTTCTTCTCATTTTACATAATTATAAGAAAGAGGATTCTGAACTGTAATTAGTTTAGAGCCACAAAATCCTCAACACACCTCTATTTAGGATCCTCTAGATCCACCAGTCTCAAAGAGATCTAGCTAAGTCAAAAATATCTCTAACTCACTCAACATTCTCGATATCTCTTCGTAAAAGTAGATCTGATTACAATATTCACAATTTCTCTATATTTCCTTAAGACATAAAAAATACAAATAATTAAACAATGACATTCAATAAGGGAACCAACTTCCTTGTTAAATGGCAGACCCTTAAGTCTAGTCAAAATTCATTTTGACTTGGAGGTAAGATGCTCATGCATCATTACTCCTAAGGTGAAAAAAATTTCATGGTCTCCTGACCACGTGCTTTCATATGCTGATGAAGTCATCTTAGGTTCCAAAATTTAGTTTGTAGATGCCTATCTACTCTATTGATTTTTTGATGGTATGTTGTCTTTAGTTCTATAGCCTTCCACACTTTATGTTGCTGCCCCATTGCTTTGTTGATGCAAAGTTCTTCAATAAATTGCATTTCTTGTTGCCTGTCTTCCTTTGTCTACAGTGCCCTCTCGTGTATGTCTTCCTCAATAGCATCCACAATTCATCAATCAATTTATCAACCTTTGTCTTTGGATTAACTTCACTATTTTCATTGTCTTCAAGATGTTTCACATCCTCCTTATCAAAAGAGTTATACAACTCTTGTCAATCCACTGATCACATTTTGTAGTCCTCTCCTCATTTTTTTAATGCTATTACCTCTAACCTTGTTGTTACAAGTTGAATATGCAGTCTTTGGCTTTCTATCCTCTCCTCCAGGAAATTCAAATCCTCATACAATTCAACAAAATCACTTTGAATTGTACCTGTGTCCTCCATGCAATATCCATCACTTGGATCTTCTGCCAGCCACTCCTCCAAAAGTTTTGCTCATCTTCATCTATGTGTTCTTCCTTTGACATGAGACTTTCAATTAGTATTGAAATATCCTTGAGCATGTCTTCATGAAGTAATTCTCCACCTTTTGATGTTGTCTTGTGTAATTTTGATGAGATGATGTTGCTTCATCCTCTAAAACTGATCTAGGTGGCTCTAGAGAAGCAAAAATTGAAGTCTTTTGATCTCATCAAAACCAAGAACAAATCGAAAATCTCATTGTCCTGATTCCAACGGTGCAGATGACGCCTCAATCCAACTTCGTATGTGCAAGTTATGGCCAGTCAAATATTTGGTCAAACTAGACCTAATGATAGGGTTTAGTAGAGTGCCAACTAAATTTGGAGCATAGCTAACTTTGGCAGTCTAGCTATATTTGATGACATTTCGCTAAATTTGGCATTCTAGCTATATTTGATGACATTTCGCTAAATTTGGCAACAAAAAACTACGTGACAAATTCAGTAGACCTGCCAACACTGACCGTGCTAGATTTGAAAATAGGAGGCTGGTGGGGATTGAACCTGCGTTAGTCAGCTAGCCGACCTGCCAACGATAGCCCCAAAATACACCACCAACAATTAATGATGCCCAATACCCAATGGTCATACTTGACAAGGAACCAGTGGGAGTTAAACCCAGGCCAGTTGGCAGCAACAAATAAATACAAACCAACGTTATAACAACAATGAAATTACATGTAGCCATTCCGACGATTCACTCCAAACGACAGACAAACAATTGGCATGGTTAAAAAAAATAGTTCTCCAATTTTTTTACGGGCTTTGTTACACGACGAATCCAAACAATGACAAATAATCAACTTATTGCTAGCAGACAAATTTTATATTAAGCTTGATGAGGGTTTTACTTAAAAAAATGGTTATAAAACAAACAAACAGCAGGACTTGACCTCGATTGGGCTGTGAGATAGCTAGGGCGCTTACCATTGGACCGTGGGTAGGACTTTGGTAAGTTCACCCCCCCCCCTCAAGATTTAAAATTTTTTACTTGTCTAGAGCCAGAAGAGGAGGCCACGAGTGGAAACAAAGCATAGTGTGAAATAATGAGCAATGGAACCACAAATAGGTGGAAGTCGGAGACGACGAAAACATGATGCACCGAGTTCCAGAGCAGAACCCTAAGTAGAAGAATCTTTTATATTCCTTGGAGGCCCATATTTGTAGGTGTCATAATGGGGTCAAGATTATACTCATCTAAACTGAGTTTTTGCAAGAATTGTGGTGGTGTAGTCCGTTTTGGTATTTGAGTAGCCGATTTTCAAGCCATTGTTAGATTGGGTGGTATAAAGATGCATTATGGCCATTTATTTGTTTTTCTTTTAGAAAAAGGATGGATGTATATTTGTAGGTTCTGGTGATTGTTATATGTTGTAGCAAGGCAATGAGATCTGAAGTTTTACAGAAAATTCATCGCTTTAGCATTTGCATGAAAACCAAGGTGGTGCAGTGCTAAAATAGGGTTGACACTTCATCATAAAGTAATCATGTTTACTGCCATTGGTCTTAGAATTGCGAGATGATTTTGATGATGATAGATGATTTGATGATGAGTAAGAGGATATGTTTCCACTTATGTGAGAATATCCATTTATGCCACTTTTGTGAGAAGTCATTTCTTTGTCTTGTTAAAGGAGAGAACTTTGTGAGTGAGAGTTCTTTATAGGAGAGCGTCTCTTTGTAAGAGAGACATCACCACTCTAGATGAGGGATTTATCCTTGTGTTGATGAAGATCTACCATGTACTCATTATCTTTTGTTGAGATTAATGAAGTGGCCTGCCGACTATTGAACTAGGCCCGAAGACATATTCCACATTGGACAAACTTTGTTATCATGTCTTGTGTTATGATTTCATCTTGGTTATTTGATTCATGTTTATTTTGATGGATTGGTGAAGTATTGTTGTTCATGTTTCACATGCAAATATAAGTGTTTGTAAAATGTCTCGCAATGAATTATTCACATTTTTTTTGGATCAAGTGGTATCACAATGGTCTTACCATTTTTCCAGAGATTGGGAATGTCATCATGGGCAAAGGGTTGGAGTGAGAAGTACTTCAAGAGTTGGAATAGATTAACCATTGCATTCATGCAAAAAATGCAAAGCTTAGCAGTCTTCTACAAGATACAGAGGAAGAAAACTGGAAATTGGGGCTTATGTTAGAACAAACTGTGGGGTAACAAATGGGAGAATGTTCCACTACAAAAGGAAAGCTTTCCAAAGAAGATGACCAAGCATCACTGACAGGATCAAAGGTAAAAGAAACTCCTTAGGATTTTATTTCTATTGGAAGCATTGAGATAACTATTTCAGGCACCAACATGAGACTCCTCACAAAGATAGGGTATAAAGGAGGAGGACATAGTAAGGCCAAGGAATTACTCAACCATTGGAGGTTGTAAGAAGGCCTCAATTTGTAGGATTGAGGTATATTGAAGGAGAGTGTTTAGAGGTAGAAGAAGCAAGAGATTCCTCAAACAAAGAATCCAAGCCATTGTCAATACCATCTTAGAGAAGGGGTGGCACATTACTTTTCGAGAATGGTACCTCCAACAAGAGATCCAAGAAAAGGACAAGGTATAAACCTTCTTCTTGAACCGCAGCAAGGAAATTCCTAAAAGGTATGATCCCCACATGTATGCTAGTGTTCCATTCAATTATGAGCAAACAAGAAATATTAGGCAAAATTTATGGCGTACAAAACCATGTACATTTTGTGGTTTGAATAATCATGCTGTTACCAAGTGTTGGAAAAGAATGGAAACCAAGAAAAAACCAAGACATGAAGGCCCTTCTCCACATCAAGAGAAAAATAAGGTCAGGAAATTATGGAGGAGGAAGAACCATTGCAACCATTGTAACAAGCATGGACATAATATAGCTACATGTTGGGAGCTCCATCCAGAGTTGTGTCCCAAGAAGCTATATCCAGAGTTGGAATCCTTTTAAATAGCTTGTCCTGACCACCATTGTAAATCACATGTTGAAAATTTGTTTGTAAAAGTGATGAATGCATAACATCACTTGTCTATGCAACATATTGATACTTTGGCCTTTTACTCAGCTAGCATGGGATAAGTTTTTGTTGTAAATCAATGTAAACTTGACCATGAGTGTGTCATAAACCCTTGGCAAGTATGGGGTTTTGTTTGGGTCTTGCTTTGGTCTTGTAATTGAATATGTATTAGTAGCTACATGTTTGCATATGGATACAAGTGTTGTTTCAACACTTCGAGCTCTAAAGTACAAAGGTGAAGGAGAAGAAAGTGTGGCCTTTCAGAGACATTTGTTATGCAGATTAGATTACAGTCATGTTTATACTTTGGAGTACCAAAATATCCTCAGTGGGAGGAATGATCTAGGTGGCTCTGGAGAACCTCAAAAATTGAAGTCTTTGGATCTCATCGAAACTAGGACTAGATTGAAAATCTCGTCATCCTAATTTGAATGGCAAAGATGACACCTCAATTCGACGCCATAAGAGGAAGTTGCGACCAAAACCAGAGCATAGAGTGAAATAGGAAGCAACGGAACTGTGAATAGTTGGAGCTTGGAGACAGTGGAACCATGACGTCCCCAGTTCCAGGGAAAAACCTGAGAAAATAAATCTTTGAGGAATCTTTCAGATTCCCTAGAGGCCCAAATTTGCAGGTGTCAGAATGGGGTCAATTTTATACTCATCTGAACCGATTTTTGACAAGGATCATGATGGCAATCCATTTTGGCATTTGAGTAGCTGATTTCAAGGCCATCATTAGATTGGGAGGCATAAAGATGCATTGTGACCATTTACTTGTTTTTCTTTAAGAAAAAGAATGTTTGTAGATTTACAAGTTCTGGTGATTATTGTATGTTGCAACAGGGCAGCAAGATCTAAATCTTTGCAAGAAATTCATCGCTTTAGCCTTCACATGAAAACTGAGGTGGCGCAGTGTTGAAAGAGGGTCATGTTGACACTTTATCAGAAAATAGTCATGTTTATAGCCATTGGTCTCAGAATTGCAAGATGATTTTGATGATGATAAGTGTGACTAAAATCTGACTAGCAGATCCAAGATGACCTGTTGCCAATTATGTGAGAGTGTCCATTTATGGACTTTTGTGAGAAGTCGTTTCTTTGTCTTATTAAAGGAGAAGACTATGTGAGTGAGAGTTCTTTGTAGGAGATTGTCTCTTTGTAGGAGATACATTACCACTCAATATGAGGGATCTATCCTTGTGTTGAGGAAGATCTTCCATGTACTCATGATCTTGTTGAGACTAATGAAGCGACCTCCCCACTATTTACCCAGGGCCCAAAGACGTAGTTGTAGCAACCTTGGTGAAAATTCCATGTAATAAAAGTTAATAAAGGAAAAAATAATAACCATGGTTGATGGGAGACTTATTCCAAGCTAAATGTTGGGCAAAACATCCTAGTGTGGGTGTTCATTAGTTTATTATGGTTAAGGAAATTGAAAAAGACAATGGATAAGGCTTTGGAAAGGAAAAATGGCATCTTTAGCACATTTATTTATGAAAATAATGGAAATTAGGAGAAAAGGAAGGTGAAAGGTCATAGGTTGCATGTGAGGAGTAAGTTGAAGGAAAATAATGGAAAATGAAGAAAATAGAGGCCTAATTGATAAAAAGGCTTATGAAGATCAGTTTGTAACCTTTTGTCAGTTCAGTTTTGGAGCTCTCTCATTATTCTCTCTCTCTCTCTCACTCTTGGACAGTTAGAGTTTTCTTGGAGCACATTGGCATTGGATCAAGAAAGGCAAAAGGCAAGAGGAAGCAGAGATCAAGCAACTACAACATTATTCTTTATAGGTATCAATTTGCATGTGTATTTTCCTTGCTAGATTTGGCGTGCATGGTATTGCATGTGGTTTTTTTGCTGTTATGGAATGGGTTTTGCTAGGTGTGAAAATGTTTTTAGCTTAGCCTTGCAATTTTCAGATAGCCATGGTGTTATGGGGTTATCATGATTTGGTTGAGATGGATTTCCAGATGGATTCGACACTGAGTGAGGTGGATCTCCGAATGATAGAACACATGGCATAGTAGTCCCTAAACTAGACTATGGATCACGGTAAATCCACTGGCCTAGTAACCCCTGAGCCTCACTATGGGTTGCTGTAAATCTAGGATTGTGTTGCCTCGGTGGGCCTAAGAATCCTTGCCAGTGAATGGTAGGATATATGATAGTCCAAGAGGTGGATTTCTCTTCGTTGGGATTAGTAATCTTGGGTTTTGGATTTGTCGTAAAGCTTGGAGAATAGGTCTCAGTTTAGGGCCTAGTGATTCGGTCTGGATTGCGGTAAAGTCTAAGAGAATAGGAGGCAAGAGAATTCCTCACGATGTAGGTGGAGAGATTCAGTGGCATCCATGCTTGTTTGGCCTAGTGATCAGGTGGAGATCAGGGTAAATCCTATTATTTCATGTTTATTATGTTGACCTAGTGATCTGGGATGGATTATGGTAAAGCCTAGCTTCTATTGATGAGGGTGAGGTGGTTTAGCCTCAGAATGACCTAGTTGGTTCTTTTGGTTTGAGTCCTACATTCATGCTTGGAATATGGCACGAGGGTGAATTGCTAAAGAGAGATTTGGCTCAACCATTCCATGGTCGGGTGGACCATGGTAGTCCCATCTCGGGTTTGGATTTTTCATCATCATTATAAGGTTATTTCTCCTTGTATTTCTATGAGCATTATACTAGTTTATATGTGGATCATATGGTTGTGTTTTCCTTGGTATTTCTGTTGCTATTATGCTGCTTATGTATGTTTTATGACAATAGCTATGTATGGATTTCATCATGTTTTTACTTGTAAATGAATGAAAAATGTATCTATGACCTAATAGATGATAATGCAACAAATGACATAAGGGGACAATGCTTCATAGTGATTCTCAGATAAGTATGAGACCCCTATGCTTAAATCAGTTTATAACACCTATATATTACATATTTGTGATATGTTTGACAAAATGCCTTTCATAGCTAGTAGGGGTCTAGTTAAGGGCTTGTTCAAGTACTTTCGAAAGATAGATATTTTAGGCTAATTCTTCCTGTCCCAGATGGAATTCCATTTCGAGTCTAGTTGCAGTTGATCCATCTTGGCAATGTATCTATAGGCTTCTTTTAAATTGAAAAGACGTGCTGAATTTTTGCCCCACCTGATTTTGTCCTCAGCGGAGTCAAGGAGGATTTGTCATTTTTGAAGTTCTGAAGAAAGATCAGACCAGGATTGAGGATTATTATGGGGAGCCCAATTCTTTTGATCCAACCAGATTCTCTATTTGTCCTCTTTCTCACTCGGATTCCAATATTGGCTTACTTTAGTCTTCCCTCTCTTTTGCATGTCGATCTTGATTTGATGGTATTGATCTTGATCCAGTTCTGACCTTTGTTTCCAAGCGTCTTCCCAGAAGAGAGCCTTGTTTCCATTGCAAATCTCCCAGAAACTATGTTTTTGAATGCTATCCTTGTTCTCCCAGGCTTGATTCCAGATAATTGATCCTTTGATATTTCCATTTAGCTTGATGATTTTCTCTTGCGAAAGGGAATGGGTGTACTTATCTTTACATAGGATTCCCCAAGGGGAGTTGGAATCTAATCCATCTCCATAAGGTTTTGGCACCCAGGGCTTCCCCAAAAGGTCTGTGTCTCTTAAACCAAGGCCTCCATAATTTTTAGGCTTGCAAATATTTTACCATGCAACCAGAGCCCATTTCTACTTAACCTCTCCACCTCTCCATAAGAATTCCTCTACATGTTTTGATTTTGTTTGAAATCACTTTGGGGGCAGCCAAAGCCGAATACAAGTAGAGCGGGATGGCCTGAAGAACATATTTAACAAGGACAAGATGATTTGCCAGATTGAGAGATCTGAAGGTCCAATTGGCAATTCTTTTCTCCAACTTATTGATCAGGTCTTCCCAAATAGCCTTGGAGAGTAGCATGTCTGTTAGGGGAACCCCTAGGTAGTTGGAGGGGAGGGTGCTGATGGGGAAGTCCAGAAGTCTGGCGATGTTTCTGCAGATCGGCAACAGGGTGTTAAAGAAGACCAACTTGGATTTTAGGGTTGATAGTGGTACCGGAGGACACAGAGAAGTCAGAACAAATGGACTTAAAGGAGGATGCTTCTCTGGTTATCGAGAGTCCCATAAGAAGGGTGTCATCCATGAATTGTTGGTGCATGGAGGGGGGAGCATAGGCATAAGGCTGGAGCCCTGAGAGCTTGTTAGAGTGCAAAGCAACAGAAATAGAGTGGGTAAGACCTTCAACCATGATGACAAAGAGGAAGGGAGAGATAGGATCTCCTTGTCTGATGCCCCTGGTAGGATTGATGGGTTACGAAGGGGAACCATTCACGAGGATGGAGAAAAATACTCTCGACACCATTGCCATGATCCATTTGATGCTATCTTTGTGGAACCCAAATGTTTCCAGAACTTGTCTCATATACTCCTAGTTGATTTTGTTGAAGGCTTTGGACATGTCCAATTGAACCATCATACTAGGTTTTTTTGAGTTTTGAGAGAGTGGATGAACTGATGAGAAAATATGATACTATCCAGGATTTTTCTACCTTCCACGCAACCAGATTGGTGATGGGAGGTAAGGAGAGGCAAGATGGATTTTATCCAATTGATGAGGACTTTGGAGATGATTTTGTAAATGACATTGCAAAGGGCTATAGGCTTGAATTTGTTCTGGGAGTCAACGGTTTTGCCTTTGGGCATCAAGGTAAGGAAAGTGGAGTTCAGGGCTTTTAGGACATACTTTTGAATCCAAGACTCTTCCACAAGGGCATGGACTTCTAGTTTGAGTATGGGCCAACAAGGTTTGTAGAAGTCAATGGTGAAACCGTCCGGACCATGGGCTTTACCATTAGGCATTCTCATTATCACATATTCAACTTCCAGGAGGGACACTTTTCTAGGAGCATTTTGTTATGCTCTTCAGTGAGGATTTTGGGGATATGGTTGGTGATCTTTTTAATTTTCTTAACTTGGTCATTCCTTGGCTCTTTGAGAATAGAGCCAAAGTAATGAGTGAGTTCAACTTCCAACTCCACATGGGAGTGAATGAGATGACCCTCTCGGTTCTTCAGAGCCAAAATTATGTTGTTCCTCCTATGCTGTATCATTGATTTATGGAAAAAAAACAATATTCTTTTCCCCACATTTCAGCCAATTGATTCTAAATTTTTGTTGGCACAACTTCTCTTCCTGGATGAATCTTTCCTCCCAGCTTTGTTGTAATCTTTGTTCCTCTTTCTTTTTGCTCTCCGTAACCCTTCTTTAATTATATTTTGTTGGAGAAGTTCCAATTTGTGATCCATTTTTTTATATATATATAGATATATATTTGTGATGATGTTGCCGAATGATTCTCTATTCCATTTTCTGATTTCCTCTTTGATATATTTTAGGTTTTGTTGCAATTTGTAAATTTTGTTGCCTAATCTGGTGGGAGGATTTGACCACCATTGTTTCATTTTTCCCATGACGTTTGGGTGATCCAATCAGAAGGCTTCGAATCTAAAAGGTTTATTTTTTTGGCCATTGGAAATTTGATTCTTGAGAGAGATAGTCCAATGATGTGAGCCTGCTTGTGGGAGAATTCTCACCTCTATTTCCCAAGAGGTGAGGTAAGTTTCCTCTGATAAAAGGAAGCGGTCTAACCGTGAGGCTATTCGACGTCTCCTCCTCTTCTTTTATTCTAGGTAAAAATTCCATTGCTGGTAGGCATGTCTATGAGGTTGAGGTTTTCTATGGTAGTAAGGAAAGCCTCAGAGTCCTTATCAATCTTCATGATACCACCTCTCTTCTCAGCTAGATTAGTTATCATATTAAAGTCACCTGCTATGATTTTGAAAGGAAAGTTTATAGGATCAAAGAGGATGGAGATGCATTGGAGCATTTTATTTCGATCTATAACCTTGTGCGGGGCATAGACATTTGTTATGCTGATACTCTCATTGGTGCCTATGATACTCAAGACCATAGTTATGGAATGATGAGTGGCCAAGGAGGATATGAGTTCAGACTTGGAGTCTTTCCATAGGGTCATTATTCCTCTCGACGAACCTGTTGTCGAGTTGGATAATATGTTGTAAGGCTTGAAACGAGAGTTTAGAAGGATAGGGGGTATACCGACTCGAGTTTGGTTTCTTGAATTAGAAGGATATCCAGATTATCAGAAATAATTATGTTTTTCAAGATTCGTTTTTTCCCAAGACGATTCAGTCCTCTAATATTCCAAGAAATGCAATTCATTGACATGGAGAGGATTAAGGGCCATAGCTTTTACCTTTCCTTCATTGATTAGCTTGTCTCCCAGTTCTTGGAGGAGCTGACTGGTGGTCTTTCTGCCTCTTTTCCAGCTTGGGCCTTTGAGGTTGAGTCCTCCTACTGGAATATTTTCTAAGATTCCTTTTGATGCTGTACTTTCTTAAATGGGGTGGAGTGCTCTAAGTTTTAAATCCTCTTGGAGGAGATAAGAACCTTTAATTTTTGTAGCTAGTGTTCTGGTATGGCTTTAATTACATTTAATTTCCATGCCTCTGTAATTATTGCTAAATCTACCCCTTCCATAGCTTCTTCTATGGCACTTTCCTCTGGTGTTACTTTTGTCGCCATTTGCTCTATTTCTGTATCATTTTGTGCATGCTCCTCCCCATTATTCGTATAGACTGTGTCCCTATCTTCGTATTCTCTGTCGGATTGGTTCAGTCCCTCTTCTCCTGCTTCATCTCCTATTAGGTAGTTGGGATCCTTTTGCTCCTGAGTGATGTTTAGTGCCTCGAACCAGTTTTGACTTGACTCTTTGTATTGATTCTTCTTGGGGATCACCTTTTTCCTGTTATTCTTATTCCCGAAGATGACTTTAGTGAAGCCTTCATTGTCTTTTTTTTTCTTGTCTGTTCTGGAGATTGAGGGGTTTTGTTAAGAGGACAGTCTCAGAAGAGATACACATGCTCGTGGCACTTACTGCATCTGAAGGGGATATGTTCATAGACTATACTTTGAAGCCAGAATTCATCCCTGAATATTAATTTAGTTTCTTCTGGAAGGGCTCTAGAGACATTAATGTATACACAGATATGGGCATAGGAAACATAGTGTCATGTTCTAGTACCTTCAGACATTTTTATATACTCGCCCAGCTTGTATCCTATAGTTTGTAAGACCGAAGGATCCCAGTAATCAGTTGGTAAGGAGTAAAGGTGAACCTAGACTAGAACTCTTGTAGGAGGTCAAAGATGATTGTGAAGAATACTTTGGATCCCAACTAAAGTCTTATTTCTCCCTTGGGTGCCCATTTTCTTTGAATCCACCAATTCAAGGCTCTTTCAGTTGGCCATATGCCCATAAACTTGCATATTACTGCATGTTCTTGCATGTATTGTCTGTAGATTGATACTCCTGAGTCCTAGATTTCCAGTTTCGTATTTTCTTTGCTATGGGGTTGCAGTTGTTCTTTTTTTCCCTCTATTCTTGCATCTGTTCCTAAGATTTTGTTGGATTTTTGTCTATTAGGGAATGCATCTCAGGGCCTTTCCATTTCTTATTCGAATATATTTTCTTTTCTCTTTCTCTATTCCTTTATTCCTCTGAGGTAGTTCCTTTTGATGAGAGCGTATTGTTCCTTCGTTATCCGAGTTTCCTCTTGTCAAGCAGAAGGCCGAGCTGGAGGAAAAATTTGTGAAAAACAAGTCCTGTTTTGGAGGCCTACCAGTGACCATATCCTTGAAGGAATGGGTGCCAAGGTTCTGAAGCAGTTCCACCATGACGGCCAGGGGACAACGTGACCTTGACCAGCCACACCAGGGGAGGCTGCGAAGAGTGCGAACACAAATTAGGTCACCTTCATTGCGGATGCCTCATCGTTTCTAGCTCAATTTTCTTTCTGTTCCTCACCCTTTTGTACTTGTTATTATGTGGCCTAAATAGTTTTTATCTCATTGTTATTTACATGGTTTAATGTTGGTTATATGACTGGTTATTGTCATAGTTATTTCATGTATTTACTTGTAAATGAAAGGATAATGGATGCAATACCTAATTGATGTCAAAAAAATTAAAGGAAGAGGGTGGTGATCCTTCTTGTTAAGTCTCATATGAGTTATCAGTCATTTATGTTATGTCTTGTATTCATTTCCTGTAGATTGCATTGATGCCAAGTGTTTGACAGAATGTTAGTCTCGGTTGGTGATGGTCAGGCCTAGTCCTAGAGTTAGATTTGATTTGTAAGTCTTGTCATCATGTAATTTATGGATTCTGAAAGCTACATGGGTTTTTGGGCAGTGACCTAGATTCTGGGCTTGAAAAGTGGCACAAATCTGGGGTCACAAGTATAGGTTTGAGGAGAAAAGTCCCTAGATGCACGCATGCCTTGTTGTGCAAGCGTTTGGAGCCTCCCAGATGCACCCTTGTCCATATCAAGGGAGCATCCAGGGTTTTAATCATATAAAAATTCACTGGGACCAAGGGGATGGTCAGGGGAATGATTGGGATGAATTATGGGAGTCTTGTAGCAGGTGAAAAAGGTAGGTATGGTGTGTTTCCATCGGTTCCACCTCCTTAACTGACACATAGGGATTCAAATCATGTCATAGTAACTTCTCGTCGCATATTTACCCTGGTTGGTCGGTTACTTGGGTAGTTGTGGGAGGAAGGTCATTCCCTCAGACTAGATGGGTTGTGTGTTGGTCATGCATTCACATTGATTGCATATGTGTTTCTTATGTTGTAAGACCTTGTTCTTATTACATTTGCAAGGTGTTGATCATGGTTGTAGTGAGGTCATGGGAATTTGATGGTGTTGTTGTGGAGTGTGTCGTCATGAGTGTATGCTTGATTATGCATTGTTATGCACGTTAGTATTCACATGTGGTCAAGTGTACATTGGTGTGATGGTTTTTTTTATGCATGTGGTCATGGTATGTGTAGTTGATATGGTCATGCATTGATGACTTGACTCTGGCTAGAATGATGGTTATATGGTTATATGGTTATGTTTTATATTTCTATATGTTGTCATGATTATTTTTGTAGGTTTTAACCCTGTACATAAATTACCTGCATACGAATTCTAAAATAAAAAATAAAAAATGGCGAGAGCATAAAAATAAAACAAATATACACAAAGGTTTTCCCCTAGATCCCAAAACTAGGACTACCGATTGATTTTCGTTATATTCCTTCCAATGTTACTACATACATATATATATATATATATATATATATATATATATATATATATATATATATATATATATATATATATAGATATATATATATATATATATATATACTATATATATACATGCCGAAGCATCCATAAACCCCAATCCATAAACCATCTATTAGAACATAACCGTAGTTCCCTTGACTGGATCCATAAAATACCATGGGAAGAAAACCATCATGCCTAAAACCATCTGCGAAAAACATGCACAAAACCATAGGTAGGTTCGACCACCTAATATAGGGTCCAAAAAACAATTTCGCCGGGTGCTGCCACAGACCTCGTAGACTGATGCCGCCCCCCTCAAACCCCTCGACAGAGGGGGTTTTTGCCCCCTATTGACCTCCCCCCTCCGCTGCGCCCGACACAACGAAGTGGGGGTTGGCTGCCCCCCCTCAAACCCCCACAACAAAAGGGGGTTGGGATGGAAAGAATATAACACACACCCAACATGTTTTACATGTATTACGCTGATTTTTTGATCCCGCAGATGAGGTATCCTCTCTGAATTATGCTAAGGTACATTGGTTCATTGTGATTTAGTTTAGCTGACATGATATACCTTGCAAGAATAATATCAAGATGACTAGCAAGATGGTAGACTACAATTCCCGAGACCCCCCCATGGATAAGATGAGTAAAGTGGTGTTAGGAACTCTTCTGATTTGGCAGACACACTGAGAATCTTAAAGGTAGAAATAAGGAGTTGTAAGTTAGACAATGACAAAATCATACAAGCACATGAGAAACAAGCAGAGTTAAATACAATGATACTTCAGAGTTTGTCAGAATTGCAGTGACAGGGACCACTTTGGATCAACCATGAGCAGGAGGAAAAAAGTAATGGGGAATATGGAAATAGGTTTCATGGTGAGTACAGATCAGATAGAGAGGACATGATCAAAGATAATAGGTACTTGGACACTCTGGGTAGGAGGGGTGATAGACACATGTACTATTCTAGTTTAGGCTCAAATAGGAATTATAATCATCATCATTATCATCCTTACAGGGGCGTGACAAGGGATATTTTCCAGATAATTTTAAGAAAGAAAAGACACCTACATTTGATGGACATATGAAGAAATCGTAGGATGAAAGGCATGGTTGCTTTGTGTGAGGAATTTATTTAGGTTGCATGATTATTCATAGAAAATGAAAGCAAAGATAACCATTTTCAATCTTAAAGGGAAAGAAAATATATGGTGGGAGGATGTGAATAATGTTAAAGGTATTTGAGAGGATAAATTGACTTGGAATGAGTTTGAGAGGTTTTTCAAGAAGAAGTATTTTTAGAAAGGTACTGTGATGATAGAGCTAAGGAGTTTTATGAGTTGCATATGGGTTCCATGACAGATGATGAGTATACTAGCATATTCTTGGAGCTGTTGAGATATGCGCCTTACCTCAAGGAGGAGAATGCCAAGGTTAAGAGATTCATTAGCGGATTACCAATAGTATACAGAGACCACATTGAGTTCGATGCACTTAGATCGTTGGACGAGGCCATTTTAAAGTTGAAACATTGTTATGAGCAATTGAAGCGCAAAGTTGAGCCTAAGCATCACTCAAACGAAAATGAGAAGGTTAAAGGAAAATGGACACAAAAGTGGGAAGACCTCAAGATACAAGTGAGAAACATGTGCTCCCTTACAAGAAGTTTAATACAGTTGAGAAGGGACATGGAGAGCAACAGATTAAAGGTGATTGTAGAATACCATTGTAGTGTTGGATATGTGGCAAGGATTATCGTAAGAGGGATTGTCCGCAGTATCAGGATGGTAGACCCCAGATCTATAGTGCTCAGGAGGTGCATATAGTTGGGGATGTTGGTCATAACATTCCTCAGATTTATACTATTGTAGACAACAGGCATGCAGATCATCAAGAATCTATCATCGATATGGACGCTAATCTTTGTGATCAAGTTGTTTCTATTTTGATTGATCCTAGATCTAATTATAGTGATATTAATCCTGACCTAGTGGATAAGTGTGGTTTGAGAAAATAAGTGCATGTAGAATCTTGGTTGGTATAGTTGGCTATAGGCACAAGAAGAGATTTCACCTTTTGGTTAGAGCTTGCGCATTTGAGTTAAATGGTATGCCTACAACAACACATTTGAATGTACTACCGTTGGGATCGTACAACATGATTTTGGATATGGATTGTGTAGTATACCTGGGGCGATATTATGGGGTACAAAGGGAGGTACCCAAGGGAATAATGTAATAATGTGATAGGCCATAGATAATAAATAAAGTGGTTAACCGGCATCATGTAAGGACCACAAGTAGTTAACAATAATGTGATAAGCCCATTGTATTATATATATGGTATTGAGAGACCCATGGTATTGTATGTATAAAGCCTATATAGAGGCTAGAGACTCCCTATGAAGAGATGTGAAGGATTATTGTATTGGAAAACATATGGCTTGTGGAGTGTTCTCCTTCCTTAAGGGGTGATTGTATGGTGTTAAACTACCTAAAGGGTTTTGACTAATAAAGAGAAGCATTTCTATATTTAGATCTTGTTATTTATGGGCATATTTCTATTTTTATATATTTGCAGGTCAAATCTATTATAGGTGGTAGGCTTCATACATACAATACCATGGGTCTCTCAATACCATATATCTAATACAATGGGCTTATCACATTATTGTTAATTACTTGTGGTCCATTACATGATTGGGTTAACCACTTTATTTATTAACTATGGCCTATTACATTATTACATTACTCCCTTGGGTACCTCCCTCTGTACCCCATAATAACCCCCCTAGGCATACTACAAAGACCTTCTTCCATATGCCCCATTAGTTTCATCCTCATGCCCATGGCTGATCCGAAATGACCCTTGTCACTGCAATTCTGACAAACTCTTAAGAAGGATAGCATTAACCTCTTCTTGCTTCTCTTGTGCCTGTATGATCTGGTCATTATCTGCCTTACAACTCCTTATCTCTTCCTTTAAAATTCTCAATGTAATTGCCAAATCGGAAGGATTCCCAACACCATACCGCTCTTCAGATTCATAGGGAGAGTCTTTGTAGTCAACCATCTTGCTAGCCATTTGATATTTCTTCCTGTAATGCATAATATTTCAGATAAACAAAATCACAGTAAATCAATGCACCTTAGTATAGCTCGGGAGGATACCTTGTCTACAATATTACCAAATCAACATGATACATGTATAAGATAATCATAACAACATATAGACATAAGCAAATAAATGTATCAACACATAAACATCACTCTACTTAGGGTCCGTTCATCCATGCAAGGCCATATAAACAATGCATGATATGACCTCATGCATGACAACCACCATTAATCCATTGTACACATTTCCACATGCAACCAACAGTATGCATAAGCAATGCCTAATCGATTACACATACACATAAACACATGTAGTCGAACATAAGCAATGAGTTCTTGTAATCAACCTACAAGACTGATACATGTAGTCAAAGTATTCAAGAATGTAACCTAGCCTACAAGGATGTAAGTAGGTGACATAAAATCAACATGTAAGTGACACATAACCATATGAAACCAGCCACATACTCATGACAATTACATTTCATGAAATCAATATCAAATTCTCCATGATAACCATACTACAACCATAGTCAATCATCAAGCATATGCAACAAGCACATGAAGGGCAAGTGTAAGAGGCACACATGCAATTGACATGCATGCATGACCAACACACACTAGCCATCCAGTCCAAGAGTTGAAGTGCTCCGAAACGACATTTAGGAACAACCTAGTCCCACATCCACCCAAGTAACCATGCCCACCGGGGTAAACATGAGACGAGAGGATACTATGATCTTATTCGACCTCCTATGTGACCTTAAGGAAGTGGAATCGACGAAACTTCACACACAATCATCCAACATCATCAAAAAAACCCTCAGGAGACAAGTCAACCACTCAGATAGCCTGTCCCTGGGTCTCACTGTTGTTCTAGATCTCATAGGCCATAGTCGTTCTCATGCTATGGGAAAGGGAGCGACTAGAAACCCAAAGTCACTTGCACATGCTTGCCTTCCAGCGATCAGAGACAAAAGTTGTCAGTTCTATGCCAGCGACCCCGGTCACTGCCCATAATGGTATGATAGCTTAGAATCAGTAAAAATACAGGGAAACAATGATGTAAAAGCAATAAGCTGAAAAAGACCATAACCAAACCCCTACCAGGCATGGCATGCATTTCTCCAAACATATCATCAACATGTAACCTAGAAGTGTAAACAACAAAATTAAGTGTAGGGACCTCATACTTATCTGAGAATTGCTATGAACCATTGTTTCCTCATGTCATTTGCTGCATTATCATCTATTAGGTCATAGACACATTATCCATTCCTATACAAGTAAGAACATGCTAAGAGCCATACATAGCTGCTGTCATAAAATATACATATAACCAGCATAATAGGAACAAAAATACCATAAACATATCAGCCATCAAAATCCACATAAGTAATAGTACATTTCCACATGAAAATCAAGGGAATGAATTTCTCATTAATGAAGCAATAAACCAACCGAAGATGGGACTACCACGTTCCATCCGACCATAGATTGGTTGAGCCAAGTATCTCTTCATCCAATCACCCCCGTGCCATATTCTAAGCATGAATGTGGGACTCATAGAACACATCAAAAACACCGATCAACATGGATTCCACCGGAGTTCTCCGCCTACACCGTGAGGTATTTGAGTGCCTCCTAGTCTCTCAGGATTTACTATGCATCCATAGTCTGATCTAGGGATCATTAGGCCCTACACCAAGACATACTCTCTAGGATTTACCGTGCATCCCATCTCGGGATCACTAGGGCTAATGAAGAGAAAACACACCTCTTGGCTTTATCGTATATCTCGCCATTCACCGACAAGGATTCCTAGGCCCACCAAGGCACACAATATGGATTTACCACAACCCACATTCCAATTCAGGGGTTACTAGGCCAGTGGCTTCGTTATCCTCAGTCTGGTTTAGGGAACACTCAGGCCATGTGTTTGTCAATTCAGAGATCTACCCCACTCATCTTCAAATCCAATCTAGCCATCTCACATAAACCATATGAGGGAACCCATCTCATCAAAGCTATCAGGAAATGACAAGGTTAGGTTGAAAATACTGTTGCACCTGGAAAAACCCATGCCATGGTAGAAAAGAGCGACATGCAATCCCATGCATGCCAAATCTAGCAAGGAAAATACACATGCAACTCGTTACCTGCAATGAAGCTTGTCGTAGCTGCTTGATCCTTCCTTTCCCTGCTTGATCTTTGCTTCCTCTTGCCTTCTATGCCTTTCTTGCTTCGATGCCAAAGTGCTCCAAGAAAAACTCTAATTGTCCAAGAGTATGAGAGAGAGAGAGAGAGTAATGAGAGAGCTCCAACATTGAACCAACAAAGCCATGAATTGGTCCACAGAAGCCCTTTTATGAGTGAGGCTTCTATTTTCTTCATTTTCTATTATTTTCCTTCATTTTTCTCCTCACATGCAACCTGCGACCTTTCACCTCCTTTTCTCCTAATTTCCATTATTTTCATAAATAATTATGCCAAAAATTCCATTTTTCCTTTCCAAAGCCTTAGCCATTGGCTTTTCCAATTTCCTTAGCCATAAACAACCAAATGAACACACCCTAGGATGTCTGGCCCAACATTCAACTTGGAATACATGTCCCATCAACCATGGTTATTATTTTTAACTTTTATTACATGGAATTTTCACCAAGGCTATTACAATCATCGAGGGTATATGGAAGGTGGTGCACCTCTATTATGGCATGCGACTTGGTTATTGTGGCAATTTGTTGGATGATGCTTGAGCTCAGATAGCAGTGTGAACCTTTGTGTTTGACATCTTGCCTTGGACTGGGGGTGCTTCCGTCGTCGGTGCCCCCTCCCAACGTCATGGTAATTGAATTGGTTGCTTTCTTTTATTGCGTGTGGCCTCAAGCTTCTCTGAGAGGGATAAGGGTTTGGTGCATAGTAACTGGATCAAACTTGCGAGATTTGTTGTGGGTGGCCGGGTATTCAAGCTTTTAGCTCTCATCTATATCTCACGGTAGTAGGTTTCCTCTTCTGAATGACTCTCCCATGGGGTTCTGCATTTGTAAAGGTCTCCCGTGGTGGTGGGGTGTCTTCTCTCAGGGATTATGAGTAGTGTTTTGTTTGCGAGGGGTTGGAATCTGTGAGTTGGTGATTAAATGTTTCACCATCGGACTGGGTCTTGGTGTCTAGCAGCTTCCCTGGCTGGACTGGTTAATGCTTTTATGGCGTGGTTGGGGATTTTCCCTGTAGTCATAATTCAGGTGTGGGTTAGTATTTTCTTTCTCATTTTCCTTTTCCTGGTGCCATTGGCCTTGCTACGATGCATTCATAGTTGGGCAATGCTCGTTCCCTCCCCCGATTAAGCGAATTTCTGCCAGTCTGGGTGGTCGAGGATCTCACTTGTAAGTGGAAATGGATAAGAGGTATCTCCATGCTCTGGGGGGTGGTCACATTGTTTGCAAAGGAGGTCGGGCGACTTTCGGGGCTCGTGGTGGTCATGGTGGTTCATCGGTTGGTCGTGGGGGACATCTCAGGATTTCGATGAGGGGTGGGGGAACACGGAAAAGGGGCGCAGGCAACAAAGGGAAAGTGAGACGACCCAGGTGTGGAGTAATGACGAAACGTCATTGTTGTTTGGATAACTGTCGAGATTTGATCCCGTCTATATTGGACCGCCTGGAAACCTTTGAGAGGGTGCAACATGAAGAACGTGTAGCACTCACTGTTACATTGAACAAGATGCATTACTTCCAATGTCATGTTCAGGAACGAGTCGTGGTGGTATGGTGCAGTAAGAATTTCCTAACAGAGAAAGTGGAGAAGTTGGAGTCATGGATGGTGCACTTCGAAGAGCATGTATAGTGCCCCTTCCACCCTCCTCCTCCTCCAGGGACTGCTCTGAACAATCTTGCTTCTATTACTTCATATGATTGAGCATGGTTATAGGAGTTTTTCTTGTTTTATATGTTTTTTGGTGATTTTGATCTCTAGCTGTTCTTTTGTTTCTTTGTCATATGCTGATCGCAGTAGTCAACAAACCTGGTCGGGGTGAGACTACCTGCATTTTGAAACCGATGTACCTCTTTTTTAATGAACGAATGAATTTTGACTTAATTTTTTTATATAGCTTTTAATATTATATTAATTTAAAATTATATTAAAGTATGTTTAATTAGATGCATGTTTAATATATATAAATTTAAAATTATTATTATTATTTAAAATTATCAATTGCTTTTTGCATGAGAGTTAGTATTAAGCAACTTTATATTACACTTATTTTAATAGTTAATGTGAAGAAATTTTGTTATAAATAACTATAACACAATCTAGAAGATAAATGATATTAGATGTGTATAGCTTTATAAGGAGCTATTTGGCCATGTTATTTTGATCTCTTAGATCTTGCAATTTGAAAAGGTAGATAAATGATATTACACTTGTACATACTTATAGTGGGCTATTTGGCCAAATTATTTTGATATCTTTTAGATTTTGCAATTTGGAAAGCTATGGATACGTATCATGTTTAGTGGATGTTTGAATAGTGGGTGAAAAATAAAATTATTTGGTTATTTTTTAGTTTTTGTATTATGGAATTTTTTTGTAATATGAAAAAATCTTTGAGATAAAATTATTTGGATGTTTCTTAGTTTTGACAATATTGCAAATTATTTTATATACAACATTATGGGTATTAAATTTATTGGCATTCAATTATTTTATATTTGATTTGTTGGTAATTTATTTTTTATAAATTTGAAAATTAGTCAATTAAATATTATATGTTTTGTTTAGAATATAAAAATTTAAAATATTGATATTGTATAAATTTTAGAAAATTATTGAAAATCTTGTAGATTATAAGGTGAGATTTTTATATAATGTAATCTAATTCAACATTATAATTATGCATTTGGAAATTGAATCCATTGTTTAGAATCAAGACATAATCCAAAATTAAAATAAGGCATGTAGGAGAGGCTAAGCTACTTCAACCACCTAATATGAAACATTTAGTAAAAACTCTAAAATATGGCTATGTCGTTCATAGGTAGCATAAGGAATTTAGACATTTCTGGTGGTGTGAAGTATTAGAATGACATCTTAAAGCAAGAGTTAACACGCAAAACAAATTTTGAGAAGTTAAAAAGAACTCAATGGTTCCAACTACCTACTTGAACTGAGTATTGCGGCGCAACACATGTTACACACTTTTTTTACTTTCACATACAACCACCAATTTATATTAAAACAGTCTTTATGATTTAAAGTAATATTTTTTTGACATGGTTAGACTTACTATGTACCCATTTTGCCTCCACAATTATTAGAATTTAAGTTGAATTTCCAAATGCTCTTTTTAATGAGATTCTTGTTGTGTAATACATTTACAAAATTATAAGTTATTTTTAATTAGATTTTAGTTGTGTAATACATATACAAAATTATAAGTTATTGATAATTGATTCTATTTTTATTATAAGTTATTTTTAATTAGATTCTAGTTATGTAATAAATATACACAATTATAAGTTATTGATGATTGTTATATTTTTATTATAAGTTTATGTTGATGTAATATTTCCCTTTTCATAATAACATAAGACAGTGGCACTTGTTTTTAAGCATATTTATATAATAAATTTTATACAATCATGTGTTTTTCTTTGATTAATAGCTATATACCCCCTTACATATCACAACCATATGACTACCCCACTTTTAAATTGTCTTTCCCTTAATTAATATGCATATGCCCCTATAAATATCACAACCATATACCTATATACACCTTTAAATCAACTGTCTTTCCCTTATTAATTGTCATATGCCCTGTACATATCAAAATCATATATGTTTCCCCATTTTTAAAGGATGGAAACATAATTTAGTTTTCTCAAATTCATATTATAAAATTTCCATATTCAAAATGCATCTTTTGCAATGTACTCATTTTGTCTTCTACAATGATTAGAATTCAATCACTAGATTCTAGATGTCTTCTAAATTTCCATATTAAGTTGCTAATAATGTTAATATTTGTCTTTTTGTTTCTATGTAATTATTAGAATTCAACCATTACCTTTGTTCTTTGATACATGGTAAATTTAAAAAACTATAAATTGCTAGCAACTCTAATATTTATCCTTTATTTCTATTCCAAATGTATGTAAATATAATCTTTTTCTTTAACAACAGAGGACACTATCCATATTTAATTTTCAAGCATATTAATAAAATAAATACCTTACAATCAATTGCTTTTCCCTGAGTTAGTTGTAATAGTTCCTCTTATCTCACAAGCATATGCATAACCAATTGCAAAGAATAGGAACATGTTTAGTTTTTCAAATTGATGACCTTTACATCCACCCCATCCAAGATCATGACATACATGATACAATAAGCTAATATTGTTGTAGACAAAATTTCTTTACAATTACAATAAAGTAAGTAATGAACAAAAAAATCATGCATAAGTTATATCATGAGCTAAGACTCATGAACAATGGGAAAATGTCCTTAGGGGTTTCACACCAATTCCAAATTGACCTAGATCATGTAAAAATTAATATAATTGTATTTCAATAAAAAAAATGTTACAAGATTAAATGACTTATCCATATTCATCAATACATCCAAGTTATACCATACATATCTTAACAAACAATATATGAATGTACACCTACATCATCGTAAAATACAAATTAACTACGCAAAAAAATGATAACTAATTTGATAACTAGCATTTTTGTTCAATCTATAAAAAATAATATCTTGTTCAATTTATAAAAAATAAATAGAATTGTTTCACATCAACATTAATGATCTTTTCTTTCACTATTCCTTAATTTTTCTAATTTAAAATTATGCTTTTCCAACCAATTGTATTCATAAAACATCTAAAACTTATAATAATATCCCAATAAAATTAAACACACTTATTTGAAAAACAAAAAACCACTTACATATACTACTTTATTATTACTAAAATTTATAAATTATAAAATTACAAAAATATAAATAAATATTTTCAATTTTAATCATTTAAATAATTTTATAAAAATATACATTTCAACGCATTGTTAACCATTATCAAACCAAAACAATACAATACGTTGGAAAAGCTCATAACGAAAGAATCACTTTGAATGTGTGATTGTTTTTCCGTTATGGGATATCCAGGCCCGGTAATTATATGAATATGCATCTTTTCCAATACTTTTATGATATAGATTTAAATATATAATTTATTAAAATATTAAATTTGTTTCCAAATATATATGCAATATATTTTATTTAGGTAGATTAGAAGTGGATATATATTATTTATTTACTATATATTTTTTTGGTTTATTTAATAATATATATGATTTTTTATTTCATAATACAATTACTATTAAATTTAATGTTTATTATACATTTTAATTTATGCATGTAAATAAGATTTAGAAATTCAGTATTCATAATTTCTAATTATTATTATTCTTTATTTTTTTATAAAATTTTAAATAATATAATAAAAACATTTACTTTTACCATAATTATTAAAATACATTATTTTGTGTATATGTACGTAGATTTAGAAATTCGCTACCGAGTATATTATTATTATTTTTTCTCTTAATAATTATTTTATATTTTATATTTTAAAATTTATATAAATAATTTTTTAATTTTAATATATATTATTTAAAAAAATTATTTTAATTAAAAAAATTATTTTTTTTTCCAAATCATAAACTTTTAATACTTCAAAAGAATATTAAAGAAATATGAACATGGAAATAATTAGGAAATTGAAGCAACTTAAATTTTAAAATTAAATTAAATTAATTATAAAAAAAATAAAAATAAAATGTGGAACAAAAGTTAGGAAATATCCCTATTTGCTCTTGTGCTTTTATGAAGAGAAAAGAAAAGTCATCATACTTTTTATTTGTTCTTGTGATATGAGATTTGGAATTAATATATAAAATCGAAATGAAAATAATATGATTATATGAATGAAATAGAAAACTTCATCAAATCAATAAACAAACTTACTACTTGTTTCCATTTATGTTGGTTTATTATATGTAATTATTTACAATGAATTTTTCCTTGTGAATTATCATTAATCCTTAAGAAACTTTGATGTATTTGAATTTTATTGTTTATATCTGAGATATTATTTAAATAAATAAATAATTCATGAGTAGTAACTATTTTTTATTTGTTCCCCGGATGCGGGTGTCTAAGGCTGCTTTCATTGGGATGGGACTGGAGTGGGCTGAGCAAAGCCGCCACCTGCCAGCCCTGTACAACGGAGCCGGATCCATGTGGAGGGAGGATCACAAGCAGGTGGGTTTAACTTGGTTTAAGGGAATGTCTGCTGGTGACGTTAATACTCTGTTCACCTCCGCACGTGTTGCCTTGTTTCGGCTCTCGACTCCCATGAATGCCATAGTTATGGTGGGAGGGTCTCGAGGCAGGGAAGGTGCATATTAACCAGACTCCACCATGGGTTTATTCTGCTGCTCCTTGTGTTGTGTTGGTTGGGCTCTGGCTCAGCTAGCTCGAAGCCTTCATCTACTTCTCCGACTCCCGCTGCTGCTTTGCGCTCCTGCCCGATAGCTTGTGTGTTTGGTCTGAGACATATCTCTCCGGTGGTTTGTTCTGTAATCCATAAAGGTGTTGTCTCTGTTGTCATGCCTCGACTCCGCCAAAGAATTCTCAGCCGCAGAGGCACCTCTCGGGGCACTCCTTCTCGCCCTTCTTCCGGTGATGCTACTTCGAGTCAGCACCCTCGCTCTTGTAGCGGAAGAGGGAGCATTTTGAGGCCCATCAATTTCTTGAACCCAGCTCCCCAGGTTCCTCGTCTTCGCCCTCCTTCGGCTCTGCAATCTTTACATTCAACTGCTCCCTGAACCGTCTTCGGATCATTGCCCATGTATCTGTGCTCTTTCTCAAGGAAGCCCAAGAAGAGGGCGAATCCAGTGTTCTTCGGGAGGACCAGGGAACAGTTCCGAAGCCAATTGCAGGTTCCTCGCGAGACATGGAAACGCTGGCCAGCAACGTCAATGACACAATGATGGACCCTGCGCCCCCGGTTTCGACTGCGAATGAAGAGGCCCAAGCCCAGGACCTGGCTGACGGTGGATGGTGCAGGATCGTGGAGGAGACTCCTGAAGTTTAAACCAAGCTTTGCAGCTTCTTTTCAGGTTATGCGGCCCAATAGCGAGGGCTTTTTGTCAATACTGTCAATCTTTTGTATCTGCTGTTGTGTCGAGGTCAATCATGTTTGTTTTTTTGTAAATCTGGTAAGCTCAGGAAGGCTAAATTGTGTTCCTCTGGATCCCCTGCGCGGGACTGCAAAACATGGTCTTGTCCAACATCTATGCTTTGGACACTTTCTGTTTCATGCTGCTTTCCTTCTAGACAGCTGGTTCTTTTTTCTCGTCATGTTGTAATTTTACACTTTTAATGTGAATAATAGAAATAGTCTTATTTAGAAAAAAAAAAATATCTATTTTATTTGTTACCTTTTTTTTTTTCCAAATCGAACTATGATCTTATTTATCAAATAAAAATACATTTCTTAAACATACTAAAGTAGAAGGTTTAATTTGACTAGCCAATTCTATATATCAAAATAGATTGAATTATCTTTCTCACAAATTTGTAGAGATATGTTCTACAATCTAACAAAATAAAAAGTAGTAAAATTATATGTTTATTAATCAAATAGTAAATTAAATTAACTTTTTTTTTTTTCCGAAGAAAAAGCGAACTTTTATTAAGAAAAATAAAAAGTTATATGCATATGCTGTAAGAATTTCTGATACTTCTGATGATTGGTATCAACTTTCTGCATTTTTGACTACAAACATAAATGAAAAAAGAAAAAGCTTTCAATATTCGGAGAGCAATAAATAAAGACCAGCTAACCTAAGTATTTCAACCCTTCTTTTTCTCCACTTTTGCCAACCATTATGTTGTGCATGGATCAGTAATAGCTAGCTGGTTTTCCTCTAGATTCATTTGTTGCTCCTTATCTGAATCTGATCTTTAGGACTGTGACTACGTTTATTTCTGCTTTTTCCTGCTGAAGATCTTCCTCCTTTCTTCAACAATATTTTTATCCTTATTGTCTTGGTTTTTCTCTTGAGCTGTATTGTGTTCTTTCTTTTCATAATCTCTCTTCTTTACGACATCATCTATATTCTGCCATCCTTTGGGCTTCCTTTGTTGTGTCTGCTCTTGTTGAGAACTTTGCATGAATTGTACAATGACCTGTTTGTTGACATCCCCTGCATTTGAAAGCTGTATTCTCATAGTCCAAAGATTGTTTCCACTGTGAATTGTTGAAGTTCAGAATTATACTTTCAGGTATCCTTGCTGAGATCTACCTCGCACATATTCTAGCAAAAGTAAAGATTCCCTTTATATGTCTCTTTGCATCAATCTTTAACATTTTCCCGAGGGTATTTCCAATAACTATTAAGGCCTTGAATGCCAGAAATGTAACGGGAGGTTATGCAGCCTAACCCATACTGGCATCCTTGATACCACCATAGTGTTGGCATCAAAATCCGAGAACCATGGAGTAACAAAAAGTCCAGCACTGCCCAGAACCATGGCCCTTGTTTGAGATTTTTTCCTTTTCTTCTTCTGAGTGGAAATTACTATGAAGAAACCCTTAGAGCATAGGTGGATTTGGCAGTTTTTTTGTCCAAACCATGTGGATCCATTGTATAATGCATCAGTTCTAGGTCAAAAACCATTGAATCTACAAATAACTGCATTTTTTTGTAGATATGAGAATATGTAATTTACCTCTGGTAAGTCCAAGGAGATAGAGGGGCTCTCCGCATTTGATCCACGTTATACTGCCCTGGGGGTTCATTAGCAGCTATAGATTCTTTCCCCTTTAAGTTCTTTCCCTTTGCTGCATCGCGATAGGTACCTGTATTTTTGAGGAAGCTCCCTTGGATCCACCCACAATCTCAGATTGAGGATGATGGTTGAGTCCTTTGCAACCATATAGTGCTGAGTGTGTGTTGATCCTGTAAGCAGAACCCTGAAAATAATAATTTTGTAATGCAACTGGATTTCCCAGTTTGTCCTGGATCACTTTTTTAACTCCAATACACTCATCCATTTCCAAATCTTCAACAACATGTCTGCCTTTGTTGATCTGATAAAAATTTGCTTTAGATCCGCTGAGTCTACCTTGTCCATGGTCCAGTTTTACGGATTTGATTTCTGGATTTGGCGGATTCCACCTATCTTCTGCTTGGAACTGACAGATCGGATAGATCCACCCAAGATCTGCAATATTTGGCCCACTGTTGTGAGAGGGCTAGAACTGCTACAAGCAGGCCCCTTTCTTTGACTACAGTTCCGGATCAGTATGAAAAAACTACAGGTCTCTCTCGTCGTTCACATAGCGGGGCCTCCTTCCACTCATGTTGCGAAAGTCCATCCTGGATCTACAAGATTTGGCCCAACTGTTGTGAGAGGGCAGATCTGCTACATGCAGGCCCCCTTCTTTGATTGCAGTACCGGATCTGTGTGAAAAACTTCAGTCACTTCTCAACATTCACGTGGCAAAGCCTCCTTCCACTCATGTCACCTAAGCAATCACATTTCTGGTCCTCTTCTGACCGGCCTGGTGGTGTCGCCCCTCGAAATAGGCTGAAACCCCCTTTGCCCCCTCTCAAGCGAAGAAGGAGATGGGCCTGTGGTACCAACCGTCACGGCCAGCAACCGGAGGGGCGACATCGTCGATTTGGCGGATGTCCGAAACGATCCACTGAAGTTGCGAGGGGATTTTAAATCCAATCGAAAAACTGTCCTTCAGATCCAAAGCCGCAGGTGAAGATGCAGAAACCTGCAGGCGATTTGTTCTGCCATCCAAACCCTTAACAAAATTGGATGCATGACGATAGGAGGTCTCAAGATCGAACCTAGGAAATCTCTGTCCGGAACCTAAATTAAATTAACTTATATTTCACATCTTCAACATTTGCAATGATTAATTTCTTTAAGAGCTTTCTATATATTGATGGTTGAAAGCACTTCTAACAAGCACCTTAGGAGAGAGATCTACAAAGTCAACTAGATAAACAAGAAGGTCTTATGTATCAAAAATATCAAGAAAGGTGTCCTTATCCTCTTTTCCTAATCTTTTGAGAGCCAAAGTATGTTTAACAATGTTCAAGTAAAGTTGTTCTTTTTTCCTGACAACGCCATCAAGTTTAGAGTTAGCTTTCTGCCTCTGTTCCTTTGTCTACTAAGTTTCCATGGTAAGTTTGAATTGCATTTCCCTAAGGACCACTAAGTAACCTTCAATACTTTATGTGAATTTCTTAAAGAGAAATGTAAAAATATAAAAGAATGGATAAATTAATGTCTCTAACCCATTAAAATGGAAGAAACTTCCATATGGGCCATAATCAATGGCTTCACTTGATTAGAAATAGATAGTTGCAAACAAGAGCTAGATAAATAGTCCACAAGATAGAACTATATTTGATCGAAGAGATAAAGAAATCATAAGATGAAGTTGAAGTTGATCCAAAAAGTAGATAAGCAATGGAGAAGACAAAAAAAAAACTTCCTCAGTTTATTAATGAATCCAAGAGGCCTTATAGACTTACAAATTCTCCAATTCAAAAACCCTAATCTAGGTATGTATGTCACTAAAAGTTACAAAATAATATAAAATAGATATGCACAAACTCCAGGATAGAAAGAGATGCCTTTATATGTAACTCACCTGATTAAATGATAGAATAATGTAGGTGCCCCTAGAAGTGGGACCCCAAGGGGGTGGCACATCTCAAACATTGGATTGCCTAGTTGAGTTGGTTGGTTGAAGGTTGGGCCCTTAAGAGGGTAGCACCCCTTAAACATTGTGTTGCATAGTTGATTTGGTTAGTTAGCTTCATCTTGAATTGAACCATACCCCTTAATATCTAGGCTTATTGGATGGTTGAATAACTTCTTGGGTTGGATATGTTGACTAATCCCTCTTTGGGCACTGTGTTGTTGGGGATGTCTTTCTTCCTCATAATTCCTCTTAGTTTAAGTGGAAATCATCCTCACTTTCTCTTCATTTTGAAATGGTGTTAGGCAAATGGGATGAAAGGTGCAATGTATGAGGAAACTCACCTTTCAATGTATGAGGAAACTGTTGTTGTATTGAGTGATTATGATGTTAAGGAATGAATTTCTAGTCCGAAGAATGATGTACTTAGGCTATGAATTCTCCAATGAGATGAAAAATCCTTGGGTATTAAATAAAAAAATGCAAAGAAGAGAATTTGTGTCAATGAGATTAAAAAATACAGTGTATGTAGGCTATTTGATCAATGTGAGAATTTTATTTCTACTTAATCTAAAAACAATGAGCTTGATCAAAGGCTTGGAGGAGTAAGATTATCTTTGAAATGTGCAAGCGAAGGTGGGGATGAAGGGAGCTCTTCTTTGGCTCAATGGTCTTATAATAATGAGAGTCTCCAACAATCACCACATCACACTACCATATATTCTTTAAGAAAGTGATTCCTAGATACATTGTTAGGGCTTTGACCTCATTATTAGATATATGGCCTAATCCCCAAGTGAATTTTATTTTCTAATTTCCTTGAGGTCCTTGAATGATCCCTCTACACTCATTATCCCCCTGCATGCTTCAACAATCTCATAATGTTAAGCTACATCACATATTTGATTAGATGCAAAGTTGGTTATGTGTTTGCATTTGATTTTATTAAGAGCCCAGATTTAGATATGGACAAGATAATACATCCACTCCATCCAAGATCCTGGCATCCATGCTATTGTAAAGTAATATTGTTGTAGTCAAGCCTTCTTTTTAACTACAATCATATAATAATTTCACAACAAATATTATGCATGAGTACAATTTTATAATGATCTAAGATTCTTGAAAGGTGGAAAAATATCCTTAGGGATTTCATCCAATTCCAAATCGACCTAGATCATGATTTTTTTATTTTTATTTTGTTTATTTATTTATTTTTTATTATCATAGACCTAAACTAATGTGAACTCTCACTTTCTATATCATTATATTTGAATAATTAAAAAAAGTTTGTTACAAGATTAAACGACTTATCCATATCCATCAATACGCAGAATTTATATCATACCTTATCTTAACAAACATTATATGTTTAAGATGTACACCTAGGCAATGTACAATACAAATTAACTAAAATTAACCATAAACAAATATGACAACTAACATTTTGTTCAACTTTTAAAGAACAAAGAGAGTTGTATCACATCAACATTAATGATCTCTTCTTGTTTTTTTCCACTTTAAGGTTGTGATAAATTCGATTACATTGTATTCATATAACATCTAGAAAATTCTATTAACTTATAATAATAATGATAACAATAATAATTTATTTTTAAAATCAAATAGATGTATGAAACTCTTTTCATTGTGAGACAAGGGAGGGGCCTTCACACAACAATTTCAAGTCTACTAAAATCTATAAAAGTGTAAATAAATATTTTCAATTTTGTAAAAATTTAAATAATTTAAAATAATTACACATTTTTCTCTAAATAAAGGCACAATGTAACTAGTAGATGAAATTGTTTTTTTCAGATTGACTTATTTATTATTTAAAATACGTTTTTTAATCCATAAATAAATTCAGCACCATAAAAATCTCTAGAAACACTCCATTTCTATAAATTAAACAACTTAAACAAATTTTATAAAAATTTCTTCCAATTTTTAATTAAAATTACTAATATATATATATATATATATATATATATATATACTCAAAAAAACACTATCTCTCCATTAAACTAATTTTTATTTATTTATTTTAGGAGAGCAATCTATTCCATCTATATCTATATATTCTAAAAAAACCATATATATATACTAAAAAAACACTATCTTTCAATTCAACTAAATTTTATTTATTTATTTTAAGAGAGCAATCTATTTCATCTATATCTATATATTCTTAAAATAAAACACCATCTCTCTCGATTAAACTAAATTTTATTTATTTATTTTATGAGAGCAATCTAGAGCAATCTATTCCATCTCTCAGTTAAACTAAATGTCATCTATTTCATCTATTTGTTTTATCAAAGAAAATAATTCAATGAAAATCAAAATCTATCACCAACCTAGCAATAAACCACATAAAAAACAAAGCAATCCAGGAAGTTGGGAAAAGCTCATAACCAACGAGTTACTCCAAACGTGTCAATGCTCTTTCAGTTATAGAATATTCAGTCCCCATAATTATCAAGACAGATATTTATGTGTAGCTGGTATTTCTGGGTCAAACGCAACCTCAAGTATATATATACACGTCTGTTATTCACATCCTCAGGGTGCTCTGCCTGTTATCGACCTAAATATTTTTTCGGTTAACGAGAACAGACTCAGCGATTTCTGTGGTTACAGATAGACAGGTATGTTTTCTCCATGCTCCTATTTGTTTTTATAAGGTTGCTTTTCTTGATCTCTGTGTTTGGAACTCTGCACTGCAATGGTTCTGCTCAGAGTCTTATTTTTCGAGGATTCTGTTTATCAAAATAGTTTTACGAGATTTCTTTTCTACCAACAGAATTTGTTTCTGTGTAGAACTAGGGTTTTGGATTTCCTGGTTTGATTTAAGATTGCCTGGCAATTTTAATTTTTACACTTCAATTTATTGGGTAGCTTTCTGAATCTGGCGGCTCTGTTTTTTCAGTATCTCTGGAGCGAAAATGCTGTCAGTGTCGTCAGTAATCCCACAGGAAGCAAAGTCTTCTGTCTTTGCTGTCTGTTCGTCTTCCGAATTTAGGGAAAATCTCCATTTCTGTGTCTTCCTATAGCCCTTCAAGGGTTTCTGTTTATTAAATTCAAATTAGAAGAGGAACCGAATTTGGGGTTCTGGGGCTAGGGTTTTCTTTACAGGAGGTAGAGAAATGCCTAGTGTAGAATATGAGTAGAGAAATGCCTAGTGTAGAATATGACACCTGTGATAAGGACAGGGAACCTTTTGTGGAACTGGATCCCACTGGTAGGTATGGTCGCTATGAAGATTTGCTGGGCCGTGGTGCCATGAAGAAGGTATACCGAGCTTTTGATCAGAAAGAAGGTATTGAGGTTGCTTGGAACAAGGTTCCTCTGCAAAACCTAGATGATGCTTCCATACAGAGGATCTATGCAGAAGTCCGTCTGTTGAAATCTCTGAGGAACAAGAACATAATTATGCTCTACAATGCATGGCTGGATAGAAAGACAAGTCATGTGAATTTCATTACCGAGGTCTGTACCTCAGGTACTCTGAGAGAGTACCGCCAGAAGCACCGTCATGTCTCCATGAAGGCTTTGAAGAATTGGGCACTTCAGATACTGGGAGGATTGCATTATCTTCATAATCATGACCCTTGTGTAATTCACAGAGATTTAAATTGCAGCAATATTTTTGTGAATGGCAATAGTGGCGTTCTGAAGATTGGGGATCTGCGTCTTGCCACTACACTGGCAAATGATCGTTGTGCACACACTGTCCTCGGTACTTATGAGCTTGTAGATATTTATTCTTTCGGCATGTGTTTGCTGGAGATGGTTACTTTAGAAATTCCTTATAGTGAATGCCGTAGCGTTGCTCAAATTTATAAGAAGGTGAGTTCTGATATAAGGTCTGCAGCCTTGGAAAAGGTTACCAATCAAGAAATGAGACAGTTTATTGAAAAATGCCTGGCGGCCGCACCGGTACTTCGATAGACCCATTTTTACAGGAGTACACGCATGTACCTATTAGATGCCAAGTTGTTTTACTGAACAAGATAGATGGATTTCTGCCTATTTATTTTGCCAATTTACTTTTGAGAGCTGCCCACATTCTTTCAAGAGTTAATGTGGGGAAAAGTTGTTATAAATAACAATAACACAATGTAGAAGATAAATGAATAGATTTATAATGGCTAATTTTGCCACATTATTTTGATATCTCTTAGATTTAGCAATTCGGAAAGATAGATAAATGATTTTAGATGTGTATAGATTTATTGTAGGTTATTTGGCCAGAATTTTTTGCTATCTCTAATATAAAATTATTTGGATTTTATTTTTATTTTTATTTTATTTTTATTTTTATTTTTTGTGATATGGGAAAGTATTATATCTAGGGTGTTTAAGTATTAAATTTATTGGCATTCAATTATTTTAATTTTGATTGGTTGATAATTTAATTTATTATAAATTTGTCAATTAAAATATCATATGTTGTGTTTAGAATATAATTTTTTAAAATACTGATATTGCATAAATTTTAAAAAATTATTGAAAATCCTGTAGATTATAAGATCAGATTCTTATATAATGCAATTTAGTTCAATATTATAATTATGCATTTAAAAAATGAATCCATTGTTTTGAATCAAGGAATAATCCAAACTTAAAATTAAACATGTAAGAGAGGCTATATGCTATTTCAACCACCTAATATGAAACATTTAGTAGAAACTCTAAACTATGGCTATGTCTTTGTAGGTAGCAAAAGACTCTTAGAGATTTATGGTGGTGTAAAGTATTAGAATGAGTTAGCATGCAAAGCAAATTTTGAGAAGTGAAAAACATCTCAATGGTTCCAACTGCACACTTGACACTTGAACTCAGTATTGCATTTAAAGTAATATTTTTGGGACATGGTAAGAATTACTATGTGCCCATTTTATCTTCACAATTATTAGAGTTTCAATTGAATTTAAACTGTAAGTTATTTTTAATTAGATTCTAGTTATTGATAATTGATTCTATTTTTATTACAAGTTTATGTTGATATAATATTTCCCTTTTCATAGTAACATAAGAAAATGATACTTGCTTTCCAAGTATATTTATAAAAGAAATATTTTTAACAATCAATTTCTTTTTATTTGATTAATTGCTATATGCCCCGTACATATCACAAACATATACCTAACCCCACCTTTAAATCATCTTTCCCTTCATTAATTATCATATGTCGCTATACATATCACAATCATATGCTTATATACACTTTTAAATCAATTGTTGTTCCCTTAATTAATTGTCATATGCCTTTGTACATATCAGAACCATATACCTAGCCCCACTTTTAAAGAATGGAAACATGGTTCAATTTTCTCAAATTCATATTATAAAATTTCCATATTCAAAATGCATCTTTTGCAATGTGTTCATTTTGTCTTCCCAAATGATTAGAATTCAATCACACGATTCCAAATGTTTTTTACTTTATTATATGGTAAATTTTAAAAATTATAAGTTGCTAATAATGCTAATATTTATCCTTTTGTTTCTATGCAATGATTTGAATTCAACCAAAAGCTCTGTTAGTTGTGATAGCCCCCCTTATATCACAAGCATATGCATAACCAATTGCAACATATAGGAACATGTTTAATTTTCAAATTGATAGCTTTTACATGATGATGATGATGATGATGGTTAATGTCTGCTCAGACCAAACATTGGTCTATCGAACCTAAAGAAACAATTTATTTATTTTGATTTAATATTTTTTCCTATGCTCAAAAAGCTTGGAGAGAAGCCTCTCGAGCTCACTATAATTTTGACATTGTAAAAGGCTAGGAAACTGAGATCTAATGTGGTTGTATGCGGAGCAATCTAAGAGGAAGTGGTTTTCATCCTTGATGTTCCTATTCTCACATATATGGCAGATCCTTTCCATCCATGGCATTTTAGGAACTGTCCAACGACCTGTTTCACTATGGAGCTCATGAGAATTAGTTCTAATCTTTGCTATATTAATTTTCTTCTTTGAGCTAGTTAAAATAGAGAGATACTTTTGATCTTCTAGGGTGGGGTTGATGACATTCTTATAATAACTTAATTTTCTTTTAGCCGCTAAATCTTTCTCACACCACATTTTTTCTTTGAACTTAGGAGTAACAATATCTTTAATGTTATTTATATTTTGCAATGCATCATTCTCGTTGATCTCCCAATAGTTTAACCAGGCCCTTGTGTCTTTATGCCACCCCGATTAAGCCTTGGGTGGTTTTGGTTGGAATTTAAAGCTAGCTTATGAAGTCTATGATCGTCTATGTTATTGAGTTTGTGCTTGTACAACAGAAAATTAATCATAGCTAGGCTCTCAATAGGGGAAATACTTGCTTCTATAAGGAGAATAGGATAGGGTGTATTACTTTTAATTTTCAGGTTATAAGTTATAAAACACTTCTGGATTTGCTCAATCTTTCTCCATGATTCTCTGGGGATGCTGCACCCCAAACCTCACAACCATATAAGATAACAGGAGTGACTAAAGTTTCAAAGATGAACTTCTTTTTATCCCACATTACGAGGTTTGCTATTTTACAATTATTTTCAAGACCAAAATAAGCTTTCCACCCCCATTAATCCTTTTCTCAATGCTATGGTTCCAGTTGAGCTTGTGATGAATATCAATTCCTAGGTACTTGTAAGAATACACTTCCTCCAAGTTATTATTGTCATACATAAAATTAGCGTAAGTGTCCTTCTTGGATTTGATAATCATAACTTTTGTTTTTTCAGTGTTAACAGTCATACCCATGGTAGAGCAGAAATCCTTAAGAAGTCTGAGTTGCTTATCAATATCATATGGGCACCTTTCTAAAAGAACAATATCGTCAGCATAGAGAAGAAGGATGACCTATCCCAGCTAAGATCATGCCATCACATCCTGCTTCCTCTAAATAGCCTTCGAGTTTATTGATGTAAATGGAAAATAGGTTAGGGGAGAGGGGGCAACCTTGTTTAACTCCGATGTTACACTTAATATCTTTCGACCACCCCTCATTGCTCTTTAGTTTGGCAATTACATTCTCGTATAACCTTATAGCGGCAGCGCTCAACTCGAGAGGAACCTTTAGCTCTTCTAATATATTCCAAAGGTTGTATCTAGGAACTGTATCTATCTACATACATTGTTAAAACTTCAAATTAATCTCATAAGTTGCTCATATCCAAAAACATCTTTTGAATTTTTTTTAGTTAAGTGGGCTCAAATTTGTATTTTGTGAATGTATTTTGAAATTAAATATACATTTTTTGCCTCCATTTGTATGCAACCCATCTGGGGCTTAGGTATGATGTGGATGGATGTTTTAAATTGTATACATTGGTTAAAAAAATCACATATGCTTTCGTACCTAATATTTGTTCATTGAAATTTCTAGATGATTTCCAATTAGAATAATAATGTTAAACTTTTTCTCTACATACATTGTTAAAACTTCAAATTAATCTCATAACCTAATCATCAAACAAAAATTATTTTATGATTTCCTTGAAGTACTTGAATAGTGGCACGTGGCCCAAACCATTGTGGCCGAACTCTTCTTTATACCAAGCACGTGAGAGAAAGGCAATTTAAAGCTCCTTTATCTTTCTCGTAGCAACTTTCAATAGCCACGTTATGACCGTGGCATATAACCTCAAACTCAAACCTTGGCACTTTTCTTTACGAGCACACCTTCAAACCTTTCGAGAAGGTTAAAGAATTACGTCATATGTATATGGCCCACTCTCTCTATATTTTCGTTGGCCATTCTCTTTATGCCTTCCACGTGAGCCTAAATCTACGTCATCTTGCTTATGTTCTTCTTTCAACCCTTCTGCTTACAGGATCTTAATCATAATGGACCAACTTCGATTATGCTACAGTCCAACATGATCACCACAATTCTACAGTGAATTCTAATTTCCTAAACAATGTCACTTTGATTAAATTGATTTGTTGGTTATGATCCAAAGGATTTTCGCCCCTATGTACTGTATTTAAATTGTGTTCTCGGTTGCTCTCCCTCCTGAGCTTTAAACAATGGCTCTGCAACCTCTGCATGCTATTGTGCACACACTCTAAGTGCAATCCATCCCAAGCTCAAGTGTAACACCTGTGACACATATACACTTAAGTATAAACTATAAGGCTCTTTTTAACGTAATCAGCAAAGATTTCAACACATTCAATTCAAAACACTCAAACATAATGGTTTTTCTATTGACAAACACACATATTCTGTACAAAATTACATGAGACCTCTCATTGGCTTGATTTACAATATAATTGGCCCTCTTGGCCCTTATGGCCATATTTGGCATTACTTTGCTAGCTCTCTTGACACTCCTCTCTCACTTACTTCTTCTACATCATCCCTTTCTTCTCATTTTACATAACTATAAGAAAGAGGATTCTGAACTGCAATTAGTTTAGAGCCACAAAATCCTCAACACACGTCTATTTTAGGATCCTCTAGATCCACCAGTCCTCAAAGAGATCTAGCTAAGTCAAAAATATCTCTAACTCACTCAACATTCTCGATATCTCTTCGTAAAAGTAGATCTAATTACAATATTCACAATTTCTCTATATTTCCTTAAGACATAAAAAATACAAATAATTAAACAATGACATTCAATAAGGGAACCAACTTCCTTGTTAAATGGCAGACCCTTAAGTCTAGTCAAAATTCATTTTGACTTGGAGGTAAGATGCTCATGCATCATTACTCCTAAGGTGAAAAAAAATTTCATGGTCTCGTGCCCACGTGCTTTCATATGCTGATGAAGTCATCTTAGGTTCCAAAATTTAGTTTGTAGACTCCTATCTACTCTATTGATTTTTTGATGGTATGTTGTCTTTAGTTCTATAGCCTTCCACACTTTATGTTGCTGCCCCATTGCTTTGTTGATGCAAAGTTCTTCAATAAATTGCATTTCTTGTTGCCTGTCTTCCTTTGTCTGCAGTGCCCTCTCGTGTATGTCTTCCTCAATAGCATCCACAATTCATCAATCAATTTACCAACCTTTGTCTTTGGATTAACTTCACTATTTTCATTGTCTTCAAGATGTTTCACATCCTGCTTTATCAAAAGAGTTATACAATTCTTGTCAATCCACTGATACATTTTGTAGTCCTCTCCTCATTTTTTTTAATGCTATTACCTCTAACCTTGTTGTTACAAGTTCAATATGCAGTCTTTGGCTTTTTATCCTCTCCTATAGGAAATTCAAATGCTCATACAATTCAACAAAATCACTTTGAATTGTACCTATGTCCTCCATGCAATATCTATCACTTGGATTTTCTGCCAGCCACTCCTCCAAAAGTTTTGCTCATCTTCATCTATGTGTTCTTCCTTTGACATAATATCCTTGAGCATGTCTTCATGAAGTAATTCTCCACCTTTTGATGTTGTCTCATCTTTTACGCTTGTGTAATTTTGATGAGATGATGTTGCTTCATCCTCTAAAACTGATCTAGGTGGCTCTAGAGAAGCGCAAAAATTGAAGTCTTTTGATCTCATCAAAACCAAGAACAAATCGAAAATCTCATTGTCCTGATTCCAACGGTGCAGATGACGCCTCAATCCAACTTCGTATGTGCAAGTTATGGCCAGTCAAATATCTGGTCAAACTAGACCTAATGATAGGGTTTAGTAGAGTGCCAACTAAATTTGGAGGATAGCTAACTTTGGCAGTCTAGCTATATTTGATGACATTTCGCTAAATTTGGCAACAAAAAACTACGTGACAAATTCAGTAGACCTGCCAACATTGACCCTGCTAGATTTGAAAATAGGAGGGCAGTGGGAATTGAACCTGCATCAGTCAGCTAGCTGACCTACCAAGGATAGCCCCAAAATACACCACCAACAATTAATGATGCCCAATGCCCAATGGTCATACTTGACAAGGAACCAGTGGGAGTTGAACCCAGGCCAGTTGGCAGCAACAAATAAATACAAACCAACATTATAACAATGATGAAATTACGTGTAGCCATTCTGACGGTTCACTCCAAACGACAGACAAACAATTGACATGGTTAAAAAAAAATAGTTCTCCAATTTTTTTTAAATGATAGCTAACAATCACAGTCTTTGTTACATGATGAATCCAAACATTGACAAATAATCAACATATTGCTAGCAGACAATTTTTATATTAAGCTTGATGAGGGTTTTACTTAAGGAAAATGGTTATAAAACAAACAAACAGCGGGACTCGACCTCGATTGGGGTGTGAGATAGCTAGGGCACTTACAATTGGACCGTGGGTAGGACTTTGGTAAGTTCATCCCCCCCCCAAGATTTAAACTTCTTTACTTGTCTAGAGCCAGAAGAGGAGGCCACGAGTGGAAACAAAGCATAGTGTGAAATAATGAGCAATGGAACCACAAATAGGTGCAAGTCGGAGACAACGAAAACATGATGCACCGAGTTCCAGAGCAGAACCCTAAGTAGAAGAATCTTTTATATTCCTTGGAGGCCCATATTTGTAAGTGTCATAATGGGGTCAAGATTATACTCATCGAAACTGAGTTTTTGCAAGAATTGTGGTGGTGTAGTCCATTTTGGTATTTGAGTAGCCGATTTTCAAGCCATTGTTAGATTGGGTGGTATAAAGATGCATTATGGCCATTTATTTGTTTTTCTTTTATAAAAATGATGGATGTATATTTGTAGGTTCTAGTGATTGTTATATGTTGTAGTAGAGCAATGAGATCTGAAGTTTTACAGAAAATTCATCGCTTTAGCATTTGCATGAAAACCAAGGTGGTGCAGTGCTAAAATAGGGTTGACACTTCATCATAAAGTAATCATGTTTACTGCCATTGGTCTTAGAATTGCGAGATGATTTTGATGATGATGAGTATGATTTGATGATGAGTAAGAGGATATGTTTCCACTTATGTGAGAATATCCATTTATGCCACTTTTGTGAGAAGTCATTTCTTTGTCTTGTTAAGAACTTTGTGAGTGAGAGTTCTTTATAGGAGAGCGTCTCTTTGTAAGAGAGACATCACCACTCTAGATGAGGGATTTATCCTTGTGTTGAGGAAGATCTACCATGTACTCATTATCTTGTTGAGACTAATGAAGTGGCCTCCCTACTATTGAACTAGGGCCCGAAGACATATTCCACATTGGACAAACTTTGTTATCATGTCTTGTGTTATGATTTCATCTTGGTTATTCGATTCATGTTTATTTTGATGGATTGGTGAAGTATTGTTGTTCATGTTTCACATGCAAATATAAGTGTTTTTAAAATGTCTCGCAATGAATTATTCACATTTTTTTTGGATCAAGTGGTATCACAATGGTCTTACCATTTTTCTAGAGATTGTGAATGTCATCATGGGCAAAGGATTGAAGTGAGAAATACTTGAAGAGTTGGAATAGATTAACCATTTCATTCATGCAAAAAATGCAAAGCTTAGTAGTCTTCTACAAGATACAGAGGAAGAAAACTGGAAATTGGGGCTTATGTTAGAACAATCTGTGGGGTAACAAATGGGAGAATGTTCCACTACAAAAGGAAATCTTTCCAAAGAAGATGACCAAGCATCACTGACAGGATCAAAGGTAAAAGAAACTCCTTATTAGGATTTTATTTCTATTGGAAGCATTGAGATAACTATTTCAGGCACCAACATGAGACTCCTCACAAAGATAGTGTATAAAGGAGGAGGACATAGTAAGGGCCAAGGAATTACTCAACCATTGGAGGTTGTAAGAAGGCCTCAATTTGTAGGATGGAGGTATATTGAAGGAGAGTGTTTAGAGGTAGAAGAAGCAAGAGATTCCTCAAACAAAGAATCCAAACCATTGTCAATACCATCTTAGAGAAGGGGTGGCACATTACTTTTCGAGAATGGTACCTCCAACAAGAGATCCAAGAAAAGGACAAGGTATAAACCTTCTTCTTGGAACCGCAGCAAGGAAATTCCGAAAAGGTATGATCCCCACATGTATGCTAGTGTTCCATTCAATTACGAGAAAACAAGAAATATTAGGCAAAATTTATGGTGTACAAAACCATGTACATTTTGTGGTTTGAATAATCATGTTGTTACCAAGTGTTGGAAAAGAATGGAAACCAAGAAAACCAAGACATGAAGGCCCTTCTCCACATCAAGAGAAAAATAAGGTCAGGAAATTATGGAGGAGGAAGAACCATTGCAACCATTGTAACAAGCATGGACATAATATAGCGACATGTTGGGAGCTCCATCCAGAGTTGTGTCCCAAGAAGCTATATCCAGAGTTGGAATCCCTTTTAAATAGCTTGTCCTGACCACCATTGTAAATCACATATTGAAAATTTGTTTGTAAAAGTGATGAATGCATAACATCACTTGTCTATGCAACATATTGATACTTTGGCCTTTTACTCAGCTAGCATGGGATAAGGTTTTTGTTGTAAATCAATGTAAACTTGACCATGAGTGTGTCATAAACCCTTGGCAAGTATGGGGTTTTGTTTGGGTATTGCTTTGGTCTTGTAATTGAATATGTATTAGTAGCTACATGTTTGCATATGGATACAAGTGTTGGTTTCAACACTTCTAGCTCTAAAGTACAAAGGTGAAGGAGAAGAAAGTGTGGCCTTTCAAAGACATTTGTTATGCAGATTAGATTACAGTCATGTTTATACTTTTGGAGTACCAAAATATCCTCAGTGGGAGGAATGATCTAGGTGGCTCTGGAGAACCTCAAAAATTGAAGTCTTTGGATCTCATCGAAACTAGGACTAGATTGAAAACCTCGTCATCGTAATTTGAATGGAAAAGACAACACCTCAATTCGACGCCATAAGAGGAAGTTGCGACCGAAACCAAAGCATAGAGTGAAATAGGAAGCAACAGAACTGTGAATAGTTGGAGCTTGGAGACAGTGGAACCATGACGTCCCCAGTTCGAGGGAAAAACCAGAGAAAATAAATCTTTGAGGAATCTTTCAGATTCCCTAGAGGCCCAAATTTGCAGGTGTCAGAATGGGGTCAATTTTATACTCATCTGAACCAATTTTTGACAAGGATCATGATGGCGCAATCCATTTTGGCATTTGAGTAGCTGATTTCAAGGCCATCATTAGATTGGGAGGCATAAAGATGCATTGTGACCATTTACTTGTTTTTCTTTAAGAAAAAGAATGTTTGTAGATTTACAAGTTCTAGTGATTATTGTACATTGCAACAGGGCAGCAAGATCTAAATCTTTGCAAGAAATTCATCGCTTTAGCCTTCACATGAAAACTGAGGTGGTGCAGTGTTGAAAGAGGGTCATGTTGACACTTTATCAGAAAATAGTCATTTTTATAGCCATTGGTCTTAGAATTGCAAGATGATTTTGATGATGATAAGTGTGACTTGAATCTGACTAGCAGATTCAAGATGACCTGTTGCCAATTATGTGAGAGTGTCCATTTATGCGACTTTTGTGAGAAATCATTTCTTTGTCTTATTAAAGGAGAAGACTCTGTGAGTGAGAGTTCTTTGTAGGAGATTGTCTCTTTGTAGGAGATACATTACCACTCAATATGAGGGATCTATCCTTGTGTTGAGGAAGATCTTCCATGTACTCATGATCTTGTTGAGACTAATGAAGCGACCTCCCCACTATTTACCTAGGGCCCAAAGACATAGTTGTAGCAACCTTGCTGAAAATTCCATGTAATAAAAGTTAATAAAGGAAAAAATAATAACCATGGTTGATGGGAGACTTATTCCAAGCTAAATGTTGGGCAAAACATCCTAGTGTGGGTGTTCATTAGTTTATTATGGTTAAGGAAATTGAAAAAGACAATGGATAAGGCTTTGGAAAGGAAAAATGGCATCTTTAACACATTTATTTATGAAAATAATGGAAATTAGGAGAAAAGGAAGGTGAAAGGTCATAGGTTGCATGTGAGGAGTAAGTTGAAGGAAAATAATGGAAAATGAAGAAAATAGAGGCCTACTTGATAAAAAGGCTTATGAAGATCACTTTGTAACCTTTTGTCAGTTCAGTTTTGGAGCTCTCTCATTATTCTCTCTCTCTCTCACTCTTGGATAGTTAGAGTTTTCTTGGAGCACATTGGCATTGGATCAAGAAAGGGAAAAGGCAAGAGGAAGCAAAGATCAAGCAACTACAACATTATTCTTTATAGGTATCAATTTGCATGTGTATTTTCCTTGCTAGATTTGGCGTGCATGGTATTGCATGTGGTTTTTTTGCTGTTATGGAATGGGTTTTGCTAGGTGTGACAATGTTTTCAGCTTAGCCTTGGAATTTTGAGATAGCCATGGTGTTATGGGGTTATCATGATTTGGTTGAGATGGATTTCCAGATGGATTCTACACTGAGTGAGGTGGATCTTCGAATGATAGAACACATGGCATAGTAGTCCCTAAACCAGACTATGGATCATAGTAAATCCACTGGCCTAGTAACCCCTGAGCCTGACTATGGGTTTCTGTAAATCCAGGATTGTGTTGCCTCGGTGGGCCTAAGAATCCTTGCCAGTGAATGGTAGGATATACGATAATCCAAGAGGTGGATTTCTCTTCGTTGGGATTAGTAATCCTGGGTTTTGGATTTGTGGTAAAGCTTGGAGAGTAGGTCTCAGTTTAGGGCCTAGTGATTCGGTGTGGATTGCAGTAAAGCCTGAGAGAATAGGAGGCAAGAAAATTCCTCACGATGTAGGTGGAGAGATTCAGTGGCATCCTTGCTTGTTTGGCCTAGTGATCAGGTGGAGATCACGATAAATCCTATTATTTCATGTTTATTATGTTGACCTAGTGATCTGGGATGGATTATGGTAAAGCCTAGCTTCTATTGATGAGGGTGAGGTGGTTTAGCCTTAGAATGACCTAGTTGGTTCTTTTGGTTTGAGTCCTACATTCATGCTTGGAATATGGCACGAGGGTGAATTGCTAAAGAGAGATTTGGCTCAACCATTCCATGGTCGGGTGGACCATGGTAGTCCCATCTCGGGTTTGGATTTTTCATCATCATTATAAGGTTATTTCTCCTTGTATTTATATGAGCATTATACTAGTTTATATGTGGATCATATGGTTGTGTTTTCCTTGGTATTTCTGTTGCTATTATGCTACTTATGTATATGTTTTATGACAATAGCTATGTATGGATTTCATCATGTTTTTACTTGTAAATGAATGAAAAATGTATCTATGACCTAATAGATGATAATGCAACAAATGACATAAGGGGACAATGCTTCATACTAATTCTCAGATAAGTATGAGACCCCTATGCTTAAATCAGTTTAAAACACCTATATATTACATATTTGTGATATGTTTGACAAAATGCCTTTCGCAGCTAGTAGGGGTCTAGTTAAGGGCTTGTTCAAGTACTTAAGGGCTTGTTCAAGTACTTTGGAAAGATAGATATTTTAGGCTAATTCTTCCTGTCCCAGATGGAATTCCATTTCGAGTCTAGTTGTAGTTGATCCATCTTGGCAATGTATCTATAGGCTTCTTTTAAATTGAAAAGACGTGCTGAATTTTTGCCCCACCTGATTTTGTCCTCAGCGGAGTCAAGGAGGATTTGTCATTTTTGAAGTTCTGAAGAAAGATCATACTAGGATTGAGGATTACTATGGGGAGCCCAATTCTTTTGATCCAACCAGATTCTCTATTTGTCCTCTTTCTCACTTGGATTCCAATATTGGCTTACTTTAGTCTTCCCTATATTTTGCATGTCGGTCTTGATTTGATGGTATTGATCTTGATCCAGTTATGACCTTTGTTTCCAAGCATCTTCCTAGAAGAGAGCCTTGTTTCCATTACAAATCTCCCAGAAACTATGTTTTTGAATGATATCCCTGTTCTCCCAGGCTTGATTCCAGATAATTGATCCTTTGATATTTCCATTTAGCTTGATGATTTTCTCTTGCGAAAGGGAATGGGTGTACTTATCTTTACATATGATTCCCCAAGGGGAGTTGGAATCTAATCCATCTCCATAAGGTTTTGGCACCTAGGGCTTCCCCAAAAGGTCTGTGTCTCTTAAACCAAGGCCTCCATAATTTTTAGGCTTGCAAATATTTTACCATGCAACCAGAGCCCATTTCTACTTAACCTCTCCACCTCTCCATAAGAATTCCTCTACATGTTTTTGATTTTGTTTGAAATCACTTTGGGGGCAGCCAAAGCCGAATACAAGTAGAGCAGGATGGCCTGAAGAACATATTTAATAAGGACAAGATGATTTGCCAGATTGAGAGATCTGAAGGTCCAATTGGCAATTCTTTTCTCCAACTTATTGAGCAGGTCTTCCCAAATAGCCTTGGAGAGTGGCATGTCTGTTAGGGGAACCCCTAGGTAGCTGGAGGGGAGGGTGTTGATGGGGAAGTCCAGAAGTCTGGAGATGTTTCTGCAAATCGGAAGCAGGGTGTTAAAGAAGACCAACTTGGATTTTAGGGTTGATAGTGGTACCGGAGGACACAGAGAAGTCAAAACAAATGGACTTAAAGGAGGATGCTTCTCTGGTTATCGAGAGTCCCATAAGAAGGGTGTCATCCATGAATTTTTGGTGCATGGAGGGGGGAGCATAGGCATAAGGCTGGAGCCCTGAGAGCTTGTTAGAGTGCAAAGCAACAGAAATAGAGTAGGTAAGACCTTCAACCATGATGACAAAGAGGAAGGGAGAGATAGGATCTCCTTCTCTGATGCCCCTGGTAGGATTGATGGGTTACGAAGGGGAACCATTCACGAGGATGGAGAAAAATACTCTCGACACCATTGCCATGATCCATTTGATGCTATCTTTGTGGAACCCAAATGTTTCCAGAACTTGTCTCATATACTCCTAGTTGATTTTGTTGAAGCCTTTGGACATGTCCAATTGAACCATCATACTAGGTTTTTTTGAGTTTTGAGAGAGTGGATGAACTGATGAGAAAATATGATACTATCAAGGATTTTTCTACCTTCCACGCAACCAGATTGGTGATGGGAGGTAAGGAGAGGCAAGATGGATTTTATCGAATTGATGAGAACTTTGGAGATGATTTTGTAAATGAAATTGCAAAGGGCTATAGGCTTGAATTTGTTCTGGGAGTCAACGGTTTTGCCTTTGGGCATCAAGGTAAGGAAAGTGGATTTCAGGGCTTTTAGGACATACTTTGAATCCAAGACTCTTCCACAAGGGCATGGACTTCTAGTTTGAGTATGGACCAACAAGGTTTGTAGAAGTCAATGGTGAAACCGTCTGGACCATGGGCTTTACTATTAGTCATTCTCATTATCACATATTCAACTTCCAGGAGGGTCACTTTTCTCAGGAGCATTTTTTTATGCTCTTCAGTGAGGATTTTGGGGATATGGTTGGTGATCTTTTTAATTTTCTTAACTTGGCCATTCCTTGGCTCTTTGAGAATAGAGCCAAAGTAATGAGTGAGTTCAACTTTCAACTCCACATGGGAGTGAATGAGATGACCCTCTCGGTTCTTCAGAGCCAAAATTATGTTGTTCCTCCTATGTTGTATCATTGATTTATGGAAAAAAAACAATATTCTTTTCCCCACATTTCAGCCAATTGATTCTAAATTTTTGTTGGCACAACTTCTCTTCCTGGATGAATCTTTCCTCCCAACTTTGTTGTAATCTTTGTTCCTCTTTCTTTTTGCTCTCCGTAAGCCCTTTAATTATATTTTGTTGGAGAAGTTCCAATTTGTGATCCATTTTTTTTTAATATATATATATATATATATATATATATATATATATATATATATATATATATATATATATATATATATATTCGTGATGATGTTGCCAAATGATTCTTTGTTCCAATTTTTGATTTCCTCTTTGATATGTTTTAGCTTTTGTTGGAATTTGTACATTTTGTTTCCTAATCTGGTGGGAGGATTTTTCCACCATTGTTTAATTGTTTCCATGAAGTCCAAGTGATCCAACCAAAAGGCTTCGAATCTAAAAGGCTTATTTTTTTGGCCATTGGAAATTTGAATCTTGAGAGAGATAGGCCAGTGATCTAAGTGAGGTTGCTTGTAGGAGGAATCTCACTCCAGTTTCCCAAGAGGTGAGATAAGTTTCCTCTAATAAAAGGAAGAGGTCTAACCATGAGGCTATTTGACGGTCTCCTCCTCTTCTATTATTCTAGGTAGAAATGCCATTGTTGGTAGGTATGTCTACGAGGTTGAGGTTTTCTATGGTAGTAAAGAAATCCTCAGAGTCCTTATTGAGCTTTCGGATACCATCTCTCTTCTTAGCTAGATTAGTTATCATATTAAAGTCACCTGCTATGATTTTGAAAGGAAAGTTTATAGGATCAAAGAGGATGGAGATGCATTGGAGCATTTTATTTCGATTTATAACCTTGTGCGGGGCATAGACATTTGTTATGCTAATACTCTCATTGGTGCCTATGATACTCAAGACCATAGTTATGGAATGATGAGTGGCCAAGGAGGATATGAGTTCAGACTTGGAGTCTTTCCATAGGGTCATTATTCCTCTCGACGAACCTGTTGTCGAGTTGGATAATATGCTGTAAGGATTAAAACGAGAGTTTAGAAGGATAGGGGGTATACCGACTCGAATTTGGTTTCTTGAATTAGAAGGATATCCAGATTATCATAAATAATTATGTTTTTCAAGATTCGTTTTTTCCCAAGACGATTCAGTCCTCTAATATTCCAAGAAATGCAATTCATTGACATGGAGAGGGATTAAGGGCCATAGCTTTTACCTTTCCTTCATTGATTAGCTTGTCTCCCAGTTCTTGGAGGAGCTGACTGGTGGTCTTTCTTCCTATTTTCCAGCTTGGGCCTTTGAGGTTGAGTCCTCCTACTGGAATATTTGCTAAGATTCCTTTTGATGCTGTACTTTCTTAAATGGGGTGGAGTGCTCTAAGTTTTAAATCCTCTTGGAGGAGATAAGAACCTTTAATTTTTGTAGCTAGTGTTCTGGTATGGCTTTAATTACATTTAATTTCCATGCCTCTGTAATTATTGCTAAATCTACCCCTTCCATAGCTCATTCTATGGCTCTTTCCTCTGGTGTTACTTTTGTCGCCATTTGCTCTATTTCTGTATCATTTTGTGCATGCTCCTCCCCATTATTTGTATAGACTGTGTCCCTATCTTCTTATTCTCTATCGGATTGGTTCAGTCCCTCTTCTCCTGCTTCATCTCCTATTAGGTAGTTGGGATCCTTTTGCTCCTAAGTGATGTTTAGTGCCTCGAACCAGTTTTGACTTGACTCTTTGTATTGATTCTTCTTGGGGATCACATTTTTCCTGTTATTCTTATTCCCGAAGATGACTTTAGTGAAGCCTTCATTGTCTTTTTTTTTCTTCTCTGTTCTGGAGATTGAGGGGTTCTGTTAAGAGGACAGTCTCAGAAGAGATACACATGCTCGTGGCACTTACTACATCTGAAGGGGATATGTTCATAGACTATACTTTGAAGCTAGAATTCATCCCTGAATATTAATTTAGTTTCTTCTGGAAGGGCTCTAGAGACATTAATGTATACACAGATATGGGCATAGGAAACATAGTGTCATGTTCTAGTACCTTCAGACATTTTTATATACTCGCCCAGCTTGTATCCTATAGTTTGTAAGACCGAAGGATCCCAGTAATCAGTTGGTAAGGAGTAAAGGTTAACCTAGTCTAGAACTCTTGTAAGAGGTCAAAGATGATTGTGAAGAATACTTTGGATCCCAACGAAAGTCTTATTTTTCCCTTGGCTGCCCATTTTCTTTGAATCCACCAATTCAAGGCTCTTTCAGTTGGCCATATGCCCATAAACTTGCATATCACTGCATGTTCTTGCATTTATTGTCTGTAGATTGATACTCCTGAGTCCTAGATTTCCAGTTTCGTATTTTCTTTGCTATGGGGTTGTAGTTGTTCTTTTTTTTCCTCTATTATTGCATCTGTTCCTAAGACTTTGTTGGATTTTTGTCTATTAGGGAATGCATCTCAGGGGCCTTCCCATTTCTTATTCGAATATATTTTCTTTTCTCTTTCTCTATTCCTTTATTCCTCTGAGGTAGTTCCTTTCGATGAGAGCGTATTGTTCCTTCGTTATCCGAGTTTCCTCTTGTCAATTAGAAGGCCGAGCTCGAGGAAAAATTTGTGAAAAACAAGTCCTATTTTGGAGGCATACCAGTGACCATATCCTTGAAGGAATGGGTGAAGAATACTTTGGATCCTAACTAAAGTCTTATTTCTCCCTTGGCTGCCCATTTTCTTTGAATCCACCAATTCAAGGCTCTTTCAGTTGGCCATATGCCCATAAACTTGCATATCACTGCATGTTCTTGCATGTATTGTCTGTAGATTGATACTCCTGAGTCCTAGATTTCCAGTTTCGTATTTTCTTTGCTATGGGGTTGTAGTTGTTCTTTTTTTTCCTCTATTCTTGCATCTGTTCATAAGAATTTATTGGATTTTTGTCTATTAGGGAATGCATCTCAGGGGCCTTTCCATTTCTTATTCGAATATATTTTATTTTCTCTTTCTCTATTCCTTTATTCCTCTGAGGTAGTTCCTTTTGATGAGAGCGTATTGTTCCTTCGTTATCCAAGTTTCCTCTTGTCAATTAGAAGGCCGATCTGGAGGAAAAATTTGTGAAAAACAAGTCCTGTTTTGGAGGCCTACTAGTGACCATATCCTTGAAGGAATGGGTGCCAAGGTTCTAAAGCAGTTCCACCATGACGGCCAGGGGACAACGTGACCTTGACCAGCCACACCAAGGGAGGCTGCGAAGAGTGCGAACACAAATTAGGTCACCTTCATTGTGGATGACTCATCATTTCTAGCTCAATTTTCTTTCTGTTCCTCACCCTTTTGTACTTGTTATTATGTGGCCTAAATAGTTTTTATCTCATTGTTATTTACATGGTTTAATGTTGGTTATATGACTGGTTATTGTCATAGTTATTTCATGTATTGACTTGTAAATGAAAGGATAATGGATGTAATACCTAATTGATGTCCAAAAAAAATAAAGGAAGAGGGTGGTGATCCTTCTTGTTAAGTCTCAGATGAGTTATCAGTCATTTATGTTATGTCTTATATTCATTTCCTGTAGATTGCATTGATGCCAAGTGTTTGACAGAATGTCAATCTCGGTTGGTGATGGTCAGGCCTAGTCCTGGAGTTAGATTTGATTTGTAAGTCTTCTCATCATGTAATTTATGGATTCTGAAAGCTACATGGGTTTTTGGGCAGTGACCTAGATTCTGGGATTGAAAAGTGGCACAAATCTGGGGGTCAAAAGTATAGGTTTGAGGAGAAAAGTCCCTAGATGCACGCATGCCTTGTTGTGCAAGCATTTGGAGCCTCCCAGATGAACCCTTGTCCATATCAAGGGAGCATCCAGGGGTTTAATCATATAAAAATCACTGGGACCAAGGGGATGGTCAGGAGAATGAATGGGATGAATTATGGGTGTCTTGTAGTAGGTGAAAAAGGTAGGGTATGGTGTGTTTCCATCGGTTCCACCTTCTTAACTGACACATAGGGATTCAAATCATGTCATAGTAACTTATCGTCGCATATTTACCCTGGTTGGTCGGTTACTTGGGTAGTTGTGGGAGGAAGGTCATTCCCTCAGACTAGATGGGTTGTGTGTTGGTCATGCATTCACATTGATTGCATATGTGTTTCTTATGTTGTAAGACCTTGTTGTTATTACATTTGCAAGGTGTTGATCATGGTTGTAGTGAGGTCATGGGAATTTGATGGTGTTGTTGTGGAGTGTGTCGTCATGAGTGTATGCTTGATTATGCATTGTTATGCACGTTAGTATTCACATGTGGTCAAGTGTACATTGGTGTGATGGTTTTTTTTATGCATGTGGTCATGGTATGTGTAGTTGATATGGTCATGCATTGATGACTTGACTCTGGCTAGAATGATGGTTATATGGTTATATGGTTATGTTTTATATTTCTATATGTTGTCATCATTATGTTTTGTAGGTTTTAACCCTGTACATAAATTACCTGCATACGAATTCTAAAAAATAAAAATAAAAAATGGTGAGAGCATAAAAATAAAACAATACACAAAGGTTTTCCCCTAGATCCCAAAACTAGGACTACTGGATTTATTTTTCGTTATATTCCTTTCAATGTTACAATACATATATACATATATATATCTATATATATACATGCCGAAGCATCCATAAACCCCAATCCATAAACCATCTATTAGAACATAACCGTAGTTCCCTTGACTAGATCCATAAAATACCATGGGAAGAAAACCATCATGCCTAAAACCATCTGTGAAAAACATGCACAAAACCATAGGTAGGTTCGACCACCTAATATAGGGTCCAAAAAACAATTTCGCCGGGGTGCTGCCACAGACCTCGTAGACTGATGCCACCCCCCTCAAACCCCTCGACAGAGGGGGTTTTTGCCCCCTATTGACCTCCCCCCTCCGCTGCGCCCGACACAACGAAGTGGGGGTTGGCTGCCCCCCCTCAAACCCCCACAACAAAAGGGGGGTTGGGATGGAAAGAATATAACACACACCCAACATGTTTTACATGTATTACGCTAATTTTTTGATCCCGCAGATGAGGTATCCTCTCTGAATTATGCTAAGGTACAATTGTTCATTGTGATTTAGTTTAACTGACATGATATACCTTGCAAGAATAATATCAAGATGACTAGCAAGATGGTAGACTACAATTCCCGAGACCCCCCCATGGATAAGATGAGTAAAGTGGTGTTAGGAACTCTTCTGATTTGGCAGACACATTGAGAATCTTAAAGGTAGAAATAAGGAGTTGTAAGTTAGACAATAACAAAATCATACAAGCACATGAGAAACAAGAAGAGTTAAATACAATGATACTTCAGAGTTTGTCAGAATTGCAGTGATAGGGACCACTTTGGATCAACCATGAGCAGGAGGAAAAAAGTAATGGGGAATATGGAAATAGGTTTCATGGTGAGTACAGATCAGAGAGAGAGGACATGATCAAAGATAATAGGTACTTGGACACTCTGGGTAGGAGGGGTGATAGACACATGTACTATTCTAGTTTAGGCTCAAATAGGAATTATAATCATCATCATTATCATCATTACAGGGTGCGTGACAAGGGATATTTTCCAGATAATTTTAAGAAAGAAAAGACACCTACATTTGATGGACATATGAAGAAATCGTAGGATGAAAGGCATGGTTGCTTTGTGTGAGGAATTTATTTAGGTTGCATGATTATTCATAGAAAATGAAAGCAAAGATAACCATTTTCAATCTTAAAGGGAAAGAAAATATATGGTCGGAGGATGTGAATAATGTTAAAGGTATTTGAGAGGATAAATTGACTTGGAATGAGTTTGAGAGGTTTTTCAAGAGGAAGTATTTTTAGAAAGGTACTGTGATGATGGAGCTAAGGAGTTTTATGAGTTGCATATGGGTTCCATGACAAATGATGAGTATACTAGCATGTTCTTGGAGCTGTTGAGAGATGCACCTTACCTCAAGGAGGAGAATGCCAAGGTTAAGAGATTCATTAGCCGATTACCAATAGTATACAGAGACCACATTGAGTTCAATGCACTTAGATCGTTGGACGAGGCCATTTGAAAGTTGAAACATTGCTATGAGCAATTGAAGCTCAAAGTTGAGCCTAAGCATCACTCAAACGAAAATGAGAAGGTTAAAGGAAAATGGACACAAAAGTGGGAAGACCTCAAGATACAAGTGAGAAACATGTGCTCCCTTACAAGAAGTTTAATACAGTTGAGAAGGGACATGGAGAGCAACAGATTAGAGGTGATTTTAGAATACCATTGTAGTGTTGGATATGTGGCAAGGATTATCATAAGAGGGATTGTCCGCAGTATCAGGATGGTAGACCCCAGATCTATAGTGCTCAGGAGGTGCATATAGTTGCGGATGTTGGTCATAAAATTCCTCAGATTTATACTATTGTAGACAACAGGCATGCAGATCATCAAGAATCTATCATCGATATGGACGCTAATCTTTGTGATCAAGTTGTTTCTATTTTGATTGATCCTAGATCTAATTATAGTGATATTAATCCTGACCTAGTGGATAAGTGTGGTTTGAGAAAATAAGTGCATGTAGAATCTTGGTTGGTATAGTTGGCTATAGGCACAAGAAGATATTTCACCTTTTGGTTAGAGCTTGCGCGTTTGAGTTAAATGGTATGCCTACAACAACACATTTGAATGTACTACCGTTGGGATCATACAACATGATTTTGGATATGGATTGTGTAGTATACTAGTGGGCTCCATTATTGTAGTAATAATGCTACAACTCCTGGAGCTTCCTATCTCTAATTTTATCAACCCGGTAGTTCGTAACAAACTTGGAAGCGACGGTGCTGTATGCACAAGTATTAGCTCTTGTCGCAGCTGTCACTTGGTCAGCTAGCACAAGTCCGCTGGGGCTCAACCCAACTTCTATATGTTCTCAGAAGAAGCTTTCTAAATGATGGATGAAGGCTATCTCAAAGGAAATTGACCTACTTTGCAATAATGAACTGAAAGCCAACAAAACAGGGAAACCCTAATCTGACTAGTCTAATCTCTATGATGCAATGGTGGGAGTGCAAACTTCTAGAAATGATGCCATTACTTCTAGTGATATGAGATGCATGAATTTAAGCTATTTCTACTGAAAAGAACATTGTTTTTGTATTTTTGCTTAAGTGGTTGGAGTTATTATGATTTTGTTTTTTATTAGGGTTTGACTGTGCAGGGGTAGTTCGAAGGGAAAGAAAGCTTGGGAAAGGTCAGGAGGGCTAGGAGAGGTTCCAGGGGATCCCTAACGTCATTCCACAGAAGTTCACAACGTTCAGGTGCTCGGCAACCGAGTTTGCAGGCTTCTACAGGATGTCTGCAGGGGATCCTACAGGAAGCTCGGGATTTCTACAGGAAGTCTGCTAACTTCTACAGGATGTTCTGTGGTTGGAGTTTTGGGTGATGGAGGAGTGGAGGAGTTGTATGGGTGGATAGGTAGGATGGAGAGGGAGCTTATGATGGCTCAGGGACAAAGATATGAGATAAGGAAAGAGTGGGTACGGTTGGTTGGTGGATAGAAGGGTGGAAGCAATGAAAGGTCAAAAAGATGAAGTTACGTGAACAGTAGAAGGGTTGGAAGGCAAACGAGCTGAACAGAGGTTGGGTAGGTGGCTTTAGGCGCGGTTGAGAAGAAGAAGAAGATAACAGAGTGATGCAACGCAGTGTAAAGGAAACAAATATGCACAAAACCGAGAATTCATCAACCTATCCTAACTGTGTTATTCAATCAACGAACAGCAATGTAAACTTCAGAGAAGAATCATGCATGGAGTTGGAATGAAGAAGTACTGCTCAAGATCAGAATGCATGGATGGATCTACAATTGAAATGACTGTGTTGCAGCTTGAATGAAAGTATAAGACTGCGTTTTTTTGGGTGGTTGGTACGGTCTTCACCCCCAATCTCTAAACAGAGATGGCAGTGAGTGCACTGTCAACCTTTTCTTGGAGCTCTAATGAATGCTAATCCTCCTACTCTAATCTAAGCAACTAAAATCACTTGAACCATAAACTAATCCTACTCAATCACATAAAAGAAATCAAATCAGCAGACTGTAATTTCTAAATGCATGTCAAAACAGAGGAATAAAGTGCTGAAAGGAAAGACAAATAACAATACAAGGAAGAGGAGGTCTATTGCTCTCAGGTTGGGCCCTAACCTGAGAGCTATAGCTCCCTTAAAAACTCAGAATTGAATCCAAAGCTGCCTGCCTTTATTGAATAATCATGAGTCTAACATCATGCCAAAACTGGCTTACAAAAAGCAAAAACTGAGCTATAGCTCGTGCTTAGAAATTGCAATAGTAGTTCAAAAGTTCAAAAAGCTCCTATCAAAGGCCACGACCTTAATATTTATACATGATGAGGATCAAGCTGGCTTCCTCAATTAGTGGAGCTCGGCTGTCCAACTAAAAGTAAACTGTTGTAGACTGTTGTTCATGTAGAATCCGTTGGCTACCTTTAAGCTCGGTGGGGAAAGCTGTTGGAGCTTGGAGTTAGGTTGGAGATCACGAGGGAGGTCATTAAGGCTGTAGGCAACCTCCCTATAAACCTGCAATGCCACCTTTGTTGTCTCCTTGTCTCCTTCTGCGTGGTCTTTGCTCCCTTTAATGCTAAAAAACCTGAAATCATCATGTATTAGCCACATAGATATAATGCCTGCCCTTCTTCCTACAAATAACATGAATATACCAAGAAATGAATGCATAAGTGATAAAAGATGAAGGGTTGAGCAAGGTAAGTAGGTCAAATGAGCCCAAATTGTTACCAAAAATTGGGGCTCATCATCACCCCCGAGCTAAAATATTTGCTCATCCTTGAGCAATTTTTCCCCAGCTCCTTGTCCTTGGCTGAGAACTAGGCTCCGGAATACGCTCTTTCTTTCCTACTCTTGGTGGCTCTGCCTGTTCTGCCCTTGGTGGTGATGAGGGTGCCGCTCCTTCCCTCTTCTCTGTTTCCTTGACCTTGAGTCGGGCTTTTGAAGACGATTGGTCTATCCTTCTTTTCCAAGTAGTTGTTTTTGGGCTCCCCCTCTCGTAGGTGACCGATATATTCGAGGGGGACCTCTCACTGGGTGAAGTAGGGGCATCCCCTGTAGTGATTTGGCTGCTGGATGGGGGCTGTGGCTTGCCGGTCTTTATTCTCGAGCTTCTTCGAACTTCAAAGTATAGAGGGGTCTCCCTCTTTCTCTTTTCTTTTGGCTTAGGTGGCATGCTGAAGCTAGCCAGTACAGCTGCTGCCTCCCTTTCTAGAATGTCAGCTTTCTTCTCCGTGGGCTTCACCTTTTCAGGGCTTCCTGTAGAAGACCCTGTTTTAGCCAATTTCGGGCTTCCTGTAGAAGACCCTTTTTCAATAATTTTCGGGCTTCCTGTAGAACCCTGTTTCTGCTTTCCTGTAGACACAGGTGTCACCACCTTGGCTTACTTTGTTGCATGGGTTTTGCTTTTTGATTTGGTTTCGGGTGCTGACGAGGTACTTGTGCTGATGTGGACCTTCTCAGCTTTGTCTGTTCTACTCTGCAACCTTTTCTCTCTTGCTGACAAGATGGGTGTGTCGCCTTTTTCCTCAGCATCCTTTTTGTCGTGCTTCCTCCTTTGTTCTTTCTTTTGCCCTGTGGTCAGGGTCTTCTGGCCTGTTTCTTTCTTTCTCACGGCCACTGCTTCTTTTTCCTCACTGCTGGAGGAACCATTTTCTTCAGTCAACATCCTTATGTCTCCATCTCTTGTCAAATTTCTGAATGCTTCCCATGAGAGGGGAACCTTATATGAATGAAGCGCATCCTCCACAAGAAGTTTGATCAATCCATGGTGGGCTACCTGATCTGGTATGCCTTCTTTTAACTTTGTGGCACACTCAATTAGAGATTGTAGCAGGAAATAAGGAATGCTCAGTTTGTTTTCTACAGGAAGATCAATCTGGTGTCTCAATTCAGTGAGCAACCTGAAGTGATACCCGTACACAATGCTGAAACGACCTTCACAGGTTATATACTTCATGATTTGCAGGCTAACTTCATTCCATGGTGGCAGCAAACTGGTTCTACGCATCCCATTTTTGTCCTCCAAGATTTCCTCCTCAGGTGGAAAGAATTCTTTCTTTGCCTGCTGGCTCAACTTCCTTTCTTTCTTATCCCATGGCAAACCCATTGGAAGTTCAGTAATTCGACTGATATATTGCGGGGTGAGCTTGAGGCTTAGGCCCCTGAAGTTCACGGTGGCCAATGTTTGGATTTCGGCCTCAAAGCTTGTAAAAATTCTTCTGCCACTTCGTCGTCATAACCCTGCAACTTGTCACAAAAGGATATCCATTGCGCTCGTGTGAAGAGCTCCACCACCTCCTGGTTTTCTCTTAACTTTGATGAATCAGTGGGTTCCCATCTAATAAACCTACCCAGCATGATAACAACTGTTGCTAGAGGTGGCGAATGCGGAAGAAATTTAGCTTATTGGGACAGAGCGTAGAATTACGCTTCCGTCATGCAAATAATCCACAAAACTTATCCCTGAGGACCTTAACACAGTTTAATTACACTATCATCCTTTAGAACGACAGTCTATGCACAGCAGAAAACACTTACAACAACTTTCTACGACCAGACTGTAGACGACGATTCTGCCACCTTTAAAAACCAATTGCATGGAGAGTTCAGGGTTACCGTTTTATCTGCCACCTTTTTACGTGAGGAACCCGCCTTCCTGTAGAAACAACTTTCCTGTAGGAGCAGCGCATGATTCCTGGGGAAGACTGTAGTTGGTCTGCGCTTTCGGTGTTGCTTCACAACCGTTCTGATAGCTAAAGGCTCGGAGTTTCGAACTGCAGAGGGATCCGAATGTTCACTCGAGGTTCAAACGGTGAATGATAAATGCATGCGGGCAATCTAGCCGATTAGATTTGAATCGACGGAATCCGTGGCGCGGGGGTGAGCTGTCCCCGCCAAACCGTTGGATGACGTCGTTCCATCATTTGTCTGCGAGTTCACTTACTACCGCATCATCCCTCCAGCAGATCCGCCGCCGTTTCTTCTGCTAAATCCGTTTTTCCCGACGGGGATTGCTCTCACGTGCGTGCTACCCATTCCTTTTATCACGGGTGCCACCCAAACATCCGACTGGACCATTAATCGGTCGACGTGGCCAGTCAACTGGCCATACAGCTGCTCAACCCATTCACTTCACACTTTGCAAACAATTCAAAGTAAAATTCGTGCAATCTGACAGAAGAAAGGGTCGAGACACTTACCTGCTCCGCTGCAACTCGATTTTTCAGGTTTTGGATGATGATGAATGGATCTATCTGCTACTGGTGAATTTGCACAGGCCCGGAGGTTCACATTTATAGGTTGTCGACGATGGATTTGATGCTTGGCTGCATGCATCCGCGTTCATTGCATAGGGCCAGCGCTGTGAATAGTATACACTCTAGCGGGCTTAACTGTTACAGGACTCCCGCGGGATGTCTTGTAACAGTTCTTCCTCCTTGGGTGCATGCTGCACGACGAAGGATCTGGCCTCCCAATCACGTTCCCAAGGCTTCTGGATGACTGGGATGGATATGGTATGAGATCTCAGTGTTTTTTTCATTTGAAAATAGCTTTTTCTTGATAACTCATCGATCTGCTTTGCTGGTGCAGGTAACTTCGTTGCATGTTGACAAGGATGGCAGGACGAGGTGACAACAATGTGCAAGGGAGATAACAATAGCTTGCATGCGTCCAAACCGATCCTTAGTCGTTAGATCTCCTCATAAAATGGATTCTGGGCCGTCCTGAACTTCTACAGGAAGTTTCCTGTAGAAATACAGAGCTTCCTGTAGAAAGGTTGTGTTTCCTGTAGAGAGTCTGCACCTTCCTGTAGAAAATCTGCATCTTCCTGTAGAAAATCTGCGTCTTCCTGTAGAAAATCTGCGTCTTCCTGTAGAAGACTCAAGCCGTGATAAAATTGCACATACCTTGGAGAAAATGAGTATTCTTGGAGGAGGTGCTAGTGAGGTCTCCTGACAGCATGATAAGGATCCTTGGCTTTGAGTTGAGAGGCTTTCTCTCCTCCATAGAACACCTGCAACCTGCATGCAACTTTACATTATGAATTTGCTGACCTTGTTTTTTTCTTATTGTCTTTTTCCTTTTTTTTTTTTTTTGAAAGATAACAGGGGCGCCTCAATGAGGTTTTCACCCTTGCCATCTGCCTTAAGCGCCTCAGAGAGGTTTTCACTCAAGGATCTTTTTTCAAATCTCTTTTCCTTTTTTTTGGAAAGACAATAGGGGCGCCTCAATGAGGTTTTCACCCCTACCGGGCGCCTCAGAAAGGTTTTCACCCAAGGATCTTTATTATTATTATTATTATTATTATTATTATTTAGATCTTTCAGGGTATGCCCAAAGGAGAGGCAGAACCCTTCTCTATGACCAACACTGATTTCTCCATAGTTTTGATGAACTCTTGTCTTGAGAGAGGCTTGCTGTAGATCTTCAATCGATGCCCATTGACAAGCATGGGGATGGCTTCTTCATCAATGGTCTGAATAAGAACAGATCCATTGTCATGACATTTTTCTACTTCATATGGTCCTAGCCATCTGGTTCTCAGCTTCCCCTTGAAATCTTTGTATCCGGAGTCATACAACAAGGCCCAATCTCCCGGCTGAAATTGCTTGTCATGGAGATGTTGGTCATGCCACACCTTTCTCTGAAGTTGAACCACTTCCGAGTGAAGGAGGGCCTGCATCCGGTGCTCGTCCAGTCCATTCAGCTGCAATAACCTTTCTTGTTGTGCATGGGTGAGATCTAGATCTAGCTGAGCTGCCATCCTCAAAGTGTTGTACTCGAACTCAATGGACAACAAAGTTTTCTTCCCATAGACCAGCTCATAAGGTGTGAAGCCGGTGGTGGTCTTCCAGGTTGTGTTGTAAGCCCATGTGGCCTCAACCAGGCGTTCTGCCCAGTCTTTTCTGCTGCTGCTCACCACCTTAGTCAAGATCCCTTCTAATTCTCTATTGGTGACTTCCACCTGCCCATTTTCTTGAGGGTGATAGGGGGTGGAAGTCCTATGCTTGATCTTGTGATGAGCTAGTAGATCTTCAACTAGGTTGGATGTGAACTGGCTTCCTTGATCGGTGACTAGCTCTCTTGGGTAGCCAAACTTGTAGAATATGTTTTCTCTTAAGAACTCGACCACCTTTTCTTCTGTTGCTGCTTTGATTGCTTTAGTCTCTGCCCACTTTGTCAAGTAGTCAATACACACAATGATGTAAGACCTTTGCCTCGAAGGAGGGTTGATTGGACCCACAAAGTCCATACCCCACTTCTCAAATGGCTCAAGAGTCACTTGAGGTTGGAGAGGCATCTCATCCCTTTGAGTCGGTTTCCCCATTCTTTGGCATTGGTCACATTGGCTGATATATCTTCTGACATCTTGATGAAGTGTGGGCCAATAGTAGCCTGCCTGTAGGATTTTGAAGGTAGTCCTCTTTGCTGCAAAATGTCCTCCACAAGGCCCATCATGACAGGTGAGGAGGATATCAAAGGCTTCCTCCTCCCTTACACAATGCCTTAAGATCTGATCAGGGCCAAGCTTGAACAGATTGCCCCCGATCCAAGTAAATGAGGCACTTTTTCTGATGATTCTGCTCTTCTCTCTTGAAGATAGGTGCGGAAGGAACTGTGCTGAAACAAGGTAGTTTGCTATATCAACAAACCATGGAGAGAGTGATGAGATAACAAACAGATGTTCATCGGGCATCTGGTCATCCACTGTTGCATCCTCATCTGCAGACAAATCCAATCTAGATAAAAAGTCAGCAACAACATTTTCTTTACCTGGTTTGTCAACAATGGTCAAATCAAACTACTGCAACAAAAGTAACCATCTAATAATACGAGCATTCACATCTGGTTTATTCATTAAATATCTAATTGCATCATGGTCAGTATGTACAAATGTTTGATAGCCAGTGTATAATGTCGGAACTTGTTCAGTGCATGGACCACAGCCAAAAACTCTTTCTCACTTACAGTGTAATTCAGCTCAGCTTTGGACAAGTTTTTACTAACAAAGTAAATGGCATATGGAAGTTTTTGTTCGACTTGTCCTAAAGCTGCACCTATGGCTTTGTTCGAGGCATCAGTGTGGATGTGGAAAGGTAAGGGCCCAGTTTGGACCTCTCAGGATTGGGGCTGACACCAACTTGTCCTTTAATTCATTCAAAGCCATCTAACAATCATCAGTCCACTTAAACTCCACATCTTTTGCCAACAGGCCAAACAATGGCAAGGCTAGCTTGCTGAAGTCCTTAATGAATCTCCTGTAATACCCTGCTAATCCTAAGAAACTCCGAACATCCCTTACCTTTTGAGGAGGTGGAACCTTCTTGATGAGAGCAATTTTGTTAGGATCCACCTGTAACCCTTGGCAAGAAATGGTATGGCCTAGCACGGTCCCTTCAGTCATCAGGAATTCACATTTTTCAGGACTAAGGGACAGGTTCATCTCAATGCATTTGGTTAGGACTTTTCCCAGATTGGACAATGCTTCCTGGAAATTGGCCCCATAAGGAGTGAAGTCATCCATATAGATTTCCACTGCATCATGGACCAGCTCCGAGAAGATGCTCAAGACAGCTCTCTGGAAGGTAGCATGAGCATTGCATAGCCCAAAGGGAAGAACTCGGTAGGCAAAGATACCCCAAGGACAAGTGAAGGTGGTCTTATCTTGGTCTTCCGGGCTGATTTGGATTTGGTTGTACCCGCTAAACCCATCCAGGAAAGAGAAGAACTTCTTTCCTGCCAGTGCATCCAACACTTGATCCATGAAAGGTAGAGGGAAATGGTCTTTCTTGGTAGCTTTGTTCAGTTCTCAGTAGTCCACACAGATTCTCCATTTCCCATTCTTCTTGGGAACCAACACTAGAGGGGACACCCATTCACTATCTGAGATGGGGTAAATGAATCCGGCATCCAACAGTTTTTGCAATTCTTCCTTGACAATGTCCTTAAGGGCTGGATTCATTCTCCTCTGAGGTTGCCTAACCGGTTTACAACCCTCTTTGATGTATATGTGATGGGTACAGACTGAGGGATGGACTCCTTTCATCTCCTTATACCTCCAAGCAAAAGCATCTAGGTGACTGGCCAATAGGCTACACAGCTCCTTTTCCTGGGAAGGAGATAGGGAGGAGCTGATCTTTAACGTTCTCTCAGGGCCGAACTCCACATTCTTGACTCTGGGAGTGACCGGGTTGGTCGTACAAAGATCCACTAAGGTGCTGGCTTGGGCATCCTCCACCAATTTTTCTAAGGATAGTGCACTGGAAGGTGGATTCTGGATCAAGGTCTCAATCAAGTCATCCTCGGTTGGGGGGTCTCTTCTAGTGGTATCTAGGGTGCACAAAGGTGCTGAGTACACTTCATCCTCTTCTCCTTCCTCCAACCAAAGTGGTAAGTCATGCTCTAAGGAAGGTTTGGCAGGAGGGTATAGGACTAGCTGCTTGGACATAGGACCATTTTTGATGGTCATATTTCCTGCACGACAACTTATGTAAGCATCTGCAGTGGCTAACCAAGGCCTTCCCAAAATAAGAGGATATCCAGTAAGCTTTGCCTTGGGTTGCAGAACCAAGAAATCTGCAGGGTATTCCCAAGAGGCGACAGAGACCAAGACATCCTCCACAATCCCTTCGGGAGTCACAGTGGAGCGATCTGCTAGTTGTAGAACTATCGAGGTCTTCCTCAAGGAAACCTGAAGATTGAGTTTGAGCATGGTATCCCTGGTCATCACATTAATGGCAGCCCCCAGATCAATCAAGGTGTGAGGTATGATGATGCCATTGATGTGGACATCTACTACAGGACTCCCAGGATCTAGATACTTTGGGCAGATGACTTGTCCTAACATAAGGTCAGACAGTTGTCCTAAGACATTGATGGTTGAAGCATCTCTCTTTCGCCTGCCTGGGTGTTTAAAACACTTTTCCTTAACCAGTTTGTCGTATATAGGCACATCCTTGATGGCTTGGAGAAGTGGTATTTTCACACACAACTGCTTGAGCTCACCCAGGAGCTCGTCCTCCTCTGGGTTGGGTTGTGTGGTGGTTGTTAGTCTCTCAGGAAAGGGTGGAATAGCCTTTGGTTCAATTTCCTGTTTATCTTCCTCATCCTCTGGGGGAGGAGGTTGGAGATCCGGAAGAGTCTTTCCAGATCGAAGATTGATCTCCTGGATCTCCACAGCATAAGTAGGGCATGATGTTTCTCCAGTGTATACCTGTTGGGCCTGTCTATTGTTGGGGTTCGGGTTCGGTTGAGCAGGTATTTGAGGTTGCCTTGGAGGAGCAGGAGGTAAGGGTTGAGGTTGAACTGGTGGTGGAGGCAAAATGGCAGGAGGAGTATTGTACTGGGGCCTCCACCCCGACTGAGGTGCATTCCACTGAGGCTGTGGCTGGGTATGTGAATGATAAGAATGAGTAGTGGGTTGAGTAGGGTACTGAGGTGGGTAAGACCATGGAGGAGGCATAGACCAGGAAGGATGAGCAGGGGGACCCCAGGAAGGCATAGGAGTCGATTGGTTGGGGCTCTAATAAGCTTGAGGTGCCCCTTGCATCCCCTGCTGGTAAGGTCTAGGTCCTTGTGGCCTCCTTTGGTTGAGGTAATAGAGAGGTTCAGTGGGAGCTTCTGTCCCTTGGTACATGGCTTTAAATCCAGGTAAGGTTGGACATTGGTTTGTGGGATGGTCCTCCTCATAAACGAAACACACTTCAACCGAATGCAATGGACATTCGTTCTTAGGGTGTCTCCTGGTACATCTAGGGCAGAAGATAGCCAAGGCTCTCTCAGCTTCTTCCTTCTTCTGCTGGATCCTGAATGTGTCCAGCTGCATGGCAATGGTCTGTCTCACCTCACTCTTAAGATCTTCCAATTGATTTGCAAACTCATGTTTGGAGAAAGGGACACCAGTTGAGAGGATGTTTCCTCTACCTCGTTTCCGAGCTGCCCTGGAGTGGTTTCTAAACACAGTCTTGATGTCTTCATATGGTAGTTGGTAAATGTCCCCCCCAGCTAACATGTGAAGGGTATCTAAGAGGTCTTCAGGGACTCCTCGGAGCAGGACCAACTTGAGGGATTCAGGGTCAAGTGTGCACCTGGCCCGCTTATAGCTAAGTTGGAACCTCTCCTCATAATCCTCTAAGGACTCATCGCTTCCCATGGTCATCCGAAAGATTTCTCCCTTGGTTTCCTTGGACCTACAGTAATCCCGGTACTTGGTATTGAAAGCTTGCTGCATCTGAGCCCAAGTGGTGATACTATTCCCAGGTAAGCCCATGAACCAGCGTAATGCTGCATCCTTAAGAGTTTAAGGGAAGAGTTTCAGCTTCTGCTCATCTTCAATATAGTCATAGGTTCTACAAGGGACAACAAACTCAAACAAGAAGGTATCAGGATCTTCAGTAGTAAGTCCATGGAAGTGAGGTAAAGCGGAGGGGCTAATGTTCTTCATTTTCATCTCTCCATTGGTCTCTCGGATGGGGAAGGCACCTTCTATTCTCTCATCTTCTCTTCTATTTTCAGCCATAGCTTCAGATGGGATGGTCTCTAATTCTTCTTCTGCTATAGGATCTTCGTATATCTCAGGAGGTTCACCTATAGGTTCTTCTGGATCACTGTCACCGAAGAAGAGAGAAGGGTGACTCAGTGATGTGGTGGGGGTGTTGGGTAAGAATTTGCCTATTCTATCTCGATTCCTACGAGGCATGAAATGGAAAGACTTTTTTGATTGCTTTTGTTTTTTTCTTTGGTACCTGCAAAACTGAAATAGATTGATCTACAACTAACTATCTTACTGAAATAAAGATGAAGAATTAAATTGAAAGCAAGAAAGAACTAATCTACTTTGCTCAAATGAAATTGCAGGAATGGAAATGCTAGTCTACGCTTGCAGAATTGAAACACTAATCTATGCTTACAGAAATGAAATGGCAGAACGGAAATGCTAATATATGGAAGCAGGAAATGCTAATCTATGAAAGCAGGAAATGCTAATCTATGAAAGCAGGAAATGCTAGTCTATGAAAGCAGGAAATGTCTATGCTACTTTTGCAGAATGGAAATGAAATAAACTACTTAGCAGAAGGCAAGAGCAAGAAAATAGAAGAAAAGAAACAATTACTAATACTCTGACGCTTCCCCGGCAACGGCGCCAAAAAGGATGGTGGGCTCCAGTATTGTAGCAATAATGCTACAACTCCTGGAGCTTCCTATCTCTAATTTTATCAACCCGGTAGTTCGTAACAAACTTGGAAGCGACGATGCTGTATGCACAAGTACTAGCTCTTGTCGCAGCTGTCACTTGGTCAGCTAGCACAAGTCCGCTAGGGCTCAAGCCAACTTATATATGTTCTCAGAAGAAGCTTTCTAAATGATGGATGAAGGCTATCTCAAAGGAAATTGACCTACTTTGCAATAATGAACTGAAAGCCAACAAAATAGGGAAACCCTAGTAAACCCTAATCTGACTAGTCTAATCTCTGTGATGCAATGGTGGGAGTGCAAACTTCTAGAAATGATGCCATTACTTCTAGTGATATGAGTTGCATGAATTTAAGCTATTTCTACTGAAATGAACATTGTTTTTGTATTTTTGCTTAAGTGGTTGGAGTTATTATGATTTTGTTTCTTATTAGGGTTTGACTGTGCAGGGGTAGTTCGAAGGGAAAGAAAGCTTGGGAAAGGTCAGGAGGGCTAGGAGAGGTTCCAGGGGATCCCTAACATCGTTCCACAGAAGTTCACAACGTTCAGGTGCTCAGCAACCAAGTTTGCAGGCTTCTACAGGATGTCTGCAGGGGATCCTACAGGAAGCTCGAGATTTCTACAGGAAGTCTGCTAACTTCTACAGGATGTTCTGTGGTTGGAGTTTTGGGTGATGGAGGAGTGGAGGAGTTGTATGGGTGGATAGGTAGGATGGAAAGGGAGCTTATGACGGCTCAGGGACAGAGATATGAGATAAGGAAAGAGTGGGTAAGGTTGGTTGGTGGATAGAAGGGTGGAAGCAATGAGAGGTCAAAAATATGAAGTTACGTGAACAGTAGAAGGGTTGGAAGGAAAACGAGATGAGCAGAGGTTGGGTAGGTGGCTTTAGGCGTGGTTGAGAAGAAGAAGAAGATAACAGAGTGATGCAACGCAGTGTAAAGGAAAAAAATCTACACAAAACCGAGAATTCATCAACCTATCCTAACTGTGTTATACAATCAACGAACAACATTGTAAACTTCAGAGAAGAATCATGCATGGAGGTGGAATGAAGAAGTACTGCTCAAGGTCAGAATGCATGGATGGATCTACAATTGAAATGACTGTGTTGCAGCTTGAATGAAAGTATAAGACTGCGTTTTTTTTGGTGGTTGGTACGGTCTTCACCCCCAATCTCTAAACATAGATGGCAGTGAGTGCACTGTCAACCTTTTCTTGGAGCTCTAATGAATGCTGATCCTCCTACTCTAATCTAAGCAACTAAAAGCACTTGAACCATAAACTAATCCTACTCATTCACATAAAAGAAATCAAATCAGCAGACTGTAATTTCTAAATGCATGTCAAAACAGAGGAATAAAGTGATGAAAGGAAAGACAAATAACAATACAAGGAAGAGGAGGTCTATTGCTCTCAGGTTGGGCCCTAACCTGAGAGCTATAGCTCCCTTAAAAACTCATAATTGAATCCAAAGCTGTCTGCCTTTATTGAATAATCATGAGTCTAACATCATGCCAAAACGGGCTTACAAAAAGCAAAAACCGAGCTGTAGCTCGTGCTTAGAAATTGCAACAGTAGTTCAAAAGTTCAAAAAGCTCCTATCAAAGGCCACGGCCTTAATATTTATACATGATGAGGATCAAGCTGGCTTCCTCAATTAGTGGAGCTCGGCTGTCCAACTAAAAGTAAACTGCTGTAGACTGTTGTTCCTGTAGAATTCGTTGGCTGCCTTTAAGCTCGGTGGGGAAAGCTGTTGGAGCTCGGAGTTAGGGTGGAGATCACGAGGGAGGTCATTAAGGCTATAGGCAACCTCCCTATAAACCTGCAATGCCACCTTTGTTGTCTTCTTGTCTCCTTCTGCGTGGTCTTTGCTCCCTTTAATGCCAAAAAACCTGAAATCATCATGTATTAGCCACATAGATATAATGCATGCCCTTCTTCCTACAAATAACACGAATATACCAAGAAATGAATGCATAAGTGATAAAAGATGAAGGGTTCAGCAAGGTAAGTAGGCCAAATGAGCCCAAATTATTACCAAAAATTGGGGCTCATCATATACCTGGGGCGATATTATGGGGTACAAAGGGAGGTACCCAAGGGAATAATGTAATAATGTGATAGGCCATAGATAATAAACAAAGTGGTTAACCGGCATCATGTAAGGGACCACAAGTAGTTAACAATAATGTGATAAGCCCATTGTATTATATATATGGTATTGAGAGACCCATCGTATTGTATGTATAAAGCCTATATAGAGGCTAGAGACTCCCTATGAAGAGATGTGAAGGATTATTGTATTGGAAAACATATGGCTTGTGGAGTGTTCTCCTTCCTTAAGGGGTGATTGTATGGTGTTAAACTACATAAAGGGTTTTGACTAATAAAGAGAAGCATTTCTATATTTAGATCTTGTTATTTATGGGCATATTTCTATTTTTATATATTTGCAGGTCAAATCTATTATAGGTGGTAGGCTTCATACATACAATACCATGGGTCTCTCAATACCATATATCTAATACAATGGGCTTATCACATTATTGTTAATTACTTGTGGTCCATTACATGATGCGGGTTAACCACTTTATTTATTAACTATGGCCTATTACATTATTACATTACTCCCTTGGGTACCTCCCTCTGTACCCCATAATAACCCCCCTAGGCATACTACAAAGACCTTCTTCCATATGTCCCATTAGTTTTATCCTCATGCCCATGGCTGATCCAAAACGACCCTTGTCACTGCAATTCTGACAAACTCTTAAGAAGGATAGCATTAACCTCTTCTTGCTTCTCTTGTGCCTGTATGATCTGGTCATTATCTGCCTTACAACTCCTTATCTCTTCCTTTAAATTTCTCAATGTAATTGCTAAATCGGAAGGATTCCCAACACCATACCACTCTTCAAATTCATAGGGAGAGTCCTTGTAGTCAACCATCTTGCTAGCCATTTGATATTTCTTCCTGTAATGCATAATATTTCAGATAAACAAAATCACAGTAAATCAATGCACCTTAGTATAGCTCGGGGAGGATACCTTGTCTACGAGATTACCAAATCAACATGATACATGTATAAGATAATCATAACAACATATAGACATAATCAAATAAATGTATCAACACATAAACATCACTCTACTTAGGGTCCGTTCATCCATGCAAGGCCATATAAACAATGCATGATATGACCTCATGCATGACAACCACCATTAATCCATTGTACACATTTCCACATGCAACCAACAGTATGCATAAGCAATGCCTAATCGATTACACATACACATAAACACATGTAGTCGAACATAAGCAATGAGTTCTTGTAATCAACCTACAAGACTGATACATGTAGTCAAAGTATTCAAGAATGTAACCTAGCCTACAAGGATGTAAGTAGGTGACATAAAATCAACATGTAAGTGACACATAACCATATGAAACCAGCCACATACTCATGACAATTACATTTCATGAAATCAATATCAAATTCTCCATGATAACCATACTACAACCATAGTCAATCATCAAGCATATGCAACAAGCACATGAAGGGCGAGTGTAAGAGGCACACATGAAATTGACATGCATGCATGACCAACACACACTAGCCATCCAGTCCAAGAGTTGAAGTGCTCCGAAACGACATTTAGGAACAACCTAGTCCCACATCCACCCAAGTAACCATGCCCACCGGGGTAAACATGAGACGAGAGGATACTATGATCTTATTCAACCTCCTATGTGACCTTAAGGAAGTGGAATCGACGAAACTTCACACACAATCATCCAACATCATCAAAAAATCCCTTAGGAGACAAGTCAACCACTCAGATAGCCTGTCCCTGGGTCTCACTGTTGTTCTAGATCTCATAGGCCATAGTCGTTCTCATGCTATGGGAAAGGGAGCGACTAGAAACCCAAATTCACTTGCACGTGCTTGCCTTCCAACGATCAGAGACAAAAGTTGTCAGTTCTATGCCAGCGACCCCGGTCACTGCCCATAATGGTATGATAGCTTAGAATCCGTAAAAATACAGGGAAACAATGATGTAAAAGCAATAAGCTGAAAAAGACCATAACCAAACCCCTACCAGGCATGGCATGCATTTCTCCAAACATATCATCAACATGTAACCTAGAAGTGTAAACAACAAAATTAAGTGTAGGGACCTCATACTTATCTGAGAATTGCTATGAACCATTGTTTCCTCATGTCATTTGCTGCATTATCATCTATTAGGTCATAGACACATTATCCATTCCTATACAGGTAAGAACATGCTAAGAGCCACACATAGTTGCTGTCATAAAATATACATATAACCAGCATAATAGGAACAAAAATACCATAAACATATCAGCCATCAAAATCCACATAAGTAATAATACATTTCCACATGAAAATCAAGGGAATGAATTTCTCATTAATGAAGCAATAAACCAACCGAAGATGGGACTACCACGTTCCATTCGACCATAGATTGGTTGAGCCAAGTATCTCTTCATCCAATCACCCCCATGCCATATTCTAAGCATGAATGTGGGACTCATAGAAAACATCAAAAACACCGATCAACATGGATTACATCGGAGTTCTCTGCCTACACCGTGAGGTAATTGAGTGCCTCCTAGTCTCTCAGGATTTACTATGCATCCATAGTCTGATCTAGGGATCATTAGGCCCTACACCAAGACATACTCTCTAGGATTTACCGTGCATCCCATCTCGGGATCACTAGGGTTAATGAAGAGAAAACACACCTCTTGGCTTTATCGTATATCTCGCCATTCACCGACAAGGATTCCTAGGCCCACCAAGGCACACAATATGGATTTACCACAACCCACATTCCGATTCAGGGGTTACTAGGCCATTGGCTTCGTTATCCTCAGTCTGGTTTAGGGAACACTCAGGCCATTTGTTTTTCAATTCAGAGATCTATCCCACTCATCTTTAAATCCAATCTAGCCATCTCACATAAACCATATGAGGGAACCCATCTCATCAAAGCTATCAGGAAACGACAAGGTTAGGTTGAAAATACTGTTGCACCTGGAAAAACCCATGCCATGGTAGAAAAGAGCGACATGCAATCCCATGCATGCCAAATCTAGCAAGGAAAATACACATGCAACTCGTTACCTGCAATGAAGCTTGTCGTAGCTGCTTGATCCTTCCTTTCCCTGCTTGATCTTTGCTTCCTCTTGCCTTCTATGCCTTTCTTGCTTCGATGCCAAAGTGCTCCAAGAAAAAATCTAATTGTCCAAGAGTATGAGAGAGAGAGAGAGTAATTAGAGAGCTCCAACATTGAACCAACAAAGCCATGAATTGGTCCACAGAAGCCCTTTTATGAGTGAGGCTTCTATTTTCTTCATTTTCTATTATTTTCCTTCATTTTTCTCCTCACATGCAACCTGTGACCTTTCACCTCCTTTTCTCCTAATTTCCATTATTTTCATAAATAATTATGCGAAACTTTCCAAAGCCTTAGCCATTGGCTTTTCCAATTTCCTTAGCCATAAACAACCAAATGAACACACCCTAGGATGTCTGGCCCAACATTCAACTTGGAATACATGTCCCATCAACCATGGTTATTATTTTTAACTTTTATTACATGGAATTTTCACCAAGACTATTACAATCATCGAGGGTATATGGAAGGTAGTGCACCTCTATTATGGCATGCGACTCGGTTATTGTGGCAATTTGTTGGATGATGCTTAAGAAGTGTGAACCTCTGTGTTTGACATCTTGCCTTGGACTGGGGGTGCTTCCGCCACCGGTGCCCCCTCCCAACGTCATGGTAATTGAATTGGTTGCTTTCTTTTATTGCGTGTGGCCTCAAGCTTCTCTGAGAGGGATAAGGGTTTGGTGCATAGTAACTGGATCAAACTTGTGAGATTTGTTGTGGGTGGCCGGGTATTCAAGCTTTTAGCTCTCATCTATATCTCACGGTAGTAGGTTTCCTCTTCTGAACGACTCTCCCATGGGGTTCTGCATTTGTAAAGGTCTCCCGTGGTGGTGGGGTGTCTTCTCTCAGGGATTATGAGCAGTGTTTTGTTTGCGAGGGGTTGGAATCTGTGAGTTGTTGATTAAATGTTTCACCATCGGACTGGGTCTTGGTGTCTGGCAGCTTCCCTGTCTGGACTGGTTAATGCTTTTATGGCGTGGTTGGGGATTTTCCCTGTAGTCATAATTCAGGTATGGGTTAGTATTTTCTTTCTCATTTTCCCTTTTCCTGGTGCCATTGGCCTTTCTACAATGCATTCATAGTTGGGCAATGCTCGTTCCCTCCCCCCGATTAAGCGAATTTCTGCCAGTCTGGGTGGTCGAGGATCTCACTTGTAAGTGGAAATGGATAAGAGGTATCTCCATGCTCTTGGGGGGTAGTCACATTGTTTGCAAAGGAGGTCGGGCAACTTTCAGGGCTCGTGGTGGTCATGGTGGTTCATCGGTTGGTCGTGGGGGACATCTCACAGATTTCGATGAGGGGTGGGGGAACACGGAAAAGGGGCGCAGGCAACAAAGGGAAAGTGAGACGACCCAAGTGTGGAGTAACGACAAAATGTCATTGTTGTTTGGATAACTGTCGAGATTTGATCCTGTCTATACTGGACCCACTGGAAACCTTTGAGAGGGTGCATCATGAAGAACGTGTAGCACTCACTGTTACATTGAACAAGATGCATTACTTCCAATGTCATGTTCAGGAACGAGTCGTGGTGGTATGCTGCAGTAAGAATTTCCTAACAGAGAAAGTGGAGAAGTTGGAGTCATGGATGGTGCACTTCGAAGAGCATGTATAGTGCCCCTTCCGCCCTCCTCCTCCTCCAGGGATTGCTCTGAACAATCTTGATTCTATTACTTCATATGATTGAGCATGGTTATAGGAGTTTTTCTTGTTTTATATGTTTTTTGGTGATCTTGATCTCTAGCTATTCTTTTGTTTCTTTGTCATATGCTGATCGCAGTAGTCAACAAACCTGGTCGGGGTGAGACTACCTGCATTTTGAAACCGATGTACCTCTTTTTTAATGAGCGAATAGAATTTTGACTTAATTTTTTTATATAGCTTTTAATATTATATTAATTTAAAATTATATTAAAGTATGTTTAATTTAAATGCATGTTTAATATATATAAATTTAAAATTATTATTATTATTTAAAATTATCAATTGCTTTTTGCATGAGAGTTAGTATTAAGCAACTTTATATTACATTTATTTTAATAGTTAATGTGAAGAAATTTTTGTTATAAATAACTATAACACAATCTAGAAGATAAATGATATTAGATGTGTATAGCTTTATAAGGAGCTATTTGGCCATGTTATTTTGATCTCTTAGATCTTGCAATTTGAAAAGGTAGATAAATGATATTACACTTGTACATACTTATAGTGGGCTATTTGGCCAAATTATTTTGATATCTTTTAGATTTTGCAATTTGGAAAGCTATGGATACGTATCATATTTAGTGGATGTTTGAATAGTGGGTGAAAAATAAAATTATTTGGTTATTTTTTAGTTTTTGTATTATGGAATTTTTTTGTAATATGAAAAAATCTTTGAGATAAAATTATTTGGATGTTTCTTAGTTTTGACAATATTGCAAATTATTTTATATACAACATTATGGGTATTAAATTTATTGGCATTCAATTATTTTATATTTGATTTGTTGGTAATTTATTTTTTATAAATTGGAAAATTAGTCAATTAAATATTATATATTTTGTTTAGAATATAAAAATTTAAAATATTGATATTGTATAAATTTTAGAAAATGATTGAAAATCTTGTAGATTATAAGGTGAGATTTTTATATAATGTAATCTAATTCAACATTATAATTATGCATTTGGAAATTGAATCCATTGTTTAGAATCAAGATATAATCCAAAATTAAAATAAGGCATGTAGGAGAGGCTAAGCTACTTCAACCACCTAATATGAAACATTTAGTAAAAACTCTAAAATATGGCTATGTCGTTCATAGGTAGCATAAGGAATTTAGACATTTCTGGTGGTGTGAAGTATTAGAATGACATCTTAAAGCAAGAGTTAACACGCAAAACAAATTTTGAGAAGTTAAAAAGAACTCATGGTTCCAACTACCTACTTGAACTTAGTATTGCGGCGCAACACATGTTACACACTTTTTTTACTTTCACATACAACCACCAATTTATATTAAAACAGTCTTTATGATTTAAAGTAATATTTTTTTGACATGGTTAGACTTACTATGTACCCATTTTGCCTCCACAATTATTAGAATTTAAGTTGAATTTCCAAATGCTCTTTTTAACGAGATTCTTGTTGTGTAATACATATACAAAATTATAAGTTATTGATAATTGTTTCTATTTTTATTATAAGTTATTTTTAATTAGATTCTAGTTATGTAATAAATATACACAATTATAAGTTATTGATGATTGATTCTATTTTATTATAAGTTTATGTTGATGTAATATTTCCCTTTTCATAATAACATAAGACAGTGGCACTTGTTTTAAAGCATATTTATATAATAAATATTTTACAATCAATTGTTTCTGTTTGATTAATAGCTATATACCCCCTTACATATCACAACCATATGACTACCCCACTTTTAAATTGTCTTTCCCTTAATTAATATGCATATGCCCCTATAAATATCACAACCATATACCTATATACACCTTTAAATCAACTGTCTTTCCCTTATTAATTGTCATATGCCCTGTGCATATCAAAATCATATATGTTTCCCCATTTTTAAAGGATGGAAACATAATTTAGTTTTCTCAAATTCATATTATAAAATTTCCATATTCAAAATGCATCTTTTGCAATGTACTCATTTTGTCTTCTACAATGATTAGAATTCAATCACTAGATTCTAGATGTCTTCTAAATTTCCATATTAAGTTGCTAATAATCTTAATATTTGTCTTTTTGTTTCTATGTAATTATTAGAATTCAACCATTACCTTTGTTCTTTGATACATGGTAAATTTAAAAAACTATAAATTGCTAGCAACTCTAATATTTATCCTTTATTTCTATTCCAAATATATGTAAATATAATCTTTTTCTTTAACAACATAGGACACTATCCATATTTAATTTTCAAGCATATTAATAAAATAAATACCTTGCAATCAATTGCTTTTCTCTGAGTTAGTTGTAATAGTTCCTCTTATCTCACAAGCATATGCATAACCAATTGCAAAGAATAGGAACATGTTTAGTTTTTCAAATTGATGACATTTACATCCACCCCATCCAAGATCATGACATACATGATACAATAAGCTAATATTGTTGTAGACAAAATTTCTTTACAATTACAATAGAGTAAGTAATGAACAAAAAAAGCATGCATAAGTTATATCATGAGCTAAGACTCATGAACAATGGGAAAATGTCCTTAGGGGTTTCACCCAATTCCAAATTGACCTAGATCATGTAAAAATTAATATAATTGTATTTCAATAAAAAAAATGTTACAAGATTAAATGACTTATCCATATTCATCAATACATATCTTAACAAACAATATATGAATGTACACCTACATCATCGTACAATACAAATTAACTACCCAAAAAAATGATAACTAATTTGATAACTAGCATTTTTGTTCAATCTATAAAAAATAATATCTTGTTCCATTTATAAAAAATAAATAGAGTTGTTTCACATCAATGATCTTTTCTTTCACTATTCCTTAATTTTTCTAATTTAAAATTAAGCTTTTCCAACCAATTATATTCATAAAACATCTAAAAACTTATAATAATAATATGCCAATAAAATTAAACACACTTATTTGAAAAACAAAAAACCACTTACATATACTACTTTATTATTAAAATTTATAAATTATAAAATTACAAAAATATAAATAAATATTTTCAATTTTAATCATTTAAATAATTTTATAAAAATATACCTTTCAACGCATTGTTAACCATTATCAAACCAAAACAATACAATACGTTGGAAAAGCTCATAACGAAAGAATCACTTTGAATGTGTGATTGTTTTTCCGTTATGGGATATCCAGGCCCGGTAATGATCCAAACACATATTTTATGAATATGCATCTTTTCCAATTTTATGATATAGATTTAAATATATAATTTATTAAAATATTAAATTTGTTTCCAAATATATATGCAATATATTTTCTTTTAGGTTAGATTATAAGTGGATATATATTATTTATTTACTATATATTTTTTTGGGTTTATTTAATAATAGGTATATTTTTGGGTTTATTTAATAATATATATATGATTTTCTATTTCATAATACAATTATTATTAAATTTAATGTTTATTATATATTTTAATTTATGCATGTAAATAAGATTTAGAAATTCAGTATTCATAATTTCTAATTATTATTATTTTTTATTTCTTATTTTTTAAATTTTAAATAATATAATAAAAACATTTACTTTTACCATAATTATTAAAATACATTATTTTGTGTATATGTACGTAGGATCTAGAAATTCGTTACAGAGTATATTATTATTAATTTTTTCCCCTTAATAATTATTTTATATTTTATATTTTAAAATTTATATAAATAATTTTTTTAATTTTAATATATAATTTGAAAAAATTATTTTAATTAAAATAATTATTTTTTTCTCTAAATCATAAACCTTTAATACTTCAAAAGAATAGTAAAGAAATATGAACATGGAAATAATTAGGGAATTGAAGCAACTTAAATTTTAAAATTAAATTAAATTAATTATAAAAAAAATAAAAATAAAATGTGGAACAAAAGTTAGGAAATATCCCTATTTGCTCTTGTGCTTTTTATGAAGAGAAAAGAAAAGTCATCATACTTCTTATTTGTTCTTGTGATATGAGATTTGGAATTAATATATAAAATCGAAATGAAAATACTATGATTATATGAATGAAATAGAAAACTTCATCAAATCAATAAACAAACTTACTACTTGTTTCCATTTATGTTGGTTTATTATATGTAATTATTTACAATGAAATTTTCCTTGTGAATTATCATTAATCCTTAAGAAACTTTGATGTATTTGAATTTTATTGTTTATATCTCAGATATTATTTAAATAAATAAATAATTCATGTGTAGTAACTATTTTTTATTCGTTCCCCGGATGCGGGTGTCTAAGGCTGCTTTCATTGGGATGGGACTCGAGTGGGCTGAGCAAAGCCGCCACCTGCCAGCCCTGTACAACGGAGCCGGATCCATGTGGAGGGAGGATCACAAGCAGGTGGGTTTAACTTGGTTTAAGGGAATGTTTGCTCGTGACATTAATACTCTGTTCACCTCCGCAAGCGTTGCCTTGTTTCGGCTCTCGGCTCCCATGAATGCCACAGTTATGGTGGGAGGGTCTCGAGGCAGGGAAGGTGCATATTAACCAGACGCCACCATGGGTTTATTCTGCTACTCCTTGTGTTGTGTTGGTTGGGCTCTGGCTCAGCTAGCTCGAAGCCTTCATCTACTTCTCCGACTCCCCCTGCTGCTTTGCGCTCCTGCCCGATAGCTTGTGTGTTTGGTCTGAGACATATCTCTCCGGTGGTTTGTTCTGTAATCCATAAAGGCGTTGTCTCTGTTGTCATGCCTCGACTCCGCCGAAGAATTCTCAGTCGCAGAGGCACCTCTCGGGGCACTCCTTCTCGCCCTTCTTCCGGTGATGCTACTTCGAGTCAGCACCGTCGCTCTTGTAGCGGAAGAGGGAGCATTTTGAGGACCATCAATTTCTTGAACCTAGCTCCCCAGGTTCCTCGTCTTCGCCCTCGTTCGGCTCTGCAATCATTACATTCAACTGCTCCCTGAACCGTCTTCGGATCATTTCCCATGTATCTGTGCTCTTTCTCAAGGAAGCCCAAGAAGAGGGCGAATCCAGTGTTCTTCAGGAGGACCAGGGAACAATTCCGATGCCAATTGCAGGTTCCTCGCGAGACATGGAAACGCTGGCCAGCAACGTCAATGACACAATGATGGACCCTGCGCCCCCGGTTTCGACTGCGAATGAAGAGGCCCAAGCCCAGGACGTGGCTGACGGTGGATGGTGCAGGATCGTGGAGGAGACTCCTGAAGTTTAAACCAAGCTTTGCAGCTTCTTTTCAGGTTATGCAGCCCAATAGCGAGGGTTTTTTGTCAATACTGTCAATCTTTTGTATCTGTTGTTGTGTCGAGGTCAATCATGTTTGTTTTTTTGTAAATCTGGTAAGCTCATGAAGGTTAAATTGTGTTCCTATGGATCCCCTGCGTAGGACTGCAAAACATGGTCTTGTCCAACATCTATGCTCTGGACACTTTCTGTTTCATGCTGCCTTCCCTTCTAGACAGCTGGTTCTTTTTGTTCGTCATGTTGTAATTTTACACTTTTAATGTGAATAATAGACATAGTCTTAGTTAGAAAAAAAAAAAAAAAAAAAAAAAAACTATTATTTATTTGTTACCTGTTGTTTTTTCCAAATCGAACTATGATCTTATTTATCAAATAAAAATACATTTCTTAAACATACTAAAGTAGAAGGTTTAATTTGACTAGCCAATTCTATATTATCAAAATAGATTGAATTATCTTTCTCACAAATTTGTAGAGATATGTTCTACAATCTAACCAAATAAAAAGTAGTAAAATTATATAGTTTAATAATCAAATAGTAAATTAAATTAACTTATATTTCACATCTTCAACATTTGCAATGATTAATTTTCTTTAAGAGCTTTCTATATATTGATGGTTGAAAGCACTTCTAACAAGCACGTTAGGAGAGAGATCTACAAAGTCAACTAGATAAACAAGAAGTTCTTATGTATCAAAAATATCAAGAAAGGTGTCCTTAGCCTCTTTTTCCTAATCTTTTGGGAGCCAAAGTATGTTTAACAATGTTCAAGTAAAGTTGTTCTTTTTTCCTCACAATGCCATCAAGTTTAGAGTTAGCTTGCTCCCTCCGTTCCTTTGTCTACTAAGTTTCCATGGTAAGTTTGAATTGCATTTGCCTAAGGACCACTAAGTAACGTTCAATACTTTATGTGAATTTGTTAAAGAGAAAATGTGAAAAATATAAAAGAATGGATAAATTAATGTCTCTAACCCATTAAAATGGAAGAAACTTCCATATGGGCCATAATCAATGGCTTCACTTGATTAGAAATAGATAGTTGCAAACAAGAGCTATATAAATAGTCCACAAGACAGAACTATATTTGATCGAAGAGATAAAGAAATCATAAGATGAAGTTGAAGTTGATCCAAAAAAGTAGATAAGCAATGGAGAAGATAAACAAATAACTTCCTCAGTTTATTAATGAATCCAAGAGGCCTTATAGACTTACAAATTCTCCAATTCAAAAACCCTAATCTAGGTATGTATGTCACTAAAAGTTACAAAATAATATAAAATGGATATGCACAAACTCCAGGATAGAAAGAGATGCCTTTATATGTAACTCACATGATTAAATGATAGAATAATGTAGGTGCCCCTAGAAGGATGGGACTCCAAGGGGGTGGCACATCTCAAACATTGGATTGCCTAGTTGAGTTGGTTGGTTGAAGGTTGGGCCCTTAAGAGGGTAGCACCCCTTAAACATTGTGTTGCATAGTTGATTTGGTTAGTTAGCTTCATCTTGAATTGAACCATACCCCTTAATATCTAGGCTTATTGGATGGTTGAATAACTTCTTGGGTTGGATATGTTGACTAATCCCTCTTTGGGCACTGTGTTGGTGGGGATGTCTTTCTTCCTCATAATTCCTCTTAGTTTAAGTGGAAATCATCCTCACTTTCTCTTCATTTTGAAATGGTGTTAGGCAAATGGGATGAAAGGTGCAATGTATGAGGAAACTCACCTTTCAATGTATGAGGGAACTATTGTTGTGTTGAGTGATTATGATGTTAAGGAATGAATTTCTAGTCCGAAAAATGATGTACTTAGGCTATGAATGCTCCAATGAGATGAAAATTCCTTGGGTATTAAATAAAAAAATGCAAAGAAGAGAATTTGTGTCAATGAGATTAAAAAATACAGTGTATGTAGGCTATTTGATCAATGTGAGAGTTTTATTTCTACTTAATCTAAAAGCAATGAGCTTGATCAAAGGCTTGGCGGAGTAAGATTATCTTTGAAATGTGCAAGTGAAGGTGGGGATGAAGGGAGCTCTTCTTTGGCTCAATGGTCTTATAATAATGAGAGTCTCCAACAATCACCACATCACACTACCATATATTCTTTAAGAAAGTGATTCCTAGATACATTGCTAGGGCTTCGACCTCATTATTAGATATATGGCCTAATCCCCAAGTGAATTTTATTTTCTAATTTCCTTGAGGTCCTTGAATGATCCCTCTACACTCATTATCCCCCTGCATGCTTCAACAATCTCATAATGTTAAGCTACATCACATATTTGATTAGATGCAAAGTTGGTTATGTGTTTGCATTTGATTTTGTTAAGAGCCCAGATTTAGATATGGACAAGATAATACATCCACTCCATCCAAGGTCCTGGCATCCATGCTATTGTAAAGTAATATTGCTGTAGTCAAGCCTTCTATTTAACTACAATCATATAAGAATTTCACAACAAATATTATGCATGAGTACAATTTTATCATGATCTAAGATTCTTGAAAGGTGGAAAAATATCCTTAGGGATTTCATCCAATTCCAAATCGACCTAGATCATGATTTTTTTATTTTTATTTTGTTTATTTATTTATTTTTTATTATCATAGACCTAAACTAATGTGAACTCTCACTTTCTATATCATTATATTTCAATAATTAAAAAAAAATTGTTACAAGATTAAACGACTTATCCATATCCATCAATACATAGAAGTAATACGATACCTTATCTTAACAAACATTATATGTTTAAATGTACACCTAGGCAACGTACAATACAAATTAACTAAAATTAACCATAAAAAAATATGACAACTAACATTTTGTTCAACTTTTAAAGAACAAAGAGAGTTGTATCACATCAACATTAATGATCTCTTCTTGTTTTTTTCCACTTAGGTTGTGATAAATTCGATTACATTGTATTCATATAACATCTAGAAAATTCTATTAACTTATAATAATAATGATAACAATAATAATTTATTTTTTAAAATCAAATAGATGTATGAAACTATTTTCATTGTGAGACAAGGGAGGGGCCTTCACACAACAATTTCAAGTCTACTAAAATCTATAAAAGTGTAAATAAATATTTTCAATTTTGTAAAAATTTAAATAATTTAAAATAATTACACATTTTTCTCTAAATAAAGTCACAATGTAGCTAGTAGATGAAATTGTTTTTTTTCAGATTGACTTATTTATTATTTAAAATACGTTTTTTAATCCATAAATAAATTCAGCACCATAAAAATCTCTAGAAACATTCCATTTCTATAAATTAAACAACTTAAACAAATTTTATAAAAATTTCTTCCAAATTTTTAATTAAAATTACTAATATATATATATATATATAGATAGATATATACTCAAAAAAACACTATCTCTCAATTAAACTAATTTTTATTTATTTATTTTAGGAGAGCAATCTATTTCATCTATATCTATATATTCTAAAAAACCATATATATATATACTCTAAAAAAAACACTATCTCTCAATTCAACTAAATTTTATTTATTTATTTTAAGAGAGCAATCTATTTCATCTATATCTATATATTCTTAAAAAAACACCATCTCTAAATTAAACTAAATTTTATTTATTTAGAGCAATCTAGAGCAATCTATTTCATCTCAGTGTTAAACTAAATGTCATCTATTTCATCTATTTGTTTTATCAAAGAAAATAATTCAATGAAAATCAAAATCTATCACCAACCTAGCAATAAACCACATAAAAAACAAAGCAATCCAGGAAGTTGGGAAAAGCTCATAACCAACTAATTACTCCGAACGTGTCAATGCTCTTTCAGTTATGGAATATTCAGTCCCCATAATTATCCAGACAGATATTTATGCGTAGCTGGTATTTCTGGGTCAAACGCAACCTCAAGTATATATATACACGTCTGTTATTCACATCCTCAGGGTGCTCTGCCTGTTATCGACCTAAATATTTTTTCGGTTAACGAGAACAGACTCAGCGATTTCTGTGGTTACAGATAGACAGGTATGTTTTCTCCATGCTCCTATTTGTTTTTATAAGGTTGCTTTTCTTGATCTCTGTGTTTGGAACTCTGCACTGCAATGGTTCTGCTCAGAGTCTTATTTTTCGAGGATTCTGTTTACCAAAATAGTTTTACGAGATTTCTTTCTACAAACAGAATTTGTTTCTGTGTAGAACTAGGGTTTTGGATTTCATGGTTTGATTAAGATTGCCTGGCAATTTTAATTTTTACACTTCAATTTATTGAGTAGCTTTCTGAATCTGGCGGCTCTGTTTTTTCAGTATCTTTGGAGCGAAAATGCTGTCAGTGTCGTCCGTAATCCCACAGGAAGCAAAGTCTGTTGAAAATGTAATTTCAACGCAGCCAGACCACTGCCAGAAAACGTTCAGCCAACCAGCCGGAAAGCTCTCGGGTTGATTTCAGGCAAAGGTACTTTTCCGATGTTTGAACCCGAGAAATTTTGGTGATGACACGTGGTTCAGCCCTGACGTAACGCAACGTAAGAATCTCGGGGGTTAATGTTCACCACTTGTTGGCCTTTCGATATTCTCCTCCTCCGTTCGATCTACTCCACCCTTTTCGTCCGTTGATTGCCCAAACCTGCATACGAACATACATTAATGACTTTGCGTGGAGTGAATTTCATTTTTGGTTGACCGCGGTAAAATAATTAATGAATTAATTGTTACCGTAGAGAATAGGTAAGGTGATTTAAATTTTAATGTTTTTATATGTATCGGAGGTATGGTGGTGCATTTAAAGAAAGGCATGGGTGTTAAAAATACTTACGGCACGTAAAAGTAATTGTTTTTTTATTTTATTTTGTTTTCAAAAAAATGAAAAGGGCTCGTGCATTGACTATTGTAAAAAAAAGGAGAGCAATGAAAAACGTGCTCTGCATCTCTGTTTTGTTTTGGCACATGGGATATAAGGTTTTTGTTGTTGGCCATCGTAGAATGGTGGAGTAGCTAAAACCATGTGTGGTTTTTTTTGCACAGCAGTGCATAAAGAAAATGGTGGAGCGTATTTGTATGCATATATAAATTTTATTACAGCAGTAAAGTGAATGTAAAAGGGGATTTACAGCAGTAACCCAGCTCAGTGAATTCTCAGGTGAAAACACAGTGAATGTTTTTTTTGTTGAATGTTTTTCTTGTGGTGAATCCCTCTCAGTAACAGAGGATGAATATGTATGAGGAAATATATTTGTGAATAGAAATGTTTTGTGTCAGTTTAATGGTTTGATCTGAGTCATTTTGTTTCTAAGAGGTTTTCTGTCAAAAGATCCTGGACAGAGTAAACAGAGCATTGGCTCTGTGGTAAACATATTGTTTGTTTTTGGTATTTTGCATTAAAAATACCCAACAGTGGTATCAGAGCAGGCTTAGGCTCTTTAAAGAAGTTAAAGAAGCTGAAGGGAGAAGGTTGTTGCTGCAGCAAAACTTCTCAGGCAGACAGAAGACTCAGACATCAAAGGATTCAGGTATTTTAAAAGTTTTTTTTGTGTTGCTGAAGAAACAGTCAGTTGTTTTTAAGCATACACAGTCAAGGAATGGCCAGCACAAGCACTGGTATGGGTTTGTTTAACACCCAGCTCCCACAGTTTAATGGGAAGAACTATGACTACTGGTCAATAACTATGAGAGCCCTGTTTGCCTCTCAAGATTTATGGGAAATAGTTGAAGAAGGTTTTGAAGAAGTAGCAGATGAAAATGAGTTCAACGCACTAACTCAGGGAGAGAGAGATCAGCTAAAGAGCAATAGGAAGAAGGATGCAAAGGCCATTTTATTGTTGCATCTAGCAGTAGACCAGAGTATATTTCCAAGGATAGCAGCAGCTAAAACATCAAATGAAGCATGGCAAACCCTTAAGACAGCCTATCAAGGCATGGAGAGAGTGAAGACAGCAAAACTACAATTGCTGAGAAAGGATTTTGAGAACTTGAACATGAAGGAGTCAGATAACATTGACTCATTCTTCACTCATGTGATTGGAGTAATCACACAAATGAGAACTCATGGAGAAACCATTGAAGATAGAAGGATTGTGGAGAAAATATTGAGGGTCTTACCCTCAAGGTTTGATGCCATAGTCACCACCATTGAAGAGACAAAGGATCTCTCAAGCTATTCAGTTGATGAGCTACATGCATCACTGATAACACATGAGCAGAGGTTGAGTAGGAATGAAAACTCATCTCTTGAGCAAGCCTTCAAGACCCAGATGTCCTTTGGAAGAGGAAGAGGTCAAGGCAGAGGAAACAAAAGAGGAAGAGGCAGAAGCCAGAATAGAGGTGGAAGGAACAACTCATCAAATGCACAAGGAAGAGGCAACAATCCAAATCAGAACCAAGGCCAAGGCAGCAGCCAACAAGGAGGACAACATCATGCTCAAGGACAAAGGTATGATAAATCTAATGTTCAATGCTATTATTGCAAAAAGTATGGACATTATGCAAGTGATTGTAGAAAGAAACAGCATGATATGAACAGTAGACAAAATGCAAATGTTACAAGAGAAAACAACAGTCAAGACAATGTCCTGTTAGCTTGTAACATGGCTGAAACACATAGTGAGGACATATGGTTTTTAGACTCAGGTTGCAGCAACCATATGACAGGGAATATAGTCCTCTTTTCAGCCTTAAATCAGAATTTGAAATCAGAGGTCACACTAGGAACTGATAGTAAAGTGTCTGTTATGGGAAAAGGGGAAGTTAAAATATTTACAAAACAAGGAGAAAGGAAAACCATAACAGATGTCTACTATGTCCCCGGAATGAGATGTAACCTATTGAGTGTTGGACAGCTTATCCAAAAGGGTTACAATGTTTACTTTGAAAATGATGTGTGCACCATCATAGATATACCACCCAGCAAAAGATGCATTGCTGAAGTGAAGATGACAAGGAACAGGATGTTCCCTCTCAGGATCCGGGCAGATTTGAAAAACAAAAATGAAATGGCAGCAGTCACCCAAGAGGCCTTCCAAAGCGTGCCAAAGGATGAGAATTGGTTATGGCACTTGAGATTCGGGCATCTAAATTTTGGAGGCCTAAACTTATTGAGCAGAAAAGGAATGGTAAAGGGATTACCATTGATAGAGAAACCGGACAGCCTATGTGAAGGCTGCATTTTGGGAAAACAACACAGAGAAAGTTTTCCATCAAGGAAGAGCATAAGGGCAAAGACACCCTTAGAGATCATCCACTCAGATTTGTGTGGACCAATGCAAGCTCCATCATTAGCTGGCAGCCTATATTTCTTGACATTCATTGATGATTTTACAAGAAAGACTTGGATATATTTCCTCAAGAACAAAAGTGAAGTCTTTGAAAAATTCCAAAACTTCAAAGCACTTGTGGAGAACCAAAGCGGGCTGCACATAAAAGTATTAAGAACTGATAGAGGAGGTGAGTATATCTCCAAGGAATTCCTAAGATTCTGTAGAGAAAATGGAATTCATAAACAGTTTACAACTCGATACACCCCACAGCAAAATGGAGTTGCTGAAAGGAAAAACAGAATCATCATGGATATGGCGAGGAGCATGCTAAAGGCAAAGCATTTGCCAAATGAGTATTGGGATGAAGCTGTACATTGTGCAGTTTATATTTTGAACAGGTGTCCTACAAAAGCAGTGATGAACAAGGTGCCAGAAGAAGCATGGAGTGGGAGAAAGCAAGGAGTCACCCACATGAGAGTTTTCGGGTGTGTGGCCTATGCACACATACCAGATCAGCTAAGGAGGAAGTTGGACAGCAAAGGGGAGAAATGCATCTTCATTGGATACAGTGATGAATCCAAAGCCTACAGGCTGTACATTCCATCTACCAAGAAGTTCTTTGTCAGCAGGGATGTTCAATTCATTGAAGAGGAAGCTTGGGATGGAAGCATAGAGAAAACAGTGAATGTTAAAAATTGTTTGTCTCATGATGAAGATGATGAGGAGGTGGTTGAGATACATCCCCAAACAGCAGCGCCAACACAAGGACAGCAAGGGACACCATTGAGGCCAACACAAGGACAGCAAGGAACACCATTGAGGATCAATGAGAGTGCTTCTCCAAGCACACCACAAGGAGGAAATTCAAGTGCATCTTCAAGCACTTGCACACCAAGTGAAAGAGGTAAGAAATTTAGAAATTTAAGTGAGATTTATGAAGAAGGAATGAATTCCTTATTTGCCTTGTATTGTCATGTTGATGATCCTATTCATTTCGAGGATGCAATCAAAGATAGGAAATGGATAGAAGCTATGGATGAGGAGATGAATGCCATAGAGAGAAACAAAACATGGGATTTGGTAGAGCTACCGAAAGGCAAAGAAGTCATTGGTGTGAAATGGGTCTATAAGACCAAGAGCAATGCTGAAGGCAAGATTGAAAGGCACAAGGCAAGGCTGGTTGTCAAAGGGTACAAGCAGCAGTATGGGAGAGATTATGAGGAGACTTTCGCCCCGGTTGCAAGAATGGAAACCGTGAGAGCAGTGTTGTCCATGGCAGCACAAAACAAATGGAAAGTCTACCAAATGGATGTGAAATCAGCATTCCTAAATGGAGTGTTAATGGAAGAGGTCTATGTGGAACAACCTCTCGGATATGAGAAGAAAAGTGAAGAGCACAAAGTGTGCAAATTGAAGAAAGCTCTTTATGGGCTGAAGCAAGCGCCAAGAGCATGGTACAGCAGGATAGATTCATATCTATTGGAGAATGAATTTGATAAATGTGAAGGAGAACCCACAGTATACATCAAGGAAAAGGATGGTAAGATTTTAATTGTTGTCTTGTATGTTGATGATGTGATTTTCACAGGTAATGATGATCAGCTCATTAAGAATTTTAAATCAGTCATGAAGGATGAATTTGAAATGAATGATATGGGTTTCTTGAGATACTTCTTAGGCATAGAAGTAGAGAAAAATGAAAAAGGAATTTTCATATCTCAAGCAAAATATGTAAATCAAGTTTTAGGCAGATTTAAGATGGAAGAATGCAAGGCAGCAATCACTCCCACAGTGATGGGATTAAAGCTCAGAGAGGACAGCAGCAAGGATTTTGATCCTAGCCTCTACAAAAGTATTGTAGGCAGCCTTATGTATTTAACAACAACTAGGCCTGATTTAATGTATGCTGTTAGTTTAATTTCCAGGTTCATGGAGAGACCAAAGGAGGCACATTGGCAGGCAGCAAAGAGAATTTTGAGGTATGTCAAAGGTACCAAGATGTTTGGCATATTATATAGTGTCTCAGAAAGTTCAGATTTAATTGGTTACACTGATAGCGATTGGGCTGGAAGTGTAGATGATCGGAAGAGCACTTCCGGTTATGTTTTTAATATGGGTTCAGGAGCCATTTCATGGGCTTCTAAGAAGCAGTCCATTGTAGCATTGTCTACAGCAGAGGCTGAATATGTGGCAGCTACAGCAGCAGCATGTCAAGCAGTGTGGATGAGAAGAATGTTGAGAAGCTTAGGCCAAGAGCAGGCCAAAGCGACAGTGATCTTTTGTGACAATAGCTCTGCTATTGCATTGTCAAAGAATTCAGTGTTTCATAAGAGAACGAAACACATTGATACAAGGTTTCACTACATCAGAGAATTGGTGAACAATGGAGAAATTGTCCTAGAACATTGCAGGACTCAAGAACAGGTTGCAGACATCTTGACAAAGCCACTTGATCAGAAGAGCTTTGAATTTTTGAGAAAGTGTCTAGGTATGACTGAATGCCCAGCTGTTGAAATTAAAGGGGAGTGTTGAAAATGTAATTTCAACGCAGCCAGACCACTGCCAGAAAACATTCAGCCAACCAGCCGGAAAGCTCTCGGGTTGATTTCAAGCAAAGGTACTTTTCCGATGTTTGAACCCGAGAAATTTTGGTGATGACACGTGGTTCAGCCCTGACGTAACGCAACGTAAGAATCTCGGGGGTTAATGTTCAGCACTTGTTGGCCTTCCGATATTCTCCTCCTCCGTTCGATCTACTCCACCCTTTTCGTCCGTTGATTGCCCAAACCTGCATACGAACATACATTAATGACTTTGCGTGGAGTGAATTTCATTTTTGGTTGACCGCGGTAAAATAATTAATGAATTAATTGTTACCGTAGAGAATAGGTAAGGTGATTTAAATTTTAATGTTTTTATATGTATCGGAGGTATGGTGGTGCATTTAAAGAAAGGCATGGGTGTTAAAAATACTTACGGCACGTAAAAGTAATTGTTTTTTTATTTTATTTTGTTTTCAAAAAAAATGAAAAGGGCTCGTGCATTGACTATTGTAAAAAAAGGAGAGCAGTGAAAAACGTGCTCTGCATCTCTGTTTTGTTTGGCACATGGGATATAAGGTTTTTGTTGTTGGCCATCGTAGAATGGTGGAGTAGCTAAAACCATGTGTGGTTTTTGCACAGCAGTGCATAAAGAAAATGGTGGAGCGTATTTGTATGCATATGTAAATTTTATTACAGCAGTAAAGTGAATGTAAAAGGGGATTTACAGCAGTAACCCAGCTCAGTGAATTCTCAGGTGAAAACACAGTGAATGTTTTTTTTGTTGAATGTTTTTCTTGTGGTGAATCCCTCTCAGTAACAGAGGATGAATATGTATGAGGAAATACATTTGTGAATAGAAATGTTTTGTGTCAGTTTAATGGTTTGATCTGAGTCATTTTGTTTCTAAGAGGTTTTCTGTCAAAAGATCCTGGACAGAGTAAACAGGGCATTGGCTCTGTGGTAAACATATTGTTTGTTTTTGGTATTTTGCATTAAAAATACCCAACAGTCTTGTGTCTTTGTTGTCTGTTCGTCTTCCGAATTTAGGGAAAATCTCCATTTCTGTGTCTTCCTATAGCCCTGCAAAGGTTTCTGTTTATTAAATTCAAATTAGAAGAGGAACCGAATTTGGAGTTCTGGGGCTAGGGTTTTCTTTACAGGAGGTAGAGAAATGCCTAGTGTAGAATATGACACCTGTGATAAGGACAGGGAACCTTTTGTGGAACTGGATCCCACTGGTAGGTATGGTCGCTATGAAGATTTGCTGGGCCGCGGTGCCATGAAGAAGGTATACCGAGCTTTTGATCAGAAAGAAGGTATTGAGGTTGCTTGGAAGAAGGTGCCTCTGCAAGAGGTAGAGAAATGCCTAGTGTAGAATATGACACCTGTGATAAGGACAGGGAACCTTTTGTGGAACTGGATCCCACTGGTAGGTATGGTCGCTATGAAGATTTGCTGGGCCGTGGTGCCATGAAGAAGGTATACCGAGCTTTTGATCAGAAAGAAGGTATTGAGGTTGCTTGGAACAAGGTTCCTCTGCAAAACCTAGATGATGCTTCCATACAGAGGATCTATGCAGAAGTCCGTCTGTTGAAATCTCTGAGGAACAAGAACATAATTATGCTCTACAATGCATGGCTGGATAGAAAGACAAGTCATGTGAATTTCATTACCGAGGTCTGTACCTCAGGTACTCTGAGAGAGTACCGCCAGAAGCACCGTCATGTCTCCATGAAGGCTTTGAAGAATTGGGCACTTCAGATACTGGGAGGATTGCATTATCTTCATAATCATGACCCTTGTGTAATTCACAGAGATTTAAATTGCAGCAATATTTTTGTGAATGGCAATAGTGGCGTTCTGAAGATTGGGGATCTGGGTCTTGCCACTACAATGGGAAATGATCGTTGTGCACACACTGTCCTCGGTACTCCGGAATTCATGGCCCCAGAATTATATGAGGAGGATTATAATGAGCTTGTAGATATTTATTCTTTCGGCATGTGTTTGCTGGAGATGGTTACTTTAGAAATTCCTTAGAGTGAATGCCGTAGCGTTGGTCAAATTTATAAGAAGGTGAGTTCTGATATAAGGCCTGCAACATTGGAAAAGGTTACCAATCAAGAAATGAGACAGTTTAAGACAGTTTATTGAAAAATGCTTGGCGGCAGCACCGGTGAGGCCTTCTGCTGCAGAACTTCTGATGGACCCATTTTTCAAAGGAGTACAAGCATGCACCTATTAGATGCCAAGATGTTTTACTGAGCAAGATAGATGGATTTCTGCCTATTTATTTTGCCAATTTACTTTTGAGATCTGACCACATTCTTTCAAAAGTTAATGTGAAGAAAAGTTGTTATAAATAACAATAACACAATGTAGAAGATAACAATAAAACCCGCGGTATTGGCCCGTGGTATTGCATGTATGAGTCATATATAAAGGATAGAGACTCCGTGCGAGGAGCATCGTGTCTTATTTTTTGTAATCGAGCTCTGCTCTATTGGAGGTTGCCCCCTCTAAGAGGCATGTGAACATTGCTCTTTGAATAATAAAATCATTGCTATTTTGTGTTCTGGGTGTGAACATTGCTCTTTGAATAATAAAATCATTGCTATTTTGTGTTCTGGGTATCTTTTCTTCGCATATTCTGCGTTCTCTGAGTATTATTTTGCAGGTTAAGAGCATAACAAAGGTAAAGGGGTTTTAAATTGAATTTCTCTCGCGTGCTTGGTATAAAGAAGAGTTCTTCCACAGTGGTTCTTTTTGTGTTTAGGCCATGTGAATGTAGAGGTACCATTCAAGGACATTAAGGAAATTATAAACTAAATTTTGTTTGAAGATTAGATTATGAGACTAATTTGAAGTTTTAACAATGTATCTAGAGAAAAAATTTAACATTATTAATCTAATTGGAAATCATCTAAAAATTTCAATGAACAAATATTAGGTACAAAAGCACATGTCATGTTTTTTAACCAATGTATACAATTTAAAATATCCATCCACATCATACCTAAAGCTCCAAATAGGTTGCATACAGATGGAGGGAAAAAATGTATATTTTAATTTCAAAATACATTCATAAAATAGAAATTTGAGCCCATTTCACTAAAAAAAATGCAAAAGATGTTATTCGATATGAGTAACTTATGATGTAAAAGTTATATATTTGAAAATTCAACGTGTTCCTATACGTTGAAATTGGTTATGCATATGCTTGTGATATAAGGGGGGCTATTACAACTAATAGAGCTTTCAGTTGAATTCAAATCATTGCATAGAAACAAAAGGATAAATATTAGCATTATTAACAACTTATAATTTTGTAAATTTACCATATAATAAAGTACAAAAGCATTTGGAATCAAGTGACTGAATTCTAATCATTTTGGAAGACAAAATCAGCACATTGCAAAAGATGCATTTTGAATATGGGAATTTTATAATATGAATTTGAGAAAACTGAACCATGTTTCCATTCTTTAAAAGTGAGGCTAAGTATATGGTTCTAATATGTACAAGGGCATATGACACTTAATTAAGGGAATGACAATTGATTTAAAAGTGTATATAAGCATATGATTGTGATTTGTATTGTGACATATGACAATTAATTAAGGGAAAGATGATTTAAAAGTGGGGTTAGGTATGATGATTTAAAAGTGGGGTTAGGTATATGTTTGTGATATGTTAGCAATTAATCAAATAAGGGAAATGGATTGTAAACTATTTATTTATAAATATACTTGGAAAGCAAGTACCATTTTCTTATGTTATTATGAAAAGGGAAAGATTATATCAACATAAACTTGTAATAGAAATAGAATCAAATATCAATAACTAAAAATAACTTACAGTTTAAATTCAATTGAAATTCTAATAATTGTGGAGATAGAATGGGCACATAGTAATTCTAACCATGTCCCAAAAATATTGCTTTAAATACGATACTTAGTTCAAGTGTGCAATTGGAACCATTGAGATTTTTTTCACTTCTCAAATTTTGTTTTGCATGCTAACTCATTCTAATACTTTACACCACCATAAATCTCTAAGAGGCTTTTGCTACCTACAAAGACATAGCCATAGTTTAGAGTTTCTACTAAATGTTTCATATTAAGTAGTTAAAATAGCTTAGCCTCTCTTACATGTTTGAGTTTAAGTTTGGATTATTCCTTGATTCAAAACAACAGAGTCATTTTTCAAATGCATAATTATAATATTGAATTAAATTGCATTATATAAGAATCTGACCTTATAGTCTATAAGATTTTCAATCATTTTCTAAAATTTATAAAATATCTATATTTTAAAAAATTATATTCTAAACACAACATACAATATTTTAATTGACAAATTTATAATAATTAAATTATCAACCAATCAAAATTAAAATAATTAAATGTCAATAAATTTAATACTTAAACACGGTAGATATAATACTTTTCCATATTACAAAAAATAAAAAATATTCCAAATAATTTTATTTTAAAGATAGAAAAAAAATCTGGCCAAATAACCTAAAATCATTTATCTATCTTTCCAAATTGCTAAATCTCAGAGATATCAAAAAATAATGTAGAGACATAATATCATTTATCTTCTAGATTGTGTTACAGTTATCTATAACAACTTTTCTTCGCATTAACTCTTGAAAAAATGGGCAGATCTCAAAAGTAAATTGGCAAAATAAATAGGCAGAAATCCATCTATCTTGTTCAGTAAAACAACTTGGCACCTAATAGGTGCATGCATGTACTCCTTTAAAAAATGGGTGCATCAGAAGTTCTGCAGCAGAAGGCCTCTGCCGCCAGGCATTTTTCAATAAACTGTCTCATTTCTTGATTGGTAACCTTTTCCAATACTGCAGGCCTTATATCACAACTCACCTTCTTATAAATTTGGGCAAGAGCTAACCAGCCATACATTAGGTATTAAATGCTCCTATGTAAGCTGGCGCATTTATATATGTGAGCGGGTCATGGGCTCTTCCTTGCTGAACTTTCCGACAACCGCCAAAACACCTCATCTTGCATCCATGCCAACCCATGAGTACACCTGTACCATTTCAAACCTCCTCGGTTTTCGGTTTTCATTTTCAGAAAAGCACCTTTTCCGACCGATGTGTTGGCCGTCGACTACTCCGTCTCTCTAACGGCGTTCGTCTCCGTCCCATTCCTTTTACATATAGTAATAGAAAGCAGGTTTTCGTGATCCGTGTGACAGCCGATGAGGATCACAAGGTCAACCGTCGATTAGAAGTAGAATTTGGACGGTAGAGATCTGTGGCGCGTAATTGAAATTTAAATTTTAAAATTTAAATTTGGATTGAGATTTGGATTGCAAATAAAAAAGGAACTCGGTTCTAGGACAATGACAGAATCTTTGTTGTGTGTTTGAATTTGCAGAGTAGAGGAAGAGAGACGGCGAGAACAAAGGGGACGGAGAGCTCAGGTTGGGGAGGACGTTAAATTTTCTGAATATTATTGTGATTTGCTTAGTGCGATTTTCTGATTATGAATAAACTTTCGCCTGGGTTCTTCATCCCGTTTGGCTGGTTAGCTCTGGCCTTCAATGAACCGAGTCAACTACCCAGAGAAATTAGTGTGAAAGAATTTACGATGTGTGTATCAATGTTATTGACAGAACGGCCATGAAGTGCATCCATAAAGCAATCAAATAATACCAGAAAAATCTCCCCCAATATAGCTCCTTTTTCTACCAAAATATAATATACGTTTACATGGAGAATATTGAAGGTGGGAAGACATACAACGAATATGTGAGTGTGTAGCTTCGCCGAGACCATAGCAGTGAACAAGGTTAGGCATATGACCATCTCCACAAATCTGGCCGTAAATGGCTGCGCGGACAGATGCTGATTGAACGCCTCCATTGCCTATAGATTGATTCACCAGAACGATCCGAACTTGAAACTGCACAGAATTGAATTGACAGTCGAAGAGGAAGGGACGAGATAGGCATGGATCACAAAATTGCCGAGATCAAGTATTTATAATTATCAATTGAACTCACTTCAGTTCAGTTTGGTGATTGGTCTATGTTCGAATTGTTAAAGTCATTATAAAATCACCGCAAAAGCTGGTGAAGCTGAAAGTCGTTACAAAAAGGCTAAAATCGGTGAGCTGAACTCCAGATTAAAGATGAAAGCACACTCAAACCGTTGTACAACATCCGAAAGGTCTGTTCACTCGATGACGGCACCACCCCAGGGAATCGTGAATCAATCATCTGACCTGCCATCCATATATTATCTTTGGTGGAGACATGAAGACTATGTTCATAGTCTCTTATCATTTCTCCCCATTATTAATTATGTGGAACATCATGTACTGCAAGAAGCAACAACGAAAGCTCCACTAAGATTGTTACGAAATTTTGTGTGCACGGATAGGGTTTAAATATCTGATTAATTATATTGTTTTAGTACGTTGAAATATCTTTGTAAAGAAGTGTTGATTTTAAGTCCGATCATAATAAATATTCTTGTAAGTTAATTGTAAACCAATAATGCATTCAAAATAATTATGAAACGACCATGATCGTTATGGATGGTAAGGAAATAATAATAAGGAATTTAATGGATGGTAAGGAAATAATAATAAGAATTTAATGGAGAGTAAAGAATTTAATATGATGTATGGTTTTTATTTAATTAAAATGAGAAGTTAATATAAGGTATCGTTATGGATGGTAAGGAAATAATAATAAAGAATTTAATGGATGGTAAGGAAATAATAATAAGAATTTAATGGAGAATAAAGAATTTAATATGATGTATGGTTTTTATTTAATTAAAATGAGAAGTTAATATAAGGTATATTTTTTTACTATAAATGAATTTAAAAGTACTTAAAAAAATTGTATTTAATTTAGAAGTATTTAATAAATTGTATATAACTAATATAGATTTATCTTAATCCTAGAGGGATCAAATCTCTCCAGGTGTAAATTTTTCCTCAAGTTTTCCACTTAAAAAAGAAGTTTTCACCTCAAGAGAATTGATCCCTCTCTCCGGTTGATAGATCTCGGGTTAAAATGGGTCTATGTTTGTTTTAGTCATTATCTCCCTCTCTATCTCCTTCTCTCTCTCCCCTTCTCTCCCCCTTAATCTATGTGTCTCGCTCTCTCTCCCCCTCTCTCTCTTCCCTCCTCTCCTCTCTCATTCACTCTCTCTCCATCTCTTCCTTGTCACTCCCTCTCTCTCTCTCCAACTCTATCTCTTTGTGTCTCTGTTCTTCCCTCTCTCACTCTCCCCCTCCAAATCCATCTCTCTCCTTCCCTCTCTCCTTTTCTCTCACGAGTCCTCTCTCTTCCTTCCTATCTCTCTCATCTCCCACCTCCCCCTGTTTCTCCCCCCATCTCTCTCTCTCCCCCCCCCCCTCCTCCAACCCTATTACTATCTCCCTCACTCTCTCCCTCTCTCCACCCTCCCTATCTCTCTTCCCTTCTCTCCCTCCCTCTATCTCCTCTCTCCCTCGCTTTCTCTCGATCTTTCCCTTTTCACTCCCTTTCTCCTTCCATATCTATATATATCTCACTCTCTCTCCCTTCCTCGTCTTCTCCCTCTTTCTCTCTCTTCCCCTTCTCTCCCTTGTCACCCTCTCTCTCTCCAACTTTCTCTCTTGATGTCTTTCTTCTTCCCTCCCCCTCCAACTCCATCTCTCTCACCCTCCTCTCCTCTCTCTCAAGTCCTCTCTCATTCCTTCCTCTCTCTCCCTTTCTCTCCCACCTCCTTCTGTCTCCACCTATTCATTATTAGGATGAGGAAAATTTCATGAATATTTGTAATGCTTTGGGTCAATATATTGATTGGGTCAAGACATAAGAAGGAATGTGATATTTTGTTTGAATTTGCTTTGAAATGGATCTATATAAGGGGCTACCAATAGCAATCAACTTGTAGCTAGACAATTGGATTCATTATCAAGGGGTACATTAAGACCAACTACCATTAAAATATAATATTTTCCATGAATATGGGCATTTTTTTATGGGCATTTTTCCGTTAGATTTCCAAGGAAGGAAGAGACCTAGAAAAACAATCAAGAGGGTGATTAATGGCAGCAGCTAAAACAAAGAAAGGGAGCTTGGAAGGAGAGTGTGGCTACAAAACCTTAGGAAGGAAATGGATCAAGATCTAAATCCCCTTATTCTCCAAAGAAATTAACCACTATAGATGAAGGATCTTCCACAAGTAATCTCAAGGGCCCTAGAGGGAATAAATTTGAAGCCTTGAACCTGGTATATGAAAATGGGAAATTCCGGATTTGACCCATTAAGAGATTCCTCTAGCGGAATCTCATCACGTGAGCTTTGAGCATCAAATTGTTGAGATGCATCCCTTAGACGATATCCCTCTTTGGGAACAAGTCGATACAAACAAACACACTAAAATGGAAGAGGAGGAATTATTTCACTCCACAAAAAATACAAGAATCCCACAAGGATCTTCTACCTTTGGATCAACAATTGAAAATTAGAAGGAGAAAGGAAAAGTAGAGAAAAACCACACGGAAAGAGGGCCAGCAAACAAATCGAGATGTGAGAAGCACGCATGTAGATAAAGATAATGATTTGGGTTCCCAAAGGTCATTAGAAGAAACATTCCTAAAGATTCTCAAGCAAACCAGAAAAGGAATTGGCCATGCCCCTCTTCAAGGGGGCTCTAAATCCACAAGTAAATGATGAAAGTCCACTCCTAGAACTACAAATAATTAGGGTCAGTAAAAAGAATGGTTGAAGTTAAGGAGGGTGGAAGTTATATTTATAGTATTTAAATTCACTTTTACACTCTCTCACCACTTATCATTTTGAAAAGTAAAGTGTATATTTATATAATAGTAAATGAATTTGGGAACCACAGCTGAGAATATATATTTGACAAAAGTATTAAAGTGAATATCTAAATGAAGATGAAACTTTGAAGGATGAAAATTTATTTTAAAGTTTAGAAAACTTCAGGAATTTTACTAGTCCCCAAATTGTAAATTATAAAATGTTTGTTGATATTTTTGTAAAAACATACAAATTTCTAATAGTTTTATAAATGGCCTTGATAAAATTTTGGCAATTTTTAAGGTAAAAGAATTGTATACTATAGAATTTGGGCGAATCATTTTTTGAAAAAAATAGAAATTGGTAAAAAAAAAATTGGAAAAATCATGGAAAATAAGCCCACTTGAGAATATTAACCCCTAAAATTTTTCATGATAAAGATATACAAATTTTCATCCTTATTATAATTTTTCACCCTCCTTCTCTCCTCTCTCCCAAGTCCTGTCTCATTTCCTTCCTCTCTCTCCCTTTCTCTCCCACCTCCTTCTGTCTCCACCTTTTCATTATTGGGATGAGGAAAACTTCACGAATATTTGTAATGCTTTGGGTCAATAATTTGTAGTTCTTTTTTCTGACCCTAATTATTTGTAATTCTAGGAGTGGACTTTCATCATTTACTTGTGGAATTAGAGCCCAAGTGACGTAATATATTGTATAATCAAGTCTTGGTTATGATATCCTTTTGTATATATCTAGTTAGTATATTGGACATTTCAGATAAACAACATTAACTTTTATTGTTGTTGTGGTTTTCAATATAGTAGACCACAACAAAAGGAATTTGATATTATGTAATATGGTATCAATTTAATAGGAAAAAAACTTATTTATAAAAAAATTCAAAATTCAAAATTCAAAATTTTAAAATAATATAAACATTTTTAATAATTTTTTGCGAAGTAAATATTTTATATTTCCTAAAAATAGAGGTTTATATGCAACTTCTCTGTGTAAATTTGTATGTTTTCTAGTGGATGTTTTCTATTTTTATTGAGAATCTATTTGTAATGACTAATTGTACAGGGTTAAAACCTACATTTGTTATGAGAGAATTTTTGGATACAAGGGGATGCCTTTGTGGCTAAGGTGTTTGGCTCGAACCATGGTAGACCCTACACTCCTATGGGCGACTTTCCTACGAGGTATAAGGTTAACTGAAAAGACTACGTTCAAAGAAATTTTTTCTCCCTGATCTCATCTAGACAAGATGGAATGTATTGAGAAACTTGGAGTGAAGAAAAATTACATAGGGGGTGAGGGAAACAACATGACTGTGTTTTATTTTCCTTCATATCCCACCCATAAGAGGATCTTGAGTATCGAGAAACCTAATTTACAAACTAGATGGAATGTGAGAGAGGAATGTGTGTTATCCATTGCAATAATGTAAATAAGAATTGTTGAACTGAGAGATCTAAAAGATCCCCAACCACCTATTAATTCATTGTAACACATCCTTGATCAATAAGAAATGATGAAAATGATGTAAAATTATTCCACATATCAAAGTCTTGGAACTGATACTCACCACTTGATGTCTATAGAATGAAAAATTGATTAGCTAAGGTTGTATGACATGATCGATCGGTGACTTGATATCCACATCAGAGTCATTTCCAAATAATTTTATATGATTTTCCATCATTCTCATGTTGGAAAGGTATAAAATATTTTTTGTTCAGGTTACCTAGTGGTGGCTCAGGAGACTATCCTCTGCACTTTACATGCAACTGCTTATATTGTTAAGGAGGCATGCTGGCACCTCCCACTAATATGTAGCTTGGTGGAATGGTAGAAGCCTGCCCACCACCACCTCGCATCTCGATCACTCCATCTAGAGAACATTTAAACAAATTATTAAAAAATCATGTAATATATTATTTTAAATTTATATATTATATTTACAAAGATTGTAAAGATATCCAAATTACTGCTTATCTAATGAATTGGATTAAGGTCATGGTTGATATTTATGAGACCAAAATTACTTGAAAATAGATAGGGAATTGATGGATGCACTATGTGGAAAGAATTTATAATCTTGAAAGATACTTTTATCTCTAGCTATCTATAATTTCCACCAAATATATTTAGGGAAAGAAACCCAAAGATGCTTGAAGACATTTTTAACTTTCATTGATCCTAAATAATGATGATCCCAAGAGGTGAATTAACCACTTATTTTGGATATCCAATTTAGTCTATCCTCCATAGGATGAAAATTATGCTTCCATACCAAATAAACGAAAACAAATTCCAAGACCAATGAGAGATAAACTCTTCCTGAGAAGAAAAAGAGGGTACCCGAGAAGGACCAATTATTCCCCTATTTTTCAGATTTCCAACATTGATATCCTAATGAAATAAATTCCATCAAATATATTAATTTTAGGGTGACTATTTTGAGTCAAAATATTTTCCCACATGAGATTTTGGAGGGATTCATTTTGGGAAAAATAGCTGCAGATATCTTTGTTTGGCAGAAATTTCAAAGGCTTGCAAATATATTAATTTTAGGGTGACTACTTTGAGTCCAAATATTTCACCATGGGAGGTTTTGGAGGGATTCATTTTGGGAATAGTAGTTGGAGACATCCTAGTTTGGGAGAAATTTCAGAGGCTTGCCATCCTCTTGTGCCTTCATCCTCATTATGCCCAAGAGAAAAACGAGAAAGCATGTTTTCTAGCAAGCAAGCTAATTTTTTCAAGGCAAACGGTACAATTAGAATACCCCATCCTTTCCACCTACCTTTGTGCATCCAACAAGAGATGTTTGGAAGTGAATATTTATCTTGGGAGGACAACCAATCTTGAAGAGAGCTAGATTCTAGATTTTATTCTAGTGGAGGGCTATTGAGGATCCCATTGCTCTAGATACTTATCTTCATTCCATTACTTGGAATCCAAGTTAGATGCTCTTTAACGATTAATATAGTTGAAGACAAAATATTATAAATGGGGGAACCTCCCTAATCCCAAATGGGATAACCCAATCCCCATAAAAGTATTTAAATTTAAGAACCTTCTTCCACTAATCATTAGAATGAGATGTTAACCTACAAACCAAATTTTCCCCAAGCACTGTGTTCACTAGTGATGGATCTGTAATACCTAATCCACCATGTAATTTGGGAGTGTTAATAATGAGCCATTTGACTAGATGAAATTTTTTGATGTTAGATTTTCCTCCTTGCCATAGAAATTTGTGGATATTTTCAAACGTTAGATTTTGAATTCCAAATGGAGCTCAAAAGGATGAGAATTGAAACATGGGAAGTGCTGACAAAACAACCTAAATAAGAACCACACATTTAGCTGGATTAAGCCAATGAGCTCTCCATTGGTCAAAATTATACTTGAATTTGAAATAATTGGAGCCCAAGTTTTAGAAGTGGGAATTTAGGAATATAATAATACTTAAATACTTCAACTCCTACCAAGTGTTTTCTATTGAAAATCCCAACATAATTTTGATTTGGTTGATGAGGGATTTGTTGGCATTCCATCAATATATTTGAATTTTACCTTTATTAATATGTGCTCTATATACTTTAATAAATTTATTCAGAACTAGAAGAAACCTAGAAGCTATAATAACTAAGTCACCCCCAAATAGTAAAGTGTCATCAACAAATTGAGCATGATTTATATTTTTAATACTTGGACCAAGGAAAATACCTATAATATTTTATCTTGACAATTCAAGGCATAACCTTCTACTCAAGGAATTTTCCATTATGATAAATACAAATGGGAAAGAGGATAGCCTTGTCTCAAAGCTCTTGAAGCTCTAAAAATTTTTGGGTCTCCCACTTACCAAAGAAGAGATTCAATTGTTTGAAATGAAAATTTTTAGCGATTGTAACATTTATTCCTCAAACTCAAATGTTCTCATAACTTCAAAGAGAAGCTTATATAAAACTCAATCAAAAGAATTAGCTGTGTCTAATTTAATAATAATCCCATTTTCATGTCAAGCTTTACTTGAATGGATCACTCTTGGACAAGGACTATGTTCTCCTCAATTTGTATGTTGCCTACAAATCCTCCCTAGTTTTCTAATATCAAATTTGATAAGAGAGGCTTTATTCACAATGTTAGAATTTTAGAAATTAACTTGTAGGTAAAAATTTCGAAGGGAGATAGGTATAAAACAAAAGGAGGAGGAAGGGTTGACCTATTTTGGGACAAAAGTGAGAAAGGATGAGTTGACACCCTCTTCAATACACTTATTCTTGATGGAATAATATATCATTATGCAAAGATCAAATTTAATTATATCTCAACATTGTTGATAAATACGTGTTGAGAATCCATCGAGACCTAGAGGTTTATCTGGGTTGAATAAAGAAAGACATTACATACCTCCTCTTATGTAATAGAGAGTAGTAAAGCCTCATTATCCTCTTTGAAAACTAGATGGGGAATATTTTCCAGCATATCACACATAACACTATCCTCCTAGCTACGTAGTTATTCATAGAGAGAATGAAAGGGATGAATGATCTCCTCTTTGATCTGTGAGAAATATCCCATCCACAAATATTGAATTTATATTATTTTTCAAGGTTCTTTTTGTGGGATGATATTTATTATTTTTTGTATTTTTATCTCCTACTTGAAGCTGCAAGATATGGGATTTGAGTCACCATTATTCCTCTTCTTCTCTAATAGCATTGTGATATTTATCAAAGTTTGATTTTCCTCCACCAAGATCTCCCTGTAAATGGGGAGTTGCTCCACTTGTTATTGTGTTAAGATCTTGAATTTTTATTTTTGAAGCATTTTGCTTGGCCCATTGTTTTAAAATCACTTTTAGATATTTAATTTTTTGTTCCCAAATAAAAATTGGATAACCTGTTTTATTCATTTCCCTCAAGATTTTCAAACAAGTTCCCAAAATCTAGGCTTATGCAACCACAATGGATTAAATATGAAAGGTAAAGGGCCATAATCCAATATAGTATGAATTTCTAAAGAAATAGGACAATGATTAAAACCACTCCAAGATAATATTTTAGAGTAAACATGAAGATTTTGATTTAAGGAAGGAATGGCTACAGGAAAGTGATACAATATTGTAGCTATGTGACTTAGACATATCCTTTTATTACTCCACATATATTTGTTTTCTTGAGTCTTGATATCTATCAAGCCTAATCTAATGATAAGGTCTTACATCTGCTCTTGAAAAGGGTATCTAACTAGGGATCTTTCTTTCTTTCCCACAGATGGAAAGTAGTGTTAATGTTATCTCTAAAAATACAGTCTTGACACCAATAAAATTCCATTAGCATTTACAGGGAAGATAAACGTTTTATTTTTTCTTGATAATGGAGTAGCATATAAATATTGAAGAAACAACATATCTTTTGAGAATGTAAATTCAAAAGTTGAACCACGAGCTAGTGAATAGTGGATTGAAAAGAGAGAAAATGAAAGTTAAGAGAAGAGCACACAATGCACAAACCTCGTGAGGCTCCATGAGAATTTACTATCTAAAGTTCACACCCTTTCAATAAATTTGAACATTTTCAGATAACATCATGTTTTCCCAATTTAGTCTCTTGGAGAAGGAGGGCCAAGGGTTTTTATTTTATAACCAGGCTCCTAACTTCAACCATTCTTTTTACTGACCCTAATTATTTGTAGTTCTAGGAGTGGACTTTCATCATTTACTTGTGGATTTAGAGCCCCCTTGAAGAGGGGCATGGCCAATTCCTTTTCTGGTTTGCTTGAGAATATTTAGGAATGTTTCTTCTAATGACCTTTGGGAACCCAAATCATTATCTTTATCTACATGCGTGCTTCTCACATCTCGATTTGTTTGCTGGCCCTCTTTCCGTGTGGTTTTTCTCTACTTTTCCTTTCTCCTTCTAATTTTCAATTGTTGATCCAAAGGTAGAAGATCCTTGTGGGATTCTTGTATTTTTTGTGGAGTGAAATAATTCCTCTTCCATTTTAGTGTGTTTGTTTGTATCGACTTGTTCCAAAAGAGGGATATCGTCTAAGGGATGCATCTCAACAATTTGATGCTCAAAGCTCACGTGATGAGATTCCGCTAGAGGAATATCTTAATGGGTCAAATCCGGAATTTCCCATTTTCATATACCAGGTTCAAGGCTTCAAATTTATTCCCTCTAGGGCCCTTGAGATTACTTGTGGAAGATCCTTCATCTATAGTGGTTAATTTCTTTGGAGAATAAGGGGATTTAGATCTTGATCCATTTCCTTCCTAAGGTTTTGTATCCACACTCTCCTTCCAAGCTCCCTTTCTTTGTTTTGGCTACTGCCATTAATCACCCTCTTGATTGTTTTTCTAGGTCTCTTCCTTCCTTGGAAATCTAACGGAAAAATGCCCATATTCATGGAAAATATTATATTTTAATTGTAGTTGGTCTTAATGTACCCCTTGATAATGAATCCAATTGTCTAGCTACAATTTGATTGCTATTGGTATCCCCTTATATAGATTCACTTCAACACAAATCCAAACAAAATATCACATTCCTTCTTATGTCTCGACCCAATCAATATATTGACCAAAAGCATTACAAATATTTGTGAAATTTTCCTCATCCCAATAATGAAAAGGTGGAGACAGAAGGAGGTGGGAGAGAAAGGGAGAGAGAGGAAGGAAATGAGACAGGACTTGGGAGAGAGGAGAGAAGGAGGGTGAGAGAGACGGAGTCAGAGGGGGAGGGAAGAAGAAAGACATCAAGAGAGAAAGTTGGAGAGAGAGAAGGTGACAAGGGAGAGAAGGGGAAGAGAGAGAAAGAGGGAGAAGACGAGGAAGGGAGAGAGAGTGAGATATATATATATATGGAAGGAGAAAGGGAGTGAAAAGGGAAAGATCGAGAGAAAGCGAGGGAGAGAGGAGAGAGAGGGAGGGAGAGAAGGGAAGAGAGATAGGGAGGGTGGAGAGAGGGAGAGAGATAGTAATAGAGTTGGAGCAGGGGGGAGAGAGAGAGTGATGGGGGGAGAAACATGGGGAGGTGGGAGATGAGAGAGAGAGAGGAAGGAAGAGAGAGGACTCGTGAGAGAAAAGGAGCTAGGGAAGGAGAGAGATGGATTTGGAGGGGGAGAGTGAGAGAGGGAAGAACAGAGACACAGAGAGATAGAGTTGGAGAGAGAGAGAGGGAGTGACAAGGAAGAGATGGAGAGAGAGTGAATGAGAGAGGAGAGGAGGGAAGAGAGAGAGGGGGAGAGAGAGCGAGACACATAGATTAAGGGGGAGAGAAGGGGAGAGAGAGAAGGAGATAGAGAGGGAGATAATGACTAAAACAAACACAGACCCATTTTAACCCGAGATCTATCAACCGGCGAGAGGGATCAATTCTCTTGAGGTGAAAACTTCTTTTTTGAGTGGAAAACTTGAGGAAAAATTTGCACCTAGAGAGATTTGATCCCTCTAGGGTTAAGATAAATCTATATTAGTTATATACAATTTATTAAATACTTCTAAATTAAATACATTTTTTTTAAGTACTTTTAAATTCATTTATAGTAAAAGATATACCTTATATTAACGTCTCATTTTAATTAAATAAAAACCATACATCATATTAAATTCTTTACTCTCCATTAAATTCTTATTATTATTTCCTTACCATCCATAATGATCATGGGTCGTTTCATAATTATTTTGAATGCATTATTGGTTTACAATTAACTTACAAGAATAATTATTATGATCGGACTTAAAATCAACACTTCTTTACAAAGATATTTCAACGTACTAAAACAATATAATTAATCAGATATTTAAACCCTCTCCGTTCACACAAAATTTCGTAACAATCTTAGTGGAGCTTTCGTTGTTGCTTCTTGCAGTACATGATGTTCCACATGATTAATAATGGGGAGAAATGATTAGAGAGACTATGAACATAGTCTTCATGTCTCCACCAAAGATAATATATGGATGGCAGGTCAATGATTGATTCATGATTCCCTGGGGTGGTGCCGTCATCGAGTGAACAGACCTTTCGGATGTTGTACAATGGTTTGAGTGTGCTTTCATCTTTAATCTGGAGTTCAGCTCACTGATTTTAGCCTTTTTGTAACGACTTTCAGCTTCACCAGCTTTTGCGGTGATTTTATAATGACTTTAACAATTTGAACATAGACCAATCACCAAACTGAACTGAAGTGAGTTCAATTGATAATTATAAATACTTGATCTCGGCAATTTTGTGATCCATGCCTATCTCGTCCCTTCCTCTTGGACTGTCAATTCAATTCTGTGCAGTTTCAAGTTCGGATCGTTCTGGTGAATCAATCTATAGGCAATGGAGGCGTTCAATCAGCATCTATCCGCGCAGCCATTTACGGCCAGATTTCTGGAGATGGTCATATGCCTAACCTTGTTCACTGCTATGGTCTCGGCAAAGCTACACACTCACATATTCGTTGTATGTCTTCCCACCTTCAATATTCTCCATGTAAACGTATATTATATTTGGAGTTGTCTATAATGCGACTTTTTGAGATTCCGGTGACGGAATCCGGCGGAAGAAATTGAGATGAAATCATGATTTGTTGCAGTTAAAATGGTTTTCTAACTGCATATTCGGATTCAGCACCCTGAAAAACCCTGGGACGCTTTCATTGTGCAGAAACTAGTTATCAAACTTCGATTTCAATAAATTACTGCCGGATTTTCACCGGAAAAAATCGCCAGAAAGGCTTTCAAAAAGTCGCGTTAAAGACTACGGCTATTATATTTTGGTAGAAAAAGGAGCTATATTGCGGGAGATTTTTCTGGTATTATTTGATTGCTTTATGGATGCACTTCATGGCCGTTCTGTCAATAACATTGATACACACATCGTAAATTCTTTCACACTAATTTCTCTGCGTAGTTGCCTCGGTTCATTGAAGGCCAGAGCTAACCAGCCAAACGGGATGAAGAACCCGGGCGAAAGTTTATTCATAATCAGAAAATCGCAGTAAGCAAATCACAATAATATTCAGAAAATTTAACGTCCTCCCAAACCTGAGCTCTCCGTCCGCTTTGTTCTCGCCGTCTCTCTTCCTCTACTCTGCAAATTCAAACACACAACAAGGATTCTGTCATTGTCCTAGAACCGAGTTCCTTTTTTATTTGCAATCCAAATCTCAATCCAAATTTAAATTTCAATTACGCGCCACAGATCTCTACCGTCCAAATTCTACTTCTAATCGACGGTTGACCTTGTGATCTCATCGGCTGTCACATGGATCACGAAAACCTGCTTTCTATTACTATATGTAAAAGGAATGGGACGGAGACGAACGCCGTTAGAGAGAGGGAATAGTCGACGGCCAACACATTGGTAGGAAAAAGTGCTTTTCTGAAAACGAAAACCGAGGAGGTTTGAAATGGTACAGGTGTACGCATGGATGGGCATGAATGCAAGATGAGGTGTTTTGGCGGTTATCGGAAAGTTCAGCAAGGAAGCCGACCATGAGCCCATGACCCGTTCACATACATAAATGCGCCAGCCTACATAGGGGCATTTAATACCCAATGTATGCCTGATTAGTTCTTGCGCAAATTTATAAGAAGGTGAGTTGTGATATAAGGAAAATGCTATTTCCAACCCCATAGCCTCATTAATGCGGGGCTACATGTGCAGGAGATAGCGTAGTACCCACCTCGCGTGTTATAAACTCCTATCTCCTGTGCATGTAGCCCCGCATTAATGAGGCTATGGGGTTGGAAATAGGAGTTGCCGTGATATAAGGCCTGCAGCATTGGAAAAGGTTACCAATCAAGAAATGAGACAGTTTATTGAAAAATGCTTGGCGGCAGCACCGATAAGGCCTTCTGCCGCAGAACTTCTGATGGACCCATTTTTTAAAGGAGTACATGCATGCACCTATTAGGTGCCAAGTTGTTTTACTGAATAGGATAGATGGATTTCTGCCTATTTATTTTGCCAATTTACTTTTGAGATCTGCCCATTTTTTCAAGGGAGTTGTCTATAATGCGACTTTTTGAGATTCCAGTGACGGAATCCGGCGGAACAAATTGAGATGAAATCATGATTTGTTGCAGTTAAAATGGTTTTTTAACTGCATATTCGGATTCAGCACCCTGGAAAACCCCTGGGACGGTTTCATTGTGCAAAAATTAGCTATCAAACTTGGATTCCGATAAATTACTGCCGGATTTTCACCGGAAAAAATCACCGGAAAGGCTTTCAAAAAGTCGCGTTAAAGACTACTGCTTTTTCAAGAGTTAATGCGAAGAAAAGTTGTTATAGATAACTGTAACACAATCTAGAAGATAAATGATATTACTTCTCTACATTATTTTTTGATATCTCTTAGATTTAGCAATTTGGAAAGATAGATAAATGATTTTAGGTTATTTGGCCAGATTTTTTTTCTATCTTTAAGATAAAATTATTTGGAATATTTTTTATTTTTTGTAATATGGAAAAGTATTATATCTACCGTGTTTAAGTATTAAATTTATTGACATTTAATTATTTTAATTTTGATTGGTTGATAATTTAATTTATTATAAATTTGTCAATTAAAATATTGTATGTTGTGTTTAGAATATAATTTTTTAAAATATAGATATCTTATAAATTTTAGAAAATGATTGAAAATCTTATAGATTATAAGGTCAGATTCTTATATAATGCAATTTAATTCAATATTATAATTATGCATTTGAAAAATGAATCTATTGTTTTGAATCAAGGAATAATCCAAACTTAAACTCAAACATGTAAGAGAGGCTAAGCTATTTCAACTACTTAATATGAAACATTTAGTAGAATCTCTAAACTATGGCTATGTCTTTGTAGGTAGCAAAAGCCTCTTAGAGATTTATGGTGGTGTAAAGTATTAGAATGAGTTAGCATGCAAAACAAAATTTGAGAAGTGAAAAACATCTCAATGGTTCCAATTGCACACTTGAACTAAGTATCGTATTTAAAGCAATATTTTTGGGACATGGTTAGAATTACTATGTGCCCATTCTATCTCCACAATGATTAGAATTTCAATTGAATTTAAACTGTAAGTTATTTTTAGTTATTGATATTTGATTCTATTTTTATTACAAGTTTATGTTGATATAATCTTTCCCTTTTCATAATAACATAAGAAAATGGTACTTTCTTTCCAAGTATATTTATAAATAAATATTTTACAATCCATTTCCCTTATTTGATTAATTGCTAACATATCACAAACATATACCTAACCCCACTTTTAAATCATCTTTCCCTTAATTAATTGTCATATGTCACAATACAAATCACAATCATATGCTTATATACACTTTTAAATCAATTGTCGTTCCCTTAATTAACTGTCATATGCCCTTGTACATATTAGAACCATATACGTAGCCTCACTTTTAAAGAATACTTTTAAAGAATGGAAACATGGTTCAATTTTCTCAAATTCATATTATAAAATTCCCATATTCAAAATGCATCTTTTGCAATGTGCTGATTTTGTCTTCCAAAATGATTAGAATTCAGTCACTTGATTCCAAATGCTTTTGTACTTTATTATATGGTAAATTTACAAAATTATAAGTTGCTAATAATGCTAATATTTATCCTTTTGTTTCTATGCAATGATTTGAATTCAATTGAAAGCTCTATTAGTTGTAATAGCCCCCCTTATATCACAAGCATATGCATAACCAATTTCAACGTATAGGAACACGTTTAATTTTCAAATTGATAACTTTTACATCATAAGTTACTCATATCGAATAACATCTTTTGCATTTTTTTTAGTGAAATGGGCTCAAATTTCTATTTTATGAATGTATTTTGAAATTAAAATATACATTTTTTCCCTCCATCTGTATGCAACCTATTTGGTGCTTTAGGTATGATGTGGATGGATATTTTAAATTGTATACATTGGTTAAAAAACATGACATGTGCTTTTGTACCTAATATTTGTTCATTGAAATTTTTAGATGATTTCCAATTAGATTAATAATGTTAAATTTTTTCTCTAGATACATTGTTAAAACTTCAAATTAGTCTCATAACCTAATCTTCAAACAAAATTTAGTTTATAATTTCCTTAAAGTCCTTGAATGGTACCTCTACATTCACGTGGCCCAAACACAAAAAGAACCACTGTGGAAGAACTCTTCTTTATACCAAGCACGCGAGAGAAATTCAATTTAAAACCCCTTTACCTTTGTTATGCTCTTAACCTGCAAAATAATACCCAGATACAGAATATGCGAAGAAAGATACCCAGAACGTAGAATATGCAAAGAAAAGATACCCAGGACACAGAATAGCAATGATTTTATTATTCAAAGAGCAATGTTCACATGCCTCTTCGAGGGGGCAACCTCCAATAGAGCAGAGCTCGATTACAAAAAATAAGAATGATGCTCCTCGCAGGGAGTCTCTATCCTTTATATATGACTCATACATGCAATACCACGGGCCAATACCGTGGGTTTTATTAATACCATCTATCTAATACTATGGCCCATTTGCAACTAACTGTGGTCCTGTCATTAATTTCGGGTTAACCACTTACAAATATTAATATGGGCTTTATTGACTCTTGACTATGACGTGATCCCCAAAACATAAATAAGGGGGTTAGGGTGGGACCCTAACATGCCCTCCCCCTTAAGACTAGCCTTGTCCTCAAGGCTGAAGCTGCGGAAACTGCTGAAGAATAGTGGCTGGTTCCCAAGTTGCATCTTCCGGAGAGGTGTCTTTCCATTTGACAAGGACTTCCTTAATCATGTGGCCGCGCAGGTGCTTGTCTCGTGTGTCTAGAACCTGTTCGGGTTGAAGCCAGATTGACCCTTCTTCATCCAATTCAGGTAGACTGGTTTGAACTCAGCAATTGTTCCCAATCACATTATTGAGGCACGATACATGGAAAACTGGATGGATTTTTGCCGTAGGTGGCAAAGCCAACTTGTAAGCCACTTCTCCAATGCGTTGAAGTACTTGGTATGGTCCGTAGAATTTTGGAGAGAGCTTTTGACAACCCTTGTCTTTGAGTGAGGTTTGCTTATATGGTTGCAGCCTCAAAAAGACCTGATCCCCTTCTTGAAATTGGCGCTCTGAGCGATGTTGGTCGGCCTGTTGCTTCATGCGGTTCTGAGCTTGATGAAGATTCTCGCGAAGATGGGCGAGCATGGTTGCGCGGTGTTGTAGGAGTTGATCCACTGCTTGTACTTTGGAGCACCCCTTGAGATAAGAAGTAGGGGAACGCGGAAGTTGACCATAGACTGCTTCATAGGGAGTCATTTTGGTGGTGGCATGATAGTTGGTGTTATACCACCATTCAGCTAGAGGTAACCACTGTGCCCAAAGGTGTTGCTTTTCTGAAGTGAAACACCTAAGGTAAGTTTCTAGACATTTGTTGACGGCTTCGGTTTGACCATCTGTTTGCGGATGATATGAAGTACTGAGTTTGAGTTGAGTGCCTTATATTCTGAAGAGTTCCTGCCAAAAATTGTTGGTGAATATCGGGTCACGGTCGGACACTATAGAAGTGGGCATGCCATGTAATTTGAAGATTTGATCCATGAAAGATTGAGCAACCAAAGTTGGTGTAAACGGGTGGGGTAGGGCGCATAAATGAGCATACTTTGACAGTCGGTCCACAACCACCATGATGACTGACTTGTTCCCTGACTTTGGAAGACCTGTTATGAAATCCATAGAAATCTCCGTCCAAATTGATGCAGGAATGGGCAATGGTTGTAATGTGCCTGGTGTGTTGACAATTTCCCCTTTGTGGCGTTGACAGACATCACATTCTGCTACAAAAGTAAGGATGTCCTTTTTCATGCCTGTCCAAAATAATGATCTTCTGGTGCGAGCATACGTCTTCTGAAAGCCCGAATGTCCTGCAATGGGAGATGAGTGCAATTCTGCCAAAATGCGACTTTTGAGGGTGGATGTTGGTGATATTATGACTCTGTCCTTGTAGCGAAGAATATCATTCTGCCATGAGTAGCCCTTGCTGGAATTAGGATCTACCTGCAATTGAGAAATGAGTTGGGAGAGCCCTGGGTGTGAAAACCATTCCCTGCGAGCCTCTTCAATCCAGTCTGGAATAGGAAGGGAAATTGCGAGCAAAGTACTTTCCTCCTCAAATTGGCGCGATAATGCATCTGCTACACTGTTGTCTTTCCCTTTCTTGTAAATGATCTCATAATCATATCCCAGCATTTTGGCTAACCATTTATTTTGTTGTGGCGAGGATAGGCATTGCTCCAAAAAATATTTAAGACTGTGATGATCTGTGCGGATTTGGAAACGTCACCCCAATAAGTAAGGTCGCCAGGTCTCGATTGCATGTAAGATGGCCATCATTTCCTTCTCGTAGGTAGATTGGCCCAGATTCCTCCCACTGAGTTGTTGGCTTGTGAAGGCCAATGGTCGCCCTTCCTGCATTAAGACCGCCCCAATACCTGTACCCGAAGCATCACATTCAATGACAAAGGATTTGGTGAAGTCAGGTAGTGCTAAGACTGGAGTGGAACACATGGCGTTTTTGAGAGCGGTAAATGCCTGTTGTGCTTCCTCGTTCCAGAAGAAGGAATTTTCTTTAGGAGTTGAGTGAGGGGCTTCACTATGCGGCCATAGTTGCGGACAAATTTACGATAATAGCCTGTGAGACCCAAAAATCCTCTCAAGCTCTTCAAGGTCTTAGGTTGAGGCCATTCTTGCATTGCCTGGATCTTTTTTGGGTCCACCTTGACACCTTCACGCCCCACAATGTGGCCCAAATACTCAACTTCTTCCATGCCAAACGAACACTTAGACATCTTGACAAATAATTTATGTTTGTGGAGCAGTTGCAAGAGTAGATCTACATGCTGAAGATGTGCCGCCCAAGTGTCACTATAGATGAGAATGTCATCGAAGAAGACAAGGACAAATTTTTTGAGATATGGTTTGAGGATGTGATTCATAAGACTCTGAAAAGTAGAAGGGGCATTACAGAGACCAAATGGCATGACCAGTAACTCATAATTGCCTTCATGAGTTCTGAAAGCCGTCTTGGGAATGTCGACTTCCTTCATGCGAATTTGTTGGTAGCCGGAGCAAAGATCCAACTTAGTGAAGAATTGAGCCCCATTGAGTTCGTCCAGCAAATCGTCAACCACCGTGATGGGAAATTTATCTTTTACTGTCAACTTGTTAAGGGCCCTGAAGTCGGGACACGTCCGCCACTCCCCATCTTTCTTGAGGACCATGACCACTGGGGATGAATAAGGACTAATGCTGGGACGAATGACACCTGCTTCCAACAATTCATTGATGATTTTTTCTATTTCATTATTTTGGGTGAATGGATATCTGTATGGCCGCACATTTGGGGGTTGGGCCCCTGGAACCCTATGATCATGTTCCCCTTGCGAGGGTGGAAGCTCATGAGGCTTGTCAAAGACCGTCCGATGGTTATTTAAAATATGCCGCATCTCAGGATGAATTGGCAGAGACATGGTTTCGACTACCTGGATGGCATTAAATTGAGCTACCACTCCATGATGGCCCTTTTTTAACAATTTTTCCATCCTATGCGAGCTGATGATAGAGGGGGCTCCCGCCTGGAGTCCACGGAGGGTATGTGTGGAGTTTTTCTGCTTAAAACTCATATATAACTCCTAGAAATCCATTGTGATTGGCCCAAGAGTGCGGAGCCATTCAGTGCCTAGGACAATGTCGCAACCCCCCATGTGTATGGTAAACATGTGGGTTTTCAACTGATAATCCCCCATTTGAAGTTTGACATTTTCACAGCGGCCTTCACATTTCATTGTGCCCCCATCTGCAATTTGGACTTGGAAGTTAGAAACTGCACGTACAAAACAATGCGCTGCTTCGGCGCTTTTTTGATGGATGAAATTATGGGTACTCCCACTATCAATCAAGACTACTACTGGGCGATGTTTAAGAAAAACCCTGATTTTGAGAGTTTGAGGGGAAGAAATTCCTACCAACGCATTTAGCGAAATAACTGGTTCGTCAGATAGAATCTCCTTTTGGTTGTCTTCTTCGATCGCCTTCGGTTCCTCAAGTGGTGGATCTTCCTCGGTGGAGCTGTAGTTAGTGGCATCTATTTGAAAAAACTTGGGCTCCTTGCATTTATGACCCAGGGAATATTTTTCATCACAGTAGTAACATAGTCCTTGCTTCCTTCTTTCGGCCATTTCCGCAGGTGACACCTTTTGGATCTTAACTGTCTGAGTTGTGTTGTGAGCTTGTGGGGAACGACCTTTAGCGGGGAAATTGGGGCAGCTGTATTGGGCTGCTATTGCATGTTCCACCTTACGAGCTACTTGGCAAGCCTCCGTCCACGTGGGAGGGTGGTGGAGTAGAACTTGAGCTTTGATGGCTTCTTTAAGACCGCTGATAAAACATTCCGTGTAGAACTCATCTGTGAGACCCTTAGTGCGGAAGGCTAAGGCTTCAAAAGTGGTAATATATTCATCCACTGTACCCGTCTGTCGGAGCTTAGTGAGATGCCCCAAAAAAGAGTCTTCCTGTTCAAAGCGATCTCGAAGAGCTTTGGTAAATTGGACCCAATTCTGAAAAGGTCCATTGCAACGTTGATGCCATTCCCCCCATTGCCATCGTTCATTGTCCAAATACATGGTTCCCACCATAAGCTTAGTCCCCTCATCTAGGATACGATTCAATTTGAAATACTGCTCCATTTGTGCTAGCCATGTGAACGTGTGAGAACCGTCAAATTTATGCATATCCAGCTTGGGAGGTCGCTGACTGGGTGGTGGATGGGTGTGCCAGACATGAGGAGAATGGCTAGACTCACCCTCATGGTATTCATGGCCATTAGACTCCTCCACTTGGGCTGGCTCCTTGCCCTTCTCGAGTCCTTTCTGTACCTAGATACTTAGTCCGCCAATCAGACGGTTGAGGTTGTTCAGATCTTCTTCAATTTTGTCTAGCCTTTCATTGGCCATCGCTTGAGCTCTAGTTTCTACCATACACCAACTTGATGAACAATTGGGACCGCCAATTTTTTTTTTTCTAATAAATTGAATGGTACCACCTTTCTCAGCGCGTCATCCTGATGCTGATGGGCTAGATCACCAATAAGCGCCTCGGAAGATCTCAGACTTTTTTTTTTTTTTTTCGGAAAACTCCTAACGGAGTTTTACTCCTTCTTGATCAATACTGTAGTCGCCAAATCCTCAAAATGTCAATGCTGCCAAACGTCCTGCGAAAAGTATACCCCGGTATAGGAACCCTTCACAACAACTCTGATCTGGTGGATCTGAGAGATCTGAATGGTTGAACAGCTGTTGCTGCGGATCTGATGGAGTTGCGGGACTGATGTCTGCTACTGTAGCACGTCTTTGCACACGCGGATCTGATGTGTGATCCCCGATAGAAAAAGGAACTATGCTCTAGAGGAGTGTCAGGTGCTACAGATCACAATATACATAAGGGTCTGACAGTAGTACTCGGCCCAATGTTTCAGGGCTCTAACTAAGGAGGATCGACCGTACCCTTAGCCGTACAACCCGACTACCCTATCGTACGGGTGAGTAATCTCTCCGAGTGCTGTTCTCGGTGTACTGTAGCCACAAGATGGCCGAATTTTTATCTATGGCGAGGTTTCAAGGGAGCCTAGGGGGCTTCCTATATACCCAGAGGGTACGTGGAAGATAGTCCGTGTGCGGTTCTGTCTAATGCGCTACTACTCGAAGGGGTACCCACAGGGGTTACAAGGGAGTCCAACAGACATGACCACCTCTTGTATTTCATGCGTGCATGCCTCCCCAAATCCGCAGGTTTATGCGCTTAACGACAGATCCCGTGGTTTAAAGACGCCGGAACACGTCTCTAGCCAAATTTTTTTTTTGCTAAAAATTGGAGATCCCACCGAGCCTTGGAAAGTGCTCTGATACCACTTATTATTCTCCTAACCTGCAAAATAATACCCAGATACAGAATATGCGAAGAAAGATACCCAGAACGCAGAATATGCGAAGAAAAGATACCTAGAACACAGAATAGCAATGATTTTATTATTCAAAGAGCAATGTTCACATGCCTCTTCGAGGGGGCAACCTCCAATAGAGCAGAGCTCGATTACAAAATAAGACACGATGCTCCTCGCAGGGAGTCTCTATCCTTTATATATGACTCATACATGCAATACCACGGGCCAATACCACGGGTTTTATTAATACCATCTATCTAATACTATGGCCCATTTGCAACTAACTGTGGTCCCGTCATTAATTGCGGGTTAACCACTTACAAATATTAATATGGGCTTTATTGACTCTTGAATATGACGTGATCCCCAAGAAATAAATAAGGGGGTTAGGGTGGGACCCTAACAACCTTTCTCGTAGCAACTTTCAATAGCCACCTTATGACCATGGCATATAACATGAAACTCAGACCTTGGCACTTTTCTTTACGAGCACACATTCAAACCTTTCGAGAAGGTTCAAGAATTACGTCATATGTATATGGCCCACTCTCTGTGTATTTTCATTGGCCATTCTCTTTATGCCTTCCCACGTGAGCCTAAATCTATGTCATATGACGTAATTGAGATAATGATAATTCCCGTCAACTGTCAGACTCCCTTCTTGCTACTATGATCTCCATTATGTAACAAACTCTCGCAGGCATTAATTAAAACTAAGTCTTGCTTATGTTCTTATTTAAACCCTTCTTCTTACATGATCTTAAGCATAATGGACCAACTTAGATTCTGCTACAGTCCGACATGATTGCCACAATTCTACAGTGCATTCTAATTTCCTAAACAATGTCACTCTAATTAAATTGATTTGTTGGTTATGATCCAAAGGATTTTCACCCCTATGTACTGTATTTAAATTGTGTTCTTGGTTGCTCTCCCTCCTGAGCTTTAAATACTGGCTCTGCAACCTCTACGTACTATTGTGCACCCACTCTAAGTGCAATCCATCCCAAGCTCAAGTGTAACACCTGTGACACATATACACTCAAGGATAAGCTATAAGGCTCTTTTATACACAATCAACAAAAGCTTTCAACACATTCAATTCAAAACACTCAAACATAATGGTTTTTTCTATTGAGACCTCTCGTTGGCTTGATTTACAATATAATTGGCCCTCTTGGCCTTATGGCCATATTTGGCATTACTTTGCTGGCTCTCTTGACACTCCTCTCTCACTCACTTCTTCTACATCATCCCTTTCTTCTCATTTTACTTAATTATAAGAAAGAGGATTCTGAACTACAATTAGTTTAGAGCCACAAAATGCTCAACACACCTCTATTCTAGGATCCTCTATATCCACCAGTACTCAAAGAGATCTAGCTAAGTCAAAAGTATCTCTAACTCACTCAACATTCTCGAGATCTCTTCATAAAAGTAGATCTGATTACAATATTTACAATTTCTTTAGGTTTCCTTAAGACATAAAAGATAAAAATAATTAAACAATGACATTCAATAAGGGAACCAACTCCCTTGTTAAATGGCAGATCCTTAAGTCTAATCAAAATTCTTTTTGACTTGGAGGTGAGATGCTCATGCATCATTACTCCTAAGGTGAAAAAAATTTCGTGGTCTCCTGACCATGTGATTTCATATGCTGATGAAGTCATCCTAGGTTCCAAACTTTAGCTTGTAGATGCTTAACTACTCTATTGATTTTTTGATGGTATGTTGTCTTTAGTTCTATAGCCTTCCACACTTTATGTTGCTTCCCCATTTCTTTGTTGATGCAAAGTTCTTCAATAAATTGCATTTCTTGTTGCCTGTCTTCCTCTGTCTACAGTGTCCTATCGTGGATGTCTTCCTCAACAACATCCAAAATTCATCAATCACTTTATCAAACGTTGTCTTTGGATGAAATTCACTATTTTCATTGTCTTCAAGATGTTGCACATCCTCCTCTATCATAAGAGTTATACAATTCTTGTCAATCCACTCATCACATTTTGTAGCCCTCTCCTCATTTTTTTTAATGCTATTATCTCTAACCTTGTTGATACAAGTTGAACATGCAGTCTTTGGCTTTTTATCCTCCCCTCTAGGAAATTCAACTACTCATACAATTCAGAAAAATCACTTTGAATTGTACCTATGTCCTCCATGCAATATCTATCACTTGGATTTTCTGCCAGCCACTCCTCCAAAATTTTTGCCTCGTCTTCATCTATGTGTTCTTCCTTTGACATGAGATTTTCAATTAGTATTGAAATATCCTCGAGCATGTCTTCATGAAGTAATTCTCCACCTTTTGATGTTGTCTCATCTTTTGCTCTTGTGTAATTTCCATGAGATGATGTTGCTTCATCCTCCATTAAAACTGCTATAGGTGGCTCTAGAGAAGCTCAAAAATTGAAGTCTTTTGATCTCATAAAAAACAAACCAAATCAAAAAGGTCATTGTCCTGATTCCAATGGTGGAGATGATGCCTCAATCCGACTTCATGTGTGCAAGTTATGGCCAGTCAAATATCTGGTCAAACTAGACCTAATGACAGGTTTTAGTAGAGTGCCAACTAAATTTGGAGCATAGCTAACTTTGGTAGTCCAACTAAATTTGATGACATTCCACTAAATTTGGCAACAACAAACTACATGAAAAATTCAATAGACCTACCAACACTGACCTTGCTAGATTTCAAAATAGGGGGCCGGTGGGGATTGAACTTGCGTCAGTCGGCTGGCCGACCCACCAATGATAGCCCCAAAATACACCACCAACAACTAATGATGCCCAATACCCAATGGTCATACTTGACAAGGGAGGAGTGGGAGTTGAACCCATTCCAGTTGGTGGCCGCAAATAAATACAAACCAACGTTACAACCAATGACAAAATTATGCGTATCCATTCTGACGATTCACTCCAAACGACAGACAAACAGTCGACATGGTTCCAAACGTTGAAAATCAATCAACATATTGCTAGTAGACAATTTTTATATTAAGCCTAATGAGGGTTTTACTTAAAAAATGGTTATGAAACAAACAAACAACAGGACTCGACCCCAATTGGGCCGTGAGATAGCTAGGGCGCTTACCATTGGACCGTGGGCAGGAATTTGGTAAGTTCACCCACCCCTCAAGATTTAAACTTGTTTACTTGCCTAGAGCCAAAAGAGGAGGCCACGAGTGGAAACAAAGCATAGTGTGAAACAACAAGCAATGGAACCACATATAGGTAGAAGTCAGAGACGACGAAAACATGATGCACCGAGTTCCAGAGCAGAACCCTGAGTAGACGAATCTTTTATATTCCTTGGAGGCCCATATTTATAAATGTTATAATGGGATCAAGATTATACTCATCTGAATTGATTTTTTGAAAGAATTGGGTGGTGCAGTCTGTTTTGGCATTTGAGTAGCCGATTTCAGATTGGGAGTTATAAAGATGCATTATTGCCATTTACTTGTTTTTCTTTTAGAAAAAGAATGGATGTATATTTGTAGGTTCTGGTGATTGTTATATGTTGTAGCATGGCAACTAGATCTCAATTTTTATAGGAAATTCATCGCTTTAGCATTTCCATGAAAACCAAGGTGGTGGAGTGCTGAAAGAGGGTTGACACTTTATCATAAAATAGTCATGTTTAGCGCCATTGGTCTCAAAATTGCGAGACGATTTTGATGATGACGTGTATGATGAGTATGATTTGATGATGAATAAGAGGATATGTTGCCACTTATGTGAGAATATCCATTTATGCCACTTTTGTGAGAAGTCATTTCTTTGTCTTGTTAAAGGAGAAAACTTTGTGAGTGAGAGTTCTTTATAGGAGAGTGTCTCTTTGTAAGAGAGACATCACCACTGTAGATGAGGCATTTATCCTTGTGTCGAGGAAGATCTTCCATGTACTCATTATCTTGTTGAGACTAATGAAGTGGCCTCCCCACGATTTAACTAGGGCCTGAAGATGTATTCCACACTCGACGAACTTTGTTATCACGTCTTGTATTATGATTTCATCTTGGTTATTTGATTCCTATTTCTTTTGATGGATTGGTGAAGTATTGTTGTTCATGTTTCACATGCAAATATAAGTGTTTTTAAAATGTCCCATAATGAAGTATTCACATTTTTTTTTGGATCAAGTGGTATCACAATGGTCGTACCATGTTTCTAGAGATTGTGAATGTCATCATGGGCAAAGGATTGAAGTGGGAAATACTTGAAGAGTTGGAAGAGATTAACCATTGCATTCATGCAAAAAATGCAAAGCTTAGCAGTCTTCTACAAGATACAAAGGAAGAAAACTGGAAATTGGGGCTCATGTTAGAACAAACTGTGGGGGAACAAATGGGAGAATGTTCCACTACAAAAGGAAAGCTTTAAAAAGAAGATGACAAAGGATCATTGACAGGATCAAAGGTAAAAGAAACTCCTTATCAGGATTTTATTTCTATTGGAAGCATTGAGATAACTATTTCAGGCACCAACATGAGACTCCTCACAAAGATAGGGTATAAAGGAGGAGGACTTAGTAATGGCCAAGGAATTACTCAACCATTGGAGGTTGTAAGAAGGCCTCAATTTGTAGGATTGAGGTATATTGAAGGAGAGTGTTTAGAGGTAGAAGAAGCAAGAGATTCCTCAAACAAAGAATCCAAGCCATTGTCAATACCATCTTAGAGAAGGGGCGACACATTACTTTTCGAGAATGGTACCTCCAACAAGAGATCCAAGAAAAGGACAAGGTATAAACCTTCTTCTTGGAACCGCAGCAAGGAAATTCCTAAAAGGTATGATCCCCACATGTATGCTAGTGTTCCATTCAATTATGAGCAAACAAGAAATATTAGGCAAAATTTATGGCGTAGAAAACCATGTACATTTTTTGGTTTGAATAATCATGCTGTTACCAAGTGTTGGAAAAGAATGCAAACCAAGAAAGAACCAAGACATGAAGGTCCTTCTCCACATCAATAGAAAAATAAGGTCAGGAAATTATGGAGGAGGAAGAACCATTGCAACCATTGTAACAAGCATGGACATATATAGCTACATGTTGGGAGCTCCATCCAGAGTTGTGTCCCAAGAAGCTACATCCAGAGTTGGAATCCTTTTTAAATAGCTTGTCCTGACCACCATTTTAAATCACATGTTGAAAATTTGTTTGTAAAAGTGATGAATGCATAACATCACTTGTATATGCAACATAGTGATACTTTGGTCTTTTATTCAGCTAGCATGGGATAAGGTTTCTGTTGTAAATCAATGTAAACTTGACCATGAGTGTGTTATAAACCCTTGGCAAGTATGGGGTTATGTTTGGGTCTTGCTATGGTCTTGTAATTGAATATGTATTAGTAGCTACAAGTTTGCATATGGATACAAGTGTTGGTTTCAACACTTCGAGCTCTAAAGTACAAAGGTGAAGGAGAAGAAAGTGTGGCCTTTCAGAGACATTTGTTATGCAGATTAGATTACAATCATGTTTATGCGTTTGGAGGACCAAAATATCCTTAGTGGGAGGAATGATCCAGGTGGCTCTGGAGAACCTCAAAGATCGAAGTCTTTGGATCTCATCGAAACTAGGACTAGATTGAAAATCTTGTCATCCTAATTCGAATGGCAAAGATGACACCTCAATTCGACGCCATAAGAGGAAGTTGCGAGCAAAACCAGAGCATAGAGCATAATAGGCAGTAGTGGAACTGTGAATATTGGAGCTCAGAGATGGTGGAACCATGACGTGCCCAGTTCTAGGGCAAGACCCGAGCAAAGAAATCTTTGAGAAATCTGTCAAATTTCCCAGAGGCCCATATTTCCAAGTGTCAGAATGGGGTCAATTTTAAACTCATCTGAACCGATTTGTCACAAGGATCATGATGGCACAATCCATTTTGGCATTTGAGTAGTTGATTTCAAGGCCATCATTAGATTGGGAGGCATAAAGATGCATTGTGACCATTTACTTGTTTTTCTTTCAGAAAAAAGAATGTCTGTAGATTTACAAGTTCTGGTGATTATTGTATGTTGCAACAGGGCAGCGAGATCTAAATCTTTGCAAGCATTGCTTTAGCCTTCACATGAAAATTGAGGTGGCGCAGTGTTGAAAGAGGGTCATGTTGACACTTTATCAGAAAATAGTCATGTTTATAGCCATTGGTCTCAGAATTGCAAGACAATTTTGATGATGATAAGTGTGACTTGAATCTGACTAGTGGATTCAAGATGACCTGTTGCCAATTATGTGAGCGTCCATTTATGTGACTTTTGTGAGAAGTTGTTTCTTTGTCTTATTAAAGGAGAAGACTCTGTGAGTGAGAGTTCTTTGTAGGAGAATGTCTCTTTGTAGGAGATACATTACCACTCAATATGAGGGATCTATCCTTGTGTTGAGGAAGATCTTCCATGTACTCATGATCTTGTTGAGACTAATGAAGCGACCTTCCCACTATTTACCCAGGGCCCAAAGACGTAGTTGTAGCAACCTTGGTGAAAATTCCATGTAATAAAAGTTAATAAAGGCAAAACTAATGACCATGGTTGATGGGACACTTATTCCAAGCTAAATGTTGGCCAAAACATCCTAGTGTGGGTGTTCATTAGTTTATTATTTTTAAGGAAATTGAAAAAGACAATGGATAAGGCTTTAGAAAGGAAAAATGGCATTTTTAGCACATTTATTTATGAAAATAATGGAAATTAGGAGAAAAGGAAGGTGAAAGGTCATAGGTTTCATGTGAGGAGTAAATTGAATGAAAATAATGGAAAATGAAGAAAATAGAGGCCTAATTGATAAAAAGGCTTATGAAGATCAGTTTGTAACCTTTTGTCAGTTCAGTTTTGGAGCTCTCTAATTATTCTCTCTCTCTCTCACTGTTGGACAGTTAGAGTTTTCTTGGAGCACATTGGCATTGGATCAAGAAAGGCAAAAGGAAAGAGGAAGTAGAGATCAAGCTACTACAACATTATACTTTATAGGTATCAATTTGCATGTGTATTTTCCTTGCTAGATTTGGCGTGCATGGTATTGCATGTGGTTTTTTTGCTGTTATGGAATGGGTTTTTCTAGGTGTGACAATGTTTTCAGCTTAGCCTTGCCATTTTCAGATAGCCATGGTGTTATGGGGTTATCATGATTTGGTTGAGATGGATTTCCAGATGGATTCGACACTGAGTGAGGTGGATCTCCGAATGCTAGAACACATGGCCTAGTAGTCCCTAAACCAGATTATGGATCACGGTAAATCCACTGGCCTAGTAACCCCTGAGCCTGACTATGGGTTGCTGTAAATACAGGATTGTGTTGCCTCGGTGGGCCTAAGAATCCTTGCCAGTGAATGGTAGGATATACGATAAATCCAAGAGGTGGATTTCTCTTCATTGGGATTAGTAATCCTAGGTTTTGGATTTGCGGTAAACCTTGGAGAGTAGGTCTCAGTTTAGGGCCTAGTAATCCAGTGTGGATTGCAGTAAAGCCTGAGATAATAGGAGGCAAGAAAATTCCTCATGATGTAGGTGGAGAGATTCGGTGGCATCCATGCTTGTTTGACCTAGTGATTAGGTGGAGATCATGGTAAAGCCTATTATTTCATGTTTATTATGTTGACCTAGTGATTTGGGATGGATTATGGTAAAGCCTAGCTTCTATTGATGAGGGTGAGGTGGTTTAGCCTTAGAATGACCTAGTTGGTTCTTTTGGTTTGAGTCCTACATTCATGCTTAGAATATGGCATGAAGGTGAATTGCTAAAGAGAGATTTGGCTCAACCATTCCATGGTCAGGTGGACCATGGTAGTCCCATCTTGGGTTTGGATTTTTCATCATCATTATAAGGTTATTTCTCCTTGTATTTCTATGAGCATTATACTAGTTTATATGTGGATCATATGGTTGTGTTTTCCTTGGTATTTCTGTTGCTATTATGCTGCTTATGCATATGTTTTGTGACAATAGCTATGTATGGATTTCATCATGTTTTTACTTGTAAATGAATGAAAAATCTATCTATAACCTAATAGATGATAATGAAACAAATGACATAAGGAGACAATGCTTCATAGCGATTCTCAGATAAGTATGAGACCCCTATGCTTAAATCAATTTATAACACCTATATATTACATATTTGTGATATGTTTGACAAAATGCCTTTCATAGCTAGGAGGGGTCTAGTTAAGGGCTTGTTCAAGTACTTTCGAAAGATAGATATTTTAAGCTAATTCTTCCTGTCCTAGATAGAATTCCATTTCGAGTCTAGTTGCAGTTGATCCATCTTGGCAATGTATCTATAGGCTTCTTTTAAATTGAAATCACCTGCTGAATTTTTTCCCCACCTAATTTTGTCCTCAGCGGAGTCAAGGAGGATTTGTCATTTTTGAAGTTCTGAAGAAATATCAGACCAGGATTGAGGATTATTATGGGGAGCCAAATTCTTTTGATCCAACCAGATTCTCCATTTGTCCTCTTTCTCACTCGGATTCTAATAGTGGCTTACTTTAGTCTTCCTTATATTTTGCATGTCGGTCTTGAATTGATGGTATTGATCTTGATCCAGTTATGACCTTTGTTTCCAAGCGTCTTCCTAGAAGAGAGCCTTGTTTCCATTGCAAATCTCCCAGAAACTATGTTTTTGAATGTTATCCTTGTTCTCCCAGGCTTGATTCCAAATAATTCATCCTTTGATATTTCCATTTAGCTTGATGATTTTATCTTGCGAAAGGGAATGGGTGTACTTATCTTTACATAGGATTCCCAAAGGGGAGTTTGAATCTAATCCATCTCCATAAGGTTTTGGCACCCAGGGCTTCCCCAAAAGGTTTGTGTCTCTTAAACCAAGGCCTCCATAATTTTTAGGCTTGTAAATATTTTACCATGCAACCAGAGCCCATTTCTACTTAACCTCTCTACCTCTCCATAAGAATTCCTTTACATGTTTCTAATTTTGTTTGAAATCGCATTGGGGGCAGCCAAAGATGAATACAAGTAGAGAAGGATGACCTGAAGAACATATTTAACAAGGACAAGATGATTTTCCAGATTGAGGGATTTGAAGGTCCAATTGGCGATTCGTTTCTCCAACTTATTGATCATGTCTTCCCAAATAGCCTTGGAGAGTGGCATGTCTATCAGGGGAACCCCTAGGTAGTTGGAGGGGAGAGTGCTGATGGGGAAGTCCAGAAGTGTGGCGATGTTTCTACAAATCGGCAACAAGGTGTTAAAGAAGAGCAACTTGGATTTCAGGGTTGATAGTGGTACCGTAGGCCGCAAAGAAGTCAGAACAAATGGACTTAAGGAGGATGCTTCTCTGATTATCGAGAGTCCCATAAGAAGGGTGTCATCCACGAATTGTTGGTGCATGGAGGGGGGAGCATAGGCATAACGCTGGAGCCCTGGCAGCTTGTTAGAGTGCAAAGCAGTAGAAATAGAATGGGTAAGACCTTCCACCATGATGACAAAGAGGAAGGGAGAGATAGGATCTCCTTGTCTGATGCCCCTGGTAGGATTGATGGGTTATGAAGGGGAACCATTCACGAGGATGGATACAAATTCTCTCGACGCCATTGCCATGATCCATTTGATGCTAACTTTGTGGAACCCAAATGTTTCTAGAACTTGTCTCATATAATCCTAGTTGATTTTGTCGAAGGATTTGGACATGTTCAATTGAATCATCATACTAGGTTTTTTTGAGTTTTGAGAGAGTGGATGAACTCATGAGAAAAGATGATACTATCCAGGATTTGCCTATCTTCCACGCAACCAGATTGGTGATGGGAGGTAGGAGAGGCAAGATGGATTTTATCCAATTGATGAGAACTTTGGAGATGATTTTGTAAATGACGTTGTAGAGGGCTATAGGCCTGAATTTGTTCCGGGAGTCAACGGTTTTGCCTTTAGGAATCAAGGTAAGGAAAGTGGAGTTCACGGTTTTTAGGACATACTTCTGAATCCGAGACTCTTCCACAAGGGCATTGACTTCTAGTTTAAGTATGGGCCAACAATATTTGTAGAAGTCAATGGTGAAACCGTCCGGACCATGGGCTTTACCATTAGGCATTCCCATTATCACATATTCAACTTCCATGAGGGACACATTTCTTAGGAGCATTCTATTATTCTCTTCAGTGAGGATTTTGGGGATATGGTTGGTGATATTTTTAATTTTCTTAACTTGGTCATTCCTTGGCTCTTTGAGAATAGAGCCAAAGTAATGAGTGAGTTCAACTTCCAACTCCACATGGGAGTGAATGAGATGACCCTCTCGGTTCTTCAGAGCCAAAATTATGTTGTTCCTCTTGTGTTGTATCATTGATTTATGGAAAAAAAAAACAATATTATTTTCCCCACATTTCAACTAATTGATTCTAAATTTTTGTTGCCACAACTTCTCTTCTTGGATGACTCTTTCCTCCCAGCTTTGTTGTAATCTTTGTTCCTCTTTCTTTTTGCTCTCCGTCAACCCTTCTTCAATTATATTTTGTTGGAGAAGTTCCAATTTGTGATCCGTTTATATATATATATATATATTCGTGATGATGTTGCCGAATGATTCTCTATTCCATTTTCTAATTTCCTCTTTGATATATTTTAGGTTTTGTTGAAATTTCTACATTTTGTTGCCTAGTCTGGTGGGAGGATTTGACCACCATTATTTCATTTTTTCCATGAAGTTTGGGTGATCCAACCAGAAGGCTTCGAATCTGAAAGGTTTATTTTTTTGGCCATTGGAAATTTGATTCTTGATTCTGAGCCTGCTTGTGGGAGAATTCTTGCCTCTGTTTCCCAAGAGGTGAGATAAGTTGCCTCTGATAAAAGGAAGTGGTCTAACCGTGAGGCTATTTGATGGTCTCCTCCTCTTCTATTATTCCAGGTAAAAATGCCATTTTTGGTAGGTATGTCTACAAGATTGAGGTTTTCTATGGTAGTAAAGAAATCCTCAGAGTCCTTATTGAGCTTCCGGATACCATCTCTCTTCTTAGCTAGATTAGTTATCATATTAAAGTCACCTGCTATGATTTTGAAAGGAAAGTTTATAGGATCAAAGAGGATGGAGATGCATTGGAGCATTTTATTTCAATATATAACCTTGTGTGGGGCATAGACATTTGTTATGCTGATACTCTCATTGGTGCCTATGATACTCAAGACCACAGTTATGGAATGATGAGTGGCCAAGGAGGATATGAGTTGAGACTTGGAGTCTTTCCATAGGGTCATTATTCCTCTCGAAGAACCTGTTGTTGAGTTGGATAATATGTTGTAAGGCTTGAAACGAGAGTTCAGAAGGATAGGGGGTATACCGACTCGAGTTTGGTTTCTTGAATTAGAAGGATATCCGGATTATCAGACATAATTATGTTTTTCAAGATTCGTTTTTCCCAAGATGATTCAGTCCTCTAATATTCCAAAAAATGCAATTCATTGACATGGAGAGGGATTAAGGGCCATAGCTTTTACCTTTCCTTCATTGATTAGCTTGTCTCCCAGTTCTTGGAGGAGCTGACTGGTGGTCTTTCTGCCTCTTTTCCAGCTTGGGCCTTTGAGGTTGAGTCCTCCTACTGGAATATTTGCTAAGATTCCTTTTGATGTTGTACTTTCTTAAATGGGGTGGAGTGCTCTGAGTTTTAAATCCTCTTGGAGGAGATAAGAACCTTTAATTTTTTGTAGCTAGTGTTCTGGTATGGCTTTAATTCCATTTAATTTCCATGCCTCTATAATTGTTGCTAAATCTACCCCTTCCATAGCTTCTTCTATGGCACTTTCCTCTGGTGTTACTTTTGTTGCCATTTTCTCTATTTCTGTATCATTTTGTGCATGCTCCTCCCCATTATTCGTATAGACTGTGTCCCTATCTTCGTATTCTCTGTCGGATTGGTTTAGTCCCTCTTCTCCTAATTCATCTCCTGTTAGGTAGCTAGGATCCTTTTGCTCTTGAAGGATGTTTAGTGCCTCGAACCAGTTTTGACTTGACCCGTATTGATTCTTCTTGGGGATCACCTTTTTCCTGTTATTCTTATTCCCGAAGATGACTTTAGTGAAGCCTTCATTGTATTTTTTTTTTTCTTGTCTGCTCTAGAGATTGAGGGGTTTTGTTAAGAGGATAGTCTTGGAAGAGATACACATGCTCGTGGCACTTACTGCATCTGAAGGGGATGTGTTCATAGACTATACTTTGAAGCCAAATTCATCCCTGAATATCAATTTAATTTCTTATGGAAGGGCTCTAGAGACATTAATGTATACGTAGATATGGGCATAGGAAACATAGTGTCAGGTTCTAGTACCTTCAGACAATTTTATATACTCGCCCAGCTTGTACCCTATAGTTTGTAAGACCGAAGGATCCCAATAATCAGTTTGTAAGGAGTAAAGGTGAACCTAGACTAGAACGCTTGTAGGAGGTCAAAGATGATTGTGAAGAATACTTTGGATCCCAACTGAAGTCTTGTTTCTCCCTTGGGTGCCCATTTGCTTTAAATCGACCAATTCAAGGCTCTTTTAGTTGGCCAGATGCCCATAAACTTGCATATTACTGCATGTCCTTGCATGTTTTGTCTTTAGATTGCTACTCATGAGTCCTGGATTTCTAGTTTCGTATTTTCTTTTTTATGGGGTTGCAGTTGTTCTCTTTTTTCCTATGTTCTTGCATCTGTTCCTAAGATTTTGTTGGATTTTTGTCTATTAGGGAACACATCTCAGAGGCCTTTCCGTTTCTTGTTCGAATATATTTTCTTTTCTCTTTCTCTATTCCTTTATTCCTCTGAGGCTGTTCGTTTTGATGAGAGCATATTGTTCCTTCGTTATCTGAGTTTCCTCTTGTCGAGCAGAAGGCCGAGCTGGAGGTAAAATTTGTGAAAATGAGCCCTGTTTTGGAGGCCTACCAGTGACCATGTCCTTGAAGGAATGGATTCCAAGGTTCTGAAGCAGTTCCACCATGGCGGCTAGGGGACAACGTTACCTTGACCAGCCACACCAGGGGAGGCCGCGAAGAGTGCGAACACAAATTAGGTCACCTTCATTGCGGATGCCTCATCGTTTCTAGCTCAATTTTCTTTTTGTTCCTCACCCTTTTGTACTTGTTATTATGTGGCCTTAATAGTTTTTATATCATTGTTATTTACATGGTTTAATGTTGGTTATATTACTGGTTATTGTCATAGTTATTTCATGTATTTACTTGTAAATGAAAGGTTAATGGATGTAATACCTAATTGATGTCAAAAAAAATAAAGGAATAGGGTGGTGATCCTTCTTGTTAAGTCTCATATGAGTTATCAGTCATTTATGTTATGTCTAGTATTCATTTCCTGTAGATTGCATTGATGCCAAGTGTTTGACAGAATGTCAGTCTCGGTTGGTGATGGTCAGGCCTAGTCCTGTAGTTAGATTTGATTTGTAAGTCTTCTCATCATGTAATTTATGGATTCTGAAAGATACATGGGTTTTTGGGCAGTGACCTAGATTCTGGGATTGAAAAGTGGCACAAATCGCGGGGTCACAAGTATAGGTTTGAGGAGAAAAGTCCCTAGATGCATGCATGCCTTGTTGTGCAAGCATTTGGAGCCTCCCAGATGAACCCTTGTCCATATCAAGGGAGCGTCCAGGGGTTTAATCGTATAAAAATCACTGGGACCCAGGGGGATGGTCAGGGGAATGACTGGGATGAATTATGGGAGTCCTGTAGCAGGTGAAAAAGGTATGGTATGGTGTGTTTCCATCGGTTCCACCTCATTAACTGACACATAGGGATTCAAATCATGTCATAGTAACTTCTCGTCGCATATTTACCCTGGCTGGTCGGTTACTTGGGTAGTTGTGGGAGGAAGGTCATTCCCTCAGACTAGATGGGTTGTGTGTTGGTCATGCATTCACATTGATTGCATATGTGTTTCTTATGTTGTAAGACCTTGTTCTTATTGCATTTGCAAGGTGTTGATCATGGTTGTAGTGAGGTCATGGGAATTTGATGGTGTTGTTGTGGAGTGTGTCGTCATGAGTGTATGATTGATTATGCATTGTTATGCACGTTAGTATTCACATGTGGTCAAGTGTACATTGGTGTGATGGTTGTTGTTATGCATGTGGTCATGGTATGTGTAGTTGATATGGTCATGCATTGATGACTTGACTCTGGCTGGAATGATGGTTATATGGTTATGTTTTATATTTCTATATGTTGTCACGATTATGTTTTGTAGGTTTTAACCCTGTACATAAATTACCTGCATACGAATTCTAAAAACAAAAAACAAAAAATGGCGAGAGCATAAAAATAAAACAAATATACACAAAGGTTTTCCCCTGGATCCCAAAACTAGGACTACCAGATCGATTTTTCGTTATATTCCTTTCAATGTTACAATACATACATACATATATATATATATATATATATATATATATATATATATATATATATATATATATATATATATATATATATATATATATATATATATATATATATATATATCTATATACATGCCGAAGCATCCATAAACCCCAATCCATAAACCCTGTATTAGAACATAACCGTAGTTCCCTTGACTGGATCTATAAAATACCATGGGAAGAAAACCATCATGCCTAAAACCATGTGCGAAAAACATGCACAAAACCATAAGTAGGTTCAACCACCTAATATAGGGTCCAAGAAACAATTTACCCAGGGTGCTGCCACAGACCTCGTAGAGTGCTGCCGCCCCCCTCAAACCCCTTGATAGAGGGGGTTTTTTCCCCCTACTGACCTCCCCCTTCTGCTGTGCCCGACACAACGAAGTGGGGGTTGGTTGCCCCCCATCAAACCCCCACAACAAAAGGGGGGTTGGGCTGGAAAGAATATAACACACCCAACATGTTTTACATGTATTATGCTAATTTTTTGGTCCTGCAGATGAGGTATCCTCTCTGAATTATGCTAAGGTACATTGGTTCATTGTGATTTAGTTTAGCTGACATGATATACCTTGCAAGAATAATATCAAGATGACTATCAAGATGGTAGACTACAATTCCCGAGACCCCCCCATGGATAAGATGATTAAAGTGGTGTTAGGAACTCTTCTGATTTGGCAGACACACTGAGAATCTTAAAGGTAGAAATAAGGAGTTTTAAGTTAGACAATGAAAAAATCATACAACCACATGAGAAACAAGCAGAGTTAAATATAGTGATACTTTAGAGTTTGTCAGAATTGCATTGATAGGGACCACTTTGGATCAACCATGAGCAGGAGGAAAAAAGTAATGGGGAATATGGAAATAGGTTTCATGGTGAGTACAGATCAGATAGAGAGGACATGATCAAAGATAATAGTTACTTGGACACTCTGGATAGGAGGGGTGATAGACACATGTACTATTCTAGTTTTGGCTCAAATAAGAATTATAATCATCATCGTTATCATCCTTACAGGGGGCGTGACAAGGGATAGTTTCCAGATCATTTTAAGAAAGAAAAGACACCTACATTTGATGGACATATGAAGAAATCGTAGGATGAAAGGCATGGTTGCTTTGTGTGAGGAATTTCTTCAGGTTGCATGATTATTCATAGAAAATGAAAGCAAAGATAACCATTATCAATCTTAAAGGGAAAGAAAATATATGGTGGGAGGATGTGAATAATGTTAAAGGTATTTGAGAGGATAAATTGACTTGGAATGAGTTTGAGAGGTTTTTCAAGAACAAGTATTTTTTAGAAAGGTACTGTGATGATGGAGCTAAGGAGTTTTATGAGTTGCAGATGGGTTCCATGACATATGATGAGTATACTAGCATGTTCTTGGAGCTGTTGAGATATGCGCATTACCTCAAGGAGGAGAATGCCAAGGTTAAGAGATTCATTAGTGGATTACCAATAGTATACAGAGACCACATTGAGTTCGATGCACTTAGATCGTTGGACGAGGCCATTTGAAAGTTGAAACATTGTTATGAGCAATTGAAGCGCAAAGTTGAGCCTAAGCATCACTCAAACAAAAATGAGAAGGTTAAAGGAAAATGGACACAAAAGTGGGGAAGACCTCAAGATACAAGTGAGAAACATGTGCTCCCTTACAAGAAGTTTAATACAATTGAGAAGGGACATGGAGAGCAACAGATTAGAGGTGATGGTAGAACACCATTGCAGTGTTGGATATGTGGCAAGTATTATCATAAGAGGGATTGTCCGCAGTATTAGGATGGTAGACCCCAGATCTATAGTGCTCAAGAGGTGCATATAGTTGGGATGTTGGTCATAACATTCCTCGGATTTATACTATTGTAGACAACAAGCATGCAGATGATCAAGAATCTATCATCGTTATGGACGCTAATCTGTGTGATCAAGTTGTTTCTATTTTGATTGATCCTAGATCTAATTATAGTGATATTAATCCCGACCTAGTGGATAAGTGTGGTTTGAGAAAATAAGTTCATGTAGAATCTTGGTTGGTACAGTTGGCTATAGGCACAAAGAAGAGATTTCACCTTTTGGTTAGAGCTTGTGCATTTGAGTTAAATGGTATACCTACAACAACACATTTGAATGTACTGCCGTTGGGATCGTACAACATGATTTTGGGTATGGATTGTGTAGTATACCTGGGGCGATATTATGGGGTACAAAGGGAGGTACCCAAGGGAATAATGTAATAATGTGATAGGCCATAGACAATAAATAAAGTGGTTAACCAATACCATGTAAGGGACCACAAGTAGTTAACAAGAATGTGATAAGCCCATTGTATTATATATATGGTATTGAGAGACCCATGGTTTTGTATGTATAAAGCCTATATAGAGGCTAGAGACTCCCTATGGAGAGATGTGAAGGATTATTGTATTGGAAAACATATGGCTTGTGGAGTGTTCTCCTTCCTTAAGGGGTGATTGTATGGTGTTAACCTATCTGAAGGGTTTTGATTAATAAAGAGAAGAATCTCTATATTCAGATCTTGTTATTTATGGGCATATTTCTATTTTTATATATTTGCAGGTCAAATCTATTATAGGTGGTAGGCTTCATACATAAAATACCATGGGTTTCTCAATACCATATATCTAATACAATGGGCTTATCACATTATTGTTAATTACTTGTGGTCTATTACATGATGCGGGTTAACCACTTTATTTATTAACTATGGCCTATTACATTGTTACATTATTCCCTTGGGTACCTCCCTCTTTACCCCATAATAACCCCCCTAGGCATACTACAAAGACCTTCTTCCATATGCCCCATTAGTTTCATCCTCATGCCCATGGTTGATCCGAAACGGCCCTTGTCACTGCAATTCTGACAAACTCTTAAGAAGGATAGCATTAACCTCTTCTTGCTTCTCTTGTGCCTGTATGATTTGGTCATTATCTGCCTTACAACTCCTTATCTATTCCTTTAAATTGCTCAATGTAATTTCCAAATCAAAAAGATTCCCAACACCATACTGCTCTTCAAATTCATAGGGAGAGTCCTTGTAGTCAACCATCTTGCTAGCCATTTGATATTTCTTCCTGTAATGCATAATATTTCAGATAAACAAAATCATAGTAAATCAATGTACCTTAGTATAGCTCGGGGAGGATACCTTGTCTACAAGATTACCAAATCAACATGATACATGTATAAGATAATCATAACAACATATAGACATAAGCAAATAAATGTATCAACACATAAACATCACTCTACTTAGGGTTCGTTCATCCATGCAAGGCCATATAAACAATGCATGATATGACCTCATGCATGAGAACCACCATTAATCCATTGTATACATTTCCACATGCAACCAATAGTATGCATAAACAATGCCTAATCAACTACACATACACATAAACACATGTAGTCTAACATAAGCAATGAGTTCTTGTAATCAACCTACAAGACTGATACATGTAGTCAAAGTATTCAAGAATGTAACCTAGCCTACAAGGATGTAAGTAGGTGACATAAAATCAACATGTAAGTGACACATAACCATATGAAACCAGCCACATACTCATGACAATTACATTTCACGAAATCAATATCAAATTCTCCATGATAACCATACTACAACCATAGTCAATCATCAAGCATATGCAACAAGAACATGAAGGGCAAGTGTAAGAGGCACACATGCAACTGACATGCATGCATGACCAACACACACTAGCCATCCAGTCCAAGAGTTGAAGTGCTCCGAAACGACATTTAGGAACAACCTAGTCTCACATCCACCCAAGTAACCATGCTCACTGGGGTAAACATGAGACGAGAGGATACTATGATCTTATTCGACCTCCTATGTGACCTTAAGGAAGTGGAATCGACGAAACTTCACACACAATCATCCAACATCATCAAAAAAAGCCTCAGGAGACAAGTCAACCACTCAAATAGCGTGTCCCTGGGTCTCACTGTTGTTCTAGATCTCTTAGGCCATAGTCGCTCTCATGCTATGGGAAAGGGAGCAACTAGAAACCCAAAGTCACTTGCACATGCTTTCCTTCTAGCGACCTGAGACAAAAGTTGTCAGTTCTGTGCCAGTGACCCCAGTCACGGCCCATAATGGTATGATAGCTTAGAATCAGTAAAAATACAGGGAAACAATGATGCAAAAGCAATAATACGAAAAAGACCATAACCAAACCCCTACTAGTCATGGCATGCATTTCTCCAAACATATCATCAACATGTAACCTAGAAGTGTAAACAACAAAATTAAGTGTAGGGACCTCATACTTATTTGAGAATTGCTACGAAACATTGTTTCCTCATGTCATTTGCTGCATTATCATCTATTAGGTCATAGCCACATTATCCATTCCTATACAAGTAAGAACATGCTAAGAGCCATACATAGCTGCTGTCATAAAATATACATATAACCAACATAATAGGAACAAAAATACCATAAACATATCAGCCATCAAAATCCACATATACAATAGTACATTTCCACATGAAAATCAAGGGAATGAATTTCTCATTAATGAAGCAATAAACCAACCGGAGATGGGACTACCACGTTCCACCCGACCATAGATTGGTTGAGCCAAGTATCTCTTCATCTAATCACCCCCGTGCCATATTCCAAGCATGAATGTGGGACTCATAGAACACATCAAAAACACCGATCAACATGGATTCCATCGGAGTTCTCCGCCTACACCGTGAGGTATTTGAGTGCCTCCTAGTCTCTCAGGATTTACTATGCATCCACAGTCTGATATAGGGATCATTAGGCTCTACACAAATACATACTCTCCAGGATTTACTGTGCATCCCATCTCGGGATCACTAGGGCTAATGAAGAGAAAACACACCTCTTGGCTTTATCGTATATCTCTCCATTCACCGACAAGGATTCCTAGGCCCACCGAGGCACACAATATGGATTTACCACAACCCGCATTCCAGTTCAGGGGTTACTAGGCTAGTGGCTTCGTTATCTTCAATCTGGTTTAGGGAACACTTAGGCCATGTGTTTGTCAATTCAGAGATCTACCCCACTCATCTTCAAATCCAATCTGGCCATCTCACATAAACCGTATGAGGGAACCCATCTCATCAAATTTATTAAGAAAGGACAAGGTTAGGCTGAAAATACTGTTACACCTAGAAAAACCCATGCCATGGTAGAAAAGAACCACATGCAATCCCATTCATGCCAAATCTAGCAAGGAAAATACACATGCAACTCATTACCTACAATGAAGCTTGTTGTAGCTGCTTGATCCTTCCTTTCCCTGCTTGATCTTTGCTTCCTCTTGCCTTCTTTGGCTTTCTTTCTTCAATGCAAAAGTGCTCCAAGAAAAAATCTAATTGTCCAAGAGTATGAGAGAGAGAGAGAGAGAGTAATGAGAGAGTTCCAACATTGAACCAACAAAAGCCATGAACTAGTCCTCAGAAGCCTTTTTATGAGTGAGGCTTCTATTTTCTTCATTTTCTATTATTTTCCTTCATTTTTCTCCTCACATGCAACTTGCGACCTTTCACCTCCTTTTCTCCTAATTTCCCTTATTTTCATAAATAATAATGCCAAAAATTCCATTTTTCCTTTCCAAAGCCTTAGCCATTGACTTTTCCAATTTCCTTAGCCATAACAACCAAATGAACACACCCTAGGATGTCTGGCCCAACATTCAACTTGGAATACATGTCCCATCGACCATGGTTATTATTTTTAACTTTTATTACATGGAATTTTCACCAAGGCTATTACAATCATCGAGGGTATATGGAAGGTGGTGCACCTCTATTATGGCATGTGACTTGGTTATTTTGGCAATTTGTTAGATGATGCTTGAGCTCAGATAGCAGTGTGAACCTCTGTGTTTGACATCTTGCCTTGGACTGGGGGTGCTTCCACCGCCGGTGCCCTCTCCCAACGTCATGGTAACTGAATTGGTTGCTTTCTTTTATCGTGTGTGGCGTCAAGCTTCTCCAAGAGGGATAAGGGTTTGGTGCATAGTAACTGGATCAAACTTGCGAGATTTGTTGTGGGTGGTTGGGTATTCAAGCTTTTAGCTCTCATCTATATCTCAGGGTAGTAGGTTTCCTATTCTGAATGACTCTCCCATGGGGTTCTGCATTTGTAAAGGTCTCCCGTGGTGGTGGGGTGTCTTCTCTTAGGGATTATGAGCAATGTTTTGTTTGCGAGGGGTTGGAATCTGCGAGTTGGTGATTAAATGTTTCACCCTTGGACTGGGTCTTGGTGTTTAGCAGCTTCCCTGGCTGGATTGGTTAATGCTTTTATGGCGTGGCTGGGGATTTTCCCTGTAGTCATAATTCAGGTGTGGGTTAGTATTTTCTTTCTCATTTTGCCTTTTCCTGGTGCCATTGGCCTTGCTACGATGAATTCATAGTTGGGCAATGCTCGTTCTCTCCCCCCCGATTATGCGAATTTCTACTAGTCCGGGTGGTCGAGGATCTCACTTGTAAGTGGAAATGGTGGAAGAGGTATCTCCATGCTCTGGGGGGGTGGTCACATTGTTGGCAAAGGAGGTCAGGCGACTTTCGGGGCTCGTGGTGGTCATGGTGGTTCATCGGTTGGTAATGGGGGGACATCCCAAAAATTTCGATGAGGGGTGGGGGGACACGGAAAAGGGGCGCATGCAACCAAGGGAAAGTGAGACGACCCAAGTGTGGAGTAACGACGAAACGTCATTGTTGTTTGGATAACTGTCGAGATTTGATCCCGTCTATACTGGATTTCCTGGAAACTTTGAGAGGGTGCAACATGAAGAACGTGTAGCACTTACTATTACATTGAACAAGATGCATTACTTCCAATGTCATGTTCAGGAACGAGTCGTGGTGGTATGGTGCAGTAAGAATTTGCTAACAGAGAAAGTGGAGAAGTTGGAGCCATGGATGGTGCACTTCGAAGAGCATGTATAGTGCCCCTTTCACCCTCCTCCTCCTCCAGGGACTGCTCTGAACAATCTTGCTTCTATTACTTCATATGATTGAGCATGGTTATAGGAGTTTTTCTTGTTTTATATGTTTTTTGGTGCTTTTGATCTCTCGTTGTTCTTTTGTTTCTTTGTCATATGCTGATCGCAGTAGTCAACAAACCTCGTCGGGGTGAGACTACCTGCATTTTGAAACCGATGTACCTCTTTTTTAATGAACGAATAGTATTTTGACTTAATGTTTTTTATATAGTTTTTTATATTATATTAATTTAAAATTATATTAAAGTATGTTTAATTTAAATGTATGTTTAATATATATAAATTTAAAATTATTATTACTATTTAAAATTATCAATTAATTTTTGCATGAGAGTTAGTATTAAGCAACTTCATATTACACTTATTTTAATAGTTAATCTGAAGAAAATTTTGTTAAAATAACTATAACACAATCTAGAAGATAAATGATATTAGATGTGTATAGCTTTATAAGGACCTATTTGGCCATGTTATTTTGATCTCTTAGATCTTGCAATTTGAAAAGTTAGATAAATGATATTACACTTGTACATACTTATAGTGGGCTATTTGGCCAAATTATTTTGATATCTTTTAGATTTTGCAATTTGGAAAGCTATGGATACGTATCATTTAGTGGGTGTTTGAATAGTGGGTGAAAAATAAAATTATTTGGTTATTTTTTAGTTTTTGTATTATGGAATTTTTTTGTAATATGAAAAGATTTTTGAGATAAAATTATTTGGATGTTTCTTAGTTTTGACAATATTACAAATTATTTTATATACAACATTATGGGTATTAAATTTATTGGCATTCAATTATTTTATATTTGATTTGTTGGTAATTTATTTTTTATAAATTGGACAATTAGTCAATTAAATATTATATATTTGATTTAGAATATAAAAATTTAAAATATTGATATTGTATAAATTTTAGAAAATTATTGAAAATCTTGTAGATTATAAGGTGAGATTTTTATATAATGTAATCTAATTCAACATTATAATTATGCATTTGGAAATTGAATCCTTTGCTTAGAATCAAGACATAATCCAAAATTAAAATAAGCCATGTAGGAGAGGCTAATCTACTTCAACCACCTAATATGAAACATTTAGTAAAAACTCTAAAATAGGGCTATGTCATTCATAGGTAGCATAAGGAATTTAGACATTTCTAGTGGTGTAAATTATTAGAATGACATCTTAAAGCAAGAGTTAAGACGCAAAACAAATTTTGAGAAGTTAAAAAGAACTCAATGGTTCCAAATACCTACTTGACCCGAGTATTGTGGCGCAACACATGTTACCCGCTTTTTTTACTTTCACATACAATCACCAATTTATATTAAAACAATCTTTATGATTTAGAGTAATATTTTTTTGACATGGTTAGACTTACTACGTACCCATTTTGCCTCCACAATTATTAGAATTTAAGTTGAATTTCCAAATGCTCTTTTTAATGAGATTCTTGTTGTGTAATACATTTACAAAATTACAAGTTATTTTTAATTAGATTTTAGTTGTGTAATACATATACAAAATTATAAGTTATTGATAATTGATTCTATTTTTATTGTAAGTTACTTTTTTTCTCGGTAAAACTATGCTAATATATTATATATAGAAGTCAAAATTTACATCAGTTCAAAACAGAGAGAACCAGGCACCTGGTGTGTCAACCTGGAGCAGCTGAGACTGCAAGGTCCAAAGGAATAGACCATTGAAAAGAGCTAGCCCACGCAGGGGCACCAACCAAAAATCCGAATTATCCTGCGCAGGGGAGACTGAAATTACCCAGACCATCAACAAAGTTTCTAGGACACAAACAAAAAGCATAGAAGACAAAACTAAGCTAATACAGACAACAGTAGAGACCAAAAGACCAGACAGAAGAGCCAGGTAGACCTTGAGCTCGGGCATCGCTATTCTTCCAGTTGCACCTCCTCTACCCGGCACCAACCGTAAGCCTCCCTCTCCGCAGCAGTGGGCGCAGTGTCCATATGGATGTCTTTTGTTTCGCTGTTCCTCGCCCTCTGATCCATCATGCTTTGCGAGACATTCTCCAAGTCTATGGTAGGTTCCTTTATTTCTTTCTCCGGGCCAGTATCAGGATCCTTTGTTTCTTGCACCGCGCTGTCAGCATTCCCCTGCCCACAATCATCCAGAGAGTCATTGTCTTCCTGAGAAGTTTCAATGAACAGAACCAAAATGTGCGCACTGATCTGGGGGTTGTTCATGGAACTGCTAAAGTTAAAAATAGCAGAGTCGAAGGCGGGCAAGGAAGCCGAGATCAAAGCACCAGCATCCATGAATTGACTTGAATGTAGGGGATTAGCTCCAGTGGAGCGAATGCTATGGCAATGACATCAGTGGGCGGAAGTATCAACAACGGGAGTGCGTGAAGTTCCTCCCCTGGAGGTGCCTCGACGACTAAGCATGCGCTATCGAGGCCTCACCATCCTTGCAGGGAACGAAGGGATGAGATCGAGCTCCCGAGCGTAATACAACTCCTTCCTATGAGGAGATCGAACAGACTGCGGAATAACCCAAACAGACAACGTGAGGATTCCGATGGAGATGGAGAGGCAGGGCGTCTGAGGTTGTAGAGACCTGCCAGAAGGAAGAACCAGCAACATTCCCTGACCCGACGCAGTGACATGGTTTATAACCTCAGCGACCTCACCTTGGAGCACACCCGCCATAACTGCTACCTCCAAGCAAGCCGAATAGTTGTGCAGGGCATTAACTCTACTCTGCTGATTAGCCTTATACCAGCTTCCACTAACGCCTGTACAAGCCTGAGCCCCGACATCTGCCACGTGATGGCACATGGTCGGCATGTGGCCAGCGACATACTCCCGTCCCATCCTAACGAACACCCGCATCCGGGGTATTGTAAGTTATTTTTAATTAGGTTCTAGTTATGTAATAAATATACACAATTATAAGTTATTGATAATTGATTCTATTTTATTATAAGTTTATGTTGATGTAATATTTCCATTTTCATAATAACATAAGATAGTGGTACTTGTTTTTAAGCATATTTATATAATAAAGATTTTACAATCAATTGGTTTTCTTTGATTAATAGCTATATACCCCCTTACATATCACAACCATATGACTACCCCCACTTTTAAATTGTCTTTCCCTTAATTAATATGCATATGCCCCTATACATATCACAACCATATACCTATATACACCTTTTTTTTTTTTGCATGTGGTTCACGAGCACCCTGGTCAGTGAGTGATCGCTACATCCACGAAAAACTTTGGGCAATAGCTAGGCTAAATCGCCCCTCGGCCTACTGCAAGACCTGACCCCAAGGGCTTCGGGTGGATTCGACCCTGTGACCTCCCGATGACGAGGCACGGTTTTTGACCAACTGAGCTAACCCTTGGGGCTGCCTATATACAACTTTAAATCAACTGTCTTTCCCTTATTAATTGTCATATGCCCTATACATATCAAAATCATATATGTTGCCCCATTTTTAAAGGATGGAAACATAATTTAGTTTTCTCAAGTTCATATTATAAAATTTCCATATTCAAAATGCATCTTTTGCAATGTGCTCATTTTGTCTTCTACAATGATTAGAATTCAATCACTAGATTCTAGATGTCTTTGTTCTTTGTTATATTGTAAAGTAAAAAATTGTAAGTTGCTAATAATGCTAATATTTGTCTTTTTGTTTCTATGTAATTATTAGAATTCAACCATTACCTTTGTTCTTTGATACATGGTAAATTTAAAAAACTATAAATTGCTAGCAACTCTAATATTTATCCTTTATTTATATTCTAAATTTATGTAAATATAATATTTTTCTTTAACAACATAAGACACTATCCATATTTAATTCTCAAGCATATTAATAAAATAAATACCTTACAATCAATTGATTTTCCCTGAGTTAGTTGTAATAGTTCCTCTTATCTCACAAGCATATGCATAACCAATTGCAAAGAATAGGAACATGTTTAGTTTTTCAAATTAATAACCTTTACATCATAAATTATTGATATAAAAAATACATCTTTTGCATTTTTTTTAATGAAATAGACTCAAATTTGTATTTTATTAACATATTTTGAAATTAAATTATACATTTTTTGCCTCCATCTATATGCAACCCATGGGGCTTAGGTATGATGTGGATGGATATTTTAAATTGTATACATTGGTTAAATAACATCATACATGCTTTTGTACCTAATATTTTTCATTGAACTTTTTAGATGATTTCCAATTAGATTGACAACTTTAAAATTTTTCGCTAGATAGATTGATATAACTTGAAAATCATTATTAGTTTGATGGTCTAGACCTCAAGAAAATTGTATTTTATGATTTCCTTGAGGTCCTTGAAGGGTCCCCCTAATCTCATTATCCCCCTACATGCCTCAAAATCTTATAATGTGAAGTTATGCCACATATTTTGACTGAATGAAGTTTCTGGATTTAGATTTGGAGAGGGCAGTACATCCACCCCATCCAAGATCATGAAATACATGATACAATAAGCTAATATTGTCGTAGACAAAATTTCTTTACAATTACAATAAAATAAGTAATGAAAAAAAAAATCATGCATAAGTTATATCAAGAGCTAAGACTCATGAACAATGGGAAAATGTCCTTAGGGGTTTCACCCAATTCCAAATTGACATAGATCATGTAAAAATTAATATAATTGTATTTCAATAATAAAAAAACGTTACAAGATTAAATGACTTATCCATACTCATCAATACATCCAAGTTATACCATACATATCTTAACAAACAATATATGAATGTACACCTACATCATCGTAAAATACAAATTAACTACGAAAAAAATATGATAACTAGTTTGATAACTAGCATTTTTTTCAATCTATAAAAATAATATCTTGTTCAATTTATAAAAAATAAATAGAATTGTTTCACATCAACATTAATGATTCACTATTCCTTAATTTTTCTAATTTAAAATTATGCTTTTCCAATTAATTATATTCATAAAACATCTAAAAGCTTATAATAATAATATCCCAATAAAATTAAACACACTTATTTGAAAAACAAAAAACCACTTACATATACTACTTTATTACTAAAATTTATAAATTACAAAATTACAAAAATAAAAATAAATATTTTCAATTTTAATCATTTAAATAATTTTATAAAAATATACCTTTCAACCCATTGTTAACCATTATCAAACCAAAACAATACAATACGTTGGAAAAGCTCATGACGAAAGAATCACTTTGAATGTGTGATTGTTTTTCCGTTATGGAATATCCAGGCCCGGTAATTATCCAAACAAATATTTTATGAATATGCATCTTTTCCAATATTTTTATGATATAGATTTAAATATATAATTTATTAAAATATTAAATTTGTTCCCAAATATATATGCTATATATTTTATTTTAGATTTAGATCAGAAGTGAATATATATTATTTATTTACTATATATTTTTTTGGTTTATTTAATGGTTTATATATATATGATCTTCTATTAAATTTTCTATTTCATAATACAATTATTATATATTTTAATTTATGCATCTAAATAAGATTTAGAAATTTAGTATTCATAATTTATTTTTCTTATTATTAATATTATTATTTATTTTTATAAAATTTAAATAATATAATAAAAACATTTACGTTTACCATAATTATTGTGTATATGTACATAGGACTTAGAAATTCGCTACCCAATATATTATTATTAATTTTTTCTATAAAATTTTAAGTAATATCAAAATAATTTATTTATATAATTAATTAATAATTATTTTATATTTTATATTTTAAAATTTATATAAATAATTTTTTATTTTTAATATATATTATTAAAAAAATTATTTTAATTAATTTTTTTTTTTTTTTTCATATCATAAACCTTTAATATTTCAAAAGAATATTAAAGAAATATGAACATGGAAATAATTAGGGAATTGAAGCAACCTAAATTTTAAAATTAAATTAAATTAATTATAAAAAATAAAAATAAAATGTGGAACAAAAGTTATGAAATATCCCTATTTACTCTTGTGCTTTTTATGAAGAGAAAAGAAAAGTCATCATACTTCTTATTTGTTCTTGTGATATGAAATTTGGAATTAATATATAAAATCGAAATGAAAATAATATGATTATATAAGTGAAATAGAAAACTTCATCAAATCAATAAACAAACTTACTAGTTTCCATTTATATTGGTTTATTATATGTAATTATTTACAATGAATTTTTCCTTGTGAATTATCATTAATCCTTAAGAAACTTTGATGTATTTGAATTTTATTGTTTATATCTCAGATATTATTTAAATAAATAAATAATTCATGTGTAGTAACTATTTTTTATTTGTTCCCCGGATGCGGGTGTCTAAGGCTGCTTTCATTGGGATGGGACTGGAGTGGGCTGAGCAAAGCCGCCACTTGCCAGCCCTGTACAACGGAGCCAGATCCATGTGGAGGGAGGATCACAAGCGGGTGGGTTTAACTTGGTTTAAGGGAATGTGTGCTGGTGACATTAATACTCTGTTCACCTCCGCATGTGTTGCCTTGTTTCGGCTCTCGGCTCCCATGAATGCCACAGTTATGGTGGGAGGGTCTCGAGGCAAGGAAGGTGCATATTAACTAGACTCCACCATGGATTTATTCTGCTGCTCCTTGTGTTGTGTTGGTTGGGCTCTGGCTCAGCTAGCTCGAAGCCTTCATCTACTTCTCCGACTCCCGCTGCTGCTTTGCGCTCCTATCCGATAGTTTGTGTGTTTGGTCTGAGACATATCTCTCCGGTGGTTTGTTCTGTAATCCATAAAGGCGATGTCTCTGCTGTCATGCCTCGACTCCACCAAAGAATTCTCAGCCGCAGAGGCACCTCTCAGGGCGCTCCTTCTCGCCCTTCTTCCGGTGATGCTACTTCGAGTCAGCACCCTCGCTCTTGTAGCGGAAGAGGGAGCATTTTGAGGCCCATCAATTTCTTGAACCCAGCTCCACAGGTTCCTCATCTTCGCCCTCCTTCGGCTCTGCAATCTTTACGTTCAACTGCTCCCTGAATCGTCTTCGGATCATTGCCCATGTATCTGTGCTCTTTCTCAAGGAAGCCCAAGAAGAGGGCGAATCCAGTGTTCTTCGAGAGGACCAGGGAACAGTTCCAATGCCAATTGCATGTTCCTCGCGAGACATGGAAACGCTGGCTAGCAACGTCAATGACACAATGATGGACCCTGCGCCCCCGGTTTCGACCCCGAATGAAGAGGCCCAAGCCCAGGACCTGGCTGACGGTGGATGGTGCAGGATCGTGGAGGAGACTCCTGAAGTTTAAACCAAGATTTGCATCTTATTTTCAGGTTATGCGGTCCAATAGCGAGGGCTTTTTGTCAATACTGTCAATCTTTTGTATCTGCTGTTGTGTTGAGGTCAATCATGTTTGTTTTTTTGTAAATCTGGTAAGCTCAGGAAGGCTAAATTGTGTTCCTCTGGGTCCCCTGCGCGGGACTGCAAAACATGGTCTTGTCAAACATCTATGCTCTGGACACTTTCTGTTTCATGCTGCCTTCCCTTCTAGATAGCTGGTTCTTTTTTCTCGTCATGTTGTAATTTTAGACTTTTAATGTGAATAATAGAAATAGTCTTATTTTAAAAAAAAAAAACTAACTATTTTTTATTTGTTACCTTTTGTTTTTTCCAAATCAAACTATGATCTTATTTATCAAATAAAAATACATTTCTTAAACATACTAAAGTAGAAGGTTTAATTTGACTAGCCAATTCTATATTATCAAAATAGATTGAATTATCTTTCTCACAAATTTGTAGAGATATGTTCTACAATCTAACCAAATAAAAAGTAGTAAAATTATATAGTTTATTAATCAAATAGTAATTTAAATTAACTTATATTTCACATCTTCAACATTTGCAATTATTAATTTTCTTTAAGAGCTTTCTATATATTGATGGTTGAAAGCACTTCTAACAAGCACCTTAGGAGAGAGATCTACAAAGTCAACTAGATAAACAAGAAGGTCTTATGTATCAAAAATATCAAGAAAGGTGTCCTTAGCCTCTTTTTCCTAATCTTTTGGGAGCCAAAGTATGTTTAACAATGTTCAAGTAAAGTTGTTCTTTTTTCCTGACAACGCCATCAAGTTTAGAGTTAGCATGCTCCCTCCGTTCCTTTGTCTACTAAGTTTCCATGGTAAGTTTGAATTGCATTTCCCTAAGGACCACTAAGTAACCTTCAATACTTTATGTGAATTTCTTAAAGAGATAATGTGAAAAATATAAAAGAATGGATAAATTAATGTCTCTAACCCATTAAAATGGAAGAAACTTCCATATGGGCCATAATCAATGGCTTCACTTGATTAGAAATAGATAGTTGCAAACAAGAGCTAGATAAATACTCCACAAGACAGAACTATATTTGATCGAAGAGATAAAGAAATCATAAGATGAAGTTGAAGTTGATCCAAAAAAGTAGATAAGCAATGGAGAAGATAAAAAAAAACTTCCTCACTTTATTAATGAATCCAAAAGGCCTTATAGACTTACAAATTCTCCAATTCAAAAACCCTAATCTAGGTATGTATGTCACTAAAAGTTACAAAATAATATAAAATGGATATGCACAAACTCCAGGATAGAAAGAGATGCCTTTATATGTAACTCACATGATTAAATGATAGAATAATGTAGGTGCCCCTAGAAGGATGGGACCCCAAGGGGGTGGCACATCTCAAACATTGGATTGCCTAGTTGAGTTGGTTGGTTGAAGGTTGGGCCCTTAAGAGGGTAGCACCCTTTAAACATTGTGTTGCATAGTTGATTTGGTTAGTTAGCTTCATCTTGAAGTGAACCATACCCCTTAATATCTAGGTTTATTGGATGGTTGAATAACTTCTTGGGTTGGATATGTTGACTAATCCCTCTTTGGGCATTGTGTTGGTGGGGATATCTTTCTTCCTCATAATTCCTCTTAGTTTAAGTGGAAATCATCCTCACTTTCTCTTCATTTTGAAATGGTGTTAGGCAAATGGGATGAAAGGTGCAATGTATGAGGAAACTCACCTTTCAATGTATGAGGAAACTATTGTTGTGTTGAGTGATTATGATGTTAAGGAATGAATTTCTAGTCCGAAAAATGATGTACTTAGGCTATGAATGCTCCAATGAGATGAAAAATCCTTGGGTATTAAATAAAAAAATGCAAAGAAGAGAATTTGTGTCAATGAGATTAAAAAATACAGTGTATGTAGGTTATTTGATCAATGTGAGAGTTTTATTTCTACTTAATCTAAAAGCAATGAGCTTGATCAAAGGCTTGGAGGAGTAAGATTATCTTTGAAATGTGCAAGCGAAGGTGGGGATGAAGGGAGCTCTTCTTTGGCTCAATGTTCTTATAATAATGAGAGTCTCCAACAATCACCACATCACACTACCATATATTCTTTAAGAAAGTGATTCCTAGATACATTGCTAGGGCTTCGACATCATTATTAGATATATGGCCTAATCCCAAAGTGAATTTTATTTTCTAATTTCCTTGAGGTCCTTGAATGATCCCTCTACACTCATTATCCCCCTGCATGCTTCAACAATCTCATAATGTTAAGCTACATCACATATTTGATTAGATGCAAAGTTGGTTATGTCTTTGCATTTGATTTTATTAATGTTGACACCTAATCCGAAACGGATGAGGTGAAGCTGGACAGTCATCTAGAAGATGAACTGATCCATTTTGTGTATGTATAAATATAGGTGTCTAAAGAATAAAATCACCAGTTGTTTCTTGCGCTCATTAATTTCGTAGTTAACCTGGCCTGACATGGTATCAGAGCACAGGTCCCAAGTTCCAGAAATAGCGTAACTCCTGCCTCTGCCAGGTTTCTGCTGCCTCATGAAACCTCTGCTCCTCTGCTCCCTGGCGCACCAGCGTTGCATACGCTCTCTGCTCTTCTGACATCTCTGCTCTCCTGACAAATATGCTTTCTGGAAGGACGAAGAAGCGCCGGCAACTGAGGGCTTTGTTGTCTTCTCCGCCTCCACCTCCAAACGGCAGCACATTGCATGGATTTGCGTTCTCTATCTGCACAGAGCTGCAAGAGAGATGCGTAAGTATTGGCATTGAATTTTTGATCAATTCTTTGTATCTTTTTCACTCTGCGGACTCCTCACGCAGAAGTGTTTGTGCCTAGATCTGAGAATTTAGTGAGTCCATTCACGTTCCTCTATCAACAATCGCTCATTTATTCTGCGCATTTTTTTTATGAACGTTCACCCATCCTAGATACAGTCGGAGAGCAGCGAGGGTGACAACTAACAATCCTCCACTCAAAGCTCCAATCCCACATTTCAGAAGCTCATGTTCCGGATCCAGGCTCACACTCGCCACTGGCCACCCTATTAATACTGTAAATGCTGTATCGATTTCCCCAAGACGCAGCCCGTATTTCCAAATATCTTCATTTGCCCACGAGGGACTGTCAGTGCTGTACCCCTTTTCGAAAAACTTGACGAATTGTTTTGAAAAAGAGCATTAGATATCGAAACTGAGTTTTTATTGTAAGAATGGAGGTATCAGAATGACTGCGTTGTATTAATGTATTGAAGACTGCGTATTAAAGCCTGATATGAAGACTGCGTTGATGTATTAAAGACTGCGTTGTATTGATGTATTGAAGACTGCGTTGATGCATTTCTTTTTGAAAAATGACTGCCTTGTATTGAAGCCTGTACATGAAGACTGCGTTGTATTGATGACATGAAGACTGCGTTTTTTGTAAAGGTGACTGCATTTTTGTAATGGTGGTTGCGTCCTTATTTTAATGAAGATTGCGTTATATTCAAGCAAAGCCCTGATGACCATCGTTATATACGCATTAACGCTGTGGGTATATGCGCATTGACCAGGGTTGAGTATTATATGGTAATCAGTTTTGTGCTGGCAGTTTGAGTATTGTATGGTAAGCAGTTTTCAAAAGCAGTAAGAGTGTTTATATCAGTCAGAGTATCAAAGCATGTGTAGTATTGCATTAATATATATATTGTAGCAGTGAAGAGATATCTTGAGCGCCATCTTTTTTCAAAACATAATATTGTAGTAGTGATATATGTTGAAGAGATACCTTGAGCGCCCTCTTTTTTTTTCTCAAAACATAATATTGTGGAAGTGATATAAAGAAATGGTGATATAAGAAATGCTGATGATATGCTGATGAAATGTTAGAAGAAAAATAAAATGCATAAGGCTGTGGCATAAGGATTTTTTTTCTCAGCAGAAATTTTTCTATCAACAAAAGTTTTTTGGCAGAGATATTTTTTTTTTACAGAATGCATTCAATCATTTCAATGGTCGGAATAGTTCTAACTCGCAAGGAGAACTATTCTGAATGGTCTCAGATGGTGAAACACACCCTCATCTACAATGAGCTGTGGAAAGGAGTGTGTGTCGGAGAAGAAGACAGAGACCCTGTGCAACCCACATCAGACAAAGAACTCGCCATTTGGGAAAACAAGAACAGCAAAGCCTTTGCATTGATCACAGCATCTGTAAATGAGGAAGTAAGTCGTCATATTTCATCCTATTCCACTGCCTTTGAAGCTTTACAAAAGCTGAAAGAACTCTATGATACACATTCTGCACTTGAAGTTGTTCAACTCATGATTAAACTCTTCACTCTTGAACTGAAAAATAATGATCCTCTTACTCTTGCATCTGAAATAAAGTCTATAGTGCATGATATTAAATCCACTAAGGTTGAGCTAGATATCTCTCTTATTGCCTTTCTCAAAGCACTCTATCCTACCTACTCTAACTATCTTGAGTCTTTACAAGCAAATGGAAATCTTAAAGATATAACCTTTGACACTCTTGTGAAAAAGTTTGCTGAAAGAGAGAAAGCCTTTGGAAAGAAAACAATCCCTGAATCTTCTGAAGAGATTGTTTGCCTTGCTCATAAAGAAAAGCATCCTGCTCAAGATTCTACAAGAGGAAGAGGTGGACGAAGAGGAAGAGGAAGATACTTCAGAGGCAGGGGGGGCAGACATCCTCAAGTAGAAAAGGCAGATCTGCATTGCATTCGCTGCAAACGAAATGGATCACATGATGCTTCTACATGCAAGCTACCATGGGATAAGGTTGAGCAAAGAAGAAATCAGCAGAAAGGTAAAACTGATGACACAGACAAAGGTAAAGCACCTGAATCCGCTCACTATATTGAGGCACAATGTAACATTGGAGTAAATGAAGATTTGTTTAATGCTTCACTTGCTTCTTCGAAAAATGACTGGTTGCTTGATTCAGGAGCAACCTGTCATATGACTCATAGGAGAGATTTCTTTGAAGATTTCACTGACAATGTTGATGGAGCAGTATACTTTGCAGATCAGTCAAAAATCAAGCCATAAGGGCTTGGCACAATCAGGCTTAAACTGCCTGGTCTTCTAGACTTTCTTCTGGATCATGTTCTATATCTCCCACAGCTGAAGAGAAGCTTGCTGTCCCTGGTCCACATCCGCCAGCAAGGTCACTCCATTCACATGTTTGATGGCAAGCTTGAGGTAAGAAAGGCATCTGACCACTCACTTGTCATGAGGGGTATAGAAGAAGAAAGACTCCTTAAACTGCAAGGAACCTCTGCTCATGCACAACATTTCTCATATATTTCTCATCATGAAGAAGGTGCACTTTCATCAAGTTTATTATGGCATGCTAGATTTGGACATTTAAACTATGATAGTCTCCGCTTGTTGAAGAAAAATGGTGTTGCTCGTTTGCCTACAATTCCTAGAAAACATAAACAATGTGATGCTTGCATTCTAGGAAAGCACAACAAACAGTCTTTTCATGATTCACATTCAAGAGCACATAGGAAGCTTGAACTTATTCATTCAGATTTATGTGGTCCAATGCCTATTTCTTCTGCAAATGGAAATAAATATATCATGACATTTATTGATGATTACACCAGAATGTGTTGGGTTTACTTATTGAAGAACAAATCTGATGCTTTTCAAACATTCAAGAATTTTCATAAGTGGATTGAAAATGATGCACAATCTCATATTGGGTCTATTCGCACTGATAATGGAAAATAATATACATCAAATGAATTTGAACACTATCTTCGCCAACATGGGATTAAACATCAAACAACCGTGCCTTATAATCCTTAACAGAATGGTGTAGCTGAAAGAATGAACAGAACAATTTTGAATATGGTACGATCCATGCTTTTCTTCAAAAATGTAAAGAAAATGTTTTGGGCTAATGCTGTTCTATGTGCTGCATATATAAAGAATAGATGTCCATCTAGTGCTATAAGAAACAAGACTCCTTATGAATTTTGGTATGGACATGTTCCTTCGGTAAAACATCTCAGGATATTTGGTTCCACCTGTTATGCTTAATACCAAAGGTACATAGAAACAAACTTGGTGCTAGAAGTTGTAAGTGTATCTTCCTGGGGTATTCAAACACATCTAAAGCATACGGCCTTTATGATGAAGTAAATAAAAAGTTTGTTTTATCTAGAGATGTCATTTTTCTTGAATCATCCAAATCTGACAGTGTTGTTGAGCGGCAACTTGATCGCTTGGATAGATTCACAAAACCGAAATCATTCCAAGAGTTTGATAATCAGATTCCACATCTTGAAGGGGGGATTCCTATGCTAGATCAACATGTGGAATCTCCTTCTGAAGAACAATCTCCCCTGCATGACACTCCAACAACGGATGATGCTTTAAGTGATGTAATTGATAGAATTGGGAGACTCAATATTGATTCAGACCCAACTCAATCAACAGAACAACCTGGACAATCTCAGAAAGGTCCCCCAATGTGGCTGACAAAGACACTTGAAAGTGTTCATCCTGATGAAATTGGAAAAACAGGAACCAGAAATTCAAACCGATAAGATGGAGGTGATGTAGATAACTCTAATTCACCTGTTGATATGGATGTTACTTATGATTGTGAATTGAACTTGTCTACAGATTTTGAACCAACTTCCTTCAAAGAAGCTGCTTCTCATGATGAATGGAAAGAAGCGATGCAGAAGGAGTATGATGCCCTCATAAAGAATGGCACTTGGAAGCTGGTTGATCCTCCATTTGGAACCAAACCAATTGGCTGCAAGTGGGTCTACAAGAACAAGTACAAAGCTGATGGCTCACTTGACAAGCACAAAGCTAGGCTTGTGGCAAAAGGTTTTGCACAGAAGGAAGGGGTCGATTATGAGGAAACTTTTGCTCCCATAGCAAAATGGGCCACCATCCGGACACTCTTTGCACTAGCTACTCAGAACGGTTGGAAAGTCCATCAAATGGATGTAAAAATTGCATTCTTGAATGGAGATCTAAAAGAGAATGTTTTTATGTCCCAGCCTGAAGGATTTGCTGTGAAAGGACATGAACACAAAGTATGCAAACTTGTGAAGTCCTTGTATGGCCTCAAACAAGCACCACGAGCCTGGTATGAAAAACTAACTGAGCATCTTCTGAAACTCAAGTTCAATCATTTTGATCTTGATGATGCAACTTTATTTGTCAAGAAAGTTGGCAAAGCAGTTGTATATCTTGTGGTATATGTAGATGATCTTTTAATGACAGGGAACAATGAAAGCTATATTGAATCCATAAAGAAAGAATTAGGAAATTTTTTTGAAATGACTGATTTGGGCTATGTTCATTACTATCTTGGCATTGAAGTAACCCAACATCCAAAGTCCATATTTCTTTCTCAAAAGAAATACATTGGAGATTTGTTATACAGATTTGGCATGACAGAGTGCAATCCCCTTTCTACTCCAATGGAACAAAACTTGAAGCTCACATCTACTGAAGGAAAGGAATTTGAGGATGCAACAAAGTATAGACAGCTTGTAGGAAGTCTCATCTACCTCACTACTACCAGACCAGACATTTCATTTGCTGTTGGAATCCTCTCCAGGTTTATGCAAAAGCCTTGTGAGGGACATTGGTCTGTTGCAAAAAGAGTTCTAAGGTACTTGAAGGGAACTCAAGACCTTGGAATCAAGTATACACAGGTGGACGACTTCAACTTGATTGGATACTCTGATTCAGACTTTGATGGAGACAAAGAAACTGGGGTATCTACTTCAGGATATGCTATGAGTCTTGGATCGGGAGCTGTCTCCTGGAGATCACGCAAACAATCAGTACCAGCAGATTCCACAACAGAAGCAGAATATGTGGCAGCAGCTGAAGCAATGAAAGAAATTGTGTGGCTCAGGAAAATTTTTGAAGATTTGCAGGTAAAACAAATACAATCAACTCCACTCATGATTGATAACACCTCTGCAATAAAGTTGGCCAAGAACCCAAAGTTCCATGATCGTACTAAGCACGTCAATACTAAATATCATCTGATCCGACATCATGTTGAGGCCAAAACAATCCATCTCCGTCATTGTTCCACAAACGAGCAAATTGCAGACATCTTCACCAAAGCACTTGGAAGAGAAAAGCTTGAAAGATTCAGAACGATGTTTGGACTCACCAACATCCCTTCAGATTAAGGGGGGGAATGTTGACACCTAATCCGAAACGGATGAGGTGAAGCTGGACAGTCATCTAGAAGATGAACTGATCCGTTTTGTGTATGTATAAATATAGTTGTCTAAAGAATAAAATCACTAGTTGTTTCTTGCGCTCATTAATTTCTAAGCTAACCTGGCCTGACAATTAAGAGCCCAGATTTAGATATGGACAAGATAATACATCCACTCCATCCAAGATCCTGGCATCCATGCTATTGTAAAGTAATATTGCTGTAGTCAAGCCTTCTTTTTAACTACAATCATATAAGAATTTCACAACAAATATTACGCATGAGTACAATTTTATCATGATCTAAGATTCTTGAAAGGTGGAAAAATATCCTTAGGGATTTCATCCAATTCCAAATAGACCTAGATCATGATTTTTTTATTTTTATTTTGTTTATTTATTTATTTTTTATTATCATAGACCTAAACTAATGTGAACTTTCAGTTTCTATATCATTATATTTCAATAATTAAAAAAAGTTTGTTACAAGATTAAACGACTTATCCATATCCATGAATACATAGAAGTTATACCATACCTTATCTTAACAAACATTATATGTTTAAATGTACACCTAGGCAATGTACAATACAAATTAACTAAAATTAACCATAAAAAATATGACAACTAACATTTTGTTCAACTTTTAAAGAACAAAGAGAGTTGTATCACATCAACATTAATGATCTCTTCTTGTTTTTTTCCACTTTAAGGTTGTGATAAATTCGATTACATTGTATTCATATAACATCTAGAAAATTCTATTAACTTATAATAATAATGATAACAATAATAATTTATTTTTTAAAATCAAATAGATGTATGAAACTCTTTTCATTGTGAGACAAGGGAGGGACCTTCACACAACAATTTCAAGTCTACTAAAATCTATAAAAGTGTAAATAAATATTTTCAATTTTGCAAAAATTTAAATAATTTAAAATAATTACACATTTTTCTCTAAATAAAGGCACAATGTAGCTAGTAGATGAAATTGTTTTTTTAGATTGACTTATTTATTATTTAAAATACGTTTTTTAATCCATAAATAAATTCAGCACCATAAAAATCTCTAGAAACACTCCATTTCTATAAATTAAACAACTTAAACAAATTTTATAAAAATTTCTTCCAATTTTTTAATTACAATTACTAATATATATATATATATATATATATATATATATATATATATATATATATATATATATATATATACTCAAAAAAGCACTATCTCTCGATTAAACTAATTTATATATATATCTATATATATATATATATACTCAAAAAAACACTATCTCTGAATTAAACTAATTTTTATTTATTTATTATAGGAGAGCAATCTATTCCATCTATATCTATATATTCTAAAAAAACATATATATATATATATATATACTCTAAAAAAACACTATCTTTCAATTCAACTAAATTTTATTTATTTATTTTAAGAGAGCAATCTATTTCATCTATATCTATATATTCTTAAAAAAATACTATCTCTCGATTAAACTAAATTTTTATGAGAACAATCTAGAGCAATCTATTCCATCTCTCAGTTAAACTAAATGTCATCTATTTCATCTATTTGTTTTATCAAAGAAAATAATTCAATGAAAATCAAAATCTATCACCAACCTAGCAATAAACCACATAAAAAACAAAGCAATCCAGGAAGTTGGGAAAAGCTCATAACCAACGAGTTACTCTGAACGTGTCAATGCTCTTTCAGTTATGGAATATTCAGTCCCCATAATTATCCAGACAGATATTTATGCGTAGCTGGTATTTCTGGGTCAAACGCAACCTCAAGTATATATATACAGGTCTGTTATTCACATCCTCAGGGTGCTCTGCCTGTTATCGACCTAAATATTTTTTCGGTTAACGAGAACAGACTCAGCGATTTCTGTGGTTACAGATAGACAGGTATGTTTTCTCCATGCTCCTATTTGTTTTTATAAGGTTGCTTTTCTTGATCTCTGTGTTTGGAACTCTGCACTGCAATGGTTCTGCTCAGAGTCTTATTTTTCGAGGATTCTGTTTATCAAAATAGTTTTACGAGATTTCTTTTCTGCCAACAGAATTTGTTTCTGTGTACAACTAGGGTGTTGGATTTCCTGGTTTGATTTAAGATTGCCTGGCAATTTTAATTTTTACACTTCAATTTATTGGGTAGCTTTCTGAATCTGGCGGCTCTGTTTTTTCAGTATCTCTGGAGCGAAAATGCTGTCAGTGTCGTCAGTAATGCCACAGGAAGCAAAGTCTTCTGTCTTTGCTGTCTGTTCGTCTTCCGAATTTAGGGAAAATCTCCATTTCTGTGTCTTGCTATAGCCCTGCAAGGGTTTCTGTTTATTAAATTCAAATTAGAAGACGAACCAAATTTGGAGTTCTGGGGCTAGGGTTTTCTTTACATGAGGTAGAGAAATGCCTAGTGTAGAATATGACACCTGTGATAAGGACAGGGAACCCTTTGTGGAACTGGATCCCACTGGTAGGTATGGTCGCTATGAAGATTTGCTGGGCCGTGGTGCCATGAAGAAGGTATACCGAGCTTTTGATCAGGAAGAAGGTATTGAGGTTGCTTGGAACAAGGTGCCTCTGCAAAACCTAGATGATGCTTCCATACAGAGGATCTATGCAGAAGTCCGTCTGTTGAAATCTCTGAGGAACAAGAACATAATTATGCTCTACAATGCATGGCTGGATAGAAAGACAAGACATGTGAATTTCATTACCGAGGTCTGTACCTCAGGTACTCTGAGAGAGTACCGCCAGAAGCACCGTCATGTCTCCATGAAGGCTTTGAAGAATTGGGCACTTCAGATACTGGGAGGATTGCATTATCTTCATAGTCATGAGCCTTGTGTAATTCACAGAGATTTAAATTGCAGCAATATTTTTGTGAATGGCAATAGTGGCGTTCTGAAGATTGGGGATCTGGGTCTTGCCACTACACTGGGAAATGATCGTTGTGCACACACTGTCCTCGGTACTCCAGAATTCATGGCCCCAGAATTATATGAGGAGGATTATAATGAGCTTGTAGATATTTATTCTTTCGGCATGTGTTTGCTGGAGATGGTTACTTTAGAAATTCCTTATAGTGAATGCCGTAGCGTTGCTCAAATTTATAAGAAGGTGAGTTCCGATATAAGGCCTGCAGCATTGGAAAAGGTTACCAATCAAGAAATGAGACAGTTTATTGAAAAATGCCTGGCGGCAGCACCGGTGAGGCCTTCTGTTGCAGAACTTCTGATGGACCCATTTTTTAAAGGAGTACATGCATGCACCTATTAGGTGCCAAGTTGTTTTAGTGTACAGGATACATGTAATAGGTGCCAAGTTGTTTGACTGAACAGGATACATGTAATAGGTGCCAAGTTGTTTTACTGAACAGGATACATGGATTTCTGCCTATTTATTTTGCCAATTTACTTTTGAGATCTGCCCATTTTTTAAGAGTTAATGCGAAGAAAAGTTGTTATAGATAACTGTCACACAATCTATAACACAATCTAGAAGATAAATGATATTATGTCTATACATTATTATTTTGATATATCTTAGATTTAGCAATGGGGAAAGATAGATAAATGAGTTTAGATGTATAGGGATTTATTGTAGGTTATTTGGCCAGATTTTTTTGCTATCTTTAAAATAAAATTATTTTGAAATTTTTTTATTTTTTGTAATATGGAAAAATATTATATCTATAGTGTTTAAGTATTAAATTTATTGACATTTAATTATTTTAATTTTGATTGGTTGATAATTTAATTTATTATAAATTTGTCAATTAAAATATTGTATGTTATGTTTAGAATATAATTTTTTAAAATATTTATATTGTATAAATTTTAGAAAATTGTTGAAAATTTTGTAGATTATAAGGTTAGATTCTTATAGAATGCAATTTAATTCAATATTATAATTATGCATTTGAAAAATGAATCCATTGTTTTGAATCAAGGAATAATCTAAACTTAAAGTCAAACATGTAAGAGAGGCTAAGCTATTTCAACCACTTAATATGAAACATTTAGTAGAAACTCTAAACTATGGCTATGTCTTTGTAGGTAGCAAAAGCCTCCTATAGATTTATGGTGGTGTAAAGTATTAGAATGAGTTAGCATGCAAAACAAAATTTGAGAAGTGAAAAACATCTCAATGGTTCCAACTGCACACTTGAACTGAGTATCGTATTTAAAGCAATATTTTTGGGACATGGTTAGAATTACTTTGTGCCCATTCTATCTCCACAATTATTAGAAGTTCAATTGAATTTAAACTGTAAGCTATTTTTAGTTAGATTTTAGTTATTGATATTTGATTCTATTTTTATTACAAGTTTATGTTGATATAATCTTTCCCTTTTCATAATAACATAAGAAAATGGTACTCGCTTTCCAAGTATATTTATAAATAAATATTTTACAATCAATTTCCCTTATTTGATTAATTGCTATATGCCCCATACATATCACAAACATATACCTAACCCCACTTTTAAATCATCTTTCCCTTAATTAATTGTCATATGTCACTATACAAATCACAATCATATGCTTATCTACACTTTTAAATCAATTGTCGTTCCCTTAATTAAGTGTCATGTGCTCTTGTACATATTAGAACCATATACGTATTCTCACTTTTAAAGAATGGAAACATGTTTCAGTTTTCTCAGACTCATATTATAAAATTCCCATATTCAAAATGCATATTTTGCAATGTGCTGATTTTGTCTTCCAAAATAATTAGAATTCAGTCACTTGATTCCAAATGCTTTTGTACTTTATTATATGGTAAATTTAAAAAATTATAAGTTGCTAATAATGCTAATATTTATCCTTTTGTTTCTATGCAATGATTTGAATTCAACCAAAAGCTTTATTAGTTGTAATAGCCCCCCTTATATCACATGCATATGCATAACCAATTGCAACATATAGGAACATGTTTAATTTTCAAATTGATAACTTTTACATCATAAGTTACTCATATCCAATAACATCTTTTGCATTTTTTTTAGTGAAATGGGCTCAAATTTCTATTTTATGAATGTATTTTGAAATTAAAATATACATTTTTTCCCTCCATTTGTATGCAACCCATTTGGAGCTTTAGGTATGATGTGGATGGATATTTTAAATTCTATACATTGGTTAAAAAACATCACATATGCTTTTGTACCTAATATTTGTTCATTGAAATTTTTAGATGATTTCCAATTAGATTAATAATTTTAAATTTTTTCTCTAGATACATTGTTAAAACTTCAAATTAGTCTCATAACCTAATCTTCAAACAAAATTTATTTTATAATTTCCTTAAAGTCCTTGAATGGTACCTCTACATGCATGTGGCCCAAACACAGAAAGAACCACTGTGGCCGAACTCTTATTTATACCAAGCACGCGAGAGAAATTTAATTTAAAGCCCCTTTACCTTTCTCGTAGCAACTTTCAATAACCACCTTATGACCATGGCATATAACCTGAAACTCAGACCTTGGCACTTTTCTTTATGAGCACACATTCAAACCTTTCGAGAACGTTCAAGAATTACGTCATATGTATATGGCCCACTCTCTCTGTATTTTCATTGGCCATTCTCTTTATGCCTTCCCACATGAGCCTAAATCTACATCATATGACGTAATTGAGATAATGTTAATTCCCGTCAACTGTTAGACTCCCTTCTTGTTACTATGATATCCATTATGTAACAAACTCTCGCAGGCATTAATTAAAACTAAGTCTTGCTTATGTTCTTCGTTAAACCCTTCTGCTTACATGATCTTAAGCATAATGGACCAACTTAGATTCTGCTACAGTCCAACATGATTGCCACAATTATACAGTTCATTCTAATTTCTTAAAAAATGTCACTCTGATTAAATTGATTTGTTGGTTATGATCCAAACAATTTTCACCCCTATACATTGTATTTAAATTTTGTTCTCGGTTGCTCTCCCTCCTGAGCTTTAAACAATGGCTCTGCAACCTCTGCGTACTATTGTGCACACACTCTAAGTGCAATCCATCCCAAGCTCAAGTGTAACACCTGTGACACATATACACTCAAGTATAAACTATAAGGCTCTTTTATACACAATCAACAAAAAATTTCAACACATTCAATTCAAAACACTCAAACATAATGGTTTTTTCTATTGACAAACACACATATTCTGTACAAAATTACATGAGACCTCTCATTGGCTTGATTTACAATATAATTGGCCCTCTTGGCCTTATGGCCATATTTGGCATTACTTTGCTGGCTATCTTGACACTCCTCTCTCACTCACTTCTTCTACATCATCCCTTTCTTCTCATTTTACATAATTATAAGAAAGAGGATTCTGAACTGCAATTAGTTTAGAGCCACAAAATGCTCAACACACCTCTATTCTAGGATCCTCTAAATCCACCAGTCCTCAAAGAGATCTAGCTAAGTCAAAATTATCTCTAACTCACTCAACATTCTTGAGATCTCTTCGTAAAAGTAGATCTGATTACAATATTCACAATTTCTCTAGATTTCCTTAAGACATAAAAAATACAAATAATTAAACAATGGCATTCAATAAGGGAACCAACTTCCTTGTTAAATGGCAGACCCTTAAGTCTAGTCAAAATTTATTTTGACTTGGAGGTAAGATGCTCATGCACCATTACTCGTAAGGTGAAAAAAATTTCATGGTCTCGTGACCACGTGCTTTCATATGCTGATGAAGTCATCTTAGGTTCCAAACTTTAGTTTGTAGATGCCTATCTACTCTATTGCTTTTTTGATGGTATGTTGTCTTTAGTTCTATAGCCTTCCACACTTTATGTTGCTGCCCATTGCTTTGTTGATGCAAAGTTCTTCAATAAATTTCATTTCTTGTTGCCTGTCTTCCTTTGTCTACAGTGCCCTCTCATGTATGTATTCCTCAACAACATCCACAATTCATCAATCACTTTATCAACCTTTGTCTTTGGATGAACTTCACTATTTTCATTGTCTTCAAGATGTTGCACGTCCTCCTCTATCAAAAGAGTTATACAATTCTTGTCAATCCACTGATCACATTTTGTAGTCCTCTCCTAATTTTTTTTAATGCTATTACCTCTAACCTTGTTGATACAAGTTGAATATGCAGTCTTTGGCTTTTTATCCTCTCCTTCAGGAAATTCAAATGCTCATACAATTCAACAAAATCCCTTTGAATTGTACCTATGTCCTCCATGCAATATCTATCACTTGGATTTTCTGCCAGCTACTCCTCCAAAAGTTTTGCCTCATCTTCATCTATGTGTTCTTCCTTTGACATGAGATTTTCAATTAGTATTGAAATATCCTTGAGCATGTCTTGATGAAGTAATTCTCCACCTTTTGATGTTGTCTCATCTTTTACGCTTGTGTAATTTTGATGAGATGATGTTGCTTCATCCTCTAAAATTGATCTAGGTGGCTCTAGAGAAGCACCAAAATTGAAGTCTTTTGATCTCATCAAAACCATGAACAAATCGAAAATCTCATTGTCCTGATTCCAACGGTGTAGATGACGCCTCAATCCAACTTCGTATGTGCAAGTTATGGCCAGTCAAATATCTGGTCAAACTAGACCTAATGACAGGCTTTAGTAGAGTGCCAACTAAATTTGGAGCATAGCTAACTTTGGAAGTCTAGCTATATTTGATGACATTTCGCTAAATTTGGCAACAAAAAACTACGTGACAAATTCAATAGGCCTGCCAACACTGACCCTGCTAGATTTGAAAATAGGAGGCTGGTGGGGATTGAACTTGCGTCAGTCAGCTAGCCGACTTGCCAACGATAGCCCCAAAATAAACCACCAACAATTAATGATGCCCAATACCCAATGGTCATACTTGACAATGAACCAGTGGGAGTTGAACCCATGCCAGTTGGCAGCAACAAATAAATACAAACCAACGTTATAACAATGATGAAATTACATGTAGCCATTCCATTAGTTCACTCAAAATGACAGACAAACAATTGACATGGTTAAAAAAAATAGTTCTCCAATTTTTTTAAAATGATAGCTAACAATTACGGGCTTTGTTACACGACGAATCCAAACATTGACAAATAATCAACATATTGCCAGCAAACAATTTTTATTTTAAGCTTGATGAGGGTTTTACTTAAAAAATGGTTATATAACAAACAAACATAAGGACTTGACCTCGATTGGGCTGTGAGATAGCTAGGGCGCTTACCATTGGACCGTGGGTAGGACTTTGGTAAGTTCACCCCCCCCTCAAGATTTAATTTTTTTTACTTGTCTAGAGCCAGAAGAGGAGGCCATGAGTGGAAACAAAGCATAGTGTGAAACAATGAGCAATGGAACCACAAATAGGTGGAAGTCGGAGATGACGAAAACATGATGCATCGAGTTCCAGAGAAGAACCCTAAGTAGATGAATCTTTTATATTCCTTGGAGGCCCATATTTGTAGGTGTCATAATGGGGTCAATATTATACTCATCTAAACTGAGTTTTTGCAAGAATTGTGGTGTTGCAGTCCATTTTGGTATTTGAGTAGCTGATTTTCAAGCCATTGTCAGATTGGGCAGTATAAAGATGCATTATGGCCATTTACTTTTTTTTTTCTTTTAGAAAAAGGATGGATGTATATTTGTAGGTTCTGGTGATTGTTATATGTTGTAGTAGGGCAATGAGATATGAATTTTTACAGGAAATTCATCGCTTTAGCATTTGCATGAAAACCAAGGTGGTGCAGTGCTGAAATAGGGTTGACAGTTCATCATAAAGTAGTCATGTTTACCGCCATTGGTCTTAGAATTGCAAGATGATTTTGATGATGATGAGTATGATTTGATGATGAGTAAGAGGATATTTTGCCACTTATGTGAGAATATCCATTTATGCCACTTTTGTGAGAAGTCATTTCTTTGTCTTGTTAAAGGAGAGAACTTTGTGAGTGAGAGTTCTTTATAGGAGAGCGTCTCTTTGTAAGAGAGACATCACCACTCTAGATGAGGGATTTATCCTTGTGTTGAGGAAGATCTACCATGTACTCATTATCTTGTTGAGACTATTGAAGTGGCCTCCCTACTATTGAACTAGGGCCTGAAGACGTATTCCACACTGGACAAACTTTGTTATCATGTCTTGTGTTATGATTTCATCTTGGTTATTTGATTCATGTTTATTTTGATGGATTGGTGAAGTATTGTTGTTCATGTTTCACATGCAAATATAAGTGTTTGTAAAATGTCCCGCAATGAAGTGTTCACATTTTTTTTGGATCAATTGGTATCACATTGGTCTTACCATTTTTCTAGAGATTGTGAATGTCATCATGGGCAAAGGATTGAAGTGAGAAATACTTGAAGAGTTGGAAGAGATTAACCATTGCATTCATGCAAAAAATGCAAAGCTTAGCAGTCTTCTACAAGATACAGAGGAAGAAAACTGGAAATTGGGGCTCATGTTAGAACAAACTGTTGGGGAACAAATGGGAGAATGTTCCACTACAAAAGGAAAGCTTTCCAAAGAAGATGACCAAGCATCACTGACAAGATAAAAGGTAAAAGAAACTCCTTATCAGGAATTTATTTCTATTGGAAGCATTGAGATAACTATTTTAGGCACCAACATGAGACTCCTCACAAAGATAGGGTATAAAGGAGGAGGACTTAGTAGTGGCCAAGGAATTACTCAACCATTGGAGGTTGTAAGAAGGCATCAATTTGTAGGATTGAGGTATATTGAAGGAGAGTGTTTAGAGGTAAAAGAAGCAAGAGATTTCTCAAACAAAGAATCCAAGCCATTGTCAATACCATCTTAGAGAAGGGGTGGCACATTACTTTTCGAGAATGGTACCTCCAACAAGAGATCCAAGAAAAGGACAAGGTATAAACCTTCTTCTTGGAACAACAGCAAGGAAATTCCCAAAAGGCATGATCCCCACATGTATGCTAATGTTCCATTCAATTATGAGCAAACAAGAAATATTAGGCAAAATTTATGGCATAGAAAACCATGTAAATTTTGTGGTTTGCATAATCATGCTGTTACCAAGTGTTGGAAAAGAATGGAAACCAAGAAAAAACCAAGACATGAAGGCCCTTCTCCACATCAAGAGAAAAATAAGGTCAAGAAATTATGGAGGAGGAAGAACCATTGCAACCATTGTAACAAGCATGTACATAATATAGCTACATGTTGGGAGCTCCATCCAAAGTTGTGTCCCAAGAAGCTACATTCAGAGTTGGAATCCTTAATAAATAGCTTGTCCTGATCACCATTGTAAATCACATGTTGAAAATTTGTTTGTAAAAGTGATGAATGCATAACATCACTTGTATATGCAACATAGTGATACTTTGGCCTTTTACTCAGCTAGCACGGGATAAGGTTTATGTTGTAAATCAATGTAAACTTGACCATGAGTGTGTTATAAACCCTTGGCAAGTATGGGGTTTTGTTTGAGTCTTGCTAAATGGTATTGTAATTGAATATGTATTAGTAGCTACAAGTTTTCATATGGATACAAGTGTTGGTTTCAACACTTCGAGCTCTAAAGTGCAAAGGTGAAGAAGAAGAAAGTGTGGCCTTTCAGAGACATTTGTTATGCAGATCAGATTACAGTCATGTTTATGCTTTTCGAGGACCAAAATATCCTCAATGGGAGGAATGATCTAGGTGGCTCTGGAGAACCTCAAAAATCGAAGTCTTTGGATCTCATCGAAACTAGGACTAGATTGAAAATCTTTTCATCCGAATTCGAATGACAAAGACGACACCTCAATTCGACGCCATAAGAGGAAGTTGCGAGCAAAACCAAAGCATAGAGCAAAATAGGCAGCAGTGGAACTGTGAATAATTGAAGCTCAAAGACGGTGGAACCATGATGTGCCTAGTTCTAGGGCAAAACCTGAGCAAAGAAATCTTTGAGGAATCTTTCAAATTTCCTAGAGGCCCATATTTGCAAGTGTCAAAATGGGGTCAATTTTATACTCATCTGAATCGATTTTTCACAAGGATCATGACGGCACAATCCATTTTGGCATTTAAGTAGCTGATTTCAAGGCCATCATTAGATTTGGAGGCATAAAGATGCATTGTGACCATTTACTTGTTTTTCTTTCAGAAAAGGAATGTTTGTAGATTTACAAGTTCTGGTGATTATTGTATGTTGCAATAGGGTAGCAAGATCTAAATCTTTGCAAGAAATTCATCGCTTTAGCCTTCACATGAAAACTGAGGTGGCACAAGGTTGAGAGAGGGTCATGTTGACACTTTATCAGAAAATAGTCATGTTTATAGCCATTGGTCTCAGAATTGCAAGACGATTTTGATGATGATAAGTGTGACTTGAATCTAACTAGCCGATTCAAGATGACCTGTTGCCAATTATGTGAGAGTGTCCATTTATGCGACTTTTGTGAGAAGTCGTTTCTTTGTCTTATTAAAGGAGAAGACTCTGTGAGTGAGAGTTATTTGTAGGAGAATGTCTCTTTGTAGGAGATACATTACCACTCAATATGAGGGATCTATCATTGTGTTGAGGAAGATCTTCTATGTACTCATGATCTTCTTGAGACTAATGAAGCGACCTCCCCACTATTTACCTAGGGCCCAAAGACGTAGTTGTAGCAACCTTGGTGAAAATTCCATGTAATAAAAGTTAATAAAGGCAAAAATAATAACCATGGTTGATGGGACACTTATTCCAAGCTAAATGTTGGGCAAAACATCCTAGTGTGGGTGTTCATTAGTTTATTATGGTTAAGGAAATTGAAAAAGACAGTGGATAAGGCTTTGGAAAGGAAAATTGGCATTTTTAGCACATTTATTTATGAAAATAATGGAAATTAGGAGAAAAGGAAGGTGAAAGGTCATAGGTTGCATGTGAGGAGTAAATTGAAGGAAAATAATGGAAAATGAAGAAAATAGAGGCCTAATTGATAAAAAGGCTTATGAAGATCAGTTTGTAACCTTTTGTCAGTTCAATTTTGGAGCTCTCTCATTATTCTCTCTCTCTCTCTCCCACTCTTGGACAGTTAGAGTTTTCTTGGAGCACATTGGCATTGGATCAAGAAAGGAAAAAGGCAAGAGGAAGAAGAGATCAAGCAACTACAACAATATTCTCTATAGGTATCAATTTGCATGTGTATTTTCCTTGCTAGATTTGGCGTGCATGGTATTGCATGTGGTTTTTTTGCTGTTATGGAATGGGTTTTGCTAGGTGTGATAATGTTTTCAGCTTAGCCTTGCCATTTTCAGATAGCCATGGTGTTATGGGTTTATCATGATTTGGTTGAGATGGATTTCTAGATGGATTTGATACTGAGTGAGGTGGATCTCCGAATGATAGAACACATGGCCTAGTAGTCCCTAAACCAGACTATGGATCACGGTAAATCCACTGGCCTAGTAACCCCTGAGCCTGACTATGGGTTGTTGTAAATACAGGATTGTGTTGCCTCGGTGGGCCTAGGAATCCTTGCCAGTGAATGGTAGGATATACAATAAATCCAAGAGGTGGATTTCTCTTCGTTGGGATTAGTAATCCTAGGTTTTGGATTTGCGGTAAAGCTTGGAGAGTAGGTCTCAGTTTAGGGCCCAGTGATCCGGTGAGGATTGCGGTAAAGCCTGAGAGAATAGGAGGCAAGAAAATTCCTCACGATGTAGGTGGAGAGATTCGGTGGCATCCATGCTTGTTTGGCCTAGTGATCAGGTGGAGATCACGGTAAAGCCTATTATGTCATGTTTAGTATGTTGACCTAGTGATCCGGGATGGATTACGGTAAAGCCTAGCTTCTATTGATGAGGGGAGGTGGTTTAGCCTCAGAATGACCTAGTTGGTTCTTTTGGTTTTAATCCTACATTCATGCTTGGAATATGGCACGAGGGTGAATTGCTAAAGAGAGATTTGGCTCAACCATTCCATGGTTGGGTGGACCATGGCAGTCCCATCTCGGGTTTGGATTTTTCATCATCATTATAAGGTTATTTCTCCTTGTATTTCTATGAGCATTATACTAGTTTATATGTGGATCATATGGTTGTGTTTTCCTTGGTATTTCTGTTGCTATTATGCTGCTTATGTATGTGTTTGATGACAATAGCTATGTATGGATTTCATCATGTTTTTACTTGTAAATGAATGAAAAATGTATCTATGACCTAATAGATGATAATGCAACAAATGACATAAGGGGACAATGCTTGATAGCCATTCTCAGATAAGTATGAGACCCTTATGCTTAAATGAATTTATAACACCTATATATTACATATTTGTGATATGTTTGACAAAATGCCTTTCATAGCTAGTAGGGGTCTAGTTAAGGGCTTGTTCAAGTACTTTCGAAAGATAGATATTTTAGGCTAATTCTTCCTGTCCCAGATGGAATTCCATTTCGAGTCTAGTTGCAGTTTATCCATCTTGGCAATGTATCTACAGGCTTCTTTTAAATTGAAAAGACTCGCTGAATTTTTTCCCCACCTGATTTTGTCCTCAGTAGAGTCAAGGAGGATTTGTCATTTTTGAAGTTCTGAAGAAAGATCAAACCAAGATTGAGGATTATTATGGGGAGCCCAATTCTTTTGATCCAACCAGATTCTCCATTTTTCCTCTTTCTCACTTGGATTCCAATACCGGCTTACTTTAGTCTTCCCTATATTTTGCATGTCAGTCTTGATTTGATGGTATTGATCTTGATCCAGTTATGACCTTTGTTTCCAAGCGTCTTCCTAGAAGAGAGCCTTTTTTCCATTGCAAATCTCCCAGAAACTATGTTTTTGAATGTTATCCTTGTTCTCCCAGGCTTGATTCCAGATAATTGATCCTTTGATATTTCCATTTCGCTTGATGTTTTCTCTTGCGAAAGGGAATGGGTGTACTATCTTTACATAGGATTCCCTAAGGGGATTTGGAATCTAATCCATATCCATAAGGTTTGGGCACCCAGGGCTTCCCCAAAAGGTCTGTGTCTCTTAAACCAAGGCCTCCATAATTTTTAGGCTTGCAAATATTTTACCATGCAACCAGAGCCCATTTCTGCTTAACCTCTCCACCTCTCCATAAGAATTCCTCTACATGTTTATGATTTTGTTTGAAATCACTATGGGGGTAGCCAAAGCCGAATAAAAGTAGAGTGGGATGGCCTGAAGAACATATTTAACAAGGACAAGATGATTTTCCATATTGAGGAATCTGAAGGTCCAATTGGCGATTCTTTTCTCCAACTTATTGATCAGGTCTTCCCAAATATCCCTGGAGAGTGGCATGTCTATCAGGGGAACACCTAGGTAGTTAGAGGGGAGGGTGTTGATGGGGAAGTCCAGAAGTCTGGCGATGTTTCTGCAAATCGACAACAGGGTGTTAAAGAAGAGCAACTTGGATTTCAGGGTTGATAGTGGTACCAGAGGCTGCAGAGAAGTCAGAATAAATTGACTTAAAGGAGGATGCTTCTCTGATTATCGAGAGTCCCATAAGAAGGGTGTCATCCATGAATTGTTGGTGCATGGAGGGGGGAGCATAGGCATAAGGTTGGAGCCTTGAGAGCTTGTTAGAGTGCAAAGTAGCAGAAATAGAGAGGGTAAGACCTTCAACCATGATGACAAAGAGGAAGGGAGAGATAGGATCTCCTTGTCTGATGCCCCTGGTAGGATTGATGGGTTACAAAGGGGAACCATTCACGAGGATGGAGAAAAATTCTCTCGACACCATTGCCATGATCCATTTGATGCTATCTTTGTGGAACCCAAATGTTTCCAGAACTTGTCTCATATACTCCTTGTTGATTTTGTCGAAGGCTTTGGACATGTCCAATTGAATCATCATACTAGGTTTTTTTGAGTTTTGAGAGAGAGGATGAACTCATGAGAAAAGATGATACTATCCAGGATTTTCCTACCTTCCACGCAACCAGATTGGTGATGGGAGGTAAGGAGAGGCAAGATGGATTTTATCCAATTGATGAGGACTTTGGAGATGATTTTGTAAATGACATTGCAAAGGGCTATAGGTCTGAATTTGTTCTGGGATTCAACGGTTTTGCCTTCGGGAATCAAGGTAAGGAAAGTGGAGTTCATGGCTTTTAGGACATACTTCTGAATCCGAGACTCTTCCACAAGGGCATGGACTTCTAGTTTGAATATGGGCCAACAAGATTTGTAGAAGTCAATGGTGAAACCGTCCGGACCATGGGCTTTACCATTAGGCATTCCCATTATCACATCTTCAACTTCCAGGAGGGACACTTTTCTTAGGAGCATTCTGTTATGCTCTTCAGTGAGGATTTTGGGGATATGGTTGGTGATCTTTCTAATTTTATTAACTTGGTCATTCCTTGGCTCTTTGAGAATAGAGCCAAAGTAATGAGTGAGTTCAACTTCCAACTCCACATGGGAGTGAATGAGATGACCCTCTCGGTTCTTCAGAGCCAAAATTATGTTGTTCCTCCTGTGTTGTATCATTGATTTATGGAAAAATAATAATATTCTTTTCCCCACATTTCAGCCAATTGATTCTAAATTTTTGTTGCCACAACTTCTCTTCCTGGATGACTCTTTCTTCCCAGCTTTGTTGTAATCTTCGTTCCTCTTTATTTTTGCTCTCTGTCAACCCTTCTTCGATTATATTTTGTTGGAGAAGTTCCAATTTGTGATCCAATATATATATATATATATATATATATATATATATATATATATATATATATATATATATATATATATATATATATATATATATATATTCATGATGATGTTGCTGAATGATTCTCTATTCCATTTTCTGATTTCCTCTTTGATATATTTTAGGTTTTGTTGGAATTTATACATTTTGTTGCTTAATCTGGTGGGAGGATTTGACCACCATTATTTCATTTTTTCCCTGAAGTCTGGGTGATCCAACCAGAAGGCTTCGAATATGAAAGGTTTATTTTTTTGGCCATTGGAAATTTGATTCTTGAGAGAGATAGTCCAATGATTTGAGCCTGCTTGTGGGAGAATTCTTGCCTCTGTTTCCCAAGAGGTGAGATAAGTTGCCTCTGATAAAAGGAAGTGGTCTAACCGTGAGGCTATTTGATGATCTCATCCTCTTCTGTTATTCCAGGTAAAAATGCCATTGTTGGTAGGTATGTCTACGAGGTTGAGGTTTTCTATGGTAGTAAAGAAATCCTCAGAGTCCTTATTGAGCTTTCGGATACCATCTCTCTTCTTAGCTAGATTAGTTATCATATTAAAGTCACCTGCTATGATTTTGAAAGGAAAGTTTATAGGATCAAAGAGGATGGAGATGCATTGGAGCATTTTATTTTGATCTATAACCTTGTGTGGGGCATAAACATTTGTTATGCTGATACTCTCATTGGTGCCTATGATACTGAAGACCACAGTTATGGAATGATGAGTGGCCAAGGAGGATATGAGTTCAGACTTGGAGTCTTTCCATAGGGTCATTATTCCTCTCGACGAACTTCTTGTTGAGTTGGATAATATGTTGTAAGGCTTGAAATGAGAGTTCAGAAGGATAGGGGGTATACCGACTTGAGTTTGGTTTCTTGAATTAGAAGGATATCCAGATTATCAGACATAATTATGTTTTTCAAGATTTGTTTTTTCCCAAGACAATTCAGCCCTCTAATATTCCAAGAAATGCAATTCATTGACATGGAGAAGGATTAAGGGCCATAGCTTTTACCTTTCCTTCATTGATTAGCTTGTCTCCCAGTTCTTGGAGGAGTTGACTGGTGGTATTTCTATCTCTTTTCCAACTTGGGCCTTTGAGGTTGAGTCCCCCTACTGGAATATTTGCTAAGATTTCTTTTGATGCTGTATTTTCTTAAATGGGGTGGAGTGCTCTGAGTTTTAAATCCTCTTGAGGAGATAAGAACCTTTAATTTTTTGTAGCTAGTGTTCTGGTATGGCCTTAATTCAATTTAATTTCCATTGCTCTGTAATTGTTGCTAAATCTACCCCTTCCATAGCTTCTTCTATGGCACTTTCCTCTTGTGTTACTTTTGTCGCCATTTTCTCTATTTCTATATCATTTTGTGCATGCTCCTCCCCATTATTCGTATAGACTGTGTCCCTATCTTCGTATTCTCTGTCGGATTGGTTCAGTCCCTCTTCTCCCGCTTCATCTCTTATTAGGTAGTTGGGATCCTTTTGCTCCTGAGTGATGTTTAGTGCCTCGAACCAGTTTTGACTTGACTCTTTGTATTGATTCTTCTTGGGGATCACCTTGTTCCTGTTATTCTTATTCCTGAAGATGACTTTAGTGAAGCCTTCATTGACTTTTTTTTTTTTCTCGTCTTCTCTGGAGATTGAGGGGTTTTGTTAAGAGGACAGTCTCGGAAGAGATACACATGCTCATGGCACTCACTGCATATGAAGGGGATATGTTCATAGAATATACTTTGAAGCCATAATTCATCCCTGAATATTAATTTAATTTCTTCTAGAAGGGCTCTAGAGACATTAATGTATACACAGATATGGGCATAGGAAACATAATTTCATGTTCTAGTACCTTCAGACATTTTTATATACTTGCCCAGCTTGTATCTTATAGTTTGTAAGACCGAACCCAGTAATTAGTTGGTAAGGAGTAAAGGTGAACCTAGACTAGAACTCTTGTAGGAGGTCAAAGATGATTGTGAAGAATACCTTGGATCCCAACTGAAGTCTTATTTCTCTCTTGGGTGCCCATTTGCTTTGAATCCACCAATTCAAGGCTCTTTCAGTTGGCTAGATGCCCATAAACTTGCATATTACTGCACGTTCTTGCATGTATTGTCTGTAGATTGCTACTCGTAAGTCCTGGATTTCCAGTTCCGTATTTTCATTGCTATGGGGTTGCAGTTGTTCTTTTTTTCCTCTGTTATTGCATCTATTCCTGAGATTTTGTTGGATTTTTGTCTATTAGGGAATGCATCTTAGGGGCCTTTCCATTTCTTATTCGAATACATTTTCTTTTATCTTTCTCTATTCTTTATTCCTTTAAGGCAGTTCCTTTTGATGAGAGCGTATTGTTCCTTCGTTATCCGAGTTTCCTCTTGTTGAGCAGAAGGCCGAGCTGGAGGCAAAATTTGTGAAAAATGAGTCTTGTTTTGGAGGCCTACCAGTGACCATGTCCTTGAAGGAATCGGTGCCAAGGTTCTGAAGCAGTTCCACCATGACAACCAGGGGACAATGTGACCTTGACCAGCCACACGAGGGGAGGCCGCGAAGAGTGTGAACACAAATTAGGTCACCTTCATTGTGGATGCCTCATCGTTTCTAGCTCGATTTTCTTTCTGTTCCTCACCCTTTTGTACTTGTTATTATGTGGCCTTAATATTTTTTATCTCATTGTTATTTACATGGTTTAATGTTGGTTATATGAATGGTTATTGTCATATTTATTTCATGTATTTACTTGTAAATGAAAGGATAATGGATGTAATACCTAATTGATGTCAAAAAAAATAAAGGAAGAGGGTGATGATCCTTCTTGTTAAGTCTCATATGAGTTATCAATCATTTATGTTATGTCTTGTATTCATTTCCTATAGATTGCATTGATGCCAAGTGTTTGACAGAATGTCAGTCTTGGTTGGTGATGGTCAGGACTAGTCTTGGAGTTAGATTTGATTTGTAAGTCTTCTCATCATGTAATTTATGGATTCTGAAAGCTACATGGCTTTTTGGGCAATGACCTAGATTCTGGGATTGAAAAGTTGCACAAATCTCGGGCTCACAAGTATAGGTTTGAGGAGAAAAGTCCCTAGATTCATGCATGCCTTGTTGTGCAAGCATTTGGAGCCTCCCAGATGAACCCTTTTCCATATAAAGGGAGCATCCAGGGGTTTAATCGTATAAAAATCACTGGGACCCAGGGGGATGGTCACGGGAATGACTGGGATGAATTATGGGAGTCCTATAGCAGGTGAAAAAGGTATGGTATGGTGTGTTTTCATCGGTTCCACCTCCTTAACTGACACATAGGGATTCAAATCTTGTCATAGTAACTTCTCGTTGCATATTTACCCTGGTTGGTCGGTTACTTGGGTAGTTGTGGGAGGAAGGCCATTCCCTCAGACTAGATGGGTTGTGTGTTGGTCATGCATTCACATTGATTGCATATGTGTTTCTTATGTTGTAAGACCTTGTTCTTATTGCATTTGCAAGGTGTTGATCATGGTTGTAGTGAGGTCATGGGAATTTGATGGTGTTGTTGTGGAGTGTGTCATCATGAGTGTATGCTTGATTATGCAGTGTTATGCACGTTAGTATTCACATGTGGTCAAGTGTACATCAGTATGATGGTTGTTGTTATGCATGTGGTCATGGTATGTGTAGTTGATATGGTCATGCATTGATGACTTGACTCTGGCTAGAATGATGGTTATATGGTTATATGGTTATGTTTTATATTTCTATATGTTGTCATGATTATGTTTTGTAGGTTTTAACCCTGTACATAAATTACCTGCATACGAATTCTAAAAAAAAAAAAAAAAAATGGCGAGAGCATAAAAATAAAACAAATATACACAAAGGTTTGCCCTTGGATCCCAAAACTGGGACTACTAGATTGATTTTTCATTATATTCCTTTCAATGTTACAATACATATATACATATATATCTATATATATAAATGCCAAAGCATCCATAAACCCCAATCCATAAACCCTGTATTAGAACCTAACGTAGTTCCCTTGACTGGATCCATAAAATACCATGGGAAGAAAACCATCATGCCTAAAACCATGTGCGAAAAACATGCACAAAACCATAGGTAGGTTCAACCACCTAATATAGGGTCCAAAAAACAATTTCCCCAGGGTGCTGCCACAGACCTCGTATAGTGATGCTGCCCACCTCAAACCCCTTGACAGAGGGGTTTTTTTCCCCCTACTGACCTCCCCCCTCCGCTGCGTCCGACACAACGAAGTGGGGGTTGGATGCCGCCCCTCGAACTCCCACAACAAAAGGGGGGTTGGGCTGGAAAGAATATAACACACACCCAACATGTTTTACATGTATTACGCTGATTTTTTGATCCTGTAGATGAGGTATCCTATCTGAATTATGCTAAGGTACATTGGTTCATTGTGATTTAGTTTAGCTAACATGATATACCTTGCAAGAATAATATCAAGATGACTAGCAAGATGGCATACTACAATTCTAGAGACCCCCCTATGGATAAGATGAGTAAAGTGGTGTTAGGAACTCTTATGATTTGGCAGACACACTGAGAATCTTAAAGGTAGAAATAAGGAGTTATAAGTTAGACAATGACAAAATCATACAGGCACATGAGAAACAAGCAGAGTTAAATACAGTGATACTTCAGAGTTTGTTAGAATTGCAGTGACAGGGACCACTTTGGATCAAACATGAGCAGGAGGAAAAAAGTAATGGGGAATATGGCAATAGGTTTCATCGTGAGTACAGATTAGATAGAGAGGACATGATCAAAGATAATAGGTACTTGGACACTCTCGATAGGAGAGGTGATAGACACATGTACTATTCTAGTTTAGGCTCAAATAGGAATTATAATCATCATCATTATCATCTTTACAGGGGGTGTGACAAGGGATATTTTCCAGATAATTTTAAGAAAGAAAAGACAGCTACATATGATGGACATATGAAGAAATCGTAGGATGAAAGACATGGTTGCTTTGTGTGAGGAATTTCTTCAGGTTGCATGATTATTCATAGAAAATGAAAGCAAAGATAACCATTTTCAATCTTAAAGGGAAAGAAAATATATGGTGGGAGGATGTGAATAATGTTAAAGGTATTTGGGAGGATAAATTGACTTGGAATGAGTTTGATAGGTTTTTCAAGAAGAATTATTTCTTAGAAAGGTACTGTGATGATAGAGCTAAGGAGTTTTATGAGTTGCAAATGGGTTCCATGATAGATGATGAGTATACTAGCATGTTCTTGGAGCTGTTGAGATATGCGCCTTACCTCAAGGAGGAGAATGCCAAGGTTAAGAGATTCATTAGTGGATTACCAATAGTATACAGAGACCACATTGAGTTCGATGCACTTAGATCGTTGGACGAGGCCATTTGAAAGTTGAAACATTGTTATGAGCAATTGAAGCACAAAGTTGAGCCTAAGCATCACTCAAATGAAAATGAGAAGGTTAAAGGAAAATGGACACAAAAGTGGGGAAGACCTCAAGATACAAGTAAGAAACATGTGCTCCCTTACAAGAAGTTTAATACAGTTGAGAAGGGACATGGAGAGCAATAGATTAGAGGTGATGGTAGAACACCGTTGCAGTGTTGGATATGTGGCAAGGATTATCGTAAGAGGGATTGTCCGCAGTATCAGGATGGTAGACCCCAGATCTATAATGCTCAGGAGGTGCATATAGTTGGGGATGTTGGTCATAACGTTCCTCGGATTTATACTATTGTAGACAACAGGCATGCAGATCATCAAGAATCTATCATCGATATGGACACTAATCTTTGTGATCAAGTTGTTTCTATTTTGATTGATCCTAGATCTAATTATAGTGATATTAATCCCGACCTAGTGGATAAGTGTGATTTGAGAGAATAAGTGCATGCAAAATCTTGGTTGGTATAGTTGGCTATAGGCACAAAGAAGAGATTTCACCTTTTGGTTAGAGCTTGTGCATTTGAGTTAAATGGTATGCCTACAACAACACATTTGAATGTACTGCTGTTGGGATCGTAAAACATGATTTTGGGTATGGATTGTGTAGTATACCTGGGGCGATATTATGGGGTACAAAGGGAGGTACCCAAGGGAATAATGAAATAATGTGATAGGCCTTAGATAATAAATAAAGTGGTTAACCAACATCATGTAAGGGACCACAAGTAGTTAACAATAATGTGATAAGCCCATTGTATTATATATATGGTATTGAGAGACCCATGGTATTGTATGTATAAAGCCTATATAGAGGCTAGAGATTCCCTATGGAGATATGTGAAGGATTATTGTATTGGAAAACATATGGCTTGTGGATTGTTCTCCTTAAGGGGTGATTGTATGGTGTTAACCTACCTGAAGGGTTTTGATTAATAAAGAGAAGCATTTCTATATTCAGATCTTGTTATTTATGGGCATATTTCTATTTTTATATATTTGCGGGTCAAATCTATTATAGGTGGTAGGCTTCATACATACAATACCATGGGTCTCTCAATTCCATATATCTAATACAATGGGCTTATCACACTATTGTTAATTACTTGTGGTCCATTACATGATGTGGGTTAACCACTTTATTTATTAACTATGGCCAATTACATTATTACATTATTCCCTTGGGTACCTCCCTCTGTACCCCATAATAACCCCCCTAGGCATACTACAAAGACTTTCATCCTCATGCCCATGGCTGATCCGAAACGACCCTTGTCACTGCAATTTTGACAAACTCTTAAGAAGGATAGCATTAACCTCTTCTTGCTTCTCTTGTGCCTGTATGATCTAGTCATTATCTGTCTTACAACACCTTATCTCTTCCTTTAAATTGCTCAATGTAATTGCCAATCGGAAGGATTCCCAACACCATACTGCTCTTTAGATTCATAGGGAGAGTCCTTATAGTCAACCATATTGCTAGCCATTTGATATTTCTTCCTGTAATGCATAATATTTCAGATAAACAAAATCATAGTAAATCAATGCACCTTAGTATAGCTCGGGGAGGATACCTTGTCTACAAGATTACCAAATCAACATGATACATTTATAAGATAATCATAACAACATATAGACATAAGCAAATAAATGTATCAACACATAAACATCACTCTACTTAGGGTCCATTCATCCATGCAAGGCCATATAAACAATGCATGATATGACCTCATGCATGACAACCACCATTAATCCATTGTACACATTTCCACATGCAACCAACAGTATGCATAAGTAATGACTAATCAACTACACATACACATAAATACATGTAGTCGAACATAAGCAATGAGTTCTTGTAATCAACCTACAAGACTGATACATGTAGTCAAAGTATTCAAGAATGTAACCTAGCCTACAAGGATGTAAGTAGGTGACATAAAATCAACATGTAAGTGACACATAACCATATGAAACTAGCCACATACTCATGACAATTACATTTCACGAAATCAATATCAAATTCTCCATGATAACCATACTACAACCATAGTCAATCATCAAGCATATGCAACAAGCACATGAAGGGCAAGTGTAAGAGGCACACATGGAACTGACATGCATGCATGACCAACACACACTAGCCATCTAGTCCAAGAGTTGAAGTGCTCCGAAACGACATTTAGGAACAACCTAGTCCCACATCCACCCAAGTAACCATGCCACTGGGGTAAACATGAGACGAGAGGATACTATGATCTTATTCAACCTCCTATAAGACCTTAAGGAAGTGGAATCGACGAAACTTCATACACAATCATCCAACATCATCAAAAAACCCTCAGGAGACAAGTCAACCACTCAGATAACCTGTCCCTGGGTCTTACTTTTGTTCTAGATCTCTTAGGTCATAGTTGCTCTCATGCTATGGGAAAGGGAGCAATTAGAAACCCAAAGTCAATTTCACATGCTTGCCTTCCAGCGACCAGAGACAAAAGTTGTCAGTTCTGTGCCAGCGACCTCGGTCACTGCCCATAATGGTATGATAGCTTAGAATCAGTAAAAATACAGGGAAACAGTGATTTAAAAGCAATAAGCTGAAAAAGACCATAACCAAACCCCTACCAGGCATGGCATGCATTTCTCCAAACATATCATCAACATGTAACCTAGAAGTGTAAACAACAAAATTAAGTGTAGGGACCTCATACTTATCTGAGAATTGCTATGAACCATTGTTTCCTCATGTCATTTGCTGAATTATCATATATTAGGTCATAGACACATTATCCATTCCTATACAAGTAAGAACATGCTAAGAGCCATACATAGCTGCTGTCATAAAAGATACATATAACCAGCATAATAGGAACAAAAGTACCATAAACATATCAGCCATCAAAATCCACATATACAATAGTACATTTCAACATGAAAATCAAGGGAATGAATTTCTCATTAATGAAGCAATAAACCAACCGGAGATGGGACTACCACGTTCCACCTGACCATAGATTGGTTGAGCCAAGTATCTCTTCATCCAATCACCCCCGTGTAATATTCCAAGCATGAATGTGGGACTCATAGAACACGTCAAAAACACCGATCAACATGGATTCCACTGGAGTTCTCTGCCTACACCGTGAGGTATTTGAGTGCCTCCTAGTCTCTCAAGATTTACTATGCATCCACAGTTCGATCTAGGGATCATTAGGCCCTACACCAAGACATACTCTCCAAGATTTACCGTGCATCCCATCTTAGGATCACTAGGGCTAATGAAGAGAAAACACACCTCTTGGATTTATCGTATATCTCGCCATTCACCGACAAGGATTCCTAGGCCCACCGAGGCACACAATATGGATTTACCACAACCCACATTCTGGTTCAGGGGTTACTAGGCCAGTGGCTTCGTTATCCTTAGTTTGGTTTAGGGAACAATCAGGCCATGCGCTTGTCAATTCAGAGATCTACCCCACTCATCTTCAAATCCAATCTGGCCATCTCACATAAACCGTATGAGGGAACCCATCTCATCAAAGCTAGGTTAGGCTGAAAATACTGTTGCACCTACAAAAACCCATGCCGTGGTAGAAAAGAACCTCATGCAATCCCATGCATGACAAATCTAGCAATGAAAATACACATGCAACTCATTACCTGCAATGAAGCTTGTTGTAGCTGCTTGATCCTTCCTTTCCCTACTTGATCTTTGCTTCCTCTTCCCTTCTTTGCCTTTCTTGCTTCGATGCCAAAGTGCTCCAAGAAAAACTCTAATTTTCCAAGAGTATGAGAGAGAGAGAGAGAGAGTAATGAGAAAGCTCCAACATTGAACCAACAAAAGCCATGAACTGGTCCTCAGAAGCCCTTTTATGAGTGAGGCTTCTATTTTCTTCATTTTCTATTATTTTCCTTCATTTTTCTCCTCACATGCAACCTGTGCCCTTTCACCTCATTTTCTCCTAATTTCCATTATTTTCATAAATAATTATGGAAAAATTCCATTTTTCCTTTCCAAAGCCTTAGCCATTGGCTTTTCCAATTTACTTAGCCATAAACAACCAAATGAACACACCCTAGGATGTCTGGCCCAACATTCAACTTGGAATACATGTCCCATCAACCATGGTTATTACTTTTGATCCAAGTGGATATTAGTGGCCACCTGCCAAGTCCACCTGGAACCCCACCATTGTTTCTCTCAGCATTTTCAGTTTCCTTAATTGTAGCACAACTTACTATTTTTAGCAGTTTTTGGGGTCCTGAACTTCTGGAGCCGTTTTGAGGCCCTAAACGACGTTTTTTGGGAAATCTGGGGCCAACATGGGTCCATGGACCGATGTTTCCCTTCCCAAAGTGGTAGTTCTCAGATAGATCTTTCTAACGAGCTATTGTACGCGTCAAACGGAGATCGTATGCCAAAGTTACGACCCCGAGAAGTTGATGTACCAATTTACCCAAACGGGGCCCACAGTTTGGCGTTTCATCTCCTAGGGTTAGGTTTTGGAATGTTAAGGGTTTTCCATTGTTTCTCAACAATAAATAGGCCTTCGAGCCTCATTGTAACACAGTTCAGAGGCATGTAGCCACCACATCTCTTCTCAAAGATAAGCTACCATCGCCCTAGCTAGTTTATTTCCATTTCTGGTTGTAAGCATATTTCAGTATTTTCCATTAATGAAATGAAGTATTATTTCTGCTGCATCTTTGTGTATATGGTTATCTGTATAATTTGTTGCGTTCCTGTTTAAATCCGGATTAGTGGTATCGGAGCGGTCTGCTTTTTTCTCTATTTTTCTTTGCATGTCCCCAACAAGGTCAAGATATAAGGAGTTAGGGCTTGAACTGGTTGAACCTTTGCAAGACCAGCCTCGCAAATCCCGACGGCCTCCCATGGCAGATGAGAAGAAAGACGAGGGGGTAGGAGATCCCATCAAAATCTTGCTCGAAGAAGCCCTTGAGTGACAACGGAACGCGATGATGGACAACTTTGCCCAGATCCTTCAGCGGCTACCCAGAAGTGACGCATCAACTTCCAGCAGCTACCCTGGAAATGCCACGCCCTTTAAGGTACAAGTTAATTTTTAAATCCCCATATTCGAGGGTCAGATAGACGCAGATGCCATAGATAAATGGTTAAATATGCTAGAGGGTTATTTTTCTGTTCATGAATTTTCGAGTCGGGAAAAGATTGTTTTCGCTCTTCTCAAAGTAGCCCCCACGTCAAGGACTGGTGGGAAACCTACTGCGAGCAGAAGGATGAAAGTACTGGCTCACTATTTTCAGCCGCACCCACCTGGAATTCATTCAGGGATGCCATCAAGGAGCAGTACTACCCTGTCGGAAGCTATGAGGATGAATACATAAAGTGGACCACGCTGCGGCAGGGAAGGGACCAAGACGTGTCGGAGTTCACCAATCTTTTGCATACCCTTCACACAAAGTTGGGTATCAAGGATTCGGAGCAACATTTGATACTCAAATACTGTGGTTGCCTGCACAAGTACATCCAGGAAGAAATACAATTCCTGAACATCTCCTCGCTCGGTGCAGCATACCGATATGCCATCAAGGTCGAGTAGAAGTTTAAACAAAAGAAGCGAGACTTTGGATCTGCGAATCCAAAGTAGGGGAAAGGTGCCCCTAAACCACAGAACAAAGGACAAAGCCAAGGCGGGACAACCCAAGACAACCCATCGAAGCTGCAAGCAAAGAACAGTGCCGCGAAGCCGAAAAAGGACACTGGAAAATGGTGCGAGTTCCATAAGAGCTCCACTCACAACACAAGTGAGTGTCGGGCCAAGCAGTCACTGGTGGCTGAGCTAAAGGTTTCAGAATCAGATGCATGTTCCGACTCTGAGTCAGAACTCGATAAGGGGAATGAAAAAGGGAAGCAGATCATTGATGCGGATCCCAATGCCACTGTTGCTACCGCAAAGATCCAGAAAAATGAACCTGAAGATCCAGAGGAGGAGGAGCGTCTCTTCCACTCCCAGATGTGGGTAAAGGGCTCCCCGATACAGTTCATTGTTGATAGCGGGAGTCAAAAGAACCTCATTTCGGCAGAGGTCGTGAAGCGGTTGGGCTTACCGACCACAGCACATCCACAACCATACACCATTGGGTGGCTTCACCAAGGACGAGATCTTCGCGTGAGCCAGCAGTGTCGCCTTCCATATAACATCAAGCCCTTCACGGATGAGGTATTGTGTGACATTGCTCCCCTTGAAGTTTGTGATGTATTATTAGGACAACCATACTTGTGGAAGCGACATGCTGTGTATGAATCAAGGCCCCGTGTTGTTATTATTACATTGGGAAATAAGTTGTACAGGATACCAGAGGTAGAACCACCTACCGCCATCTCTTTGATTACTGCAAAACAATGTAGTAAGATCATTTCCAAAACCAGGAAATTTGTTTTCCTGATGATACGCCCTCAGGAAAGAAGAAGACGGTGGCCGCGGCCTCCAGACGGGGTCCCTCTGCACGACAACTATAGATGGACAAGGTTGTGGAGGAGTACGAGGACATCTTCACCTCCCTTGCAGGGGTTCCTCTGCACTGTCAGGTCAAGCACTCCATCGATCTGACCCCAGGTGCGCCACTACCCAATGGACCAATTTCTCGGTGCTCCGTTCTGGAGAACAATGAAATCAAGAGGCAGATTCAGGAGCTCCTGCAGAAAGGTCACATCCATCCGAGTTCATCGCCTTATGGGAGCCCGATCGTGTTGGTACAGAAGAAGGATGGGATGTGGATACTTTGTATTGACTATCAGGTGCTGAACAAGATCACTGTCCGTAATAGGTATCCGATCCCGCGGATTGATGACCTCCTGGACCAACTAAAGGTGGCAAAATATTTCAGCAAGTTCGATCTGAAGTCAGGATATCACCAGGTACCAATCGAACCCTCTAATGTGTGGAAGACTTCCTTCAAATCCAAGGAGGGCCTTTTTGAATGGTTGGTTATGCCTTTCAGATTGACGAATGCTCCTGCAACCTTCATGAGGCTAATGGATGACATCTTGTGTCCATTCACCAACTCCTTTGTAGTAGTATACTTGGATGACATTCTGATCTTTAGCCAGAGTTGGGAAGAGCACCTCCACCACATCCGACAGGTTCTCCAAACACTGCGGCAACACAAGCTATGTGCCAATTTGGAGAAATGCACTTTTGGCATGACCCAGGTTCAGTATCTGGGATACATCATTGATTAACAGGGGGTGCATGTCGATCCAGCCAAGATCCAAGTCATTCGGGATTGGCCATCTCCAACCACTCTAACAGAGCTCCGCATCTTTCTAGGTCTTGCCAACTTCTACCGCAGGTTCGTGTTGGGGTTTTCTCATATTACTTGGCCCTTGAGTCAAGTCACCAAGGGAGGGGGGAAAGCAAAATTCTTTTGGTCTGAATCTCAACAAAAAGCATTCATGGAGTTGAAGGATCGCCTCTGTATGACACCAGTGCTCGCGTTACCAGATTTACAATAACCATTTGAGGTCGAGACAGATGCCTCTGACTATGCTATTGGGGCAGTCCTTACTCAACATGGACATCCAGTGGCATATCACAGTGAAACACTTTCAGACACAGTCCGGAAGTACCCCACTTATGATAAAGAGATGTATTCCATTGTACAGGCCTGCCGAAAATGGAAGCATTACATTTTTGGGAAGGAAACAGTCATCCACACAGACCACCAACCCCTACAGTTCATACAGACTCAAGGGAAACTGTAGAATGATCGCCATCAGAAGTGGTCTACATACCTGCAACAGTTCCACTTGAATATCAAGTATAAGAAGGGCAGCAGCAATAATGTTGCAAATTGCCTCAGTCGACCACCGATCATGGCGTTAACCATCGTGCTCAACTCTTATGGGCACGAGACTTCTGATTGGCCACTTCTATACAAAAGCGACTCAGAATTCGGCCACACATACCAGACACTCTTGGAGGGTCGGCATGTTCCAGATTTTCACCTCCAGGATGCCCTGTTATGCCACCTGGGTCACCTTTGTGTTCCTTCAAGTGAGCGTGCCAAGATGATTTGGGAAGCACACTACAGTCGGGCTGCTGGGCATTTTGGGGTCGAGAAAACAGTGGCAGTACTGCAAAATTATTTCTATTGGCCGAATCTTCGACAGGATGTTGGGAAGTACATCAGATCATGTATTGCCTGTGCCATTGCCAAACCGATCATTAAGAAGCATGGCCTCTATACCCCGTTGCCTACCCCTAGTCGACATTGGGAATCCATCTCCATGGATTACATGTCAGGCCTCCCTTCCACTAAGCATGGAAATGACTGTGTTTTTGTGGTCGTCGATGGGTTCTCGAAGATGGCCATTATGGCGGCCTGCAAGAAGAATATCACAGCAGAAGCCACTGCTAAACTCTTCTTTGAATGAGTGTGGGTGCACTTTGGGATCCCACAGTCTATCATCTCAGATCGGGATAGTCGGTTTCTCAGCACATTTTGGTCCAATCTCTGGTCAATGCTAGACACCAAACTCATGAAGTCCACAGCCTTCCATCCTCAAACTGTTGGCCAGACAGAGGTTGTCAATAGGATGATTGTGCACATTTTGCGCATGTATAACTCAAATAATCCACGCACATGGGACGAGAGCCTCCCCTATGTTCAGCACAACTATAACCGAGCTCTTCACAGCTCCACTGGCCATAGCCCTTTTCAGGTCGGTTTGGGATTCCAGCCACTATGCCCCATTGATGTGGCCATGCCACTTGCAGCGACTCACATAAATTCAGCTCATGTCCAGTCCGAAATAGATAAGGCCACCAGCTTCATTGAGCGCATCCAACATATTCGCCAGCAGGTCCATGACATTCTTGAGAAATCAAATGCCAAGTACAAGCAGCGACATGATCAACATCGGGTGCCACACAAGGTTTAGGTGGGCGACAAAGTCTAGTTGCATTTGCAAAAGGAACGCCTTACTGGAGCCTATCGGAAATTGAGACCACTCCGATATGGTCCTTACACCATTATTAAGGCTATGGAAGACAATGCATTTGAGCTCATCATTCCCCCATTCCTTGGCCTGCACCCAGTGTTCAATGTGGACCGCCTTCGGCCATACTTTCCACCATTGCTAGACACATCCGACATTGTAGAACAACTCAAACCACAGAATTAAATACAAATTGCATGGAACAAGCTGCAACTGATCGGATCATGGACACACAGATCAAGAACACTCGCCAACAAAATATCCAACCGTATCGAGTTTTCAAAGCAGGCCAACTCCTTCAGTAGGGCAAGTGGCTCACCAGGGAACAAGTTCAGCAAAAGTTTCCTCATCTCATGGAGGAAATCAACTCAATGGGGACCATTGCTTCCTAAGGGGGAGGAATGATCCAGGTGGATATTAGTGGCCACCTGCCAAGTCCACCTGGACCCCCACCATTGTTTCTCTCAGCATTTTAAGTTTCCTTAATTGTAGCACAACTTACTATTTTTAGCAGTTTTTCGGGTCCTGAACTTCTAGAGCTGTTTTGAGGCCCTAAACGACGTTTTTTGGGAAATCCGGGGGCAACATGGGTCCATGGACTAATGTAGCCCTTCCCAAAGTGGTAGTTCTCGGATAGATCTTTCTAACGAGCTATTGTACGCGTCAAACAGAGATCGTATGCCAAAGTTCCGATCCCGGGAAGTTAATGTACCAATTTAACCAAACGGGGCCCACAGTTTGGTGTTTCATCTCCTAGGGTTAGGTTTTGGAATGTTAAGGGTTTTCCATTGTTTCTCAACAATAAATAGGCCTTCGAGCCTCATTGTAACACAGTTCAGAGGCATGTAGCCACCACATCTCTTCTCAGAGATAAGCTACCATCACCCTAGCTAGTTTATTTCCATTTCTGGTTGTAAGCATATTTCAATATTTTCCATTAATGAAATGAAGTATTATTTCCACTGCATCTTTGTGTATATGGTTATCTCTATAATTTGTTGCGTTCCTGTTTAAATCCGGATCAATTTTTAACTTTTATTACATGGAATTTTCACCAAGGCTATTACAATCATCGAGGGTATATGGAAGGTGGTGCACCTCTATTATGGCATGCGACTTGGTTATTATGGAAATTTGTTGGATGATGCTTGAGCTCAGATAGCAGTGTGAACCTCTGTGTTTGACATCTTTCCTTGGACTGGGGGTGCTTCCGCCACCGTTGCCCCCTCCCAACATCGTGGTAACTTAATTGGTTGCTTTCTTTTATCGTGTGTGGCCTCAAGCTTCTCTGAGAGGGATAAGGGTTTGATGCATAGTAACTGGATCAAACTTGTGAGATTTGTTGTGGATGGCTAGGTATTCAAGCTTTTAGCTCTCATTTATATCTCAGGGTAGTAGGTTTCCTCTTCTGAACAACTCTCCCATGGGGTTCTGCATTTGTAAAGGTCTCCCGTGGTGGTGGGGTGTCTTCTCTCAGGGATTATGAGTAGTGTTTTGTTTGTGAGGGGCTGGAATCTTCGAGTTGGTGATTAAATGTTTCACCATCGGACTGGGTCTTGGTGTCTAGCAGCTTCCCTGGCTGGATTGGTTAATGCTTTTATGGCGTGGTTGGGGATTTTCCCTGTAGTCATAATTCAGGTGTGGTTTAGTATTTTCATTCTCATTCTGCCTTTTCCTGGTGCCATTGGCCTTGCTACAATGCATTCATAGTTGGGCAATGCTCGTTCCCTCCCCCCGATTAAGCGAATTTCTGCTAGTCCGGGTGGTCGAGGATCTCACTTGTAAGTGGAAATGACGGAAGAGGTATCTCCATGCTCTAGGGGGGTGGTCACATTGTTGGCAAAGGAGGTCGGGCGACTTTCGGGGCTCTTGGTGGTCATGGTGGTTCATTGGTTGGTCGTGGGGGGACATCTCACAGATTTCGATGAGGGTTGGGGTGACATGGCGAAGGGGCGTAGGCAACCAAGGGAAAGTGAGACGACCCAAGTGTGGAGTAATGATGAAACGTCATTATTGTTTGGATAACTGTCGAGATTTGATCCCGTCTATACTGGACAACTAGGAAACCTTTGAGAAGGTGCAGCATGAAGAACGTGTAGCACTCATTGTTACATTGAACAAGATGCATTACTTCCAATTTCATGTTCAGGAACGAGTCGTGGTGGTATGGTGTAGTAAGAATTTTCTAACAGAGAAAGTGGAGAAGTTGGAGTCATGGATGGTGCACTTCGAAGAGAATGTATAGTGCCCTTTCCACCCTCCTCCTCCTCCAGGGACTGCTCTGAACAATCTTGCTTCTATTACTTCGTATGATTGAGCATGGTTATAGGAGTTTTTCTTGTTTTATATGTTTTTTGGTGCTTTTGATCTCTAGTTGTTCTTTTGTTTCTTTGTCATATGCTGATCGCAGTAGTCAACAAACCTGGTCGGGGTGAGACTACCTGCATTTTGAAACTGATGTACCCCTTTTTTAATTAATGAATAGAATTTTGACTTAATTTTTTTATATATTTTTAATATTATATTAATTTAAAATTATATTAAAGTATGTTTAATTTAGATGTATATTTAATATATATAAATTTAAAATTACTATTATTATTTAAAATTGTCAATTACTTTTTGCATGAGAGTCAGTATTAAGCAACTTTATATTACACTTATTTTAATAGTTAATGTGAAGAAAATTTTGTTATAAATAACTATAACACAATCTAGAAGATAAATGGTATTGGATGTGTATAGCTTTATAAGGAGCTATTTGGCCATGTTATTTTGATCTCTTAGATCTTGCAATTTGAAAAGGTAGATAAATGATATTACACTTGTACATACTTATAGTGAGCTATTTGGCCAAATTATTTTGATATATTTTAGATTTTGCAATTTGGAAAACTATGGATATGTATCATGTTTAGTGGGTGTTTGAATAGTGGGTGAAAAATAAAATTATTTGGTTATTTTTTAGTTTTTGTATTATGGAATTTTTTTGTAATATGAAAAAAATTTTGAGATAAAATTATTTGGATGTTTCTTAGTTTTGACAATATTGCGAATTATTTTATATACAACATTATGGGTATTAAATTTATTGGCATTCAATTATTTTATATTTGATTTGTTGCTAATTTATTTTTTATAAATTGGAAAATTAGTCAATTAAATATTATATATTTTGTTTAGAATATAAAAACTTAATATATTGATATTGTATAAATTTTAGAAAATTGTTGAAAATCTTGTAGATTATAAGGTGAGAATTTTATATAATGTAATCTAATTCAACATTATAATTATGCATTTGGAAATTGAATTCATTGTTTAGAATCAAGACATAATCCAAAATTAAAATAAGGCATGTAGGAGAGGCTAAGCTACTTCAACCACCTAATATGAAACATCTAGTAAAAACTCTAAAATATGGCTATGTCGTTCATAGGTAGCATAAAGAATTTAGACATTTTTGGTGGTGTAAAGTATTAGAATGACATCTTAGAGCAAGATTTAATACGCAAAACAAATTTTAAGAAGTTAAAAAGAACTCAATGGTTCCAACTACCTACTTGAACGTGCAACACATGTTACACGCTTTTTTTACTTTCACACACAACCACCAATTTATATTAAAACAATCTTTATGATTTAGAGTAATATTTTTTTGACATGGTTAGACTTACTATGTACCCATTTTGCCTCCACAATTATTATAATTTAAGTTGAATTTCCAAATTCTCTTTTTAATGAGATTCTTGTTGTGTAATACATTACAAAATTACAAGTTATTTTTAATTAGATTTTAGTTATGTAATACATATACAAAATTATAAGTTATTGATAATTGATTCTATTTTTATTATAAGTTATTTTTAATTAGATTCTAGTTACGTAATAAATATACACAATTATGAGTTATTGATAATTGATTCTATTTTATTATAAGTTTATGTTGATGTAATATTTCCCTTTTCATAATAACATAAGACAATGACACTTGTTTTTAAGCATATTTATATAATAAATATTTTACAATCAATTTTTTTTCTTTGATTAATAGCTATATACCCCCTTACATATCACAACCATATGACTACCCCCACTTTTAAATTGTCTTTCCCTTAATTAATATGCATATGCCCCTATACATATCACAACCATATACCTATATACACCTTTAAATCAACTGTGTTTCCCTTATTAATTGTCATATGCCTTGTACATATCAAAATCATATATGTTGCCCCATTTTTAAAGGATGGAAACATAATTTAGTTTTCTCAAATTCATATTATAAAATTTCCATATTCAAAACACATCTTTTGCAATGTGCTCATTTTGTATTCTACAATGATTAGAATTCAATCACTAGATTCTAGATGTCTTTGTTCTTTTTTATATGGTAAATTAAAAAATTGTAAGTTGCTAATAATGTTAATATTTGTCTTTTTGTTTCTATGTAATTATTAGAATTCAAACATTACCTTTGTTCTTTGATACATGGTAAATTTAAAAAACTATAAATTGCTAGCAACTCTAATATTTATCCTTTACTTCTATTCTAACTGTATGTAAATATAATCTTTTTCTTTAACAACATAGGACACTATCCATATTTAATTTTCAAGCATATTAATAAAATAAATACCTTACAATCAATTGCTTTTCCTTGAGTTAGTTGTAATAGTTCCTCTTATCTCACAAGCATATGCATAACCAATTGCAAAGAATAGGAACATGTTTAGTTTTTCAAATTGATAACCTTTACATCATAAATTACTGATATAAAAATGCATCTTTTGCATTTTTTTTTAATGAAATAGACTCAAATTTGTATTTTATTAACCTATTTTGAAATTAAAATATACATTTTTTGCCTCCATCTATATGCAACCCATGGGGCTTAGGTATGATGTGGATGGATATTTTAAATTGTATACATTGGTTAAATAACATCATACATGCTTTTGTACCTAATATTTTTCATTGAACTTTTTAGATGATTTCCAATTAGATTGACAACTTTAAAATTTTTCACTAGATAGATTGCTAAAACTTCAAAATCATTATTAGTTTGATGGTCTAGACCTCAAGAAAATTGTATTTTATGATTTCCTTGAGGTCCTTGAATGGCCCCCCTAATCTCATTATCCCCCTACATGCCTCAAAATCTTATAATGTGAAGTTATGCCACATATTTTGACTGAATGAAGTTTCTGGATTTAGATTTGGAGAGGGCAGTACATCCACCCCATCCAAGATCATGACATACATGATACAATAAGCTAATATTGTTGTAGACAAAATTTCTTTACAATTACAATAAAATAAGTAATGAACAAAAAAATCATGCATAAGTTATATCATGAGCTAAGACTCATGAACAATGGGAAAATGTCCTTAGGGGTTTCACCCAATTCCAAATTGACCTAGATAATGTAAAAATTAATATAATTGTATTTCAATAAAAAAATGTTACAAGATTAAATGACTTATCCATACTCATCAATACATCCAAGTTATACCATACATATCTTAACAAACAATATATGAATGTACACCTACATCATCGTAAATTACAAATTAACTACGAAAAAAATAACTAGTTTGATAACTAGCATTTTTGTTCAATCTATAAAAAATAATATCTTGTTCAATTTATAAAAAATAAATAAAATTGTTTCACATCAACATTAATGATCTTTTCTTTCACTATTCTTTAATTTTTCTAATTTAAAATTAAGCTTTCCCAATCAATTATATTCATAGAACATCTGGAAATTTATAATAATAATAATAATATCCTAATAAAATTAAACACACTTATTTGGAAAAAAAAACCACTTACATATACTACTTTATTACTAAAATTTATAAATTACAAAATTACAAAAATATAAATAAATATTTTCAATTTTAATCATTTAAACAATTTTATAAAAATATACCTTTCCTTTCCACGCATTGTTAACCATTATCAAACCAAAACAATACAATACGTTGGAAAAGCTCATAACGAAAGAATCACTTTGAATGTGTGATTATTTTTCCGATATGCAATATCCATACTCGGTAATTATCCAAACAAATATTTTATGAATATGCATCTTTTTCCAATACTTTTATGATATAAAATATATAATTTATTAAAATATTAAATTTTTTCCCAAATATGTATGCAATATATTTTATTTTAGGTTAGATTAGAAGTGGATATATATTATTTATTTACTATATTTTTTGGGTTTTGATTTTCTATTTCATAATAGAATTATTATTAAATTTAATGTTTATTATATATTTTAATTTATGCATGTAAATAAGATTTAGAAATTCAGTATCCATAATTTCTAATTATTATTATTCTTTATTTTTTTTTATAAAATTTTAAATAATATAATAAAAATATTTACTTTTACCATAATTATTAAAATACATTATTTTGTGTATATGTACGTAGGATTTAGAAATTCGCTACCCAGTATATTATTATTAATTTTTTCTCTTAATAATTATTTTATATCTTATATTTTAAAATTTATATAAATAATTTTTAATTTTAATATATATTATTAAAAAAAATTATTTTAATTAAAAAAATTATTTTTTTCTGCAAATCATAAACCTTTAATACTTCAAAAGAATATTAAAGACATATGAACATGGAAATAATTAGGGAAGTGAAGCAACTTAAATTTTAAAATTAAATTAAATTAATTATAAAAAAAATAAAAATAAAATGTGGAACAAAAGTTAGGAAATATCCCTATTTGCTCTTGTGCTTTTTATGAAGAGAAAAGAAAAGTCCTCCTACTTCTTATTTGTTCTTGTGATATGAGATTTGGAATTAATATATAAAATCAAAATGAAAATAATATGATTATATGAATGAAATAGAAAACTTTATCAAATCAATAAACAAACTTACTACTTGTTTCCATTTATATTGGTTTATTATATGTAATTATTTACAATGAATTTTTCCTTGTGAATTATCATTAATCCTGAAGAAACTTTGATGTATTTGAATTTTATTGTTTATGTCTCAGATATTATTTAAATAAATAAATAATTCATGTGTAGTAACTATTTTTTATTTGTTCCCCGGATGCAGGTGTCTAAGGCTGCTTTCATTGGGATGGGACTGGAGTGGGCTGAGCAAAGCCGCCACCTGCCAGCCCTGTACAACGGAGCCAGATCCATGTGGAGGGAGGATCACAAGCAGGTGGGTTTAACTTGGTTTAAGGGAATGTTTGCTGGTGACATTAATACTCTGTTCACCTCCGCACGTGCTGCCTTGTTTCGGCTCTCGGCTCCCATGAATGCCACAGTTATGGTGGGAGGGTCTCGAGGCAGGGAAGGTGCATATTAACTAGACTCCACCATGGGTTTATTCTGCTGCTCCTTGTGTTGTGTTGGTTGGGCTCTGGCTCAGCTAGCTCGAAGCCTTCATCTACTTCTCTGACTTCCGCTGCTGCTTTGCGCTCCTGTCCGATAGTTTTTGTGTTTGGTCTGAGACATATCTCTCCGGTGGTTTGTTCTGTAATCCATAAAGGCGTTGTCTCTGCTGTCATGCCTCAACTCTGCCAAAGAATTCTCAGCCGCAGAGGCACCTCTCGGGGTGCTCCTTCTCGCCCTTCTTCCGGTGATGCTACTTCGAGTCAGCACCCTCGCTCTTGTAGCGGAAGAGGGAGCATTTTGAGGCCCATCAATTTCTTGAACCCAGCTCCCCAGGTTCCTCGTCTTCGCCCTCCTTCGGCTCTGCAATCTTTACATTCAACTGCTCCCTGAATCGTCTTCGGATCATTGCCCATGTATCTGTGCTCTTTCTCAAGGAAGCCCAAGAAGAGGGCGAATCCAGTGTTCTTCGAGAGGACCAGGGAACAGTTCCGATGCCAATTGCAGGTTCCTCGCGAGACATGGAAACGCTGGCCAGCAACGTCAATGACACAATGATGGACCCTGCGCCCCCGGTTTCGACTGCGAATGAAGAGGCCCAAGCCCAGGACCTGGCTGACGGTGGATGGTGCAGGATCGTGGAGGACACTCCTGAAGTTTAAACCAAGCTTTGCAGCTTATTTTCAGGTTATGCGGCCCAATAGCGAGGGCTTTTTGTCAATACTGTCAATCTTTTGTATCTGTTGTTGTGTCGAGGTCAATCATGTTTGTTTTTTTGTAAATTTGGTAAGCTCAGGAAGGCTAAATTGTGTTCCTCTGGATCCCCTACGCAGGACTGCAAAACATGGTCTTGTCCAACATCTATGCTCTGGACACTTTCTGTTTCATGCTGCCTTCCCTTCTAGACAGTTGGTTCTTTTTGCTCGTCATGTTGTAATTTTAGACTTTTAATGTGAATAATAGAAATAGTCTTATTTAGAAAAAAAAAAAAAAAACTAACTATTTTTTATTTGTTACCTTTTGTTTTTTCCAAATCAAACTATGATCTTATTTATCAAATAAAAATACATTTCTTAAACATACTAAAGTAGAAGGTTTAATTTGACTAGCCAATTCTATATTATCAAAATAGATTGAATTATCTTTCTCACAAATTTGTAGAGATATGTTCTACAATCTAACCAAATAAAAAGTAGTAAAATTATATAGTTTATTAATCAAATAGTAAATTAAATTAACTTATATTTCACATCTTCAACATTTGCAATGATTAATTTTCTTTAAGAGCTTTCTATATATTGATGGTTGAAAGCACTTCTAACAAGCACCTTAGGAAAGAGATCTACAAAGTCAACTAGATAAACAAGAAGGTCTTATGTATCAAAAATATCAAGAAAGGTGTCCTTAGCCTCTTTTTCCTAATCTTTTGGGAGCCAAAGTATGTTTAAAAATGTTCAAGTAAAGTTGTTCTTTTTTCCTGACAACGCCATCAAGTTTAGAGTTAGCTTGCTCCCTCTGTTCCTTTGTCTACTAAGTTTGAATTGCATTTCCCTAAGGACCACTAAGTAACCTTCAATACTTTATGTGAATTTCTTAAAGAGAAAATGTGAAAAATATAAAAGAATGGATAAATTAATGTCTCTAACCCATTAAAATGGAAGAAACTTCCATATGGGCCATAATCAATGGCTTCACTTGATTATAAATAGATAGTTGCAAACAAGAGCTAGATAAATAGTCCACAAGACAGAACTATATTTGATCGAAGAGATAAAGAAATCATAAGATGAAGTTGAAGTTGATCCAAAAAAGTAGATAAGCAATGGAGAAGATAAAAAAAAAAACTTCCTCAGTTTATTAATGAATCCAAGAGGCCTTATAGACTTACAAATTCTCCAATTCAAAAACCCTAATCTAGGTATGTATGTCACTAAAAGTTACAAAATAATATAAAATGGATATGCACAAACTCCAGGATAGAAAGAGATGCCTTTATATGTAACTCGCATGATTAAATGATAGAATAATGTAGGTGCCCCTGGAAGGATGGGACCCCAAGGGGGTGGCACATCTCAAACAATGGATTGCCTAGTTGAGTTGGTTGGTTGAAGGTTGGGCCCTTAAGAGGGTAGCACCCCTTAAACATTGTGTTGCATAGTTGATTTGGTTAGTTAGCTTCATCTTGAAGTGAACCATACCCCTTAATATCTAGGCTTATTGGATGGTTGAATAACTTCTTGGGTTGGATATGTTGACTAATCCCTCTTTGGGCACTGTGTTGGTGGGGATGTCTTTCTTCCTCATAATTCCTCTTAGTTTAAGTGGAAATCATCCTCACTTTCTCTTCATTTTGAAATGGTGTTAGGAAAATGGGATGAAAGGTGCAATGCATGAGGAAACTCACCTTTCAATGTATGAGGAAACTATTGTTGTGTTGAGTGATTATGATGTTAAGGAATGAATTTCTAGTCCGAAAAATGATGTACTTAGGCTATGAATGCTCCAATGAGATGAAAAATCCTTGGGTATCAAATAAAAAAATGCAAAGAAGAGAATTTGTGTCAATGAGATTAAAAAATACAGTGTATGTAGGCTATTTGATCAATGTGAGAGTTTTATTTCTACTTAATCTAAAAGCAATGAGCTTGATCAAAGTCTTGGAGGAGTAAGATTATCTTTGAAATGTGCAAGCGAAGGTGGGGATGAAGGGAGCTCTTCTTTGGCTCAATGGTCTTATAATAATGAGAGTCTCCAACAATCACCACATCACACTACCATATATTCTTTAAGAAAGTGATTCCTAGATACATTGCTAGGGCTTCGACCTCATTATTAGATATATGGCCTAATCCCCAAGGGAATTTTATTTTCTAATTTCCTTGAGGTCCTTGAATGATCCCTCTACACTCATTATCCCCCTGCATGCTTCAACAATCTCATAATGTTAAGCTACATCACATATTTGATTAGATGCAAAGTTGGTTATGTGTTTGCATTTGATTTTATTAAGAGCCCAGATTTAGATATGGACAAGATAATACATTCACTCCATCCAAGATCCTGGCATCCATGCTATTGTAAAGTAATATTGCTGTAGTCAAGCCTTCTTTTTAACTACAATCATATAAGAATTTCACAACAAATATTATGCATGAGTACAATTTTATCATGATCTAAGATTCTTGAAAGGTTGAAAAATATCCTTAGGGATTTCATCCAATTCCAAATCGACCTAGATCATGATTTTTTTATTTTTATTTTGTTTATTTATTTATTTTTTATTATCATAGACCTAAACTAATGTGAACTCTCACTTTCTATATCATTATATTTCAATAATTAAAAAAAGTTTGTTACAAGATTAAACGACTTATCCATATCCATCAATACATAGAAGTTATACCATACCTTATCTTAACAAACATTATATGTTTAAATGTACACCTAGGCAATGTACAATACAAATTAACTAAAATTAACCATAAAAAATATGACAACTAACATTTTGTTCAACTTTTAAAGAACAAAGAGAGTTGTATCACATCAACATTAATGATCTCTTCTTGTTTTTTTCCACTTTAAGGTTGTGATAAATTCGATTACATTGTATTCATATAACATCTAGAAAATTCTATTAACTTATAATAATAATGATAACAATAATAATTTATTTTTTAAAATCAAATAGATGTATGAAACTCTTTTCATTGTGAGACAAGGGAGGGGCCTTCACACAACAATTTCAAGTCTACTAAAATCTATAAAAGTGTAAATAAATATTTTCAATTTTGTAAAAATTTAAATAATTTAAAATAATTACACATTTTTCTCTAAATAAAGGCACCATGTAGCTAGTAGATGAAATTGTTTTTTTTAGATTGACTTATTTATTATTTAAAATACGTTTTTTAATCCATAAATAAATTCAGCACCATAAAAATCTCTAGAAACACTCAATTTCTATAAATTAAACAACTTAAACAAATTTTATAAAAAATTCTTCCAATTTTTTAATTAAAATTATATATATATATATATATATATACTCAAAAAAACACTATCTCTAGATTAAACTAATTTTTATTTATTTATTTTAGGAGAGCAATCTATTCCATCTATATCTATATATATTAAAAAAACATATATATATATATATATACTCTAAAAAAACACTATCTCTCAATTCAACTAAATTTTATTTATTTATTTCTATTTCATCGATATCTATATATTCTAACACACACACATATATATATACTCTAAAAAAACACTATCTCTCCATCAAACTAAATTTTTATGAGAGCAATCTATTATATATATATATACATACTCTAAAAAAACACTATCTCTGGATTAAACTAAATTTTTATGAGAGCAATCTAGAGCAATCTATTCCATCTCAGTTAAACTAAAGGTCATCTATTTCATCTATATCTATATATTCTTAAAAAAATACTATCTCTCGATTAAACTAAATTTTTATGAGAGCAATCTAGAGCAATCTATTCCATCTCTCAGTTAAACTAAATGTCATCTATTTCATCTATTTGTTTTATCAAAGAAAATAATTCAATGAAAATCAAAATCTATCACCAACCTAGCAATAAACCACATAAAAAACAAAGCAATCCAGGAAGTTGGGAAAAGCTCATAACCAACGAGTTACTCTGAACGTGTCAATGCTCTTTCAGTTATGGAATATTCAGTCCCCATAATTATCCAGACAGATATTTATGCGTAGCTGGTATTTCTGGGTCAAACGCAACCTCAAGTATATATATACACGTCTGTTATTCACATCCTCAGGGTGCTCTGCCTGTTATCGACCTAAATATTTTTTCGGTTAACGAGAACAGACTCAGCGATTTCTGTGGTTACAGATAGACAGGTATGTTTTCTCCATGCTCCTATTTGTTTTTATAAGGTTGCTTTTCTTGATCTCTGTGTTTGGAACTCTTCACTGCAATGGTTCTGCTCAGAGTCTTATTTTTCGAGGATTCTGTTTATCAAAATAGTTTTACGAGATTTCTTTTCTACCAACAGAATTTGTTTCTGTGTAGAACTAGGATTTTGGATTTCCTGGTTTGATTTAAGATTACCTGGCAATTTTAATTTTTACACTTCAATTTATTGGGTAGCTTTCTGAATCTGGCGGCTCTGTTTTTTCAGTATCTCTGGAGCGAAAATGCTGTCAGTGTCGTCAGTAATCCCACAGGAAGCAAAGTCTTCTGTCTTTGCTGTCTGTTCGTCTTCCGAATTTAGGGAAAATCTCCATTTCTGTGTCTTCCTATAGCCCTGCAAGGGTTTCTGTTTATTAAATTCAAATTAGAAGAGGAACCGAATTTGGAGTTCTGGGGCTAGGGTTTTCTTTACATGAGGTAGAGAAATGCCTAGTGTAGAATATGACACCTGTGATAAGGACAGGGAACCTTTTGTGGAACTGGATCCCACTGGTAGGTATGGTCGCTATGAAGATTTGCTGGGCCGTGGTGCCATGAAGAAGGTACACCGAGCTTTTGATCAGAAAGAAGGTATTGAGGTTGCTTGGAACAAGGTGCCTCTGCAAAACCTAGATGATGCTTCCATACAGAGGATCAGGATCTATGCAGAAGTCCGTCTGTTGAAATCTCTGAGGAACAAGAACATAATTATGCTCTACATTGCATGGCTGGATAGAAAGACAAGTCATGTGAATTTCGTTACCGAGGTCTGTACCTCAGGTACTCTGAGAGAGTACCGCCAGAAGCACCGTCATGTCTCCATGAAGGCTTTGAAGAATTGGGCACTTCAGATACTGGGAGGATTGCATTATCTTCATAATCATGACCCTTGTGTAATTCACAGAGATTTAAATTGCAGCAATATTTTTGTGAATGGCAATAGTGGCGTTCTGAAGATTGGGGATCTGGGTCTTGCCACTACACTGGGAAATGATCGTTGTGCACACACTGTCCTCGGTACTCCGGAATTCATGGCCCCAGAATTATATGAGGAGGATTATAATGAGCTTGTAGATATTTATTCTTTCGGCATGTGTTTGCTGGAGATGGTTACTTTAGAAATTCCTTATAGTGAATGCCGTAGCGTTGCTCAAATTTATATGAAGGTGAGTTCTGATATAAGGCCTGCAGCATTGGGAAAGGTTACCAATCAAGAAATGAGACAGTTTATTGAAAAATGCCTGGCGGCAGCACCGGTGAGGCCTTCTGCTGCAGAACTTCTGATGGACCCATTTTTTAAAGGAGTACAATCATGCACCTATTAGATGCCAAGTTGTTTTACTGAACAAGATAGATGGATTTCTGCCTATTTATTTTGCCAATTTACTTTTGAGATCTGCCCACATTCTTTCAAGAGTTAATGTGAGGAAAAGTTGTTATAAATAACAATAACACAATGTAGAAGATAAATGAAATTATGTCTATAGATTTATAATGGCTCATTTTGCCACATTATTTTGATATCTCTTAGATTTAGCAATTCGGAAAGATAGATACATGGTTTTAGATGTGTATAGATTTATGGTAGGTTATTTGGCCAGTTTTTTTTGCTATCTCTAATATAAAATTATTTGGATTTTATTTTTTGTGATGTGGAAAAGTATTATATCTAGGGTGTTTAAGTATCAAATTTATTGGCATTCAATTATTTTAATTTTGATTGGTTGAGAATTTAATTTATTATAAATTTGTCAATTAAAATATCATATATCATATGTTGTATTTAGAATATAATTTTTTAAATAACTGATATTGCATAAATTTCAGAAAATTATTGAAAATCTTGTAGATTATAAGTTCAGATTCTTATATAATGCAATTCAATTCAATATTATAATTATGCATTTGAAAAATGAATCCATTGTTTTGAATCAAGGAATAATCCAAACTTCAAATTAAACATGTAAGAGAGGCTATAAGCTATTTCAACCACCTAATGTGAAACATTTAGTAGAAACTCTAAACTATGGCTATGTATTTGTAGGTAGCAAAAGACTCTTAGAGATTTATGGTGGTGTAAAGTATTAGAATGAGTCAGCATGCAAAGAAAATTTTGAGAAGTGAAAAACATCTCAATGGTTCCAAATGCACACTTGAACTGAGTATTGCATTTAAAGTAATATTTTTGGGACATGGTAAGAATTACTACGTGCCCATTTTATCTTCACAATTATTAGAGTTTCAATTGAATTTAAACTGTAAGTTATTTTTAATTAGATTCTAGTTATTGATAATTGATTCTATTTTTATTACAAGTTTATGTTGATATAATATTTCCCTTTTCATAATAACATAAGAAAATGATACTTGCTTTCCAAGTATATTTATAAAAGAAATATTTTACAATCAATTTCTTTTATTTGATTAATTGCTATATGCCTCGTACATATCACAAACATATACCTAACCCCACCTTTAAATCATCTTTCCCTTCATTAATTATCATATGTCGCTATACATATCGCAATCATATGCTTATATACACATTTCAATCAATTGTTGTTCCCTTAATTAATTGTCATATGCCTTTGTACATATCAGAACCATATACCTAGCCCCACTTTTAAAGAATGGAAACATGGTTCAATTTTCTCAAATTCATATTATAAAATTTCCATATTCAAAATGCATCTTTTGCAATGTGTTCATTTTGTCTTCCCAAATGATTAGAATTCAATCACACGATTCCAAATGTTTTTGTACTTTATTATATGGTAAATTTAAAAAATTATAAGTTGCTAATAATGCTAATATTTATCCTTTTGTTTCTATGCAATGATTTGAATTCAACCAAAAGATCTGTTAGTTGTGATAGCCCCCCTTATATCACAAGCATATGCATAACCATTTGCAACATATAGGAACATGTTTAATTTTCAAATTGATAGCTTTTACATGATGATGATGATGATGATGGTTAATGTCTGCTGAGACCAAACATTGGTCTACCGAACCTAAAGAAAAAATTTATTTATTTTGATTTAATATTTTATTCCTATGCTCAAAAAGCTTGGAGAGAAGCCTCCCGTTGTAAAAGGCTAGGAAGGTCGGTATCGTAACAAATATTGTGAAACTGACATCTAATGTGGTTGTATGTGGAGCACTCTAAGAGGAAGTGGTTTTCATCCTTGATGTTCCTATTCTCACATATATGGCAGATCCTTTCCATGCATGGCGTTTTAGGAACTGCCCAATGACCTGTTTCACTATGGAGCTCATGAGAATTCGTTCTAATCTTTGCTATATTAATTGTCTTCTTTGAGCTAGTTAAAATAGAGAGATACTTTTGATCTTCTAATGTGGGGTTGATGACCTTCTTATAATAACTTAATTTTCTTTTAGCCGCTAAATCTTTCTCACACCACATTTTTTCTTTGAACTTAGAAGTAACAATATCTTTAATGTTATTTATGTTTTGCAATGCATCATTCTCATTTATCTCCTAATAGTTTAACCAGGCCCTTGTCTCTTTATGCCACCCTCGATTTAGCCTTAGGTGGTTTTGGTTGGAATTTAAAGCTAGCTTAGGAAGCATATGATCATCTATGTTATTGAGTTTGTGCTTGTAGAACAGAAACCTAATCATAGCTAGGCTCTCAATAGGGGAAAGACCTACTTCGATAAGGAGAATAGGATAGGGTGTATTACTTTTAATTTTCAGGTTATAAGTTATAAAACACTTCTAGATTTTCTCAATCTTTCTCCATGATTCTTTGGGGATGCTACTACCCCAAACCTCACAACCATATAAGATAACAGGAGTGACTAAAGTTTCAAAGAGAAACTTCTTTTTATCCCACATTATGAGGTTTGCTATTTTACAATTATTTTCAAGACTAAAATAAGCTTTCCACCCCCCATTAATCCTTTTCTCAATGCTATGGTTCTAGTTGAGCTTGTGATGAATACCAATTCCTAGGTACTTGTAAGAATACACTTCCTCCACGTTATTATTGTCATGCATAAAATTAGTGTAAGTGTCCTTCTTGGATTTGATAATCATAACTTTTGTTTTGTCAGTGTTAACAGTCATACCCATGGTAGAGCAGAAATCCTTAAGAAGTCTGAGTTGCTTATCAAGATCAGATGGGCACCTTGCGAAAAGAATAATATCGTCAGCATAGAGAAGAAGGATGACGACTATCCCAACTAAGATTGTGCTAGCACATCCTGGTTCCTCTAAATAGCCTTTGAGCTTATCGATGTAAATGCCAAATAAGGTAGGGCAGAGGGGGCAACCTTGTTTAATTCCAATGTTACACTTAATATCTTTTGACCACCCCTCATTGCTCTTTAGTTTGGTAATTACATTCTCGTATAACCTTATAGTGGCAGATCTCAACTCGAGAGGAACCTTTAGCTCTTCTAATATATTCCAAAGGTTGTATCTAGGAGCCATATCTATCTACATACATTGTTAAAACTTTAAATTAATCTCATAAGTTACTCATATCCAAAAACATCTTTTGCATTTTTTTTAGTGAAACTGGCTCAAATTTGTATTTTATGAATGTATTTTGAAATTAAAATATACATTTTTTTCCTCCATCTATATGCAACCCATCTGGGGCTTAGGTATGATGTGGATGGATATTTTAAATTGTATACATTGGTTAAAAATCACATATGCTTTCGTACCTAATATTTATTCATTGAAATTTCTAGATGATTTTCAATTAGATTAATAATTCTAAACTTTTTCTCTACATACATTGTTAAAACTTCAAATTAATCCCATAACCTAATCATCAAACAAAATTTATTTTATGATTTCCTTGAAGTACTTGAATAGTGGCACGTCGCCCAAACCATTGTGGCTGAACTCTTCTTTATTCTAAGCACGCGAGAGAAAGTCAATTTAAAGCTCCTTTATCTTTCTCGTAGCAACTTTCAATAGCCACCTTATGACCGTGGCATATAACCTCAAAATCAGACCTTGGCACTTTTCTTTACGAGCACACCTTAAAACCTTTCGAGAAGGTTAAAGAATTACGTCATATGTATATGGCCCACTCTCTCTATATTTTAATTGGCCATTCTCTTTATGCCTTCCACGTGAGCCTAAATGTACGTCATCTTGCTTATGTTCTTCTTTCAACCCTTCTGCTTACAGGATCTTAATCATAATGGACCAACTTCGATTATGCTACAGTCCAGCATGATCACCACAATTCTACAGTGCATTCTAATTTCCTAAACAATGTCACTCTGATTAAATTGATTTGTTGGTTATGATCCAAAGGATTTTTGCCCCTATATACTATATTTAAATTTTGTTCTCGATTGCTCTCCCTCCTGAGCTTTAAACAATGGCTCTGCAACCTCTGCGTACTATTGTGCACACACTCTAAGTGCAATCCATCCCAAGCTCAAGTGTAACATCTGTGACACATATACACTCAAGTATAAACTATAAGTCTCTTTTATACACAATCAACAAAAAATTTCAACACATTCGATTCAAAACACTCAAACATAATGGTTTTTTCTTTTGACAAACACACATATTCTGTACAAAATTACATGAGACCTCTCATTGGCTTGATTTACAATATAATTGGCCCTCTTAGCCTTATGGCCATATTTGGCATTACTTTGCTGGCTCTCTGGACACTCCTCTCTCACTCACTTCTTCTACATCATACCTTTCTTCTCATTTTACATAATTATAAGAAAGAGGATTCTGAACTGCAATTAGTTTAGAGCCATAGAATCCTCAACACACCTCTATTTTAGGATCCTCTAGATCCACCAGTCCTCAAAGAGATCTAGCTAAGTCAAAAATATATCTAACTCACTCAACATTCTCGATATCTCTTTGTAAAAGTAGATCTGATTACAATATTCAAAATTTCTCTATATTTCCTTAAGACATAAAAAATACAAATAATTAAACAATGACATTCAATAAGGGAACCAACTTCCTTGTTAAATGGCAGACCCTTAAGTCTAGTCAAAATTCATTTTGACTTGGAGGTAAGATGCTCATGCATCATTACTCCTAAGGTGAAAAAAAATTCATGGTCTCCTGACCACGTGCTTTCATATGCTGATGAAGTCATCTTAGGTTCCAAAATTTAGTTTATAGATGGCGATCTACTCTATTGCTTTTTTGATGGTATGTTGTCTTTAGTTCTATAGCCTTCCACACTTTATGTTGCTGCCCCATTGCTTTGTTGATGCAAAGTTCTTCAATAAATTGCATTTCTTGTTTCATGTCTTCCTTTGTCTGCAATGCCCTCTCGTGTATGTCTTCCTCAATAGCATCCACAATTCATCAATCAATTTATCAACCTTTGTCTTTGGATGAACTTCACTATTTTCATTGTCTTCAAGATGTTTCACATCCTCCTTTATCAAAAGAGTTATACAATTCTTGTCAATCCACTGATACATTTTGTAGTCTTCTCCTCATTTTTTGTTAATGCTATTACCTCTAACCTTGTTGTTACAAGTTGAATATGTGGTCTTTGGCTATTTATCCTCTCCTATAGGAAATTAAAATGCTCATACAATTCAACAAAATCACTTTGAATTGTACCTATGTCCTCCATGCAATATCTATCACTTGGATTTTCTGCCAGCCACTCCTCCAAATTTTTTCCTCATCTTCATCTATGTGTTCTTCCTTTGACATGAGATTTTCAATTAGTATTGAAATATCCTTGAGCTTGTCTTCACGAAGTAATTCTCCACCTTTTGATGTTGTCTCATCTTTTACGCTTGTGTAATTTCGATGAGATGATGTTGCTTCATCCTCTAAAACTGATCTAGGTGGCTCTAGAGAAGCACAAAAATTGAAGTCTTTTGATCTCATCAAAACCAAGAACAAATCGAAAATCTCATTGTCCTGATTCCAATGGTGCAGATGACGCCTCAATCCAACTTCGTATGTACAAGTTATGGCCAACAAAATATCTGGTCAAACTAGACCTAATAACAGGGTTTAGTAGAGTGCCAACTAAATTTGGGGCATAGCTAACTTTGGCAGTCCAACTAAATTTGATGACATTTCACTAAATTTGGCAACAACAAACTACGCGACAAATTCAATAGACCTGCCAACACTGACCCTGCTAGATTTCAAAATAGGAGGCTGGTGGGGATTGAACCTGTGTCAGTCGGCTAGCCGACCCGCCAACGATAGCCCCAAAATACACCACCAACAATTAATGATGCCCAATACCCAATGGTCATACTTGACAAGGGACCAGTGGGGGTTGAACCTAGGCTAGTTGGCAGCAGCAAATAAATACAAACAAATGTTATAACAATGATGAAATTACGTGTAGCCATTCCGACGGTTCACTCCAAACGACAAACAAACAATCGAGATGGTTAAAAAAAAAATAGTTCTCCAATATTTTTAAAATGATAGCTAATAATTAAGGGCCTTGTTACACGATGAATCCAAACATTGACAAATACTCAACATATTGCTAGCAGACAATTTTTGTATTAAGCCTGATGAGGGTTTTACTTAAAAAAATGGTTATAAAACAAACAAACAACAAGACTCGACCTTGATTGGGCTGCGAGATAGCTAGGGCGCTTACCATTGTTTCATGGGTAGGACTTTGGTAAGTTCACCCACCCCTCAAGATTTAAACTTTTTTACTTGTCTAGATCCAGAAGAGGAGGCCACGAGTGGAAACAAAGCATAGTGTGAAAAAACAAGCAATGGAGCCAAAAATAGGTGGAAGTCGGAGACGACGAAAACATGATGCACCGATTTCCAGAGCAGAACCCTGAGTAGACAAATCTTTTATATTCCTTGGAGGCCCATATTTGTAGGTGTCATAATGGGGTCAAGATTATACTCATCTGAACTGAGTTTTTGCAAGAATTGTGGTGGTGTAGTCCGTTTTGGTATTTGAGCAGCCGATTTTCAAGCCATTGTCAGATTGGGATGTATAAAGATGCATTATGGACATTTACTTGTTTTTCTTTTAGAAAAAGGATGGATGTATATTTGTAGGTTTTGGTGATTGTTATATGTTGTAGCAGGGCAACGAGATCTGAATTTTTATAGGAAATTCATCACTTTAACATTTGCATGAAAACCAAGGTGGTGCAGTGCTGAAATAGGGTTGACACTTCATCACAAAGTAGTCATGTTTACCGCCATTGGTCTCAGAATTGCGAGATGATTTTGATGATGATGAGTATGATGAGTATGATTTGATGATGAGTAAGAGGATATGTTGCCACTTTTGTGAGAAGTCATTTCTTTGTCTTGTTAAAGGAGAAAACTTTGTGAGTGAGAGTTCTTTATAGGGAGCATATCTTTGTAAGAGAGACATCACCACTCTAGATGAGGGATTTATCCTTCTGTTGAGGAAGATCTGCCATGTACTCATTATCTTGTTGAGACTAATGAAGTGGCCTCCCTACTATTGAACTAGGGCCCGAAGACGTATCCCACACTAGACAAACTTTGTTATCAAGTCTTGTGTTATGATTTCATCTTGGTTATTTGATTCCTGTTTATTTTCATGGATTGGTTGATCCAGATTTAAGCAGGAACGCAACAAATTACAGAGATAACCATATACACAAAGATGCAGCGGAAATAATACTTCATTTCATTAATGGAAAATACTGACATATGCTTACAAACAGAAATGGCAATAAACTAGCTAGGGCGATGGTAGCTTATCTCTGAGAAGAGATGTGATGGCTACATGCCTCTGAACTGTTCTGAACTGTATTACAATGAGGCTCGAAGGCCTATTTATTGTTGAGAAACAATGGAAAACCCTTCACATACCGAAACCTAACCCTAGAAGATGAAACGCCAAATTGTGGGCCCCGTTTGGGTAAATTGGTACATCAATTTCCCGGGGTCGTAACTTTGGCATACGATCTCCGTTTGACGCGTACGATAGCTCGTTAGAAAGATCTATCCGAGTACTACCACTTTGGGGGGCAACATAGGGCTCGGTTGCCCCAGAATTCCAAAAAAACGTCGTTTAGGGCCTCAAAACGGCTCCGGAAGTTCAGGACCCGAAAAACTGCTAAAAATAGTAAACTGTGCTACAATTAAGGAAACTGAAAATGCTGAGAAAGACAATGGTGGGGGTCCAGGTGGACCTGGCAGGTGGCCACCAATATCCACCTGGATCATTCCTCCCCCCTTAGGAAGCAATGGTCCCCATTGCGTTGAGCTCCTCCATGAGATGAGGAAACCTCTGCTGAACTTGTTCCCTGGTGAGCCACTTGCCCTGCTGAAGGAGTTGGCCTGCTTTGACAACTCGATACAGTTGGATATGCTGTTGGCGAGTGTTCTTGATCTGTGTGTCCATGATCCGATCAGTTGCAACTTGCTCCATGCAATCTGGATTTAATTCTGTGGGTTTGAGCTGTTCTGCAATGTCGGATGTGTCTAGCAATGGTGGAAAGTATGGCCGAAGGCGGTCCACATTGAACACTGGGTGCAGGCCAAGGAATGGGGGAATGCTGAGCTCAAATGCATTGTCTCCCATAGCCTTAGTAATGGTGTAAGGACCATATCGAAGTGGTCTCAATTTCCGATAGGCTCCAGTAAGGCGTTCCTTTTGCAAATGCAACCAGACTTTGTCGCCCACCTGAAACTTGTGTGGCACCCGGTGTTGATCATGTCGCTGCTTGTACTTGGCATTTGATTTCTCAAGAATGTCATGGACCTGCTGGCGAATATGTTGGATGCGCTCAATGAAGCTGGTGGCCTTATCTGTTTCGGACTGGACATGAGCTGAATTCATGTGAGTAGCTGCAAGTGGCATGGCCACATCAATGGGGCATAGTGGCTGGAATCCTAAACCCACCTGAAAAGGGCTATGGCCAGTGGAGCTGTGAAGAGCTCGGTTGTAGCTGTGCTGAACATAGGGGAGGCTCTCGTCCCATGTGCGTGGATGCTTTGAGTTATACATGCGCAGAATGTGCACAATCATCCTGTTGACAACCTCTGTCTGGCCATCAGTTTGAGGATGGAAGGCTGTGGACTTCGTGAGTTTGGTGTCCAGCATTGACCAGAGACTGGACCAAAATGTGCTGAGAAACCGACTGTCCCGATCTGAGATGATAGACTGTGGGATCCCAAAGTGCACCCACACTCGTTCAAAGAAGAGTTTAGCAGTGGCTTCTGCTGTGATATTCTTCTTGCAGGCCATCATAATGGCCATCTTTGAGAACCTGTCGACGACCAAAAAAACACAGTCATTTCCATGCTTAGTAGAAGGAAGGCCTGACATGTAATCCATGGAGATGGATTCCCAAGGTCGACTAGGGGTAGGCAACGGGGTATAGAGGCCTTGCTTCTTAATGGTCGGTTTGGCAATGGCACAGGCAGTACATGATCGGATGTACTTCCCAACATCCTGTCGAAGATTCGGCCAATAGAAATAGTTTTGCAGTACTGCCACTGTTTTCTCGACCCCGAAATGCCCAGCAGCCCGACTGTAGTGTGCTTCCCAAATCATCTTGGCACGCTCGCTTGAAGGAACACAAAGGTGACCGAGGTGGCATAATAGGGCATCCTGGAGGTGAAAATCTGCAACCTGCCGACCCTCCAAGAGTGTCTGGTATGTGTGGCCGAATTCTGGGTCGCTTTTGTAGAGAAGTGGCCAATCAGAAGTCTCGTGCCCGCAAGAGTTGAGCACGGTGGTTAGCGCCATGATCGGTGGTCGACTGAGGCAATCTGCAACATTATTGGTGCTGCCCTTTTTATACTTGATATTCAAGTGAAACTGTTGCAGGTATGTAGACCACTTCTGATGGCGATCATTCTGCAATTTCCCTTGGGTCTGTATGAATTGCAGAGGTCGGTGGTCTGTGTGGATGACCGTTTCCTTCCCCAAAATGTAATGCTTCCATTGTCGGCAGGCCTGTACAATGGAATACATCTCTTTATCATAAGTGGGGTACTTCCGGACTGTGTCTGAAAGTGTTTCACTGTGATATGCCACTGGATGTCCATGTTGAGTAAGGACTGCCCCAATAGCATAGTCAGAGGCATCTGTCTCGACCTCAAATGGTTGTTGTAAATCTGGTAACGCGAGCACTGGTGCCGTGCAGAGGCGATCCTTCAACTCCCTGAATGCCTTCTGTTGAGATTCAGACCAAAAGAATTTTGCTTTCGCCCCGCCCTTGGTGACTTGACTCAAGGGCCAAGAAATATGAGAAAATCCCAACACAAACCTGCGGTAGAAGTTGGCAAGACCTAGAAAGCTGCGGAGCTCTGTTAGAGTGGTTGGAGAGGGCCAATCCCGAATGACTTGGACCTTGGCTGGATCGACATGCACCCTGTGTTCATCAATGATGTATCCCAGATACTGGACCTCGGTCATGCCAAAAGTGCATTTCTCCAAATTGGCACATAGCTTGTGTTGCCGCAGTGTTTGGAGAACCTGTCGGATGTGGTGGAGGTGCTCTTCCCAACTCTGGCTGAAGATCAGAATGTCATCCAAGTATACTACTACAAAGGAGTTGGTGAATGGCCGCAAGATGTCATCCATTAGCCTCATAAAGGTTGCAGGAGCATTCGTCAATCCGAAAGGCATGACCAACCATTCGAAGAGGCCCTCCTTGGATTTGAAGGCAGTCTTCCACACATCTGAGGGTTCAATTGGTACCTGGTGATATCCTGACTTCAAATCGATCTTGCTGAAATATTTCGCCCCCTTTAGTTGGTCTAGGAGGTCATCAATCCGCGGGATCGGGTACCTATTACGGACAGTGATCTTGTTCAGCGCCCGATAGTCAATACAAAGTCTCCACATCCCATCCTTCTTCTGTACCAACACTATCGGGCTCCCACAGGGCGAAGAACTCGGACGGATGTGACCTTTCTGTAGGAGCTCCTGAATCTGCCTCTTGATTTCATTGTTCTCCAGAAAGGAGCGCCGATAAATTGGTCCATTGGGTAGCGGCGCACCTGGGGTCAGATCAATGGAGTGCTTGACTTGACAGTGCAGAGGAACCCCTGCCGGGGAGGTGAAGATGTCTTTGTACTCCTCCACAATCTTGTCCATTTGTAGCTGCCGTGCAGAGGGACCTCGTTTGGAGGCCGCGGCCACTGTCTTCTTCTTCCCTTGAGGGCGTATCATCAGGAAAACAAATTTCCTGGTTTTGGAAATGATCTTACTGCATTGTTTTGCAGTAATCAAAGAGATGGCGGCAGGTGGTGGTACCTCTGGTATCCTGAACAACTTATTTCCCAATGTAATAATAACAGCACGGGGCCTTGATTCATACACAACATGTCGCTTCCACAAGTATGGTTGTCCTAGTAATACATCACAAACTTCAAGGGGAGCAATGTCACACAATACCTCATCCGTGAAGGGCTTGATGTTGTATGGAAGGCGACACTGCTGGCTCACGCGAAGATCTCGCCCTTGGTAAAGCCACCCAATGGTGTATGGTTGTGGATGTGCTGTGGTCGGTAAGCCCAACCGCTTCACGACCTCTGCCGAAATGAGGTTCTTTTGACTCCCGCTATCAACAATGAACTGTATCGGGGAGCCCTTGACCCACATCTGGGAGTGGAAGAGACGCTCCTCCTCCTCTGGATCTTCGGGTTCATTTTTCTGGATCTTTGCGGTAGCAACAGTGGCGCTGGGATCCGCATCAATGATCTGCTTCCCTTTTTCATACCCCTTATCGGGTTCTGACTCAGAGTCAGAACATGCATCTGATTCTGAAACCTTTAGCTCAGCCACCAGTGACTGTTTGGCCCGACACTCACTTGTGTTGTGAGTGGAGCTCTTATGGAACTCGCACCATTTTCCAGTGTCCTTTCTCGGCTTCACGGCGTTGCTCTTTGCTTGCAGCTTCAGCTGGTTGTCTTGGGCTGTCCCGCCTTGGCTTTGTCCTTTGTTTTGTGGTTTAGGGGCACCTTTCCCCTGCTTTGGATTCGCAGATCCAAAGTCTCGCTTCTTTTGTTTAAACTTCTGCTCGACTTTGACGGCATACCGGTATGCTGCGCCGAGTGAGGGGATGTTTAGGAACTGTATTTCTTCCTGGATGTACTTGTGCAGGCAGCCACGGTATTTGAGTATCAAATGTTGCTCCGAATCCTTGATACCCAACTTTGTGCGAAGGGTATGGAAAAGATTGGTGAACTCCGGCACATCTTGGTCCCTTCCCTGCCGCAGCGTGGTCCACTTTATGTATTCATCCTCATAGCTTCCGACAGGGTAGTACTGCTCCTTGATGGCATCCCGGAACGAATCCCAGGTGGGTGCGGCTGAAAATAGTGAGCCAGTACTTTCATCCTTCTGCTCGCAGTAGGTTTCCCACCAGTCCTTGACGTGGGGGGCTGCTTTGAGAAGAGCAAAAACAATCTTTTCCCGACTCGTAAATTCATGAACAGAAAAATAACCCTCTAGCAGATTTAACCATTTATCTACGGCATCGGCGTCTATCTGACCCTCGAATATGGGGATTTCAAAATTAACTTGTACCTTAAAGGGTGTGGCGTTTCCAAAGGAGCTGCTGGAAGCCGATGCGCCGCTTCTGGGTAGCCGCTGAAGGATCTGCGCAAAGCTGTCCATCATCGCGTTCCGTTGTCGCTCGAGCGCTTCTTCGAGCAAGATTTTGATGGGATCTCCTGCCCCCTCGTCTTTCTTCTCGTCCGCCATGGGAGGCCGTCGGGATTTGCGAGGCTGGTCTTGCAAAGGTTCAACCAGTTCAAGCCCTAACTCCTTATATCCCGACCTTGTTGGGGACATGCAAAGAAAAACAGAGAAAAAGCAGACCGCTCTGATACCACTGATCCAGATTTAAGCAGGAACGCAACAAATTACAGAGATAACCATATACACAAAGATGCAGCGGAAATAATACTTCATTTCATTAATGGAAAATACTGACATATGCTTACAAACAGAAATGGCAATAAACTAGCTAGGGCGATGGTAGCTTATCTCTGAGAAGAGATGTGATGGCTACATGCCTCTGAACTGTTCTGAACTGTATTACAATGAGGCTCGAAGGCCTATTTATTGTTGAGAAACAATGGAAAACCCTTCACATACCGAAACCTAACCCTAGAAGATGAAATGCCAAATTGTGGGCCCCGTTTGGGTAAATTGGTACATCAATTTCCCGGGGTCGTAACTTTGGCATACGATCTCCGTTTGACGCGTACGATAGCTCGTTAGAAAGATCTATCCGAGTACTACCACTTTGGGGGGCAACATAGGGCTCGGTCGCCCCAGAATTCCAAAAAAACGTCGTTTAGGGCCTCAAAACGGCTCCGGAAGTTCAGGACCCGAAAAACTGCTAAAAATAGTAAACTGTGCTACAATTAAGGAAACTGAAAATGTTGAGAAAGACAATGGTGGGGGTCCAGGTGGACCTGGCAGGTGGCCACCAATATCCACCTGGATCATTGGTGAAGTATTGTTGTTCATGTTTCACATGCAAAAATAAGTGTTTGTAAAATGTCCCGCAATGAAGTATTCACATTTCTTTTGGATCAAGTGGTATGATTCACAACGGTGTTACCATTTTTCTAGATATTATGAATGTCGTCATGGGCAAAGGATTGAAGTGAGAAATACTTTAAGAGTTGAAAGAGATTAATCATTACATTCATACAAAAAATGAAAATATTAGTAGGCTTCTACAAGATGTAGAGGAAGAAAAGTGGAAATTGGGGCTCATGTTAGAACAAACTGTGGGGGAACAAATGGGAGAATGTTCCACTACAAAAGGAGAGCTTTCCAAAGAAGATGACCAACCATCAATAATAGGATCAAAGGTAAAAGAAACTCCTTATTAGGATTTTATTTCTGTTGGAAGCATTGAGATAACTATTTTAAGCACCAACATGAGACTCCTCACAAAGATAGGGCATAAAGGAGGAGGACTTAGTAATGGCCAAGGAATTACTCAACCATTGGAGGTTGTAAGAAGGCCTCCATTTGTAGGACTGAGGTATATTGAAGGAGAGTGTTTAGAGGTAGAAGAAGAAAGAGATTCCTCAAACACAGAATCCAAGCCATTGTCAATACCATCTTAGAGAAGGGGTGGCACATTACTTTTCGAGAATGATACCTCCAACAAGAGATCCAGGAAAAGGACAAGGTCCAAACCTTCTTCTCAAAATTGCAGCAAGGAAATTCCTAAAAGGTATGATCCCCACATGTATGCTATTGTTCCATTCAATTATGAGTAAACAAGAAATATTAGTCAAAATTTATGGCGTAGAAAGCCATGTACATTTTGTGGTTTGAATATTCATGTTGTTACCAAGTGTTGGAAAAGAATAAAAACCAAGAAAAAACTAAGACATGAAGGCCCTTCTCCACATCAAGAGAAGAATAAGGTCAGGAAATTATGGAGGAGGAAGAAACATTGCAACCATTGTAACAAGCATGGACATCATATAGCTACATGTTGGGAGCTCCATCCAGGGTTGTGTCCCAAGAAGCTACATACAAAGTTGGAATCCTTTTTAAATAGCTTGTCCTGACCACCATTGTAAATCACGTTGAAAATTTGTTTGTAAAAGTGATGAATGCATAACATCTCTTGTATATGGAACATAGTGATTCTTTGGCCTTTTAGTCGGCTAGCATGGGATAAGGTTTCTATTGTAAATCAATGTAAACTTGACCATGAGTGTGTTTAAACCCTTGGCAAGTATGAGGTTTTGTTTGGGTCTTGTTTTGGTCTTGTAATTGAATATGTATTAGTAGCTACAAGTTTTCATATGGATACAAGTGTTAGTTTCAACACTTCGAGCTCTAAAGTACAAAGGTGAAGGAGAAGAAAGTGTGGTCTTTCAGAGACATCTGTTATGCAGATCAAATTATAGTCATGTTTATTCTTTTGGAGGACCAAAATATCCTCAGTGGGAGGAATGATCCAGGTGGCTCTGGAGAACCTCAAAAATTGAAGTCTTTGGATCTCATCAAAGCTAAGACTAGATTGAAAATCTCATCATTCTAATTTGAATGGCAAAGATGAAACCTCAATTCGACGCCATACGAGGAAGTTGTGACCAAAACGAGAGCATAGAGCGAAATAGGAAGCAGTGGAATTGTGAATAGTTGGAGCTCGGAGACAGCGGAACCATGACGTCCCCAATTCCAGGTGTTAGTGTCGGTCTTGAGCCCTCCATCGGTGATAAAAAGCTCTTTGCATGTGCATAGGTAGGTGTCTCATCAGTATCAGTTTTGCATCCCGTTAGGCATGCCATAAAACTGATGGAGGAGATGGTCCTTGTTCCCTTCTTGGCTTTGCTGGATCAGGTCATATCATTTAATGAGCTTGTGTTACACTTGTTTTATTTTTGTCTTGAAGTCCCAAGTCTTAGGTCTAGGGTTTTGGTCAAAAATCACTGCAAGGTCATGAGTCAGAGGTCTAATAGTCCCCAACAAGCGGGACGGAGGTATGTTAATATGTTCCATTGATATTTTTCATCAGGTACAGCTCATTTATACCTTGGATTTAAAAACCTTATTTTTAAACCCAAGGTCATGTGAAATTTGCAAAAAATAAGGAAAATTTTCAAAATTCTTCAAAATGCCGGCAATAACCCTAGTCTCCTCGCCAGAGTCCATTAGATGGTCAACCTGCAAGAAGAACGGAGTTAAAGCACTCAAAAGATCAAATTCAGGACAAAAGTGAACTCAAAACAGTGTTAAAAGTGAATGTCAAAACAAAAACATTAGAAAGTGGGTTTGGTAAGTTAATTTTTTCAAATTGGGCCTATAAAGAGTAAATTTCCCTCTAAACAACCTCATTATGCATTTGAGAGCTTGCAAAAACGAGTGAGAGGTCAAAAGAGGCGATTTGCAGAAAGTTGGAGTCATTCTCAGGGGCACGACCACTCAGGTTCAGTGCGCGACCACTTAGCGACCCCTCTGCAATGTATTTTTCTAAAGGGCGCGACCACTCAGGCAGGGCGCGACCACTCAGAGCAGGGGCGCGACCACTCAAGCTGTCTTCTACAGAACCACTCCAAATCGACTAAATCGCCCTCTTGCTTGCTCAACTGATCGAGGTAGGGTCTTCTAGTGCGTTTGAATGCTTGGAACATGAAATTATGGGCTTGCATATATATGTTTATCACCAAGAAATGTAAGGAGAAATGGATTTGGGTGATTGCTTGTTCATGTAGGCATTATGCTAGGGTTGATGTTTTTTTTTCAAGGCTTTAAATCCCTATTTATTCCCTCCTTGTTTCTTATTAAATTCACAAATGTCATATATATCTTATCTCAATTGCAATAAATACTAAATCTCTCATCCCAAATTCCTAAAACCCTATCCCTCCCCCAAATCCCTTTACAAAACCCTAATGCCCTTTCATGTATTCTACCTAAACCCTAATACCCTCCACACGGCAATGAAAATAAATGAACAACAACAAGGATAAAAAATGTTATGTAAAAAGAGAAAAGAGCAATAATATGGCAAAATGACCAAACAAAAAAAAAAAAAAAGATATTGCTGGGCATAGTCATTGGAAAATAGAAGACACACTGCTGTTGCATATCCATAGCAAAAACAAGAAAAATGCAGCTGTGTATATGTATAAAATGGACATATTGCTATAAATATTGTTTGCAAAAGAATATTGTTGTGTCTCCCCAAAACCAAGCCCTGTTTTCCTCTCTACCCCTTCCCTAAAATCCTGTTCAATCAAGATCCCTTTTCCCTTATGACAAGATGTAAAAGAAGCCTTGTTCCCCTATGACTAAATGTACATAAAATCCTTTGAAAAACACTGTTTACCTTATGATGTACATTGAAAAAACAAAAAACTCAAAGGAGCAAGCTATCTATGCTGTGCTATACTCCTGTTGCAAATGCATGTCCTTTCCCTTGATGACTATCATACGTATTTTCCCTAATAAAGTATTTCTTTGAAAATGATTTCCTAATGATGGAAGATGAGATGATATGTTTGACATTTTGTGAATTATCCCTTAAAAATCCATGTTTTTACATATTTTCCCATTCCTTATTAAAAATCCCTCCCCTAACATTTCCCTTATGATTTTTTCCCCTTGAAAACAACATACTTCTCAGCATTTTTGCAGGCAAGGGCAGCAGTTTACTCTATCTATTTGCTTCACTTTGCTCAAAGGCACCATGTCAACCACTGAAACCTATGAGCAAGGTGATGACCGGTCTTCTTCCACAGAGATCGAGGTACAACAGAGGCCTCGTAAGGGTGGAAAAGGTGGGCATCATAGGAGAGAGGAACCTACCTCTTTGGCAGAATTGCAGGCCTGTCCTGTGGCAGTGAATTGTTTCCGTTATATGTCATGTTTTCAGTTTTGTGAGAGGCTTGCCTAGATTCAGCACCACAGGGAGTTGGCCCGCTTATTTGTTTTGCACCTTCATGATGGGCAGGTCACTCTTGCAGGGGTGAATTTTGTACTATCTCCGGAGGTGATTTCAGAGGCTACCAGGATACCAAATGTGGGTGAGGTGTGGCCCAAGCGCAAAATGATGGATTATGTTTATTTTGAGCCATATGTCAGGCCAGCATTCATGAGTCACTTGTCAGGGGTTGTTCCCTTCAGATTCCTACGGGGGGAGTATGCTCCGATCATGCGGCTTATCATGCATTACTTCACATGCGAGGGAAGATTTTCACAGGTCTTCTCTTGTCACATTCGCCTGTCGATGCACTTTACCCGAGTGAGGATGATGAACATCCCAGTTTTCTTCTTCCAAGACATTCAGAGGATGGTGTCCTTGTTTCAGAGGCAATCCCCAGCTCAGCAGCATAGGAGTTTGTGCCATCATGGTCTCATCAAGCTCATTGTTTCCCATCAATTGAGTCAGCAGGGCATTCCATGGGCAGACTTCATTTCTCATGAGTTCTTTACAGTGCCACCACAGCCACACCCAGAGCCAGAGGTCATTTATGAGGAGGGAGGTCCATCTCACCAGCCCGAGATCATTGTTCCGAGACAGGTTGCTTCCTCACCTCAGGTCACCTACCAGAGAGGTCACAAGACCTTGTTTGCAACAGCTCGACGAGTACTTTCTCCACAGCAGGTGGAAGGGGTCTCGCCATCATCATCTACAGGTCAGCGAGTGTTATCTCCACATCAGGTGGAAGGGGCCTCGCATTCTTCATCAGCAGAGGCAATACGGGAGGGCAAGCAGCCCATGGTTGAGGACGAGAGAGTTGGCGATACACATCATGATTTCATTGACCTTGATGCTCGCTCCCCCACTTCAGATTTGCATGAGATCATCCGACAGAGAGAGGCGGAAAACCGCTTGTTACAGCAGAAGCTCGACATGGCCCAATGGACAATAAGCTATCTTGAGCAGCGCAACAAGCAACTTGAGGATGAGAAAGAGTTGGATGAGCTGTGGAGGATTCGAAGTGACCGAGTCATCAACCGTAGGAGGCCCGGTGACTTGCTGCCCAAGGAGAGGGAATCCATGCTTATCCGTGTGAATGCACACTTGGAGAGACTGTTGGAGAAATCCAACCAAGACAAGAGGCTGCTACGGAACATGAAAAATCATTATTGGGCGAGAATGCATGTTTGCAAAGCAAAGATGAAGGTACTCCAAAGGAAGTTGTCCGAGGCCCGCAAGAGGAAGAAGAAGACCAACCCGCTCCGTATCTTGGTTGAGGCCTCTCTCACTCACCATGATACTCATTAGCCTCCTCCTAGCAGCAAACCCAAGAAATTTTGAGAGTTTGGAGACATTTTTGGCATTTTTGAGAATTTTACAGGTTTTGGCCATTTGAGTGGTCTCACCCCGCACGCGACCAGTTATGGGGAAAGCTCAGAACGAGGAAAACTCTACATTTTTGGAATTTTCATGCAAAAATACACTTGCCTATGGATGGGTTTCAGATTTTATGAAGATTTGGGCTTCCAAAAGCTCAAAATACATGCAAATTTTGACTTTCTGCCCCGTTTTTGAGTTGCAGAAAGCTGCCTTGGGAGAAATGACTTTTGAGGGGTGAAATCAACTCCAAATTCAGAAATTCCAGTGGGGTTGGAAAGTAGACTCACAGACCTTTCCAATGAGCTATCTTGAACCTGATTTGGACACCGGGAAGGCCCTCAAACAGAGCTGTCAATGCGCGCGACCAGTCAAAGTGAGGGGCGCGACCACTCAGGGAAATTTCACTGTTTTGACCAGTTCGGCCAGCAAAACACTGTTTTTACTTTGGTTGACTTTTGAGGCATGTAAATGATGGATTTTTGTGTAATTTTCATAGCACTTGGATACATTTACTCTCCTTTGACACTTCTAGAAGTTTCTTTGATGTAAATAGTGAATATTTAATGCATGGATAGATTACCTAAGTTTTAGTGGCAAGTTGTTTTGACTGCCTATTATCTAGTGCTCAGTTTAGAATTAGTTGAAACATCTCCTAGGAAGCTAAGCTCAACCCCTAGAGGTGGGGAAAGGAGTTAGATCATCTATATTATGCCTTCTCTTGCTCATTTTCATGGTTGGACTCTGGAGGGAGAAGCTCTATTGTATATTTTACTTGTATCTCTGCAATTTGAGAAAAAGGAAGGCCAGGGTTTTGTAGACATCATTGTGGATTCTTGTGGATTATTGTGTTGATGGTGTGTTTCCTACTTGTCATTGTAAGTGTGTTTATGTGTTCCATGTCTTATTCTATTGCTGCTAATTAAACAAAAGAAGTGATAATGTTTGAATTCATGCATGCCATGCTCAGCTTTCAATTTTGTTTAATATTTATGTTTTCCACTGTCTAAAGAGGATTCAAAGTCATTGTTTGCCCTCTTTAGCTCCCTCTCTTTCTTCCTTGATCATCCATCTCAGCTTAAGGCATCAGCACAAACTCCTACCTTGCCCCAAAGACCCACCTGCAAAAACTGAGCTCAATCCCCACACCCTGAATTGCACTCCCTCCAATTGCCACCAAAAACCCCAAAAACTTTAAATCAACCCTCCTTATCAGTTTACTAGCCTAATATCTTTGATCCTAATTGGTCAGCTCATCCTATTGAAAGATCTACCGAGTTTGACCGGAGAGAGCCTTCTCATACCCCGTAGGGCTAGCTACGAGGTGAAATGGTTTGATGTTGCCTTGAAGGTTTACCTTCCTCAGCCTAGGGTGAAATCTCAAGCGCTAACACCAGGGAAAAGCCTGAGAAAGTAAATCTTTGAGGAATATTTCAGATTCCCTAGAGGCCCAAATTTGCAGGTGTCAAAATGGGGTCAATTTTATACTCATCTGAATCGATTTTTCACAAGGATCATGATGGCGCAATCTGTTATGGCATTTGAGTAGTTAATTTCAAGGCCATCATTAGATTGGGAGGCATAAAGATGCATTGTGACCATTTACTTGTTTTTCTTTCAGAAAAAGAATTTTTGTAGCTTTACAAGTTCTCGTGATTATTGTATGTTGCAGCACGGTATCAAGATCTAAATCTTTGCAAGAAATTCATCACTTTATCCTTCACATGAAAACTGAGGTGGCTCAGTGTTGAAAGAGGGTTAGGTTGACACTTTATTAGAAAGTAGTCATGTTTATAGCCATGGTCTCAGAATTGCAAGAAGATTTTGATGATGATAAGTATGACTTGAATCTGACTAGTGGATTCAAGAGGACCTGTTGCCACTTATGTGAGAGTTTCCATTTATGCAATTGTTGTGAGAAGTTGTTTCTTTGTCTTATTAAAGGAGAAGACTTTGTGAGTGAGAGTTATTTATAGGAGATACATTACCACTCAATATGAGGGATCTATCCTTGTGTTGAGGAATATCTTCCATGTACTCATGATCTTGTTGAGACTAATGAAGTGACCTCCCCACTATTTACCTAGGGCCCGAAGACATAGTTGTAGCAACCCTGGTGAAAATTCCATGTAATAAAAGCTAATAAAGGAAAAAATAATAACCATGGTTGATGGGACACTTATTCCAAGATGAATGTTGGGCAAAACATCCTAGTGTCGGTGTTCATTAGTTTATTATGGTTAAGGAAATTGGAAAAGACAATGGCTAAGGCTTTGGAAAGGAACAATGGCATTTTTAGCACATTTATTTAAGAAAATAAAGGAAATTAGGAGAAAAGGAAGGTTAAAGGTTACAGATTGCGTGTGAGGAGTAAATTGAAGGAAAATAATGGAAAATGAAGAAAATAGAGGCCTAATTGATAAACAGGCTTATGAAGACCAGTTTGTAACCTTTTGTTAGTTCAATTTTGGAGCTCCCTCATTATTCTCTCTCTCTCTCACTCTTGGACACTTAGAGTTTTCTTGGAGCACTTTAGCATTGGATCAAGAAAGGGCAAACAAGACAAGAGGAAGCAGAGATCAAGCAACTACAACATTATTCTCTATAGGTACCAATTTGCATGTGTATTTTCCTTGCTAGATTTGGCATGCATGGTATTGCATGTGGTTCTTTTGCTGTTATGGAATGGGTTTTGCCAGGTGCGAGAGCATTTTCAGATAGCCTTGCCATTTTTAGATAGCCATGGTGTGATGGGGTTCTCATGATTTGGTTGAGATGGATTTCTAGATGGATTCGAAGCTAAGTGAGGTGGATCTTCGAATGATAGAACACATGGCCTAGTAGTCCCTAATCTAGATTGTGGATCACGGTAAATCCACTGGCCTAGTAACCCTTGAGCCTGACTGTGGGTTGTTGTAAATCTAGGATTGTGTTGCCTCGGTGGGCCTAAGAATCCTTTTTGGTGAATGGTAGGATATAATATAAATCCAAGAGGTGGATTTCTCTTCGTTGGGATTAATAATCCCGGGTTTTGGATTTGTGGTAAAGCTTGGAGAGTAGGTCTCAGTTTAGGGCCTAGTGATTCGGTTTGGATTGCGGTAATGCATGACAGAATAGGAGGCAAGAAAATCTCTCATGATGTAGGTGGAGAGATTCGATGGCATCCATGCTTGTTTGGCCTAGTGATCAGGTGGATATCACAGTAAAGCCTATTATGACATGTTTGTTGTGTTGACCTAGTGATTCGAGATGGATTATAGTAAAGCCTAGTTTCTATTGATGAGGGCGAGGTGGTTTAGCCTCAAAATGACCTAGTTGGTTCTTTTGGTTTGAGTCCTACATTCATGCTTGGAATATGGCATGAAGGTGAATTGCTAAAGAGAGATTTCGCTCAACCATTCTATGGTCGGGTGGAACATGGTAGTCCCATCCCAGGTCTGGACTTTTCATGATCATTATGAGGTTATTTCTCCTTGTATTTCTATGTGAATTATACTAGTTTATATGTGGATCATATGGTTGTGATTTCCATGGTATTTATGTTTCTATTATGTTGCTTATGTATATGTTTTATGACAATAACTATGTATAGATTTCATCATGTTTTTACTTGTAAATGAATGAAAAATGTATATATGACCTAGTAGATGATAATGAAACAAATGACATAAGGAGACAATGCTTCATAGTGATTCTTAGATAAGTATGAGACCCCTATGCTTAAATCAGTTTTTAACACCTATAGATTACATATTTGTGATATGTTTGACAAAATTCCTTTCATAGCTAGTAGGGGTCTGGTTAAGGGCTTGTTCAAGTATTTACTTTCTCATCATTGTTTCCCTATTATCTTTCTGTTCTAAAGGTGTCATTCAAATATGGGCAATGACATGGGCTTTGGGCCTGAAAAAGTGGCTTAAATCCTGGGGACGTTGGCACAACACTGGGAAAAATAGTTCCTCGACGTTGGCATGCCTTGTCATGAGAGAATCTAGAGCCTCCTTGATGTTGGTAGGCCCATAACATGGGAGTGTCCAGAGGTCAAGTGGTCTAAAACCTCAGTGGGACCTAGGGGCTAGCTACTTGAGATGTTGGGATGGTTCCTAGGAGTCCTATAGCTGATGCAGAAGGTCTGTATGTTATGTTTCTACTGATTCCACTTCCTTATGGTCACATATGAGGTTAAATCCAATCATAGTAGCTCTCATCACATTTTTACCCCGGTTGGTCGGTTACTTGGGTAGATGTGGGATGAGGGTGTTACATAGTGGCATCAGAGCATGGTTCACCCCTTAGATTGGATGGGCGATGTTTTTGCCATGCATTCATGTCGTTTTCACATGTGTTAATAATTCTTGTGGTCTATATGCTTGTTGCATATGCATGGTGTCTGTCATGGTTGTAGTGATGTCACCATGTGAATGCAGTGTTGTCATCATGAAGTATGTCATCATGAGAGTGTGATTAGTTACATATTGTTTATTTTTACGTATTTTCAGTGTACATTGGTACGTTTGTGTTTTTGTGCATGAGCTCATGGTATGTGTAGTTGATATGGACATGCATTGATGACTGGAATCTAGCTAGATTGATGGTTACATATTTATATGCTTATGTATCATGTCTATATACTATTATGATTATGTTATACATGTATTACACTATTTTTTTTAATCTTGCAAGCAAGGTATCCTCCTCAAATTATGCCAAGGTACGTTGGCTTTTGTGATTTGGTTTAGAAGACATAGTATGCCTTGCAGGAAAGATATCAAAATGACTAGTAAGATGCTAGACTACAAATACTCTCCCTATGAATTAGATGAGCAACATGGTGTTGGGCACTCTTCTAATTTGGAAGACACATTAAGAAGCTTGAAGGAATAAATAAGGCATTTTAAGGCAGACAATGACAAAATCATGTAGGCACAAGAGAAACAAGGAAAGGTTAATGCAATACTTCTTCAAAGTTTGTCAGAATTGACACAACAAGGGCCAGTTCGGATCAGCCATGGACAGGAGGACATAACTAAAGGGGAATATGGTAGTAGGTCTCATGGTGGTTACATGTGAGATAGAGATAACAACATTAGAGATGGAAGACTTTGGATACTCGGATAGGAGAGGTGATGGATACAAGTATTATTCTAGTTCTGGTTCTGACAGACATCATGATCATCATCGTTATCATCCGTACAGGAGGAGTGATAGGGGATACTTTTCATATGAGTTTAAGAAAGAAAAGACACCTACTTTTGATGGAGATATAAAGAAGTCGGAAGATGCAAAGGCTTAGAAACTTGGAATGAATAAGTTCTTTGAGTTGCTTGAGTACACAAATAATATGAAGGCTAGAATTTCTATCTTCAGTTTGAGAGGTAAATCAGACATCTGGTGGTAATATGTGAAGCCAGTTAGAGACATCAGCATAGATGACTTGAATTGGCACAAGTTCCATATTCTTTTCATGAAGAAGTACTTGTTAGAAAGGTACTATGACAATAAGTCCAAAGAATTCTATGAGCTAAGGATGGGATGAATGACAGATGAAGAGTACACAACTAAGTTCCTAGAGCTATTGAGACATGTACCATATCTTAAATATGAGAAGGATAAAGTTCAACGATTTGGATTTCCATTAGCGTTTAGAGATTGGATTGAGTATTATGAGCCTATGTAACTTAAGGAAGTTATTGGGAAATTGAAACATTATTATGAACAGTCAAATAGTAAGAATGAATCTCAACAAGGAGGGAAAGGGAAAGACAAAGGTAAAGGTAAATGGCAGCCGAAAAGAACAAGGCCTTAGAATGCAGATGAGAAATAAAATGTGGCACCACAAACAAGGTTCAATGTAGCTAGAAGGGACATGGGTCATGACAACACCATAGAGGTGAGGATACTAGTCAGTTGGAGTGTTGGACATGCAATAAGGAACATTTGAAGATATATTTTCCACAGAATCAGGGTGGTAGGCCTTAGATATTTAGTGCACAATAGGCACAGACTATTGGGGATGTTGGTCAGAGCGTTCCTCGTATTTATGAAACATTGGATAAAAAACATGCAGATCATCAAACATCTATCATTGAGATGGATGGTAAGGTTTTTGATCAAGTTATTTCTATTTTGATTGACCCCGGATCTAATTATAGCTATGTTAGTCCTAAATTGGTGGATAAGTGTGATTTGAGTAAGGAATTGCATGCAAAATATTGGTTAGTGCAGTTCGCTACAGGTACAAAGAAGCGAGTTCATCCTTAGGTAAGAGCTTACACATTTGATTTGAATGGTATGCCTATCATAGCACATTTGAATGTATTACCGTTGGGATCATACAATATGTTGTTGGGCATGGATTGGTTGTACCTTCATAGAACCAAGGTGGATTGTTATGAAAAATTCATTGAATGTGTGGATGACAATGGGGAAGCAAGAATATTACAGGGAAAGAAGAAAGACACATCCATTAGGATGATGACAACTATGCAGGAAAAGAACAATCGTAGAAAATGATGTGTGTTATTTACAGTGCATATTTCTAGCGACAAAGGTAGGGAAATTGAGGATTTAGATGTTTTGAGCAGGTACCCAGTTCTACAATAGTTTTAGCATGTATTTCCTGAGGAAATTTCAAAGTTTACGCCTCACATGGAGGTAGACTTTTCTATTGAGTTAGGGCTAGGGGTAGCTCCAGCATCAAAAGCACCTTACAGGATGAGGACACTTGAATTGGTAGAGTTGAAGTTGCAGTTGAAGGAAATGTTGGACAAGGGATACATTAGGCCAAGTGTATCGCCATAAAGCACATTGATATTGTTTGTAAAGAAGAAATATGGTACTCTTACATGATGCATTGACTACAAAAATTTGGAAAAAGTGACTAGCAAGAATAGGTGTCCATTACCGAGGATCGATGACTTGTTTGATCAGTTGAAGGGAGTAGCAGTGTTCTCAAATATTGATCTAAGATCGGGATACCACCAAGTACGCAACAAAGAAGACATTTACAAGACAACTTTCCAGACTAGGTATGGGTATTATGAGTTTGTTGTAGTTCCATTTGGTTTGACTAATTCTCTAGCTACATTTATGTGCTTGATGAATAGTGTGTTGCATTTGTATTTGGATAAGTTTGTTATTGTATTCATCGATGACATATTGGTGTATTCTAAAAATCAGGAAGAACATGCTAGCATTTAGAAGAAATGTTGAGGTTGTTGAGAGAGAATGAGTTATATGCTAAGCTTAGCAAGTGCAGTTTCTTTCAGACTAAGGTACATTACTTGGGACATGTTGTTTGCAAGGAGGGCATTGCAGTAGATCCAGAAACGATAAGGGCCATCATGGAGTAGGTAGCTCCCAAGAATGTTGATAAGGTGAGATATTTGATGAGATTTGCAGGCTATTACAAGAGATTCATCAGGAAATTCTCACAAATTTTTTATCATATTACATCATTGCAGAGGAAAGGTAAGAAGTTTTAATGGACAAGGGAGTGTGAGGCTAGTTTTGAGCAGCTTAAGCAGTTGTTGACACATGCACCAGTGTTACAAATTGTAGATATGGACAAAGAATTTTTAGTATTCAAAGATTCTTGCAAGAGAGGACTTGGTGAAGTCCTTATGTAGGAAGGACAAGTGGTATGTTATGAGTCATGGAAACTAAATGAGCATGAGCAGAACTTCTCAACACATGATCTTGAGTTATAAACGATCATACATGCATTGAAGATGGGAGGCACTATCTTTTGGGAAAGAGGTTTGTACTAATGAGTGATCACATTAAGTTGAGGTATTTTTTTTAACAACCGAATCTTAATGTCAGGAAAGCTAGATGGTTGGCCACAATCAATGAGTATGACTTCGAGATCAGGTAAATCAAAGGAAAAGAGAACATGATGGCAGATACTCTTAGAAGAGAGGTACATGTAAATCATTTAGCAATTATGAGCTTCTATGGGACAAACTTACAGGATAGGATCTTACAGTAATGTCAACAAGATGTCAGGTATATGGATATTGTGCACAAGTACATGTAGTGGTACAGGTACATGTAGTAGTACAGGTACTGGTACAGGTGCAGGTGCACAAGCTGTGGACTATTTTCTTACAAAAAGTGGATTGGTTAGATTTAGAGACATGATATATGCATCTAACAACAGTGAGATAAAGAAGGTGATCTTGAGGGAGTTTCATGTGAAACCATATTTGGGTCACCCAGGCTATCAAAAGACATGACTGTAGTGAAGAAATTTTATTATTGGTCGAATCTAAAGAAGGATGTTAGGTCCCTATAATACTAGTGATTACCCCATTACTATTGTAGTTTTATCCCTTATTAATATTTTTGTGCTCTTATTGTCCCCATATTGTTATTACTGTGCCCCATAGAATCCCTCTATTGTTATTTTTGTGCCTTTATATTATTATTGTTAGGTTGGCTGGGTTATATTGTGACTCCTTAGACTCCTATATATAGAAAGGAGGTTTTTTTCATTTGAATCATCAAGGAATCATTCATTTGTGTAATGTAAAGAAAGTTTCCCCCTCGAAGAGGCTGAATTCTAAGGTGTTGATCTATCTTTTCTATCTTTTTGTGAGCTGGTTTCACAACATTTGGTATCAGAGCTTTTGAATTCTAGGGTTTCGCTACCCCAAATAGGTCATCGTGGAATTTTCGCTATAACTTTTTTTTCTGTGATATTTCAGAAGCGAAAAAAAAACCCATTTGAGAAGAAGTCGCACTGAACCTCGAGTTGGAATTTCAGAGCTTTTAGCGCTATATTTGTAGAGATATGATTTGAGGAAGTTGGTCTTTTTGCAGACTCCTGAATTACATTCCAAATAGGTGACCTGGGGAAAATTATCATAACTTTCTCTCTGAGCATCGGATTGAAATTTTGTAAGAAGTTACAGAAAGAGGATAGACTTTAGTTTCGTATATATATTTTTCAGAGCCAAAGGTCGAAACAGGGACACGTGGCACATCGTACAAGTTCGCTCTACTGAACTAGTCTATAATCATGCCACTGTGGGAGATTTGGCATAACTCTTCCTTGGAGAATTCAATTTGGATAAGACTGGTGGCATTGGAAAGAGGACACAGAGGGCTACTACAAGTCGCAATTTCAAAATTGGATGATCTGAAATTATAGAGATACATCAGAGGAAATATCAAACTCCTACAAAGTGAAAAAAGTTGTGTAGATTTTTTAAATTCTTGCTTAAGCTTGCTTTGAAAAGTTATTTTGAAGGAATTAAAAGGGCATAGTAGAGCACTATTATGGGTAACTGATGCCCTGAGGAAAGAAAATGCAAACAACCAGTAAGCAACCTGAAAACTCTAGCATGACTCATGAAGAAGAGGAAGAAATGCCACATGATATATCAAAATTACAAGACCAAGTGCAACAAATGTCACTCTCACAAAAGCTAACAGAAGCTAAGATAAATGGTGTGGAAGCTAAGATTAATGGCAAGGAAGCTAAGATGGATAATTTGAAGATAGATTTGAACAAAAATTTGAAGATAGGCATGGCAGATTTGAAGACAGATTTGACAAATTTTCTACAAGAAATAATTACTAATGGTGAAAGGGTAGTAAATGAAACTCATGATGCGAAAAAAAAGAAATGTTAATCATGATTTCATAGACTCTAATGTTGGATTGAAGACCCACCATATTCTAAAAATTGATATGAGGAAGTTTGATGGCAAGGATCCCACAACATGGATATTACAGATGGAGCAATTTTTCAATCTCAATAATGTGCAAAACACACAAAAGGTACGTATTGCAACTTTATATTTGGAACCAAACCAGTTTGTATGGTATCAATGGCTTTGCTCTTGTAAACAAATTATCACTTGGGTAATTTTTACAAAAGAATTGACAGCACATTATGAGGATACAAAAAGCAACACTTTTTTTAGCCAATTGATAAGTCTCAAACAAAAGGGTTCGATAATGGAGCACATTGAGGAGTTCAAAAAATTGAACATAAGGGTAAAAAATATTCCAAAGGAGCATAGGGTTGATGTGTTCATAGGGAATTTAAAGGATAATATCCAACATGTTGTTCACCTTTGGGAACCTAATTCATTAGAGAAAGAATTCATGCTAGCAAGAAAAATGGAAAGCAAAATTATGGCAACCTGGAAGCATACAACTCACAACTATAAAGATGGAAGTGTTGTTGCCCCTAGTCTTCCATAACCTATAAGGTTGACACCACAACAATTGGAATAAAAAAGAGCAGAAGGGCTTTGTTACAGATGTGACAGCGAATACACTAAAGGTCATAAGTGTGATGAGACGAAATTATTCTACATAGATTGTGAAGATGAAGAGGAAGAGGAGCAAGAAAGGTCAAAAGAAGAGGATATACTTCAGGAACGAAGTCTAGATAAAGAAGAAATGAATCTGACCATATCTTGTAATGCATTGGCTAGAATTACCACTCCTTAAACCATCAAGATGGACAAATCAAGAAGAAAAAGGTAATAGTGTTGATTGATTCAAGAAGTACCCACAATTTTATTCATTGTAAGGTAGCAAAAGAATTGAGTTGCTTCCTATATCCAGCACCGGAGTGTCAATTGATGGTTGCAAATGGAGGAACAATAAATTGCTCTGGAAAGTGCCATAAGATCAAGCTATCCATGGGAGAATATGTATTGACTAGCCCAATGCTTTCCATTCCAATGGGAGGTGCTGATGTTGTACTAGGAGTCCAATGGCTACAATCCTTGGGTACAATAGCTTTTAATTTTCAAGAACTTCTTATGAAATTTTCTGTGGAAGGAAAGGAAGTTGAATTAAGGGGTATTGCAGGGAAACCAAGAAAGATAATTAGCTCTAACAGTATGAAAAAGCTTTTAAAAAGGGAACAAAGAGGTGTAATTGCACAATTATGTTCATTAGATGTTTCCACATCAAAATCATCTATTTCTCCAAATCTCCAAAAAGTCTTGGACAATCATTCCAAGGTATTTGAGACTCCCAAAGGTCTCCCACCTATTCTTGATCATGATCATGCTATTCATCTGATTCCAGGAAGTGTTCCTCCAAACATCAGGCTGTACAGATATCCCTATGCCCAAAAGAGTGAAATTGAACGTATGGTTGCAGAAATGCTAGAGGCTGGTATAATTCAACCTAGTCAAAGTTCTTTCTCTGCTCCAGTAGTATTGGTGCACAAGAAGGATGGATCATGGTGCATGTGTCAGGATTATAGGGAGCTCAACAAGCTCACTATTAAAGATAAGTTTCCCATTCTTATCATTGATGAATTACTGGATGAATTGCATGGATCAATTTACTTCACCAAGTTGGATCTTCATTCAAGATATCATCAAATTAGCATGAAGACTGAAGACATTCTGAAAACAACATTTAGAACTCATGAGGGTCATTATGAATTTTTGGTCATGCCTTTTGGCCTTACCAATGCACCTTCTACATTTCAAGGTTTGATGAATTCCATTTTCAAACCCTTCCTTAGAAAATTTGTGTTAGTATTTTTTGATGATATACTGATCTACAACAAGTCTTGGAAGGATCATGTTGAACATGTTGACAGGGTGCTACAACTATTGGAGGAGAAACAATTATATGCAAAAATATCCAAATGTTTCTTTGGAGTACAAGAGGTGGAATATTTGGGTCATATTGTATCTCATGAAGGAGTTAAGGTAGACCCTAGCAAAATTAAAGCCATTAAGGAATGGAAAATCCCCACATCCATAAAGCATCTGCGAGGATTTCTCGGGTTGACAGGGTATTATTGCAAGTTTGTTAAGAATTATGGGAGAATAGCAGCACCTCTAACAACATTATTGAAGAAAGATGCATTTTCATGGACTCCAGAAGAAACAAAGGCCTTCGAACATCTTAAAGAGGCAATGTGCCAAGCACCAGTCTTAGCTACACCAGACTTCACAAAAACCTTTATTGTGGAATGTGATGCTTCAGGAAATGGAATTGGTGTTGTTTTAATGCAAGATGAAAGAACCATTTCTTTTGAAAGTCGTCCAATCAAGGGAAAGTTTTTACACAAAGCTATTTATGAGAAGGAAATGTTGGCAATACTACATGCACTTAAGAAATGGTGACCCTACCTAATGGGAAGACACTTCAAGGTAAAAACAGATCATGATAGCCTTAACTACTTTTTAGAACAAATATTATCCTTTGAAGAGCAACAAAAGTGGGTCACAAAGATGTTGGGTTATGACTTTGAAATCATCTACAAAAAGGGGAAGAAAAATGTGGTGGCAGATGCACTCTCAAGAAAGGATGAGGATGTGGAAGCATGATTGTGCGCCATTTATATTATCCAACCAGATTGGATAAATGAAGCAAGGGAGGAATGGAAGAATGATGAAGAAGTGTGGGCACTTATTCGAAAGTTACAACAGGATTCCAGTACATCTGATACATTTAGCTGGCAAAATGATTCGTTATGGTACAAAGATCTCTTATACCTCTGTAAGAATTCCCAACTCAAGCAAAAGATTCTTATGGAATTGCACACTTCTCCCTTAGGAGGGCACTCAGGATTTTTAAAAACTTACCACAGGGTTAAGAAGGAATTTTTTTGGGATGGCCTTAAATTTGATATTCAAAAGTTTGTGGCGGAATTTTTGGTTTTCAAACAAAATAAAGTCAAAAAAATTAAGACCTCGGGTCTATTACAACCTTTATCCATTCCAAGCCAACGTTGGGAGGAGGTTTCAATGGATTTTATCACAGGTTTACCCAAGTTTGAAGGAAAGAGTGTCATCATGGTGGTAGTTGATAGACTTACCAAGTATGCACACTTTTGTGTATTATCACATCCATTTAAAGCTAGTACAGTTTCTACTGCATTTATGGAAACAATTCAAAAGCTACATGGAAACCCAAAGATTATTGTAGGTGACAGAGATCCCATTTTCACTGGAAATTTTTGGACAAAATTATTTTCTTGCCTTGGTACTCAGTTAGCTCATAGCTCATCTTATTATCCTCAATATAATGGGCAAACTAAGATAGTAAACAAATGTTTGGAAGGATACCTTCGTTGCTTTGTATCTGATAAACAGACACAATGGGTCAAATGGTTGCCTCTGGCTGAATGGTGGTATAACACTTCCTTCCATACAACAAAAAAAATGACCCCATTTATGGCACTTTATGGATGTGAGCCACCATCCATCACATCATATTTAAAAGGAAGTTCTAAGGTTCAAGCAGTGGAATATCGCATCGACCATCAAGAACAAGTCCTCCAACTCTTAAAGGATAACGTTGTGTTGGCACAGAATAGAATGAAACAACAAGAAGATCAACATCGTAGTGAAAGAAATTTTGATGTAGGTGATTGGGTATTCCTACGGCTACAACCATATAAACAAATGTCCCTCAAGCAAGCTAAGAAGGATAATAAAATATCACCAAAGTATTATGGTCCATACAAGGTGTTGCAAAATATTGGTACTATGGCATACAAATTGGAGCTTCCTGCAGCTTCTCAAGTGCACCTAGTTTTCCATGTTTGACGTTTAAAGAAGGTTATAGGCGAAAATCTCCCAGTTCAAACAATATTTCCAGAACTTGAAGAGGAAGGAAAATTATATTGGAACCGGAAGCAGTCACAGAAACAAGAACTCGACAGCTACGAAATCGATCAATTTTGGAGTATCTCATCAAGTGGAAGAACTTATCCACTGAATATTCCACATGGGAGGATGAGAATTTTATACAGAAACATCTAGAACTACTGAAGCGTTGAGGACAACACTTTTTTGAAGGAGAGCGGCATGTTAGGTCCCTATAATACTAGTGATTACCCCATTACCTTTGTAGTTGTATCCCTTATTAATACTGTTGTGCCCCTATTGTCCCCATATTGTTATTACTGTGCCCCGTAGAATCCCTCTATTGTTATTTTTGTGCCTTTATTATTGTTAGGTCGGCTGGGTTATATTGTGACTCCTTAGACTCCTATATATAAAAAGGAGGTTTTGTCATTTGAATCATCAAGGAATCATTCATTTGTGTAATGTAAAGGAGGTTTCCCCCTCGAAGAGGCTGAATTCTAAGGCGTTGATCTATATTTTTGTGAGCTGGTTTCACAACAAAGGATGTAGCAGAGTTTGTGGCTAGGTGTTTTGATTTCGAGCGTATGAAGGAAGAGTGTAATCATCCATGTGGACTGCTACAACAAATTACAATTCCATAATGGAAATGGGAGGTCATTTCCATGGAATTCATCATAGGTTTTCCAAGGACAATGAGACAACATGATTTCATCATGGTTATCATGGACCAGGGTTCCGCACTTCATTCCAGTGAAGTTCACATTCTCAACGAGCAATGTAGCACAAGTATTCATTAGAGATGTCGTCAAATTGCATGGTTTTCTGAAGAAGATTATGTTAGACAACGACACAAAGTTCACTTCCAAATTTTGGAAGGAGTTGTTTGCTATTTTCGGCACAGAGTTGGCCTTCAGTACAACTTATCATCTGTAGACAGATGGATAGACTGAGAGGGTCAACATCATATTGGAGGACATGTTGAGGATGTACGTGATGCATTAGTAGCGAAAGTGGGAAGAGTATCTTCCACTGGTATAGTTTTCTTATAAAAATGGGCATTAGGAATCTTTGAGGATGAGTTTGTTTGAGGCATTGTATGGGCAGAGTTGCGATACTCCCATTAGTTGGAGCGATCCAGTAACATTTTGGTGATTGGACCACACATGTTGGCGAACATGGAATGTAAAGGCAACACATGATAGGTAGAAGAGCTATGCAGAACGAAATAGGCTATTCAAGGAGTTCTAGGTTGGGGAACACGTTTAATTTCACATCAAACCAAAGAAGAGCTCGTTATGGATTGGTTCATGTGCCAAGATGGCACCACAGTTTTTTGGATCCTTCAGTATTATTGAGAGGATTGAGCTAGTAGCCTATCGAATTTCACTGCCTTTGATAGTGAAAGTCCATGATTTTTTCCATGTGTCATTTCTTAAGAAGTATGTTAAAGATAGAGATCATGTGATTGACTAGTCTATATTGCAGGTGGAGCCAGATGAAGAATTCCAGTCGAAGCCTCAGTCTATATTGTAGAAAAAGGTGCTCACGCTTCGGAATTGAGAAATCGAGCTGGCTAATGTGCAGTGGAAGCACTTTGGGCCCACTGAAGCTACATGGGAGATGGAGGATTGTATGTCGGCTATATATCCTTCATTGTTTGTTGATTGTGGCAAAGAAATTTTGGTACGGTGTTTTGGTATATGTGTTTGGTATATGTTTTGGTACATGTTTGATGATGTTTTGGTATATGTACATATGTATATGGATGCAAATACCACCATGAGCTATATTATAAAGCTCCAATAAGAAATATGGGTGTCATATCATTATGATGTTATGCTTTTTATGTTGTCATGTAGGTTTTCTTTTTAGCAGGGTGATCAATGTAAATACTACATCAAGCTATATTATAATGCTCCATGAGTAGTATCTTTTATTTTCATCATTTTTGCTGAGGTATAGGTGTGGTTGAACACTGAGGATGATGTCCCCCAAGGGGGTGGGTTCTCTAACAACCCTGGTGAAAATTCCATGTAATAAAAGTTAATAAAGGCAAAAATAATAACCATGGTTGATGGGACACTTATTCCAAGCTGAATGTTGAGAAAAACATCCTAGTGTGGGTGTTCATTGGTTTATTATGGCTAAAAAATTTGGCAAAAGCAATGGCTAAGTATTTGGAAAGGAAAAATGGCATTTTTGGCACATTTATTTATGAAAATAATGGAAATTAGGAGAAAAGGAAGGTGAAAGGTCACAGGTTGCATGTGAGGAGTAAATTGAAGGAAAATAATGAAAAATGAACAAAATAGAGGCCTAATTGATAAAAAGGCTTTCGAGGATCAGATTGTAACCTTTTGTCAGTTTAGTTTTGGAAATCTCTCATTATTCTCTCTCTCTTTCTCACTCTTGGACACTTAGAGTTTTCTTGGAGCACTTTAGGATTGGATCAATAAAGGAAAAAAAGGTAAGAGGAAGCAAAGATCAAGCAAGGAAGAGCAAGATCAAGCAACTACAACAATATTCTTTGCAGCTATTGATTTGCGTGTGTATTTTCCTTGCTATATTTGGCATACATGGTATTGCATGTGGTTCTTTTGTTATTATGACATGAGTTTTTCTAGGTGTGATAGTGTAACCTAGCTTTGCCATTTCCATATAACCATGGTGTGATGGTGTTCTCATGTTTTGGTTGAGTTGGATTGCTAGATGGACTCAAAGCTGAGTGAGGTGGATCTATGAATGATAGAATGCATGGCCTAGTGGTCCTTGAACTAGACTATGGATCACGGTAAATCCACTAGCCTAGTAACCCCTGAGATAGACTGTGGGTTGCAGTAAATCCAATATTGTGTTGCCTTGGTGGGCCTAGGAATCCTTGCCGGTGAATGGAAGGATATACGGTAAATCCAAGAGGTGGATCACTCTCTGTTGGGCCTAATAATCCTGGGTTTTGGATATGTGGTAAATCCTGGAGAGTGCATATCAGTTTAGGGTCTAGTGATCTAGTGTGGATCATTGAAAATCTTAAGAGAATAGGAGGTAGGAAAATTCTTCACAGTGTAGGTGGAGAGATCCAGTGGAATCCATGCTTGTTTGGCCTAGTGATCGGGTGGAGATCACTATAAAGCCTATTATGACATGTTTATTGTGTTTACCTAATGAGTCCATATGGATTACATTAAAGCCTGGTTTCTATTGACGAGGGCGAGGTGCTTTAGCCTCGGGATGCCCTGGTTGGTTCTTTTGGTTTGAGTCCCACATTCATTCTTGGAATATGGCACGAGGGTGAATGGTTGAAGAGAGATTTGGCTCAACCATTCTATGGTTAGGTGGAACATTGTAGTCCCATCTCGAGTTTAGATTTTGTGTCATCGTTATGAGGTTATTTCTCCTTGTATTTCTATAAGTATTATACTGGTTTATGTGTATCATATGGTTGTGATTTCCTTGGTATTTATGTTGCTATTATGCTGGTTATGTATATGTTTTATGATAGTGGCTATGTATGGCTCTCATCATTTTTTTAATTGTAAATGAATGAACAATGTATCTATGACCTAATAGATGATAATGCAACAAATGGCATAAGTAAAAAATGCTTCATAACAATTCTTAGATAAGTATGAGACACTTATGCTTAAATCTGTTGTTTACACCTATAGATTACATATTTGTGATATGTTTGATGAAATGCCTGTCATGGCTAGTAGGGGTCTGGTTAAGGGTTTGTTCAAGTATTTACTTTTTCATCCTTGTTTCCCTATTATCTTTCTATTATGAAGGTTTCATTCAGTTATGAGAAGTGGCTTGGGATCTAGGCCTTAAAAAGTGGCTCAAATCCTGGGGATGCTGACACAACACTGAGAAAAATAGTCCCTGGAAACTCGCATGCCTTGTCATGAGAGTTTCCAAAGCCTCATGGACACTGGCAGGGCTATAGAATGGGAGCGACCATAGGTCAAGTGGTCTAAAACCTTAGTGGGACCGAGGGGTGTGAAGTAGGAAAGTGTTCCCTTGGCGGACAGAGGAAACCCCTCTAGCCCTAGAGTGGGTCTAGTCACAACAAGGACAAAACGACAATAGATTCCCTTAAATAGTCATCGTTGGAGGCCTACTCAAATGGGTGGTTGATGAGGTTTCCATTACGCTGCTCCAACTTTTGTTTCCTTCTCCTTAAAGAGTAATTTACCTGAAACACCACAAGAAAACAACAAAGCACGTAATCGAGAACAATAATGATCTATTTACTCATAAAGTAAAGGAGTTACAAGCTATCAAGTAAATTGTACACAAGATATAGGAAATCGTTACTGATTTTATTAAAATAAATCAAGAGCAAAGCTTACAACCAAGCCTTGACGTTGCAAGCCTTCTCAGAGGGTCCAGCTGGTATGTTCCTTCAAGCATTCACTCTCAAGAATGGGTCTCCCAAATGAATAATATCTCTCTCTCACTCACAAGCTCTAATGGAAGGCTAAGGCACTCCACAACCTCTTATCAAACTATCAACAATTCCACACTTATCACACTCACACCAAAGCTATCTATTCTGCTAAAAATAAGAACTAGCAACCTACAATCCAAGGATTAGGAAATAGCTTGATCATAGCAATGGTGAGTGCTTTTATAGGAGGAGGAGCCTCCATGAAATGAGGGAGAGGGAGCTTATCCTTAAGGGAGGTTGCACAAGAGGCAGAACCACCATCCCAAAGGAAGAAATGTGACCCAAACTGACCCAACAACTAGCTCTAGAAACACCCAAAAAGCCGACTGTTTGAACAATTTCGCTTAATATGGATTGTCGCAGGTCATGAACTAGGGACTAACGATGCCATCACAAGGAGGCAATGCATTTGGACCGATCGTCGCAATAGGCACCCGGAATACTCGCGCCGAACCATAAAATTCGACTGTTGCGGGAAACACGTGTACACCTGTGATGATATCGCTTTGATACAGTTCATGATAGAGAACCATCGTGCATTTTAGGGGTTTACTAGTGACGATGTAGGAACTTAGTAAAAAAGGGTCAATATTCAGCAATAGAGAGCATTTGCTTAATCTTATTATATGAGTGGGAAGACATGGACATGTGTATTTGATGTATGACACAACAGAGGGATTGAGGTGAGGATAGTGACAAATTACTGTGTAACAGATGCCCCCTAAAGCACGAAGCCCGAGAGAATGGGAGGGGTGAAATGCTTTATGAAACCATGACCAAACTAGAAAGCCACCTCGAAAAACCTGCAAGTGCAAGTACAACTGATATCTCTGATAATGAAATGCATGTAGGCTAGGCATGGCCAGAGCCATCCAAAAGACATATGAGATTTGGTTTGTGGTATGGACGCAACCACCTAGTTAGTAAGACCATGTCAATGATAAAGGTACGGTCACAGCCATCCATAAAGATTTAGGTATGGTTGCAGCCATCCAATCAAAGAGTCATGCATATAATCATGAACCAATCCACGCAGCCTGAACATATGTAATCTTTGTTCAGGGTCTTGAAACCTTAACCGATGATAGTACAATTTCTAGCATGCGAACAGATGTGCTGAAGTCGAGCATGATAGAAAATTTCTTGATTACCAGTTGATGATGAAAACCGTTAACAAGCGTGAGAGAAACCACCAATAATGCCAATGGCTCTCAAGTTATTGCCAGCATAATCTACCAAGTGCGAAAAATGAGCTGAAGTCGAACACCCATGGAATGGCCCCAATCGAAGACCAATGATGAAAGTCTGTCGTCAGGTGCGAAGAACTTGCCATTGAGGCATGCAAGCTCCAAGGTACCGAAAGGGATCTCTAGATCAATCTCCTGGATAATGAGTTGATGTCGACAGGAGATGATTCCTCATAGGAGGGCCATAATGTTTCCCCCAGCAATTCCACGAGACAAGGAACAAGTGATAGATGGTAAAACAGAGGATCAGAGGGGGAGGTAAAGATATAACTGCAAAAGGATTATACTCTTGAACATATCGGTGACACGGCTCCAGAAAGTGGTAGCATTTTGGTACCAAGGGATCAAAGGTCTGACAGAGACAATAGGAATCAGATGGAATGAGGCAAAATGGCAACCCAAAAACCTAGAGGGTCATATGACAAAGTGGATATCCCAACCCGACGAAAAGCAAAAGTGTCGATGTTCAAGAGTGACTAGCTACTATAGATAACCAATGACGACTTCCAGATTTTCCCCCACCATTGCTGGTGAGTACCCAAATTATTTTTGAAAACAAGCTTGAAGGGGATAGCATATGCTTGTAATATAAGTTCGAACTTCAGACGAATCCAACCTAGTAATATTTTAACGAGCCCTAGGGAGGAGAAGATCGAGTCTCATCATGGTGACGAGTCCAATGTCATCAGGGTTTAATGAGTCCGACATAGGTAAAACTCGAAGTCCTTTTCATGTTTAGAGAGTTTCAAAAAGACATGGAAAAGAAAACTCCAGGGGGGTCCTTTTTCGTAAATTTGTGTCTCTCGGGCCTGAAAAAGTAGAAAACAATACCCGTGAGAACCGCTTGACCATTACGATCAAGGAGTTTCATAATTAGTGATCTCGATCTGAAAAAGTAAAAAAGTGATCGAAGACACGTCGTTTCACAACCAATATCGAACTCAAAAAGACAAAAGTCCAACATTCTTTTCATGTTTATACGGTCAGAAAAGAGCTAAAAGTGGACCACCTTTTATTCCATTTAACGAGTTAAAAGGGAAAACTTGGCAATATTTTCATCTTTTGTAAGTCGGAAAAGGGCTTAAAGAAGACTTGTAGAAAATTCCATAAGATGGACCAAGCATAGATCAATCATTGAATATATACGCCGTCCCTGCTTCTGCACTAAAACAAACACAACATAAGATCCATTCAATAAAAAATGCATTATATATTTGGAAATTAGGTTAAAAACTTAAAACCCTAAGCAAAAACCCCAAAATAGATGGTGAAACCCTAAACCCTATAGTGAAAAACCCTAAAATTTGGAAAAAATAACTATAAAAAGGGCTTATGGTAATTCATTTTCACATTTACACTTTGAGTTTTTACCCTTGGTAATTTCTAGTGCATACTTGTGCGATCTTCAAAGCTTGATTCCGGCACTGGTGATTGATCATTCCACCCGACACTCCTACCAAGTAAGTACACCATCCTTGGCACTGCATTTTCATTGTTTTTAAGTTCAATTTCATGTTCCATAGGTGAATTTTGGCGAATTTTTTGTTTCAAATTCGCTCCTCGGTCATCGCGGAAATCCCTCACGGGTTAGCAACAACCGAGCACATTAACACACACCACCTCTGGGGTCGTCACTAGAGATAGGTGTACTGTCGCGATGATCAAGGAAAAAATGAACTATTAATTTGAGCCGTCGCTACTGTTTGAAAAACAGTCGCGACGGAGATGTAAAGTTTGAATATTTTATAAATTGCTCATTTTTAGCCCATAAAAACAATTCTAATTGTATTTTTTCTTCAATGCAGAGTAGAAATGGAATTTGTATAGCAAGAGAGAACCCATGATATTGATGACGAATGAGAAATGAATGACCCACAGTGTAGAAGAGCTTTGCGTGACTGTGGATTATTGAAATTCTTCCTCACACCACATCTTCAGGCACAACCAGACTTGCTTGAGTTCCTGATCCATTGCTGGAACCCGACGGAGGGCAAGTTCTTCATTCGTGGTTAGGATATTGAGTTTGATGTGACGGACATATACTTCTTGACATGTTTGTCTTATCGTGGTGAGAGACCGATCATGGAGGGTGTACGGGCTGCCGGCGAGACGCTTGATATGTTAATAGCACGGGTGTGCCCAGGGGCACACAAATCATCCACTAGCGGGAAACTACAGATCCCGACAGTGGAGGATGTGACCCTTCGTATAGTATTGTTCATGATTACAAGAACAATGGGCTCTCAGGCACAGCACGAGGCAACGAAGACCCAACTGCGGTTGGCTCTTGACTGCCTCACTCCGACCATGTACAACTGGGCTGACGCAGTGTCTCTTAGCATGAAGAGACAACTAACTAAGTGTCGATGAGGGGAGACCAAAAAATTTGGATATGGATTCATTTTGATACTGCTCATGCTGGAGCGAGTGCCCTCACTTCAGCTACAGGATATGGACCTATATGTGTCGGGACCACGAGAGACTCGCATCACCCAATGGGCACATGTGATGCCACGAGGAGGTGGCAGTCGGCTAGTATCATGGGGGGTACTGTTCCGAGAGTGGTTGGATCGTTAGACAATCAACATTGAGGATTGGCCCTACACGGGCACAGACTTCCGATGTGATCCCAACATGCTACTTCCACCTGGTGAGCAGTGGGATGAGGGAGGTAAACACTTGGTTGAACACCACACTCTTTTTGTGTTTTGTCTTTTATAATGTTTTTTGAATTGTCACATGCATACGTCTTAATTATTGTTTCTGTGTTATTTGAAGAAGTGGGACTGGAGAGACCTGTGGGACTTGCTCTTACAACACAGAGGAAGGGCAACAAAGAGCTGGCTTTGGCTCGCCCAGGAGGTAATGTGGAGGAGGAGATTGGCCAGAACCTTGAGGGCCTGATTGATGGGATCCCATATTACAGGGGGATCGAGGAGGTCCCGATGCAGTACCATAGACACACCGTTGGTGTGAGACCCGGGATGCACAGACTCTTGAGACAAGTAGTGCAAACGGTGGTCTGCTATAAGGAATAGAACCCACCACTGTAGACACCTAGGTTTACTTTTCTGCTATTTTATGAGAGACATGTGTCTCAGATGTATTGCGAACACAAAATCTATTTTTTGACATACACATTTATTTTCTTAGCGCCTCGGTGCGCCACATGACATATATATACATATTCTTTATGGTTTATTATTGTGTCTAGTGCTTGCATACAATGTTTGATTATATATTGCGTAAATGTCTGTCTAATACATAATTGGCTAATGCATCAGTTAATGTGTTTAAATTTCTTGGAATATGTTGATATGTGATAAAATCAAATTTTCTTTCCAATAATCTAACACGTAAATACAACCTTAGAATTTTAGGATTTCTGACAGAATAATGCTCATTAAGCTGGAGAATAACAAGTTGCGAATCTAGGTTTACAACCAATGCACGAATACTGAGGTTAACAGCCTCAACTAGTAGTTCAATGACAACACTATATTCACTGACATTGTTTGTGGTACAACCTAGACAAACACCTTTAAGATCTACTAACTCATCGTGAGGATCATAGATCACCCGTGTCACAGAGGAAATATTTCGAGTACTACGACTGGCACCATCAGCGAAACCAATATAAGGTGCACCAGACATCTGCACAAGAAACAAAAAGACACAATAAGCGGAAATAACGCCTACACACCAAGCCACACATGCACACACACACTAAAAAAACATGTACACAGTAGATGCAAGAGGTTCATGCATAATATTTCTTAGGATAAAGCCCATTCCGGGGATTATCTAGAGGATTCCCTTCATAATCGATCAGCTCATAGGCCCCTTTTTTCAAAACACGCTTCACAATGTAAGTCCCATGCCACATAGGCTCAAATTTTCCTGCCCCCATTTTATCATTGGCTTGATCGTAGAGCAGGACTAGGTCTCCTTCAGAGGAAGAACGAGGGGTCATAGTTTGATCGAAGTGAGTTTTCACTCTCTTCTTCTATGCTTCAATGACTAAAGAGGCCAGTCGATGGGTCTCGTCTAACCGCTCTAGGTAAAGAAGGCGTTCTTCTACTGGAGTAGTGTTTGGGAGTAATTCGATAGCTAATTTAAGAGAAGGGATCTCACATTCAATCGGAAGGGTAGCCTCTAGATTGTAAACAAGTTGAAATGGGGTGAATCTAGTGGCATCCTTCACTAAAGTACGATAGGCCCATAAAGCGGAAAACAACATCAAATACCAGTTATACTTGTGCATACCAATGGTACGTTGAAGCATTGTGACCAACTCTTTATTGATGGCTTCTACTTGGCCATTGGCTTGAGGATAATACAGTGTTGAACCATCACGCTACAATCCTAGCTGGGTCATTAATTTAGCCATCATAGTACCATGGAAATGAATACCATGATCAGTGACAATAGCCTGAGGGACTCTGAATCAAGAAATGACATGATTGAATAAAAGCCGAGCTGCTGTCTTACCGTCATTAGATAATGTAGGCATCGCCTTGGCCCATTTCATAAAATAATCGACAGCAACGATGATATACCCATGACCCCTAGCCGAGAGAAGGTTATAGGTCATATAATCAATGCCCCATTTAGTAAAAGGGCCCACGGTAATGACAAGGTGCAGAGGAGAGGGAGTTGCATGCATCTTCCTTTGGTAGATTTGGCACACATGACAAGAGCAGACAACAAGAATGCAATCCTTAAATATAGATGGCCAGAAATAACTAGCATGGAGAATCTTTTGAGTAGTAGCATAATCGGACATATGGCCACCATAGGCACTAGAGTGGTAGTCATTCAAGACTCGTTCGACTTCCTCGAATGTCAAACAATGGTGGAGGACATAATCAACGCTGAGCCGATATAGGGTGTCCTCGATAATGCGATAAGGCTGAGAATGATGGTGAATATGTCGCCGAGCATCCTTGGACAAATCAGGATGCAAGGAGGACATCTAGAGGTAGACAATAATGTCCCCATACCAGGGATCGAGGGTGTTGATCAAGAAAAGAGTATCATCCAGGATGCGATCCTCTAACCGAGAAGGTGCGGTAGTAGACGAGAGCGAGCAAAGTAGTTTGGTGAAAATGAGCAATTTCTTAGACTTGGCCGTAGTAAAATCCAAATCAAACTCTTGAGTATTTTCCCCCCGACAACTAATGTGACAAGATGTACGTCATTGGGTTGCAATCAGAAATCACTGTCGTTGTACGCAATAAAATATAGTGATGGAAACATTGAACCGCATGAACGAATACCAAAGCAAGCTTCTCAACATAAGCATATCGAGTTTTCATGTCAAGTAAACTGCGATTGAGATAACAGACAACATGCTCGACACCATCATCATCATCTTGGACCAAAACCATGCCAATTGTGCTATCGACAGCGGCTAGGTAAAGAGTATAGTCATGATGATAATCAGGTGGACGTAACAAAGGAGCAGAAACAAGGAGTGCCTTGAGTTGCTCAAATGACTCTTGTGCGGGGGCATCCCAAACAAAGGAGGTTTCCCGCTTCAACAACCGCGTATAGCCTTTAGCAACTTTAGCGTAGTTTGGAATAAAATGACATAAAAAAATGGATTTACCCTACAAGCTTTGCAACTGTTGCAAGGAATCAGGGGAGGGAGATTCAAAATGGCTTCAACTTTTAGGGGATCAAGGTGGATGCCCTCCTTAGAGATGACAAACCAAAGAAGTCTACCGGATTCGACGTAGAAGACACACTTATGCGGATTAAGATGGATATGATAGTGTCGACAGCGAAGAAATATTTCACGAAGATGATTTGGGTGGTCATGGCGCTTTGCTGAATGAGAAGGAAGTTCATCCAGGTAGGGATGCACAATGTGACAAATATCATGAAAGGCATAGGACATTGCGCATTGGAAGGTGGCACCGGCATTCCTGAAACCGAAAGGGAGCTTTTTATAGGCAAAGGTACCCCACAAACAGATAAAGGCGGTTTTGTGTCAATCCGATGGCGATATATTGATCAGGTTATAACCAGAAAAGCTGTACATAAATGAATAGATTTCACTCCCAGCACAATCATCGATAAGCTGGTCAATGAAAGGTGTAGGATAATTATCTTTGGGACAGGCATGATTAATGTCATGGTAGTCAACACAAACCCTAATAGTGCCCTGTTTCTTGGTGACAGGGACAATATTAGAGACCCAATCAGTGAGCGGGATGGGGTAAATAAATCTAGCTTTAAGAAGTTTTTCAACCTTTGCTTTAATAGCTGCGGCCTTCTGGGGGTGCATGGGGCACATACGATGTCGGACAAGTTTGGCACTTGGGTATGTAGGTATTTCATGCACCATGATACTAGGATCAATGCTGGGCATTTCTTCATACAACCAAGCAAAATCGTCATGTAATTCTATGAATAGATCAATATAAAGTTGAATCTCCTTCGGAGTACAGGTTACTCCAATGTGAATATTCTCGACAATCCTTGGTTTGACAGAGATGTCGATAGGCATCGTTTGCATGATGTTCCCCATATTTCCTTTAGAGAAGACTTCATGGACTTGAATAGGAGTCTAAAGGGGATGCAAGAAGAAAACTCCTCAAGACAAGAAGTCATGGCCCCGTGGCTAGGGAGGAACGATGAGCGATGGTGTTGATCAAACCAAGGAGGTTCCTCAAAAGATATAGTCTCAATAATCGATTCATTAGAAGGAAATATTTCTTGTAATGGATCCAAAGAAGCATTACCTTCGAGCCAAGGGGATTGTACATATGCGTCGAGAGCTTTGCTCGAAGGCGCAGGTTCAGAAGATGAAGCCGAAGCAGAAACAATTTCGATATAGTTGAGCTCGGTAGGACTCAACGGCATGACATCACCCCAAGATCCTACCTGATCGATGGGAGGGAGGACCCAAGGGTCAGAACGAATGGAAATCATATTTCTGGGAGTGATGTTGGGAGGTGGGAGCGAAGAAACACCCATAAGGGCTAGATCATTAAAAAGTCCTGCTCCCACACTCTCGTATGGAATGAGGGTATGCTCCAAAAAAGGCATGTTTCCATTGAAAGAGGAAGAGGCAAGAAAGGACAATCGGTCGACTGTGACAATCTTCCCTTGATGGGAAAATCGAAGGACATGAAATAATGATGAAGCCATGGCTCGCATGGCATATGTCCAACTTTGACCTAAGAGGAGGTTGTAAGTTAAATTAGCATCGACAACTTTGACCTCAACTTCAACAGTCTTCCCTTCCAGAGTAATAGGCAAGCACAGGAGGATACCAAAAGGATAGGAATCTCTTCCATCGAAGGCTTCCAAGGTATTCATAGATTGACTCAAGGTCGGGGAACCAATAGCCTTCCAACAAGCAACAAACATGATGCAAGTGGAGGTGCCCTCATCAATAACGGTACAATTAATATTCTTAGAGTTAATGATGACCTAAATGAGGAAAGTGATCTGATGAGGCAATATCGGTACATGATTATCAAGATCAAAAGTGATCAAATCCGAATCGGCCAGGTCAATGCCGTCAATGGCGGATAACACAGACTTCTTCTGGGAGGGACAACTTTGGAGGACTTCTAACATGGACATAGCCGAAGGAGCTTGGGCTAGGTCCTCAACGATGCTATAGTGCTATGTGGCACAAGTGTTAGGGTTGTAAGAAGACTTCTAGAGCACTCCTTTGGGAGGAGGTCAAACAACCGCTTCGATACTAGGCCGCTTGATATGGAGGGGACTAGTGTTGGGCAAAGGAACACTAGAAGGGTTTTCAGTTTCCTTGCTAGTTGGAGGAGGATATTATTTTGAATGAGTACTAATATGGATAAGGATCGTCCTAGCCATAAAGACTTGAGAGCCAAAAGTGGAAGAAGATGGAGACTGGTCGGCCACCATTTGAGTCTGTTGTGAGGGAAAAGGATCTTTGAGCATAGCAGGAGTTCCAGGGGCGCCTTTGAGTAAACGACTAACCTCAGACCATCTAGGATAGTCTTTAGTGTAGTGATCCTCTTTGAAGATGATACAAGGGTACTTTGGTTTGTGCTTGGTGTCATCCTCAGCTAGAGGCTTAGGAGGATCCTGCTTCGGTTGATCGGCTTTATTCTTCCCTTTACCCTTTTTCTTACCTTTCAAATTTTTGTCTGTTGTAGTAGACTGGATGACATTAACTTCAGAAGTTTTAGTAGAGTTGGACAAGGCTTGAGAAGCATTTTCAGTTGGAGTAGTAGATTTTTTCTTCACAGGGGTTGTAGAAGATTTCTTGGAAGACAAGTTAACGAAACCAATGACACCATCAACGGATGGCATTGATGGAGCTTTGGAAGTTCCGGGTCACAAAGCATCAGGAAAATAATCATATGACGTACCGGACTGGGAATAAACCAAGTCGAGATACTGAGCACATGCGATAGCTTGCTCTTCAGTAACAAATGCCCCCATAGCAATATCTAGGGCTATTGGACCGACGAATGAGGTCATGAACCAGTTGGTCAAAATCTGGTCAGGGATCCAAAACTTAATCAAACGATGGTACCTCCTCCATTCTTAAATATGATCGGAGATATGTGTTTCCGTGTCCTGCTTCAAAGATGTTAGGAGGTGCGTGCCTATTTCATATTGAATCGGCAACTGAAAATGAGTAAAAAATGCCATAGCAAGCGAGTTAAAATCCTGAAAACTTCCACGAGCTAACTTAATATACCATTTGGCGGCTGAGCCAGTGAGATTTCATTGGAAAAGATAGAGCCGAATAGAATTTTCAAGCCATGAATTAGATGAACACCATAGGTGATAGGTCATGACATGAGCTTGAGGATCTTCTCCTGACTTACCATCGAACTTGGGACTATCACCAGGAATCTTAGTCAGAATGGGTCGCCAATACGGATTATGAAGAATGGGATCATTTGTCAATTTGGACACATCAAGCAGTTCCAACGTCGCCAAGAAAGGTAACTAAGGGTTGAAGGACATATGAGGCAGCAGATAAGTATCAGAATTAGGGTTCCATCCAGCTCCTTGTTGCCCCCATTGTTTTTTCCCGAGCGGATTTTGCCCGTAAGGGTTTTTCCCATAGGGATTATAAGTATAACTAGATGGTTGACCTGGATTTGGACCACTAGTAGCCCATTGATTACTAACCTGACCAATAGGAGCAACATATGGATGTTGAAAATTTTGATAGGGATTAACGTGTGGGTTGCTGGTAATTTTGATATGGGGTAGTCTGAGGTTGCCCTTGGGGTTGCTGGAAACCATAAGGTGGCTGAGCTTCAAACTAGGCCTGGGCTCCAAGCTGCATTTGATAAACCAGTTGGGTTTGAAAACCAACTAGCGTTTGAAGACCAGGTTGGGCCTAAAATCCAGACTAAGTCTAGTAATTGGGTGGAGATTGAGAAACAATGAGTGTTTGAGTGCTCAGTTGCACAGGACCAGACGAATGTCCTCGAGGTTTACCCATTTGGATAGAAGGTTGGCATGGTTGAGACTAAGGTTGACCCATTTTCCCAGAAGGTTGAGCTTGCTGAGTAAAGGGTTGACCTTGCTGAACTGAAGGCTGGCCTGACTGACCAGAGGGTTGTGTTGACTAAACAGTAGGCTGGCCTTGTGGGATCTGAGGTTGGCCTACTTGTCCAGAGGGTTGACCAGGCTGGGGAGAAAGTTGGCCTTATTGAACTTGAGGCTGACCTACTTGCCCAGAGGGTTGACCAAACTGGACACTGGGTTGGCCTTGTTGGATATAAGGCTGACCTAGTTGACTAGAAGGTTGCCCAAAGTAAGTAAAAGAGGAACAAGTGAAGGCCAAAGGTTGTCCCTGTAACGATTGTCCTTGTAGGCTAGCAGGCTACCCTAGGTAAGGCTACCCTTGAGGTTTCCCGTAAGATGACTGAACTTGATATGGTGGATTTTGAAAAGCTGAAGGCTGTGCTTGGCCACCATGATAACTGGTAGTGCCCCAAGCAATAGATAAGGGAACAGAGACCTCAACCGCAGGCTGGGAGGGAATAGATCCAAGGTAATAAACATGAGCTTCTCGAGGATCATAATAATGAAAAATATTTTGCGGATCTGGATTCTGAAAAGCTTGCATATATTGATCATACATCCACCCTGCCGGAATGGAACCGGAAGAAGATGGAACACTACTGGTGGGATTAACAGTTCTCGATGCTGATATCAAAGGACCACTACTAGGAGGACCAACCGAGGGTCTGACAACAGTGGTCATCATCGAGGATACAACGACAAAACTAACAGCAGGAGTTAAAGAATCCACACAAACAGTAGGTATAGTCAGGATAGATGTGACACTCACATTGTGAATCTGGGGTATGAAAGCACCTGAAGTCGGAGCAATGGTACGAGACCACATGGAACTTGTCTAGGGAGACCTGGAACTCATGATATCAGCCAAAGCATTGTAACATAAAGGCAATGTGATACCAAGAGGGGTGACACGGAAGGGTGAAGTTTCCATAGGTACAGGGATTTCACTGCTTCCCATAAAAGTTTTTTCACCAAAGACGGGGGTCGTCTCATCCATGTCAGAAGAAGACATTGGGACTGAAACACCAGGAGGAGTAACAGGGAAGTCCTCTTCAGAAAGCTCCCAAATAGGGTTCCAATTAATATCGTACAAGTCCTCTTTTGGGGCATGAGAGTTTAGCGGCTGGATACTTGGGATAACAAGAAAGGTATCACTAACAGATGATATCTCAGAAACAATAGGAGATGTAGAGCCTTGGTCACTTGGTACGGGAGATGGGATCAGTGATTCCGCCAGGATGTCTTAACTCAAAAATTCCTAGGAAAAAGAGACAAAAGTAGGGAAAACAATCCTACGCAAACTGAAACACACTCAAGAGTTAACAAGGAAAATGTGATCGTGGTCGAATAAATTTTATGACGCAGGAACAAAACTTGACCTTTTCATATTTAAAGAGTTGAGAAAAGGAAAAAAGATGACTCTAGTCACCTTCAAATATTTAATGAGCCTGAAAGGACAAGTGCTCAGATGGACCTTTTCTTTTAAGGAGTCGAAAAGGAATGAAAGTGACTACTTTGGAGAGCTAGGTAAAAGGTTTACCAAACAACCCGTAAAACTGCATATACACCTTAGTGATCAAATGAAAGAAAAAAATGACCAAGGACTTTCTGTACGACAGTCAATCTTCCCGAATGTTGTGTTCGGTGCGTTACGGTTTGTAAGGTGGTAGAAACGACTTCCTATGGATGTAGGATGATAACCTAGTGGGGTCTCCCGATATATACTCAATGGTAAGGGGAGCACAAGTCTGTACTAGGCAGCTATTGAGTCACAGAAGGAGGAATCACCCAACCTTAAGTGAAAGAAATAGTGACTATGTTTAACGATGCCAGAGCATGTCTCTAGCCTAGAACTCTAAATAATGTTCATTAAGTTCCAATGCATTGTTAAGTTCATTCGATTAATTTTAGAGTTGATCTTGAATTAGGTTCCACTTTTCAGGCCCTACTGTATGTATATCAAAAACCCTAGGATGCAACTAGAATGAGTAAAATATCATTTCTTTTGATGAACACCTACTTAAAGGAAGGTAGAAAGTTCATTCCCAAACCAAGGCAAAACCAAGACAGGCAAATGCATGCACTAAGAAAAAAAATGCATAAACACACCAATCCTACAGTGCATTGATACTACTAATGATAGATTTAAATTTTGCTTTCCAATTTCTCACACATGAAAATTTGAAATGCAAGTGTACTTTCACTTTCATATACTAAATGAATGCAATCTTTTGATTTTAATTTTTCTTTTTATTTGAATTTAAAGAGACAAACATGCAAGTGTAAACTAATCAACCCAAACAATGGTAATCTATGCTTGCTAGCGACACCAAAAATCGATCAGCAAAACAAGTGGAAAAAATCCTCAAACAACTCAACAAGATAGTTGCAGATGAACCTTGGATAGATAAAAAACCTTGAGAAATGGTTCAAAACTTGAAAAAGCTAGGTTATAGGGCTAAAAAGACAAGATTCACTCAAATGAAGCCAACAAGCAACAAGCCTTAGCCAAAGCAACTAAGACAAGCTAATGGGAGAGAGAAAAAAACAGGGGGATAAGCAAGACCGATGGGTTTAGGAGGCAAAGTTGTAAAAACAACTTGTACAGGAATCGTCGCGGGTCTATAACCAGCAACTTGTGACAATAAGCCAATCATCGTAAGGGTGCAGGAAGCAATAGAGTGACATCATTACAGGAGTACACCTGTCTTCTATGACAGTCTGATTTCAAAGATAGTCGCGATTGTACGACAGGATATCAACGATGCATAGGTTTACAAAACGAGGACAGGGTGACGTCGTCGCGAATGTCAAGCTTTTTCCAGTGAAGAGCTTAAAAATAATAAAAAAATGAATGTAAACTCCCAAAGAAAACACTAAGCTATTTTCCAGACAGTAAGGGGAATTCCCAGATTGACCCAGGTAATCCAACAACTGAAAATGCAATCCCCGAAATGCAAGAGACACTAAATCAAACAACAAACCAAAAGTAAACAAGAAGAAAACATACAAAGGACTCCCTAGCAGAGTCGCCAACTTATGAAGTAGGAAAGTGTTTCCTCTGCGGACAGAGGCAACCCCTCTAGCCCTAGAGTGGGTTTAGTCACAACAAGGACAAAACGATAATCGATTCCCTTAAATAGTCATCGTTGGAGGCCTAACTCAAACTGGTGGTTGATAAAGTTTCTGTTGCACTGCCCCAACTTCCATTTCCTTCTCCTTAAAGAGTAATTTACCTGAAACACCATAAGAAAAAAACAGAGAATGTAACCGAGAACAACAATGATCTATTTACTCATAAAGTCAAGGAGTCACAAGCTATCAAGTAAATTATACACAAGATATAGGAAATTGTTATTTATTGCATTAAAATAAATCAAGAGAAAAGCTTACAACCAAGCCTTGACGTCGCAAGCCTTCTCAGAGGGTCCAACCGGTATGTTCCTTCAAGCATTCACTCTCAAGAATGGGTCTCCCAAATGAATAATATCTCTCTCTCACTCACAAGCTCTAATGGAAGGCTAAGTCATTCCACAACCTCTTATCAAACTATCAGTAATTCCATGCTTATCAGACTCACACCAAAGCTATCTATTCTGCTAAAAACAAGAACTAGCAACTAACAATCCAAGGATTAGGAACTAGCTTGATCATAGAAATGGTGAGTGCTTTTATAAGAGGAGAAGCCTCCATGAAATGAGGGAGAGGGAGCTTATCCTTAAGGGAGGTTGCACAAGAGACAGAACCACCATCCCAGAGGAAGAAAGGCGACCTGAACTAACCCAACAACCAACTCTAGAAATAGACAGAAAGCCGACTATTTGAAGAAATTCGCCTACTCTGGATTGTCGCAGGTCATAAAATAGGGACTAGGAATGCCATTGCAAGGAGGCAATTCATTTGGATTGATCGTCACAAGAGGCACCCGAAATACTCACGTCGAGCCCTAAAATTTGACCGTCGTGGGAAACACGTGTACACCTGCGAAGATGTCACAACGATACATTTCATGATAGAGAACCGTTGCACATTTTAAGGGTTTACTAGAAACGATGGAGGAACTTAGTAAAAAAGGGTCAATCTTCAGCAGTAGAGAACATTTTCTTAATCTTCTTACATGAGTTGGAAGATATGGACATGTGTATTTGATGTATGACACAGTAGAGGGACTGAGGTGAGGACAGCGACAAATTAATGTTAGCTACCTGAGTGGTTGGGATGGTTCCTAGGAATCTTGTAGATGATGTGGAAGGTTTGTATGGTGTGTTTTTGGCGATTCCACTTCCTTAAGGTCACATAGGAGGTCAAATCCAATCATAGTAGTCTCTTGTCACATGTTTACCTTGGTTGGCTGGTTACTTGTGTAGATGTGGGATGAGCATGTTACAGTATTCCACACTATTCAAACTTCGTTATCACATATTGTGTTATGATTGCATCTTGGTTATTTGCATCCTATTTATGTTTATGAATTGGTGAATTATTTTTGGTCATGTTTCACATGAAAATATAAGTGTCAGTAAAAGGTCCTGCAACGAAGATTTTTGTTTAATAAAGTATTCACAAAAAATTGTGGATCAACAAAAAAAATAAGGTTTGTTCTCCCCCAATCTTCTATGTCATAATAGCTTCCCTATCAAATCTATCATCTTCAAAGTTAATAAACACATGCTCACAAAATTTCTCCATCTCAACCATTTCTTCTAGTAAGTCTCATTTATTCATCAACTGCAGCAACACATCATTTAAGTATTGATCATCATCTGCCAAACCTGCATTCATACACAAAATTCCATATTAAAAAAATATAAGGCTTTTCTTTCGATGTTGTTAGCACTCAGAAAGTTTCTTTGTTGTAACATAAAACTTCCTAAGGTAACCTTTTCAAACCAATCTTGCAAATTGAAGGTTAGCCCCTTCAATCCAAAGAGTTCTCTCTCTTAAAACCTAATCACTAAGATTTTTAACTAGCTGTATCTTCAAAAAATGGCTATATCTTTAGTAGGGTTGTGTTGAAAATAGGGTTTGGTTGGGATGAAGCATTTAATCCATTGGGAAATGTTGTCAACAAATCATGCTTTTAGATGCAGTTACCAACAAGAGGGACAAAGGTAGGATATATGGAAAACTATAGACATATTAAAAATAATCTGAATGGTAGTAGAAGGAGATAACAATCCACTATAGCACGACATGAAACATGAATCCTACAAGCTTTAGGTGAAAGAGTTCATATGTCTAAACCATATGAACCATAGCATTAACTAATGAATTCTGTCACATAATCTCATTTAAACATAAGAAGATAAAATATAAATGACATCATAGAAAATAAACTATCACAGAAGAAAACTAAGTATATCATCATATGAATCGTTGTATCATTGAACATAATATCCTAGTTTTCTTGGTACTAGAAAAGATAAGAAATTTGATCACACATAATAAAAAGAGACTATTTGTTTCAAAGTCCAACTTTTTTCTTCTTCTTTCTAATACATTATATAGGAAAATTACATAAAAGTTAAGATCCACAAAGTTTGGTATCATAACTGTAAAATATTTACAATCTCTGATAGTTTGATTTCTAAAATATAATTAAAATTCTATCATTTAGCTATTCAGATCTCTTTTGGACACATAACATTGGTCAAAATATCTTGTGAGCTTGTTATACACATCCTTTTCTATCCTTCTGGGAAAAGGACGATTCATAATTATAAATTAGGATCTAGAAGTGCTCACACCTTTGTAAGCTTCATATCTAGAACTGTAACTTGTGCGCCTCTCTTGCAAAAAAACTGATACATGAACCCACAACATTTGTTAAAACTGTGCAATTGTCATGTGCAACTGTTTACACCTTTTAAGGCATTTTTCTCTTGTGTTGACTTATATTATTTTCTCCTCTTCATTCATAAAACTTTATGACATATTACCATGATAAACTAAAGATATATTTCCTATCAGAAAAGATAGATTGAAGATAAACTGCAAAGCTGAGGTAAAATTAGGGTTTGATAAATTGCTTTGTAACCAAGTAACACAATTAGTTTTCCATAACTTATGTAGCATGATTAAGGAGGATTAACTTGTCTTTGTTTCTTGTTATCCTTTTGTTACCTTTCTATATGTTTCTACTAATTTTTAGGGTTTCTTTCCCATTTCTATTTGCAGACTTTGTTTTCGTCTATCTTGTAGCTTTTTTCTTACCCTTTGAAGGATCTACATTTTTCTCTTCATAAATTATCACTGGTACCTTTAGCTTAGTATTAATCTTTTCTTTAAAACTTAATCTTAATTTATTTGTAGTATGAGTATGAATTTTCCTATAGTAAACCCGAGGCTCTGTTTCTATGTCTTCATCCCCTGTTTCCATACTTTGTTTCCCCTTTCCACCTTTTCTACTTTTTGCATTTCCTCCTCTTCTTCTAACATTTTCTTTTGTTGTCCTATTGTTATCTTCTCATATACCCATAATCCTGGTTCATTTACACGACTTTTTGTATGTTCTTCAATACGGATATGACTAGGTTCTCGCTTTATTTCCTAAGCTACGGTTTTCATAGAAATTTTAGTTTGACCTCTTTTTTGCCTTCTAGGTGTAGGGTTCCTCACATTTCTTTGTCTCAATTACTCCACCTACTTGTTAAAATCTTGAGTGTATAATATATGTATCAAACGATGATAGAATATGTCATGAGGTAACAACTCAGGTCTAGTTCTAGCTTTAGTAGGCATTTTCAGCAGACTTTGATGAAGGAAATCAGGTAATACAAAAATTCCCTGAAGCCAACCATGTAGTTGCTAAAATAATGTGGTCGCTTAACAATGCTTCAACAAAGTGAAAAATGAAAAAAGTAAAATTTGTGGCAACTCAACTGAAGCTGAAACTGATAAGCATAATCCATTAACCATACAAAATTATGTATAAAGTCATGAAACCAACTCAGGTTATATCCATTGGAGCGATAAAAGAATGATTCCAAGCTTGCATTTTGGAATAGTGACAACATTTCTAGATAAACCTCGAAATACAATCCATTCTACACAAATAATTTTAAATGGCCTAATTTTCCCATCTCACAAATGCCTTGAACTAATAATACCTTAAATATTCTTGGTTGGACATTATAAACCCTTTCACAACCTTTTTTCACATTGTAATTTTGGAAATGATAGAACTTACAATTTAAGGTAAACAATGTGTTTTAGGGTTTGATTTTAAACTTCTTTCTTAGGCTTGAAAATGCTAGAAAATGCCATATCAAGGATAACAAGGGATAAAAATTCATTAAAAACCACTTAGTAATTTTGAATGATAAGGATAGCATCTTAAAAACATACGTTTAATGTTTCCTATGAGCTCTATGAAAATATTTTGTAGTGCAAAGCTGCGAAATAATTTTGTAATGCCAGTTGTATGCTTGCGATAGACTAATTTTGTTGCAAAAAATTAGGGAATGGATAGGATTAATTGAAATAAATTGTTTAGACATGTTCCTAAGATTGCATTTCCATTTCCACAAAAAATTTCATAGACCTTTACACCCTTTGTACAATTAAGCTCAGACTACTCACCTATGATGGACACTTCTCCTATACGCTCCGACAATTGAAAATTGATATTTTTTTCCAACTCGGCAGGATTGAATTTTTCTTCCAGGTATGTGCAATGATGTTTCTTGTGGAATGAATGTATATAATATATAATAACTTGTGAATGATTCACTTCTTCGCTCATATATATCATAACAGAAAAAGGTTTTAATTAAATTATTTCTTATTTATCATTGGAAATGCATATAATATATCCTTTCTTCTATAAAAAATAAGAGAACCATCCTTCCTTCAAGATCAAATAACTCACTGGCAAGAGATAGAATGAATAGATAATAAGCTTCCCTCTCATGCTCTTCCTTGACCACACTTGTTATGAAACCAGCTCACAAAAAGATAGAAAAGAGAGATCCACGCCTTAGAATTCAGCCTCTTCGAGGGGGAAACCTCCTTTACATTACATAAATGAACAATTCTTGGATGATACAAATGAAAATACCTCCTTTCTATATATAGGAGTCTAAGTGGTCCCAATATAATCAAATCCTACATAACAATAATATTGTAGGGCACAACAGTAACAATGGTGGGCTTCTATGTGGCATAATAGTAACAATATGGGCACTACATGGGTACATCAATATAATAAGTGGGTTATACTAATAACAATAAGGGGTTACACTATTAGTATAGGGGCCTAACATGCCCCTCTCCTTCAAAAAGCGTTGTCCTCAACGCTTGAGTAGTTCTTGATGCTTCTATATAAAATTCTTGTCCTCCCATGTGGAATGTTCAGCGGGTAAGTTCTTCCACTTGATGAGATACTCTGAAATTGATTGATTTCGTAGCTGTCGGGTTCTTGTTTCTGTGACTGCTCCAGGTTCCAATATGATTTTTCCTTCCTCTTCAATTTCTGGCAATATTGCTTGAATTGGGATCTTTTGCAACTTTTGAATAAGTGGCCATACTTCTTCGTTCTTCTTCCATTCATCCGTTGCTTCGTTTATCCAATTTGGTTGGATAATATAAATAGCACAAAACAATGCTTCCACATCCTCATCCTTGAAGCGTCTTCCCATTCGGTAAGGTCGCCATTTTTTAAGTGCATGTAGTATTGCCAACATTTCCTTCTCATAAATAGCTTGCTTGAGATGTAGCCGTAAAAATACTCAATCACTCACATCAAAACATTTTTCACTACGATGTTGATCTACCTGTTGTTTCATTTGATTTTGCACCGAAGTGGCGTTATCCTTTAAAAGTTGGAGAACTTGTTGTTGATGCTCGATATGATCTTTCTCTACTTGAACCTTTTTCTTCTTGATATGTCCTTCTATCTTTCGAGGAGCGATAATTTCTTCTAGTCCTTTACAAGATATGGTCGGATTCATTACTTGATGCTCGATGTGATCTTTCACTTCTTGAACATTTTTCTTCTTGACGTGTCCTTCTATCTTGATAGTTTGAGGAGTGGTAATTTCATCCATTGAATTACAAGATATGGTTGGATTCATTTCTTCTTTCTCGATGTGATCTTTCACTTCTTGCACCTTTTTCTTCTTGATATGTCCTTCTATCTTGAGAGTTTGAGGAGTGGTAATTCTTGCCAATGCTTTACAACATATGGTCTGATTCATTTCTTCTTTCTCTGGGGTGGTGTCCTGACGTATATCCTTTTCTTTTGATGTTTCTTGATCCTTTTCTTCCTCCTCTTCATATTCTATGTAAAATAATTTCTTCTCAGCACACCTATGACCTTTAGTGCATTTGCTATCACAGTTGTAACAAATCCCTTTTTCTCTTTTTTCTTCCAATTGTTGTGGTGTAACCCTTGTAGGCTGTGGAAGGCTGGGAGAAACAACACTTCCATCTTTATAGTTGTGAGGGGTATGCTTCCTGGTTTCCATAATTTTGCTTTCCATTATGTCACAAAGCCCTTTTACTCTTTCCAATTGTTGTGGTGTTGCTCTAAAGAAGGTGTTGCTCTTTATATCCTCATAATGTGCTATCATTTCCTCCGTGAAAGTTGACCACGTAACAAGTTTTTTACGAGAACAAAGCCCTTTGTACCATAAAAATTGATCTGGTTCTAAATATGAAGATGCAATACATACCTTTTGTAACAGTTGTACACCATGTATATCAAAATATTGCTCCATCTGAAGTATCCAATTTACCGGATCCTTGCCATCAAACTTCCTCATCTTGCTTTTTCTTGATTTTAGGAGCTCTACCTTGAAACGACTGTAACTCTGTACTTTCGGATCTTTAAGTTTTGAACTTGTGACCTATAGTAGCCCTCTGTGTCCTCTTTCCAATGCCACAAGTCTGATCCAAATTGGATTCTCCAAGAAAACGTTATGCACAATCTCCCGCAGTGACCTGATTATAGACTAGTTCAGTAGAGCGAACTTGTATGAAGTGCCACGTGTCACCATTTCAACCTTTAACTTTCAAAAATATATAAACAGAAACTAAAGTCTGTCCTCTTTCTGTACCTTCTTACGAAATTTCAATCCGATGCTCAGAAGGAAAGTTATGACGATTTTCCCCAGGTCACCTGTTTTGAGTGTAATTCAGGAGTCTGCCAAAAGACCAAGTTCAGCAGATCATATCTCCGAAAATATCGCGCGAAAAGATCTGAAATTTGGACCCAAGGTTCAGCGCCAATTCTTCTCAAATGGGTTTTTTTTTTCGACTTCTGAAACGGCACAGAAAAAAAGTTATAGTGAAAATGCCACGATGACCTGTTTGGAGCAGCGAAACCCTAGAATCCAAAGCTCTGATACCAAATGTTATGAAACCAGCTCACAAAAAGATAGAAAAGAGAGATCCACACCTTAGAATTCAGCCTCTTCGAGGGGGCAACCTCCTTTACATTACATAAATGAACAATTCTTGGATGATACAAATGAAAATACCTCCTTTCTATATATAGGAGTCTAAGTGGTCCCAATATAATCAAATCCTACATAATAATAATATTGTAGGGCACAACAATAACAATGGTGGGCTTCTATGTGGCATAATAGTAACAATATGGGCACTACATGGGTACATCAATATAATAAGTGGGTTATACTAATAACAATAAGGGGTTACACTATTAGTATAGGGGCCTAACAACACTTAACCAGACTTCCTTGACCACTCGTGAGACTTCCTTCCTGAGATCAAAGACTCTAAGAAATCAACTTGGAATTTCAAGAATGAATGAAAGAATAGTCTCTATTTCCTGCCTCATGAATAATGTTTATTTAGAAAATCTAAGTAGCTAATTCCTAGTATACCTTTCATGTTCCTCTATGATCATAACCTCACAAATTTGAAGATTAATGGGCTTCTCCTTCCCGACTGGTATGCTTCTGTATGCTACTGGGATCATAATGAGATAAGCAAGAAGATTCAAAATTTGAAGATCATTTTCAACTTTGCAAGATATAGTCAGTTCACTCGATAATATCTAGTGAGTCAGAGTTGAGATATTTGTAGTTAATTTTCATTAACTAGGTGATTTCTTAGTGATTTTATGAGTTCGCCTTTTCATATTAAAACACATCACCATCCAAAAACCCTTACAACATGGTAAAAAAAGTTAAAACATTTAATGGAGTGCCTTATAATCTCCCCCTCAGTCATCCTAAGCACTTTTTCCCTTGAAACTTTGCTGAATAGATGCTTGATTGTATTTGGTATTTTGTTTTTTTAATGGTGCTAAAGATATTCAGTGTGTGTCTGTTAGAAGTGCCATTTGCAAGCAATTTTTCCAAAAAGCCCTGTTTCTTCCAACCAACCCCAAAAAACCATGTTTCTTCAAAAAAACAAGTAGATATTCCTTTTTGCCAAGCTCAAAGCCTTTGGGTTCAACCCTTCTTTTCCAAAGCAGTGAAAACTTTTTTCTCAAAAGATATTGCATGCATTCTTATTAATTAGGTTAATTCTGAAGAAATGGATGCCCCTTCACACCTGCCCTAAATATAAACACAAAAAATGCTCTATGCTACCTTCTATGGAGTAGAATAGAACTTAACCTAATTAAAGGTATCCTTCTCTTTGGCTATAATGGTGGAAAATATGTGAATAGGAATTTTATGATATGATTCTTTCCTTGTGATTCAAGTGAAAATGAAACTCTATAAAACACAATGGACTATGTTGAAATCTTTTGGAATGTCTCAAGGTCTAAGTTACAAACAAAAAAGACTCAGTGATTCAGTGGATATTCCTTTGTGTCATGCTGAAATCCTTGGGGTTTGGCCCTTCTTTTCCAAAGAAGTGAAAACATTTTTCTCAAAATATATTGGCTGAATTCCTATTAACTAGGTTAATTCTAAAGAGATGGATGCCCATTCACACTTACCCTTAATGTAACCGCAACAAATTCTCACTGCTCTTTTCTCTCTTCTACATTCCATATATGTCCTTCATTAAGTGCAAATGTCTACATTGAAAATGCAATATTCTCCAACTAGGAATCCTCCCCAGAGTTTTAGATTCCCATGCACATGCAGTATGCCCCCTTTAGACCTCAAATTTCTTACAACCTTACACTAGCTGATTTTGATGCTTGGAAAAAGGCCAAGGTACACCCTATTCACAACTCCCTAATTTGGAGCTATGACGTTGTTTTCACCCTTCAAAATAATTCAAGGATATCTAACACCATTTACAAAAATGTTATGTTGAAGAGAAAATGCTACATTAGGATTCCACTCGCAAGCATATAACAAATTTGCACCAACTTTTAAGAGGAAGAGAAAACGAAAATATCCTACTTCAACAAATAAATCCACCACTATTTCATTTATGTAGTCCAGTTTGGCTATGAAAAGTTTCTAAAGGAAAACATACACCTTGTTGCATTGAAGAGAGATGCATCATTTCTTTCTTGTATATTTCACTTACTACTAAAGTACTTGTTAATAACTTAATGAACTAGCGTTGGGGTTTTTTTCTTATCGAGAGTAAACAAAAAGAAACTAATTTAGACTATGGATCAAACAACCTCAACAATAAAAATGACTGTTAAACAGTGTAGATCTGCAACAAATGATAGAAAAAAACTTGCCAAAGCCCTGATCCATGCAACATAAATAGTTAAACAACAAAGTGGAATAAGAAAATAAATGTAAGTAACTCCAATAATCCAATGGAAACCAGATATATAAAGAATATATTTTATTAAACAACACCTGTGAAGGGAAAAAATAATGTTACCAGTCCCCCTCTATGTAATGGGTTCTTGGCTATCCTCAATGTCTTCAACATTTGTAGAGTCCTTCTCCTCTATAATGTGTAAAACCCAACAAACAAAATGTTTGAGCTTAATGAGAACTCAAATGGAAAAGAAAATGGTGTGGGACAATGATAATAATCAAGGTTACAATAGTGAGTGCAACAATCAAAATGATCCAAAGTGAAGAATGAATGTAAAAACCTCCAATTTATAGCAAAATATTAGGTTATCCTAGAATAATGGGAAATAATAAAATATTATTAACCAAATTCTAGAATTAACCATTTGGAATATTTTATTATATTTGGTTGGAGGGAAAAAGTATTTAAATTGGAAAAATACTTTTATTTAGAAATAATAAATAAATAAATGATTTATTTATCATCTCAAGGAATATGGTTAAGGAATAATAAACAAATAATGATTTATTTAAGTATTCCTAGGGGATTTAGTCAAACTTGACAAGGAATAACAACTAATTAGTGATTAATTAATTATTCCTAGAGAAAAATAAGATAATTAACAATTTATCTATTTATTTCTCATAATTGGGTCAAATATGACAAGGGATATTAGTTAAAAAATAGTTTAATTAATTATTCCTAGAATATAATTAAATAAATTGTGATTAATTTAATTATTCTTCATGGGTTTAACCAAAAATAACTTAACAAATGTGGTTTATTAAAATTGGCCCTAGATGGTGTACTTCGATATGTATAGGAGGTTATGGAAAGATGATCAATTTTTTGGTGATAATAGATTTCCCCCCAACACATGAGCATTAGGAGCAAAAATTATGACCAAAGTACATTGTAAGGACACAATCACTAGACATCGAAGGGGAGTTAGAGAGAAAGAGAGAGAGACTAATGGAGCTGAATCGAAAGAGGATAGTGTCAGAGTGGGTGAGACCAACTAATTGATGTAAGTCTCCTTTGATGATGTGGTATCCAATCTAAGTGAGGCGAGGGGAGCATACCTATACCTGCCAAGATAACTCAATACAAAATAATGATGCTCCCAGAAAAATGAAACTGAGTAATAAAGTACATGTTGAATGGTACATGACATGTTGGCATAAATGAGCCAGAAAATAATACAATGTGTCCCATATACATAATGCGCCTAGGAAAAACACAAGGTGGGACTGAATACAATAACATTTGAGTACATGGGATATAATGGCCCTTACCTAAAAAAATGGTTGGGAGGGATGGTATAACAACCAAAGAAGCCTTGCTAAACAGGAAAAGGGTTCTAAAAACATAAATGGACCATTTGAAGGAGATATGCATGCTATGAGCACTACAAGCGGCAGGAACTGAACCCATAAAATCTGTGGAAATGCATCTGAGGCTGTAGCACAGTGTGAAGTCATCCAGGAATGTGGGGGGTTACCTGAAGGTCCACCCCTCGTGAGGTCTAAAACATCTCACACACACCCAGGAATCACTCGTACAATCTACTGCATCACTAGATGATCAAGTGTATGAATCACAAGCATGAAACAATCAAGTCAAAGGGAAATGATGATTCCATTTGATTGATCTAAGGCACCTAACAAGAGTGGAAGTTGGAACCCAGATACACTGCCCTTTAGGCCGTTCTTCTGGAATAGATGTGTTGATGTCGATAGAATAGGGCCTGTCATAGGTAATGTAATGAGGATCCTCAACTAAGGCAAGATTGGAAATAGTAAGGCGAAAGATGGACTAACAGCAAGAAAATGGGGAAAATGGGATTGAGGGACAAAACATGTGACTTTCCTTGTCAGAGCATAAAGTGCATGGTTGACCTGATAGTGACTCACTTAACTTTGGAGGGGATGGTGGACAATATGAATGAAGGTAAAAACGGCCAACATGGAATGAATGGTATGAAAATATGGATGAAATATTGTGACATGGCACAATGGGATGCAAAAAAAACTCCATGGATGCAAAGGTGACTCATCGCGGATGCTTTGAACAAGGGTGACTCGATGATGTTGCCACATAGAATAGGCTCAGTGGGGACCATGAAAACATGAGAAAATGATGGTTTCTCATGATGAAAATCGACACATGATATGACAAGCACCAAGGGAAGGTGGTCCCCAAACTACAAGCATCGCATATGAAGTAATTCGATTTTAAGAGGCGACAAAGTGACCCTTCTTGGAAAAATGGCTTCTGGGTGAAGTGTCAAATCATAAAAAACAAAGATAGACCCATTATAGTTCTCGAATAGAGCTTTCCAATGGTGCTGAAGGTTTTTCAAACCAAGCTATGGTTTGGTCACAACGGGAGGCATAAAAAATGGGGGTTTTCCTATAAAAGGGCGTTTTCCATCCAATTTAATTGATTTGCACATTGAGCTTTGTTGAATTTGGAGAGGGGGAAAAGGCCCTAAATCTTGTGGAGATCGTAGTAGACAAATCAACTATTGGAATCAAGATCTGCAACTTTCAGGTAGGTGGCCTGACTCATCTAAAGATGGCCTCAATGCTTCTTGGAACGATGGTTCCCCGTGAAGAATTAAGGGAATAGGAAAAAGAAAGAACAACTAGAGGAGGTATAGAATCATCCTCACCCACTAAGTCAAACATGGGGACTATGAGGTAAATAAGTTATGACATAGAGTAGAATATTTGAAGATATGGTATCAAACATCTATGATATGCGATGTGAATATGACTCACCGAAGAGACCGGTAAGACAAACTATGCAAGGAATGGGAGGATAATCAACCATACCTGGATCCGTTGGGATCTAGGTCGAGAATTATGTTAATCAATTGAGAAGATGGCCAGGGAAAGACTATCATGCCCCCAAGCATGGGATACTGCTCGCAAGCATATGTGATGGAGGGGAGTAATCTCATATGCAAAGGTGGGAAGGATTCCCCCTAACAGAAGGCATTTGTGGAGCACCATTGTGTTCTGAGAGCTTTCTAGTCAATTTAACGTCTTAAATTTCTCTACATAAATTATCAATCTGGGTATCGTAAACTGAGGAAGTGTGGTGCACCATATGTTCTTAGTTAACCTTTTTCTTTCTTCGTTGTTTTATAGATTTTATTTTGTTTTGGGGTTTTGTTCTTGTTGATCTCCTAACTTATCTAATGCAAATGGAAATCCTATTCTAAGGTCTTAAGAATACTTTTAAAGGTCAAGTATGGATGTAGATTTCAAGACAAGGTCTATGTCCCTAATGGTAACTTCCAAAACTTAGCACTTCAAAAGATCTTAAAACATGTTATTGATGGAATTAGTACTTAAACAAAAGTGTAAGTATCCAGCTACTTCAATCAAACAAAAGATGAAATACTGATCATGAAATCACTGCCTCTGCTGCTTGTCTAAATACGAAAATAAAAGTTAAGCTATTGCACTCATAGAAATAAAAAATTGCAAGGAAAGTAAAATTAAAATCAAATTACACATTCATAATTCAATCCCTCGCCATTAGTCCCGCTATGGCTTTCGGAGGTAACCGTCAATGATATGATCAATTTAATATCTAATTGCAGAAAAGTAAAACTAAAATCAGATCACATCAATTCATAGTCTGGCCCCTCGCCATTAGTCCCGCTATGGCTTTCGGAAGTAATCATCAACAACTTGAGCAATCTGATATCTAAACTAAATAACAAAGCAAATGAATAAGACTGAAACCAAAGCATAGCTGAAATTGAAAAGCTAAAAAAAAAACAAAGTTAGCAGAGAGGTAAATCTCATGTCACTATTTGATGCAAAAACATGTAAAGAAAAAACTAATCTACAATCAACCGGTTGAACACACTTACATGAATTAAAATTGCATGAATGGAAAATCTAAACTATCAAACTTGAAAGCAATCAAATGACATAATGAAATCAAAGAAAAATTAAAAAATGAAATCTACTCTACCTTACATTCTAATATGCTCCATGAAATCTACTTCACATCTCCTTCCATGTTGAGAACATCAAAGCTTTATTCAAATTCTTCAAAATCACAAAGTACAACAAAGTTCTCCAAAGCTTTCAAAAGCCATCAAGGAAGAACTACAAACTCCAAGCTAAATAACTAAAATCCAAGCCAAGTTAAGCTAACAAATGAAGGAAAGAGATCTCCTATTTATACAAAAAGATGAGAGCCATCTCATTAATGAGAGTCCATAAATCTCTCCCTCTACCTCTAGAGTCCTAATCAAAATAGGAACTGATAAGAAACATGTCTTCTTAGAGTTACAATACAATTAGGAGATGAGACACATATCCTCATGATCCCATGATTCTTTCCACTCAAATTCGAATTTGGCCTTAGAGTGCCACATAAGGGTCTTCTAGAAGCCTCCTTTCAACCTACAAATGTCAACAATCTCAACTCATTTGTTAGGTATAAGCATATGCACATTATTTCTAATTTTTAACCACAAATTCACTTAAAAGACTTAAAATTAATAAAGATTGGAAAAACATAAATGTGGCCCAATGATAATGAAAGTGGGATGAATGTGGTGACATAGTAGTGAAATGGAGGTGAAATGGAGGTGATATAATGGACATAATAGTGAAAGTGTAATGGAAATGAATGACATTTTCAAGACCCAACAAGAGCTCGAAAAAGGGATTCAAACACCTCCACCCAAATTGGCACGAGATCCTCCAAAGGATGATAAGGAGATGTGGGGGCATATGTGCCACCTAGTATGTTATGGGTGTACCAGATGTATTTAGAGTGGTGGACTCCAAACACATTTATTTTTATATGATACATAATGTGATTATGCATATATATATATATATATATATATATATATATATATATATATATATATATGACAATGATGGTTTGCCATGTGTTTATGTTTATTATTGTCTTCTGGGGTATACATGTGATAAATGCTAATCTAGAATTTTATTTGCAATGGTATCTACAAAGTTATTTTGTGCTATAGGAACATGACTGAAAGTAATGGTTTCAAATTCATGTACCAACAACTTAACTCGTAGATATTTTCTAAATAGGAATTGGTTTTGCACATGATACACACCATTCAATTGCATGCCAAGCAGCAAGGAATCTAAATGAACATGAAGATGAATGATGCGATGAACAAGGGAATCGACTAACAAACCTATCACTACATCATATTTGGCCTGGTTATTGGCGATAGAACTAATGCACACGTTGTTAGAATGAACTAACGTATGCAAGGGGGTGAAAATGGCCCATGCTACTGAGGCTAGATTCCTCAAGAAGCGACTCACAATGTCGGCATAATCGATATACGGTGTGGATGATGGATCCATCTGAAAGGTGCAAAAGACAAAAAATGAGATGATGCAACCTACCTAAATGCATGAAAGAAATAAATACACGCAAGGATTAGGAAAGATTTTGCCTTCAAAATCCTCTAGGAGATATGCCCCTTTGCCTAAGTCCTTACAAATGATGTAAGGTCTTGGCCATAACGATTCGAAAGCATCCAGGGCATGGATGGGATGTTTAAACCAATTGGATTCACCATGGATGAAGTCTTTTGATTCCACCACATATGGGTCGTGAGATTGTTGCGGTAGGAAGTACGCATGATGGTGCATATCATCCCAAGAGTAATCAGGGGTAGACATAACTTCCATGATTTCCTCATTAGAATGGAATATGGGCGAATGGGAGGAATATTAACTACATGATGTGGAAAAAATACCTGGTGCATCATCCTGATAAAGAAGGTTCACATACGCATCACCTTAAATGGGAGACGATGAGCTAGTAGATGGAAAATCTACCGATGTTGAGACCCGTGTTTTCGACAAATAAGGTTTGATATAAGCGCGCACAAAAACCTCAGAAATGTTTTCTTGTGAGGAACCCAAGGATGAAGATAGGTAAAGGATATGGACTGTGGAGTCCATCATCTTGAAATCGAGGGGAGGGATCACGATGGTAGGACCAAAGTCCCCCTGTTCTGGTGTACTAGTGATAACAAAATCCATAGATAGAGGAGTAGATGATCCACTATGAGTGGCCTCAAATTCACAAAGCACATGGAGGCAATCAAAAAATTCATCGAGACGAGGGCAACAATGGGAATAATGATCATAATGATTGCACAAGTCACAAGGGTGATTTGTGCACAACGTTTTAAGTCTCTTGGCTGAATCCAGTAAGGTAACTTGGATCTCAGGGATATTAGACTCAGGAAACATTTCATGAACCAAAGGTTTGAGACAAGGAAGTTCAGGATAGTTATTGGTGGCATGCCTAACAACATTACACAAAGCATATAAAGGGGTCGACTTTGGAGCCTTGGGAGTTGGAGATGCTTGGGGATCCTTATTCTTAGGTTCGTTCCTCTTGGATTTCCCCCTTGTCCGTATGATTTCGCAATAGGAGTGCATTCCTATTAAGGTTGCAGTGGAATTGGAGCACCGATAGGGGTCGTAGGGACTGGTTGAACTAGGGTCAAAGCATGATATGGTATGAGTTGACTAGGTAGAGTGCTCGCTGGGGGATCAATGTACCATAATGGGATCCCCAAAGTCATATTAGGGGTTAGAGTAAACGAAGCCATGACAAGGACAAAAAATATTCTAGGAAGAGGAAACAAGAATGGTCTTTGTCCTATAGGGCAATGTCTCAGTGGAATAGCTCCTAGATGGGTAAGACCTGGAGGAATAGTTCATGGTGGGAACAAAGGAGAGGCACCCACAAAAGGAGGAGTTCCTAGAGGGGTGGATCCATATCGCTCGATTGAGATGGTAACAACATGGTGCTGAGGAGTTGGCTATTGACCAAAGGTACCAGACTACTTTTGAGTAGCCCGTGACACTTGTAACATGCAAACACTGAAAGAGCTAGGCTCAGAGATGGGAAGGGGGGGACCAGGGAAAGCATCCAACAATGTGGAATATTTGTATATTCTGGGTGAAACATTGGTGAGAGAGGAGGAAGAATGCTTGCTCGAAATCGATGAGATAATGGACTTAGGGGAGGTTAAGGATGATAACTCATAATATGCCAACTAGTTGATAGTGAGGATCTTCCCTTCATGGGGGAAGAACATCTTGTAAAAAATCGTAGATGTGACAATTGACATGGCGTATGTGTAACTACGACCCAAGAGAATGTTGTAATCTAGAGGGGCATCAATAACCTCAATGTCTACATAGACAGTCTTTCTTGTAAGAGTCACTGGATAATTGCGATACATGCCGAGAGGCTAGGAGGGGTGACCATCCTAAGCACACAAAGTGATGGTGGATGGGGACAATTCAAGTGACTTGATTTGCTTCAAAACAACAATGGAAATCACGCAGGTGGATGCACCTTTGTCAATAATGCATCGAGAGATGATGGTATTACCAACTCGGACTAGTATTTGGAAAGAAACAAATGGTGGTAATGGAGGATGTTCTCAAACATCAACATGAAACACAATCAAAATATCATCTGAAGGATATATTGCACCCAAAGTAGTTAGTAAAGGTTTCTTCTAATATGGGCATGACTAGAGGACCTCCAACGTCGACATGGCACTGGGTGATTGTGGCAAGTCCTCTACTATACTCTATGTGTGGGTAGCTTGGTTAGAAGTCGTGTTACAACGTAATGGCCCATTGGAGATCTTGGGAATTGACTCAACTTTAGGTTGAGGGATATGTAATGGACCAATTGGTGTCGTAAGAGGCTCAGTAGATGCTTTGGTTTTGGTCTCATTTGTGGACGAAGTCGATGGATTTTTGTATTGATGTGATTGAGTTTGCAAGTTGACATCGAAGGTATTGACCTCATCAGAATTCATCATGACAATCTGGTAGACACCAAGACCAGAAGGTTGGAGAGGGTGGGCTGCTTGACCTTGCTAAGGTTGAGTATCAAAAAATACTTGCTAAGGGAAAGGATTTGTAAGCACGACCGGCTGAGATGCCATAGGATTCTGAGGCAATTGCTGCATGGGCAGTTGACCTCTAGAAGTTGCTTGGGCTTCCCACAGTTGGAACATCTAGGGTAAGAGGGGACACTCATGAGTATAATATCCATGTACACTGCAACATACACAAGGTTTTTTCGTACAAATAGCCTTGTTCTGCATGGGCTAGTTGCCTTGTTGCTAGTTGTTGGTGTTAGGTTGATTCCCCTGGGGTTCATTAGGTTGATTACCTTGGTTACCCTTGTTACCCTTGTTACCCTTCCCCCTATTCTTTTTCTTTGAACTTTGGGGATTAGTCGCACTCTACTGTGCATACACTTGACCCTGAGGGGGCGGTGGCTGCTGGAGCTGAGGATGCATGGAAGGCTGTGAAACTAATGCCTAAGGGGTTGGAGCACTTGGTGATGTATAGGTGAAAGATGTTGAAGGGGTAATGGTTTGGTATACATGGTGAGTACTAGTTATCCCTAACATATGCTGATGTGGTTGGGTAAATGTATAAGATATAATTTGTCCTGAATACACGTTGCTGGCAGGGGGGGATAAGCGTTGGAGGAACTGGTGCCTCCTTGCGTATAGCCATAAATCTGCTGATTATATGGTCAAGGATGTGAAATAGCTCCAATGATACTGTCTGCGGCATGAGATACCCCCAGTGTATTGGCACCACTAGGACAAGGCAGTTTTGGTACAAGTATATACATAATTAGATTGAGCATAAATCAAGTCATATCTCAAAGTAGTCTGAAGAGCCTCTTCATCTATCTGAGGAAAGTGAGACATGAAATCTTTGGGAATAAGTGCTAAAAGAGTCCTAAGAAGCCAATCTTGGTAGACACGGTCTTCGAAGGATGGAGCATGACACATGCACCTCCTTCTACTCCATTCTTGGACATGATCGGAAAGACGAGTGATAGAGGATAGAGGAAATGCAGCCAAGAGCTCCATACCAGTGTCGTATTAGAGAGGTAACTGAAAATATGAAAGGAACTCTTTAGCAAGTGTCGCAAAAGTGGAATGAGAAGTGGTGGGCTGGTCAACATACCACTTCATAGTATCTCCAGTGAGTGTGCATTGGAACAACCAAAGATGAATGGAGTCATCAGTGATGGAATTTGATGAACACAACAAATGGAAGGAGAAGACATGATTGGTGGGATCCTCTCCATAATTACCCTCATCGTGGTGTATAGTGTTGTTAATCAACTAGTTAAAATCCAAGAGACTTGACCCAGCCATGAAAGGTAGAAAAGGAGCTGCCATAATGCTTCTTGTAATGGTTCCAATAGATGTGATGACTGAGGTAGAACCAGATCCAGCACAAGGTTGGTTTCCTACACTTGCAGTCGGTCCAAACATGATGACGATATGTGGTAAATGAGGCTCAGAATTGGGTGAGGAATTAGATGAACTAGAATAAGAGTCGATATGGGGACTCGGGGGAGGATGAACTCGAATCCTACGGGGAGGAGTAATATGCCAAAGTGGAAACTGGGGATGAAGGCTTAAGAGTCTCCACGAAAAATGTCATGGTGGCGTAATGGTTGCAAGACACGAGTGACACAAAAATGGTGAAGGGAGATAAACAAAATATCTCTATCTCTATGTGGGGAGATAAATTAATTAAGTTAAGTCTTGGCTTGGCGGTGTAAACCAAGTGCCTTTCACTTAAGGTGTGCTTGTGTGTGCAAGTGTGTTTATTAATTAAGGCCAGATCATGTTTGAAAAAAAATTGTTGAAATACTGTAAATGAACTGAAACTAAATCAACTATCTAAACCCCACCCAAACTGGGTTTGAAAACATTGTGTTGGTTGGTGGTGAAATCAAATGAAAACACACAAAAAAGGCCAAGATATCTAAGTGCCAGTGTGACTGGGATCAAATGAAACTATGTTGCTAGAAAGTGGTGCAACAACAACAAAAAACCAACAAGGAAAATCGTTGCAAAAGATAGGGCGATGGGTGTGAAACCTAGGGAAAATAGAGGCACCCTAAAGCAAACGACCAAATAAGGTTCAAGAGGGAACTTTGGAGGGAAACAACTTATCTTTGAAGATCCAAAGAAGGAAGGTACAAGTCTAGAAAATATGGCTGAAAGCTCTGCAAAAACTCAAACTTCTTACTGAGCTAAACTCCTCCTATAAAGGTGGAAGCGTACTAGAAGCCCTAAGGGGATAAATTCCTCTTTGATGAGTGAAACATATTATATCAAGGCCTAAGCAAGCTAAGACAGTGGTCAACCAACCCAACAAACAACTCTCGAAAAAACCCAGAAAAAGATCAAAAAAATTCTTGGAAAACCCTAAAATCGCAGGTACAGACTTGACTCCAGGGATATCGCACTTTTTGGGCTAGGAAGTGTGTTATGGACCTCCAGATCATAGGTTTGGGGCATAAAAGTGTGATTTCTACTCCTCATTTCTCGGGTGGAAAGTCTTAGAAAAATTTGTTGTCTTTGTCGCGGCTGGTTGCCATGACCTGTGGAAGTAACCAGAAAACTTGTGGAAGTTATAAATTTGACTGATCTAGGGTTAGAATGCTAGTAAATAACATTAAGGGATTGAACAAAAAGAAAAAACCTAAGTTGAAAACTGAAGGTCACCCCGGTTTCTGAATCAGAATTAAAAACGCAGTGGATTTGCCATCTATTGTGGTTTTTTCTTATCGAGAGTGTATGAAAAGAAACTGCTTTAGACTATGGATGAAAAACAACCTCAAGAGTAAAAATGGTTGTTAAACAGTGTATATTTGCAACAAATGATAGAAACAAAATCTGCCAAAAGCCCTTATCTATGCAACATAAATAGTTAAACAATAGAGTGGAATAAGAAAATAAATGTAAGTAACTCTAATAATCCAATGGAAACCAGATATATAAAGAATATATTTTATTAAATGACACTTGATGTTACCAGTCCCCCTCTATGGGATGGGTTTTTAGCTATCTTCAATGTCTTCAGCTTTTATAGAGTCTCTGTCCTATATATTGTGTAAAACCCAACAAACAAAATGTTTGAACTCAATGAGAACTCAAATAGAAAAGAAAATGGTGTCCGACAATTATAATAATCAAGGTTACAACAATGAGTGCAACAATGAAAATGATCAAAAGTGAAGAATGAATGTAGAACCCTCCAATTTATAGCAAAATATTAGGTTATCCTCGAATAATGGGAAATAATAAAATATTATTAACCAAATTCTGGAATTAACCATTTGGAATATTTTATTATATTTAAAGGGAGGGAAAAAGTATTTAAATTAGTTAAATACTTTTATTTAGAAATAATAAATAAATAAATGATTTATTTATCATCTCAAGGAATATGGTTAAGGAAGAATAAATAAATAATGATTTATTTAAGTATTCCTAGGGGATTTAGTCAAACTTGACAATGGATAATAAGTAATTAGTGATTAATTAATTATTACTAGAGAAAAATAAGATATTAATGATTTATCTATTCATTTCTCATAACTTTGTCAAATATTACAAGGAATATTAGTTAAAAGATGGTTTAATTAATTATTCCATGAAGATAATTAAATAAATAATGATTTATTTAATTATTCTTCATGGGTTTAACCAGAAATAACTTAACAAATGTGGTTTACTAAGTAATTTCTTATAGTTAAAGAAATTTACTATGGTAAAATTGGCCCTACATGGTGTACTTCAATCCGTCTAGGAGGTTATGGCTAGATGATCAATTTTTTGGTGATAACAACTAGAATTAATTTAACATAACCTAAATAAATAGAATACTCTAATGACTACTTAAGAAATAGTTACACTAACAATAATCAAGTCTTTGTTGGCCTCTGACTAAGATCACCATGTTCACTAGTCAACATTGGTAGCATGACACACTTAATCAAATCACAGTTTGCATGTAAAATTCCTTCAACTAACCACCTTACATAAGAACCAATAAATTTCTTCTCCTTGCACCAACACTCAAAATCAACATACATCTAATACAAAGAATGCATATTATCAATCTACATGTATAATAATCACCCCACAATCCACTCAACAAAACTATCACCCCTGAGGCTAGGCTTATAGAATTTTAAACACAACAGGAACATTGGGAGTCACTAGGAGCCTTAACTTACAATGCCCTTCCAGTGTCTGTGCTCACAACAATGAATATAAAGAAGCCATAAGAAAATAATATTTTCTTAAGAAAAGACTTTTGACTCTTATTTTTGACTATTAAACAATAATGCAACATTGCATTATTGTTCCTAATCTTATCTGACAATAATACATCAAAGCCATTAAGTACCCCGTTTCACATTCATTAGTGTCAAATCTCTATTCCAAATCTCTATCCCACAACCTATTCTGCACTGTAAAAGAAGAAAGAAAAGGTTGATTCAATAAATACATTGTTGATTCAAAATTGAGGTTGCCTATTTTGGTTTCAAATATGAGGTTAGAAGTCTCAAACCCTTGGGTGATTTTTGTAACATTTCGATGGAAAATCACTTAGAGCATTTGAATATTATGAAAGTGAGCAATCAAACATGAATTCTACTTCAACAAAAGTATATTATAATACTGAAGATATGAACATATTATCAGGAACAAGGAGAACACACATTTAGAAGGAGGACAGATAAAAAAACAGTAACATGTGAATCTTTGAACTCTTTTAAACTTTTGTATAGAGAAAAATATAGTGATCTTGAAAATCCCACAATACACACAAGATTTTTCCCAAAGTATTTTGTAAGCCTCTGACCTTCTTTTTCATACATTATATATCAAAATGTACAAAAATTTAAGATCCATAATATTCGGGAAAGAAGCCATAAAATATTACAATATTTTTATGATACAATTTACTAAACAGAGTCTATCAGAGACTCTGAGTTCCCTTTTTAGTTTGCAATGGCCTCTCCTTCTTCTGCAAGGATTCTTAGCTTGTCTTATTTCACAATTTCTCTCGTGGATCTTTTTATTTTCTTATGTGGGGTATTCTTAGCTACTGAAGCTTGTGGCATCAATTCTACTAACGATCCCTCCTTATCTCTAGTAGTCTCATCTTCCCTTTCATCTTCAATGACAATAGGCTCCTTAAGCTTGGGATTTAGTTTAGCTTTAAACCCCAACCTTAGTTTTTTCATGGGTCTGGTTCTTGGCCTCCTTGCATAATTTGTTCTAGGGTCATGTGCTATAGGATCTTCACAATTCTTTTTGCCTTCCTCCATGGTCTCATTTCCCTTAGTCTCCTTGACTTCTGACTAGTGTCCTCTAGTCCTTCTTATATAAACCCTAGAAACCCTATGGTTTTTTCTCCTATTAGGGTTTTCTGTTGTTTGTCTAGCATCTTGTTGACTTCTCTTGACTTATATAACAAAAATTTTCTTCTTCTTATGCCTTATGGAAAAGGGGTGTCCCAATGTCCTCCTCAGATGTTGTACTTTCTTGTTCATTTCACAGGTGTGTAGCATCTTCATCAAACCGTGGTGGTATACATCATGTAGGTACCAAAACCTCCTTTTTCTTGGAGAGGCCACCATCTTAACCAATCTTTGATGAAGGTAAAAAGGCAGGTTCATCCTGTTAAAACCAACCAAATGTATAAGAAATCACATATGATATAAGAAAAATTTGGAGAAATGACCATCACATGTCAGATAAAGTTAAAGCTTATCCCATTATGGCTTTAGAATTTTTATGTGCACCCCAACTCTTCGGTGAAGATCATGGTTGTCATCCTTCAAGAAATAATTTATATTTAATCCTTGCACCATATGTCTCTTAAACCATCTTTTCCCCTAAGCCGGTGTTTTCATTGCCTCCACGATGCTTTCTTCTGTTACTTGAAATAACAGCCCCTGAACCCTAGCACTAGTGCTATCAAACAAGTCAATGAAATCAGAGGTGATCTTAAGATCATACCCGTTGAAGAGTTGAAAAATTGGCTCCCAACCCACTTCTATGAAAATTGCAAATGTGTTTGCCCCATACACCTGTACGAGCATTTCTCGATTTGACTCATAGTGTTTGAGGTGCCCAAATTTTCCCATATGACTAGCTAGCAACAGGTCCTAAGAATTGACCAATAACACTTTTTACCCTTGGCAATGTGTGCTCCAATGCTGTGGAAATGGTTACCAACACCTCAGAAATGGTTTCCATCGCCTTAGAAATGGTTACAGGCTCCAATGGTTACCCCTCCTTATCGGATTTATGAAACACTTGATTTTCATGCACTTGGCTTCCCTCCCTTTATCAAACACTTGGTTGTTATCAAACACATGGTTTTATGCAGTTGTTGTTCATAAAATGTTAATATATAATTTACCAAACATCTAATTTACCAACACCTACAACAATGCCGAAAATTCATTTTTCAATGCTTTTTCTCTTGAAATGTTCTTCAATCTCTGTTAAAGGAGCATTATGATATGGACTAATATCAGTAAGTACCTCTTTCCTCACTATTCCCCCTTTTGGTTTGTGGTTTCATTCAAGAACATGGTGGCGACTCCAACTTCTTCCCACTCTCTTATGGTTGTAGTTGGGTTAATTGTCTTTTATTCCATCCTTGGAGTTTACTAGATTTCCCCTTGTGCTTTCAAAAGATGGGAATATTTTGACATGCATCCTTTAAATAACTTATAAATTATTAGACATGACACAAAAAATTATATTGTCATAACTAAGTTGTTTAATCTAACAAGAGCCATTACATTTTCTTATGATTTTTCCTAAAAAAAAAAACTATTTTTCCAATTTAGCCACACATAAAGGAAATAACAATTGGATATACCCCTTTTGGTGTGGTCAACATTATATTTAAAAATGTCCATAAAAGAAAACACAATTCCCAAGCACATGTGGACACCACAAATAAAGGGGTAAATTAGTTAAATGCACCCACACAACAATGATAGGTATATCCATGGTTATTGGATTGAGTTATGAGAGCCTAGGTGTGATGAAAATACCCACTTTATCCATAAACCATGGCCCCTCTAGTAAGGACATATGACATGGGGCCATGAAAATTCATAATGAAAAAACCTTTAAAACATAGAAGAAGGTTAAAATTTATGGTCATAATCCAATCATGAAGAACTAAAATGAAAGTATACAACCCATTCCATATGTATATGAGACCATGGGTTTTGTAATGAATAATGTATTCAATAACCCCCTTAAGCTCCCATGTATGGAGCTAAAGGAGAGGGGGAATTCTATTTCTAAGGGTGTGCCTCTCCTCGACACACCACCACATTGGTATAAAAATGACCACATAGTGGCTTACTCATAAATGACATATTATCTTATCAAGATGCATTTAGTTGCTTTTCAATAAATAGGAAATGTCGATGGACATGAATCCCCTTTGTAAACCTAGGCCTTTAGTTGTGAATTAGTAATAATATAAAGTATTCATGAACAAAGTGATAGTGATTTGAATTGGTGTACTCACGAAGATTTAAAAAAATGTGGCCAATCCAAACTAGAGTTTTGGATTATGACTGATCCTTCCCTGTTCTCTCTTTTATTGACCTATCAATTTTCCTTTTTTCTAACTCATTTATTCTCATTGACTTTTCCTGTAGATACTATAAATTATCAATCTTTATTATCTCTCCACTCTAAGTTAATCAATATATCTATACAAGTCCTTCATATATGTCATTTTTCTCTTAGTGTTGGTGAGGGGTGATGCAACTCACTTGAAACATTAGACTCCAAAATACATCAAGACATAGTTACCTAGAAGCACTTTATTGACCCCTTAACTTCAATAATAATGTTTTTTCAAGGTTCCAAAATGATAACTTCACATTGACACTTGAATATAATAATTTTCTAGCATTGTTTTAGGTGCTAGAAAATGATTTTCCAGCACTCCTGTAGGTGCTGGAAAATCATTTTCTAGTGCTGACATAAATCATTTTCCACTATTTTTCTTAAGGAGGATTGCAAATGTTTTGGAAATTAAAACTGTAACATTAAAAATCAAATGGATATTTGACTAGCCTAAAATGTAGGGTATGAAATGTTCAATGTTCAATGAGATAATTACTTTGGATTTTACAAAACTTTAATGTATATGCTTCAAGTTTATAACTTTAACACATTAAATTCTTAATTGTGATATGCGAAATTCAGTTGATTACATGATACTCTCTATTTTGAGCTTCATGATAGGGGATATTCTCCAACTTAAAGTTGACACTCAAATCTTTTTAGTTTTGTGTTGAAATCTGTCCAACCAAAAAATCCTTAGATTTTAATTTTCATGCTTCAAATTGCAATTTTAATATAGATTTATACTATGCATGAACCTCTGAAAGCACAATTCTAAGGTGGCAAGTTTGTAAACTTGAAGTGCTGACATTCAAACTATTGGATTAAAGCAAAAACATGACTCCAAAAGAATTGTAAATTCCATGCAAAAAATGGTCATAAATCTTTAAAAAAAGGGGGGAAAATGGTAGTTTGAATCTACAGATTGGTGGTTATGTTCAATGTTGTCTGAGTTTTATGAATAATCACATTCAATATATTTAGGAACCAAAAAAACTCTTAATTTAACTTAGGAATATGAATTCAACAACCTCAAAAACCCTAACAGTGGTACCCAACATGAAAGGTAGTGTAAAAAACAAATATCCATTTCATTTCAGTGGCCCATATATAAAAATTACTACTTAAAAGTATCAATATGATATATGATCAACTTAACTATATGTTCAACAAAAGGATCAAGACTAGTTCCATTGTCAACAGCATGGCCCTGAGCGCTTGCCAGTAGGTTATTTGTTCACAATACTAAAATATATGTGTTTATAGGGTAGATAGTTGAGATATTTTCCATCATTCAACCACATTCTAGAGTTGTTTCAAGGCCCATCATTCAAATATACATGAGATTTATTTATGAACACATTCCCAAACAAATTTAGAGTTTAGATCAATTTCTATGTCCATTATGCAGAGTTTTCTTATTCCATACATTCCAGCAAATAGAGAAGAGTAATCTCCCCTTTGTGTTATTTCTTTGCAAGCCAGAGTGAAATATTTTGAACATGATGAGGGGAAGTTGGGTTCATTGAATTTTTTACGTGTAAATGTTCATTGGGAAAATTATAGGTTTCCTAATATGTTTCCACATTTCTTTCAGATTGTGAGAAAAAATGGAAAAGAAATGGAAGACTATAGTGGGCCTTGAGGTGCAAGACGCTAAAGAGAAAATCACGTTTTCTTGTAAAGATTTAGTCTAGTTAGAAGTGTCTAAGGCCAACATGAAATTGATCGAGTTGAAAAAATTCATGTGCATAGATTCGATGACTTCATTAAAGGAGAGGAAATGAATCTAGAGGCTCCATGTACCTTTTCCCAACAAAAACCAAAAACTTTAGGCTTAACCAAAGCTCCAAGATTAAGGGGTAGTGGTGCCCTGCGATGGGAGCTCTAAGTATTTTAGAAATTCCTTCTTTAGATGTTGGTATTAATATCGTTTTATTATTTTTCATATGTTTTGGCGTCTTAAATTTTTCCATGTAGTTATGCTTACTCATATGGTCCATAAGACAATAGATAAACATGTACAACCAAACTGAAGAAGTCATTTGTGCAGAAGAGGGGCTGCAAGTGCCATTTTATTGTAAAGGTTATGGTTCAAAGCCTCAAGATAGAAATAATAACATACAACATGTATGATCATGAATATGGGGAAGGATGGCCTTGTCATGGAAAAAATGACATTTCAGGTCATGTTAGGTCTCTGCATAAGCTAAGGCTTTCAAGGGACATGGTTTCTAGTTGTTTTTTTCTACAAGTGCCAATTGAATCAATTTTTAAAATGCATATTAAAGAATATGTTGAAATACATGCCACAGATAGGGATAGGGATTTTTTATTATGCATAAAATATGTTGCAAACATCTATAATCGTCCAATGAAAGGAAATTACCAACTTCATAAAAAAGATGAAATGGGTGTGAATCTTTTGTATGAAAAAGGCCAAAATGATTTCTTCTTTTACTAAAAGTTGAATGGTGAAAATGTCCCTTTTATAGATGGAATACAAACAAAATGGATGTTGGACACTATGGTTAAGCTATCCCATAATAGCTTAATAGCCATGGATTCAACATTCAACACAAATAAATATGGGGTTAGTATTTTTGCAATGATTCATTTAGTGAAATCATTTTTATTGTAATGATTCAATATGATTAATGGCATAAAATTAACTTCATTTTTTTTAATATGATAGTATCAGTTGTACACACTCGTGGTGTTTGACGAGCAACAAAACAGGGTTTCAGTTACATGGGTGGTGATGTCACGTAGTACATCACAAGATATATCACTGTGGTTGGAGCACATGCTACATAGTGTTATCAGCTTTGTCATGATTGGAAGGTCAGTTAATTTATGGTTAATGATGCATTGGCTAAAATAATTACTTTGAGGTAACCTCAATCTTCTTATTGGCATTGCAACTTGTATCCAATCTAAATATTTCTCACTTAAAATGAATTAAATATGGCAGGAGAATCACCACGTGTGAATTAATATTGTGTATTTGGCATGTAAGGAGGGATTGGCTCAAAAATGTTAATCGGTTAGCCAATAGTCTAGAAAAAGGAAAAGATATGTTCAATGAACTAGGCCATATCATGAAAAATTATTTGAATGATGAAGTGACTAATGCAATAAATGGAGTTTTCACCAAATTTGTAACTGAGGTGAAGTTTTTGGACTATTTCCACAAGAATTGGGTTTCTAGTGATAAGTTTAGTAAGTGCACATACTCTTTATTGTGTTTATACCTTTTTTGTTTCATAACGATAATATATATTTTCTAATTTATTTCTTACAATTAGGGATGTGGATAAAAGGCTACTGAGATTTTCCTCATGCAAATAAGGAGACAAATAATGTTTTGGAATCATACCACTGATATCTCAAGACTGCCTTTCTATATGATCGTATAAATAAATGTTCTCATAGGACGGATTGGATATTTTATACTCTCCTCACAAATGTTGAAATATATTTTACCGGTTCAAGGAAATTTTGAAAAAATAAGGACATTTGAACAACCATAAAAAAGAGAAGCAACTTGAATCATCAATGGAAAAAACTAGAATAATTCCAGATAGTGAATGCAACCCTCATGGGAGCATATGCCTAATTCATGTAGTCAATATTATGATGTTTGTATTACTTTACATGTCATTACTTTCTTTGATGAAAGTTTCATTATTATCCTACAAATGCAAGAGCTTCTCTTATGGATCATCCTCCATTGGAGCATGCTTCGTTGGTTGAAAACCATCCAATTGGTGATTTTATAGGTTTTTTGCTATATCTTCCCTCTTAATTTTCCCTTAATATCACTATATATCAATGATGGAGATATAGCATAAGCTATGTTTGTAAGTTATAATGGTTGGTTTCCAGAATTACAATCAACACAACAAAATGGATGTCACATGTTTATTGTGTTCATCAATTTTCGTTCATTGAAGCTCCAATCTAGCTATAAAGCCCGCAATAGGTTTATATTTCTTGTGATTCCAAATTCTCATATTGGGAGCATTGTTCCTAGTATAATATTGACATGAAGATATTGAAAACTTGTGATGTGTCTCAAGAGTTTGTTATGTTGTGTAGGTCATTTTCCCGATAGAAAAACAACATGCCAAACAGAATGGTTTGGAAATCCAAACAAATAATTTGGGGACAACTTGTAGAAAAACATTCATGTATGATGATTCCGATTTCGAAAGTTCGACATGGAATACACATAATTTTGTCAATAGGGATATATTTTGTTTAGTAAATTGTATCATAAAAAGGTTATAATATTTTATGGTTTCTTTTTTGGATATTATGAATCTTAAATTTTTGTACATTTTGATACATAATGTATGAAAAACAAAGAAAAAGGGTTCATAACTCTCTGGGAAAAACCTTGTGTGTATTGTAGGATTTTCAAGATCAATATAGTTTTCTCTCTGCAAAAGTTTAAAAGTTTTCAAAGATTCATGTGTTACTGGTTTTATGTCTACCTTCCTTCTACGTGCTTGTTCTCCTTTTTTCTACTCATATGTTCATATCTTCGGCATTGGAATATACTTGTAATGAACTAGAATTCATGTTTTATTTCTCACTCTCATAATATTCAAATTCTCTAAGCGTTTTTCCATCTAGAGGTTACAAAATTCACTATGTGGTGCTCTATTTTTTCAGATCAATATGCCATTCGTCTATTACATCCTAATTTTACAATTTGAACAAAGAAGCCTATATGTTTCTTGCCTTTGGCATAGTTTTAAAGGATTTATAGCTGTTACTAATTTTTATAAGCATAAGCACACATAAGAGTATAAACATGAGTGGGGATGTTGCTTCCCCTGTTTTCAAAATTGCTACCGTTTATATGCTCATTAAAAATATAGAATATGTTTAATCCAAATATTGTAATGTGTATTTTATAAAACATGACCCTATCACTCTTTAATCTTTCATGACAAATAATTTTCCACTGCTTAATAACTTAATTTGCACAAACTTTCTTAGTTTTATGATTTTGCAACATTCCTGTAGGCGTGGGAAAATAATTTCCCAACGCGTTTTTGAAGAAACCTTTTCACATTGAAAAACCTCACCATCCCAAAACCATTAAAGCATGTTAACAAAAGTCATAACATTTAATGGAGTGCCTTATAATTTCTCCCTAAGTTATCCCCTACCCTTTTTCCCTTCAAACATTGTTGAATAGATTCTTGGTTGTATTTGGTATTTTGTTTCCATGCTGCGGAATATATTCATTGTGTGTCTGTTAACAATGTCATTTGTAAGAAATTCTTTCCAAAAAATCTTGTTTCTTCCAACCAACCCCTGTAGGAAATTTTATCTATGTTTCTTACCTACATGTTGTTTGAAGATAATGTGTCTAAGTTCAAGCCATTCCCTATACATGGATGTTTGTAGGATCATGTTTAGATAACCTCATATTCATTCCTCTTAAAGGAGTGTCCAAGTCTTTGAGAGGGTGTTTTCCTGTCCAACCTCTCAAGAATTTTCTATATCAGGTCCAATCCATTAAGGGATGTGCCAATGGCCTTAGAATTTTTAATTTTGTTTAAGAAAAGGCTAATGGACATGGAAATATGGATGTTAGATTTTTGGATGTCTAAGCTGCTAAAATGGAACCCCAAAATGTGAAATGTAAAGATCAAACCAATTTAACTCAGAATGGAATGGATGCATTCAAGAAACACAAAAGAGAGGATATACTTAAGAGTTTTTCACATCAGTCATCATGTTAAGAATTGATATGTATTATAGTTGATTACCATTATTGAAGTAAGCTAAGGAAAGGAAAGGAATATCCCTAATATGGAATAAAACGATCTTTTTTACATAACTACTTTTACAAAGGTGTTCTCGTTCTCAAGAGATGGTCCAAACTCGGCAAACAGTGGCTTACAAACATTCACCCATAAAATTCGAGTTTTACCCTTAATCATAAAGAGTAAGATAACAATGTAAATTATGGAAATATTATGCAAGAAATCCTCCATATTCTTAAGGATGGTAAATTGCTCAAACTTATGAATATTTTAAATGAATTTAGTGAGGAAAAAAATCATTAAAAAATATATGGAAATTTTTATAGAACAAGATATTAGATGACTATGATTTGTCAATCAAGTTGGAAGTAAATGGATATATGATAAAGTAGGTTGTTGTCAATTTTGGCTCTTAGTTAAACATCCTTTTGAGAGAAACATGAATTAGGCTCAAAAGATCACAAGTGATTCATATAGTGAAATATGTAAAACTTGGATATTAAAGGCTTTTAAAACCCATTGGGGCCCAATGTAATATTCAAACTACCATACTAGGTATTATGAATGAAGTTTATTTTCAATTCATGCACTTAGTTGAAGTAATTCCATCATATCCAACAATGGTTAGTAGACCTTGGGGATGAAAAATGAAGTCTACTGTCTCACTCAAGAGAGATAAGATTAAGTCAAAAGGAAAATACCATAAAATTGGTATTCCTCCTTATCCTAAGGATGGAAATCCTTTGGGTATAAACATTGCATGAAGATAATGAAACTAGAAAATCTTATAGATTTATGAATCACGACCAAGATACTATTGAACCCGATCCACATGGAGAAATATTACAAGGTTCACCACTGTCTATTGGATATAATTCAAACACTACACTATATGAATGGCAGATAGGGTACTATGAACAAGTGAAAAAGAGTGTTAGTGAATTAAGGTCATACCCATCAGATTATTCCATTCATTTTTTTTCTACAAAAGTGACAATAATTGTATATGAGAAAGGGAGCAGACAAACACCCATTCTTCTCCCATAAAATTTAAGGAGGGACCAATTCATCTAGTGATATTTAAGGAAAGAGTGCCTTTTCTTTTATGCATTGTGTGCTATCTCTGTATTAGTTCCTATGGTGGTTAATTTTTGATTTATTTATTGTGTAATTTTTATTTTGCATTGCTCTACCTTTCCTACAATATCCTATCTCTTTTTGAGAATATTTTACATGTCAGTTTTTGGGCGTTCATATTGATGGTAAGTAATGCTTGTGACATATAATGCTTAAGTAGTTGTCTATTTTTTACCACTGATAGGTGATGTAAAGAAGGTATTGTTGTGATTCTTCCATATTTTAATACTTGGTTTGTTGCTTTTGATTTTCTGGTTATTAGACAACCATCTTAGACTTTTGGAATTGCAGGAAATACATTTCTTGTGTTTGAATTTATCATTGTATACAATTTTTTTGTAGTAAGGTAAGTTTAATGAGAATCCTATTTTAAAAATGAATGATCCATTTTGTTATTTTCTGGCTTTTCTACATGTAAAATCTAATCCTTGGCTGAAGAAGGACCATGTTAGTTAGGCCAAGTAGTTATGTAGTTATCAAGTTGAAATTTTGTAGTGGTTGTAATGAGTCATTCTATTCCTCACGTAATGAGATTAGCATCCAGGGAGCATTTTTATTGGTTAGTTTGAACTGCAATTTGTAGTTGATTGAAATATGCAACCAAATATCTAAAGACCAATATGGACGTTTTGAATAATACATAGCATTTGGATAGATTCATCATAATAGTACTTACATTGACATATTATTCATGTTTGTGATTGAGACAACATGAGTTATATATTTTCATGGTCACTTTCTTACATTTCACCTATTTCATTGTTTTCTGGAAAAAAATATAAATCAAATTTTGAAACAAACCCACTAAAACAAGAGATAAAAACATTTTAAGTCATCTTTCCCGCAACTTGCAAATGCCAAGGAAACAAAACACACTGCAATATGAAAATTGAGACTAAACCTAGATTGTAAGTCTCAACCTGTACTTCATAGATAAAATTTCTAGATTGAAAACTTGAAGGTATGACTCCCCTATACTCTATGGATAAAATTTTGGATTTTCAACTTGAAGGTGAGTATAAGCATGTATTTGATAGATAAAATTATGGTTTTCAGAATGCAAAAGTTGTGCACAATTTAAATAGAAGGTTTAAATGTATAAGGTAATCCCCACATTTTGTTCAATTTTATGGATCTGAAAGTCATTGGATTTAATGTTTTTAATATTGTTTTCTTTTTTATAATTTAAGCATAATTTTCCAATTCCAATAAAATACATGAAAGAGGGTGATGGAGGTTGTCAAGTGTTGTGATTTAACTCACAAAAATCGAATTTTTTTTACATTAATGTTGTTAAAATTTTTAGGCCTCTTAACTAATTTAAACTTTAAATCTCAACATAATTCCCTTAATGCATTAGAAAATTCAAATCACTAACATGGTAAAATAATGAAAAAGAAAATATTTATAACCTCAACAACATTCAATTTTTTACTCACAAACCATGCAAGTATTACATTTCTCCATATACATGGAATATATCACATTTGTCCATATACTTGTCACGCATACAAGAGAACCCAATCTTTGCAGGTTAGGGGAAAATAGTACATTAATGGCTTCTTCTTTAATGAAAGAATAATGCCATGAGTGCCCCCAAAAAATGACAACAAGCACACGTTCCGATAATGGGGACCTATCTTTTTGTTCCTCGATGATTTATGGTGTAACAGATGATGATCATATGTCATCATTGATAGCTCTACACAGTAGATGAGTGGACATTATTTATATATCTACATGTTAATTTATGTTAAAATATTGAAATTCATAACTCCAAATTTTGGCTTCCTTGTAAAGGGGTTTGAGATTGTCCTTTCGAACTTGATATGTGCCCTTCATTTGGTTGCAGATTAACTCTGAATTTGTGAGTATGGTGATATCATTGACACCAATAGTTTTTGCCTCTTTCAGCTCTTCGATAAGGGAAATATAGTATGCCTCATTATTTGTAGTCCCTTCATGAACTTCTCTCTTTCTATGCAACACCTATTTTGTTGCACTATTGTAAAGCACAAATTGAATGATTGTTCATCCTGGATTAGGATAATAGGAGATCTCAATGCACATGATGCAATTTTTCACCATTTTTATGCTTACAATAGCTATAAAATAAGATAAAAATAAAATGACATTATTATTAGGTATTTAAATTTTAACATTAAACAACTTGTAGTGCCAATAATAAATGAGGATACAAAAGAGGGAAACATACAATAAAATTACTAGTCATTGAGGAGTGGCACTACGGCTAAGGTAATAACATAAGAAAATCACTCAGGAAAGCATGCAGATTCAACAGATTATGCTAATAACTATAGTAAACTTCCATTAAAGGATCAACAAGACACGTTACTATGCATGCTTGCAAGTACAAACCAAACAAATCCTAGTGGGAAAACAGTTTGTTTCATTAAATTTTCCCAACAAGTGCTCTGGGTCCTTTTTAACAAAACGAGATAGAACACAATCTTCTTTCTATGGTTAAATTAATGCAAATGATGAAATAATAAGGAATAGAAATAGAATATCTATGATTGACTTATTATTCTTTGCTCTAGTGCTGATACAGTTGGATGAATCTTTGGCACCTAGATTCTTTAAATACATGCACACATTCAAATAGAAAATACCATGACTCTTTTCTTTAGAAAAATTTCATTGTAAAATTATATTCAAATCACATAAATCTATTGTTTATAAAATATTCTTGTTATAAACATGAATATAAATTCACCAATTTTAGTCCAAATTAAAAGACATCTAAGTAAATATAAATCAAAACAGAATTGAAGTCTTGATCAAATCTTCCTCTTAATGCTTTCAAGGATAAGCCAAGCCAATTCTTTTCCACCATCCATTTATATAAACTAGTAGTTAAATTTGGTTAGGATCAAAATCAAGGATGTACCAGTGTCCTCTCACTCACTCAAGTCTTGTTTATTTCATGTCATATATATATATATATATATATATATATATATATATATATATATATATACTTTGAGGGCGACTACAAGTTTCTTTTTTATAGAATGTTAGTGGCCGCAAGCTACTTCCAGGCAATTCAAGGGTTTCTGAAGGTTAATACAAACTTAGTAGTGGCCAAGTCTTCCTCCAAGACAATAAATAAGAATATGAAGTTATGTGAGACATGGACTTTCTGTGAAAAATCTAGGCATGTTGAAAGAAAGTGTTGGGAAAAATCAAGAATCTTGACTAAAGCCATGAAACAACACAACATTTCAATAGGTAAAGGGAATGCTTTATCAATTTAAATTCTATATAGATTAATAGATATTTGGTTAGTCGTTTTAGGGGCATCCAAACATATGACTCGTCACGAATTGCTTCCCTCAACGTCCCATAAAAACATCTCACAAATTGTAGTTGGAGACTCTTCTCAACTTGCTGTCTATGGGTCAAGCACCACCATGTAATTAGTTGATGGGTGTATTTATAATGTACTCATTTTTCCTCACATATTTTCCAATTTATTATCCATCTAGTATATCTCTCATTTAGGTGATGGTAAAACAATAATTGTTTTTTAAATGTGGCAGTCATTTGTGAACTAGATGATTCAGGGGTTATTGTTGCTATTGGAAAGGTTGATCGAAATTCTAGACTCTATAAATTTGTTAGTTTTTCTCCTCTATTTCCTCCTTCATTTCTCACATTGATTCTTTAAGTAGGTTAAGGAATGAGAGATCTAAACATCTAAACTACAAAATTTAACCACAGTTGTGCACCAAAAATATTGTTCTTCATCTTCCAAAGGTTCCTTTTACTGGTGGAATTTTTCAAGTTGTTGTTTCAGAAAAAAACATGAATTTCCCTTTCCTAAATGGAAACCTTTACTTGCTACATCATGTAGGAATTTAAAGGGTAAGTTCTCTAGATAGAACACCAAAGGAAACTTATCACAAATAGTTCACAAATCGGTACACCAATATTCTTGACATGGTTAAAACCCTCAAAGAGGGAAACAGTCCATGACCTGAGCCAACATGGCCACTTCAAGAAATTTATTAATGTAAAAGAAATAAAATTTACATAAGCTTCTCTCATGAACGGTCACCTTACAAATGACCCTCTATGCTCTTTAAATAGAGATCATGAACCAATTGGGTGTTAAGCCATGGATCAAGTGTTAGTAATACCGAGGAGAGAAAGAACCATCACATCACTTCATGTCTATAACATATCATGACTGTTTGATTGTAAGTTACAAAAATTACATAGTAAAGAAACACACTTTATCTAACTATACACTAAACCAAGTTATACTTAACTATTTCCTATGTGTCAAAATATCCTAACCTCGCCCCTTAAGAACAACTTGGGATAGGATTGAAGGATGTACAAAGATGAAATAATAGGATAAGGAAGGAGGCATTACAGCCTACGCCCCCTTAGTGACAACTTCCTAAACTCCAACCATAACTCGAATTTTATTAAACTTCACCTCTGTAAGAGCCTTTGTAAATATGTTTGTAACTTTATCATTGGTTGAACAATATTTCACTTCAAGAACATGGTCATGAATGAGCTTTCTTATGAAGTGCATGTGTAATTAAATGTGTTTTCTATGCTGATTTTGGACTGAACATTTTCATAGTTGAATGGCACTTTGACTATCACACCAAACTGTAGTCGGATGCTGCTACCGAAAACCAAACTTTGATAGGATCTGGCGAAGCCACAAGGCTTCCTTAATAGCTTCTATGGTGCCACGATACTCTGCTTCTGCTGAAGAAAGAAAAATGGCACTTTGTTTCTTGTAAGCCCATGTAATAGGTCCAAAACCAAGAGTGAAGACATAACTTGCGGTAAACTTCCGGTCATTAGGGTCACCAACCCAATCGAAATCAATGAAACCAACCAATATAGGAGATTCTTCTACACTGTAATGAATCCCAAACTGAACTATACCTCAAACATAACGAAGTATTCTTTTAGATGCTTTCCAATTAATTTCATGTGGGTTTTTCATAAACCGAGCAATAAGGCCAACATCAAAGGAAAGGTCAGGACAGGTATGGGTCAGATACAAAAATTTTCCAACAAGATGAAGGTATAAGGTAGCATCAACTTCAAGGAAGCACAAGTGACTGAAAGTTTGTCTCCAGACTAAAAGGGAGAAGGGGTTGGCTTACAATATTTCGTGTGAAAGTGGCGTAGAAGATCATAGGAATACTTGGACTGGGAAAGGGAAACACCTTCTTTGGATTGCAAGAATTGAAGACAAAGAAAATAATGCAAGTGTCTAAAGTCTATCATTTCAAACTAATTTTTAAGGCTAGACTCCACATGGTTTATAAGGTTGGCATCACTACTAGTGCGGATAATATCATCAACATAAAGAACAAGAATAATAAGATACTTACCCACTTCCTTGGTGTAGACAATATTTTCAGAATGACACCTAGAAAAGCCAGTATCCAAAAGAAAGTTATCCATTTTGGCATACCAAGCCCGAGGGGCTTGCTTGAGACCATAAAGGGATTTATTAACCTGACATACAAGGCTAGAGTTTGTTTATATAAATCTAGGGGGGTTGTTCCATATAGATTTCTTCATGCAAGTCCCCATGCAAGAAGGTGGATTTAACATCCATCTGATGGAATTCCCATTTGAAAGAGGCAGGAAGGGAAAGAACAAGGTTGATAGTTTCAGTATAGTCAATGCCTTCAACTTGTGAAAATCCCTTAGTAACAAGATGACCTTTATGTTTATCAAATTTTCCATCTGGTCCAAACTTGGTTATGTAAACCCATTTGCATCTAACAAGTTTTCATCCCTTTGGAAGAGGAACAAGGTCCCATGTATTATTTGCCAGTAGTGAATGATATTCTTCATTCATAGTTGCATCCCAATTTGGATGGCCTGAAGCTTTTGCAAAGTTGTCAAGATAATAATTCATTGAAGCTTGAGCTGATAAAGAAGAGGCTTTATCGAACTGAAAACGTGTATGACAATGTTTTGTTGGATCACTTGCAAGAGCACCTGCTACATCCCTAGTAGCACATACCCATTTTGGAAGCTGAGGAGCTGAAGGAGGATCCTGAGAAGGTGGGGGAGGATTTTCATCCTTGTTGTCATCATCTGAAAAAAAAAATATTTTCATAAGTAGAATGGATAGATAAAGGTGGCACATTCATCGAACAAGGCTTGTAGGCCAATATAGTTTCAAAAAAATGTACATCTATTCTAATGATAACATTTTTGGATTTACGTTGAAGAATTCTATATCCTTTGACATATTCAGAATATCCAAAAAAAATACATTTTTCACTCTTAGGTTCTAAGGATTTATGTTTCTCATTTGGAATATGGGCCCATGCTTCACTTCCAAAAAGATGAAAGTGACTTACATCTGGTTTAATTGGGCTCCATTCTTCTTGTAGAGTGATATTCTTTAAAACCTTAGTAGGAGTGTGTTTACTATGTAATTTTCACATTTAATTGCTTTTTCCCAAAATTTAAGGCTAAGTCCTTTAGATTGAAGCATACAATTAGCCATTTCTTTTAAGGTGCGATTCTTCCTTTCATCTACACCATTTTTTCATGGAGTATATGGAATAGTATGTTGCAATTGAATTCCATGCTCATTGCAAAAGCTGATGAATTTATTGTTAACATATTCTCCACCAGTATTAGATCTTACCTTAAGAATTTTATGTCCAGATTGTTTCCCAATAAAGGCCAAGAACATGTTAAAGACTTCAATCTTGAGTTTTAATTAGTATACCCAAGTGCGTTTGGAGAAATCATCGATGAAATTTAAGAAATACTTGTACACAAAGAATGAAACAACCGGAAGTGGAACACATAAATCACTATGCACAAGATGTAAATGGGTTGAGGCGTACTAAGAGGCACGTTTTTCAAAAACATCCTGATGATGTTTTCCGAGTACACATCCGGAACAAAAACCATCTCTATAAGATACCATAGGAAGACCTGTCACCATATTTTCTTTACATAGACTGTGAAGGGAGCGATAGTTTAAGTGACTAAATCACTCATGCTAAAGTTTGCTCACTTCATCATTATCAGCAACAAATATCGAGGGAAGAGTTGATGACCCAAAGTTGTTAAACTTATACAACCTTATAGAATCATTAGCAATACCAGTAGCTAAAATCTGTTTAGGATGTCTTAGGTCCTTAATTACAACATCATGAGGTGAAAATTTAACAATTTTACCTTCACCTAAATGAGTTATCTGATATACAGATGGAAGGTTGTAGGATAAGGTAGGAACACATAATAGATCATTAAAATGACCATTTACTAGATGAATAGTTCCAATCCCTACAACACTAAGAGATCTATCATCACCAACGTATATATTTGTGGTGTTACAATCATTTAAAGAAGAAAACATGGCTTTTTTTTGGCCATGTGATAAGAAGCTCTATAATCAATGAGCCACTCATGAGAATGAGAAGAAGAAGATACATTTAGTGCATAACCAAAAAGAGATGCTTGAAAACCACATGCAGAAAGTGCTATTCCTGAAGATGAAGTTGAAGTTGAAGAGTGCTCCAAATGGATGTTATGCTTCTTCATTGCTGCGTCCAAGGCTCCCATCTTCTTAAAGAATTTGGATTCTAAGTGGCCATCATGATTACAAAAGTTGCAATGTCTATCATTATTCTTCCCTTTGTTTTTATTTGTCTTATCATTTTGTTGAATTGATTTTGCATTTTGGGACTAAAATTGCTTAGGACCCTTGTTTGGTTTAGGAGTGCATGCTAACTTGAAAAACCTCTTTTTTTCTACAAAACAAAAAAAACCACACAACCCAAAACGAACATGCAAAATAAATCCAAGAATTTTGGCTTAAAGTTAGATTTGGTCGGAAACTAAATATTTTCCTTAATGTTTCTGATTTTCGAATATCACACTAAGGCGCAACAGAAAAGAGAATACAGATGAGGAAAATCCTTTATTTTTGGTTCTAGTTTGCCTAGATCGAATAGAGTCGTTGGGCAAAGAGCATACACAGAAATGAAAGGTATAGATCTGGTAATAATTTTTTTTATAAAGGACTATAAACCGAAATAAATAGAGAGATAAATAACTTTCACTGCAAATAAAGACTGTATACCTCCAGATCTCAAAAATGGCGTAGCCAGGGTTACCAAAAACCTTTTCAAGTGAAACGAAAGGGGTTCCTCACTGGAGCATATGCTCCTAACACAATAGGGAAATCCTCTTGCCCCGAAAGCGGTAAGAAAAAATAGATCTAGGAAAAATAAAGTCAAATGTCATTGTACCAGCTTCAGATTTAGATCAGCAACAGATGCGGCCCTCAAACTTGGCTCTGATACCATGTAGGAATTTAAAAGGTAAGTTCCTTCAATAGAAAACCGAAAGGCACTACTCAAAAACAGATCACAGATCGGTACACCAGTATTCTTGACATGGTTAAAACCCTCAAAGAGAGAAACAGTCCACGACCTGAGCCAACATGGCCACTTCAGGAAATTTATTAATGTAAAAGAAATAAAATTGACATAATATTCTCTCATGAATGGTCACCTTTAAAATGACCCTCTATGCTCTTTAAATAGAGATCATGGTCCAATCAGGTGTTAAGCCACGAATCAAGTGTCGGTAATACCAAGGAGAGAATGAACCTTTAAATCACTTCATGTCTAGAACATATTGTGAGAGTCATATTGTAAGTTACAAAAAGTACATAGTAAATAATCACACTTTACCTAACTATACACTAGACCAAGTTATACTTAACTATTTCCTATGTGTCGAAATATTCTAACAGATCATCTCTTGAGTTGGTACATAGTGATTTGATGTCATTTCCAACTTTTTGTTTCTCAAAGGCTAAGTATGCACTGACATTTATTGATAATTACTCATGACTCTCTTAGGTCTACTTCATTATATACAAGGGTGAGGTTTTTACAACATTTAATACCTTCAAATGTTTTATCGAAAGAATCCATCTTGCTTCATCAAGAAACCATGCATAAATAATAGGGGAATGTGTCAACCAAGAATTCAAATATTTTCTACGGAAAAAGGCATTCATCATCAACATTTTATTCCCTAAACCCCTTAACAAAATGGCATTGTAAAAGGAAGAACTAGACACTAAAAGAGATGGCCAATTACACGATTCAATTGAAGAACATCACACCTTTTCATGGTAGAAGTAGTTAATTGTGCCAATTATATTTAGAACCATATGCATCATAGGGAAGTCCAACATATGAGTTTAGTGGAAGTTTGGACCCATGTTAATCCTTATGTATCTTCTTTCAGAGTATTCAATGCTCTTTTGGAGGCTTTCATTCGAAACAAAAAGTGTAAAGAAATGGAAAAGAAGAGTCAAATGATGATATTTGTTGGCTACTATGAGGACATGAAGGCATAGAGGCTCTTCTATCCTACTTATACAGAAGTATTTCTTTGAAAATATGTCCATTTTGATGAGCACAATCATCTAGCATCATCTCCTTCTCCTTCCTGTTGATAAAGGTCTTAATCATGTTTCCAGTTTTGTCAATCGAAGATGAAGAATTTTTTGTTGAGTGTCATCAACCAAAATAGAATCTACCATTAAAACCTATAGAACCTAAGAATTGTAATTAGGAACAAATTGTCTAAAACCAATCTTTGAGGAAGATCCTTCCTAAGAAAAAGAAACATGAAAAATATCGTTATGAGGCCATCAATTTTAGTCATCTTGCCTCCAATCAGCCACAATCAAATGGAATTCCACCAGAAATCCTTGTTTCTACTTTATTTGGTTCATGTCTAGCTTATAATCATAGGTGATTTTAGGTAGAGCATGATTGATATTCAGGTTAAGATTCCCAGAAAACTAACTTGTAGTGAGTGGGCATTGAAATTACTTAGTTGTCGAATACTTGAATGTGGATGAGTAGGCATTGAAATTACTGTAATTCTTGTAAATACATCATACCTCCAGAACTAGAGAGGTGTCGAGTCACAGGGACCTCTTGAATCAACATGACACTTATCTCAATCGTAGGGAAGAAAGAAATGGAGAAAAACGTGAATTTCCACTTGCAACATTTTGAATGTCAAGCACTCCATTTTAGGCGTGGTAGAGCCTTTATCACTTGAAAGAAATTGAATTTTGAGTTCACCTTTTGGGCACGACGGAGCCTTTGAAGGAGATGATGCAGTTAATGTAGGGGAGGAGGGGATGATGTGATGGGGAGGGTGTGGGTATGGGAGGGTGTGGGCAGGGGAGATTGGTGGAGGGTGTGGGAAGGAGAGGTGTAGAAATTCCCACTGTGGATCACCCGATAATGCAATATACTAAAGCAAAATACTTGATCTACTTCTACAAACAAACTTGCGGAAGCTTAATCGATTTTGAGCAAGATCAAATCGAACACATATAACAGAGAATGAGAAATCAATCACACATGAACATAGAAGAATACTCTGTGGAAAGCCTCTGCTAAAAACCCTGATCTTTGTATTATCATACAAGTGGAAATATGTCCGGATTACAAAAACCTTTAGCTCAAAAGCTATCCAACTCTCGGTACAATCCCTCAATGCTGCTCATAGACTGAATAGACATAACATATGCCTTCCTCTAATCCTCCAAGCCTCTTATTTCCTTGCGTAGTTTCTCGTGGGTCCTCTCGCTGCCACCTATGTGAATTGACCTCTCACATAACTCACCAAACTCAGAAGTACCTGCGCAATATCCAAGGAATGAATTCCTTCTACATGCAAAAGATATCCTCAATGGAATATTCTTGCAACTGATAGTACACTATCCCATCATCTGATCTCGACTGGGTCTCTGACTGAACTGACATGCATGAGTTATTTATGAGATAATATTAAGTTATCTAAAGTGCAGTAGATACATGCATGCATGCATTAACTAACTGAACTCACAATCAATTCAACAAACTGTTGGAACTAATCTAACTGGACTTAATTAGTTAACTGAGCTAACTAATTACAACTCAAAGTACAACTCATCCTGATCTCCTTAATTAAGGGATAACTTCCTCAATCAATGGGGAAACTATTGCATGTCTTCACATAGACTTCATGTTTGATTTTCTACAACTAATTACCTCAAGATGAATTAATTAATTATTTTACAAAAAGCTGCTAAGATCCAATTCGAAGTTTAATTCTCAATTTTAGTGTAGTGACTAACTAAAATTGGAATGTATCCCTAAATGCTATTTATAGCAGTGATATTTTTAGCATTTCTTGTTGTTATTTTCAACACTTCCTCTCAACAAGAAAGGGATTATCTGTCACACCAATCCTGTCTCTATGGAACTCAAACTTGCATTTTGACAATGCCTTAGTCAAAATATCTACATCCTATTCCTTGGTTGAAACATACAGCAACAACATGATCCTCTTCACCACACAATCTCGAAGATGATGATACTAGATATCAATGTACTTGGACCTGTCATGAAATACTGGATTCTCAGAGAGTTTGATACAACTCTGATTATCGCAATAGATCATAGTTGGATCTATCCTTTGACCAAAAAATCTAGCTAGAATCTTCCGCATCCAAATGGCCTCACATGCTGCTTGATTGGCAGCCATGTATTCAACCTCTGCTAAGCTAAGTGAAAATGACCTTTGTTTCCTGTTGTACGAAGAAACTGCAACTAAACCAAGGTTGAAGATTCCTCCTGAAGTGCTCTTCCAGTCTGATGGACTCCCCGCCCAATCTGCATCTACGGAGCCCTGAAGCTTCATTCCCTCTATCCATCTGTACCACAATCCATACTGAGATGTGCCTCTGAGGTATCTCAACACATGCTTCACTACCTTCCAAAAAATCTTGGTAGGCTAAACCATAGCTTGACTCAGCTGATTCATCGCAAAGCAAAAATCTGGTCGTGTGTTCACTAGATACATCAATGAACCCACAAGCTGTCGATAAATAGTAGCAGCTACTACCTCACCTGAAGTAGCATCCTCCTTCCTCCAGTTACTAGCTAGAGAAGTTTGCATGGGCTTGCACTTCTCCATGTGGAATCGCCTGAGTATCTCATTGGCATACTTGCCTTGAGACACAAACACTTCCCCATCCTTCTCCCACACTTCCATGTCTAGAAAGTAGTTCATAAGATCCATGTCTTTCATCTCGAACTCTCTTGCAAGGTCCTCCTTGCAAGACTTGATCAACTGATCATCACCTGTCAATATTAGATTATCAACATAAAGAACAATGATCAATGGCTTACATTCTACCATGATGTGGTAAAGGTTCGCATCTGCTTCACTCTTGGTGAAGCTCAACATGGTGAAATAGCTGTCAATCCTGGTGTACCAAGAACGAGGTGCTTGCTTTAGCCCACATAAAGCCCTCTTGAGTTGGCACACATGCGACTCACGATTGAAGGTCTCAAATCCTTTTGGCTGCTCAATGTACACCTCTTCCTCAATCTTACCATTGAGGAACGCAATCTTCACATCCATTTGATGGATCTTCCAACCCATCTGAGCTAATAATACCAACATCGATCTGATTGATGAGTACCTTACTACAAGAGCAAAAGTCTCATTGTAGTCAATCCCCTTGACCTATGAAAAACCATGGGCAACAAACCTTGCATTAAGTTTCTCAACAATGCCATCAGCTGCTTGCTTTACCTTGTAAGGCCATCGAGAACTCACCATCGACTTGTCCTCCAGTCTTGGGACAACATACCAAACATAGTTCCAAACGATGGAGTCATACTCCTCCACCATTGCATCAACCTAGACTGGTTGTTGCATTGCTTCCTCAAAAGAACAATGTTTGGTCTCTACACACTCCCCAACCAGGGCCATGTAACCAGTGTACTGCTCGGGCGACCTCCTCTATCTGCGCTAAGAAGATGGCTTTCCCACATTCTCTCTCACATCTAACATCAACCTGTCAACTTCCCTTGAGTGTTTCCACCCATCTCTGGAAGACTCATCATGAGTGGATGTCTCCACTCCTGGATCCTTTGCTTGTGGCTGCTTTGCATCAATCTGAGGCTCCTCCTCCTTAGGAAATAAAAGTTCCTCCTCTGCATGCAACTTGAGCTCCCTCTCAAATGATACTCGCATGGCTTTCTTCTTGTCAAACTTCAGATATCTACATACCATTATCCTCTGACTGGTAGGAAAGAACACCCGATAGTTGTGGGGTGTATCAGTGTACCCCACAAGTATCCCCAACTCAGTTATTGGATCTAGCTTCTTCCAGGCATCTTTGGTCACATGGCAATAAACCAATGATCCAAAGATCCTGAAGTGACTCACATCTGGTCTCTTCCCAGAAAAGGGATCCATTGGTGTCTTCATTCCCAGTATACTAGCTTCTATTCTGCAAGTATACTGCTGTATTGCATGCCTCAGCCTACAAATGAAGTGGTAGGCTTTGTTCATGCAGCATCGCTCGAGCTGCTCCCACAATCGATCTATTCTTCCTTTTGGCCATCCCGTTCTGCTCTGGGTTATGGGGTGTCGTCAACTCCTGTTTAATTCCTTCTACTACACAGAAGTCCTTCAACTGTTGGGAGATATAATCTCCACCATTTTAGCTTCGCAAGGCTCTTATTTTCTTTCCAGATTCGTTCTCTGCCAAGGTTTTGAACTCATAAAACCTTGAGAAGGTTTTATCCTTCTTCTGTATAACATAGATCCAACATCTACGAGAAAAATCATCGATAAAAATAACATAGTACCTTTGTTTAGCGGTGGAGGCTATAGAGAATGGTCCATACACATCCGTATGAACTCGCTCCAGGATTTCTTCAGCTCTACTGTCTCGATCCTGAAAGGAAGATTTCACATACTTGCCTAAGGTACAACCTTTGCAAATATCCACTTGCTCCAATTTTCCCTTGGGAAGTCCGGTAGAAAGCTCTTGCAAGATCTTCAAGGTCCCATGGTGCAAGAGGCCCAATCTTCTATTCCATAGCTCACCAACATCTTGGCTCTGCACCAACTCTGCTTTGGAACTCAATGTAGCACAATCGTCCACCTCCATCTTGTAGAGATTCTTTACTTGAATCCCAATCCTCTTGGTCTGTCTAGTGCCAATATGCCTCAGGAATGCCTTTCCTTTACTAAAGACTACATCATAGCCTTTTTCTTCCAGCATAGCAGTGGACACAAGATTCTTCTTCAGACTCGGCACATACTTTATATTAGCTAGGGTGAGAGGAGCTCCATGCTCCCTCTGAAACACAACCATACCTTCACCTGAAACATGGTACTTTCCATCATCACCCATCTCGATCTACATCTAGAGGTCCTTCTCCTCCAAGGTACTGAAAATATTCTTGTCATCGGTCATATGGAATGAAGCTCCACTGTTCAGGTACCAAACACACCCCACCATCGATGAAACCATACATGTGATGAGGGTGAATCCAATTTGAACTGTGAGGCCAATGCCTCACCATCTAATCCCTTCAGGGATCCTTTCTTGGATTTCTTCTGTGGACAATTCATAGCATAATGGCCCACCTCATGACAATGAAAGCGTCTCACTTTTGATATGTCAATCTTCTTCTCACCATGGGAAGAAATGGATTTGGAATGGGACACCTTCCCTTTCCATTTCCTCACCTTACTCGCTAAGGCTAGATTTTCTTCATCATCTTGCTTTGATGAAGATTCATCTCTGGTGCTTCTCCTTATCTCCTCCTGCATCAGATCTGACTAGAGTCATTCCCAATCTGGCAGTTTATCTCTTCCATTTACCGAGTCTTGATAGCTATGCCGACTCTTAGGAAGACCAAGGAGAGCAAGACTCACCATGTCATCATCAACTATTGTGATCCCTACACTTCCAAGCTCATCCCTATAGGTGGTGAGATTGTTCAGATATGTAGAGATCGTGTCACCCTTTTCACACTTAGTTTTCCTAAGCTTGTCTTCCAGTGCCAACTTCCTCTAATCGTTTTTGTTTTGATATAGATCCTTCAATGTTTTCCACATTGAAAATGGTCTCTCCTTCCCATGGAGACTCGAGACTATGTGGTCTCGAACTCCCTCCAGAAGGATTCTCCTCACTCTAGCCACACATTTCTTCCATTTCGCCAATTCTTGGGCATTAGAAACTGTTGGCTTGGGGACTTCTTGATCAATGAAGTCCTTCAACCCGTTGTCCTCTAATACCACTTCCATGCGATCCTTCCAGGCTATATAATTCGAGCTGCCATCAAGGGCATACTCGAGTCTCAAACCGTTGAATGCCATTGGTGAAATTTGAGATGTGATAAGAATTCGAATTCTATAATCAAGAACTTCAAACTTCAAACTTCTCCATTCTTTGTATACTGTTCTTCACTTTGATCACCTTTGCTCTGATAAACTCAGCTCCGATACCATGTACAAATTCCCACTGTTGATCACCTGATAATGCAATATACTAAAGAAAAATACTTGATCTACTTCTACAAACAAACTTGCGGAAGCTTAATCAATTTTGAGCAAGATCAATTAGAACACATATAACAGAGAATGCGAAATCAATCACACATGAACACAGAAGAATACTCTGGGGTAAGACTCAGCTAAAAACCCCAATCTTTGTATTATCATACAAGTGGAAATATGTCTAGATTACATAGAGCTTTAGCTCACAAGCTATCTAGCTCTTAGTACAATCCCTCAATGCTACTCATAGACTGAATAGACACAACATATGCCTTCCTCAAATCCTCCAAGCCTCCTATTTCCTTGCGTAGTTTCTCTTGGGTCCTCTGGTTTTCATCTATGTGAATTGACCTCTCACACAACTCACCAAACTTAGAAGTAACTGCGCAATCTCCAAGGAATGAATTCCTTCTGCATGCAAGAGATATCCTCAATGGAATATTCCTGCAATTGATAGTACATTGTCCCATAATCTAATCTCAACTGGGTCTCTGACTGAATTGACATGCATGAGTTATTTATGAGAGAATATTCAGTTATTTGAAGTGTAGTAGTTACATGCATGCATAGATTAACTAAATGAACTCACAATCAGTTCAACAAATTGTTGGAACTAATCTAACTGGACTGAACTAAGTTAACTGAGCTAACTAATTACAACTCAATGTATAACTCATCATGATCTCCTCAATCAAGGGATAACTTCCTCAATCAAAGGGGAAACTATTGCATGTCTTCACATAGACTTCATGTTTGATTTCTACAACTAATTACCTTAAGATGAATTAATTAATTATTTTACAAATGGCTGCTAAGATCAATTTCGAATTTTTTAGTTCAGGGAGTAACTAAAATTGGAATGTATCCTGAAATGCTATTTATAGCAGAGCTATTTTTAGCACTTCTATTTTTAGCATTTCTTGTTGCTATTTTCAACAGGAGGAGGGTGGCGAAAGAGGAGGAGGAGGGGGAGGGGGAGGGGGAGGGTCATGAGCATTGGGGCTCAATGTGAGGTGGAAGGTGACGAAGGAGGAGGAAGTCAGGGCCGATGTCAATAGTGGTACCGTCTGGGATAGGATATGGCAATCACTGACGTCGGAGGAGGGGACCGGAATGGGTGTCACATCACCCATTCTTTTGTAGGGATTGCTTTACTGAAAATGATAGTGCCAACCTCGACAATGACTCATAGTGAGAAACAACCTTGGGAATATCAGTAACTCATGGAATCATCCATCATCACTCAAATTATTACTTATACAACATTTAAAGGTCACAATGTATCATTTGTGAAGGAGGGGGAACAATATATATGTAGTTATTGGGTCATTAATGGATGGGGTAGTATATGACACCCGTCTGATTTCGCTAAGTACATAATCATACGGGTGGCATATACTGCCCCAGCCATTAATGACCCAATAACTACATATATATTTTTAGCCGTGAAGGAGGGTCTCCCTGGGCAATCAATATTTGTGGAGCTATAACTCCATTAACTCATTGGGGCAATATATGTCATCCATTGAATTTTATACTTGGTTAAATCTAAAGGGTGACATATACTGCTCTAGTACATTAATGGAGTTATAGCTCCACAATTATTGATAGTCGTCTCATTGTCATACTTATCATAAAGCCGATCCCATTTGGATAGTGGCATGCTTCAGTAAGTGGATTACATGTGACCAATAATGACATTTGACGGTGACCATGTTTATTTGGATATGTTAATATATTTTTAAACTATTTATTATAAATACTTTTTTATTTTTAATATAAATTTTATGTGAATTTATCAATTTTGATTAAGAAAAATAATTTCAAATCCCAATTCTTCGTATCAGTGGTATGCACATTAATTCTACGTGTTAGTTAATTCTACGTGTTAGTTATATGTACATTATCTAATTACCATTGTGTTATTGAAAAATAAGAAGAAGATGGTTAAAAAGAATTAAGGTGGTTATATATCAGAAAGTACATAATATGTTATTGATTTTGGTGAAAACATTTTGACTTTTATTAAAACCAAAAACTGTTATAAAGTTTTATAAAATTTATATTAAAATAATTTATTTATTTTTAATTTTTATTTATTATTAATGAAATCTCTGATTGGCTTGAAATACATATACCAAGAAAAATAATAAAATTTAAATAAAAATCTACTAATTACACATTGCAAATTTTTAATACCTTTGGTTTTAGTTGGAGAAATTGTCCGAGTACACGTCAAAAGTGGATATGATTTGGTTGTGATTAGTTTCCCAGAAAATTTTTATAATTCCACACGTTAAAGAGAGAGCAGGAGAAAGAATGTTGATGTTTGAGTGAGTTGACGTGTACTAATTTTTTGAAACCTAAATAAAACTTATGTCACTCCTTAGGGGCATAACACTTTGAGAGACATGGAATTAGTTGCTAAGAAATTAAAGTGAACGTGTACCTCATTTTATAACGTAAGTGATATATAGTGACCGGGTTTTGCTATTGATCTGAACCGTACATAAAGAATTAAAAAAACATCACATTTTACATAGTTTAACTTCGGTACTTAGGGTTTGCTGACAGTGATGTGCGCCCACTGCCACCACGAGGGCTGCAAATGCAAATGTATGGCAACAATAGTGCACAGACTAACAAATCAAAGTTTTGAATTTAAGTTTATGTGATTTTATTTTCGAATATGATAGTTTATATTATCTACATTATTATATGATTCGTGTTGATATTTCAAATTCCAAAGGGGATTCATCAACAATAGTGCACAGACTAATAAATCAAAATTTTGAATTTAAGTTTATGTGATTTTATTTTTGAACATGATAGTTCATATTATCTATATTATTATATGAATCATGTTGATATTTCAAATTCCAAAGGAGATCCATCATCAAAACAGTAAGTGAGTGAATGAAAAAAATGTCAACTAACCAAAATAAAGATGAATAAGTAATAAATGAACAAAATTATTAAAAAGAATCACTAAAATCCTAAAATTATAAAAGCTAAACCTAAATTAATTCATTAATAAAAAAAATCAGAAAAATAAATGACTCAAAAATTTTGTCTATTTATTAATAATTAATTTTTTATTCATGGTAAAAATAAATTGTTATTATTATAAATAAATAATCATTAATAATAATAAACTATTTAATTAATTTTATGTGTTTAATAACAACTAACTATTCATTGATTTGAAAATAAATAAATGATTCATTCTTAATAACAAATAATAATTAATAATCAAATAATTAATTAAATAATTAATTATCAATACTAATTATTTATTTATTAATAATAATTATTTATCTATCTATGGTAATAAATAAACAATTATTATTATGAATAAATAATCATTAATAATAATGTATTTATTTATTAATAACTAATTATTCATTTATTTGAAATAAATAAATAAATAAATAATAAATTTATAGATTCTAAAGCTAAAAAATATATAATGTTAATGATGGAGCTAATTTTTTTTTTAAGAAATTCAAGATAAGGAAAAGGATGAGAAATTATACCGGGATACTATTATACCTGGGAAGAAGAGCTGGAAGAGTTGATATGTCTGATTAGAGGAAGTCAATTTCCACTAATCTCACTCCCCCCATCCCTGTTGAGATTATGTGGATGCTTCATAATCTCAAACGCTTCTCTGATTTTCCTCTTTTGATAGTGTTCTTCCCTTGCAATAATCTTGGCACTTTATAAACAAACATGATGCTTGGTCTTCGAGGAGCATTTTGCAAGGGCTGAAGTGTTTGATCTCTCATTCTTAATATCGGATTTGTGCTCTTTAGACTTATTTGCAATGAACACCCTGTCTCTCCAATATAACTTTTACCACAAGAACAATCCATTTTATAAACTCCCTTAAGATGATGTTGATCAATGTTATCCTTGACATGACTCATTCTTTGCTTAATCATTCTTGATTTTGTAAACTAAGTGATATGTCCTTCCTCAAAATCTTTGCAATATTATTTGTAACTATGTGAATGAATGGAAGGAATACTTTACCACAATGAGCTTAAGGGCCTTGGAGAGGACATTTCCTTCAACTTTATTTATAGATTTTTTAATATCCTTATCTTTATATCCTATACTTTTAAAGACAAAGGTTAAGTGTTTAATTTATTCATTAAGGTGATAAAAGTCAAATATTCTGAGGGCCCTAACAACAAGAGTGTTAAGGACACCGCATTTTTGGGATGGATGATGGTAATATTTAGCATGAAGATAACTTTTAGTGTGATTTTTCTTCCTAAAGACTTGGTGTCTCAAAGTATCATCTTCATTCCTAATAACAAGGACATCTAAAAATGGCATGCTTTTTTTTTCTTCAAGCTCCATAGTAAACTCTATTTCAGATGAGATAGAATTAAGGTGATTAAAAAACTTATCAAACTCTACCCTACCATGAGTCCATTTTACATTGGTGTCATGAACAAATCTCTTCCACCATGCTGGTTTTAAAGGGTAAGATTCAAGGGATTTCTTCTCAAAGTACTCTATGTATAAGTTAGTGACAATCGGTGAGAGAGGTGATCCCATTGCGACTCCAAAGATCTGCTCATAATAGCTTCCTTGGAAACTAAAAAAAGTGGAACGAAAACAAATTTCCACAAGTTTAGTTGTTCAAATCAATGATTTATTTTATAACATGAACAACCTCATCCAAGGGAATTTTTTTAACTAAGGACACTACGTCAAAACTTAGAAGAACGTCAACTTCATCAAATCTCTTATTTCTAATAAGTTTTACAAAATCATTGGAGTATTTAATAAAATAGTTTGTGTTTCCAACAAAAGGTTTAATGATCTTAGCAACATATTTAGCCAATTCATAGGTGGGGATCCAATGGTATTGACTATTGGTCTCTTGTGGATGTTTCGAATCCCAAAGGGGATGCATCATCATGATAGCAACATATCTATCCAATTCATTTATTATTTATTCAACTTCTCTTTGGTCATTTGAGTCTTCTTTCATTCACTCACTTACTATCTTGATAATAGATCCCATTTAGGATTCAAAACATCAACAAGGTTCATATAACACTATGTATAATCCAAACTATCTTTTTCTAAAAGCTTTAAAATTAATTGTAAACTAGTTTCGAATTGTGTTGTTGTAATGCTACCCAAACCTTGCATTTTCCATCCACCTCCATCCACAAATTTGTTGTGGAGCTTGTTTCAAACCACCATGGGAAAAACATTAAATCCATGCTTAAGTCTACAACATAGGTTCATTTGAGTGATGTACTAATTTGAAGATTTTACAAATAAAAAAATATCGTTGTTGTTTCTTGCTTGGCTACATGCCCTGACTTCTCATTGCTCTTGATTCCATAAACATTAACACCGATCACCCTCATACAATAATATTGTTACATCCCTAGTCATTCACACTGAATGAGATTTTTCTTCTTTGAAAGATGCAACGTCCATCATGGTCCACGTAAGTTTGTTGAGGCCTTTACACGTGTCCATAAAAAATATATTATCGTGTGCTAATTGAGGTTCCTTGTACCTGACATTTGTGTTTGTTTTGTTTAGAGTCAACCATTAAAATGTGATAATACCAACCATAAAGTTCACTCCCTTTTAATTAATGACCATGTGAGACTATAAACTCTAATAGTAATTTTTTTCTTACGAATGTGTGAAAGTTTACTTGTATATTAATTCAATTAAGGTCACATGGATGAAACTTTTCGAATGGACTGAGATACAACTGTATGAAAATCTGATATTGTATAGGTGCAGCTTCGATTTAGGATTTTATTTTTTATGAGTTAGGGTTATATTATAATTCTTGAATAAAAGGAAAAGTTAATATTATTTTTTTGTTTAATGGTTAAATAGAGACACTTATTATTTTTTTTGTTTGTTTACGAACCATCCACAATTGTAATGCCACTTGACAATGAATATAGGAGTTGTAACTTTTTTTTTTTTTTTTTGTTTACTAACGATCCACAATTATGACACTTGACCATGAATATAGGGGTTGGAACTTATGGTCATTTACTGAGATAATTCTGGCATCAATTCAAATAAAAGTGAATTAGAGGATAGGATAAAAGTTGTACAATGATTGATATAGTGTATAGTCTCATAAAATACTTCTATATATTTATATGAATATGATGTATATACTCATATGAACATGATGTATATTTATATAGTCGTATAGTTGTATCGGAAAATTTATACTATAATGTGGATGAATTATATAGTTGATTTTATAGATCATATCAACCTCTAAAGAATTTTGATTTATTTATCGGTGAAAGTCCATGTGGAAAGATATGGTGAATCTCCTAATTATATTCTTAAGTTTTCTAGAAACAACACATGGGAAATTTAATCTTTAAATATTTATAATAAATACAAATCTAATATAAATTTATATTCGTTTCTAATATATACATAGTATATATCAATTCTTTATTAAAAACTAAAAACATTATTTAATCTTTTAAATATTTTTGAATTTTTTAAAAAAATTTAAGAATATTATTTTTACACATAGACCCATGTCATTCTTGCACAATAAACAAAAGCTACATGGTTTCAATGTGTAAAAAACAAGAGTAGTTACACATGGTGACAATGTGCAAAAAACAAGAGTAGTGATACATGGTAACAATGTGCAAAAAACAAGAGTAGTATATTGCTGCCACATGGCTCTTGTTTGATATTTTAAAGAAATTGCATTAGAAATGTTTTAGAATATTCTTTGTATTTGCATATCTAAAATTCTATATTACTTAAATTAGAGAATTTATGCATATAAAAAAAAGTGAATTTGTTATCTATTCACTAAGTTCTTGATTATATATGTACACAATCTCTAATCGTGTATCTATTGCTAATGTATTCCATGAACAATTAGTTTTTTAAAATTTAAAATAAAATTCTATATGTATAAACTTAAATCATATATATACATATATATATATATTCTTAATCGAATTGTAGAAAAAATTCTCATATCCCAAAAAATTATTAAGAAGATCTTATTATGTTAAATTTTTATATAGTTTTTAATATTATATTAAAGTATGTTTAATTTAGACATATATATATATATATATTTATTTATTTAAATTATTAATAAAATAATTATTGTTATTTAAAGTTATCAATTACTTTTTGCATAAGAGGTCGATACTAAACAACGTATAAATAACGATTTTGTTAAATTTTTATGTAGTTTTTTTTTTATATTATATTAATTTAAAATTATATTAAAGTAGGTTGAATTTAGACCTATGTTTAATATATCTAAATTTAAATTATTAATCAAATAATTATTATTATTTAAGGTTATCAATTACTTTTTGCATAAGAGATAAATACTAAACAACTTATAAATAACGATAACATAATCTAGAAGATAAATGATATTAAATGTGTATAAATTTATAAGGAACTATTTGGCAAGATTATTTTGATATCTCTTAGATCTTGCAATTTGGAAAGGTAGATAAATGATATTAGATGTGTATAGATTTATAGTGGGCTATTTGGACTTATTATTCTGATATTTTTTACATTTTGCAATTCGGAAAGCTACAGAAAGGTATTATATGCAGTGGGTAGTAAATAAAATTATTTGGTTGTTTTTTATTTTTGTATTATAGGAATTTTTGTAATATGAAAAAATATTTGAGATAAAATTATTTGGATCTTTCTTAGTTTTTGAAATAGGGAAAGGTATTTTATATAAAATAGTATTAAATTTATTGCCATTTAATTATTTTATGTTTGATTAATTGGCAATTTAATATATTATAAAATGGAAAATTTGTTAATTAATATATTGTATGTTTTGTTTAGAATAATTTTTTTTTAAATATTGATATTGTATAGATTTTAGAAAATTATTGAAAATCTTGTAAATTATAAGGCGAGATTCTTATATAATGCAATCTAATTCAACATTATAATTATGCATTTGAAAAGTGAATCCATTGTTTAGAATCAAGGCATAATCCAAACTCAAAATCAGACATGTAGGAAAGGCTAAGCTACTTCTACCACCTAATATGAAACATTTTAGAGATTTATGGCGGTGTAAAGTATTAGAACATTATCTTAGAGCAAGAGCGTAACAACCCACGTAAAATATCATGGAATAAAGGATAAGAAAGGAAAAATAAGGCCAAGGTCATGAGACACATATTCCAAGCTGAATTTTGGAAAAAGAATCCTAGTGGGTGTCACTTCGGTTTATTAATCGCTAAGGAAATTGGAAAAGGTATTGAAAAAGGCAAAGAGGCATTAATTGCATTTATTTATGAAAATAAAGGAAAAACGAGAAAAAAAGGAAATGAAAGGTCACAGGTTTGCATGAGAGGGAAATTGAAGGAGAATAGAGGAAAATGAAGAAAATAAAGGCATCAATGATAAAATGGCTTATGAGGACCAGTTCTTGGCTTTTGTTAGTTGAGATTTTGTTGGCTTAGCTTTTCTTAGTTTGGCTTTGGAATTAGTTTTAGAGAGAGAGGAGCACCAAGTGGAGGAAGCAAGCAAGCAAGAAAAGGAATCCATAGGAAGGAGAAGGAAAAGAAAGGACAAGTGAGGAAGGTTGGATCAAGAAACTTCAATAGGAAGACTTGTAGGCAATGAGTTGCATGTGTGATTTCATAATTTGTGTGTTAATGCATGATGCATGCATGTGTGTATTTGGCTCTCTTGTTTTCATTAGCATGAGCTTTTCTAGGTGTGACAGTGGTTTCAATCTTGCCTTACCATTCCTGGATAGCGAAGGTGTGATGGGGTTCTTCTATTTTGTTGAGATTTGGATTGTCAGAAGGTTTTGGAATCAGGTGAGCTGGTCTTTGAAAAATTCCCAAGGGTTAGGGGTGGACGTGTTTTGATTAGTTGATGAATGGTTAGTGAATGTATGAGTTAAAAAATGTTATTGTAGCTATTATAAGAGGGAATTAGACATTCTAAGTGAATATCAGATAATTTTCAGGCTCCTATGTTTAGATATGCATTCATGGCTTGTAGATTACATGTTCACCATATGTTTGATGAAATGATTGTTATGGTTAGGCCTAGTTAGGTTAAGTCCTTGATCAAGTTTTGTAAGAATGGATGTGTCCTCATGTTATTTTTCATTTTGGAAAGTCTCATTGAGTTTTAGGTAGTGGTCTAGAGGCTAGCCTAAAATGCTGGCTTAGAATCTGGGATTGTACCCTCTGAACTGGAAGTTTTGGGCTATAATTGCACCCTTACATTCTTATGCACGTGGTTGGATCCCTATGACCACATGGAGGCCTTTTCATGCATTTGGTTGTGGGCCCAAGTAACTAAAAGGCAATCCAACTAGGGTTTGGGTAGTTGGAGTTGTTTTTTAGCACCTGGGTGTCTTATAGCTCATGAGGAAGTTCAGTACAGTTCCAGATTGTCGACTCCACTTCCTTCATTGTACTTAGGAGGTTGGGTCATGTCATAGTAGCTCTTGTCTCATGTTTACCCCAACAAATCAATTTAAGTGGGTAAATATGGGAGGGGTGGTTATAGATTGGAATCAGAGCATGGTTTAAATACTTGGAAAAAGAGTCTGCTAAGAAATCTTAAAGGAGACACAATTTGATTTTTCCTTTGAAAGAATTGGAAACCCATGGGGTTGAGTCATGGTGCTTGTTGCTAGATTGTGCTTTCATTTTTTGGTGATTTGTCTATGCTTGATTTGTAGTTTTGTTTATGTCTAGTGCATGGACATGTCACTTTGTTTGTGGTGTTGTATAGCTATTTTCATAGTTTTTTCTTGTTCTTTCCTTTTGTGCTTTTAGGGTCTTGGGGATTGGTTTGGGAAAGATGAAAGTTAATGGAGCTTGAGATGTGAATGAAACCCAATAGGTAATTTAAGACCCAGATGAAGCCAGTGCATGCATAAAGGAAGCTATAAGTAAGAATATGACAACCAGTTGGACTGGTTGGGTTCATTGGGGTAAATGGGAGGTGGTAGGATAGTCATGAGAAAAGTAACAATAAAGGTAAAGTAAATGGATTCGAGGCATTAAATGCCTTGGCTATGTTGGGAATTGGTGTACTCAATGTTGCGCATGTGCTACGTGGATAAAGGAAGTTCTCTTAATCTTGACCTTATGATATCTAGTAATTATGTTGTGATTATGATTATGTTGATGTCTATGTATGTATACATGTATGTGTGCATGTTGTTTTCTGAGAGGGTTGTGAGGGATAATGATTGTTTTATGCTAATATTTATATTTATACATGTATGTATGTATGTCATTGCTAGTAGGGTCATCAGAGATCATTCTTTTAGAGGAATGATTACTTATGCAAGTGAATGACATGAAGAGGTTATTTTTCTTATAAGGAATCATGTGTGAAGAGTATCCCTGACATATCTATGAGGTTAGTATCATGTGGATATGAATTGATATTATGTGCTTATATTGTAATGCCTATGTTTACCTTATGGATAGGTAATGTTGAGGAATACATCAATGGAAAGAAATCCATGTGATTTGTGACATGTTGGGACAAACATGAATAGAGGAAAGACACTAGAGGCAAGGTTGCCCGGTAGAGACAATGTGGTCTCTAGATATGCAATACTACTTTTTTGTATATGTTATACATGTTGTACATGTGGTGTTGTGCACACATGGTGTTGTGTACATGTTGTACATGTGGTGTTGTGTACATGATTTTCAGGTAGTGTTGTGTACATGTGATGCTACGTACACATTGTGTAGGTGGTTTTGTGTCCATGTGGTGTTGTGTAAACATTGTGTAGGTGGTGTTGTATACATGCTATACATGTGGTGTTCTTGTACAAGTGGTATTGCGTACATGTCATACATGTTGTGTTCTGTATATGTGGTACTACGTTATGCATATTATATGGTTATGGCATCATGACATGTGAATTCCTATTGTATTATGTGTACATATATGTATTCTTTTGTACAATGGGTTGTTACACATCATTTTGTCACCACTAAGCGAATGAACACCAATCTGGATCTCTCGCTATCCAATCAAAGTGTTCCAAAGCATTCCCCTACAAGGTTAGAAGAAAAAAATCCCAAAGAGAATGAGGATTTTGGATTACATGGTCCAAAAACCCACTTTTGAACATATGCATGGTTCCTTAGCCATATTTTGTGCATACACAAATCTTACCATTATAGCCAGCACAATTCTGCACTTTTTCTTCCACTATGAACTATGCAAATAACTTAACGTAAACAAAAATAAAAAGTGATTTCTAGAAGTTTTGTTGGGGTAATATTTACCAACTAAAATCTTCGATCTTATGCTTATTTAAGCCTCATCCTGTTGTTCATGGAGCTAATTCCATGTCTTGTAACACCCTAATCCCTCCTTTTGAGGATCACATCTATTAGGAAGAGGATCTCAAACCTCCCCTTCTTGGCCTATAAATTCAACATAGACTAGACGACTAAAGATGATTTTTGAATGTAAACTTCTATTATTGGTATAGGGCTAGAAGGCTTGTCGTCTAAGGAGAAGATTGAAGACCATTAGGAGGAGGCATACATCATGAAGGCTAAGGTTGTATTGCTCCTTCATTCTTAATATTAATACAAAATAACGTTTCTTTCCCACTATATTTCTCAATGGAGTTGATTTATTATGTAATTATTCCCATTTTTCCATTTATAATGAATTAGGTACTAGTTTCCGTGATCGCTAGTATGGTTTTTATCGAGTCATTTATCTATCATATGGAATTGATATTTTTTGTTACTATGTTCACAAGTATGGATTATGAACATTGAGAAGAAGCATCAAACCATAGCGAGGATATTCATTAGGCATTTCGTTTGAAAGGTATGGATTTCATATTCCAACCTTCTTGCTTATGATTCAATAGGAATGAACTAAAGGAAAGATTTACTAGTTTGTTTATTTGTTACTAGATTCAACCATTGAATCTAGGGAGATTTCTCTTGTCCGCAAGAGTAATTTGTTTGCCATAACAAATTGGTGACTCCATTGGGGAAAATTTTTGTTCATCATCATCTCCTTTTGTGAATTTTGAATCTTTTTTTATAGCCTTATCTGACTATTTGCAAGATGTTAAAAGTTTGAATTTTACAGATTCTTGGCTTTATTTTTATTTTTTCTAATTTTTTCTTGGCTTACGCATTTTATTTTTAGCAACAATGTGCATATATGTGCACTTAGTCTTTAGCAACAGTGCGTGTGCACACTCGATTAAACTGATTACATGTGTAAATACTTGAAATTTTTTAAAATTTAAGTTTTCCCTTTATTGAGTCCATGAACTTTTGTTTTTTATGCTTGATTAAATTTTTTTGCATGCTCAAAAAGTTTGTTTCAGATTGGTTGGGCGTTGTGAAGTGTCTTCTTGAAAAAATCTTATTTTCATGAATTAGGGCTAAAGCCTTCATTTGATGATTTGTAGATTTATCAAAATAAAGATTCCTGATTGTTGATATTTTGTCTGTTTGTCTTTCTTCTTTCAAAAATCAGATTTAATGTTTGTTTTACCTATTTGCGAAAGAATATTTCGTTAATGAAAAGCAGTTTTAAAATAAGATTTTTTCGCTTATAAAAGTGTTTCTTTTGCTAATTTTGAAACAAAAATATTTTATCTTTTTTTAGTAGTGAAGTATCTCAAAATTATACTTGAGACAATATTATGTACATAACATTCAAGTGAAAGAATTCATCTTAAGGTTTTGACTAGTTTCATTCTTGCATTTTGAAAATTTTGGGTGATTGTATGTTAAGTGAAATGTTCACGATCTTTGAATTAATGGGTGAATTGAAAGAGAAAAAGATTAATTTTTAATTTGGATTAGTTTAAAAGTGAAATTTTTTCATTCTTGAAAAGAAATATTGTGAAATTATAATTTTTTCATTCTCTTTGAAAAATGAAAAGACTCTCTCTTTACCATAGTTAGAAATTCATTGAAACAAAAAGCTCATTTTCACATATTTTCTGCATTAGGGTTGGAGGTAAAAACTAATATCATTTACACCACATATCTAAATCAACTTTAATAAAAAAGGAACTGTAAAATTAATTAAATTTTTAATCAACCAAAGATACAGGTTCTAGGTTAGAAGACATGTTTCGATGTCTATAAACATAACATCTATCATTTTTTTGTGCGGAACATTTTGCGGGTAGTCAATATTCCATGTACATAAGTATATGAAAATTTTCTCCACGTGTCTTTGAGTATATGAGATGATGTTCCATGTATGAAAAGTATATGGGGATGCTTCCTATTGTAGAGGCTCACATTAAACAACGCTAACACAAACTGCAATCTTCACGTACCTCAAGTATATTTTGGAGGCCCCCTTCTAAGTTGCATACAATCCATACATAACCAAGTTGGGTTCTTTGTCATATGTCATACAACAAGCACAATATTTGGGGATATTTCCTACCCATATGTAAGTTCTTCATTTACCAAGGAGGTATATTGCAGTTCATAGTGACTTAGTAATCCTTGATACCTAGTTACCCCTCTTTTATTTTTGTTATTTATTTGATTAAATAAATTGGAATACACTTTAATAAAATTCATCGTAGCTGATTAATCGAGACGTTCGCGTAGAATGCGGGGTTTACCTCTTCAATACAAACCTCGTAAATTGGAGAAGATTAAAGCAGAAAGGTCAAAATTGATAGGATCTGGAACCATAGATCAACTTAAGACATCTACAATTGTAGAATCAGAAACAATAGAAACTGAAGTGATTCAACCACTTGAAGTAGAATAAGACTTGGTTCAATGTGGGTCGGAAGTTACCAAGATTATTCAAATAGAATCTGATATCACAGAAATTTCAGACACAAAATTAACTGAACCAAACATTGAAGAACTTGAATCTGACATTTCTGAGCTTGAATCACCTTGAGTTTCTATAGCCCCTACTCCTACACGCCTTCACCTCAAAGAAATATTATAATTATAATTGGTTTACCTCTTGGTTTTATAATGATTGAAGATACTACTAAAGAGGAGGAGGAAGAATCACCACATACCCATGTTACTACTGGTGATCCAACAATTTTTCCAAGATTTCCTTTTAATCCCTTTCGACCAGGCCCTTGGTATTTTACCCCCTTTAACTATTTAGGTCAAGGTATACCATTGTTCGGACCCTACATTGTGTCTTTTTGCTCATATATTTTGCTATCATTCCACCCTTTTTCAATCCATATTTAAAATTCTATGCTATTGCTTTAATCCATTTTCCATATATAACATTTCTTCTCGTTAATATATGTTTAATTTGTTTTACATATAATTTTACATTACTTTCATAATTAGCCATTGATCAGAAATATATAGTTGTTGAAACAGTATGAAGACTGCAGATTTATTATTATGGTCTACGTTGCTGAAACAGTTAGAACAGTGCGCAAATCCCGTTGCTGAAACAACCCGTGATTTGCATTTCAGATTCGGCAGCAACAAGAAGAGATCATTGAAGGAGCTATTACACTGGCCGCAACAACTACATTCCGAAATTGGCATTGTCACAACCATTGTAACAACATTTTTCTAATGGAAGAACCAATTATCCTATTTTAGCATATCGGGTTAAGAATAGGATTTTTAATGTAATTGAATGTATAATAGATGTCTCCTCTTTAAATAGAGGAGACATCAGCATTAGAGGGGGTAGACAGACTACGGGAAGGTCTAGCTGAAAGTAAAGGAACTTGAATCTTTTTGTAATATGATACATTGATAGATGAATAAAATATTGTTCTGAGCACTCCTTCTTAGTTCCTTTTTCTGGGGAATCTTGTGAGAAGGAAAGGGCCCACCTTCCTCACAAGATTCACCCATTAATTTCTGTAGTGTGTTAGGTGTTATTTTTTTCATTCATACCTTGTTAAACTCTGTTTGCCGAAATTACTCATGTGTTATTGGAATTCTATATTTACTACTAAAAATTTATTTCTATTTAATTATTTCATTTTTTTCATAAATTCATTCATAGGTAATCAGTGATTATTTTAATTGGTAATCTAGTTTACAGAGTGAGTTTGTGAAGCACGGTAATCAGAAACAGGTGTTGAAGATTCCTGCTTGGGGAATAGGGTCCTATTTTCTATTATAACATAATTAGTCTTTTCCTTTGCAGATTGATTTCTTTTCCTAGATTGTTCTTTTTAACATAATCCAAGATTCTTTTGATAATTGTCTGCAATAGAGAGATTGTTCCTACTGTAACTCAGAGTAGAACTTCAGTTTGTTAAAGCAAGGTGTGATTAGTGTAATTGTTACTACACCTTTTCATTGCTTTTGGGATTGAGCATATATAGTGTGTGATTGCCTTTGAAACAAACAAAATTCTCTGGGTTGACAATTCATGTAGCACTTGGTTGTTGAAATTAATAAGCGATTAAAGTGACCAACATTTTCGTGTCATTGCTGGGGAAGGCAATTGTAGATTTGAAAACCATTAATTTTTTTCTTTCAGATGTGTAGAATTCATGAGAGGACGCAAGAAAACTAACCCTACAAGTGGCAAGGGAAAAGGAAGAGGAGGAAGAAAGACCTTTATTGAAGAGATTATATCAAAAGCTAAAACTTCTCAGAGGCTAAGCTCTCAAAAGCCAAATTCTCAGCACTCCCTTCAAACAAACTACGAAACGGAGGAAGTTGTGGGCCCTGAAATAGTTGAGGAGCCAGTAGAACACATTGCGGAACTAGTAGAAGATATTGAGGAAGCAGTCGAAGAAATTGAGGAGCCAATAGAAAACATTGAAGACAGACCAAGTACAATAGGAGAACAACCAATGGAAGGGAAAAATGAAGGATTCTTTGGTGGAGGACAGGTAGGAGAAGGAAAATATGAGAATTCTCTCTCTACCTTGGGATTTCATATTGGTGATCTTCCCAAAGGAGCAACTCCCATGATGAATATCCCACTTTTGGCCTTACCTAACTTCCATGGTTTATCTTCTGAAGATCCTGATGAGTTTCTTTTGAGTTTGATATATTATGCAGAAGCTATGATTACATTACTAATGCTAAAAAACTAAAGCTATTTCCAACAACTCTAAAAGGAAATGCACTAAGATGGCTCATGAGTCTGGGAGGCCATGTAATCACAACATGGGAATAGATGAAACAGAAATTTTTGCTCAAATATCAAGACTACTGCCAGATAAGGGAAAAAAGAGAGGAACTATTTAAGATGGTACAAAATGAGGACGAAAATCTGGAGGACTTTGTGGAAAGGCTACAATATAATCTGCAAAGATCCAATCATCCCGATGTAAGTAAAGATATTCTTAAAACAATATTATTGAAAGGGGTGAGGGATGATTGCTTAGACATGCTAAATATGTTTGGTAAGGGGGACATATCTAAAGAATCATATGATGAAATTGTTAACCTCTGTAAAGGATGTTCAAGAGGAGCTGCAAGGAATATATCAAACAACAGGGATAATACATATTCAAGAGTTCAAAAATCAGCCAGTGGAGGAGAAACAAGAGTTGAAATAGGTAATTTACTTGAGGAACTTAAAACTGAAATGTTAAGTTCTTTTGCTTCACATATTGACACCTTGCAAGTTAAGAAGAAACAAGTAGAATTAGAAGCTTCTTTGGCTATCTTTTGTCCCAAATGCAGAGATAAACACCCACTAAGAGAATGCCCATTGGACAAAGTGCCAATTTTCACCCTTTGTGAGAAGGATCATGAAACACAACAATGCCCTTATTTACTAGGAATAAAAGCAGCATTGCAACCAACCGAAGAAGAAGCTGAAGCAGTCTATCTGTTGACATAGAGAAGGCAATGGCAACCACGAGGACAAGGTATGAACTCTAATATTCCATTTACATCTTCTAATCATTGGAACAATTATCCTTCTTTTAATCAAGCAAATTACCCTCCCTTTAACCAAATGCAATACCCGCCCTTCAATCAAATGAATTACCCACCCATGCAACAAGCAAACTCTCCCTTTGTAGACCCAGCAATGTGGACTCCTTGGCCTCCCCAACAACAATCTTACTTTAACCAATGGAATCCAAACTGGAGGGGTCAACAACTCTTGTTTCCAAATCAATTTCCTCAGTTTCAGCAATCACTCCCTCTACCATCAAGTGCTCCACCAAATAATCAAATGATGAGACCCCAACTACCTGTACAACCAAACCCTAACCCCAATAATAAAGTTGTGCAAGTTATTGATATTCATAACCAACCTATACTTCTTGTTTTCCTGCACAATGTAATGATATTCATTTATGATATTGGAAAATAATCGAACCATTATTGGTAATGTTACCACTTTTGATTTTGATAAAGAAGAAACTGAGAAAAATGATTAACATAAGGAGGTACATCCATCCTCTAATAAGTGTGTTGAAATAGCAGAACCACCATTCCTGGAGCATTTAGCTTTGACTAAAATGCCTGAGCCACCTGCTTTCAATCTTTTAGGGGAATTACAGAATCTTTATGTGAAAATTCTACTTTTACAAGCACTAAGAGATGTACCAATTTATGCTAGAACTATGAGAGATATTTGTGTTAAGAAACCAGGTAGGAAAGCTAAATATCCCCTTACAGTTCATGTTATGGGTGATCTATCTACCTTAATGTCTAGTAAAGCCCCTCCTATTAAATATTGTGATCCCGACCATCCTGCTATTACAGTACAAATTGGAAAAACAATCATTCTGCAAGTTCTGGTAGACTTAGATGCTGCTATAATATTATGACTCTTGAAACTTCACAACTATTACAACTAAAGAATGTAATCAGAGAGACACCAACTATTCTAGAGTTAGCTGACCGTTCTATAATCAAACCAGAAGGAGTCATTGAAGACCTAATCATCTCAGTTGCATCTTGGAATTACCCAGCTGACTTTGTTGTATTACAGACTAAAACAAAGTTGGGGGGACATCCTCTAATTCTGGGAAGGCCTTGGTTGGCCACAGTCGATGCCTTTATCATTTGTAGATTTGGTTCAATGACAATTTCTAATGGATATGAAACCAAGCAGCTTACTCTCTACCCTCACACCACACCCATGATTAATAATGATAATTATGTATGGTTGGACTATGATGATAATGCTACTCAACCTATTTTGACTATCGGACAAGCTCTAAGCCTTAAAGATACCACTGAGGATGAAGTAATTAATAATTTTATTTGTGAACCCTCCTCGGTGACTTCTGAAACACATAATCAGTTGGCTGCAATTTTGAAATTTGATACCTAGGAAAAGCTTAAATCTGAAGATCTACCTCAAACATCAACTATTATTTCCTCTAAAAGCATAATGGTAGAAATGAACCTGGTAGGACATTAAACATAAACCCCAACTTAACAGATGCTGAAACACAACAGCTAATGAAGTTACTTCTCGAAAATAAGGAAGCATTCGCATGGGACTATACAGATATGAAGGGAATCTCTCCTGAATTATGTACTCATTGCATCTATATCAAGGAGGGTTTCCAACCAATTTGTCAACCCCAGCGGCGAATGAATCCTAATTTAAGGGAAATTGTCAAAGAGGAACTTCAAAAATTGCTTAATGCAGGGTTTATATATCCCATATCTGATAGTGAATGGGTTTCTCTGTTGGTAATAGTCCCTAAGAAAAATGGGAAATGGAGAGTGTGTGTAGATTATAGAGCCTTAAATAAAGCCACTCAAAAGGATCACTTTCCCTTGCCATTCATTGATTAGGTGTTAGATAGTTTGTCAAGGAAGAAATTCTTCTCCTTTTTAGATGGTTTTAGTGGGTATAATCAAATCAAAATTTCACCCCAAGACCATGATAAGACCACTTTTACTAGTCCCTGGGGAACTTTTGCCTATAGAGTTCTCCAATTTGGACTATGTAATGCACCAGCAAACCTTTCAAAGAGTAGTTATAGGAATCTTCTTTGATATACTTAATGACTCTATGGAGATATTTATGGATGACTTTACCCCTTATGGTGTGTCTTTTGAGGATGCATTACAAAACCTAGAGAAAGTACTTAAACGTTGTGTACAAGCTCTCCCTTCCTTAAGTACTGAAAAATTTCATATGATGATGAATGAAGGAACTGTACTTGGACACTTTATTTCATTTCAAGGAATTCAGGTAGATCCATCCAAAATATAGGTAATTCAGAACCTTCTTATTCCTAGAACACAAACTGATGTGAGAAGTTTTTAGGACATGCAGGATACTACAGAAGATTTATCAAAAAAATTCCAAAATAGCTTCTCCTTTGTTTGTGTTACTTATAAAAAATGTTGAATTCAAGTGGATTGATATTTTCCAGGAAGCATTTGTTGAACTCAAGCATTAGTTATCTACATCTCCTATTTTAAGGGGACCTGGTTGGGAACTTCCCTTCCATATATCCTATGATGCTTCAGATACTGCAATTGGAGTTGTCTTGGGACAAGAGGAAAACCATCTTCCTTATGATATCTACTTCATTAGTAAGAATATGACTCCTGCTGAGCTTAATTACACAGTTACTAAAAAGGAACTTTTAGCAGTTATTTATGCCATTAATAAATTTCGACATTACATTACTGGTTACTCTAATTTTGTCCATATTGACCACTCGGCTATTAAGCATTTAATGAACAAGTTTGTCACAAATGCTTGAGTTACCAGGTGGTTATTGTTATTACAAGAGTTTGATATTACAATTGTAGATCGACCAGGTAAAGAAAATGTAGTTGTTGATTTCCTTTCCCTGTTAAAAGTTGATTATAATACTCCAGTAGATTATTCCTTTCCTGATGAATACTTATTTGCAGTATCTGCTCACTCACCTTGGTATGCAGACATTGCCAATTACCTAGTTGCAGGGAAGTTACCATCACACCTATCACATCGAGAGAAAAGAAAGATCATTCAACAAAGTGCTCGGTATAGCTGGATAAGTGGGTGTCTTTTCTACACAAGACTTGATCATGAAATCTGGAGATGCATTAGAGAAGATGAGGTTTATGATATACTAAAAGCTTGTCATGATGGCCCTTGTGGAGGGCATTTTGCTGATAAGAGAACGACACATAAAATTCTCAGGATGGGTTATTATTGGCCCTCACTCTTCAAGGATGCAAAGAAATATGTTCGGGCCTGCGATAGCTATCAGAGAATGGGTCAACCTAATCATAGAGATGAAATGCCATTGAATCCCCAGGTAATACTTGAACCATTTGAAATATGGGCCTTAGACTTTGTAGGGCCCATTAATCCTCCATCCAATCAAAGAGTTTACATATTGGTTTGCATAGATTATATGACTAAATGGGTGGAGGCTAAAGCACTCCTTAGAGCTAATGAAGAAGTTGTTTTAGCTTTCCTATTTGAAGAAATCTTTGTTAGATTTGGAGTGCCTAGAGAGCTAGTTACAGATGGAGGACCTCCTTTTAATTCTCATGGTTTTAAAACCACCCTTCAAAAATATCATATTCATCATAGAATGACTACACCATACCACCCCCAAGCCAATGGACAAGTGGAGAGTACAAACAAAGTTATAGAAGCCATTCTAACAAAAACAGTGAAGGAAAACAGGAAGGATTGGTCTCAAAGGCTCCTTGAAGCACTATGGGCTTACAGAACTACCTAGATAAATACTACAAGATTTTCTCCCTATGAATTGGTTTACAGTAAAAGTGCTAATTTTCCTATGGAATTTTAAATTAGAGCCTTAAGAATTGCTTTCGTTGTTAACCTTGATTTGGCTGATGCACAGATAGTTAGGTTGCAACAGCTTCAAGAATTGGATGAAAAGAGGTTAGATGCCATTCATCAAACAACTATGATCCAACAACAAAGAAAAAAGTGGCATGATAAAATCATCAAGCATAAGTAGTTCCAAAAAGGTAATTGGGATTTATTGTATGATTCTCGGTTTGAAAATTTTCAAGGGAAATTATGTACAAGATGGTTGGGACCTTACAAAATACATATTATTTTCCCCAATGGAACAATAAGGCTCCTAACAATTGATGACTCTAGAACATTGTTATCAGTAAATGGTCATCGACTCCATATGTACCAGTGACCCATTTCCAAAGAGGACTTTAAGACCACTTGCAGGATAGATTCACATTATCTCTTTTTTGGGGAGCCTTTTGCCCCTCATTGCATTTAATTTCTACATTATATTTTTAGCATTAGATTAGATTTCTTAACTAATAATCCATGTCAAAGGCTGACATGTTACAATTGATTATTTTGTAGATTCTAGGAAAGGCTTATTGGAAAGGACAATCCTACTACAAGCAGATCCAAGCTTCATCTTGTGAAGCATTGTTCATCTCATTTTAATCCATCCATAGTTTATTTCCCCATCCTCCAGTAACATTTCCATCATTAATTCCCCTCAATTCTTTTCCCCATTTTCCCATCACTCTTCAGCAACATTTTCCCTATTTTTCCCATTGTTGAAACAACACTCTTCAGCAACATTTTCCCTATTTTCCCATTGTTGAAACAACAATATTTAGCAACATTTTTCCTATTTTTCCCATTCCTGGAACAATATTCTTCAACAACATTTTCCCTATCTTTCCTGTTGCTAAAACACCACCCTTTACCCATTTTCCTGTTGCTAAAACACCATTTCTTTTCAAAGACATCACCATATAGCACTTTCCGTCATGAAAATCACTTTCTTCCATTATTTTTATGCTAATTTTGTCCTTTCACTGCCTTCTCCTATGATTATACAGACCTATAATATAATCTCCCTCATGTTTCAAAAGATTCTTCCATGACTATTATTGATCTATTATGAACGAATACTATATTTTTCGAAATATGAATTAAAGGTAAACATGAGGTATGTAAATATTATGTGTAAGTACAATTAAACTATGGTTAAATGAGAAGATTATGTTCATCATTACCACAATCCTCGTACATTTAAAGCCATTATTTTAGCCGTAGTTGGGGGGAATACTGAAATTATATGCCATCATTTCACAGAAAGCCAATTACTGTCATTTTTCTTACCCACTATCCCGTCTTATCACCTCGCCTCTTCGTTGTTACTCCATGTTCTCATTTGCAAAATTTACTCTATTCAAAATGCGGTAACTTGGTTTTTGACTGTGCATTTTACCAAAGCTAGTTAACTATGGGAGGACCTGCTATTTGACACAAGCCTGGCTTGATAGCTCTACTTGAATTACATCTAGAGGCGTATCAGATTTTTCAGTAGGCAGGCTAGATAGGATATTTTCAGAGGCTTCAGGGATTTGATCCACAATAGGTCCTTGAATTGTAGGAAAATCTACAGGAAGATTATTCTACTATCCAGGGAGTTCAAATTCCGGTCTCAGAGGGTGACATAGCACATGTTTCAGGTCTGTCGGTCACTGGCACTCAATGGTTTAGTCGCAAGCATATTATTCTGAATGAGCAATAGGATTTCTTCTGTCAGGAGAACAAGTCAAGCCCAAAGGCTGAGCTGTCCAACTTCACTCATTACTGCCTTCGTGGCCAAAGGTTGTTGAGTTCGTCAAACATTACCTTACTTATGAAGGTCGCTACCAAGTAGTCTATCAACATGATTTTGTCTTATTAAATCATTTGAGACATGGTCGACTATTAAATATCCCTTATTATTTACTTGGGTGTCTAAGAAATATGTCACATTACTACAGACAAGTAAAATTCCCACTCCTTTCCCTCACCCATCACCGTCTTGTTTAGCTACTGATTCAGAGGGGTTTTGCTCAACAAAACCCTCCTCTAAACAATCCACCCCTAGACCCTGAGCAAGTTGCTGAAATTCCTCAAGAAGTTGTTGAAATCCCTCAGCAAGTTGCTAAAAATCCTTAAGAAATCCTTGAAAATCCCCACGAGCAGCAACCAGAGAACATCCCTGACCCTCCAGAAATCCCACCAGCAAAATCAATTGATCCAATTAACCCTCCCACCATATCAACTCCATCCCACAATTTAGCAGAATCATCTAATCCTATTGTTCATATCCCTAGTGATGATTCTGAAGATAACCTTCCCATCTCTATGCTAAAAAGAAAAAGGCAAACTAAGACTATTTTCCTATCAAGAAAACGAACCAGGGCCTCAACCAAAGCATCTACCATTTTTGATAGCCCTCCCCCTAAGAAAAATCCACTCATAAAAGGAAAATTACTACTCTCCCTGCCTTTTTACCTCAAAGACGAATGAGGGCATCAACTGAAGCAGCAATTGTTCCCACTATCCTAAATTCCCAACCTATTCATCTAAAACCCCATACCCCATCACAGTCCCAAGTCCTGGAATCTTTACCTGTCTCACCCTCTGGCACTGAAACACAAGAACCAGATGCCCAGGATTTTATGACATCATTTCTTTCAGAGCAAGTAGCTGCCACACAAGAACCAACTACTCATTCAGTAGCTACCACACAAGAACCAACTACTCATTCAGTAGCTACCACACAAGAACCAACTATAGCTGCTACACAGGAACCAACTACAGTTGTAACACAAGAACCAACTGCTAATATACAAAATCTAGATGCCCAAGATGTTGCACATCACGTAGATGTTACACAAGAACTAGCTACTCAGTCAGTAGTTGCCACACAAGAACCAGCTACTGATATACAAAGTCAAGATGCCCAGGATGTTGCACATCACATAGCTATTACACAAGAACCAACTACTCATTCAGTAGCTGCCACACAAGAACTAGCTATTGAGACTATGACTGTTACACAAAGCCTAGTCAACCTGGCTTCCCTTTTACAAGAAAACGAGTTTCTAAAATCAGAACTCGAAGCTTATAAGTAGGAAATAGTAACAACAAGGGAAGCCTACAAAAAAGAGCTTAATTTGTACACTTTAGCCCATGCAGCATCCACGAACAAGAAAAATATAGAGAAAGATCAATATAAGGAATATATGTGCAACCAATGCAGTAACATTTATCATCAAGTATGGTGTAAAATAGTTGAAATCCCATTTCCTGTAGCTTCCCCTGCATCCACATCTTCTACAATCAAAGAGGAATGCCTTACTGTCACACAAGAACCAGTAGGGCCTTTAAAGATTTTTGAAAAATAAGCTAAACCACAAGTACCTCAGCTTGCTATAACTGTTAAAGCTGAAGATCATGTTTTTATTTCTACTCAGACTGTACCTTGGCCTACTGTAACTGTTTCTACTCAGACTGTACCTTGGCATACTGTAACTATTTCTACTCAGACTGTACCTCAACCTACTGTAACTATTTCTACTTAGACTATACGTAAGCCTACCACTTGCCGTACTAAAAAACAAACTGAATCTTGGGATAACCACCAAATAATGGACAAGTGGAAGAAAGAATATGTTATTTCGCAAGATAAGATCTTGCGAGAGCATAAACTACTCTGGAAAAATCATATATATTCAAACTAGGAAGACTTGGAGCAAGTACTCCAACATTCTTGTGCCCAAAAGAAAGAGAATAAAGAGCTAAAAAGTAAACTGCTCCTTATGTTTGATTTGGTTCAAAAATTATTAGTTGCTAGGAAACCATCTTCCAATTATTCTCTTTTTCTTGCAGAATGCTTAGCATTATTTCAAATAAAAGTAGTTAAAGAAGGGAGAACTCATGAAGTATTGGGACCCGAACAGTTGGAAAACTTTCACAGAAGCATCCACCACTGATCAACATTTACTCTGTGAGTTGTATTTTGACAATGAAGTTATCCATGAAAATAGGAAGTTCACTCTTAACCCTTTGGTTGGTGATGTTCAGATCAGGGCATTTGCCTCCTTCCTTGGTAATCAGATCACATGGCAGACTGCCTTTCTTGTAGCAAGGCATAATGAAGACAACCGTCTCCTGTGGATTCGATCCGAGCCACAAAATCTTGCCATTTTTGTTGCAGAGTATCATCAATTTTTGAAAAGACCAGGGATGGTTGAACACACCAAGCAACTACAAGCAGCAGTGCTACAAGACTGCCAACACTTTGTTAAAACCAGGGAAGTTGCTGCCTTAAAAGCAAACAACTTATTCTGGCAACAGTCCTCTAAGGAAAGGCAGGAGTATAACCCCTTCAGTCCTCCTAATGTTGAAGCAACAATCTCAAGGGTACCTGATTATATCAGATGTGTTCAGCAATGTGTTGAAAATTGGATAGGGTATCATTTTCATTTTCCTCTTCTATGGATGCCAGCACAAGAATACAAGGCTCATTACAAGTTGACTAAAAAGGAAGAGGCAGTAGCATGGTAGAGGCTGCAAAAGGTGCAAGGGTTCAGAGATCTAACTGACAATACCTTCTATAGTTACTACTACTTAGGACCCTACATTGTACATTTTTGCTCATATATTTTTCTATCATTCCACCCTTTTTCAATCCATATTTAAAGGTCTATGCTATTACTTTAATCCATTTTCCAAAGGTATATAACATTTCTTCTCGTTACTATATATTTAATTTGTTTTACATTACTTTCATAATTAACCATTGATCGGAAATATATAGTTGCTGAAACAGTCTGAAGACTGCAGATTTATCATTGCGGTCTACGTTGCTGAAACATTTAGAACAATGCACAAATCCTGTTGCTGAAATAGCTCGTAATTTTCATTCTAGATTCGATAGCAACAGGAAGAGATCATCAAAGGAGCTGTTACACTGGCCGCAACAACTACATTCCAAAATCAGCGTTGTCACAACCATTGTAACAACATTTTGCTAATGGAAGAACCAATTATCCTATTTTAGCATATCGGGTTAAGAATAGGATTTATAATGTAATTAAATGTATAATAAATGTCTCCTCTTTAAATAGAGGAGACATCAACATTAGAGGGGTAGACAGACTACAAGAAGGTCTAGCTGAAAGTAAAGGAACTTGAATCTTTTTGTAATATGATACATTGATAGATGAACAAAATATTGTTTTGAGTACTCCTTATTTCCTTTTTTTGGGGAATCATGTGAGAAGGAAAGGGCCCACCTTCCTCACAAGATTCACCCATTAATTTCTATAGTGTGTTAGGTGTTATTTTTTTCATTCATACTTTGTTAAATTCTGTTTGCTGAAATTACTTATGCGTTATTGGAATTCTGTATTTACTGCTGAAATTCTGTTTCTATTAATTATTGCATTATTTTCATAAATGCATTCATAGGTAATCATTGATTATTTTAATTGGTAATTTGGTTCACAGAGTGAGTTTCTGAAGCATGGTAATCAGAAACAGGTGCTGAAGGTTCCTGCTTGGGGAACAGGGTCTCGTTCTCTGTTATAGCACAATTAGTCTTTTCCTCTGCAGATTGATTTCTTTCCTAGATTGTTCTTTTTAACGTAATCCAGATTTCTTTTGATAATTGTTTGCAATAGAGAGATTGTTCTTGTTGTAACTTAGAGTAGAATTTCAGTTTGTTAAAGAAAGGTGTGATTAGTGTAATTGTTACTACAACTTTTCATTGCTTTTGGGATTGAGCATATACAATGTGTGATTGCATTTGAAAGAAACAGACTTCCCTGGGTTGACAATTCATGTAGCACTTGGTTGTTTAAATTAATAAGCAATTAAAGTGACCAACAACCATGTTATTGCACTCCTTTATATTTTTCACCTACACGAAACTTGTCAGAAATTCCTCTTGGAGTCAAATGATTGATACCTCTATGTATATGAGCTCTCCAATTTCATTATTATATAGTGGTCCTTCAGTTCCTGTTGGGTACCAGTAAATTTCTGGAACTTTTTCAGGAGCCACTCTTTCTCCTAGAGTTTCCACTTGGTCATCTGGTTTATCTGCGTCTACTATTCAGAGCATGACTTCCATGCGTGAAATACCTTTGGCATCATACCAATATGTTAACATGATATATGGTAATACAAGTAATCCTTAAGTAACCCTAACTAACATTTATTATAAAATTGGGGGGAAACCATCATATCCTCCCCCTGGAAAACAACCTATTGTCAGGTCATATCCTACGATTATAGGATAACCTCTTGCGGAAACTTATGCAAATTTTGGAAAGGTACCTCAAGTTGGTCCAAGTCAACCTATCATGTCTCAACCCTTGATTGGTAATCCTTACCCAGGAAGGAATACTATTTGGAACCCCTCTTATGCACAACGTATTCAAGTTACTCCACAAGTGCTTGTTTATTAGCATGTTCAACTTATTAGGGAATCTATTCCATAAATACATATTCAAGGTATTCCATTACCTGTCCAGGGGATTCCATAAACACCTATTCAACAATTTGTCTAAGGATTCCATAAACACCTACATAGCAACTGGTTCAGCAACTTGTCCAGGGTAGTCCTCAAACACCTATTTAGTCTACTATTCAAATTCAGAAGTACAAAATGGATAATTAGTTACTAAAAAAATGACTAAAATTTGCATATAAATGGCTATTTTTCGGTCAGTGACCAATAGTAGCTAATTTATAGTATCTTATAACACGGCCAACTTTTAGTCATTTTTAGCTTAATCATTAATTATTTTTCTCAATTTTGTTGTCTAGTAGTATATTTGGTCATTGATTTAGTCATTGCTTTGGTCATTGATTTGGTAATTAATTGCCACAATTAATGACCAAATATACAACAAAATATATCACTAAATGATCACCTAAGAAAACCAATTAATGACCAAAGAAATATGACTAAAATGTTAGTCGTGTTATAAGATACTATAAATTAACTATTAATAGTCATATATATGCAACTTTTAGTTATTGTTTGAAACCAATTAATGACCAAAGAAATATGACTAAATTTTGGTCGTGTTATAAGATAATGTAAATTAGATACTAATTGTCGTATATACACAAAATTTAGTCATCATTTGTAATCACAAATTTATCATTTTCAATAGTCATTTATCTTTTTGTAGTAGTTTCATATTCATTGTATAAATGACTACTTTAGTAATTTTTATTCATTTCATTTACTTTCATTAAGAATTGTTATAAGCAACTAATTTAGTCATATATTCATTTTATTTTTGTTCATCATTAATAAACATAAACTACTAATTTAGTAGTTTTAGATTAATTTTATGTGTTCATTATATATCAACATAGATTAATTAGTATGATTTTTGAACTAAATTTTAAAAAAAATGTCATTACAATGTATATGTTCATTTAATATGAAAACACATGGTTACATATGTTAATTACAATACTAAGTAATACCAAGTGCAACTATAAATAATTCCAACCACAAATTATATTATGTAAAATGTCAAGTATTACAATATGATTTTCTAGCTTAATATTGGTTGGAGTATAGTTTACACATGAAATATTGTTTCATCACTTCAAAACATTATCATTGTGTTGCCAAGGCATTGCAGGTGAATTCACCAACTCTGAACACTTGAATATCAGTGTCTATGTGTGATTCTTTTGCAGGATATTGGTTCTACGAGTGTCACTAGACCAATTCTCTTCTCTGTCTCTTTAATTTGCATTTTGTCGCTCTAGTGTTATTTTTCCCTTCTTTCTCCAATCCTTGCTTCTTACCATCAATACTATTTCCTTTTCTAGAAAAAAAATAAAATAAAAATAAAAATTACAACGCAGAGTATAAGACATGAAAGTTGATGAATACTAGCATATAAACTAAAGTAGACAATAAAGGATTTATACAATATATACCTCAACATCAGCAATATTGTTAATGTCATTTTTATCCATAAAAACAAGAAACTCAAACAAGTTTTCTTCAGTTGGGATAGTAGCCATATGACCTATATAAACAAAGAAAAGAAAATGTTACGAATAAACACAACGAAGCTAGAAATTTATACTGAGAATGCCTCATGATCCACTTTTGTCACTTGCATATTAAAAGTATGTGTTTGATGAAATGCTAATGCATGGTTTTCTGACCTTGAACACTATAGTTGCATGTTATGTGTTTAATGGGGATGGTGAAGCATATTTGGAACTTTTTTGCTAATGACAATCTCCAACAGGAAGAGCAATTGCCATTAAAATCTAGTGAAATGAAGATTAGAGAAAGTTGTGGTATATAGGTAATTTGTGCATTGATGCATAAGATGAATACCAATCAAAGATATTCTGACAAGAATGCTATGAGATGGTGACTTGAGGATGTCATGGGACTCTAAAGACTTTAGCATGTTGGACAAGTATAGGGATATATGGCAAAAAATATGCAATTATTTCTTTAACTCTCTTCTAAAACCATGACTCTTGGTAATGGTTTAATATCATCATTTGTTTTCATATAACTATGCCATCATTTCCTTTTGCATAAACATTTGTATGTATAGAATGATGGCTTGCATTGTACATTTTTTAGATGAAAGAGTGCTACTACTTATTAATTTTGGGAAAGAATGTCTCTAGGGTGAAATCCATTAGCTAATGATTCCACTAATAACAAGTTTGATTTAGACATCAATCGTGAATTTAATGCAATATCAAAAGCAGACTAGATTTTTCACATGGGCTATTTATTTTTGTATTCTTCCATTCAAACAAATACAATTTCATATTTATTGTTAAAGATGGATCTAGAGTCCTTTTGGTCCACATCATATTTAAATGGGAACAAAGATATAATATCTTTGTCTAAAATTGAATAAGGAACTGACCATAAGGCCAAATTTGGTAACAATCGATTGAGTCTGAGTCAATGCCCGAAGAGCCCCTGCAATGATTAATGTAACAAGAGGCATTTGTGTAATATTAATTTAGAATTGGTGTAAACTTAATATAAATATCCTTTCACTTCAAAGAAATTATTTAAACTTGGTCAAGGGCTTCAGGGAGGGTGAGGGTTTGTTATTGTTATCACTTTATGAAGCTCAAGTACTACAGTTAATGGTATTAATATAAGTTAATTGTTTCAAACTAGTTGATTGTGAGGATATGTAACTTCTCTGTCATTGAATGGATTGGCTATATTGGCTATATTATGTGATTAGAAAGGTGGTGTATATAAAGCATGGTTAACTATAGCATGACTTTGAAATGTTGGAAACATGTTCAATAGACTAGTAATTAGAGGTTGGGGTTTGCTTAATGTTAATGATCCAGATTTAAACAGGAACGCAACAAATTACAGAGATAACCATATACACAAAGATGCAGTGGAAATAATACTTCATTTCATTAATGGAAAATACTGACATATGCTTACAAACAGAAATGGCAATAAACTAGCTAGGGCGATGGTAGCTTATCTCTGAGAAGAGATGTGATGGCTACATGCCTCTGAACTGTTCTGAACTGTATTACAATGAGGCTCGAAGGCCTATTTATTGTTGAGAAACAATGGAAAACCCTTCACATACCGAAACCTAACCCTAGAAGATGAAACGCCAAATTGTGGGCCCCGTTTGGGTAAATTGGTACATCAATTTCCCGGGGTCGTACTTTGGCATACGATCTCCGTTTGACGCGTACGATAGCTCGTTAGAAAGATCTATCCGAGTACTACCACTTTGGGAGGCAACATAGGGCTTGGTCGCCCCAGAATTCCAAAAAAACGTCGTTTAGGGCCTCAAAACGACTCCGGAAGTTCAGGACCCGAAAAACTGCTAAAAATAGTAAACTGTGCTACAATTAAGGAAACTGAAAATGCTGAGAAAGACAATGGTGGGGGTCCAGGTGGACCTGGCAGGTGGCCACCAATATCCACCTGGATCATTCCTCCCCCCTTAGGAAGCAATGGTCCCCATTGCGTTGAGCTCCTCCATGAGATGAGGAAACCTCTGCTGAACTTGTTCCCTGGTGAGCCACTTGCCCTGCTGAAGGAGTTGGCCTGCTTTGACAACTCGATACAGTTGGATATGCTGTTGGCGAGTGTTCTTGATCTGTGTGTCCATGATCCGATCAGTTGCAGCTTGTTCCATGCAATCTGGATTTAATTCTGTGGGTTTGAGTTGTTCTGCAATGTCGGATGTGTCTAGCAATGGTGGAAAGTATGGCCGAAGGCGGTCCACATTGAACACTGGGTGCAGGCCAAGGAATGGGGGAATGCTGAGCTCAAATGCATTGTCTCCCATAGCCTTAGTAATGGTGTAAGGACCATATCGAAGTGGTCTCAATTTCCGATAGGCTCCAGTAAGGCGTTCCTTTTGCAAATGCAACCAGACTTTGTCGCCCACCTGAAACTTGTGTGGCACCCGGTGTTGATCATGTCGCTGCTTGTACTTGGCATTTGATTTCTCAAGAATGTCATGGACCTGCTGGCGAATATGTTGGATGCGCTCAATGAAGCTGGTGGCCTTATCTGTTTCGGACTGAAAAGGGCTATGGCCAGTGGAGCTGTGAAGAGCTCGGTTGTAGCTGTGCTGAACATAGGGGAGGCTCTCGTCCCATGTGCGTGGATGCTTTGAGTTATACATGCGCAGAATGTGCACAATCATCCTGTTGACAACCTCTGTCTGGCCATCAGTTTGAGGATGGAAGGCTGTGGACTTCGTGAGTTTGGTGTCCAGCATTGACCAGAGACTGGACCAAAATGTGCTGAGAAACCGACTGTCCCGATCTGAGATGATAGACTGTGGGATCCCAAAGTGCACCCACACTCGTTCAAAGAAGAGTTTAGCAGTGGCTTCTGCTGTGATATTCTTCTTGCAGGCCATCATAATGGCCATCTTTGAGAACCTGTCGACGACCACAAAAACACAGTCATTTCCATGCTTAGTGGAAGGAAGGCCTGACATGTAATCCATGGAGATGGATTCCCAAGGTCGACTAGGGGTAGGCAACGGGGTATAGAGGCCTTGCTTCTTAATGGTCGGTTTGGCAATGGCACAGGCAGTACATGATCGGATGTACTTCCCAACATCCTGTCGAAGATTCGGCCAATAGAAATAGTTTTGCAGTACTGCCACTGTTTTCTCGACCCCGAAATGCCCAGCAGCCCGACTGTAGTGTGCTTCCCAAATCATCTTGGCACGCTCGCTTGAAGGAACACAAAGGTGACCGAGGTGGCATAATAGGGCATCCTGGAGGTGAAAATCTGCAACCTGCCGACCCTCCAAGAGTGTCTGGTATGTGTGGCCGAATTCTGGGTCGCTTTTGTAGAGAAGTGGCCAATCAGAAGTCTCGTGCCCGCAAGAGTTGAGCACGGTGGTTAGCGCCATGATCGGTGGTCGACTGAGGCAATCTGCAACATTATTGGTGCTGCCCTTTTTATACTTGATATTCAAGTGAAACTGTTGCAGGTATGTAGACCACTTCTGATGGCGATCATTCTGCAATTTCCCTTGGGTCTGTATGAATTGCAGAGGTCGGTGGTCTGTGTGGATGACCGTTTCCTTCCCCAAAATGTAATGCTTCCATTGTCGGCAGGCCTGTACAATGGAATACATCTCTTTATCATAAGTGGGGTACTTCCGGACTGTGTCTGAAAGTGTTTCACTGTGATATGCCACTGGATGTCCATGTTGAGTAAGGACTGCCCCAATAGCATAGTCAGAGGCATCTGTCTCGACCTCAAATGGTTGTTGTAAATCTGGTAACGCGAGCACTGGTGCCGTGCAGAGGCGATCCTTCAACTCCCTGAATGCCTTCTGTTGAGATTCAGACCAAAAGAATTTTGCTTTCGCCCCGCCCTTGGTGACTTGACTCAAGGGCCAAGAAATATGAGAAAATCCCAACACAAACCTGCGGTAGAAGTTGGCAAGACCTAGAAAGCTGCGGAGCTCTGTTAGAGTGGTTGGAGAGGGCCAATCCCGAATGACTTGGACCTTGGCTGGATCGACATGCACCCCCTGTTCATCAATGATGTATCCCAGATACTGACCTCGGTCATGCCAAAAGTGCATTTCTCCAAATTGGCACATAGCTTGTGTTGCCGCAGTGTTTGGAGAACCTGTCGGATGTGGTGGAGGTGCTCTTCCCAACTCTGGCTGAAGATCAGAATGTCATCCAAGTATACTACTACAAAGGAGTTGGTGAATGGCCGCAAGATGTCATCCATTAGCCTCATAAAGGTTGCAGGAGCATTCGTCAATCCGAAAGGCATGACCAACCATTCGAAGAGGCCCTCCTTGGATTTGAAGGCAGTCTTCCACACATCTGAGGGTTCAATTGGTACCTGGTGATATCCTGACTTCAGATCGATCTTGCTGAAATATTTCGCCCCCTTTAGTTGGTCTAGGAGGTCATCAATCCGCGGGATCGGGTACCTATTACGGACAGTGATCTTGTTCAGCGCCCGATAGTCAATACAGAGTCTCCACGTCCCATCCTTCTTCTGTACCAACACTATCGGGCTCCCACAGGGCGAAGAACTCGGACGGATGTGACCTTTCTGTAGGAGCTCCTGAATCTGCCTCTTGATTTCATTGTTCTCCAGAACGGAGCGCCGATAAATTGGTCCATTGGGTAGCGGCGCACCTGGGGTCAGATCAATGGAGTGCTTGACTTGACAGTGCAGAGGAACCCCTGCCGGGGAGGTGAAGATGTCTTTGTACTCCTCCACAATCTTGTCCATTTGTAGCTGCCGTGCAGAGGGACCTCGTTTGGAGGCCGCGGCCACTGTCTTCTTCTTCCCTTGAGGGCGTATCATCAGGAAAACAAATTTCCTGGTTTTGGAAATGATCTTACTGCATTGTTTTGCAGTAATCAAAGAGATGGCGGCAGGTGGTGGTACCTCTGGTATCCTGAACAACTTATTTCCCAATGTAATAATAACAGCACGGGGCCTTGATTCATACACAGCATGTCGCTTCCACAAGTATGGTTGTCCTAGTAATACATCACAAACTTCAAGGGGAGCAATGTCACACAATACCTCATCCGTGAAGGGCTTGATGTTGTATGGAAGGCGACACTGCTGGCTCACGCGAAGATCTCGCCCTTGGTAAAGCCACCCAATGGTGTATGGTTGTGGATGTGCTGTGGTCGGTAAGCCCAACCGCTTCACGACCTCTGCCGAAATGAGGTTCTTTTGACTCCCGCTATCAACAATGAACTGTATCGGGGAGCCCTTGACCCACATCTGGGAGTGGAAGAGACGCTCCTCCTCCTCTGGATCTTCGGGTTCATTTTTCTGGATCTTTGCGGTAGCAACAGTGGCGCTGGGATCCGCATCAATGATCTGCTTCCCTTTTTCATACCCCTTATCGGGTTCTGACTCAGAGTCGGAACATGCATCTGATTCTGAAACCTTTAGCTCAGCCACCAGTGACTGTTTGGCCCGACACTCACTTGTGTTGTGAGTGGAGCTCTTATGGAACTCGCACCATTTTCCAGTGTCCTTTCTCGGCTTCGCGGCGTTGCTCTTTGCTTGCAGCTTCAGCTGGTTGTCTTGGGCTGTCCCGCCTTGGCTTTGTCCTTTGTTCTGTGGTTTAGGGGCACCTTTCCCCTGCTTTGGATTCGCAGATCCAAAGTCTCGCTTCTTTTGTTTAAACTTCTGCTCGACTTTGACGGCATACCGGTATGCTGCGCCGAGCGAGGGGATGTTTAGGAACTGTATTTCTTCCTGGATGTACTTGTGCAGGCAGCCACGGTATTTGAGTATCAAATGTTGCTCCGAATCCTTGATACCCAACTTTGTGCGAAGGGTATGGAAAAGATTGGTGAACTCCGGCACATCTTGGTCCCTTCCCTGCCGCAGCGTGGTCCACTTTATGTATTCATCCTCATAGCTTCCGACAGGGTAGTACTGCTCCTTGATGGCATCCCGGAACGAATCCCAGGTGGGTGCGGCTGAAAATAGTGAGCCAGTACTTTCATCCTTCTGCTCGCAGTAGGTTTCCCACCAGTCCTTGACGTGGGGGGCTGCTTTGAGAAGAGCAAAAACAATCTTTTCCCGACTCGAAAATTCATGAACAGAAAAATAACCCTCTAGCAGATTTAACCATTTATCTACGGCATCGGCGTCTATCTGACCCTCGAATATGGGGATTTCAAAATTAACTTGTACCTTAAAGGGTGTGGCGTTTCCAGAGGAGCTGCTGGAAGCCGATGCGCCGCTTCTGGGTAGCCGCTGAAGGATCTGCGCAAAGCTGTCCATCATCGCGTTCCGTTGTCGCTCGAGCGCTTCTTCGAGCAAGATTTTGATGGGATCTCCTGCCCCCTCGTCTTTCTTCTCGTCCGCCATGGGAGGCCGTCGGGATTTGCGAGGCTGGTCTTGCAAAGGTTCAACCAGTTCAAGCCCTAACTCCTTATATCCCGACCTTGTTGGGGACATGCAAAGAAAAACAGAGAAAAAGCAGACCGCTCTGATACCACTGATCCAGATTTAAACAGGAACGCAACAAATTACAGAGATAACCATATACACAAAGATGCAGCGGAAATAATACTTCATTTCATTAATGGAAAATACTGACATATGCTTACAAACAGAAATGGCAATAAACTAGCTAGGGCGATGGTAGCTTATCTCTGAGAAGAGATGTGATGGCTACATGCCTCTGAACTGTTCTGAACTGTATTACAATGAGGCTCGAAGGCCTATTTATTGTTGAGAAACAATGGAAAACCCTTCACATACCGAAACCTAACCCTAGAAGATGAAACGCCAAATTGTGGGCCCCGTTTGGGTAAATTGGTACATCAATTTCCCGGGGTCGTAACTTTGGCATACGATCTCCGTTTGACGCGTACGATAGCTCGTTAGAAAGATCTATCCGAGTACTACCACTTTGGGAGGCAACATAGGGCTTGGTCGCCCCAGAATTCCAAAAAAAACGTCGTTTAGGGCCTCAAAACGGCTCCGGAAGTTCAGGACCCGAAAAACTGCTAAAAATAGTAAACTGTGCTACAATTAAGGAAACTGAAAATGCTGAGAAAGACAATGGTGGGGGTCCAGGTGGACCTGGCAGGTGGCCACCAATATCCACCTGGATCATTCCTCCCCCCTTAGGAAGCAATGGTCCCCATTGCGTTGAGCTCCTCCATGAGATGAGGAAACCTCTGCTGAACTTGTTCCCTGGTGAGCCACTTGCCCTGCTGAAGGAGTTGGCCTGCTTTGACAACTCGATACAGTTGGATATGCTGTTGGCGAGTGTTCTTGATCTGTGTGTCCATGATCCGATCAGTTGCAGCTTGTTCCATGCAATCTGGATTTAATTCTGTGGGTTTGAGCTGTTCTGCAATGTCGGATGTGTCTAGCAATGGTGGAAAGTATGGCCGAAGGCGGTCCACATTGAACACTGGGTGCAGGCCAAGGAATGGGGGAATGCTGAGCTCAAATGCATTGTCTCCCATAGCCTTAGTAATGGTGTAAGGACCATATCGAAGTGGTCTCAATTTCCGATAGGCTCCAGTAAGGCGTTCCTTTTGCAAATGCAACCAGACTTTGTCGCCCACCTGAAACTTGTGTGGCACCCGTGTTGATCATGTCGCTGCTTGTACTTGGCATTTGATTTCTCAAGAATGTCATGGACCTGCTGGCGAATATGTTGGATGCGCTCAATGAAGCTGGTGGCCTTATCTGTTTCAACTGAAAAGGGCTATGGCCAGTGGAGCTGTGAAGAGCTCGGTTGTAGCTGTGCTGAACATAGGGGAGGCTCTCGTCCCATGTGCGTGGATGCTTTGAGTTATACATGCGCAGAATGTGCACAATCATCCTGTTGACAACCTCTGTCTGGCCATCAGTTTGAGGATGGAAGGCTGTGGACTTCGTGAGTTTGGTGTCCAGCATTGACCAGAGACTGGACCAAAATGTGCTGAGAAACCGACTGTCCCGATCTGAGATGATAGACTGTGGGATCCCAAAGTGCACCCACACTCGTTCAAAGAAGAGTTTAGCAGTGGCTTCTGCTGTGATATTCTTCTTGCAGGCCATCATAATGGCCATCTTTGAGAACCTGTCGACGACCACAAAAACACAGTCATTTCCATGCTTAGTGGAAGGAAGGCCTGACATGTAATCCATGGAGATGGATTCCCAAGGTCGACTAGGGGTAGGCAACGGGGTATAGAGGCCTTGCTTCTTAATGGTCGGTTTGGCAATGGCACAGGCAGTACATGATCGGATGTACTTCCCAACATCCTGTCGAAGATTCGGCCAATAGAAATAGTTTTGCAGTACTGCCACTGTTTTCTCGACCCCGAAATGCCCAGCAGCCCGACTGTAGTGTGCTTCCCAAATCATCTTGGCACGCTCGCTTGAAGGAACACAAAGGTGACCGAGGTGGCATAATAGGGCATCCTGGAGGTGAAAATCTGCAACCTGCCGACCCTCCAAGAGTGTCTGGTATGTGTGGCCGAATTCTGGGTCGCTTTTGTAGAGAAGTGGCCAATCAGAAGTCTCGTGCCCGCAAGAGTTGAGCACGGTGGTTAGCGCCATGATCGGTGGTCGACTGAGGCAATCTGCAACATTATTGGTGCTGCCCTTTTTATACTTGATATTCAAGTGAAACTGTTGCAGGTATGTAGACCACTTCTGATGGCGATCATTCTGCAATTTCCCTTGGGTCTGTATGAACTGCAGAGGTCGGTGGTCTGTGTGGATGACCGTTTCCTTCCCCAAAATGTAATGCTTCCATTGTCGGCAGGCCTGTACAATGGAATACATCTCTTTATCATAAGTGGGGTACTTCCGGACTGTGTCTGAAAGTGTTTCACTGTGATATGCCACTGGATGTCCATGTTGAGTAAGGACTGCCCCAATAGCATAGTCAGAGGCATCTGTCTCGACCTCAAATGGTTGTTGTAAATCTGGTAACGCGAGCACTGGTGCCGTGCAGAGGCGATCCTTCAACTCCCTGAATGCCTTCTGTTGAGATTCAGACCAAAAGAATTTTGCTTTCGCCCCGCCCTTGGTGACTTGACTCAAGGGCCAAGAAATATGAGAAAATCCCAACACAAACCTGCGGTAGAAGTTGGCAAGACCTAGAAAGCTGCGGAGCTCTGTTAGAGTGGTTGGAGAGGGCCAATCCCGAATGACTTGGACCTTGGCTGGATCGACATGCACCCCCTGTTCATCAATGATGTATCCCAGATACTGACCTCGGTCATGCCAAAAGTGCATTTCTCCAAATTGGCACATAGCTTGTGTTGCCGCAGTGTTTGGAGAACCTGTCGGATGTGGTGGAGGTGCTCTTCCCAACTCTGGCTGAAGATCAGAATGTCATCCAAGTATACTACTACAAAGGAGTTGGTGAATGGCCGCAAGATGTCATCCATTAGCCTCATAAAGGTTGCAGGAGCATTCGTCAATCCGAAAGGCATGACCAACCATTCGAAGAGGCCCTCCTTGGATTTGAAGGCAGTCTTCCACACATCTGAGGGTTCAATTGGTACCTGGTGATATCCTGACTTCAGATCGATCTTGCTGAAATATTTCGCCCCCTTTAGTTGGTCTAGGAGGTCATCAATCCGCGGGATCGGGTACCTATTACGGACAGTGATCTTGTTCAGCGCCCGATAGTCAATACAGAGTCTCCACGTCCCATCCTTCTTCTGTACCAACACTATCGGGCTCCCACAGGGCGAAGAACTCGGACGGATGTGACCTTTCTGCAGGAGCTCCTGAATCTGCCTCTTGATTTCATTGTTCTCCAGAACGGAGCGCCGATAAATTGGTCCATTGGGTAGCGGCGCACCTGGGGTCAGATCGATGGAGTGCTTGACTTGACAGTGCAGAGGAACCCCTGCCGGGGAGGTGAAGATGTCTTTGTACTCCTCCACAATCTTGTCCATTTGTAGCTGCCGTGCAGAGGGACCTCGTTTGGAGGCCGCGGCCACTGTCTTCTTCTTCCCTTGAGGGCGTATCATCAGGAAAACAAATTTCCTGGTTTTGGAAATGATCTTACTGCATTGTTTTGCAGTAATCAAAGAGATGGCGGCAGGTGGTGCTACCTCTGGTATCCTGAACAACTTATTTCCCAATGTAATAATAACAGCACGGGGCCTTGATTCATACACAGCATGTCGCTTCCACAAGTATGGTTGTCCTAGTAATACATCACAAACTTCAAGGGGAGCAATGTCACACAATACCTCATCCGTGAAGGGCTTGATGTTGTATGGAAGGCGACACTGCTGGCTCACGCGAAGATCTCGCCCTTGGTAAAGCCACCCAATGGTGTATGGTTGTGGATGTGCTGTGGTCGGTAAGCCCAACCGCTTCACGACCTCTGCCGAAATGAGGTTCTTTTGACTCCCGCTATCAACAATGAACTGTATCGGGGAGCCCTTGACCCACATCTGGGAGTGGAAGAGACGCTCCTCCTCCTCTGGATCTTCGGGTTCATTTTTCTGGATCTTTGCGGTAGCAACAGTGGCGCTGGGATCCGCATCAATGATCTGCTTCCCTTTTTCATACCCCTTATCGGGTTCTGACTCAGAGTCGGAACATGCATCTGATTCTGAAACCTTTAGCTCAGCCACCAGTGACTGTTTGGCCCGACACTCACTTGTGTTGTGAGTGGAGCTCTTATGGAACTCGCACCATTTTCCAGTGTCCTTTCTCGGCTTCGCGGCGTTGCTCTTTGCTTGCAGCTTCAGCTGGTTGTCTTGGGCTGTCCCGCCTTGGCTTTGTCCTTTGTTCTGTGGTTTAGGGGCACCTTTCCCCTGCTTTGGATTCGCAGATCCAAAGTCTCGCTTCTTTTGTTTAAACTTCTGCTCGACTTTGACGGCATACCGGTATGCTGCGCCGAGCGAGGGGATGTTTAGGAACTGTATTTCTTCCTGGATGTACTTGTGCAGGCAGCCACGGTATTTGAGTATCAAATGTTGCTCCGAATCCTTGATACCCAACTTTGTGCGAAGGGTATGGAAAAGATTGGTGAACTCCGGCACATCTTGGTCCCTTCCCTGCCGCAGCGTGGTCCACTTTATGTATTCATCCTCATAGCTTCCGACAGGGTAGTACTGCTCCTTGATGGCATCCCGGAACGAATCCCAGGTGGGTGCGGCTGAAAATAGTGAGCCAGTACTTTCATCCTTCTGCTCGCAGTAGGTTTCCCACCAGTCCTTGACGTGGGGGGCTGCTTTGAGAAGAGCAAAAACAATCTTTTCCCGACTCGAAAATTCATGAACAGAAAAATAACCCTCTAGCAGATTTAACCATTTATCTACGGCATCGGCGTCTATCTGACCCTCGAATATGGGGATTTCAAAATTAACTTGTACCTTAAAGGGTGTGGCGTTTCCAGAGGAGCTGCTGGAAGCCGATGCGCCGCTTCTGGGTAGCCGCTGAAGGATCTGCGCAAAGCTGTCCATCATCGCGTTCCGTTGTCGCTCGAGCGCTTCTTCGAGCAAGATTTTGATGGGATCTCCTGCCCCCTCGTCTTTCTTCTCGTCCGCCATGGGAGGCCGTCGGGATTTGCGAGGCTGGTCTTGCAAAGGTTCAACCAGTTCAAGCCCTAACTCCTTATATCCCGACCTTGTTGGGGACATGCAAAGAAAAACAGAGAAAAAGCAGACCGCTCTGATACCACTGATCCAGATTTAAACAGGAACGCAACAAATTACAGAGATAACCATATACACAAAGATGCAGCGGAAATAATACTTCATTTCATTAATGGAAAATACTGACATATGCTTACAAACAGAAATGGCAATAAACTAGCTAGGGCGATGGTAGCTTATCTCTGAGAAGAGATGTGATGGCTACATGCCTCTGAACTGTTCTGAACTGTATTACAATGAGGCTCGAAGGCCTATTTATTGTTGAGAAACAATGGAAAACCCTTCACATACCGAAACCTAACCCTAGAAGATGAAACGCCAAATTGTGGGCCCCGTTTGGGTAAATTGGTACATCAATTTCCCGGGGTCGTAACTTTGGCATACGATCTCCGTTTGACGCGTACGATAGCTCGTTAGAAAGATCTATCCGAGTACTACCACTTTGGGAGGCAACATAGGGCTCGGTCGCCCCAGAATTCCAAAAAAACGTCGTTTAGGGCCTCAAAACGGCTCCGGAAGTTCAGGACCCGAAAAACTGCTAAAAATAGTAAACTGTGCTACAATTAAGGAAACTGAAAATGCTGAGAAAGACAATGGTGGGGGTCCAGGTGGACCTGGCAGGTGGCCACCAATATCCACCTGGATCATTCCTCCCCCCTTAGGAAGCAATGGTCCCCATTGCGTTGAGCTCCTCCATGAGATGAGGAAACCTCTGCTGAACTTGTTCCCTGGTGAGCCACTTGCCCTGCTGAAGGAGTTGGCCTGCTTTGACAACTCGATACAGTTGGATATGCTGTTGGCGAGTGTTCTTGATCTGTGTGTCCATGATCCGATCAGTTGCAGCTTGTTCCATGCAATCTGGATTTAATTCTGTGGGTTTGAGCTGTTCTGCAATGTCGGATGTGTCTAGCAATGGTGGAAAGTATGGCCGAAGGCGGTCCACATTGAACACTGGGTGCAGGCCAAGGAATGGGGGAATGCTGAGCTCAAATGCATTGTCTCCCATAGCCTTAGTAATGGTGTAAGGACCATATCGAAGTGGTCTCAATTTCCGATAGGCTCCAGTAAGGCGTTCCTTTTGCAAATGCAACCAGACTTTGTCGCCCACCTGAAACTTGTGTGGCACCCGGTGTTGATCATGTCGCTGCTTGTACTTGGCATTTGATTTCTCAAGAATGTCATGGACCTGCTGGCGAATATGTTGGATGCGCTCAATGAAGCTGGTGGCCTTATCTGTTTCAGACTGAAAAGGGCTATGGCCAGTGGAGCTGTGAAGAGCTCGGTTGTAGCTGTGCTGAACATAGGGGAGGCTCTCGTCCCATGTGCGTGGATGCTTTGAGTTATACATGCGCAGAATGTGCACAATCATCCTGTTGACAACCTCTGTCTGGCCATCAGTTTGAGGATGGAAGGCTGTGGACTTCGTGAGTTTGGTGTCCAGCATTGACCAGAGACTGGACCAAAATGTGCTGAGAAACCGACTGTCCCGATCTGAGATGATAGACTGTGGGATCCCAAAGTGCACCCACACTCGTTCAAAGAAGAGTTTAGCAGTGGCTTCTGCTGTGATATTCTTCTTGCAGGCCATCATAATGGCCATCTTTGAGAACCTGTCGACGACCACAAAAACACAGTCATTTCCATGCTTAGTGGAAGGAAGGCCTGACATGTAATCCATGGAGATGGATTCCCAAGGTCGACTAGGGGTAGGCAACGGGGTATAGAGGCCTTGCTTCTTAATGGTCGGTTTGGCAATGGCACAGGCAGTACATGATCGGATGTACTTCCCAACATCCTGTCGAAGATTCGGCCAATAGAAATAGTTTTGCAGTACTGCCACTGTTTTCTCGACCCCGAAATGCCCAGCAGCCCGACTGTAGTGTGCTTCCCAAATCATCTTGGCACGCTCGCTTGAAGGAACACAAAGGTGACCGAGGTGGCATAATAGGGCATCCTGGAGGTGAAAATCTGCAACCTGCCGACCCTCCAAGAGTGTCTGGTATGTGTGGCCGAATTCTGGGTCGCTTTTGTAGAGAAGTGGCCAATCAGAAGTCTCGTGCCCGCAAGAGTTGAGCACGGTGGTTAGCGCCATGATCGGTGGTCGACTGAGGCAATCTGCAACATTATTGGTGCTGCCCTTTTTATACTTGATATTCAAGTGAAACTGTTGCAGGTATGTAGACCACTTCTGATGGCGATCATTCTGCAATTTCCCTTGGGTCTGTATGAATTGCAGAGGTCGGTGGTCTGTGTGGATGACCGTTTCCTTCCCCAAAATGTAATGCTTCCATTGTCGGCAGGCCTGTACAATGGAATACATCTCTTTATCATAAGTGGGGTACTTCCGGACTGTGTCTGAAAGTGTTTCACTGTGATATGCCACTGGATGTCCATGTTGAGTAAGGACTGCCCCAATAGCATAGTCAGAGGCATCTGTCTCGACCTCAAATGGTTGTTGTAAATCTGGTAACGCGAGCACTGGTGCCGTGCAGAGGCGATCCTTCAACTCCCTGAATGCCTTCTGTTGAGATTCAGACCAAAAGAATTTTGCTTTCGCCCCGCCCTTGGTGACTTGACTCAAGGGCCAAGAAATATGAGAAAATCCCAACACAAACCTGCGGTAGAAGTTGGCAAGACCTAGAAAGCTGCGGAGCTCTGTTAGAGTGGTTGGAGAGGGCCAATCCCGAATGACTTGGACCTTGGCTGGATCGACATGCACCCCCTGTTCATCAATGATGTATCCCAGATACTGGACCTCGGTCATGCCAAAAGTGCATTTCTCCAAATTGGCACATAGCTTGTGTTGCCGCAGTGTTTGGAGAACCTGTCGGATGTGGTGGAGGTGCTCTTCCCAACTCTGGCTGAAGATCAGAATGTCATCCAAGTATACTACTACAAAGGAGTTGGTGAATGGCCGCAAGATGTCATCCATTAGCCTCATAAAGGTTGCAGGAGCATTCGTCAATCCGAAAGGCATGACCAACCATTCGAAGAGGCCCTCCTTGGATTTGAAGGCAGTCTTCCACACATCTGAGGGTTCAATTGGTACCTGGTGATATCCTGACTTCAGATCGATCTTGCTGAAATATTTCGCCCCCTTTAGTTGGTCTAGGAGGTCATCAATCCGCGGGATCGGGTACCTATTACGGACAGTGATCTTGTTCAGCGCCCGATAGTCAATACAGAGTCTCCACGTCCCATCCTTCTTCTGTACCAACACTATCGGGCTCCCACAGGGCGAAGAACTCGGACGGATGTGACCTTTCTGTAGGAGCTCCTGAATCTGCCTCTTGATTTCATTGTTCTCCAGAACGGAGCGCCGATAAATTGGTCCATTGGGTAGCGGCGCACCTGGGGTCAGATCAATGGAGTGCTTGACTTGACAGTGCAGAGGAACCCCTGCCGGGGAGGTGAAGATGTCTTTGTACTCCTCCACAATCTTGTCCATTTGTAGCTGCCGTGCAGAGGGACCTCGTTTGGAGGCCGCGGCCACTGTCTTCTTCTTCCCTTGAGGGCGTATCATCAGGAAAACAAATTTCCTGGTTTTGGAAATGATCTTACTGCATTGTTTTGCAGTAATCAAAGAGATGGCGGCAGGTGGTGGTACCTCTGGTATCCTGAACAACTTATTTCCCAATGTAATAATAACAGCACGGGGCCTTGATTCATACACAGCATGTCGCTTCCACAAGTATGGTTGTCCTAGTAATACATCACAAACTTCAAGGGGAGCAATGTCACACAATACCTCATCCGTGAAGGGCTTGATGTTGTATGGAAGGCGACACTGCTGGCTCACGCGAAGATCTCGCCCTTGGTAAAGCCACCCAATGGTGTATGGTTGTGGATGTGCTGTGGTCGGTAAGCCCAACCGCTTCACGACCTCTGCCGAAATGAGGTTCTTTTGACTCCCGCTATCAACAATGAACTGTATCGGGGAGCCCTTGACCCACATCTGGGAGTGGAAGAGACGCTCCTCCTCCTCTGGATCTTCGGGTTCATTTTTCTGGATCTTTGCGGTAGCAACAGTGGCGCTGGGATCCGCATCAATGATCTGCTTCCCTTTTTCATACCCCTTATCGGGTTCTGACTCAGAGTCGGAACATGCATCTGATTCTGAAACCTTTAGCTCAGCCACCAGTGACTGTTTGGCCCGACACTCACTTGTGTTGTGAGTGGAGCTCTTATGGAACTCGCACCATTTTCCAGTGTCCTTTCTCGGCTTCGCGGCGTTGCTCTTTGCTTGCAGCTTCAGCTGGTTGTCTTGGGCTGTCCCGCCTTGGCTTTGTCCTTTGTTCTGTGGTTTAGGGGCACCTTTCCCCTGCTTTGGATTCGCAGATCCAAAGTCTCGCTTCTTTTGTTTAAACTTCTGCTCGACTTTGACGGCATACCGGTATGCTGCGCCGAGCGAGGGGATGTTTAGGAACTGTATTTCTTCCTGGATGTACTTGTGCAGGCAGCCACGGTATTTGAGTATCAAATGTTGCTCCGAATCCTTGATACCCAACTTTGTGCGAAGGGTATGGAAAAGATTGGTGAACTCCGGCACATCTTGGTCCCTTCCCTGCCGCAGCGTGGTCCACTTTATGTATTCATCCTCATAGCTTCCGACAGGGTAGTACTGCTCCTTGATGGCATCCCGGAACGAATCCCAGGTGGGTGCGGCTGAAAATAATGAGCCAGTACTTTCATCCTTCTGCTCGCAGTAGGTTTCCCACCAGTCCTTGACGTGGGGGGCTGCTTTGAGAAGAGAAAAAACAATCTTTTCCCAACTCGAAAATTCATGAACAGAAAAATAACCCTCTAGCAGATTTAACCATTTATCTACGGCATCGACGTCTATCTGACCCTCGAATATGGGGATTTCAAAATTAACTTGTACCTTAAAGGGTGTGGCGTTTCCAGAGGAGCTGCTGGAAGCCGATGCGCCGCTTCTGGGTAGCCGCTGAAGGATCTGCGCAAAGCTGTCCATCATCGCGTTCCGTTGTCGCTCGAGCGCTTCTTCGAGCAAGATTTTGATGGGATCTCCTACCCCCTTGTCTTTCTTCTCGTCCGCCATGGGAGGCCGTCGGGATTTGCGAGGCTGGTCTTGCAAAGGTTCAACCAGTTCAAGCCCTAACTCCTTATATCCCGACCTTGTTGGGGACATGCAAAGAAAAACAGAGAAAAAGCAGATCGCTCTGATACCACTGATCCAGATTTAAACAGGAACGCAACAAATTACAGAGATAACCATATACACAAAGATGCAGCGGAAATAATACTTCATTTCATTAATGGAAAATACTGACATATGCTTACAAACAGAAATGGCAATAAACTAGCTAGGGCGATGGTAGCTTATCTCTGAGAAGAGATGTGATGGCTACATGCCTCTGAACTGTTCTGAACTGTATTACAATGAGGCTCGAAGGCCTATTTATTGTTGAGAAACAATGGAAAACCCTTCACATACCGAAACCTAACCCTAGAAGATGAAACGCCAAATTGTGGGCCCCGTTTGGGTAAATTGGTACATCAATTTCCCGGGGTCGTACTTTGGCATACGATCTCCGTTTGACGCGTACGGTAGCTCGTTAGAAAGATCTATCCGAGTACTACCACTTTGGGAGGCAACATAGGGCTCGGTCGCCCCATAATTCCAAAAAAAGGTCGTTTAGGGCCTCAAAACGGCTCCGGAAGTTCAGGACCCGAAAAACTGCTAAAAATAGTAAACTGTGCTACAATTAAGGAAACTGAAAATGCTGAGAAAGACAATGGTGGGGGTCCAGGTGGACCTGGCAGGTGGCCACCAATATCCACCTGGATCAGTAAAAATGAAGTTGTTCACTAAATCTCGTTTCATGTGCTTGCAACCTGCATGTGGAGTTTGATGCTGGCCATCAAGTAGTTACTAGTGTGCTTAGAGGACTGGATTTTCCTATTTTTTATGTTTGGGAGAGTAAACTATAGGATTGTAAAGTGCTAGATCTTGGGGTGTTGTTTGAAGCATTCATGCAAGTTGATTAGTGAGTTACAACAATTTATCCCCTCATTAATTATAAATTGGTGGATTGGACCACCAAACCATCACATGGAATAGAGTGGAGGGTGAATGGAGCCGAGATGTCTTTAAAAACACCTTGATCTATAATTTTTCCTTCAGGGAAGGCACCATCATAGTATTCTCCAATCATAATATGGATGCATTTTTTTTCTTTGTAAAGGCTTTCCACCTGAACAATGAAAACAACTAGTTGGTGGAGTGGTGACAGGGTTACCTTAGGTTTTGCACGACAATGGAAACAACGTCTGAAGAGTTCATATCATAGACCCTTTTTACCAGTTTCTAAAGAATATAATCCTCAGTAACAGGGGAGCTTGTAGGCATTGTCCAACCAGTATATTATATCGATAAGAGACTCCCAATTCTAGTACAATTATACAAAAGAAATGATTGCCAAAAAAGTACGTCAATGACTGCTCTTCATAGCTAAAAGACACATTGTATTGAAGTTATTCATTTCTTGCTATTTTTTCATCTATTGTTGGTATTTCACATCAATGGAATTTCTCTACCACAATATGCATGGATTATGGTACCCATTTTCAATGATTATGCAACCACATAAATTGGAGTTCAAATTCTCAATAGAATTTTATTAATAAAGGACACATAGATGTAAACAATAATAATTAGCCTTGATAGTTAAATACATAAATTTTATGAAATTCAATATAGTAGAACAAGTTAGACTAGTATAACAAACTTTTAGAATGATTATATACATCCATTAATATATACTCTATCCATATTACTCTTGGTCTCCAGGAAGTAATATAGGTTTCATTCCAAGCTTGTAACTAATGCATTTTGGTCCACCTACTTTTGCAAGAAATTTGACTTCCACGTATGCATAGGAGACATTGCTTAATTGAAACTAACGATGTAATGGAGGCATGAAAACCTTTGAAGATAACATTGAAATGTTATTTTGTCTCTGAGTCTATAAAGGATAAAAATGGTGACACTATAGACCAGGAAGTTGTGTTTAAAATAAAACCACTACAAGTGATACTAGCATGTGTTTCTAAGATTTTATTTGAATCCATGGGATCAACATTTGAATGTTCACTAATCATTAAGTATTTTCTTAACCTTAATCTTGAAAATTTATGGAAAAGATCATAAGATTGGATTCCATGTTAAATTTTTGTCTTGATTATTGCAAGAGGTAAGTGTTACCAATTCTGTGGCATTCAAGGAATTTATTTTTCATGCAAGGGGAGACAATGTTAGTATCCTAGTGAAATGACAGTTTGGAAGTTTCAAATATCCACTATTGACATATCGGATGCCCTTTTCATGATCTTGGCTAGTGAAATTTGTGTGCTTATGATAGACTTAGATTGGAGTAATGTCTTCAACATGAAGGAAATTGGTTATAAATTATTGAAGACAATGATAGGACTATCTACCAAAATAAATAAAATTGGTATGTAGGTGTTACTTGGGAAAGATGCTATTCATGAAAAATTATTTCAAGGATCTTCTAGCTCTACAAAAACATATAGTCTCAACAACCATTAGGTTGGCAATTTTCCACTAGATTTTATATTATTAATGCAATAGCTAATGACACAACATGGATTGACAGAGGTGTGGATGAAAATTTTCAAAAGAAATAATGTGCCTAATAACGTAGAATCTAATCCCCATTGTTTTATATGTGATTGTCACTCACATTCCCTAATACATACCTACCAAAACAACATCGCTATATCATCGTGGGGAGCGAATATTTCATGAGGGACAAAAAATAACAACATTATGTTCTCCCACATGGTAGCAAAGGACAATTTTCAGAGTTAATGTGCAATTGTTATTTCAGTCCTATACAAGATTGGATGGACAAATCCTGTAGTAGTTTATGTCAATACCTACATGTGTTTGAACATTGAAGGTATTACTGATTTGTGGGTATCCAAATTCCTGTTTGGCCCAATAGTGATAGAGAACCCAACCTATGAACAATGGAATTTTGATGTTTTATTATTTTGCATGATGAATAAGCATAAGGGAAGAAAACATTGGATTGATGAGGTTCTAAGGTTGCTGCAATGGCTCATTGATTTCAGGTAGCACCCTCATTTTTCACATGCCTTTACTGCATAAACTCTTGAAAAATGGACTCTAAAATTAAAACATGCAGGAGCTTCCAAGTCTCCTTAACTTTCTTATGAAGATTCATATCCCTCCCATTCTAACTTCATTATATTTATGACTTTGTAGACTCTTTTATTTTCTGCCAAATCTTTGGTAACTTGGCTGATAGAAAAAGTTGTGTTGTAAAATGTTGTGACTATGTAGCTCAAAAGACTCACCCTTCTTAGGAATTATGTAAATAGAACCCGCTAGCCATTAGAGCCACCACTTCAACAAAATTTTCCAATACTTGAATGTACCTTGGACCATTTTCAAACTAGACTGCAACGATAACAAAATCCTTAGAACATTGTCCCATATGACGTAACTTCAACTTCAAACTACGATATTTTTGGGGTTGGCACTTTGATAAAAAAATCATCCAAATGACAACACAAATACTCTTCTTCTTCAACATTGTGCTTTTGGATATGACAATGGGGCTATCTTTCAATATACATAGAGCTATTTTGACTGGCTATGCAAAGTTTATTTTGTTGTGATCATATCACTGTGACATAGAAATGCATTCTCGCCTACTTAAAAAGGCCAAAAATCATATCTTATTAATTTCAATTGTTTAAACATTGAACTTACGAACTAAGCAATTTAAGGGTCGATAATTTTTAATGGAAAAAATATCTCATGGTATATGATCGCATTCCCTTGGTGGTGATCAGTTTGAGTCAACAAACTCAACAAGATGTGGTTCTCAAGCTTACAATGAATTCATATTTTCAATTGGTGATAGAATAACTATGTTCCAATATCCAAAAAATAAGTATATAGCCAATGCCCCCTTATAGATTGTATTTGAATAATGGCTCCCACATAAATCCTTGTTTGGAAGCTTAAAATCATGTTTATTAGAGGAAGGAAATAATCTTCAAGACCTGTAAATTTTGTATATGAAGCCTCATTTAAAGGAACCCATTTGTTGGCCTTTGGAGTTCTCTATCCATAACTGATTTGTTAGCCTCTACTATCTTCTGATACACTATGATGGTCTGCTCGTTTTCATGTATTTCTTTAGTTCAAATTTATTATTGATGTGCTTCTATGTAGGTAAGAGAAACATATGCCCATAGAATATGATTCTTATTGATGCAATAAGTTATCGGAATGCCAAATTTCTGAATAATTTCTAAAATTTTGTCCACCTATGTCTTGAATAATTACATTTTTCAATATTTTGTCCACCTAGGTACGTTTTGTACATTCTAATTTTAGAGTCCATTTTTCAATAGTTTATGCAGTAAAGGCATGTGCAAAATGAGGGTGCTACCTGAAATTAATGAGCCAATGTAATGACCTTAGAACTTCATCAATACAATGCTTTCTTCCCTTATCCTATGTCATCATGCAAAGTACTAAAACATCAAAATTCCATTGTTCACAGGTCAGGTTCTCTATCACTGTTGGGCTGAACATGAATTTGGATAATGATTGCTCTTCATAGCTAAAGGACACATTTTATTAATCTTTCTAAAAAATATTTGATAATGCCAAGACCAAACCAAGTCCATAACTAAGTGAATCCCAAGGCCTTCAATGAAATTTTGATATTTCTAAATTTCTCAAGCTCTTGAGTCTCCTTAACCTGCCTATGAGGATTCATATCCTTCCAATTCTAACTTCATTGTATTTATGACTTTGTAGACTCTGTTATTTACTGCCAAATATTTGGTAACTTGGCAGATAGAAAATGTTTTGTTGTAAAATTCAGTGACTATGTAGCTTAAAAGAGTCACCCTTCTTATGAATTGTGTAAATATACCCAAGTAACCATTAGAGCCACCACTTCAACAAATTTTTCCAATACTTGAATGTATCTTCGACCTTTTTCAAATTAGACTGCTACGGTAGAAAAATCCTTAGAACATTGTCCCATATGATGGTATCTTCAACTTCAAAATACGATCTTTCTGGAGTTGGCACTTTAATAAAAAATCATCCAAATGACAACACAAATACTCCTTCTTCAACATCATATTTTCGGATATGAAAATGGGTTTATCTAGCAATATGAGTAGAGCTATTTTGACTGACTGTGCAAAGTTTATTTTGTTGTCATCATATCACTGTGACATAGAAATTCATTCTCACCTATTTAAAACGCCAAAAATCATACCTTGTTAATTTCAATTGTTTAAATGTTGAACTTACGAATTAAGCAATTCGAGGGTTGATATTTTTAATGAGAAAATAACACATCATATACAACCACATTCCCTTGGTGGTGATCACTTTGAGTCGGCAGACTCAACACGGTTTGGATCTCAAGATTACAATGAATTCATATTTGCAATTGGTGATAGAATAACTATGTTCCAGTATCCAAAAAATAAGTTTACAACCAATTCCCCCTTATAGATTGTATTTGAAAATAAATAAACCAAATAGAAATAAATAAATTAGAATATTGCTCCCACAAAACTCCCTATTTGGAAATTTAAACTCCTATTTATTAGACGAAGGAAATAATCTTCAAGGCTTGAAGATTTTCTATATGAATCCTCATTTAAAGGTACCCCGCTGTTGGCATCTAGAGTTCTCTATCCATAACCGATTTGTTATCCTCTACTATCTTATAATATACTAGGAGGGTCTCCTCATTTTCATTTATTTGCTTCAATTCAAATTTATTATTGATGTACTTATATGTAGTTAAGAGAAACATATGCCCATAGAATATGATTATTATTGATGCAATAAGTTCCCGGAAAACCAAATTTCCAAATAATTTCTAAAATTTTGTCCACATATGTACATTCTATGCTTTCCAATTTTAGAGTCCATTTTTTAGGATTTTATGTAGTAAAGGCACGTGAAAAAGAGGGTGCAACCTAAAATCAATGAGCCAATGCAACAACCTTAAAAATTCATCAATACAATGTTTTATTCCCTTATGCTTTGTCATCATGAAAAATAACGAAACATCAAAATTCCATTGTTTGTAGGCCAAGTTCTCTATCACTATTGGGATGAACAGGAATTTGGATACCTGCAAATTAGCGGTACCTTCAATGTTCAAACACATGTAGATATTTACATACGGTACTACAAGATCTGTCCATCCAATCTTGCATAGGATTGAAATAATTATTGCCCATTAACTCTAAAAATTGTCATTTTCTACCATGTGGGAGAACATAATATTGTTATGTTCTGTCCCTCATGAAATATTTGCTCCACAGGATGATATAGCGATGTTATTTTGGTAGTTCTATATTAGGGAATGGGAGTAGTCTACGGAGGCTGTAGAATGGCCCCTTTTCCGGCACCGGCCGGAAAATCGTCCGGCTCTGATTGTCGATAAACTCTCCATCCTCCACCACCATCTCTCGGCTCCGCCCCCTCTTTCTCCGCCACCCTCCCCTGACACCATCTCTCGGCTCCGCCCCCTCTTTCTCCGCCACCCTCCCCTGACAGCCTTGACATTCCCTGACAATGAAAATCCGAATGCATGCATTCCCTGACAATGAAAATCCGAATGCAGTTAAAGCCCTGACATCCCTGACCGATCAGCGACGAGCTGGAATTCATGCGGGGAGTATTGTTCGAAATGGTCACGCGCGCGATTCCATTTTGCAGCTCACTTCCCGCTCTGCAGTGGCTACACCCTGGCTGAAGATATACTGCAACAGAGTTCGGAAATTGACTTCACAGTTTCAAAGCTTTCAAATGCGCCATATCTATTCTGAACATAATTCTCACGCGTATTCCCTAGCCCGGGCAGGCTATAACAGTACTTTTGTAGATCAATGTAATAGTGTAGAGCGTGAGATTTTGCAGAGGTGCAGAGACCCAGAGTCTGCGAAGAAATATGTTCTGGAACAAAGCTGTGACGGTTACCATAAGACAAAATATATTCTGGACACCATTGAATGCCGTTTACCTGAATCCTACGAGACTGTCCGAAACATGTGTACAAATATAAGTAAGAAGATGGGAAGCTGTTGGGTACGGAATAATAACAGAGTCTTGGCGTCTCTCCTAGGGTTATATTAGGTTTCTGCATCCCGGCAAAGAAGCTAGGTTTCTTATTTTGACGGTTGGTTTTTTTTCTCATTTTGACGGATTCTAGGGTACACTGTTATTGTAGTTGCTCACGAGGCAAACAGTTTTAAACACATGCCATTTGTTTCAAGTAGTTGGCATTGGTTTTGATTTTTTATTTCGCTCATAAATTGTTTGAATAACTGAGACCTTTTGTGCTGTCCTATCTTCCCACTGAAAACTTGAAGGTTATTATGGGACTTGAACTTGGATTGATTGCATTGGTTTTGATTTTTTATTTCGCTCATAAATTGTTTGAATAACTGAGACCTTTTGTGCTGTCCTATCTTCCCACTGAAAACTTGAAGGTTATTATGGGACTTGAACTTGGATTGATTGCAGAGCGCCCATTTATCTTTGTCAAAGAATTACGATAAACAAATTAATAAAAACCCAAATATGCTGTGACTTTTGTTTTCTAGTTATGTGTTTTACAAAGTATTCTTCATTTGCGAAATACATTGTGAAGCATAGATTCGTGGTTCGTCAGAACTTTGAGGACAGCATTAGATATATTATCTTTCACTTCCATACTGTTGTTCAAAGGTGGCTGACTCGCCTGAAAGCGATGATCGTATAGGCGACAATAAATTCTTAAATGGCTATTTTAAGGTTTTTGTGGCACAGTCTGATTATTGTATTTAGATATATTATCTTTCACTTCCATACTTTAGTTCGGAAGTTGGCTGACTCGCCTGAAAGCGATGATGGTATAGGCTACACAGTAAATTCTTAAATGGCTACTTTTATGGTTTTTTATGGTTTTTCAGCCACAGTCTGATTATTGTATTTAGATATATTATATTTAACTACCATACTTCTCTTCGGAAGGTGGCTGACTCGCCTGAAAGTGATGATGGTATAGGCTACACAGTAAATTCTTAAATGGCTATTTTTATGGTTTTTTAGGCGGTCTGATTATTGTATGGTATTTAATATCCACTATTTTAATTGAGGCTACAATATCGTCAAGAAAATAATAAAAATTTACGTTGGATTTTAAAAAATTCTAGTAATTTTTTTAAGAAAGTTTGGTTACCATTGTTAAGCTGTTTGGATGCTCGTGGAGATTTGGTAGGTTACTAAACAAACAAATAATTTCAACACTCTCAAAATTAAATTTCTTAAAAAAAATTCACAAAATTTCAACAAAGATTTAACTATCGAGACTAAATCGAAGCCTCCGTACACAACTCGGTTTAATATTTTCGACAACCTGTATGTGACAGCTTTTCTTTTTGCCTCTTAAGAAAACTATCTTTTTGCCTCTTAAGAAAACTATTTCTATCTTTAAAATTTGTTTATTGATTTTTTCATATTTTAAATCTACCTAATTTTAATCATTACAAAAATAAATTTAGTTGAATTTTTTGTTGTAAAAAATAGATATAAATATTTCAGAATATTTTTTGAAATATAATATAATTTTTTTCAAAAAAAAATTGGAATACTATTAAAATTAATTTTTTTATTATTATATATTTTTTCAGATTTTTTTTTCCATTCAATTGGAATTTCTAGTTTTTAAGTGTAACTTTTGTGATCCATAATGTTTAGAATTTTTTTTTGAGAAAATCATATTGGAATTTTTTAACATTTTGAAACCATCATTAATAATGTAAAGATAAAAAAAAACATGTCAATAATATTTTATACAAAATTAAAGAAAAATATATTAATTAGAAAAATAAAATAAAAAATCAATTAATAAAATAAAAATGAAAAAAAACACACATTATGACTATATTTTATTACTATGACCATTTTATTAATACAAATATAATATAAAGAAATAAAAAAAGAAATAAAAGAAACCAAGAAAATATAAATATAAGAGAAAAGCACAAATGAAAAGAAAATAATAAGATAATAAAGAAAAATGAGAAAAAGAATAAAGATATAAAAGAAATAACAATTTATATCTAATTGAATGTTAAAAAAACATGGTTATATTTAATCAAATTATCATTATCATTATCATTATATTATTATGATTATTATTACGATTATATTTATAAAAAAATATAATATAAGGAAATAAATAAACAATTAAAAGAAACCATGCAAATAAAGATACAAGGAAACAAATTAAATGATCGTTGAGCCTAGAGTTGAGTATGGTAGAAATGTTGAAATATAATGTTTAACATTTTGACCAAGTCAAACTACACAAAAGTAAATAAATTAAATTAAATTAAATTAAATTAAAAGACTAATGTAAAGTAATATAAACATTTGTCAAGTCTCAATAGCACAACTGGTCGAGGATGGGCCTTGTTAGCAGGCAAACCAGGATCAAACATCATAGGGGTTGTTGTGCCCTGTGCTAGGGGGAGGAGACATGCTAAAAAATCAAATCATCTTAGGGATGGTGTGGGCCAGGGTGAGTGTGATCCCTGGGTGACTTTGACAGATTAAATGCCCTTGGGTCGCGGCTCCTCAACTCACAGGCCAAGCCTCGAGGATCATAGACAGCTTGACCAAAAAAAGAATGTAATGTAAACATTCTAACTCTGTCAAAATAAAATAAAAATAAAAATAAAAATAATCCTATGAAATAAAATAATAATAAATCCCCACCATGGGTGCCTATGACAGACAATCAAATTCATTTGACCACTAGGGGCGGCTTCATCCTCCATGTGGGAGGAAATGTGTCACATTCTCTGTGCAAGTATGCTCCATTAAATTCGATGATTTTGGGTACCTTCACTAGAGAGGAAAGTTGGTACTTCTCTACTTGGTTCATGATGGCAATCGAGGATACTACAATCACTCATCCTGAGGATATTTTATGGTTTATAAATGGTTATGTATGTGAAATCTAAGCCATAACTTGTGCCTCTATGATAATTCAATAATACCCTACTTAGATTATAATGGAGCACGATGCAGGTATGGTAATTCGACATCATGAAATCTGGAGGTGGTTAATTATTCAGGGGTGTGAGGTTATTCCTTCAATTGATCACATGGTGGATGGTATTAAGTTTTGGAATGTAGGTAGTGTCATGGTGCACATAGTCTGCAATGTGAGTGGTCATAGAATCTCCTTGGCAGCTAGGGACAACACCCATATTCAGATTTTTTTTTCTTCTCTTTCGCATGGAGGATAAGATTGGGTACCCACTAGACATGGAGAAATTCACTCCCCAAGGAATTTATGTGGAGGTTCAATGATGCCAATTCGGCCATTACAATCGCCTTCCAGCTCTAGGGAGTTTGGAAACTCAGAGGTGTGTTCATGTTTGGGATCTTTCACGAAGTTTGAAATCCCATGTGTGCCTAGTCAACATGCAAATTGGTTGTGGTGCCCACTAAGCATGAAATATTGGGTCAGACACACTTGTGTTCATTCGGGCATGGTGATTCATCATTCTGGGAGGTGGTGGATAATTCACAGGTGTCTCACAGGGAGGGTTCATTCTTAGTTGGTGAGTAGGAGTCTGTTGATCAAGGAGGAGAGCATACTGTGGCTTAGATGATGTTTATTCATAGGTTATTTCTCTAGGGAAGAAACGGAGATTGGTTGTGGCCTCGGGTATTTTCTTCTTAAGTGTAACCCACGAGTAATTTATTGTCTCCGTTGGAGGTACATTGTGTCTACTGGTCAGACGTGGGTGTGGGTATCCTCTGACGACTCGTGGCTTGCTGGGAGTCTGTGGCATTCGCTAGTGGTTCGTGGCTTCTTATGGGTGAACGAAGTTGTTGGTAACAGTTGGTGGTTCATGTTCTAGAGAAGCTTCATCACGGTCCAAAGTTTCTCTCCTTTCTATTATGTTAGTCTATTTTTCTTATGTAACTTAAAACCTTATTCTTATCATATATTTTTCATGTCAGGTACTTTCGCTTAAGTACACTATACTTTCAAAGCTGAAATGAAGATATTGTTGCAACAATAAAGTGAGTTTCCTACTCAACCTCTTTCCATTTACCATTTTGGCAAGATCCTGCAACTTGCATTTATTCCACAAACAAATGCAAACAGATGCATCACTAGACATGCAACCTTAATTGGATAAGAATTCTAACCATTTCTTACCAATCCACTTTAAAGGTCCCTCCTTGGTTTTCACATCAACATCAATATGTGAATCATCCTGAACCACATCAATCATGGAATCTTTATTTCCATCCCTACCATTTTATTTTTCCACCTTCTCCTTTAGCTTTGGTGGAAGTAGTGCTGGATTCAAAGTCCAACACCCTTCAACAAGATGCCCTTGCTTATGGCAGTAAGTGCAACACATGTGCATCCTTTTGACAGCATGATTTTCCTTTTCCCGTGGACCTTTGGCTGCTTACTTCCTTTCCTTCAAAAGTTTCCTGTATGTGGCCATCCTCTTCCAACATCTAGAAACATAATGGTTATCCAAACCACAAAAGGAACATGCAATTCTTTTTCCATGCTTTAAAAAATCAAAAGGATGTGTTTAGAATGAGTTTTATACCTACCTCTTTCACCTTTATTGCCTTCATGAGGAGGTGGGACAAATGAAGAAGTAGCTCCCTTTGGAACACTATCACTTTCTTCAAGGCTGTCAGAGTTTCCACAACCCTCTGGTTCAAGTATGTGCTTCTGAACACCTGCATCATGTGAATGATGTTTCGAGCTATCACATTCCTCTTGAATACAATCCTCACACTTCTAAGGTAGAGGACCTACAATGAAGCTCCTTTTTGGAACTGTTTCAATGGCCTTCATGGCAGCTTTGGAACTCTCTCCATAAGATTGTCCATAGCCAAGACCCAAATACTTAGGCCTTTCCTCAACCATTATTGGCTCAACAATACCTTGTGCATGCTTGCCCAATCCTTTTCCTTCATAGCCCATCTTGGATATTAGGTTGGACCCTATGCCTCTGGTATGTTTTTCAAAAGAACCAATATAAGCATTCTTAGAAGAATTTGAAGACAAACAGGAATGGTTTACCTCTTCTTCAAGCTGATACTTGGCCAAGGCTTCTTTTGCAACAAAGAGTTGTGACTCCAACTCATGCATCCTTTACAGGTTCATACTTGCAATATGAAGTTGCCTCTCCATTTCTTGCAATTTGCCAGAAAGCATCTGCTTCTCTTCCTCCACGGAATTCAACTACTCTCTAGGTATGATTCTCTTCCTTCCATCCTCATACGTTTCTCTCACCATATCCATCATGGTGGACAAGTCTCACTTCATGTCTCCATTAAAGGAACTTGTGAAGAAAGAAGAATTTGAGAACTCACTTGTAGAAGTTGTCATTTTCAAAATGCACAAAAGAACTTCAAACAAGATTATTAAAGAGCTTACTCAAGAAACCTTTTGCAACAAACCTCTTGTGCTTCAAGGGTTGCTTTGAGGTCCTTTGGGATAGAAGAATGCCTTCAGCCCTTCTTCCTTCTTGTCCTTCCTGGACTGAGCTATCAATAGCTTTCCCTTCACCTCTGCAAACTCAAACAATAGTCAGTCTGCAAACAAGCATACGATCAATCAGACAAGCAATTCGTGACTGCCCAAACACCTTTTGGAAAAGAAATCTTTGCCCTGTCAATCAAGCATTCTGATACAACCTTCTCTGAAGGTGAGGTTAATCAATCTTAAGATTTGATACCACCTGATCTGAAAATGGGGCTCTTAGGTTTCTTGTCTAGCTTACAAGATCCTCTCCCATTTCTAAAGCTTTAAATTTTCCCAAGTCTTAATGATTAACCAATGCGGAATTAAGAAATGCTTGAAAATAAGGTGTATGCTTGTATTTGTTTTTAGCTGATTATTTACTTGAAAATTTGTTGTCTGTGCTGATATGGGAATGTGCTTAAACTGATATATAAATGCATATAACAGCAGTTAAAGCAGCAATAAAAAAAACACATAAGACAACAATATAATATGGAGTTCACCCTGATATCTTGGGCTACATCCCCTTGAGCTCTAATCAACTTGATTAGGCTCTTTGGGATTATGGCAATAGTTCTTTTACAAGTTCGACACTCAACTCCAATGTTTTACACATGAACATTGGGCTCAGAACACCATCTTATCCCTTGGCTCTTAGAGCTCTTCGGCTTTCTAGCTCTGGCTCTTGGCTCTAGCTCTAACTCTTACTCTGGCTCTTGGCTCTAACTCTAGCTCTGGCTCTTTGGCGCGGGCTCTGGTTTTGGCTCTCAACTCTCACTTCTGGCACTCGCTCTGGCTCTTGGCTCTGGTTGTGGCTCATGGCTCTCTGCTCTGGCTTCTCTAAGCTCTTTCTCTCGGCCTTTGCATGCCTCTGTGAGTTGCTCGACCTCTAGGCAACTTCAACAACAATATGTTGCTATCAATTGAGATCTCTGGCTTTTCACTCGAACTCCGAGTGACTCCAAAGACTCTCTGCGCATTCAGCGTTTTCTCATTGTTCGCTTTCCTCTCTTCTTCTGTCCCCCCTCTTTCTCTATCTCTGTCAGTCTGTGGCTTTAAGCCATCTGCTTCTTGACTGTTTGTTTCCACTTTCAACTCTCTCGTTCCCTGCCTCTGTTCATTTGAATCCCTTCTTTCGGCTGTTACAGTCACTGCGTCACACCTAATAGGGAAGCGGCCACCTATTCCATAACGGATAAGTGTTAGGTTCACTAGAAACACTTGATCATTTGAAACGACCGTAATTTCCGTTTACTCCAAGAATGCCTGCGAAACACGAATTTCTGGCAACTCATCATCCCCGTCGGACTTCAAATCTTTATGCTCCATAGCTTATTTCTCCCTCGGGCCCAGTCATCCATCGGGTGGGACCTTCGCCGTTGATCTGTGACCCCCAGATCCTACAGTCTTCGCTTATATCACGTGGTTGAGTTGCTCGACCGTTAGTCTGTGACGTAAGCGGTTTTTCTCTCTCCCCATCGAGCATGCGTCACTCAGTGTATGGAATCTCTTGGTCCTCTAACAAACCCGCTTACCACCTAAAACGGCTCTGATATTCTGCCGGTTTTGGAGCGCGGGACCTGCCTGTCAATTTCAGCACTTTTCCCACGATTTTTCGGTTCCCCTTGTGATCGAGTGCTCGCCGCTTTTCCTTCTTGAGGGGTTTTGCCTAGTGATCAGAAACAGCCTTTGTTTTCGGGTTTGAGCTTCCCAACTACCATTTTTGCACCATGCACAGTCTCCACGGGCCAACGGTCAAGCGCTTTGACCGAAGGTCCTTGTTGCTCCGTGCTAGTTGCAAATTACCATTATTCAGAGGTTATTTTTTATAAGCTCGATATCCACAAGACATTGAACTTCAGCATGAGTTTCTTTATAGAGTTTGGGTAACTTAAAGAGAGTTTAAGGATCCACTTTGGATCATCTCGTTTTGTCCTTTGGACACAAAACTGACTATATAAGTACCTGACATGAAAAATATATGATAAGAATAAGGTTATAAGTTACATAAGAAAAATAGACTAACATAATAGAAAGGAGAGAAACTTTGGACCGTGATGAAGCTTCTCTAGAACATGAACCACCAACTGTTACCAACAACTTCGTTCACCCATAAGAAGCCACGAACCACTAGCGAATGCCACAGACTCCCAGCAAGCCACGAGTCGTCAGAGGATACCCACACCCACGTCTGACCAGTAGACACAATGTACCTCCAACAGAGACAATAAATTACTCGTGGGTTACACTTAAGAAGAAAATACCCGAGGCCACAACCAATCTCCATTTCTTCCCTAGAGAAATAACCTATGAATAACCATCATCTAAGCCGCAGTATGCTCTCCTCCTTGATCAACAGACTCCTACTCACCAACTGAGAATGAACCCTCCCTGTGAGACACCTGTGAATTATCCACCACCTCCCAGAATGATGAATCACCATGCCCGAATGAACACAAGTGTGTCTGACCCAATATTTCATGCTTAGTGGGCACCACAACCAATTTGCATGTTGACTAGGCACACATGGGATTTCAAACTCCGTGAAAGATCCCAAACATGAGCACACCTCTGAGTTTCCAAACTCCCTAGAGCTGGAAGGCGATTGTAATGGCCGAATTGGCATCATTGAACCTCCACATAAATTCCTTGGGGAGTGAATTTCTCCATGTCTAGTGGGTACCCAATCTTATCCTCCATGCGAAAGAGAAGAAAAAAAAATCTGAATATGGGTGTTGTCCCTAGCTGCCAAGGAGCTTCGATGACCACTCACATTGCAGACTATGTGCACCATGACACTACCTACATTCCAAAACTTAATACCATCCACCATGTGATCAATTGAAGGAATAACCTCACACCCCTGAATAATTAACCACCTCCAGATTTCATGATGTCGAATTACCATACCTGCATCGTGCTCCATTATAATCTAAGTAGGGTAGTATTGAATTATCATAGAGGCACAAGTTATGGCTTAGATTTCACATACATAACCATTTATAAACCATAAAATATCCTTAGGATGAGCGATTGTAGTATCCTCGATTGCCATCATGAACCAAGTAGAGAAGTACCAACTTTCCTCTCTAGTGAAGGTGCCCAAAATCATCGAATTTAATGGAGCATACTTGCACAGAGAATGTGACACATTTCCTCCCACATGGAGGATGAAGCCGCCCCTAGTGGTCAAATGAATTTGATTGTCTGTCATAGGCACCCATGGTGGGGATTTATTATTATTTTATTTCATAGGATTATTTCATAGGATTATTTTTATTTTTATTTTTATTTTATTTTGACAGAGTTAGAATGTTTACATTACATTCTTTTTTTGGTCAAGCTGTCTATGATCCTCGAGGCTTGGCCTGTGAGTTGAGGAGCCGCGACCCAAGGGCATTTAATCTATCAAAGTCACCCAGGGATCACACTCACCCTGGCCCACACCATCCCTAAGATGATTTGATTTTTTAGCATGTCTCCTCCCCCTAGCACAGGGCACAACAACCCCTATGATGTTTGATCCTGGTTTGCCTGCTAACAAGGCCCATCCTCGACCAGTTGTGCTACTGAGACTTGACAAATGTTTATATTACTTTACATTAGTCTTTTAATTTAATTTAATTTAATTTAATTTATTTACTTTTGTGTAGTTTGACTTGGTCAAAATGTTAAACATTATATTTCAACATTTCTACCATACTCAACTCTAGGCTCAACGATCATTTAATTTGTTTCCTTGTATCTTTATTTGCATGGTTTCTTTTAATTGTTTATTTATTTCCTTATATTATATTTTTTTATAAATATAATCGTAATAATAATCATAATAATATAATGATAATGATAATGATAATTTGATTAAATATAACCATGTTTTTTTAACATTCAATTAGATATAAATTGTTATTTCTTTTATATCTTTATTCTTTTTCTCATTTTTCTTTATTATCTTATTATTTTCTTTTCATTTGTGCTTTTCTCTTATATTTATATTTTCTTGGTTTCTTTTATTTCTTTTTTTATTTCTTTATATTATATTTGTATTAATAAAATGGTCATAGTAATAAAATATAGTCATAATGTGTGTTTTTTTTCATTTTTATTTTATTAATTGATTTTTTATTTTATTTTTCTAATTAATATATTTTTCTTTAATTTTGTATAAAATATTATTGATATGTTTTTTTTTATCTTTACATTATTAATGATGGTTTCAAAATGTTAAAAATTCCAATATGATTTTCTCAAAAAAAAATTCTAAACATTATGGATCACAAAAGTTACACTTAAAAACTAGAAATTCCAATTGAATGGAAAAAAAAATCTGAAAAAATATATAATAATAAAAAAATTAATTTTAATAGTATTCCCATTTTTTTTTGAAAAAAATCATATTATATTTCAAAAAATATTCCGAAATATTTATATCTATTTTTTATAACAAAAAATTCAACTAAATTTATTTTTGTAATGATTAAAATTAGGTAGATTTAAAATATGAAAAAATCAATAAACAAATTTTAAAGATAGAAATAGTTTTCTTAAGAGGCAAAAAGATAGTTTTCTTAAGAGGCAAAAAGAAAAGCTGTCACATACAGGTTGTCGAAAATATTAAACCGAGTTGTGTACGGAGTCTTCGATTTAGTCTCGATAGTTAAATCTTTGTTGAAATTTTGTGAATTTTTTTTAAGAAATTTAATTTTGGGAGTGTTGAAATTATTTGTTTGTTTAGTAACCTACCAAATCTCCACGAGCATCCAAACAGCTTAACAATGGTAACCAAACTTTCTAAAAAAATTAGAAGAATTTTTTAAAATCCAACGTAAATTTTTATTATTTTCTTGACGATATTACCATACAATAATCAGACCGCCTAAAAAACCATAAAAATAGCCATTTAAGAATTTACTGTGTAGCCTATACCATCATCGCTTTCAGGCGAGTCAGCCACCTTCCGTAGAGAAGTATGGAAGTGAGATATAATATATCTAAATACAATAATCAGACTGTGGCTGAAAAACCATAAAAATAGCCATTTAAGAATTTACTGTGTAGCCTATACCATCATCGCTTTCAGGCGAGTCAGCCACCTTCCGAAGAGAAGTATGGTAGTGAAATATAATTATCTAAATACAATAATCAGACTGTGGCTGAAAAACCATAAAAAACCATAAAAGTAGCCATTTAAGAATTTACTGTGTAGCCTATACCATCATCGCTTTCAGGCGAGTCAGCCAACTTCCGAACTAAAGTATGGAAGTGAAAGATAATATATCTAAATACAATAATCAGACTGTGCCATAAAAACCTTAAAATAGCCATTTAAGAATTTACTGTCGCCTATACGATCATCGCTTTCAGGCGAGTCAGCCACCTTTGAACAGCAGTATGGAAGTGAAAGATAATATATCTAATGCTGTCCTCAAAGTTCTGACGAACCACGAATCTATGCTTCACAATGTATTTCCCAAATGAAGAATACTTTGTAAAACACATAACTAGAAAACAAAAGTCACAGCATATTTGGGTTTTTATTAATTTGTTTATCGTAATTCTTTGACAAAGATAAATGGGCGCTCTGCAATCAATCCAAGTTCAAGTCCCATAATAACCTTCAAGTTTTCAGTGGGAAGATAGGACAGCACAAAAGGTCTCAGTTATTCAAACAATTTATGAGCGAAATAAAAAATCAAAACCAATGCAATCAATCCAAGTTCAAGTCCCATAATAACCTTCAAGTTTTCAGTGGGAAGATAGGACAGCACAAAAGGTCTCAGTTATTCAAACAATTTATGAGCGAAATAAAAAATCAAAACCAATGCCAACTACTTGAAACAAATGGCATGTGTTTAAAACTGTTTGCCTCGTGAGCAACTACAATAACAGTGTACCCTAGAATCCGTCAAAATGAGAAAAAAAACCAACCGTCAAAATAAGAAACCTAGCTTCTTTGCCGGGATGCAGAAACCTAATATAACCCTAGCAGAGACGCCAAGACTCTGTTATTATTCCGTACCCAACAGCTTCCCATCTTCTTACTTATATTTGTACACATGTTTCAGACAGTCTCGTAGGATTCAGGTAAACGACATTCAATGGTGTCCAGAATATATTTTGTCTTATGGTAACCGTCACAGCTTTGTTCCAGAACATATTTCTTCGCAGACTCTGGGTCTCTGCACCTCTGCAAAATCTCACGCTCTACACTATTACATTGATCTACAAAAGTACTGTTATAGCCTGCCCGGGCTAGGGAATACGCGTGAGAATTATGTTCAGAATAGATATGGCGCATTTGAAAGCTTTGAAACTGTGAAGTCAATTTCCGAACTCTGTTGCAGTATCTCTTCAGCCAGGGTATAGCCACTGCAGAGCGGGAAGTGAGCTGCAAAATGGAATCGCGCGCGTGACCATTTCGAACAATACTCCCCGCATGAATTCCAGCTCGTCGCTGATCGGTCAGGGATGTCCGGGCTTTAACTGCATTCGGATTTTCATTGTCAGGGAATGCAGGGAATGTCAGGGCTGTCAGGGGAGGGTGGCGGAGAAAGAGGGTGGCGGAGCCGAGAGATGGTGGTGGAGGATGGAGAGTTTACCGACAACCGGAGCCAGATGATTTTCCGGCCGATGCCGGAAAAGGGGCCATTCTACAGCCTCCGTAGACTACTCCTTAGGGAATGTGAGTGACAAACAAATATCAACCAATGGGGGATTCGACCATGGTTTGTTAGGCACATGATTTCTTTGTAAATAAACACTAAAACCTTATCCACCTATGTTTTGAATAATTCATTTCTTTACTGCATAAACTCTTGAAAAATGGTCATCACATGGTCTCAGAAGTGAGGGAAATAATACCTTTAATTTAGAATTGAAAAAAGTAGTTGTATTTTTCTTTTGGTATTTATTTTTTCTTTTGTAGTCATTGATGGCTCCAGATCTCTTCCAGGCTCGACTGCGGCTCCAGATCTCTCGACTGTGGCTCCAGATCTCTTCCAGGCTCGACTGCGGCTCTATTCCTTTGGTCTCGGCGGCTCTCTGCGGGACTGTGGCTCCAGAACTCCTCGCCCTCGTCCTCGTGTTAATGCTTTGTGTTAAAAACTCATATCCATTCCACACGTTTCTCGCAACAAAATGAGGAAATGAGACAGCCTCCTGCGCAGCCGGTTCAAGCTTGTTGCAGTGTGTTACGCACGGCAAATCTCACGTGCTTCTGTGTATTGGAAAATAAGTATCCCTGGCTTCTTTACATGTCCGACATCGACCCAGATCTAGCGAAGGCTTTGCCTGGAAAGTGCAAATTAAATCCTTTTACTGGATGTTACCTGAAAGTTGACCCTGGGAATTAGGTTTTCATTACTGATCATCTTGATTTGTCTGCGTTTTCTGTAATGTGTGGCGTGGCTCGATGTGGCAATTTATGCTGTAACGTAGATTGTTTTTCTCTAACGCAAGAGCAAGCTCGGTGCTCTGCTTACATATAAAATCAGATCCCAGATCCCTGATCTCAGAAGTCTCGGTTCCGCGGAGATAAAAAGATTTACGTGATTCATCTTGAAGTCAGATCTCAGATCCGCGGATCAGATCTCATAAAGTCTCGGTTCTCCTCTTATGAGCATCAGATCTCAGAAGTCTTCGGTGGCTCAGATCTCAGAAGTCTCGGTTCTCCTTTTCCTCTTCTGCGGATCTCAGAAGTCTCGATCGCTCAGATCTCGGCATTTGAGACAGCTATATATTCTTGACTCCTCTCCAGCAGCGCTCCTTTTCTCCTCTCTTGAGAAGTCTCGGTTCTCCTGAGCAAGTAAAATATGGCTCCGAGCTTCGCAAAAATAACTCGTGGCTCATCCGCCTCTGAAGGGCAATCTCCTGCCCATATCGTGAGTGAAGCCCCAACTCCCACTATCCAAGTGGTCCATGACTCACTCGATGAAGCTTTGAAGTTCTCCGAAAGTGCCCTAATTTGCCGGTTCAATGGTTTTTGGCCGCGGCTGATAGCACTCCACAATTGGATCTCGGAGGTATGGAAGCCTATCATTTCTGATGAAATTAATATCTACCCGTGTGCTAGAGGTTTCTTTATAGTAGATTTTGAAAATCCTGAAAGCAGACAATGTATTCTAGACTCCGGCCCTTGGTTTTGGGAAAAATCAGGCCTATTCATGAAGCCATGGAACCCATCATTCGATCCCACTACAGCAGTGATAACCTCAGCACCAGTTTGGGTGAGATTGCCAAGCCTACCCTTGCATCTCTGGAATCTCTCCTCGCTAAAAGCCATCGGAAATGCAATTGGGAAATTTTACTGCAGGTGCCCAGAAACAGAAAAATATGCTAGAACCACCTATGCACGCATCTGTGTGGAAATGGATTTCAGCGTCGGATTCCCAGCTGAAATAAACCTAACAAGTAAAGACTATGTGTGGAACCAGAAGCTTGATTACGAAAGTGTCCTCTTCAGATGTCGATCGTGCTTTGAGACGGGGCATCTAACAAAAAATTGCCCAAAAGCCTCTGAAAAAAATTTTGCTAGAAAAAACCACCACAGATCTACATGGTGGGAAGGAGCACAAAAAGAACACTACACTGTCATCAAAGAAGAAGAATATTCTAGAGAAAATGAGTCACAAGAAATCAAGGAAGAAGGAAGCAACTCTCAAAACAAGCAAGGAGAAAGCCCACCCCAACAAATCAACAGTTATGAGGATTTGAATACCGCAGGAAATAAATCTTCATCTAACAGCAAAGCAGATCTCCTAAACCAAACTTCTTCTCCGACTATTTTCAAAAGAACGAACACAATAGATCGCGAAGCTAAGACACCAATGTCCCAAGAACCAGAAGAGATGAAGGAGATGCAAGACAAAGGAAGTTGGAAGACTGTAGAGAAAAGAAAGAAAGCTACAACATCAATCTCGCCAAGAAAGACGAGGAGCCAGACAAGTAAAAATTAAGAAAATTGTAGGTCCCATAGACCAATTTGGTCTGAGTGGACGTTAACCACCATCATCATCATCATCATGATCTATTTTTAATACAAAAAATCAAGAGTCCCCACTGAACTTTAGTATGGAGGAGATATATTTTACCATTCCCAATCTCTTATTGATTTGTTTACCATTCCTAATCTCTTCCCACTTTGTATTTTTATATGAGATAGTACTGGCAAGAACATTAGTCCCCATTCCTTGTACCCTTTTGTTGCTTTTGCGCAAAAATATATAGGATTTATTATGAGTCTATATAGTTATTGTACATTTAAAGAGACCCTTCTTGGGCTTTTGAATCATGTAAAAATGTAAGTATCGAGTCAAATATTAATTATGTAACCTCCACACCATGTTGGCCTAAGGACCCTATACAACCCCACAATAAGCCTATAAAATAAATTTCATCGAATTCATTTGGATCATCATTCTCTCATCAAGTTAGAATTCTCTTTTAGTTGGAAAATGTGCAAAAATATCTTATTTCTAGGCAGAAGTGCAAAGTTGTCTTGTAGCTTGGAAAAGATATGAATTATGTTGTCGGGAAGCCTAAGTAAATGCAAGTTTGAGGAATTCTAAGGAGAGAAGGAAAAATGAAATTTTGGTGTTTCTCATTCTTTGTTTCATGTCCTTGATTGGGAGATCGAATTCCTCCAAGTTTCAATGTTGTCAGAAGCTGCCAATTGCCGTAAGATGTTGCCTAGTCGAAGTTGTTGGAAAGAGGTCAAAAATCTTGGAGGCTGAATTAGTGTGAAGGGAAGGTCTGGTATTGGTCTAGGGTGAAGAGTCTAAAAGAGTACTATTGAAAGGAATAATTATCTTGACTCGATTTTCCCCTTGAGGGGGGTTTTCCCTAGCATGTGCCTATATTTAGTGTCTATTTTTTTGTGTTGCTTCTTTTGGTAATTTCTTGGTGAACTAAAGAAAGAATATATAAAAGATTGTAATATTAAGAAACATCACAAGTAATTATCAAGATCAAGAAAATATTTACTGCCTTTCTGATTTTCTAATAGTAGGGAGATCTAAGGAAGGTCCCTATTGTTATATTCACTCTTTTCTATGTATACTATTTTTTTTCCCTTTCCTGAGTTAATGAAGAAAAAATATACGTGTTTTTGACTATTTTCTGAGTACTTCTAATTCTTATTAGTTTGTTGTTAGTAATTTCTAGTTAGCTTATGAATTGCTAGATCTAGAATGAAGAAGTAGTTTAGTGACTTCCTTTAAGTTTCAACTTTCTAGGGTTCATAGTTACGGATTTGTTCACCATATATTGAAAATGTTAGAAATGGAATCTTTCAATGCATGATTTTCCCATATAAGAAGTCATGTTTATATTATACAAATCCATTTCTGAAAGACAGTAAAATATGTGTGGTATCACATATCAATTTATCACAGTGATTTCAGTTCACCACTAATTTGAACCTTGAGGATGAACTACAACTACAATATAGCATCAGTTTTTCTCATAGAAATGTTTTCGAAGTTGACAAATGATACAACATATATTTCATTTTTTTCTCAAAATAAAGTGGCATCAACATGTTTACATTTAGATTCTGGATTGCAAATCTTATATGTTCGCAATTAATAAGAGACATTACAAAATCTCAAATGGGAAGCAATGAGGAGAACTAATGAAATTAAAATTACATTGCAACTTATGTTGCTCTAGCCCCATTATCACATATTCAAGTCTTAGTCATTTTTTAAAGGAATGGAGAATAAGATCCTTCACTTAGAACAAATTAGAGAAAATACCTAGTTTTTACAGAGAAATGCTTAAAACCTGAGCCACGACCAAGGATGCCCCCCCCCCAATCAAGGTTTGAGAAAATCTCGTTCTAGTATTGTCAGCATTGATAAAGTTATTTTCTTGAACTAGTGGCAATGCAAAGAAGGGTAAACTATAATAACTACTTTAGAGGATTACAAATGCACATTGACAACTCTACCTTCTGTCTTGCATTGAATCTCGCCGGCCTTAATATAGTGCCTCCTAAGAAATAGAGAACTAAAACATTTTTCAAATCAGAAAGGTAGTAAATATTCATGATCTCGGTCATCCATGTGTCTATATCAATGGGCATTACCATTAACAATTTTTTTACCTAACTTGAGAGTAGATAACTGCTAAATTTTATCCTTAAATATTTTAATAAAATAAAGCATGGTACAAATAGAAGAAATAAAATATCATCCTAAACAAAGAAACAAAAGTAGGTTAGGAAGAATGCTAAAACCAATTTAACTATACAAAGAAACTTCTTTGCTACATCTAACAAAAGAAATCAAATATAAACCAAGTATTTTGTTTAAAGAATTTTTATTTTTTTTGGAAGTGATATGAAAAACATGCCCTACAGAGTTGCACCATAAAGAGAAAATTTCATTTGTCTTAAGTACCTAGCTTGGTGCTTATGTATTCACCTCGCTCCCAAGATTTTAACCTAGTCTCATCCCTTTAATTTTCACAAAATTTAGGTGGGGAAGACCACAATGAGAATGGAACCCTGATGGATGCCTCTATTGACCTCAGTAATGAATGTGAGGTAGGAGCATCCTGCTCAGAATATTATTGTACATTTGGTTGATTTAGGGGGTGATGTTTTTAATTATTTTTAGGAATATTGTATAGATTGAGTGAGAAATCTATGTGCGAGGTTTTCAGTTGTGTAATATTCTCAACTATGTGAGAATATCATGGATAATTAATATGTGTAGATCTCATAGAGATCTTAGGGATATGAGATCCTCGAATAGGAAGTAGTTGAGTGAATAATGGAGAAAATCATGGATTTAGTTTAATCCATAATTATGTAATTATGCCATAAATGTAAGCCTGTGAGGAGAGTGGAAAACAGAGTGTTAGTGCATGTAACAGAGTTTTTATAAGAGTAGAAAGAGTTATAGAAATCTAAGTAGTGGAATGAATAGATCAGAGCACGAGATGTTCTGTACTTATATGTAAATATTGTTATGAATAAATGAATTTTGTGTTTAAAACTTGTTTTTGTGTGATCTTTTATCATATATTTTTGATTCTTTAATTGTAGGTTGAATCCTTTGTTAGTTACTATGAATTGTTAATAGCCTGGTTATGTTTCAAGGTCATGGGAATATAATTTAGTGATGGACTAAACTTGGCGGAAGCGCTAAAACTTGGTAGGACGAAGAATCCCTGATAAATTCATGAAGAAATCTGGAAGAAGACTAGGATTGTCCGATCGAAGGTCCAACAGATCTAACAGTGATCGTGTGCTAACAAGCGCAACCGATAATTCTAAAAGCGAATGCGATCATTTATAAAACTGAGTTAATAACTCAGTTAATAGTGACCGTCCGCATGAAAAACTTAGATCGGACGGTAAACGCGTCAAGAGATGCACGAGGTTTAATATAAAAAAATGGACACGATAATTTATGAAATATGTTTTGATCTAGTTGAGTTCTGGATCGATCACAACCATTCATTATGATGAATGATATCCTACACATATCGCTTCTGAAAGTGCGTGCAGGCTAATTTCAAATTCGGATGCGATAAAGGTTTAGACTGCAGTTTAATTTGTTTTGATTTCCGATAAAGCGACTAGGGTCCAATAGTTTGGTAAACACACAATTTAATTAGTTAAATTACGAATTTGTGTATCAGTGTGGTCAAAAAAGTTTTTTATTTCCCGTTAATTTATTTAAAAATTATGGATTTATCAAAATTGTGCAACTTCACCCCATCAAAGTGGTATCATAGCAAAAGAAGATTTTGCGTGAAGTATGATTATTTGTCAGTGTTAGTCTTTATAATTTTTGTGCAGAGTAACAACAGAGAAAGGTGAGAATATTTACAGCAACCTAGAGCAAGGAGTGCTCATATGGTTCCAGAGGAGAGAACCAGAGAGATGCCAAAAGACTGAGCTCAGAGGAGGAAAGCTTAGTGAGGTATCATGTAGCAAGGAGACTTGTTACTGCAGAGTTGATTGCAGCTCACAAGTTAAAGCTGTTAGAAAGACAAGAGAGCATATGACAAGGAAAATCAGAGGTGCAACGGAAGCAAAGGGAAAAACAGAGGAGTCAGTTTTAGAATTTGATTGAGGTAAATATTTTCTTTTATAGAATTTCAAATATTTATTTGAATTTGAAGAATTAGTGAAAATGAAGATGGGGAACCTTAGGAAATGTTCAAATAAATGTTGATGAGTCATGAAGAGCGTAGGATAAGTATTGCAGTGATGAAAGCAAAGTTGAATATACTATAGGAATGGTTTCAAGAGAAAGAAAATGAAGACAAAAGACATGGATGGATAATAAGGAAATAGGTCAAGTGGAATCTATTGCAACAGAAATGGAATGCTACATTGATGAAAAAACTTGAACAAATACATATTTCTTTGTTGGAGAAAGAGAGACTCATAGGAATTGAGTCACAACAAAGAGGATTTTCCAAAACCTAGAAACTCCATGGTGGGAATTTGGTGCTTGAAGCATCAAAAGAGACCAAAAGGTATGATATTTTTAAAACTAATAGTTTGTCTATGAATGCAGGTATGGTACTAAATAAGGAATTTTTTCTATAGAGACAAATAATGACCATTGTTATGATCAAGAAGTCTTTTTTGAACCTGAAGGAAATTGGGATGATTGTTTTTCATTCCATGAAGTTGAGTTTGCAACTCAATTGGAGAAATAAGTAGTAGACAAAGAGCCAGAGGCCGAAGAAGTTGAAACTAGAGAAACTGTAACAAAAGAAGGAAAGGACACCATAGAGAACATCAATTGTGTTGATGTGATTAACAAAGAGGAATTACTCCTAAAGAATGGTGGAAGAAATTGTTTTACAGATATACAGAATTTGGTTGACAGTTCGAGTGATGATGATGGTGAACTTTCAAATTTAGTTCGTAGTAATCTCAGCATGACAGAGATAACTGACAAAACTATAAGTGCAGACGGTGAACTAGTTCAAGACTTATTCAAAATTTGGAAACTATGAAAATGGATATTCAAGTTTCCGCATGGATTTCACGAGTCTATATTTCCAGAATAGAGGATGATGAAGTATGGAAAGTCAAGAATCATGTTTAATAATTCTCTAAATATATTATTTTACAAAGTTAATGCTAGACTACATGATGAAGTTATTCCTTTGAAGGACCAACAAAAAAACAGAGTTTGGAATCCTGGAGGTAGCAAGTCATTCAGACTTGTGGCTGTCACATTACTATAGAAACGTGATAGACCTCCTAGACAGGAGTCTATGAATTTTTTTCTACATCAGGAGTCTAATGCAGGAGCATCCTGCTCAGAATATTATTTTACATTTGGTTGATTTAGGAGGTGACGTTTTTAATTATTTTTAGGAATATTGTATAGAATGTGTGAGGTTTTCAGTTGTGAAATATTCTCAACTATGTGAGAATATCATGGATAATTAATATATGTAGATCTCGTAGAGATCTTAGGGATACGAGATCCTCAAATAGGAATTATTTGAGTGAATTATGGAGAAAATCATGGATTTAGTATAATCCATAATTATGTAATTATGCTATAAATGTAAGACTGTGAGGAGAGTGGAAAATAGAGTGTTAGTGTGTGTAACAGAGTTTTTATAAGATTAGAAAGAGTTAGAGAAAGCTAAGTAGTGGAGTGGATAGATGAGAGCACGAGATGTTCTGTACTTATATGTAAATATTGTTATGAATAAAGGAGTTTTGTGTTTAAAACTTGTTTTTGTGTGATCTTTTATCATATAGATTTGATTCTTTAATTGTAGGCTGAATCCTCTCTTAATTACTATGAACTGTTAATAGTCTAGTTATGTTTCAAGGTCATAGGAATATAGTTTAGTGATGGACTAAACTTGGTGGGATGAAGGATCCTTGATAAATGCGCGAAGAAATCCGGAAGAAGACCAGGATCGTCTGATCGAAGATCCAACAGATCTAATGGTGATTGTGTGTTAACAAGCGTAGCCAATAATTCTAAAAATGGACATAATCATTTATAAAACTGAGTTAATAACTCAGTTAAGCATGATCATCCGCTTGAAAAACTCAGATCAGACAGTAATCACGTCAAGAGATGCACAAGTCTTAATATAAAAAATAGACGTGATATTTTATGAAATACGTTTTGATCTAGTTGGGTTCCAGATCAATCACAGCCATTCATTATGATGAATGAGATTCGATGGATATCGCTTCCGAAACTGCGCGCAGGTTAATTTAGAATTCAAACGCGATAAAGGTTTAGACTGGAGTTTAATTTGTTTTGAGTTCCGATAAAGCGATTGAGGTCTGATAGTTTGGTAAACACGTAATTTAATTAGTTAAATTACGAATTTGTGTATCAGTGTGGCTAACAGAGGTTTTAATTTCCCGTGAATTTATTTAAAAATTCTAGATTTATCATAATTGTGCAGCTTCACCCCATCAGAATGAATGCACCATTGGCATTTAAAGAAGTTGTCAAGGACATAAATTTCAAAATATAAAGTTGTTAGTAAAAGACAAAGTTTAAGATGGCAAAATATGAAGATTCCTATATTAGATTTCAATTTATAGTACTTGAACTATCATAACATAAAGTATGTCTTAAATGTTAAAAAGAAAAACAAGTCATAAATCAATCTAGTTGCTATAGTAAATGCCACCATCCCGATTAGAATGAGGTTCATAAATTAGTGAGTACCTATTCTTGCATCCTTCCAGAAGAAAGCTCGAAACCCTGTTATGTGCATGAGCTCACGTGCATGCATATAGTAGCTCATAATATCAGAGGAGCATGTGATGGCTTAAGGGATAAAACTTCACGGGTGTAGCTATAACCATGGCTATATAGTCACCATCCCAGCCACACCAGATGGTGTAAAGGCTATTTTTAAAACTAGAAGATGGCTTTCACCCATATATTCTGCAATTCTGTATGCTATATTTTCCTAGTAACAAGTCTTTGAGGGGAGGTTTACATACTTTAGTTGATTAATTCCTACATCTAACTCGCTAATTTTCTTCTGGCTAAATATGAAAGAGAAAGACACATATAAAGAAATAAGCACTTTATAGATATAATTATTAATGCATATGGTTAAAATTGTAGTTGTCCATCAACTCCTATTATGTTAGAGGACTTATCAAATCTCTAGCTACATGATAATAACATAAACAAACTTAGTGTGTAAGAAACCAAAAATATATATACATGCAAGATCTCATTTATTATCATCATATCAGTAAAAAACATGAATAATTGTTGATATCATTATTGAGGGATCTGCAACTAAAAGATAAGAATGGCAAAATCATTGGAGATCTTGCCCTTGTTGGTTTGTTTAAAATGTGGTAGAGAAATGTCTCTTTCTCTTATGCCTCCAACATACAAACTATAGACCCAATAGGGCCCTCCCATGTATCAAAACCTTGAGGAGATTATTCTTCACTAGCTAGAGCTTGGTCGATCTCAAAGGTTGAAATTTCAACTATAGTTTACTATCGACCAGACCTTCAATCACTGGGTACGCACAAAGTATTTTCCAACTAAAAATCAATGGAAAGCAAGAAAGAAAAAAAGGTCATGGAAACAAACAACAATGAAACAGAAAGAATGGAAAGCGACCCATGATTCTATAGCTATCCTCTCGTTATGTACAACATGAGCTTGTACTCTCGAGTAGGGTCAAAAGTGATGGCTAATTTGATATCTTTCAAGATTAGTTCTTCCCCATCCCCAATAATATCAACATAAATCAGCTTTCTGTTATGGGAAAATTAACAATTAAGCATGTGCAAGCTACTAAATGTACAAAGAGGGCAATGTGAGGAGAACAACCACAAGACAACAACGTTGCAAAGTCTCCAAGGTGACAAAATGTCATAGTCAAAAGGGGCATGCATGACTCGGGAGTTTTTTGTAATCAGAACAACCTCACCATGGGGAAAAGGTAGTGTATTGATAGAGATGCCAACAATTGAGAAAACTACACCTGTCAAGAATCATAGTTTGATTTATGGTAAATAGAATGATGACTTATGAATATATTCTTGTTTCTTTGTATTGTCTTATGTAGAAATTTTGTCCAATAAATATGTGTACTCCGAAGGACATGGTCATTAGAGCATATGTGACTAGAATTTTACTTGAATTTTATTTTCATTGTCAAATAAATAGATATGATGTCTTTATTGTAGAAATCCCCACTTTTAGATCACCTGATAATGCAATATACTAAAGAAAACTAAAGAAAATAATTAATCTACTTCTACAACCAATTTAGTGGAAGCTTAATCGAACATGAGAAACATCAATAAGAACACATATAACTGATAAGAGGGAATCAAGCGCACATAACAAAGATATAACTTGGGGAAAGCCTCAGCCTAAAACCCCAACTCTTTACTATCATACAAGTGGAAATATAGCTAGTATTACAAAAAGAATAAGCTCAAAAGCTATCCTTCTCTCTTTGCAATACCTCTGCTGCTCATAGACAATCAAAGGCCTGTATCTAACCTTCTCCTCTTCCCTCCAAGCCTCATTTTTCTTTGCGCAATTTTTCTTGGAGTCTAGTGAAGCCACATGTGTGAATTGGCATCTTCATGCACTCACTAACCTATGATCTAACTGGGTAGTCCTTAAGGAGATAAATTCTCATCATGTATGAGCTTCCTTTATAGGTAAAATATTCATCCAACTGATAGTACACTATCCCTTCTTTGATCTCAACTAGGTCGCTGTCTGAACTGACATGCATGAGTTATTCATGAGAGAATATCCAGTTATCTGAAGTGCAGCAGTTATATGAAAGCATGCATTAACTAACTGAACTTACTTAATTTAAACAAATTGTTTAAATCAATTATAATTGGACTTGACTCAATTAACTGAGCCAACTAATTACTACTCAAATTAGAACTCATCCTTATCTCTTTAACTAATGGATAAATTCCTCAATTAATAGATAAATTGTTGCATGTCCTCACATAGACTTCATGTTTGATTTTTCACAACTAATTAACTCATGGAGAATTAATTAATTTATTTTCAAACAGTTTTTAAGTTCAAATTTGAATCTTACTTCCTATTTTTAGTCCAGGGACTGACTAAAATAGGAATACAACCAGAACTGCTAAAAATAGAATGCTATTTTTAGCACTTCCATTTTTCATTCCCTGTTGCTCAATCCAGCGCTGATACCCAACTTCTATTTATAGTAGTGATATTTTTAGCACTTATATTTTTAGCAATTTCTTGTTGCCATTTTCAACATTTAGAATTTCCAATTCCTTCGATGCATCTTCTAAGTTTCTTTCTATTTGCTTGTCACTACAATAAAAGAAAATCAAGGAAGACATGTCCACCACATCGTGTATTATTTCACAAGGAAAATTATAACAAACGAGAGTATGATGTGCCAGTTTTGATGGATTTTATGCTAGGAAAGACCCTTGCTATTGTTGTTAATATCTGGAAAAAATCCCACTACAATGGCCTCACATTCTTAATTATTTGTGCTCAGGTTGATGCTGAAGAACATTGTACACAATTTCAAGGAAATAACTTAGTTCCATTGAGCCTACCAATGATGGTTGCTAAAGATTTCAGTAATAATGATTTGTTAAGAGAATTAGGGTAGAACTATAGGTATGCACATCAATGTTAGTCATATAAGTACAATATGTAAAATTAACTATAGTAATCTTAGAATGCAGTCCCTTGAAAATGGAATGCTAATACCTTCATGATTCTGAATGCACATATGTAGCTCTATGTAAATGAATGAACCAAAGCAAAGAGATCATGCTACTTGTGGTAGTTTAGGAACTTGTATTATGAAGGAAATGATAGAGATTATTTTCTACTTCTTTTAGTTTGCATGGCTAAATTTTTTGTAGCGCATATCCTTGTCTCTAATTCATGGAAACTTGTCTTTAGTTGTATTTTTTAAATTGAAAGATGATTCTTTTCCCTTGCAAATCATTTTGGTGACTTGGTCAAGTTCCAATGAAGAGATCATACTTCTATGATTATATCTAGTCAATTATTCTGCATTTTTATGTTGATTTTCACGTTTAACGAGGTTGAAGGGGAAAACAAAATCTGAAAAGCTACGCAGGTAAGATAGGCATATATATTTTGTATGTATTTTTCTTGTTTTGATGATTTGATATGTAGGTTGTTTTTGTTGTAGATTATGTTATCTGTAGCCCAAAGAGTACTTAGGTTCACTGAGAGGTAGCATCACATGATTTTCAGGGGTTAAATGTCTTAACACATTTCACAGATTTGTCAAAGTGGATATGCCACTATTATAATAGTTGTGATTATCTTGGACATCACAAAGATGACAACTATGATCGAAAGAGGGCCTCAAGGCACAACACAAGGTATGGCACTGAAGTTGCTAAGGGTGTTAATTCTAGACTAAGGAAAGATACGATCACATCCACCTGGGGTTATGCACCCTGAAGCCAACTTATAAATTGGCAAGGCTCTAGCAAAAGACATTCATGTATGGTTGTAAGACACCCTTACTGATATCTAAGTATCTCGGAACCTATTTCTTGCAATTCTCGAACCTCAAACACAAAAAATATTCATGAGTATTGCTTGAGTTAGAAAATGAGTATAAATGAATGAATTTTGCAATCATTTAAGGCATATGTCATAAAATGTTTCTAACAAGAAATTGTTGATAAGTGTCCACAAGCAATTGACTTTTTTCTAGAAACTAGTATAATTGCACAGAATCCTTGCCCATTTGTTAATATTAAATAAAAAAAGAATAATAAATTTTATGCCAATCGGTCCCAATAACAAGTTGCATGCCACATTATTTGACCCGGGTGGGATAGTTCAATTTTGACCAGTTGGTTAAAATAAGTAATTCACACAAATTGGAGAATTAATTTTGGTAAGTGTTTGAAATTGAGTTTACTTGGAATCAGTAGGTCCCGCAACAACTTAAGCAGTAGGTCTAGTTCCAAGTGAAATTGATCCAGATCTAGTAAATGATCTAGTGGCTTACTCATCAACAAAGGTAGCAGATCCAAATCCAAGTAACCCTGGGTGGTATATAATTGAAACAATTGATTTTGGGGTTTATAGAGATCATATAGTTCCTCCCCTATAAGTAGATATCTTAACAACTATGAACAAGTTGTAATTTCAGTTTGATAGCCATAGAAAGGAGTTTTAGTTGACTGAGTGAAAAATGGGGCACCATCACCCATAGCACCTGATAGAACATGCCACCATTATAAGCACCCTTAGTTTGATATTACATTTAACTAGCTATAACCTCCTACCCATTCCCATGCCCAAAAATATGATCCTAAGTATATTTCCTGAAGGTGCGAGAGGTGAGGATATTTTCCTCCTTCCTGAAAGTGGAACAAGAATTTTGGGTTTAAGAAGGTGCGGGATGACGTGTTCACTGAAATGTGTTCAACAAGAGAACACTGAAATGAAATAATACTACAAAGGCCCCATAATTCAATGCAAGGAATAACAAACCACTAAAACAAAAAAAAAAATAAGAAAATGAAAAAAGAGAGCACGAGAGGGAAAAATATGTGACCGTGGATAATGTGAAGGGGAATCAAATTCCATTAAACAAAATGTTGAGTCTTTTCTTTTGTTTAATGGGAGGTATTTCTGACTATAAATAATTATTAATTGTATCAAAATTTTTAGGTCTTTGTGTCACCGAATATTATTTGAAGGGATTTTGGTTGATTTTATATCAAAAGTGAATTATCGTGATATCAAAAAGAACTTTGTGTGGTTAAAAAGTGCATAAAAGTAGTAATATCATGGTAATGATCAATCATCATTTGCAATTAAATATTTGGTTTAATAAGGATAACTAATTTATGGAGATTTTTTTATGATGTCCAATACAGGGAGTCAACATGGGAGAAGTATTACTTTGGCTCTCACATGTTTTAGAAGATTGATATACCTTTGTCCATAAACATTAGGGGTGGAAAATAACATAGGTTCTAGAGCTAAGTTTGTTCCAACTTAGTTATATCATGAACCAAAAATTGGTGTTGACCTCATGGATATGATAGAAATTTGGTGGATTGTAGGGTATACTTGTCATGAAATAAGAAGGGTAGACGTCAAAATAAGCTCTGTGTGGTAAAAAGGTATAGTGAAGTAGTATTGTCATAGGATTAATGATCATTTCCAATGAAATGCTTGTTTTAGTAAGGATAACTAATCTATGAAGTTTTTCCATGATGTTCAATAGAGGGTGTCAACATGGGAAAGGTGATAGATTGGCTCTCACATGCTTTAGAAATTGATCTCTTTGTCCATAAACATTAGAAATGGAAAAAAATCCTAGGCTCTAAAGCTAGGTTTGTTCCAAATTAGCTATATCTTGAACCACAAATTGTTGTTGACCTCATGGATATGATAGAAATTTGGTGGTTTATAGGGTAGTCTCATCATGAAACACTTTTGTCACCTGTTATCTAGTCATATTTTTTAATCCTAGTTAAATTAGTCAGTTACCTTAGTCACTTTTAGTTTATTCACTTATTATCTAGTCGTTTATTTTATCTCTAGACTAAATTAGTCATTTTTAGTTCAGTCACTTAAAATTGCTTAAATTTATTAGTAATTCACTTGAAATAATTGCGGTGATTAATTTTTTTAGTCACCTAGTCATTAATTTCATCATTTTCTACTAGTGAAACAACAGTTCAACAACCAGTTCCAAGTGCACCTCAAACACCTATTCCAATCATACCACAAACGACTGTCCAAGTTATGCCTCAAATATTGATTCAACAACCTACACATGCTATCCCTCAAGAATTTTTTTATCAATTTGGTCCTGCTTTTTAATCTACAACACAGATTCCTATTAGCCAACCTAGCATAGGGATGATTCAAACAATATATCAAGGTCAAGATTTTCAAGGCCAACCTTTTCATGTTCAATTTTTCCAAGGTCAACCTTTGCAAATTCAACCTTTACATGGGAAATACTATTTGGATCAAATGGTTCAGGGTCAAACATACTAGAGTCCACCTCTTCACAGTCAACCATACCCTGGTCATACTTTTCAAATTCCATCCCAACCGCAACTTGGTATGTCTCACCCTAGTTACAATGGAGGATTGCAAATACAAACTGCTCAAGCTATTCTAGGATATCTTGGATATCCTCCTCCAAGAGTTGGACTTAATCCTAGGGTTTATCAATATCCACAATAATACTTCAACCGCTAGTTACTATTCATTGCAAACTTAGACTCTCCAGATTTATCTCGGCTTACAAACGATCCTATCTATTTTATCCATTTTGGCCAAAAATTACTACTAAGATGCTAAGTGATATACAGAAATTTGAAGGTAAATTAGGAGAGGACCCATCAAATCACGTCATGACGTATCATCTGTGGTGTGCTTTGAATTCATTGATTGATGATTCTATCAAATTAAGCCTTTTCCAATGAACTTTAATAGGTTTCATGGAAAACTGGTACATTGAGTTACCACTTACCTCTTTCCATAATTTCAACTCCTTAGAAACAACATTTTTGACACATTTTTAGCTACCAATTCGATATGACACTAGTACTAAACTTTTGACTTAACTAAAGAATTGATATCCACCTATATTTCAGATCATATACATGAATGGAGATATAGGCATCATTCAGTCAAAGTTTCTATTCGAGACCAAATATTAGCTTAATGGTTCACTAAATCTTTACTTCCTGATATCACAAAGGATGTTGCTAAAGAGGTGTTGCAACAAAAGAGAGGGTAGTTTCTTGTTCTTAGTACCTAGACCTTGTCTATACACAATCTGGCACTTTGTACAAAAATATCCCAAATCTGCCTTGCCTGAAAATTTCAGATCAACTAGATTCAACTCCTACAGGATCTCACACTGTTGATGGTGTAATTGGTCCTATTAGCCAAAAGCCAAAAATTAAATCCTCTAAGAAGAATTGTAAAAACACTAAGACTTTGTACATACAAGATTCACCCAGTGAAATCATTTCTCCTAAAGTTACTTCCGAAATTGATGTCGTAGAATCATCTACTGGCAAGAATCAACAATCTAGAGGTAAGAAGAAGGGGAAAGGTAAAGAAAAGCAAAATTCTTCTCAAAAGTAAAAATCACCTGAAAATGAACCTTCTAATGAGAAAAAGAAACCTCGTTATCCTTATATGATTTGTAATTGTAACGACCCTCTTCCCACATCTATCCAAGTAACTAGACAACCAGGGTAAACATGTAACAAGAAGTTACTATGATATGATTTGACTCCCTATGTGTCAGTTAAGGAAGTGGAATGAATAAAAACACACCATACCAGGCCTTCTGCACCTGCTACAAGACTCTCATAATGCATCCCAATCATTCACCTAACCATCCCCCTATATCCCACTAACTTTTAGACCAATAAACCCTTGGACGCTCCCTTGATATGGACAAGGGTATGCCTGGGAGGCTCGAGAATCTCGCACAACAAGGCCTGCGTGTGTTTGGGGACTTTCCTCCTAGACCTTTGCCTATGACCCGAGGACTTTTTCCTGTTTTCAAGCCCATAATCCAAGTAACTCCCCAGAAAACCCTGTAGCTTTCAGAGTGTTATCTTCCAGGTTGTTCCCTTTGACTCCCAAGGGAATACGGCCGGGGTAACCACTAACCAGTCTTTGGATTACAGCTTCTAGCCAAACTGTAATCAGAGAGGGCTCTCTCTTTAAGGTTTGTCTCTATTTTGTGAAGATTTTAGGCTAGTTATGAGTTCAGGGTTTGGTTTATGTTTTGGTTGAGGGATATCTTTCTGTACCTAAGGTGGAAATCTTCAGATAGTTCTAATCCATTGGGCTATGGAGTCTGTGCCTACAGGTTGTTTGAAATATTGAGATGAGTTGCTGAAACTACAGGGCCTTTTAAATGCTTCATGAAACAAAATTTAAAGTGTGATTATGAGCTGTGATCAACCAGTGAAAAGCAATTAAGAATTCTCCACTAAGCTGGGGTGTAAGAATGAGATATATTGCACAGGAGCATACTTGAATTCCTGAAACAACAATCACTATGAAAGATATAGTTTGGGGTGCAGCAGTTAAGAATTACACCTTATGACTATAACTGAAGAAAAACATTTGTAATAGCATAGATTGAGTTCAGGGTAATCTGTGATTAAATCCTAGAACTATTCTTTTTCCTTGCCATTAACTGTGAAACATAGAACATGAATGAGCTATGAAAGGATGACAAAAACACATAACGAAGAGTTTTAAGAAAACTTATTGAACCATGAAATACACAGGAATCCTGTAACATTCAGCAAAAACAGCACAATGCCTCAGGTAACGCAGAGCTTTGGAAATTCCATCAGCTTTGTATTAATTCTCTGAAAATTTACAGCATAAGAAGTCTAGAAGAGAAATCAACAACCCCTGCAAACTTATGTGAGGGGGGTATTTATACAAACGGTCATACAAAATATCTGAGGCGTTGAGTCATCTGAGAAATAAATATGTTCACCAACTTGTACAGAACAACAGATAAGAAGTTATTACAGCTTTGAATACAACATAAATTCTCTTCAATTCTGTCAGAAGACTTTTTGACCTTTGGAGGCCACTGAGTCGGTTGAATGTTCTGTTATAAATGCTGGATGACGTGTCTTTGTGGCTATGTCCTCTTGTATCTTTTCGGCCCTGTCACCTATGATTTTCAGTGCTACTTTAGTGGCAGAATAGTTTTGCTGAGTTGGCTCAACCCATTCTTCTCCATGCATGCTGATTTTGTCAAAATTTTCCTGTGCCTGATAACTTATATTTTTTGATGAAAAAAACTTAGTGAATGGCTTCTTGTCTATAATATCATCTGTATCGCCTTAGTCCACCATTCCTGTGTGGGCAATTGATGTCTCAAAATTACCTCTAAAGTCTCATCTGCCTCTGTGTATTTGTAGAAGTTTGGAGGCACTTCAAACAGATGTTTAATTTCATTCATTATAAAGAATAAGTTCTCTACCCTGTTGTAGAGACTTTGTCCTGTTGCTGGTCCTATTTATTCTGAGGTACTGGGCCTTTCAGTGATCTGATTAGTAGCGAATGTATTGACCCTCTTGGCATAATGCTCATGTGAAAGTAGTCTCCCTGCGTTGTTCAGTAAGCTAGGAAGACCTTTGCCCTGTAGTGCTGTGAACTTGTCCATGAACTTATTTACCTCTATCTGCATGTCCTCGCTTCTTCTTTCTAGCGTTTGTACCAGGCTTCTCAGTGTAAGGACCCTCTTTATCAGCTGGATGGTCTCAGTTCTGCTTGTGATTCCCATTGTCGCCAGCTGAGCACTTGTTCTATTATTAAGCACATTGATCATTCTGTTGGCAACCTCAGGCATATTGCCTAGAGATGCCCTTGCTCTCTGGATTTCCCTCTGTGCTTTCCCTATGAGCTCTATCTGCTCATGAGTGGTTTCAATGTATTTCCATTGATTAGTGATTGATTGGCCAATGTTGGCCCATAAAACTGTCTTAAGCTCAGCTGTCACTTTGTCAAGTGTGAGCTCCTTCTCCAACTCCTTTATCTTATCCTTAAGGACCTTTATTTCCCTGCCCTTTTCTGCTACAGTCTGCTTGGATTTATCATATCTTTCATTGAGCTTGGCTAGACTCTCCCTGACCTCGTTTAGCTCTTCCATTTGGGCTTTGAGGGCTTGGATTTCATTCTTGAGCTTCTGCATATCCAGGCTTGGAGCCTGCTCTGTTGTTGGTGCAGTTGTTGATGTAGATGGTGCTGTCTGTTCAGTAGGAGGAGCTGTAGTCTGAGGAGGTTCCTCCAGGTTAATTATTTCTGGAGGAGGCTGAGATGTTTGTCCTCCTTCTTTTTGTTGTAATGCTGCCTGCAGTGCAGCCTGTGCAGCCTCTGATTCTCCCAATTTTTCTTGTGTTTGGATCAGCTATTTGTATAGGGACACCAGCATAGCTGATGCATCTTGGTCCTGTCTCAGCTGGGCAACTTCTCCAGTTTGTGGGTGAATGGTTGCTGGGACTTTCACCATTTTTCTTAATGCTGCCATATCTGCATCTCTCAATTTCAACAATGCCTGCACAGCCTTGATGTCCTTGGGATCATGCCCAAGTTCTATGATTATCTCCTCCAAGGCATTGATTCTGTTGTCCTTTCCTTGAGAGGATGCTCTCTCCAACTCAAGTTGGGAAGCTGTATTATTTAGGCTATTTTCTAGCCTGTAGTTCTCCAAGGTCTTATATGCCAAGGAGGCATACACCATCTCACCCGTTTGCTTATGCAATTCCATTTTGTCCATTGGGTGGATGTCCTTGGCAAGGACCTCAAGGTTGGTCCTTATGTAATCTGCAGCTGACTGTGGCTGTAACAATGCTAGCATAAAATGGCTCATGATCATCTTGCCCTCCTGGACATCAAATGCAAACATTAGTCTTTGCTAGTTAGTGGGAGCCATTTTCAACAAATGATTATATAGTTGTACTCTTATGGGCTCATTCCTCTTCTTTATGTCAATGAACTGCTGCTTGATGCCCACCTCAGCTCCTCTTTGCTGGCTTGAGGAGCTGACTTCTCCTCCCACTGTCCTCTCTTGTTCCTGTTGGAAGGAACTTGCAGATGCCTCCATGCTAGGTGGGCCCATGCCCAAAGACTGCCCTATTGGCATTTCCTCCTCAGAAAGGGGATTCATTCTATGTCTTTTCTCCCCATGACTTGTTGATGTTGTGAGGGGAGTCTCTCTGTCCCTCTTTCTGCTTATATCTTCTTTTTGTGGGGTTTGAAGGACTGAGGCCTCCACTGTTGTCTCCTGCCTAGGAGGCAGGGTGTCCTGAGCTTATTGCCCGGTGGATTCTGGGGCCTGTGATGTATTTTCTTGTTGCCCCTCTTGTTGCTGCTGTACCTGTTGCTGTTGCTGCATTTCCTGCTGTTGTACCTCTTCATGCTGCATTTCTTCATGAGGTGGCTGCTCTGGTTCCATCTCTTTCTCTTTGCCTTTGCTAAAGGTTTGATCAGTAGCTTTGGCTGTTTGCTGCTGTGCTGTGGAGGATGAGGCAGTTGCTCCCACTTGAGTGCCTGGAAGAGAAAATACCTGTGCACAAAGCTCTAAGTCGGCCATATTTTGGATATTTTTAACTGCCCTTTGATTTAAATCTTCTTGTGTGGCAGCCTCCTCTAAGGTTCCTCTCTTCCACTTAATTTGATTCGCATACTTTTCTATGTGAGGCAACCTTACATGGTCATAACTGGACAGCCTATATTTGACCCTTCTTAAAGTTATGAAGTGATTGGGGTCATAAGGTTTCGAAAGGAAACTGGTCTGTAGGCCAAGGGATTCTAGCATTTTGTCTGCTTCTTGCAAACCTTCCTCCCTTTTGTTGTAAATGAAGTGGCCTAATTGGTTTCTTACTTTGAGCTGTGCTTTCTTTCCTTTCCCTGAAAAATGTAGTATATCAGCATTCCCAAACTGCCTGAAATATTCAAGGGCAAATAATCTCATGGGCACATATCTGGGCAATATGTATGGGGGCAACTCACACCCATATATTCTGATGACTGTGTGGTGTTGGTTATAGTACCAATCCCCAATGCTGTATGCCTTGGATAGCTGAAGAATCCTCTGCATCTCATCAGTTAGTCTAGGAGGAGGTGAGCTAATAAGCAGAGACATTGTTGGGTGGATGAAGAGGTCTATAAATTCACAATAAGTATATGGAGAACAAGATCTGCAGTGGAAGGCAGAGGACCAATAAACCACTGACCTTGGATTTCCTTGTGCATCCACTCTCTTCATAGCAAAGTGAAACTTCTCATGTTGATAATACAAAATCAAGTGGTAGATGTAAGAGGTGTATCTGAACACCCTTTCTCTTGCCAAGTTCATTAATTGCTCATGTATTTTGTCAGATATGTAGGTGGCATAGTCATAGCAGATTGGAGACTTGCCAGGGGAAAACATGAGCATCATCACAAGCACAGTTTCATCAACAAAATCAATTGAATTATACCCCAAAATGGGACTGATCATGTCTACAAGGTCCCTGCCCAATTGGTTGAGGTAAACATGAGAAATGGGAGGGTATTTCATAGTTTCAGAGTCAATGTATAATTGATTTAGTTTGGTGACCTGAGCATCTGTCAATTTAGCTCCTTGCTTTATCAGATCAACCAGTGATAAAGGGACTAATTTCTTCTCAGTTTTGAAGTGCAGCATCTCTCTGATGGCTTGAGGGGTGACATAGAAAATAATTGAGCCTGAGGGGTCAATCACAGCCCTCTGAGTGGCGTTGTAGCATTCAGCACATAGGTGGATTAGGTCAGGAAACTGGTTTACCTGAGGGAGCTTGAAGAGAGGGAGGAAAGAATCCCAAATGCCCAACACATCTGTTCCAGCCTCATGTTTAATCTTCCATTCGTTTAACAAGTGGATGTGGTACTTGCTGTGCATTAGCATTTCTTCTGATATCTGATAATCCAGGTCTGCTAATGGTTGCCATTCCAATTGTCTTTGAGGAGAATTTAAAGGAGAAATGTTCAAGGCTACAGGAGCTACTGGAGCATCCATGGTTACTTTAAAGCTCTGTTTGTATGTAAACTGGTGTTACTGTGTAGAGCAACACAAAAGAGTAATTCTTGAAAAGAGAGGTGATTTACTGAGGAACAGAGGATAAAATGGGGATGGCAGCAATTGAAATACTGCACAAGCGCTGATAGGGTGAATGCTTGGCCTTAAAAAACTCTTTTTTCACAGCAAATTGGTGCAGTTTGGGTTCCCCGTTCACGATTGCGCGAACAGAATGGAGGTTTGTGAAAACTCGGGTAAACAAGGCTTAGCAGGTGAATTTCGACCTTACAGTTGCAAATGGAGACTAGTCACAGAGGTTTTGCCAGTAAATTATGTGTTTTCTCAGTGTTTTACGTTATCCTTGGAGAATTATGGACAAACTTAGGCGCAGGGAGGATAATTCAGATAAATACCTGGTACACTGCGGCAATGGTGACAAATGCAGGTGGGTTTGGCGCGCACACGGTCTCCAGGTCGAATTCAGCAGATTGGTGAGAGCTTGGACATAAAATGCATGCAGAAGAAACAACAGTCGTTTTTGCAAAAAGTGCAAAAAACACGGTTTTTTGGCCAAAATATGGATTTTTTGGAACATTGGCGCTTTTTTTTGGATGACGTCAGCATGACGTCATCAGGTGGGGTCAAGGTCGGATGACGTCAGCATGACGTCATCAGGTGACGTGGCGGCTTAAGAGTGGTCCACGGGGATGGTGAGGTGGCGGACAGGTCGGAGCAATGGCGGACGGGGGTGCTGACGCGGCGATGACGTAGCAGTGACGCTGGCATAGCGGGTTAACGGAAACCGGAAGCGGTAAGCGGTTTGATATCGCACCGCCCTCTATACGGAAGCTGAATTGTCAGAGGGGGCTCCGATACGATGTGGGGGTGACGCGTGGCAGAGGCCTGACGTCACCCTCTGACAAATTTCGGAAGGTAAGTTACGGACGTCGGGGCCGGTCCGAAATGCATGAGGGCCGTCGGATGAAAAGGGCCCGATCCGACGGTCGACGGATCGTTAAGCTGCCAGGTCGATACGGATATTGGCGGGGAATAAAATAATATTTTCTTTGGTAAATGCGCCCGGCGGGGACCTTAGAACTTTGGCGGATTTGCATGATTTTTCAATGTATTTTGTAAAAACGCGCATAGCGCCCAGAACTTAGGATAAAGGGAAAAAGTGGGTTTTTATGTATTTTGCAAATGAGCGGGTTAGGGGTGAAAATGGGTTTATTTACAAGGTCTTTTAGCAAATGAAAGGGTTGAGGGTTTAGATAACTTTTGAAGGGGGAAAAGAGGTAGGGTTTGGGTTCTTAAATTGACCGGATGTCAATTTAATCCCAGACAGTGAACATATGGCTATAATGCCAAGGGGAAGGGATATTTATAGAATGCTTGGGGTTTATACACCATAGTGTTTATAATAATAGGGAAAGGGTAACATAGGGGATTTAGATAATAAGAAGTTAGGGGTTAATATGAATGGAAGAGGTGAATGAGGAGTGATATCACTAAGTTTATATAAAAACAACTTAGCTTAGGGAGTAGATCAAAATGAAAAGAATTCTAGACAAGAAATGTGGCTTTTAAAGGAATAAGAACCAACATAAAACCTTAAACTCTTTCATGAATACAACTGATGAAGGGATGTTAGTGATGAATGTGAAAGGGGAGAAAAGGGAGTTAGTCATGCTCCTTTGCTTTGCTGCAACATGATGGAGAAGAGGAGCTTCTCTATCCACTGATGTTCCTTTCTGCTAGACCAGCAGAACTCATTTGAGAGTAACAACATTTCTGCAACCCCATCTGCCTACCCATCTACTTGCCTAGCATTTTTTGTTTCTTCAAGGAGGGTGCACTTAGACTTGCAGACCCTTATGTGCCTTTTCTTTTCTTTTGGCTTTTTCTTTTGACTTTCTATCTAAAGCTACCCTTATTGCTTCCAAGGTCCCAGATTAAGCAGCTGGGAACCTTACTTCTCTACCTAGCTACTGGTCTGCCAAGATTAAACAGTTTGGACAGACTTCTTTCTCTATTCTACAACAGAAAATTGAAACATGGCATGATCCAGATTAGGTTGTTGGACCATCCATCAAATTGAGACAAGATCAAGCGTATGTACACACCTTGTCTTCTCATGGAAATATGGGATCTTTGGATCACCAAAGCAGAGCATATTTGGAACTTTTATCTATCAATCATGAAATATGAAACCTATTGGCATAGGTAGCTAACACAGAGTCCATAAATTACATGTTGACAAGACTTACAATCAAAACTGACTCTGGGACTAGGCCTCACCATCCCCAAATGGGACTAACATTTTCTCAAACATTTGGAACCAATGTAATCTAGAGGAAATGAATAGAAGGCAAAGAATAAATGATTGATAACTCATATGAGACTTAACAAGAAGGATCACCATCATCTTCCTTTAATTGTTGTGACATCAATTAGGTCTTGCATCCATTATCCTTTCAATTACAAGTAAATACAAGAAATAGTCATGACAATAACCAATCATATAATTATGCTTATAACCAATATTAAACCATGTAAATAACCTTGAGATAAAAAATATTAAGGCCACATAATAACAAGAACAAAACCAGTAGAGCTTACTTTTATTAAACATAGGCAAGAGTCGATTAGGTTCAGGACTTCCACGTACCACCCGACCATAGAAATGGCTGAACCAAAATTTTCTTTCAGCCAGTCATCCCTGTGCCATATTCCAAGCATGAATGTGGGATATCATATATAAACCAATCCAAAAACAATTAAGGGAATCTAGAGGTTAAACCACCTCCACCCTCACCAAACTATGATCCCACCAAAACCAACACTGAGATCACAAAACCAAACCGAGCTAGGAATTCCTCCAGAATCCATCACTATCCTTGAGGAATTTTCCATCTCCTTGTCTCTTAGGCTTTACCAGAATCCACACCATATCACTAGGCCCTAAAATGAGACACTAGTCTCTCATGATTTACCGCAATCCACACCGAATCACTAGGACCACCGAGACTCCACCCTTAGGTTTTGTCCTATATTCCACAAAAACTAGTAAAGGGATTCCTAGGCCTTTGGGGGTTTTCCTGAGACCTCCTCCCCCTAGATTTTGAAACCATCCAACAATTCCAAAGCTCAAAATTGAGAAAAGAATCCCATCTTACCATGGCTATCCAGAAAAAGGAAAGATAAGACCGGAAACCACTGTTTTAACCCAAAAAAACCATGCCACTGACAACAAGAGAACCATATACCAATATGCAAAACCATGCACGTCAAAACTAGCTAGGAAACCACACATGTAATATGTTACCTACAAGTATTCTTGCTGAAGCTTCTTGATCTTACTACTCCTTACTTGATCTTTTCTTTGCTTTCTTTTCCATGTCCTTCCTTTTCTTGCCTTTCCTTTCCTTGCTTCAAAGCTATAAATATCAAAGAAACTCTAAGTGTACAAGAGTGAGAGAGAGAGAGAGAAGGAGATAGAATAATGAGAGAGCTCCAAAATTTAACTGGCCAAAAGGTTACAAATTGATCCTCAGAATCCTTTTTACCAATGAGGCCTCTATTTTCTTATTTTTCCATTATTTTCCTTCAATTTCCTCCTCACACGCAACCTGTGACCTTTCACGTTCCTTTTCTCGTATTTTCCTTTATTTTCATAAATAAATGTGTCAAAAATACATTTTTTCCTTTTTTAATGCCTTAGCCATTGCCTTTATGAATTTCCATTAGCCATAAACAAATCCATTGATGCTCATTAGGATATATTTTCCCAACATTCAGCTTGGAATGTGTCCCTTAACCATGGTCTTATTTTTCCTTTATTAACTTTTATTACATGAACTTTTCGGGTTGTTACAGACCCCTTGCCCTTGGGGAACACCATCCTCACTGTTAAACCACAGAAAGACCTCAAAAAAACCATTTAAAATCAAACATACTTCCCATGGAGCTTTATAACTTAGCTCATTGCAATATTTACAATGAATGGCCTGCTCAAAAGAAAAACATCATGACAACATGACAAGATAGAAACCATACTACTTATTGGAGATTTATAAATCAGCTCACGGAGGTATTTACATCCATATACATATGTATATATACCAAAACATCAACAAAGATATTCCAAACATCATACCAAAATTGCTTTTCCTCAATAGACAAACAAAGAAGGATACATGGTACGCAACTGATCCATCATCTCCCATGTAGCTTCTTTGGGCTCAAAGTGATTCCACTACACTTGAAATTTCTCTATGGCTCTAATCTTGAGCATGAGTTTCTTCCACTGCAATATGAATTGAGGCTCCGACTGAAATTATCCTTCTTGCTCCACCTATAATACAGACCAATCAATAACATGATCAACATCCTTTATATACCTTTTAAGCATTGAAACATCGAAAACATCATGTAATTTCATTGTTGGAGGCCACTAGTCCAATCCTCTCAAGGATCTCAAAAGCCCTGCAATGTCATGGTGCCAACTTGGTACATGATCCAACACTTAATGAGCTCTTCTTGTGCTTGATTCGCAAATACACATTCTCCCCAAACTGAAACTCTTTGAATGTCATTTGTTGATTTGCATAAAAAAAAATTTTATCCTGTGTTGCCTTTATATTCTTCTTTATAACTTGCATTTCTTGTTCCATGTCTTCCAACATATATGGTTCAATAAGTATTGTGTTCACTAGATCACTCTAGCTGATGGGAGTATTACAACTCCACCCATATAGTGCCTCGAAAGAACTCATCATCAATGACTCCTAATAACCATTGCTGTATGAAAAATTAACCAGTGGAAGATACTCCTCCCATGTTCTCTATTGGTGCATCATGTACATCCTCAACATATCCTCCAAGATCCAGTTGACCCTCTCTGTTTGTCCATCTATCTGTGGATGATAGGTTGCACTGGAGGAAAACTTTGTACCAAAACCTGTAAATATATACTTCCAAAACTTGGAAGTGAATTTCATATCCATGTCTAACAAATTTTCTTTACAACACCATGTAGTCTTATGATATCCCTGATGAAAACCTGTGCCACCTCACTAGCTAAACATGTAGTCTTCACTAGAATGAAGTGAGCTACCTTACTCAACCTGTCGATCATGACCATAATAGAATTATGTTGTCTCATTGTCCTTAGAAGACATGTAATGAAATCCATGGAAATGATCTCCCATTTCCATTCTAGAATTAGAATAGGTTGTAGTAGACCACCTGGATGCCTACACTTTGTCTTCACTTGCTAAAAATCCAAGCACCTAGCCACAAACTTTTGTATGTCTCTCTTCAAATTCCACCAATAATAGAACTTCTTCACTGTTGTCAACGTATTTTGATATCCTGGGTGACCTAAATATGGCTTAATGTGAAACTCCCTCAGGATAAGCTTCTTAAGCTCACTACAATCTGGCACATAGATCTTGTCTTAGAATCTCACCAAACCATCTACCATGAGACAATAGTTTGCATCCAAATCCCCTATACATGTACCTATGCTTGTACTTGCACCTGTACCTATACCTGTATTTGTACCTATATCTATACTTGTACCTATACCTATACCTATACCTATACCTATCCTTGTACATATACTTTAATGTAACCTATGCATAATCTCCATACACCTATAATCTCATTGTCCTGCTTGCAAGATCCTATCCTATAACTTTGTCTCATAAGAGCTTATAGATGTTATATGATTAACCTGTACCTTCTTTCTAAGAGCATCTACAACCCAGTTCTCATTTCCCTTAATGTATTTGATCTCAGAGTCAAACTCACTAAGGGTAGCCAACCATCTAGCTTGCCTGGAATTTAGATTTGGTTGGTCAAATAAATATCTCAACCCACTATGATCGCTCATCAATACAAATCTCCTGCCAAGAAGATAACGCCTCCACATCTTCAAGATGTGAATAATAGTTGTCAACTCAAGGTCATGATTCACGTAGTTGTGCTCATGCTCATTCAACTTCCTGGACTCATAGCACACCACCTATCCCTCCTGCATAAGGATTCCACCAAGTCCTCTTTTACATGCATTTGTAAACAATACAAACTCTTTATCCGGATCTACAATCTTAAGGACTGGTGCATTGGTCAACAATTGTTTCAGCTCCTCAAAAATTGTAACACATTCTTCTATCCATTCAACCTTCTTACCTTTCCTCTGCAAGGATGTCATAGGATATGCATTGTGTGAGAAGTTCTTGATGAACCTCCCGTAGTAACCCACCAATCCCATGAATGATATCACCTCATCCATATTCTTAGGAGTTTCAAACTCGATGATGGCCCTTATATTTTCTGGATCTATAGCTATGCCTTTCTTGGAAACAATGTGTCCCAAGTAATGCACCTCTGTCTAAAATAAGTTGTAGTTGTTAAGCTTGGCATACAACTAATGCTCTCTTAGCAATCTCAACATTGTTGCTAAATGTTTAGCATGCTCTTCTTCATTCTTGGAGTATATCAAGATGTCATCATTGAATACAATAACAAACTTGTCGAATAAGGACGCAACACACTATTCATCAAACACATAAATGTAGTTGCAGAATTAGTCAAACCGAATGGAACTACAACAAACTCATAATGCCCATACCTAGTCCTGAAGGTAGTCTTGTAGATATCCTCTTCCTTGATGCGTATTTGATGGTATCCTGATCTCAAGTCAATCTTAGAGAAAAATGTTTCTCCCTTCAACTGATAAAACAAATCATCAATCTTCAGCAATGGGTACCTATTCTTGTCACCTTATGCAACTTCCTGTAATCAATGCACAATCTGAGAGTCCCATATTTTTTCTTTACAAAAAACACTGGTGCACCCCAAGGTGATACACTTGGCCTAATGTATACCTTGTCAAGCATATCCTTTAACTGCAATTTCAACTCTACTATATTTGGGGTACTCATCCTATAAGGTGTCTTTGATGATAGTGTTACCCTTGGCACCAACTCAATAGAGAAATCTACTTCCATGTGAGGAGGAAATATGGAATCTCTGCTAGAAACAAATCTTGATACTACTACAATACATACTACCTCTTGAATATTTCTGCATCCTATCCATATTTACCCTTATCACTAGATATATGCACTACAAACATCACACAATGTTTTATGCAACTACGCTTAGCCTACATAGTGGTATCTGTCCTCACTGATGTAGGCTTCTTCTTTCCCTGAAAAATTCTCTTTTCTCCATTATCATCTAGGCACTAAATGGCATTGTCAAAGAAATCCAGTTTGGTCATATGAAGGTACATCCAATCTGTAGTATACCTAGACATGATATTATGAGGTACAGAGGGAGGTACCCAAAAGAATAATGTAATAATGTGATAGGCCATAGTTAATAAATAAATTGGTTAACCCGCATCATGTAAGTGACCATAAGTAGTTAACAATAATGTGATAAGCCCATTGTATTAGATATATGGTATCGAGAGACTCATGGTAATGACCCATGGTAGTGTATGTATGAAGCATATATAGAGGCAAAGACTCCCCATGGAGATATGTGAATGATTATTGTATTGGAAAACATATGGCTTGTGGAGTGTTCTCCTTCCTTAAGGAGTGATTGTATGGTGTTACCCTACCTTAAGGATTTTGATTAATAAAGAGAAGCATTTACATATTCAGATATTTTTATTTCTCGTCATATTTCTATTTTCATATATTACGGTCTTCCAGTAGACACGGGTGAGATAGATATTTTGTGAGAGATGGTAGGTTGTTGGACACTCCAGATAGGAGGGGCGATGATTACAAGTACTATTCTAGTTCTAGTTCTGATAGACATCATGATTTTCATTGCTATCATCCTTACAGGAGGAATAATAAGGGATACTTTCCGCCTGAATTCAAGAAAGAAAAACCATCTACTTTTGATGGATATGTGAAGAAGCCAGAAGATGTAGAGGCTTGGATACTTTGATGAAAAAATTCGTTAAGTTGCATGAGTACACAGATAACATGAATTCCATAATAGCTATCTTCAATTTGAAAGGTATAGTAGACATATGGTAGGAAGATGTTAAGCGGGTCAAAGTTATCAAGACAAATGACTTGAGTTGATGGGAATTCAAGAGGATTTTTAGGAAGAAGTACTTGTCATAAAGGTACTATGACAATAAGGCTAAATAGTTCTATGAGCTAAAGATTGGATCAATGACAGATGAAGAGTACACAACCAAGTGTTTTGAGTTATTGAGGTATGTATCATATCTTATTGATGAGAAGGCTAAAGTTCAAAGATTTGTTTGTGGTTTTCCATTAGCATTTAGAGATCAGATTGAGTGTGATGAGCCTTGGTCACTTGAGGAAGTCATTGGGAAACTGAAGCATCTCTATGAACAATCAAAGCGTAAGAATGAATCTCACCATGGATGGAAGGGAAAATACAAAGGTATAGGTAGAAGGTAGCCTAAGAGAAAAAGGCCTCAGAATGCAGATGGGAAAGAAAATTTGGCACCACAAAAGAGATTTAATGCAACTAGACAGGGACATGAGTCACAAGAACAACAACAACATAGAGGCGAGGGCACTGGTCGGTTGGAGTGTTGGACATGTGGTGAGCACCTTAGGAAAGATTGTCCGCAACATCATGGTGGAAGGCTTAAGATATACAATGCACAAAAGGCGCAGATTGTTGGGGATGTCGGTTAGAGTATTCCACGTATCTATGCAACAGTTGATAACATGCATGCAAAACACTAGGCATTTATCATTGAGATGGACGGTAAGATTTGTGATCAATTATTTCTATTTTGATTGATATTGGATCTAATTATAGTTATGTTAGTCGTGAATTGGTGGATAAGTGTTGTTTGAGTAAGGAATTGCATGCAAAGTCTTGGTTAGTGCAGTTGGCTATAGGCACAAAGAAGCGAGTTCGTCATTGGGTAAGAGGTTGCACATTTAACTTAAATGGTATGCCTACTGCAACACATTTGAATATATTACCTTTGGGATCATACAATATGTTGTTGGGCATGGATTGGTTGTATCTTCATAAAACCAAGGTAGACTACTATGATAAATCTATTGAGTATGTTGATGACAACGAAGAACCAAGAGTCTTACAAGGTAAGAAGAAAGCCACATCAATTAGGATGGTGATAAATATGCAAGCAAAGTGTAGCCACAAGAAAGGGTGCAAGCTATTTTCAGTACATATTTCTAGTGATAAGGGTAAGGAGGAAGAGGATGCAGATGCGTTGAATAGGTACCCAATTTTGCAGCAGTTTCAGGATGTATTTCCTAAGGACATTACAGAGTTTCCGCCTCACAGGGAGGTAAATTTTCTATTGAGTTAGTGCCAAGGGCAACTCCACAATCAAAAGCATCTTACAGGATGAGCACACCTAAGTTGGTTGAGTTAAAGCTATAGTTGAAGGAAATGTTGGACAAGGGATACATTAGGCCAAGTGTATCACCTTGGGGCGCACCGATATTGTTCGTAAAGAAGAAAGATGGTACTCTAAGATTATGAATTGACTACAGGAAGTTGAAAAAAGTGACTATCAAGAATAAGTACCCTTTGTCGAGGATTGATGACTTGTTTTATCAGTTGAAGGGACCAGTAGTGTTCTTGAAGATTGACTTGAAATTTGAATACCATCAGGTACACACCAAAGAGGAGGACATTTACAAGACTGCATTCAAGACCAGGTATGGGCATTATGAGCTTGTTGTTGTTCCATTTGGCTTAACTAATGCTCTAGCTACATGTATGTGCTTGGTGAATAGTGTGTAGCATCCATATTTGGATAAGTTTTTTATTGTGTTAGTTGATGATATACTGGTATATTCTAAAATTGAGGAAGAGCATACCGAGAATTTAATAGCAATCTTGAGGTTGTTGAGGGAGGATTAGTTGTATGCTAAGCTCAACAAGTGTAGTTTTTTTCAGAGTGAGGTACATTACTTGGGACATGTTGTCTCCAAGGAAGGCATTGTAGTAGATCCAGAGAAGATAAGGGCCATCATGGAGTGGGTAGCTCCTAAGAGTGTGGATGAGGTGAGATCTTTCATGGGTTTGGTAGGCTATTATTGGAGGTTCATCAGGAACTTCTCACAAATTTCTTATCCTATCACATCATTGCAGAGGAAAGGTAAGAAGTTTGAATGGACAGAGGAGTGTGAGGTTAGCTTTGTGAAACTTAAGCAGTTTTTGACACATGCACCAGTTCTATAGATTGCAAATCCGGACAAAGAGTTTATGGTATGCACAGATGCTTGCAAGAGAGGTCTTAGTGGAATCCTTATGCAAGATGGACAAGTGGTATGCTATGAGTATCAGAAACTAAACGAGCATGATAATAACCACCGAACACATGATCTTGAGTTAGCAGCGATCATACATGCATTGAAGATGCAGAGGCACTATCTTCTTGGCAAGAGGTTTGTACTGATGAGTGCTCATATTGGGTTGAGGTATTTGTTTGACCAACCAAATATGAATTCTAGGTAGGCTAGATGGTTGGCTACGATTAGAGAGTTTGATTTCGAGATCAAGTACATCAAAGGTAAAGAGAACAGGGTGGAAGATGCTCTCAGTAGATGGGTACAGGTACATCACTTGGCAACTATGAGCTCCTAAGGGACAGACTTACAGGATAGGATCTTGTAGGTAGGTTAGCAGGATGCTAGGTTCATGGAGATTATGCATAGGTTGCAGCAAGATGCAGGTGTAGGTACAAGTACATGTACAAGTAGTGGTACAGGTACAAGTGGCAGTACAGTTACAGGTGTACAGGGTATGGATTATTGTCTTACAGTGGATGAGTTGGTCAAGTTGCGAGACAGGATATATGTACCAAATAGAAACAAGCTCAAGAAGGTGACCTTGAGGGAAAGTCATGCGAAACTGTATTTAGGTCACCTAGGTTATCATAAGACACTCATAACGATGAAGAGATATTATTATTGGCTGAATTTGAAGAGGGATGTAGCAAAGTTTGTGGTAAGGTGTTTTGAATATCAACAAGCGAAAGAAGAGTGTAAACATACTGGTGGATTGCTACAATCGATCGTGATTCCAGAGTGGAAATGGGAGGTTATTTCCATGGATTTCATCACGGGGTTGTCGAAGATAGTGGAGAAGCATGATTCCAACATGGTTGTTTTAGACGGGTTAACAGAGGTTGCACACTTCATTCCAGTGAAGTCTACGGTCTCAGCTAGCAATGTGACACAAGTATTCATTAGAGATGTGGTAAGGCTTCATGGTGCTCCAAAGAAGATTATGTTAAATAGGGATGTGAAGTTCACTTCCAAGTTTCGGAAGGAGTTATTTGCAGGTTTGGGTATATAGTTTCCCTTCAACACAACTTATCATTTGTAGATGGATGGATAGACATAGAGGGTCAATAGGATATTGGAGGGCATGTTGAGGATGTATGTGTTGTATAAACAATGGAAGTGGGAAGAGTATCTCCCTTTGGTAGAGTTTGAATACAACAATAGTTATCAAGAGTCATTGAGGATGAGTCCTTTTGAGGCATTGTATTGGCGAAGTTGTAACACTCCCATCAGTTGGAGTGATCCAGCTAGTAGGGTATTGATTGGACCAAATATGTTGCCAGACATTGAACAACAAATCAAGGTGATAAAGAAGAATATAAAGGCAACACATGATAGGAAAAAGAGCTATGTAGATAGAAACAGGTTGTTCAAGGAGTTTTAGGTTTTGGAATAGGTGTACTTGCAAATCAAACTAAAGAAGTTATCCTTGCAGATTGGATCATGTGCTAAGTTGGAACCATGGTTTTGTGGACACTTCAATATCATTGAGAGGATTGGGCCAATAACCTATCGACTTGCACTGCCTCCGACAATGGAATTCCATGACTTTTTCTATGTATATTTTCTTAAGAAGTATGTTAAGGATGTTGATAATGTAATTGACTGGTCTGTATTGCAGGTGGAACCAGATGGAGAATTCCAACTGGAGCCTCAGTGTGTATTGCAAAAAGAGGTGCTCATGCTCCGGAACCGAGCAATCAAGCAAGTTAAATTGGAATGGAAGCACTTTGGGCTCAATGAAGCTACATGGGAAATGGTGGATTAGATGCGAGCAATGTATCCTTCCTTGTTTTCCAGTTGAGGCAAAGAAGCTTCGATATGGTGGTGTGGTATATGATTTATGGTTGGATGGTATATGCTTCATGGTGGTTTGGTATAAGCTTTGATATGGTGTTTTGGTATATGCTATATGATGTTTTGATATATGCTTAGATATGTTGTTTAGTATATGCTTTGATATATGATTTGGTATATGATTTGGTATATGTTTTTGGTATATATTTTTTGTGATGTTCCTATATGTACACATGTATATGGATGTAAATACTACCATGAGCTATGTTAGAAGGCTCCACTATGTGGTATTGGTGTCATGTCATTATGATTATGTTGTCATGTTACTATGATATCACATGGTTATGTTATCATGATGTTATGATGTCATGTGGGTTAGTACTTAGCAGAATTATCATTGTAAATACTGTAACGAGAAGCATTATAAAGCTCCACTTTGGGGTATGTTGTCATGTTGTCATGATGTTTTGTTTTGAGAAAATATTTCATTGTAAATATTGCGTCGAGCTGTGTTATTAATCTCCATGAGAAGTATGTCTCCTTTTAGGAGGTTTTTGAGGTATATGTGTGATTGAACACTGAGGATGTGTTGGCATTATGATACATATGTTGTACTTGATGGCAACCCACTCATCTCAGATGATAAATTATAGTGCAGCAAAGTTCACGCACTTTCATGAAGATAAAAGTTTCTTTCATGAAGATAAAAGTTTCTTTCATGTAGAGAAAAGTTCACGCACTTTTATGCAGAGAAAAGTTTATTTCATGTAGAGAAAAGTTCACGCACTTTTATGCAGAGAAAAGTTTAGAGAAAAGTTCACGCACTTTTATGCAGAGAAAAGTTTATTTCATGTAGAGAAAAGTTCACGCACTTTTATGCAAAGAAAAGTTTAGAGAAAAGCTCACGCACTTTTATGCAGAGAAAAGTTTATTTCATGTAGAGAAAAGTTCACGCACTTTCATGAAGAGAAAAGTTCCTTTCATGAAGAGAAAAGTTCATGCACTTTCATGGTTGGCTCATGGTATTAGTCCGACAGTTTTTGATGCTATGGTTTTGGTCCGTGGTATTGCATCCAAAAGTGTTGATCTCACGCACTTTCATGGTTGGTTCATGGTATTAGTCCGACAGTTTTTTGATCCTATGGTTTTGGACCGTGGTATTGTGGAAGGCCTAAGACTATATAAGAGGAAGAAGATCATTTGGAAAAGTATCATCGAATGAATTGAATATCTAATAAGTGCTAGATCTGAAATATTTGTGATTGGGTTATGGTGCAGATCTGGATCTGAATGAAGGAGGAACCTTAGCGCATAAAGAAGGATAAGTTCTATTGATGGGTCATAATCTTTATGCTTGAATAATAGTATCTTTATATGATTTTGATCTGTTATATGAGGCGCATGCTTGATCTATAAATCTGACAATCTGGGTTAATTAGTGTCTGAATATTTGAAAGAAGGAATTATTCTTTATAGATCTGCACGCAGGTTTCTGGTTGTTGAAGTAGTGTATATCTTTAAATTATGATCTAGCTTCCTCTGTCTATTGCTGCAGTATTCTAGGTTCAGAATTTGGTGTGTGGTTACTGTTACTGTGTTCTGGGTACAGTTGTCATAGAAGTGTTTACTTGATTCAGTGCTAATTGGGAAAATGAGATTGTTTGATGCAGATATACTTGATGATTGATTGATGTTCATGGATCCAGTCTGAAAATTTATGAAAATTTGTCCTTGAAAGAAAAGAAGTAGGGGATTGTAACTCCCTTCCAGGAGAGAGAGTTGTAGCTCTTTGCAGGTTGCAGCCTGCATACTGGTAAAGGACTGCACCAGTACAAAATCATTGTAAAAGGAGTTTCTAATTGAAAGAAGATAGATACATATTGCAGCAGGTGGTTTTCACCCACATTGGGTTTCCACCTTATATCTGGTGTTCCTTGGTGTGACTATCTGTTTTCTCTTGTTCATGGTCATTATTTTATGGTACTGACATACAATAATTCAAAGTATAAATATATTGAAAAAAAATTAGATAATACTAATTCACCCCCCCCCCCCCTCTCAGTATTATTTCCAACAGGATGGTGTCCCCCAAGGGGGGAGGGTTTTGTAACAACCTTGGTGAAAATTCCGTGTAATAAAAGTTAAAAATAATAACCACGGTTGATGGGACACTTATTCCAAGCTAAATTTTGGGCAAGACATCCTAGGGCATGTCCATTTGGTTGTTTATGGCTAAGGAATTTGGAAAAGGCAATGGCTAAGACTTTGGAAAGGCAAAATGGCATTTTTTGGCACAATTATTTATGAAAATAATGGAAATTAGGAGTAAATGAGGTGAAAGGTCACAGGTTGCATGTGAGGAGGAAAATGAAGGAAAATAATGGAAAAGGAAGAAAATAGAGGTCTCATTCATAAAAAGGCTTCTGAGGACCATTTCATGGCTTTTGTCAGTTCAGTGTTGGAGCTCTCTCATTATTCTCTCTCTCTCTCTCATACTCTTGGACACTTAGAGTTTTTCTTGGAGAGGAAGCAAAGAGCAAGCAGGGAAAGGTAGGATCAAGCAACTATAACAGGCTTCATTGCAGGTATCGACCTGTATGTGTATTTTCCTTGCTAGATTTGGCATGCATGGGATTGCATGTGGTTCTTTTCTATCGTGGCATGGGTTTTTCCAGGTGTGATAGTATTTCCAGCCTAGCCTTGCCATTTCTTGATAGCTTTGATGAGATGGGTTCTCTCATATGGTTTATGTGGGATGGTCGGATTGGATTCGAAGTTGAATGGGGTGGATCTCCGAATTAACAAACACATGGTTTGAGTGGTTTATGAACCAGACTAAGGATCACAAAGCCACTGGTCTAATAACCCCTGAACCGAATTGTAGTTTGTGGTATAGTCAAACTGTGTGCCTCGGTGGGCCTAGGAATCCTTGCCGATGATTGGTAGGATATGCGATAAAGCCAAGAGGTGGATTTTCTCTCTATTGGGCCTAGTGATTATGGGATGGGTTGCATGGTAAAACCTGGAGAGTATATTTCAGTGTAGGGCCTAGTGATCCCTAGATCAGACCATGGATGCACGATAAAGCCTGAGATACTAGGAGGCACTCGAATTCCTCATGGTGTAGGAGAAGAACTCTGGTGGCATCCATGTTGATCGGTTTTTTTGATGTGTTCTATGAGTCCCACATTCATGCTTGGAATATGGCACTGGGGTGATTGGATGAAAAGAGACTTGGCTTAGTCGAATCTATGGTCAGGTGGAACGTGGTAGTCCCATCTCCAGTTGGTTTATTTCATTCATTAGTGAGAAATTCATTCCCTTGATTTTCATGTGTAAATGTACTGGTGTATATGTGAATTTTGATGGTTGATATGTGTATGGTATTTATGTTCCTATTATGTTGGTTATATGTATATTTTATGACAACATCTATGTATGGCTCTCAACATGTTTTTACTTGTATATGTATGGATAATGTGTTTATGACCTATTAGACGATAATGCAACAAATGACATGAGGGAACAATAGTTCATAGTGATTCTTAGATAAGTACGAGGTCCCTACACTTAATTTTGTTGTTTACACCTGTAAGTTACATGTTGATGATATGTTTGACGAAATGTCTGTCATGGCTAATATGGGTCTGATTATGGTCTTGTTCAGCTTATTTCTTTTGCATCATTGTTTCCATGTATTTTTACTGATTCTAAGCTATCATACCATTTCGTATAGTGGCATGGGCTTTGGTCCTGAAAAAGTGGCTTAAATCCCAAGATCGTTGGCACAGAACTAACAACTTTGGTCTCTGGTCACTGGCAAGCAAGCCTGTGACAATGAATTTCGATTTTTGGTCGCTCCCTTGGCCATAGAGATCCAGAACGGCAGTGGGACCCAGGAACAAGTTGTTTGAGTGGTTGACTTGTCTCCTAAGGGTTTCGTTGATGATGTTGGATGGCTGTGTGTGATGTTATGTCGATTCCACTTCCTTAAGGTCACATAGGAGGTCGAATCTAATCATAGTAGCCTCTCATCTCATGTTTACCCTGGTGGGCATGGTTACTTGGGTGGATGTGGGAGGAGGGTGTTACAATGACCGTTTGCTCCCTCTACCAACGAGGATGATGGGAAATTCACACACTCGACATTAACGTTACCCATACTACGATCACCGTGAGAGGATGGGGAGGTTTACCTCTGCATCGATGGCCAGGCATCTGACATCATCATCCACACATAAGAGTGATTGTCGTGTTTCTCACCCCCATCGGGGAAAAACTATATAAAAAAATTAACATATTAAGTGTTTCTTCATAATTTTTTGCGAGATAAGAATTTCTATATACAACCAACCGGAATAAGAGTTTACATATATCAAACTTTATTTTGGGTTTAAGTTTATATCTATTGAATTTTATTAAAAAACAACAACAACAACAACAACAACAAAAGTAATTTCTCATATAATAGACTAACAATAGACATAGGGCTAGAGATTGTGTACATATCTAATCAAAAGCTTAGTGAATAGTGAATTCAATTTTTTTGATACATGTATATTCTTTAATTTAAATAATATAGATTTTTAGATCTATGAAATACAAATAATATTATAAAATATTTCTAATGCAATTCCTTTAAAATATTAAACATGAGTTGCATGGTGGCAATGCCACATGGCTTTTGTTTTTTGCACATTGCTATCAAGTGGCTTTTGTTTATTGTACTGGAAATAATATATATATATATCTATATCTATATATATATATATATATATATATATATATATATATATATATATATATATATATAACATGTTTTTTAATTTTTTAATATAAAATTGATATATAATATGTATATATTAAAAGTGAATATAAATTTATATTAATGGTTTATTTATTAATTAAATTTGAAGTTGTCTTTAGTGCGATTTTTTGGACTTTTCGATGCCGAATTCGGTGGAAAATTTTGAGGTGAAATCTTGATTTCTGTTATTTAAACTAGTTTTTTGATTGTATATATGGATTTAACACCCTCGAAAACCCTTAAGGCACTTCGATTGCACAAGATTACCCATCAAACTTGTGATTTCAATAAATTCCTGCCGGATTTTAGAGAAATTTGATCAGAAAAACCCACCGTAAAAGCTTCCAAAAAATCGCACTAAAAACAACTCCATCAAATTTTTTGAATTTACTGTAACTTTCCATATAAACTTTGAGAGAGAAACAATTAAAATGGTTAGAAAAAAAAATAACCCTCACACAAAAATAATCATAATCAAAATTATTAGTAAAAAAATGTCCTCACACAAAAATATATAACCTAATTTTCTTGCTATAAATTAAAAAAACAATTGTATAAACCATCGATATTATTATATAAATTTATTAATACGATTGTATGGCTCATAACGTCATTCCCAAAGTTCCCGAAGTTGTCGCTCACTATGCGTCTTTCCCGAGATTGGCACTATCATTGTCTAGGATTGATTTAATTTTCTTTCAACTGGAAAATTTAGTTTCTTCGAAAGACTTGTTATGAATAATTTATAACGTCAAGGGCATAAAGTTCATAAATAAATATTATAATAAATAAAATATTAATAATAATAATAAATTGTTTTTATTTTTATTTTTATTTTTATTTTTTATATAGTTAAATTATGGTTATGATAGGAAACTATTTTTACAAGATTATGTTGTATAAAAATCATTTATACAATTAAAATTGAACAAATTTAATAATACTTTTAAAGATTTTAGTAGTTAAATTGTTGTATGGAGGTGGATTTCTTATCCCACAAATAAAAAAAATCATAAATTAATTTGGGCTTAGGCTTGGCTGTAATTATAAAAAAAATTATTATTTTCTCATATTAATAAGTTATTAGAATCTTCTAGAAGTTATATGAATACAATTTATTGTAAAAACACAATTTCAAAGTGGAAAAAACAAGAAATATTGGAAGAAGATATCATTAATGTTGATGTGAAACAACTCTCTTTATTCTTTGTAGGTTAAAATGCTAGTTGTCATATTTTTTTCAAAGTTAATTTGTATTTTACCTGTTTGTTAAGATAAGGTATGGTATAACTTCTATGTATTGATGGATATGGATAAGTCATTTAACCTTGTAACATTTTGTTTTAAATATTGAAATATAATGATATAGAAAGTGAGAGTTCACATTAGTTTAGGGCTTTGATCAATTTTTTTCATGATCTAAGTAGATTTGGAATTGGGTGAAATCCCTAAGGATATTTTTCGACCTTTCACAAATTGTATATCATGATAAAACTCTATGCATGCATAATAATTTTGTGAGATTCTCATATGCAAAAGTTAGAGCGAGTCAAAGTTGAAGTTTGACTTGTCTACATGGTAGGATTGGATGATGTGGCAAAGGTCCCAACGAATGAGGAAGCGCCAAGTGGTAGACCACCATTGGCCCTCACATATCGCATATCGCAGTTTGCAGGTGGATCAGGTTAAGAATCGGCCCCCAAGTAATGTCAATTGCGATTTGCAATATCATATATCGCAATCGTAGGAAAGGAGGAGTTATAGAATCAGCCCCCGGCACAGTCAAGGTTGCGATGTGATATATCACAATCGCATATCGCACCTAGTGCCCACCGATATATATATATATATATATATATATATATATATATATATATATATATATATATATATATATATATATATATATATATATCTATATATATGATACAAGGATTATCCGCCGATAGCGAAATGCGATGAGTTCCGATAGCGATAAGACCCTGGACATGATATTTTATATGTTGTAGTCTATACTCCCGTCGAGTCTGCGATATCGCTATTGCAACATTTCGTCGTGTTAACAAGACCCTCAATCCACCCAACTTCACTGATTGTGAAATGCGATAGTTCCCGGATGCGATGCCAATATAGGTTGCGATTTAATATCTCGTCGGGTCCACAATATTGCAATCGCAAATCACCCATTTCTATTCACATACCATAAGAGTCTGCAACACTTGCCAATTGTGATTTGCAATACGACCAACAGGTTATGCCTCGTGGTGCAACCAAATTCTCGCTCAGTTAGCGGATTTTGAAGTGAATTTGTGGGATTATGTCGGTTTTGGAGCAATTTGGGAGAACTAGGAGAAGCCATAACATAACTTCTTCAGTTCTTATCCAGATTGGATGCAAAAAGAGGCTAGATAGCCATTTTTGAGGATTTTGAACTCATTGAGACAGGTTTCAAAGGAATTTGAGCATGGTAAACACACTAGTTTTGGAGCATAATAGAGAGGCCCAAGCATTGGAAGCTGGACCAAGGAGACGTAGCCCAAGAGGGGTGAACTCCTCATCAAATCTTTGTGGTGTGTGTTGTATTTTGATGTTCTTTGTTGTTATTTTACTTTTGTTCAACATATGTTTTATGTTAAATTGATTATAACATTTATATAAGAAACTCTCATGGGAATCAATTAATTAAGCAAACATGGTGAATCCTTAAGCACTTGATAAGAAAATGATAAGCATATTGAGTTTTATTCTGAATGGGGAATTAGCACAACATTACTAATATACTCCATTTCAGACCAAGTTGGTATCAGAGAATTGTGATTTTCTTACTAGATTTGCTTTGTGAAAGAAGGATTTAATTGTTTGCTAGTTTTGTGTCATGCTAACAAGTTTAAAACACAAAAGAGTTGAAGGAAAGCTGGTTGGAAGCCCTGAAGTTGGGTCAAGTGGAAGAAGAGAAAGGTTGCCAAAGTCTTCTACACCAATACATCCTCAAGTTGCAGAAGGTGCAGTTGAGTTTTTAGAGACCATGTCTCATGAAGGAGAACCTACCATGACAGAAGATGAGAAGACCTTCATAAACACTTTCTTTGATATGAAAAAGATGGTGAAGGTCCTCTATGAAGAGAGGAATATCGGATTGCAAAGAGAAGGTTCCAAACCTCCTAAAGGAGAATTCTCTTCAGGAGGAGGTAATGGAAAATGAGGTAATGGGAATGGAGACAAACCTCCACCCTCTCCACCATCTTCTTCATTTTCTTCTTCACAATCATCTTGACACTCTTCCACTAATACAACTCTTAATAATACACATCATCATTATGCAAACGGAACTGGTAAATCACCTTTTCTAAAGCTTGATGTTAAATTCAAGTTGCCTATGTACAATGGAGAAGTTAACACATAAAATCTGGATAATTGGATTTGTCAGTTGGAGGTGTACTGTAGAATTCAGAACCTTCAAGAGGATGATATCAAAATTCACTTGGCTTCATTGAGAATGGAGGGTGCAAAATTTGTATGGTGGGAATCAAGAACTCAAGGCAAGATCAAAAAACATGGTAAGATCTCTATTACTTGGTTTGATTTCATTGCTTTTATAAAAATACAATTCTACCCTTTAGCTGATATGCAAAAAAGATATCATGAATTGGCCAAATTTCACATAGTTAAAAGGTCAAAATGTGCAAGAGTATACTCAAGAGTTTAGGAGAAGTGCTCTTATGCTAGGAGTAGACTTGCAGCCATAAGATACTTTGCTGAAATACATAGGAGGTTTGCATAGCTATCTTTGACATACCATTCTTATGTTTAATCCCACGAACCTTGATGAGGTTTGTGTTCAAGCTACACACCTCAAAGAAAGAGGGAAAAATGTACAAGAAGAAGGTAAGAAGAAGCCATTCCAGAGTGGTGGAAAAGGAAATCTTTCAAAGGAAAGTAGAAGAAAAATGCTTTTGTTAAGAAAGAAGGGGAGAAACCTGTGTGCAAGAATTGTTCCAAAGAGGGTCATGATGAAGTGCATTGTTGGAAGCTTCATCCTAAATTACGACCGAATAAATCTAACAATAAATGGAAATAGAAGATAACAGTTGTTGTACAACAAGACTTGGGTTCTGACTTAGGTGATGAATCAAGGATTGCAACCACAGTCACTAAGGGAAAAATCAGGAAAAAGCAAGCAAAGAGGAAGTCGTGGCAAGCACCGACACAAAAAATACCTTCAATGAAACTTCAAATGAGGAAAACATAATTGAGTTGTTCCATATCTAAGTTATTTCAAAACACACCAAGATTAGTATGTTGTTTGAGAGTGGATCTCACACAAATTTAATTTCTATAGACTTGGTCAAGAAATTGAATCTGGAAACCGTGCCTCATCATAAATTGTATCTGTTGGGTTGGATAACCAAGGATGCCAATCTTTAGGTCACAAGGAAATGTGTTTTCAAGTTTGCCATTACTGCCAATTTTGTTGGTGAAGTCGAATTACATGTGGTGCCACAGGATATTTCTGGAATTGTGTTGGGAAGCCCACATCTGTATGACAGGAAAATTGTTTTCCATATATTTGAGAACAAATATTATCTGTTCAAAGAAGGAGTGGAGTATATTGTGAGAGCCCATCATAGGAAGCTTAATCTATCATTGCCAAGCACAGGGAAAATGAAGCAACTAGTCAATTGTAGCAAGAGTCTTGTGCTCCTTATGATCAATAAGAAGAATGACACGAAACATGAATCCTTTGCAGGTTGTGATGTGAAGCTGAAAGCTGAATTGGTTGATGTGGTAAATCAATATGGAGATATCTTTCAAGAACCAAAGGGATTACCACCAAAAAGGAGAATTCATAACAAAATTTAGCTACAGCAAGACTGCCCACTCGCAAACATCGATATGTATCAAATTTCAATTCTCGAAAGTTTAGAAATTAAGAAACAAGTCTAGGAATTATTAGATAAAGGTGTAATTCATCCCTTTACTTTGCCATATGGTTCACCAATGGTTTTGGTACACAAGAAAGATGGAACCTGGCACATGTGTGTAAATTATCGAGCTTTGAAAAAAATTACCATAAATATTCGATACCCACTGCCCATAATAGATTATTTACTAGATCAATTGAAGGATGCAAAATATTTCACTAAATTAGGCTTGAGAAGTGGATATCATCAAGTTAGAATAACTGAGGATATTTGGAAGACTGCTTTTAAAACCAAACAAGGATTTTTTGAGTAGCTGGTTATGCCTTTCGGTCTTTGCAACACTCCAGCTACATTCATGAGAGTTATGAATGATGTTTTAAGATCCTTTCTTGATGAGTTTGTATTTGTCTATTTAGATGATATTTTGATATTCAACAAATCATGAGAAGAGCATGTCAAGCATGTGAGGAAAGTGTTGGATGTCTTGAAAAAAAACAATTATTTCTAAAGATGTCTAAATGTGAATTCAGGAAAACTTCCTTAGTGTATTTGGGCCACATAGTTGGAGGAGGTGAGCTAAAGATTGACCCATCTAAAGTTCCGGTCGTTATGAATTATCCAGTACCCAAATCAGTCACAAAAGTAAGGAGTTTTCTGGGAGCAACGCAGTATTGGAGGAAGTTTATTACCGATTTCTCTTCCATAGCAGCTCCACTACATGCTTTGACCAGCGTGAAGGTTGTCTTACAGTGGGGAGGAAAACATAAAAAATAATTCGATGCTTTAAAACAAAAGATCAGTCCAACCCTAGTTTTAGCATTACCAAATTTGAAACAACCATTTGAAATACAAACAGATGCAAGTGACTACGCCATGGGTGCAGTTCTTTTATAGTATGGTAAGCCCATTTCATTTCATTCTAAGATTTTTAATGGTTTTGTTACTAATTATCCCACATATGATAAATAAATTTATGCATTGGTGCAAAGTGTGAAGAAATGTAAGCATTACTTGATGGGAAAAGAAACCATTATTCACACTGATCATCAACCTTCGCAATATCTTCAATTTCAAACAAAATTGCAACAATCAAGGCACTTTCGTTGGATGGGATTCTTACAACAATTCCACTTGGTAATCAATTACAAGAAAGGTATCCATAACAGAGTTGTTGATACGCTTTCTAGATTGGTTGTTAATGTAGCCATTTTACTCAAAAATAATTATGTTTTACCTAAAAGCTATGTTGAACAATACGCACATGATACTGACTTTCAAGAGGTATATTCAAACTTGAGTCAAGGCCACCAAGTTGAGGAATTAGACTACCATGTACATGATAATTTGTTGTATCATTTGGGAAAACTTTGTGTTCCATAGGGAGAGAGAGTAAATGGCACAAGGGAAGCGCACACTTGTCTTATTGTTGGACATTTTGGTGTAAGTAAAACAGTGGCAAATCTTTAGAGGTATTTCTACTCGCCTCGTATGCTTGAAAGTGTGTCATGTTTTATCAGAGGTTGTTCATTATGTGCAATCAGTAAGCCTAGTAATAGGAAATGAGGATTGTACACACCACTTCCAATTCCTTCACGTCCATGGGAAAGTGTTTCTATGGATTTTGTAGGAGGTATTACTTTATCAAGAAAAGCTCATGATTATTTGTACGTAGTTATGGATAGGTTTAGCAAGATGTGCATATAATGCCTTGTAAAAAACAAATTACAAATGAACAAACAACTCAACTTTTCTTTCAAACTGTATGGGTTCATTTTAGATTACCTACTTCTATTGTAAGTGATCGTGATTCTCGATTTGTTCGGAATTTTTGGTCAAATTTATGGAACTTGATGGACACCAAGCTGAACAAAAGTATAACCTTCTATCCGCAAACAGATGATCAAAAAAAAGTGTTTGATAGGACAATATTCATTTTCTAAGAGGATATTGTAGCAAACATCCTAAGTTGTGGATGAACAGTTGCATTATGTTCAACATGCTTACAACCGAGAAAAACACTCTTCTACTATAACTTCATGTTTTGAGGTATTTCTTGGTTATTTTCCTAAATCGCCTTTGGATTTCATCTTTGAAAAAGATGTAGCTGTAGATGGACATAATAAAATAGACAGAGCAAAGAAATTCATTAAGAAAATTCAATTGATTCACCAAATGGTTCAAGAACAACTAGAAAAGAGTCAAGGAAAGGCATGATAACCATCGTGTGGATCATTAGTTTCAAGTAGGTGATGAAGTTTGGCTTTACATTAGCAAGGAAAGGCTTCAAAGTGAAGGTAAAAAGTTGAAACCAATCCGCTATGGTCCATTCATAATAGTGGTAGCTACAAGCATCTTTCAAAAAATCCTTTGAAGAAGGTTGCAAGAAAGGTGGCTTTGGCCATTAAATCCATTGACTCTTTAAGTTCCTTGCAGCATAAGCTCATTGAAAGCAACCCTATTACTCCGAGAATCTATGGTCTCCCTAAGATTCATAAGGAAGGTGCCCCCTTAAGGCCTATCGTAAACACCATTGGGGGTCCTACCTACCTTCTGGCTCAGTTCCTTGCGTTAAAGCTTAAACCCTTGGTTGGTAAAACGAGGTCCTTCGTAAAAGACTCTGCTTCATTTATTGAGGAGCTCAAGGGCATTAAGCTTGATCCCGAGGAAATTCTGGTGAGTTTCGATGTTGTCTCCTTGTTCACTTGCATCCCTATTAATGAAGCCATGGAGGTGATCCATCGTCTAACAGATCCTGACACGGTCAAGTTGGTTGAGATCTGTCTCGCTTCCACCTTTTTTTGTTTTGAAGGTGAGTTCTTTGAGCAATCCTGCGGGGTTGCGATGGGTTCCCCCCTTTCCCCTGTTGTTGCTAATCTGTTTATGGAAGATTTTGAGTCCAAGGCTCTTCGCTCTTCTCGGATCTTGCCTAAGCTATGGAGAAGGTATGTGGATGACACCAATGTCATATGGCCTCATGGGCAGGTTGAGCTTGATCTCTTCTTTGATCATCTCAACATTCAATCCTCAGCCATTAAGTTCACTAAAGAGCAGGAAGTTGATGGTTGCCTTCCATTCCTAGATATTCTTATTTCTAAGAATAGTGATGGTTCCCTCGCCCATCGGGTTTTTCGTAAGAAAACGCATACGGAGCAGTATCTTCATGCCAATTCCCACCATTTCCCGGCTCAAAAGATGGGTGTCCTCAATACCCTTGCCACTCGGGCCCTAAGAATCTCCGACAAAAAGAGCTTTGAGGAAGAAAAATCCCATCTGCTTGATGTCTTTGTTGAGAATGGTTATAGTAGATTCTTGGGTCAGAGGGCTTTTCTTAAGGCTTCTAAGAATTCTCTGTCTAAGAGGGAACCGAAGGAGCAGACTCCGAGTGTCCTTCTTCTGTATGTTCAGGGGACCACTGATAGAATTGGAAGGATTCTCAGGAAGCATAGTATCCCTGTGACCTTCAGGCCCCTGAACACCATTCGTGGGTCCCTAAGATCTGTAAAGGATCTGATCGACCCTAAGGATATGAAAGGTGTTTATTTGATCCCTTGTTCCTGTGGGACCCCCTATATTGGGGAGACCGGTCACTCCATCAATCAAAGGATTAGCGAGCACGCTGCAGACCTTAAGCATATGAGAGCTAAGTCTTCTACTTGAGCCGAACATGCTGAAAAAACCAGTCATCATGTTTGTATTGAGGAGGCTAGTGTTATTGCTAGGGTTTCGCATTTCCATCATCGTAAGTTTAGGGAAGCGCTTGAGATTGAAAAGAGGCCTAGCAATCTTAATAGAGACGATGGCTGGAAAGTTAGTAGATGTTGGGTCCATGCTCTCTCTTCCTAGTTGGCTTCCTCCCTCCTCCTTAGGATTTAGTTTTGTCTTTTATTATTTATTATTTGGTTTTATTTTATTAGTATTATTATTATTATTTTACTACTTATTATTATTATTATTATTATTATTTATTTATTTATTTTTAACTGGTTTATTATTAATATTTATTTATTTTTATTATTATTATTATTAGTATTAGTTGTATTAACCTTTAACTAGCTATAATTAATTTATTTTTCTAATCCTTATTTCCTCTTCCTATTTTTATTTATTGGATTTTTTGATCCTAACTAATTAACCCGGTGCCTAACTTCCTCCCTTTAATTTTTACCTTACTAATGATACCTTTCATTTCTATAAATTAAATAATTAATTTATTTTTTGCTATTATATTTATTAATTTTTTCATTTATTTATTTATTTAATAAATAAGTAGTTTATTATTATTCTTAATTTTTATATTAATAAATAATTTATTATTATTTTTCTTACACCTAATATAACTAAATTTATATTTTTTATATGAATTTTATATATTTTTATTTACTTTTATTACTATATTTTTTAATTTATATGTTTTTTCATTTATCTAATTAATAAATAGGTTGTTTATTGTTATTCCTCATTTATATATTAAATAAATTAATTATTTTTCTTACACCTAATATAACTATATTTTATATTTTTATATAAAAATTTTATATATTTTTATTTTATTTTTATTTATTAATTTAATTAAGAAATAAGTAGTTTATTATTATTCCTCATTTATATATTAAATAAATAATTTATTATTATTTTTCTTACACCTAATGTAACTAAATTTATATTTTATATATTTTCATTATTTATCATTTATATATTTGGTTATTTATTTATTTATTTTTTACCTAATTCAACTAAATTTGACCTTGCTCCTTGAGTCAACCTCTTGCCCAGGTAACCGTTGGTGTCTCTGCTCTAGCTATTTAAACATGCTAAGCTGGATCTGTTCTTCAACTTGTCCTGACGATGAACCACACTGGTTGGTTCGAAACGCGTCGACAAATGATATTCCTTGTGATTTTCGCCGAAGAATTCTTTCTAAATTCTAGAAAAGATTGGTAATAATGCTTTCAAGCTTGATTTGCCTTCATATATGCAAATTTATTCCATTGTTAATGTTGAAAATTTGAGATTGTATGAGCCTCCTTTGATTGAAGATCAAGGATAAAGTGTATAGATTCCATGAGTTGAAGATTTTTCTCTAGAATTTCTTATTGAGTTTCAGCAAGACACCATACTTGATGTCGAGCCTCAAAACTACTCTTTCCCTAGCAACTTTTCTCATCCCTTTTCTTTGTTTTTCCATGAAGAAAATGCATTCTTATCACCAATGACCAGAATATATTGCCTTAAGGAGGACATTTAGTGATTTACGTATTATGCTTTTATGTTTTTCTGTTTGAATAAGTTTTTGTCTTTTAGCTACGGAACACAACATATTCTGCAGCTAATCGGCTATTCCACAACTACCTCCATTCTTTAACAGGTTCCAGGTGTCAGAAGGAGAAACTAACCACATGGGTAACTTGGAAATCATTATGACATGGACTGTGTCCTATTCACCTAGCCAAAGTTGACAAGGAAGATGGTACAAGACTACGGTCAATGGAGAAGTCAAACATAAAGACCGAAGGTAACATGACTCTATTTCGTGGATAATCAACACGTTTCACAATGATGGGGAACATTATCTGAAACAACTTCCTGAAACCACGGACTCCAACAACCATCTGTGCAACCGAATCCATCATCCACCACCTTGGATTTATGTCTCCAACAGTTGAGGAAGAAAATTCTGTGTGCTTGTCTTCTATGTGTTTTTGGTTATAGCTTGTTTTTCTCCACAAACAGTTGCATAATTTTCTTATAAATACCTGTGTAAAGAACTTGGAAGGAGTTTGATTTTCCTCATGTATTAAGCTCAGATTTAATGTTTTGTAATTTTGAAAAACTCATTTCCTATTTTTAATATGAAGACTGCATGTTTATGGATATGTGAAAGAGTTTCTTAGAGACTGATTAGGCATGTTTAATCTGATCAGTTGCAGTGGGTCCCTACGCTGACTGAGGTTTTATTCCATTTTGTTTTATCTTTTCTAGTTAAACTATAAATTCACCATTTCCTCTCACAGTTTTCATAATCATTTTCGTACTAACCTTGTTTATAATACAATCTTTATCATCTTCTTACTAATGCAAGATAATTTCTTTCAGTGCAGAATAACTTCTTTTTGTTTAAATTTCTTTCAAGTTCTTATCAGTAGTTAGAAGTTGAAATTCAGTAGTGTAATGTAGTTTGTTTCATTTACTATTTCACTAGTTTTTAAGTTTTCAATTAGACTGATCAGTTCCATTACTGTTCTTGCCATTTTGTTACTATCTTATCGACTCATGGTGTTAATGAATATGTCTGAAGAGCCCTTATAGTTGATAACTCATCTTAAACTAAGTGGTTGAACACTTCATTCATACAATGAGTCCTTTCAGCATTCTTGCATTTATCTTCTCTTAGAATAATGAAGTACAGAATTCCTCAAAATGTCATCACAAGGAGATTTTTCTCCCAAAATTGAGAGGCAGAGTAACTAAGTATTTCATTTAGTTTTGTTTTTGCAATAGATCAGACATTAGTTGTAATTTCACTTTTAGTTTTAGTATTTCATTTAGTCTTGTTTCTGTAATTGGTTAGACAGTAGTTGCAATTTCACTTTTAGTTCTTTTGGTTCATGTTTTGGAAACAATAATAAGAGCAAAAATAGAAACTCCGTTTTCATTTCTTGATTAAACTTTACTTCCAAATCTTACTTAAAGCACTTTTATTTCTCCTTTTTAGATTCTTAGCAGTTTTTACAGAAGTTAGATTTATAATTTTGACAGTTACATTGTAAGTTATTAGGAACTAAAGGACCAACAACCCCCAAAACAACATAAAACACAAAAACAACGAAGTAAGAAGGGTTATCTAGCACAAACAGTGCACTACACTTCATCAGTTTATGATACCCAGATTGGTAATTTATGTAGAACAGTTTAGGACACTAAATTGAGCAAACATTTTGGCGCCATTGTCGGGGAAGTGTAACTAGGTAGCCTTATCTCTTACATTTGAAAAAAAATGTCATGCATAGAGAAAGAGACTCTAGGGGTAGATTTATAGCTAGGGGCAGAAGTTCAATTCCTACAACTCCACCTACTCCACCAAGGACAAGAAAAGACACACCTCCATCCCAAACTCATACTCCTAGCCCTAGGACTCCTGGAATTCCAAGGGTAGAAATTCAATCAACAAAATCTTGTACCTCATCTACCGAGGAAGTCTTAGGAGAGGAAAATTTCTAATCTCCAATAGTATGAAGAGCCTTTTTCACCTCCACAGGAGAGCACATTGTAGTTGAAGAATTAGGAACACCTGGTGTGGAAGAAGAAGTAGAACCACTCTCCCATATTCCATTAATAGAAGAACCAGAGGAGGAGGAAGTAACCTTGCAGGTTGAATCCTATATTGACTCTGAAGAAACTATAACGGTAGAAGAAGAACAAGATGGAGAATTCTCACTGTTTGGAGGAGGGGGTAGAGGGAGAGGTAGAGGAAATGATGGAGGAGGTAGAGGAAACAATGGAGGAGGTAGAGGAAATAATGGAGGAGGCAGAGGAAATAGGGAAATAGATAATTCTTTTGGATTCCCTATAGTGGATGAGGAAACAAATGCCACAATGAAAAACATCTCACCTTCTGTCCTCCCTAACTTCCATGGGTTGAGAAGTGAGGATCTTGAAACATTCTTATTTGAGTTTGAAGTCTTATGCAAAACCTATGACTATCTAGAGGACTATCAAAAACTCAAACTGTTTCCTTCAACACTAAAAGGAGCTGCTTTGAAATGGTTTATGGGGTTAGTTACTCAGTCCATTAGAACTTGGAATGACATGAAAAAAACGTTTTTGGATAGGTACTTGGATTATTTCATGCCTACCAATCACAAAGATGAGGTATTCAAAATGATGCAAAGAGAGGATGAAAACTTAGAAGATTTGATTGAAAGGTTCAACTATAATTTGAAAAGAGAAAAAATGAATGATTTAGATGGAGAAACCTTGAAAGATCTTTTATTAAAGTCCATTAGAGATGAGTGGATAGATGTTCTTAACATGATGGGGAAGGGATATATTTCTCAACTCCAATTGAATGATATAGGAGAATTGTGTGTTCATCTCTCAAGAGGGAAAACTAAAACAATGAAAGGACCAAGAGTTCCTTCTCTTGTTAGAGTAAACAAATCTGCAACAGGATCCGTAAGTAGGGCAGAAATTGGTAATATTCTTGATGAATTTAAAACTGACATTCTAGGGAGCTTTAGTGAGCAACTAGACACCCTTAAAATTAAAAACAAGTAGAAAACAGAGGTTAATGATCTAGCCATTTTTTGTCCAAAATGCAGAAAAAAACATGCTCTAAGGGAATTCCCTTTAGATGCAAAAATTGTAGAAACTTGTATGATTTTTTGAGAAAGTCATGAGACCAAGTGTTGTCCCTCAATCCCAGGTATTAAGTCTGTCTTTCAAGAGGAAACAGTCCCAAATTTTGTAGAACCTCTTTGTTTTGTTGCTAGAAGACCTTGGCAGGCGCCACAAAATTAGGGATTTAACAATCAAATGTATCTTCAGCCCCCACCAAACTAGAATCCTTGGCAATAACCTTGGCCTCAACCTCAATCTTAGATTCAATCTCAACCGTGGGCACAAGGAGTACAAAATCCTTATGGGATATTTTTTCAATATTATCAATATCCTCCATCTTATCAGAATTATCCTCCCCCACATATTCAGCAACAAAATCAACAGCCACAACTTCAAAATTAGAACCCTCAGCTTTCATTGCCATTTCCACAAAAACCTCCACAACAAAGCCAAAATCCTCAACTCTTGTTGCCATTTCAGCAAAAACCAAATCAACTACCTGCCCAACCATTACCGAACCCCAATAATGAAAACCCTCAGAATGCTTACATGGTAGAAGGACAACAATTTCCAACTTACATGATTACTCCTCTAGATCTTAATGATGTTCAACTAAGATCTGGAAGGATATTAGAAAAGGAAAGACCTTCTATAGTTATTCAAGAACAAGACACTTTTGAGGAAGATTCCCTAAAAGATTCCCTAAAGACTTTTTAGGAATCATCTCTCCAAAACCAAAACATTAGAAAAGAAAAACAAAAAGAATCAGTGAACACAACTCCTATCATTGAGCAACCAGCATCTACTTCTACACGTCCTTTTCCTGAGAGACTACAAATTGATAAAGGGGTATAAAAACATATCTTTTTTCCCAATTATGGTTTTCTAGATGAATTGAAGAATGTTTGTATCAAAATTCCTTTGCTACAAGCCATTAGAGAAATTCCAATACTATCCAAAACAATAAAGGAGTTGAGCATCAAAAGACCAGGAAGAAAAGCAAAAGAAACAAAAAGAATTCACTTGGTAGGAAAGATAGCATACATAATGATGAGAAAAATTGCCATGTAGAAATATGTGGATCCAGGAAGTCCAATTGTCAAGACACATATAAATGGAATTGAAATTCCAAATACATTGATTGACTTAGGGGCAACAATAAACATCATGAGTAGACAAACTATGGAGCAGCTTAAACTTCCTAATCTTCTTTACACACCTACTTTACTGCAACTTGTAGATAGATCAATAATCAAACCAGATGGTGTATTAGAAGATATTTCAGTATCTTTAGATTCTTGGGAATATCCTATTGATTTCATGATCTTAACTCCCAAGAATAATCTAGGAGGACACCCACTCATATTAGGAAGACCTTGGTTGGCCACAACCGATGCTTTTATTAGTTGTAGATCTAGTGACATGTACATTTCTGATGGTAATTCAACAAATAAATTTACTCTGTACCCTCCAGCAAAAGCAATCATAGAAATGGATGACAAGGAATGGATTGATGATGAAGATGATATTCAACCTCTCTTTACTATTTCAGAAATTAGTGAAGATAGTCAAATTCTGAATACATCGGAAAATTTTAAAACATCTTCAAAATATGATCATGCACAATTCCAAGAAAAATCTAATGTTGATCTCTTTATTCTATGGAAGAGTTTGGTAGCTATATAATTGAAATTTTTCCAGGTAGGACATTGAACATAAACAAAACTTGGAGAAACTACAACAAGAAGAGCTAATCAAAACATTACAAAAACATTCTGTTGCATTTGCATGGGAATACACCGACATGAAAGGTATTGATCCTAAGACTTGTATGCATCATATCTATATTGAGAAAAATAGTAGACCTATCAGACAACCTCAGAGAAGGATGAATCCAAATATTACGGAGATTGTAAAAAAAGAGCTCCAAAAATTACTGAATGTAAACTTCATTTACCCAATTTCAGATAGCCAATGGGTTTCTCCTTTGGTAATTGTTCCTAAAAAGAATGGTAAATGGAGGGTGTGCATTGATTACCAAGAATTGAATAAATCAACTCTTAAAGATCATTTTCCTTTGTCCTTTATATATCAAGTGTTAGATACATTAGCAGGTAAGAAGTATTTCTCATTTTTGGATGGTTTTAGTGGTTATAATCAAATTTAGGTAGCACCTGAGGATTAGGATAAAACCACATTTACATGTCCATGGGGAACTTTTTCCTACCAGGTACTTCCTTTTGGGTTATGTAATGCACCTGCAACATTCCAAAGAGCAGTACTAGGAATTTTTTCTGATCTAATACATGATTGTGTAGAGGTATATATGGATGATTTTACAGTCTATGGAAACACATTTGAAGAAGCTTTGGAAAATTTGGAAAAATTTCTTAGAAGATGTAAATAAACAAACCTTTCACTAAGCCATGAAAAATGTTTTATTATGTTTATAGAAGGTATTGTTTTAGGACATCACATTTCGGGAGATGGGATTAAAGTTGATAAATATAAATTTGAAGTTGTCTCTAAGTTATCAATTCCAAATTGCCAAAAGGATGTTAGAAGTTTTCTAGGATTTGCAGGATACTATAAAAGGTTTATATAAAACTTCACTAAAATAGCATCTCCACACTTCAAATTGCTTACAAAATATTGTGAATTTAGTTGGAATATTGATTGCTAATTAGCATTTGAAACCTTGAAAGCAAAATTTTCTGAAGCGACTATTTTAAGAGGTCCAAATTGGAAACTTCCTTTCCATATTTCCACAGATGCTTCAGATACAGCTTTGGGAACTGTATTGGGACAAAATAATTTGATTCCTTATGCCATTTGCTATTCAAGTAAGAATTTGACTCCCACTGAGTTGAATTATACTATGACTGAAAAGGAATTCTTAGTTGTTGTTCATGCAATTAACAAGTTCAGGCATTACATAACAGGCTATGAAACCTTTGTTCATACAGATCACTCTGCAATTAGATATTTGATGAATAAACCTAATACTAATGGCAGAGTTACAAGATGGCTTTTATTATTGTAAGAATTCAGCGTTACTATGCTAGATAGACCTAGAAAACAAAACAGAGTTGCTGATTTCTTGTCCAGGATTCAGAATATCAAAGAAGACTCTCTGGTTGAAGATAATTTTCCTGATGATTATCTTTTTGCAGTAACTACTCAAACTCCTTGGTTTGCAGATGTTTCTAATTACTTGGTTACAAGGAAGCTACCTTCACATTTGTTTCCCAGATAGAAAAGAAAGATTATTCAAGAAAGTGCAAGATATTCATGGATCACTAATGAATTGTATAAAACAAGGCCAGATCTTATGATCAAAAGATGTGTCAAGGAAGAAGAAATGCCCAAGATTCTCAAAGCATGTCATGATGAGCCATGTGGTGGACACTTTGCTGACAAAAGGATAGCCTATAAAATCCTTTCTTTAGGATATTATTGGCCATCCATCTTCAAGGATGCTAAAGAATATGTCAGAAGATGTGACAGCTGCCAAGGGGTAGGGAAACCTGCTCCCTCAAATGAAATGCCATTACAAACTCAGGTACTTATCAAACCCTTTGAAAAATGGGCTTTAGACTTTATTGGACCAATTAATCCTCCATCTAAGCAGAAAAAGTATATATTGGTATGCATTGATTATGTCACCAAATGGGTAGAAGCCAAAGCATTACCTTTTTCTAACGAAATATTTGTAGTTAATTTTATTTTTGAGGACATCTTCACTTGTTTTGGTGTTCAAAGAGAAATTGTGACAGATCAGGGACCTCAATTTACATCCAACATGGTCGAAAGGCTTGTGGAGGAATACAAGATCAAGCATAAGAAATCTACTCCCTATCATCCACAAGCAAATGGTTAAGTGGAGTCCATAAATAAAGTGATTGAAGGAATCTGCACCAAGACTGTGCATCTACATAGAAGATATTGGGGAGAAAGGCTTCCTGAAGCCTTATGGGCCTATAGAACTACATGGAGGAACACAACGGGACATACACCCTAAGAACTTGTTTATGGGAAACAAGTCGTGTTCCCTATAGAGTTCCAAATCAAAACTTTTAAGATGGCAGCCCAGTTGGGTTTGGATTTATCAGAGGCTCAAAAGCATAGACTGGAGAAATTAAATGAACTTGATGAAATCAGGCAAGAGGCAGTTCAAAGGACTGGTATATTCCAACAAAAGAGGGCTAAATGGCATGATAAATACATCAAGGACAAGAGGTTTCAAGAGGGAGATTGGGCATTGCTATCTGATTCAAAGTTTAAAGATTTTCAAGGGAAATTTCAAACTCATTGGCTTGGGCCATATGAGATTGAAAAATTCTTTAGTAATGGAGCAGTGGGGATCAAAACAATAGATGAAAGTCAAACTCCTCTTCTTGTGAATGGTCATAGATTGAAAATATATCAAAAACCAATTTCAAAGGAGTATTTCATCAAGATCTTCCAGAACAATTCTGAAATGAAGTTAGTGAAGAAGAATCATTCTTCTCCACCAACTTAGTCTTTATTTTTCCTATCTAAAATAATAATAATAATAATAATATAAAAAAATAAAAATAAATTGTATAAGGTTGAAAACCAATCATTGATTGGCATGCTTATACAGAAAATATAGGGTGAAAATCAGAAGTTTCTGACACCCTATATTTTCCATTTCCTTTCTGTAAAAAGTGGTGACAAAAAGCCACAGTCACTTTGCATTCTGCAAAATTTATTATCTCATCTCACTTCACTCTATTTTATTCTTACAATTTCACTTCATTCCATTGCCATGTTTCACCAATAAATTTTTTCTCTTCCAGTATTTCTTTCATCTCCATTTTCATTTATCATCTTGTCTTATTTTCACTTACATATCCATTACCATTTCATTCATTCATAAGCCATATTTTACTCTCTGTTTCACATTCTACAACTATCTCATGTTCTGCAGCTGATTCTGTTTCGCAGTTGATCTTGTTCTGCAACTAATCTAATTCTGCATCAACAATTTGTTTATCAGTCCAAGCACAAGTGTACAGTTCATAATAAAATCATGTATGTAGGGAATTGAAGAAAAATCAACTTTGAATACCAATCATGCCTAAAGTACCTGAGGATCAAACATCAAAATATTAGCAAGCGTAAGGTAAAGGTTCCAAAGTTAATACAAAAATTTATTTCAAAAAGCAATTTAAAAACATAATCTTGCATAATATGTATGATCACATGTCTCCTTGATTAACCGTCATTTGATTCGACCGCCACAATTTCTCTGCCATATCTTCCACCTTTAATGACAAACGGTCTCAATGATTATTTCATAAACCAATCTCCACTTCAAACTCTATAACTCGTACTCAAACGGTCCTCCACAACTGCACTTGCTACACTTGTTAATGGTCAAGATAACGATGTGACCTACCTATCTATGACTCTCTAAAACCCCGAATTTCTATTTATTACATGCCAACTCTTAAGTTTTTCTCTCATATTCATTCTGTTTTCATATACATAGTCATTCTATTTCCATATACCCAGTCACCCCATTTCCATACACACCATCATCCTACTTCCTAAATAGCACTCGTTCCATAGACAGTAGAGACTAATTTTGAGGGTAGTAAAATCTACAACACAGAGGCCATGGGATTCATCGTCAGGGCAGAGCTCGTAGGAGAAAAAATCATGGAAGGATATTCCCAACTTAAGGAGATGCTGTAAAAGAACTGATGGCTCAAGTTCATTGAAAAGTTTGATGGATATCATAAGGAAATCACGAAATATTTCACTAGATCCTTTGATGGTACAAAAGTGGAAATTGGGGACATCAAGTTTGCAATAACATAATCCTACATAGCAGAGGCTACATGACTACCAAGACTTAGTGAGAGGTGGTTCAAAAATAAAGAATTCCACAGTGAATCATGGAAGGTATTCCTCAAGAACTTAGGTATGGCTATCATTGTGTTTAGGAAAGGAATCCCTATTTCAGCACTCAAAAATAAATGTGGAAGAATGCTTTTGATATTGCAAAAATTTATTACTTGTGAGGGAAGATTTGGATGTATGCATGTTTATCATATACATTTATTGATGAACTTTTTATACAATGGGCTAACCTCCCTTTCTTCCTCCTATATAGTCTATGGAGAATGGCTTCAAATGTACAAAAGAAAATAGAATCTTTGGAAACAACCATATATCACCATGGATTGGTCAAGATCCTGGCTGAATATCATCTCAAGAAAATAGGGGACACCTAGGAAAAATTTCTGATAAGAAACCATTTCCAAGAGACACCAGAATCTCCTGGAAAGGATAGTGTCAGGAAGAGTAGGAGAAAGAATACCAATCTCACCATTCAAAGCAACCCTGAACCTTTCGCATAGAAAAATGATGAAGAAGAACCAATCTCTGAAAAATTAACAGAGATCAGAAAGCAAATCAAGCAGAGGAAGAAGATAAAACAGGGAGCTGGTGGAATTACCAAGAATGCACCTGAATATCCATTACAACTAGATGATGAAAAAATGATCTCTGAAAATTGACAGAGATTAAGAAATAAATCAAGGGGAAGGAAAAGTTAGGAAAAGAGAAAAAGGGTGCGAAGGAGGAGAACATAAAACCCCTTAGAAGAAGCTCGAGGCTCAAAGGAATGGTAAAGAAGGTTTCATTGAAGGAAACAGAGTTCATCAACCTAGAAGGAGAAACCCCAACATCATCTCCTGAAAATATTCCACTTATATACAGTCCTCAAAACTCTCCTAGACATTATTTTGAAGGCAGCCCCAGTAGAGGATCTGTAGGCATAGATCCAATTCAACAACAAATTTATGATTACATAGAATCACTGGAAAAGAAAAATGCCTCAAGGGATCCAGGTTCCTCATCTAATCCAGAACAACCTATCAATCCACAAGAACCTCTAACTGACACACTCAAATAGGAAATCTATGAGTTGGAGATATTGAACAGGCACATTAAGAAAGAAAATGAAGCCCTAAAGGAACAAAGAAAATTGGATAAGGCCATTCATGACAATACCATACTACACTTGGGCCTATGGTACAAGAAAAATAGGAAGCTGAAGAGGAAGAACAGAAACTTGAACAAAATAGTGATCAACCTCAAGTACAAACTTCTTACGACGAAGCCAAGGATGGCAGTCAGTGCAAAGAAAAGTAAGAAGAGGAAGTTGGATGTGTTGGCAAAAGTGTTAGAACAAATGCAATAGGAGGAAGAAGTTCACAATTTTGATTGCATGGGGACATGCAATGGTTTTGCAGTGGGGGTATGTCGAGCCTCAAAACTACTCTTTCCCTAGCAAATTTTCTCATCCCTTTTCTTTGTTTTTCCATGAAGAAAATGCATTCTTATCACCAATCACCAGTATATATTGCCTTAAGGAGGACATTTAGTGATTTACATATTATGCTTTTATGTTTTGCTATTTGAATAAGTTTTTGTCTTTTAGCTACAGAATGTAGCCTATTCTACAGCTAATCGGTTGTTTCGCAACTACCTCCATGCTTTAACAGGTTTTAGGTGTCAGAAGGAGAAACTAACTACATGGGTAGCTTGGAAATCATTATCACATGGACCGTGTCCTATTCACCTAGCCCAGGTCGACAAGAAAGATGGTACAATACTACGGTCAATGCAGAAGTCAAACGTAGAGACCTAAGGCAACAGGAATTTGCTTTGTGGATAATCAACACATTTCACAGTGATGGGGAGGATTATCCGAAACAACTTCCTGAACCCATGGACTCCAACAACTATCTGTGCAACCAAATCCAACAGCCACCACCTTGGATTTATATCTCCAGCAGTCGAGGAACAAAATTCTGTGTGCCTGTCTTTTATGTGTTTTTCTCTATAGCTTATTTTTCTTCACAAACAGTTGCATAATTTTCTTATAAAATACCTGTGTAAAGAACTCAGAAGGAGTTTGATTTTCCTCATGTATTAAGCTCAGACTTACAATTTTGTAATTTTGAAAAACTCATTTCCTATTTTTAATATGAAGACCGCATGTTTTATGGATATGTGAAAGAGTTTCTTGGAGACTGATTAAGCACACTTAACCTAATCAGTTGTAGTGGGCCCCTGTACTAACTGAGGTTTTATTCCATTTTGTTTTGTCTTTTCTAGTTAAACTATAAATTCATCATTTCCTCTCACAGTGTCCATAATCATTTTTGTACTAACCCTGTTTATAATACAATCTCTATCATCTTCTTACTAATGCAGGATAGCTTCTTTCAGTGTAGAATAGCTTCTTTTTGTTTAAATTTCTTTCAAGTTCTTATCAGTAGTTAGAAGTTGAAATTCAGTAGTGTAAAGTAGTTTGTTTCACTTACTGTTTCACTATTCTTTAAGTTTTCAAGTAGACTGATCAATGCCATTATTGTTCTTGCCATTTTATTTCTAGTTTATCGACTCATGGTGTTAATGAATATGTCTGAAGAGCCCTTCTAGTTGATAACTCATCTTAAACTAAGTGGTTGAATGCTGCATTCGTACAATGAGTCTTTTCTACATTCTTGCATTTATCTTCTCTTAGAATAATGAAGTACATAATTCCTCAAAATGTCATCACAAGGAGTTTTTTCTCCCAAAATTGAGAGGCAGAGTAACTAAGTATTTCATTTAGTTTTGTTTATGCAATAGATCAGACATTAGTTGTAATTTCACTTTCAATTTTAGTATTTCATTTAGTCTTGTTTCTGTAATTGGTTAGACAGTAGTTGCAATTTCACTTTTAGTTCTTTTGGTTCATGATTTGGAAACAATGATAAGAGCAGAAATAGAAACTTTGTTTTCATTTCTTGATTAAACTTTACTTCCAAATCTTACTTAAAGCACTTTTATTTCTCCTTTTTAGATTCTTAGCAGTTTATACAGAAGTTAGATTTAGGATTTTGATAGTTACATTGTAATTTATTAGGAACTAAAGGACCAAAAACCCCCAAAACAACATAAAACACAAAAACAACGAAGTAAGAAGGGTTATCTAGCACAAACAGTGCACTACACTTCATCAGTTTACTATCCGGATTGATAATTTATGTAGAACAATTTAGGACACTAAATTGAACAAACACTTGGCATAATAACGAGGTCATCAGAGAGTGGAAATTTTGATTATCTTCAAGTGGGTTTCAAAGGTACAAATCCATCAAATGCCAAATGGATTGAAGAGGAGAAGGTGAGGGAAAAGTACCCTCGTCTGTACAATAACTAAACATAATCTTTTGGGGTCCAAAAGGCTTCTAGTGGGGAGGAGTGATCAGGTGCTCAAGTTTATGCTCAAAAATCAAAGTGTCGTAATCTTGTTAAACTCAACTTCAAATCAAAGAGCTCGTCATTCTGAATCCAACGAAGTGAACGACACTCAAATCTGAGCTCGTATGGAAAAATTAAAGCAAGCCAAAGTTCAAGTTTGACTTGTCTACATGGCAGGATTGGATGACGTGGCAAAGGTCCCAGCGAATGAGGAGGCATCATGGCAGGACACTATTGGCCTTCACATATCGTAGGTCATAGGTGGATCAAGTTAAGAATCCCCCCCCCAGGCAGTGTCGTTTGCGATTTGTGATATTGTATATCACAATCGCAGGAAAAGAGGAGTTATAGAATCAGCCCCCGACACAGTCAAGGTCGTGATGCTATATATCACAATCACATATTGCACCCAGTACGTACTGATATATATATGATACAAGGATTATCTGCCGATAGTGAAATGTGATGGAAATGATAAACTGGGGTTTAACTAAATTCCCTTTTCCCTTAAAAAACGATCCTAAGGCCTGTCGGTTATGTCCCACTAAGCCTATCGAAAGCACTTCTTTAGGCTTTAAGCCTTTAACCATGGAATTACATTAGACCCGGACCATTCAACTATCGAGTCTTTTATCACTATTGGGAGTTTTCAAACATGAGTTTGAGCCTTAAAACCCTGTCAGCACATATATCAGGACTACATGGGATAACAAAGAAGCCTCACTCAGAAACCTTTGTTCAGATTTCAAAATTTATACTCGAACCAATATTTGTTGTCAGGTCTGGCTCATCAAGCCACCTCCACTGCTACTCCTCCAAACTCTGAACACATATGATCCGCCCAAGCACCGATCGTTGATCGTCTTATCGGCGATATCGCATTATTGGCCCATCGCTGTATCAACGTCCCATTGCCGCCAGCCTTTGACCTTCCGAAATGCGATTAGCGATCCCATCGGTACCGTCGATCTAACTTTCAATCCGACGGTTGCGATTTAATCGCATATCACTATCGCTCTATTACAAGGGCTCATTCCAATTCTTGTTCCGATGGTTTCCGCCGATGCGATAAGACTCTCCATTCCTCTGCGATTTGATCCAGGCCATTGATCTTACAGATCTAACAGTCCCTGTCTATCAATTATTCAGCCTCCTCTTGGACTTGTTTTAGCTTACCTTTGATGGATTTTTGCGTTAAACGCAATTCTGCCATATTCTGTCAAGTATGCATAAGTTCCATTAATATCTTTGGGTTGCCATCGATCCTTTCTGTGATCGATGGTCGATCAACCTGCGACATTTGAACACATTCACAATTGGGATTTAAGCCCTCGGCACATATATACATAATAGAATTGGAAAGGGACATAATACGCAGACACACAAAATACATATTTATTATAATATACGCTGCACGATTACAGCTAAGGAATTTTAGCCTTAGAAAAGTCTCCTACGGACTACATTGCATCTATCTCTGATTTCAATTCTATCGTTATCACTGTGCCTCCCGAATTGAACATGCAAGTTCATCACACATATATATATGGAAAAATTGTTGGATCGGATCATGAAAGGATCCAATAAATCCTCTAACAAAAGCCTGAAATCTCTCTATATGCATGCATGGCATATTACAATTTAATAACACTCTGAGAGACTTATCCATTCCATCTTTTACGCTGTTTTAAAAACAAAAAGGTCCCTATTTTTTCTCCCTGGTCCACGTCCTCCTCTTTGCTCCACTTTGGATTCCTCCCTTTGACTAAGGGTGCTAGATGCTCCTGCATCAGACTCCCAAGGCACAAAAATTTATGACCTCCTGGCCATATGCTTCTTCTTGTCTGTAGCAATTCTACCCACTTCACTTCTTCATTGGAACTGCATTCATGGTCTTTTGTGAGCTGCAACTAAGCCTCTACAATAATAATCTCCTTCTGCTACATGATACCTCACCAAGCTCTCCTCACTCAGTCTTTTGGCATTCTTCAGGTTCTCTTTTGCTGCAATCTTCTCACCTTCTGTTGTTGTTCTCTGTGCGACAGTAAGACCATAACTCTCCATACTTTATCAACTGTACCTCCTTCTCCTTCTTCTTTCTCTCTGGAATCCTTTCTCTTCTCTTGCACACAAAATCTTCGTCTACTCTGAAACCAAATGATGGAAATGAGAAATTGGGGTATAACCAAATTCCCCTTTCCCTTAAAAATCGATCCTGAGGCCTGTGCGTTATGGCCCACTAAGCCTATTGGAAGCGCTTCTTTAGGCTTTAAGTCTTTAACCATGGACTTACATTAGACCCGGACCATTCAACTATCGGGTCTTTTATCACTATCAGGAGTTTTCAAACACGAGTTTGAGCCTTGAAACCTTGCCAGCACATATATCGGGACTACACGGGATAAAAAAGAAACCCCACTCAGAAACCTTTGTTTAAATTTCAAAATTTATACCCAGACCAATATTTGTCGTTGAGTCTAGCTCATCAAGCCACCTCTGTTGTTACTCCTCCAAACCTCGAACACCTCTGATCCACCCGAGCTCTGATCGTCGATCGACTTATCGATGATATCGCATTATTGGCCCATTGTTGTATTGGCGTCCCATTGCCGCCAGTATTTGACCTTCTGAAATGTGATTAGCAATCCCTGAGACTGTCAATCTGACTTCCGATCTGAGGGTTGCGATTTAATCGCATATCGCTATCGCTCTATTACAAGGGCTCATTCCAGTTCTTGTTCCAATGGTTTCTACCGACGCAATAAGACTCTCCGCTCCTCTACGATTTGATTAAGGCCGTTGACCTTACAGATCTAACAGTCCCTGTGTATCAATTCTTCAGCCTCTTCTTGGACTCGTTTCATCTTACCTTTGATAGATTTTTGCATTAAACACAGTTCTGCCATATTCTGTCAAGCATGCATAAGTTCCATTAATATCTTTGGGTTGCCATTGATCCTTTTCGTGACCGATAGTCTATCAACCTGCAACATTTGAACACACCCACAATTGGGATTTAAGCCCTCGGCACATATATACATAACAGAATTGGAAAGGGACATAATACATAGACACACAAAACACATATTTATTATAATATACGCAACACGATTACAACTAAGGAATTTCAGCATTAGAACAGTCTCCTACGGACTACATTGCATCTATCTCTGATTTCAATTCTGTTGTTATCACTCTGTCTCCCCTCTTGAACATGCAGGTTCATCACACATATATATATGGAAACATTGTTGGATCAGATCACGGAACGATTTGATCAATCCTCTAACAAAAGCCCGAAAGCTCTCTATATGCATGCATGGTAGATTACAATTTAATAAGTCTCCAAGAGATTTATCCATTCCATCTTTTACGTTGTTTTAAAAATAGAAAATTCCTTGTTTTTTCTCCCTGTTCCATGTCCTCCTCTTCGCTCTACTTTGGATTCCTCCCTTTGACTAAGGGCGTTGGATGCTCCTGCACCAAAATGCGATGAGTTTCGATAGCGATAAGACCCCGTACATGATATTTTATATGTTGCAGTTTATACTCCCGCCGGGTTCGCAATACCGCTATCACAACATTACGCCGTGTTAACAAGACCCTCAACCCGCCCAAATTCAACTATTGTGAAATGTGATAGTTCCCAGATGCGATGCCACTATAGGTTGCAATTTAATATCCCTTCGGGTTCGCGATATCGCAATCGCAAATCACTAGTTTCTATTCACAAACCATAAGAGCCTGTAGCACTTGCTCATTGCGATTTGCGATATGACCGACAGGTTATGGCCCGCGACATGGCCAAATTCTCGCTCAGTTAGCAGATTTTGGAGCGAATTTGTGGGATTATGTCGGTTTTGGAGCAATTTGTGGGACAAATAGTGGAGAACTAAGAGAAGTCATAACTTCTCGAGTTCTTGTCCAAATTGGATGCAAAAAGAGGCTAGATAGCCATTTTTGAGGATTTTGAACTGATTGAGACAGGTTTCAAAGGCATTTGAACATGGTAAACACACTTTTGTTGTAATTTTGGAGCATAATAGAGAGGCCCAAGCATTCGAAGCTGGATCAAGGAGACGTAGCCCAGGAGGGGTGAACTCCTCATCAAATATTTGTGTTGTGTGTTGTATTTTGATGTTCTTTGTTGTTATTTTGCTATTTTTCAACATATGTTTTATGTTAAAGTGTTTATAACATTTACATAAGAAACTCTCATGGGAATCAATTAATTAAGCAAACATGGTGAATTCTTAAGAACTTGATAAGAAAATGGTAAGCATCTTGTGTTTTATTCTGAATGGTGAATTAGCACATCATTGCTAATGTGCTCCATTTCAGATCACCAAATCTAAATTTAGGTACTTAATCAAATTGAATGCAAACACACAACCAACTTTGTATCCAATCAAAATATGTGACATGGCTTAACATTATGAGAATGTTGAAGCATGTAGGGGGATAACGAGCATAGATGAATCATTCAAGGACATCAATGAAATTAGAAAATAAAATTCACTTGGGGATTAAGACATACAACTAATAATAAGGTTGAAGCTCTAGTAATGTATCTAGGGATCACTTTCTTAAAGGATATAGAGTAGTGTGATGTGGTGACTGTTGGAGACTCTCATTATCATAAGACCATTGAGCCAAGGAAGAGCTCCCTTCATCCCCACCTTCACTTGCATCTTTCAAAGATAATCTTACTCCTCCAAGCCTTTGATAAAGCTCATTGCTTTTACATTAAGAAAAAATACAACTCTCACATTGATCAATTAGCCTACATATAGGGTATTTTTTCATCTTATTGACACGAGTTCTCTTCATTACATTTTTTTAGCATATGTTTTCTTGATACCTGAGAATTTCTCATCTCATCGAAACTTTCATAGCCCAAGTAAATCATTTTTCAGACCAGAAATTCATTCCTTAACATCACAACCACTCAACAAAACTATAGTTTCCTCATACATTGAAAGTTGAGTTTCCTCATACATTGAAACTTTCATCCCCTTTGCCTAAAAACATTTCAAAACCAAGAGAAAGTGATATTCTTTCAACTTAAACTAGGAGGGAATACAAGGAACAAAGACATCCCCCACTAGCACAATGCCTAAAGAGGGCTTAGTCAACACATCCAACCTAGAAAGCTATCAACCAACCAACAAGCCTAGATATTAAGGGGCATGTTTCCCTTCAAGATGAAGCCAACTAACCAACTCAACTAGGCAACACAATCTTTTATGGGTGCTACCCCCTTCGGGACCCAACCTTCAACCAACCAACTCAACTAGGCAATCCAATGTTTGTATGTGCTACCCTGTTGGGGACTTGACCTTCTAGGGATACCTACATTATTCTATTATTTAATTGTGTGAGTTACATAGGAATGCATCTCTTTCTATCGTGGAGTTTGTGCATATCCATTTTATATTATTTTGTAACTTCGAGAGACATACCTACCTAGATTAGGGTTTTTGAATTTGAGACTTTATAAGCCAATAAGAAGGCCTCTTGGATTCATTAATAAACCGAGGAAGTTATTTTTTTTATCTTCACCATGTTTTATCTACATTTTGGATCAACTTCGGCTTCATGTTGTGATTTATTTATCTCTTGGATCAAATATAATCATGTCTTGCGGACTATTTCTCTTGCTCTTATTTGCAGGTATCTATTTCTAATCAATTGAAGCCATTGATTATGGTGCATGTCAAGATTTTTTCCATTTTAATGGCCCAGGGACATTAATCTATCCATTATTTTATGTTTTCCACATGATCTCTTTAAGGGATTCACATCAAGTAGTGAAGGTTACTCAATGTTATTTAGGACAATGCAATTCAAAACTTTCCGTGGAAACTTAGAATGATGTTGTTAAGAAGCAAGAACACCTTTACGTGGGCATTTTTAACATACTTTGGCTCCCAAAAGATTAGGAAAAAGAGGCTAAGTACAATGTTCTTGATATTTTTTATATATAACACCTTCTTGTTTTTCTAATTGAATTTGTAGATCTCTCTCCTAAAGTGCTTGCCATAAGTGCTTTCAACCAATGATCTCAAGGAAAACTAATCATTACCAATGTTGAAGATGTGAAATATAAGTTAATTTAATTTACTATTTGATTTTATTACTTTTTATTTAGTTAGTTTGTAGAATTATACCTCAACAAATTTGTGAGAAAAGTAATTCAACCTATTTTGATAATAGAGATCACATATTGTCAAATTAAACCTTCTACTTTTAATATGGTTAAGAAATGTATTTTGATTTGATAAATAAAGTCATAATTCAATTTATAAGAAAAGGAAAAAATTAGTTATTATACATGATTTATTTATTTATTTAAATGATGTATAGAAATACCTTGATTTTTGTAGGATAATAGAAGTCAAATACATCAAAAGTTTCTCAAAGATTAATGAAAATTCACAAGGAAAAATTCACTTTAAAGGAATACCTATAATAAAACAATATAAATGTAAACAAGTAGTAAGTTCATCTTCTTGACTTTGATGAAGTTTTCTATTTCATTTATACTGTAATCATATTTTATTCTTTTTCATTTTATATATAATTCCAAATCTCATATCGCAAATACACGAGAAAAAATAAGAAGTATGATAACTTTTCTTTTTGTTCCATTTTTTTTTGTGAACTTGGCAGTTCTTCCTCTATTTATATTCCTTTTTCAAAAACATTATTAACCATTTGCTCCAAGTGGCTTACATGCTCAAAGGAAACCAGATAACCACCTGTCAACATTAAACCCTATCCAAAATTTAAAGAGGTTTATTGCTATCCATCTAGCATCACTGTTTTGATTATCTAAACCACTGTTTCTAGAAAGAAAATTAAACATGTAAATGCATTTCATCAAAAGAAAAAATTTTGATATCAAACTGGATCACTGTGTCAATCCTCATCCGAGGATATTACTGGGGCTAGCGCCTTGGCACTGGATCCTGGCATCTCGCTCCGTTGCTCAATTCTCCACTTCAGCTCTTTAAGAGTCTGTTCAATTCTTCCTAGGGCCAAGTTATTTCTGTAGGTCTGTATCTGAATTGTCACTATCTCCCTGAGTAATTCCGCCCTGACTGGGTCCTTTTCCTTGTTCTTCTCCTATGCCTCTGCTCCTTCACCCATCGTTTGCTCTCGATGCAGGGTCATGGCCCGTGCCACCACGTTATTCATTATCCAGTAATGTTGTATGGTTTGCCTGAATAGGGAATGCCTTCCACGAGTATTCTTGGGATCTGGCACCATGATTTCCCACTCTTCCATGGGGATGTCTCGGTGCTTGATACTGTCATTCAGTTCCCTCTCCCAACTCGCAATCTAGGCTCTAATGTCCGGCAGATTCCCTGCCATGTAAGTGTCAATAATTGTCTTCATATGTTCACTGTCTGGCTTCCTTCCTCTTTTCCTAGTCAACCCACTTGTTCCTTCTTCCGTCTTTCCTACTCTCTTTCCTCTCCTGGGGGCCATTTTTCTCCCTGCTTGTTTGCAACTATCTTCTTCCTGGTGTTCTCTATTTTGTTCACTGTACTTTCCCTGGTATGTTAATATACCTATCACAAAATCATTGCATTTATCAGAGTTATAATATTGAATCAAAACAATTTCCCAATTGCTCGTTTTCTTTCCCTTTCCAGTATTTTCTACCTTCGGGGTTTTAGTCAGATTGGGTTTAGAGCCAGTCCTTTTTTTGGTAAGGGTTTGGTGTTTTCTTGGGTTTCTTCCCATTTTCCTCCCGTGGCAGCAGTCTGTGCCCAACCTTACCATTTTGGTCATCCTCATGGGATCCTCCCTCGATGAGGTCGGATTTTTGTTCCACCTTTCCCAGGGTCTCCCTTGCTTGTCAACAGGTTTCCTCTTGGAGCCGGCTCTACTTCCCTCCCCCCAAGGTTGCTTGATTTCCTGGTTCACTATAATCCTTGGGTTTTTTTCCCCAAGGTTTCTTCCATTTTTCCTACTGGCTCGCTCCCATCAATTCCTACAGGGCTGGCTAGGGTCATGTTCTGTCGGGGAATACTACAGGCTTCTATCACAGGATGGCCCTCTCCCTTCCTGGGTGCGAGACCCTCCCTCCCGATCTCCCTGCCCTGGAAATTCAAATGCACTATGAAATTGGTTTTACCATTGTCGTGGGAGGTTCTGTTATCCTTTTTTACAGTCTTATGCATGTTCCATTTCAGACTTCCTATTTTCCTACTGAAAATAATTCTGAGCCTAGCAGGGATGTGGAGCGAAAGGACTACATACCAACTTGCCGATCTGTTGCCTCTTCCATCTGTTGCCTGCGTCTTCGCTCTTTGGCCACCTTCCCTCTCGCTAGCTTTTCTTGTCTTCGTCTGCATGCATTTTGCTATATTCTTATTTTTGTTAAGTTTTATTCCTCTCTCCCTCTGATCCCTTGCCTTTACTGCCACCTATCTGACTTTATTACATGCACGGATCCCTACACCCTCATCTTGGGATGTTGCCCTTCTATCCTTACTGTCATCTCCTCTCATTAATCCACACTTTCTCCCGGCTGCTCTTGTCGTGTTCCTATTGTCCTTGTCCTGCCACTTGTTATCATTCTTTTGCCTACCCTCCTGCTCTCTGCCCTGCCCTCCTCTCTGTCGTTCTCTTCCGTCACCGCCCTCGTACTCTCGGTCTGCCCACTCCGTCACCTGCCATATTACCTGTCTACTCACTTCATTCTTCGCCTCCATCCTTCCCCACCTGTCCTCTTCCTTCCCCTTCCCGGCCACGTCTCCCCAGTCTCTCTAGATTTTCTATGATGTTCCTTGATCTGGAGTTCCTCTCTCCTCCTTTGTCTTGTGCGAGGAGTTGCACTAAGTTTTCCATCTCCTCCATCTGGACTAGCTCGGCCTCACTTGCATCCAGAGTTCTTCCACCATTCCTGCACCCCCAATTTTCCAGGTTGTCTGCTGGTTTGTTTCCCTTCCTTCTCACATGGGTGGGAAGGATGTAGGCTACCTGTCTTATGAGTTTACTTATCTCCTGCACCAACTAGGCGGTTCTCCAGCTACGACTGATTTTCTCTACTTGCGTTCCTTGTTGTAGCTGTTTGACTATATCCACTACCATTTTCGCATCTCCTTCAACCTATAGATTTTGGTATTCCTCCCTTATGGCAATTTCCAGCCCTTTTTTCAGTACATGGAGCTCTACTTCATTGTTTGTAGCATTGCCGTAGTCCATCGCATAGATTCTGAGCGTCCTTCCCCTGTCGTCTATGAATACTCCACCAGTCCCTACCTCGCCTGGGTTTCCTTTCGCAGCCCTGTCAAAATTCAACTTGATAAACCCATGTTGAGGATTTCTGTAGTGATTGACCTCCTCCACCTCATTATTTTGGTGTTTCCTTACTGTCTTGTGCATCATACTTGGTTTTAGTTGCAAGGGTGTCATTATTCTTGTCTATGTTGGGTCAGTTTTCCAATCCTCCTCATACCACCTCTCTATGAGAATGGTCTCTCTGATATTTTGTATGATTTGGTTCCATATCTATGTATTGGCTCTACTAACCTCCTTGAAAGTTAGGCGCTTCTACTCTTTCTAGATATTCCACATAATGAATCCTATCAAGAGTCTCCATGCCCTGTTCAGGATCGTATTCTGGTAAGGTTTATACCTCCAGTTCTCTATCATTGTTTTCATCCTGTTTATGTCTCTGTCACTGACTTCAAAAAGTTGTTGATGTTGTCTCCACAGGTTGCCACTGACTTTGCAAGAGTTGGTTAAACGCTCCATGGTCTCTTCCTGTTCTCTACGGAGGGTGCATCTCGATGGGCCTTATGTTCCTTTTTCCTCAGTTGGTCCCATGTTAGTGCTCTCCTGTTGCTGAGGATCTAGGTAAAGAATGCTACCTTCAGCCATGTTTTTGTTTTCCATATGCTTTCCCATTTTTTGTTTCTAGCTGTCTGTTGTATCCTGCTTTTAGATGGTATCATTCTGCGATTGTGAACATACCTTTGATTCTATGTCCCCATCTTAGAGTGTCTGTCCCTTCTTTGATCGCTACTTTCCTTGTTGCCATTTCCTTTTCATATATTTCCCAGTGGGCTATTACAAGTGCTTCCATCCAGTTTTCCTTTTGTTTCCACTTTCTCCAATATCCATCAGATTCCGGGCTCCAGTAGTTTTGTACTGTATCGCCCTCATTTTTCTTGGTGAATTGGTGGATCTCTTGGAGTAGAGGCTAGTTGTTGAGTTTTTCTCTCTGTTGCCATGCCTTTTCCCAGAAATTAACTTTATCCCCTCCTCTTACTTCCCAGAAGCTATGCTCCGTGATCAAATCCCTATTGGCACTTGCCAAATTCCATATTGCAGAACCTTTCTTCTCAGCTTTCCTTCTGGAGACCTGGGAATCTCATATTTTCTCTCCCATATTCTTTTCCACAGGTCATCCCCTCCCTGTCTCCATCGCCACCAAAACCTTACCCCCATTACCTGGTTCAAGATGTGTGGGTCTCTCAGGCCTAGTCCTCCTTCTTTTAGAGATTTACTTAGCCAACTCCAAGATAGAAGCATTCATTTTTTATCTTACTCGACCCTTGCCATAGGAACTTTTTAAACATATCTACCATTTTTTGGTAGATTATTTTAGGTGTGGCTTGGCTGGTAAGTTGATAGATATGGATTGGAGCACCGATTTTAGCAGGATTAAGAGGCTCGAGATATTTAGCGCCCTGAATATCCAGTTTTGCATTCTCCGTTGAATCTTACCCATTAGGGTACCCCAATTAGCAACTTTGTTTTTCTTGTCATTTAATAGGATGCCTAAGTACTTAGTAGGGAATTTCTCGACTCTGAATCCCATGGTTCTTTCCAGGAAGGCTTGGGTATTGAAGAAATAAATTTCCGATTTTTCTTTACTTATCTCTATCCTAGAGGCCCCTGTGAATTCTGTGAGAATTTCTATTATTTTTTTTTCTTCTTTGAGTGTTGTCTGCCCATATAACATAACATCATCAACAAATTGTTGGTGGGTTAGAAGTAGGACATTTCCCCAAAGTCTTAATCCCTTCAGTTGTTCGCTATTAACTTTAGCTTTTATCAATCTTTCTAGTCCATCCACGACGAGGATAAATAGGAAAGGGGATATCGGGTCGCCCTACCTGAATCCTCTGGATGGATTAGAGAGTTCTGTTGCTGACTGGTTTAGTAGTGATGACATACTTGGCATAATTGTCATTGACATTACTCAGTTTATCCACTTGTCATCAAATTCGTATGCCTTTAGGATTTTTTGGAGGTATCCCCAATCAAGTCTGTCATAAGCTTTGGCTAGGTCTAGTTTTATCAACATCCTTTTGGTTTTTGAATTTTTTAGTGAGTGAATTGCTTCTTGTGATACCACTATGCCATCTATTACTTGTTTGCCTTTGACAAACCCCGTCTGCTCCTGGGATATCAACTTTGGTAATATTGGTTTTAGTATATTCACCATGATTGTAGCTAGTATTTGTTATATAACCTTGCATAGCGATATCGGTCAGAATCCTTGTGGTTCTTCTATGTTCTTTGTCTTTGGTATTAGGGCTAGGAATGTAGCATTCAAGGCTGGGTGCATTCTTTTGGTGCATCGAGACCCTTCTACTGCATTCACTATATCTTGGCTCATGAAGTTCCACGTGGCTTGATAAAATTATGAGGTGAATCCATCAGGGCCAGGTGCTTTATTCTTTTCCATATTTTTTATTACCTCCTCCACCTCTGCTTTCGTTATGACCCTTAGGAGTGCCAAGTTCTGGTCTCTAGTCACTATTTTGGGCATATGTTGACTAATTTTATCAATGTCGTCCTCCCTTCTAATATTGGGTTCTGTCAGGATCTCTTTAAAATGTTGTACCATCAGATTCTCCATTTCAGCTTTCTATGTTAGCTTGTTGCCTTGGTGGTCTTTTAGGGAGAATATTCTATTTTGTTGTCGGTGTTGTACCATTGCCTTATGGAAGAATTTCGTGTTTCTTTCTCCTTCTTTTAGCCATTTGATTCACGATTTTTGTTTCCATAAGATTTCATCTTGTTTTCTTCTTTCCTCCAATTTATTTAGCATCAGTCCTTCTTCTTCTACCAGTTTTTCATTTATTCCTTCATCTATGATTTTCTGTTGTATTTGTTTCATCTTTATCTGCAGCGTTTTGTGTTCCTTTTGAATATTTCCAAATTCTTCTCTGTTCCACTTCTTTATCCTTCCTTTTAAGTCTTTTAATTTGAGTTGGAGGGTATGCATTTTATTTCTTCCTTCCATCCCAGTCTCAGTCTCCTTCCACCAATTCTTCATTTTATCTATGAAGGTGGGTTCTCTCAACCAGAATGCCTCAAACCTAAAGGGTCTATTCTAGTTCTGCTGATTCGTAGCTATTTCTAATTTAATGGGCCAGTGATCCGACCCTAGACACGGGAGGATTGTTGCTTCATAGAATATAACTTTTCCAATGAAATGTTCCATTGCTAGGAATCTGTCTAGCCTAGATGCTATTTGTCTGCTCCCTCCTCTTCGATTGTTCCACGTGTATTTTCCATTTATGGTTGGGATATCTACCATTTTCAGTTTTGCTTGAAGGTCCTTGAATCTCTCCATCTCTGGCTCTTCTCTTTGCAGTCCACCTTTCTTCTCATCTTTTGATGTTGTCATGTTAAAGTCTCCTGCTATCAACCACAATTTTTCTTCATGAAGGTTTCCTAGCTGCTAGAGTTGGAGGAGAAAGCTTCCTCTTTCCACTCGTGTATGAGGAATGTATACTGCCAAAACTAGAAACCATTCTCTATTTCCGATTAACTGGAACTTCCCCATGAGTATTCTTTTCATGCCTATCTAGTAATCTACTGTGATTTCTACAGGGTTCTATAGTATTGCTATGCCTCCTGCATTGCCTTTTGCATCTATGGTCATACATTCATATTTCGGTTTTATTTTGTTTAGGATTTCCTCTATTTTCCTTCTTGATATTTTTATTTCTTGTAACAACATTAGTTGGGGTTTTTCTTTTCTTAGCCTTTCCACTAATTGTCTTTGTTTGCCTTTACTATTAAGGCCTCTTATATTCTAGGATGTGATTATCATTGGGGTGCTTAGCTTGTCTGGTGAAATACCGTCAAGAGCGGAACTACTCTCCCGGTGTTCACTAACATTTCTCCCATGATATGTATCGATTCTTGTAGATTTCTCCAACCTCTTTTTTTCCCTCCTTTTACTTTGCTTTGATGGTATTGTGTATTATCCTATTAGAGGCCTAGTTGTTCTACCATTTCCCTCTTTCCCTATCCCTGTTTCACTTGGTACTGTTGAAAGGTTTCTCTGTATAATCTTTTTTGCTCTTCTAGAATGAATCTTTCATCCAGGTGTCTCCATTCATCTAGAAGTTTCTGCAATACTTCTTCTTCTGAGCTTAGTTCTTCTCCTCTGCTTGTGTCAATTTCCATTACTGTGTTTTCCATCTTCTCCCTCACTTCCTTTTCCTCCTTCTCTATTGGTTCACTTTGTGCCTTTCTCTTGGTATGTGATTTTCCTTGACTTGTGCTACTTTCCTTTAATTTTTATCCCTGATAGTCTATTGTTTGGGTCTCGTTGTTATCTTCTTCTTCTTCTTGTAGGATTTCAAAGATGTTTGTATTACTTGGTTGGGTTTTTTGTTCTTTCCTTCCTTCACTGGGGTTCTCTCTTGTGTGTCTTCTTTTGCTTTTTACTTCTTAAAACCCTTCCTTGTCTTCTTGATTTTTCCTCTGTTGTTTGTTCCTTCACTCCTCTTCTTCTGTATTGAGTGGGCATTCCTTGAACAGATGTCCATACTCATGACATCTTCTGCATCTGAATGGAATGTGCTCATAGTCGAGGGTTTGCTGCCATACCTCCTCATGATACTCTAGCTCGACTGTATCTGGAATAGGGTCAGCTATATTCATGTAGACACAAATTCTAGCATATGAGGTGTATCTTCCCTTTTTTGTAGTTTCAGCTATTTTAACAAAGCTTCCTATTGTGTTTCCTATACCCTTTAGGATCTCTGGATCCCAGAAGTCCATTGGTAGCCCGAATAACCTTACCCATACCGAGGCTGCCAAGAATTTTTCCTTATCGGGGTTATAACATTCTTCCCAGTATCTCATAAATAGTCTGGAATTATAATGAAAGTAAGGAACATTTTCAAACACTTTTTCTTTATCTTGCAGGTTTGAAAATATTACCGTGAAGAAGCCTCTTGCTCCCAACTTTAGCTCGATATGGCCTCGTGATTTCGATTTTTGCTGGATCCATCTGGTGAGGTCCTTTTTCATCGGCCACACTCGAATGAACTTGCAAGTTAGCACATGGTATTTCATGTAGCTTCTGTATCGCTCCAGTTTGTTCATTGGGATTATATATCTTGGTTTCTCCATTGCACATGCTAAACACTTGCCTCTACTGCCTGTCAGCCATCTTGCTCCAAGGACAAGTCCCGATTTTCTTGTTTCTTCTGCCTAGTTGCTGGTGTTCTGGCCTTCTCCTGCCGCCGCATCTCGATAGGAGGGGATCTCTCCCCTCCTCTCCTCCTCTGTCATTTCTTCTGGTTCTTGGTTTCTGTGTCTGTCGCTTGTTGCAGTTTTTGGTTTTCCCCGCACCACCTAACTCATGGCCACCTGACCATTAGGGTTGCAGAGCTCGATCCTTAGAAAAAAATAAGTCATATGTCATTATTCCATTTTATTTTTAGGTTGCTTCAATTCCCTAATAGTTTTCATGTTCATACTTTTTTAATATTCATACGAGATATGCATATTAAAAGTTTATACTTTGGAGAAAAAGATGATATTCTCAACTAAAATGAATTATTTTTTATTTTTAAATAATATATATTAAATTTTAAAATTATTTATATAAAATTTGAAATAAAAAAAAATATATAAATACAACTATTAATTTTATAAACAAATTGTTTTAATATTATTTAAAATTTTATAAAATAAAATTAATAATACACTAGAAATGGGTTACTAGTTTCTAAATCCTATATATATATATATATATATATATATATATATATATATATATATATATATATATATATAATAAGAGATTATGATAGTTATAGTAAAAATAAATACTTTTATTATATTATTTAAATTTTTATGAAAAATAATAATATATTAAAAATTATAAATAATAATATATAATAAATTTTATTGACCTACACAAATAAATATATATCATAAATATTAAATTAAATAATACTTTAATACCAAAAAAAATTTAATTGAAAATAAAAATTAATTAAACTAAAAATCAGCTAAAATAAATGATAGATATTTATAGTCCACTTCATATTTAAACACAGAATATTATCCACTTCATATCTAAGCGCAAATATAATTTAGGGCATATATATTCGGGAACAAATTTAATATTTTAATAAATTATATATTTAAATCTATATCATAAAAATATTAGAAAATATGCATATTCATATTAATATTTGTTTGGATAATTATCGGGACTGGATATTCCCTAACATAAAAAGCAGTCACGAATTCAAAGTGATTCTTTCGTTATGAACTTTTCCAACTTATTGTATTGTTTTGGTTTGATAGTCGGTGACAATGTGTTGAAAGTAGTTTGTTGGTACCGTTGGTTGTTCGCAATAAGTTTAAAATGAGTTAGTGTATTAATTAGTATTTATTTAGAAAGAAAGTTATATTTTTATAATATTATTTAAAAATAAAATATTTATTTATATTTTTATATATTTTAATAATAAAATATTACATATAGGTTTTTTTTGTTTTTCAAATAAGTATATATTTTGTTTGATTTAGTAGTTTCTAGATGTTATAGGAATATAATTTGTTGGAAAAGTACAGTTTTAAATTAGAAAAATTATGGAATATTGAAAGAAAAGATCATTAATGTTGATATGAAATAATTTTGTTTATTTTTTATAGGTTAAACAAGATGTTAGTTATCAAACTAGTTATCATATGTTTTTCATAATTAATTTGTATTTTATGGTTATGTCAGTGTAGACATATAAGGTTTGTTAAGATAGGTATGGTATAACTTCCATGTATTGATGGGTATGGATATGTCATTTAATTTTGTAACAATAGTTATTATTATTATTGAAATACAAATATATCAATATTTTTATATGATTTAGGGTCAATTTGGAACGAACATTTTTCCAATGTTCATGAACATAAGATCAGGATAGAACTCATGCATGAAACTTTTGTGAGATCTTTATTTGATTTGTAGTTGTAAAAAATGTTTGGCTACAACAATATTAATTTAGTGTAGCATGGATGCCATGATCTTGGATGGAGTGGATGTACTACCCTCTCCAAATCTAAATCCAGACACTTCGTCGAGTCACAATATGTGAGATAACTTTACATTTTAATACTATGAGGCATGTAGGGATATTACATTTTAATACTATGAGGCATGTAGGGATATAACGAGTGTAGAGGGACCATTCAAGGACTTCAAGGAAATCATAAAATAAAAATTTTTGAGGATTAGGTCATGAGACTAATAATGAGTTTGAAGTTTTAGCAATGTATGTAGAGAAAAAGTTTAAAATTGTCAATCCGATTTGAAATCATCTAAAAAGTTAAATGAAAAATATTAGGTATAAAAGCATGTATGATGTTATTTAATCAATGTATACAATTTAAAATATCCATCCACAACATACCTAAGCCCTAGATGGGTTGCATATAGATGGAGGAAACAAATGTGTATTTTAATTTCAAAATATGTTCATAAAATACAAATTTAAGTCCTCAATTTGAAAAACCACATGTTTCCATGATTTATGATGTAAAAGTAATCAATTTGAAAAACTAAACATGTTCCTTTTCTTTGTAATTGGTATGCATGTGCTTGTGATATAAGGGGGGCTATCACAACTAACCCAGGGAAAATCAATTTATTGTAAGGTATTTATTCTATTAATATGCTTGAAAAGTAAATATATATATAGTGTCCTATGTTGTTAAAGAAAAATGTTATATTTCTAAGCATTTAGAAAAGCAACAAAATGTTAAAATTAGAGTTACTAGCAATTTTTACTTTTTAAAATTTACCATATATCAAACAACAAAGCTAGTGGCTGATTCTAATCATTGCATAAAAGGATAACTATTAGAATTATTAGAAACTTACAATTTTTTAAATTTACCATATAACAAAAACATGGAAATCTAGTATCTCAATTCTAATCATTGTAGAAGACAAAATGAGCACATTGCAAAAGATGCATTTTCAATATGGTAATTTTATAATATGAATTTGTGAAAACTAATCTATGTTTCCATCCTTTCAAAGTGAGGGTAGATATATGGTTCTTATATGTACAGGGGCATATGACAATTTCTTAAGGGAAAGACAATTGATTTATAAGTGTATATTAGTATATGGTGATTTAAAAGCATATATTAGTATATGGTCATGATATGTATAGGGGCATATGACAATTAATTAAGGGAAAGACCATTTTAAAATGGAGTTAGATATATGGTTGATATGTACTGGGACATATAGCAATTAATCAAAAAAGAAAATGATTGTAAAATATTTATCTTATAAATATGCTTGAAAAGAAGGTATCATTGTCTAATGTTATTATGAAAAGGAAAGATTATATCAACATAAACTTGTAATAAAAATAGAATAAATTATCAATAACTAGAATCTAATTAAAAATAACTTACACTTTAAATTCAATTGAAATTCTAATAATTGTGGAGATAAAATGGACACATTAATTCTAACCATGTCCCAAAAATATTACTTTAAATGAAATACTCAGTTCAAGTGTGCAAGTGTGCAGTTGGAACCATTGAGATGTTTTTCACTTTTCAAAATTTGCTTTTGCGGATTGTAATACTTTACACCACCATAAATCTCTTAGAGTCTTTTGCTACCTACAAAGACATAGCCATAGTTTAGAGTTTCTAGTAAATGTTTCATATTAAGTGGTTGAAGTAGCTTAGCTTTTCTTACATGTTTAATTTTAAGTTTGGATTATTCCTTGATTCAAAACAATGGATTCATTTTTCAAATGCATAATTATAATATTGAATTAAATTGCATTATATAAGAATCTAACCTTATAATCTATAATGGATTCATTATATTCTAAACATAAAATACAATATTTTAGTAGGAAGAATCTTCCACTTTATAATAAATTAAATTACCAACCAATCAAATTTAAAATAATTGAATGCCAATAAATTTAATACTTGTAGATAAAATACTTTTTCCGCAAAAAAATAAAAAATCCAAATCCAAATAATTTTATCATGAAGATAGCAAAATAATGTGGCCAAATGAGCCATTATAAATATATATACCTGTAATATCATTTATCATTTATCTCATGTATCTTCTAGATTGTGTTATAGTTATCTATAACAACTTTTCTTCGCATTAACTCTTGTGAAAATGGGCAGATCTCAAAAGTAACAACTTTTCTTCGCATTAACTCTTGAGAAAATGGGCAGATCTCAAAAGTAAATTGGCAAAATAAATAGGCAGAAATGCATCTATCCTGTTCAGTAAAGCAACTTGGCACCTAATAGGTGCATTCTTGTACTCCTTTAAAAAATGGGTCCATCAGAAGTTCTGCAGCAGAAGGCCTCACCGGTGCTGCTGCCAGGCATTTTTCAATAAACTGTCGCATTTCTTGATTGGTAACCTTTTCCAATGCTGCAGGCCTTATATCAGAACTCACCTTCTTATAAATTTGAGCAACGCTACAGCATTCACTATAAGGAATTTCCAAAGTAACCATCTCCAGCAAACACATGCCGAAGGAATAAATCTCTACAAGCTCATTATAATCCTCCTCATATAATTCTGGGGCCATGAATTCCGGAGTACCGAGGACAGTGTGTGCACAATGATCATTTCCCAGGGTAGTGGCAAGACCCAGATCCCCAATCTTCAGAACGCCACTATTGCCATTCACAAAAATATTGCTGCAATTTAAATCTATGTGAATTACCCAAGGCTCATGATTATGAAGATAATGCAATTCTCCCAGTATCTGAAGTGCCCAATTCTTCAAAGCCTTCGTGAGACATGACGGTGCTTTTGGCGGTACTCTCTCAGAGTACCCGAGGTACAGACCTCAGTAATGAAATTCACATGACTTGGATTCAGACCTCAGTAATGAAATTCACATGACTTGTCTTTTTATCCAGCCATGCATTATAGAGCATAATTATGTTTTTGTTCCTCAGAGATTTCAACAGACGGACTTCTGCATAGATCCTCTGTATGGAAGCATCATCTAGGTTTTGCAGAGGCACCTTGTTCCACGCAACCTCAATACCCTCTTCTTGATCAAAAGCTCGGTATACCCTCTTCATAGCACCACGGCTCAGCAAATCTTCATAGCGACCATACCTACCAGTGGGATCCAGTTCCACAAAGGGCTCCCTGTCCTTATCACAGGTGTCATATTCTACACCAGGCATTTCTCCACCTCCTATAAAGTAAAGGAAACCCTAACCCCGGAATTCCAAATTAGGTTCCTCTTCAAATAAACAGAAACCCTTGCAGGGCTATAGGAAGACACAGAAATGGAGATTTTCCCTAAATTCCGAAGACGAACAGACAGCAAAGACATAAGACTTTGCTTCCTGTGGGATTACTGACGACACTGACAGCATTTTCGCTCCAGAGATACTGAAAAAACAGAGCCGCCAGATTCAGAAAGCCACCCAATAAATTGAAGTGTAAAATATTAAATTGCGGGGCAATCTTAAATCAAACCGGGAAATCCAAAACCCTAGCTCTACACAGAAACAAATTCTGTTGGCAGAAAAGAAATCTCATTAAACTATTTTGATAAACAGAATCCTCGAAAAATAAGACTGTGAACAGAACCACTGCAGTGCAGAGTTCCAAACACAGTGATCAGGAAAAGCAACCTTATAAAAGCAAAACAGGAGCATGCAGAAAACATACCTGTCTATCTGTGACCACAGAAATCGCACCGTCTATCTGTGACCACATAAATCGCTGAGTCTGTTCTTGTTAAGCCGGAAAATAAAATAGGTCGATAACAGGCGGAGCACCCTCAGGATGTGAAAATCTTGACGTTGGCTTTGACCGAGAAATACCCAGCTACGCATAAATATCTGTTTGGATAATTATGGGGACATTTCATAACTGAAAGAGCATTGACACATTTAGAGTAATTCGTTGGTTATGCGCTTTCCCAACTTCCTGGATTGCTTTGTTTTTTATGATGTGTGACATTGTTTTTTATGATGTGTGACATTGTGTTTAAAGTGGTTTATTGCTAGGTGTTTAAAGTGGTTTATTGCTAGGTGGGCGATAGATTTAGATTCAGATTTTGATTCAATTATTTGCTACGATAAAATAAATAGATGAAATAGATGACATCTAGTTTAAGAGATGGAATAGATTGCTTTGATAAAATAAAGTAAACAAAGTAGATGACATTTAGTTTAATTAAGAGGAATAGTGGTGCTTTTTGTTTTTGTTTTGGTGTTTTTTTTAATTAGTTTAAGTTGTTTAATTTATAGAATTAGATTTTTTTAGAAATTTTTATTGTGCTGAATATATTTATGGATTCAAAAACATATTTTAAATAATAAATAAGTTAATGTGAAAAAACTGTTTCATCTACTAGTTATACTATGTTTTTATTTAGAGAAGAATGTGTAATTATTTTAAATTATTTAAATTTTTATAAAATTGAAAATATTTATTTACAGTTTCATAGATTTTAGTAGTGAAATTGTTGTGTGAAGGCTGGTCCCTTGTCCCACGAACAAAAAAATTATACATCAATTTCATTTAAAAAATCAAATTATCATTATTATTATTATAAGTTATTAGAATTTTCTAGATGTTATATGAATACAATGTATTCGAATTTAGCACAACCTTAAAGTGGAAAAAAACAAGAAGAGATCATTAATGTTGATGTGATACAACTCTCTTTGTTCTTTATAGGTTGAACAAAATGCTAGTTGTCATATTTTTTCATGATCAATTTTAATTAATTTGTATTATATATTTTGTAGGTGTATATTTAGGCATATAATGTTTGTTAAGATAAGGTATGGTATAACTTCTATGTATTGATGGATATGGTTAAGTCATTTAATATTGTAACAATTTTTTTTAATTATTGAAATATAATGATATAAAAAGTGAGAGTTCACATTAGTTTAGGGCTGTGATCAAATTTTTTTTCACGACCTAGGTCGATTTGGAATTGGGTGAAATCCCTAAGGATATTTTTCCACCTTTCAGATCATGATAAAACTCTACTCATGCATAAATTTTATGTGAAATTCTTATATGATTGTAGTTAAAAAGAAGTTTTGACTACAACAACATTAGTTTACAATAACATGGATGTCACGATCTTGGATGGAGTGGATGTATTAGCTTGTCCATATCTAATTTTGGGCACTTAATAAAATCAAATGCAAACACATAACCAACTTTGCATCTAATCAAATATGTGATGTAGCTTAACATTATGATTGTTGAAGCATGCAGGGGGATTATGATTGTAGAGGGATCATTCAAGGAGCTCAAGGAAATTAGAAAATAAAATTCACATGGGGACTAGGCCATATATCTAATAATGAGGTTGAAGCTATAGCAATGTATATAGGGATCACTTTCTAAAAGGATATAGGGTAGTGTGATGTGGTGATTGTTGGAGACCCTCATTATCATAAGACGATTGAGCCAAGGAAGAACTCCCTTCATCCCCACCTTCACTTACACATTTCAAAGATAATCTTACTCCTCCAAGCCTTTGATCAAACTCATTTATTTTAGATTAAGCGAAAATAAAACTCCCACATTGGTCAAATCGCCTACATATTGGGTATTTTTTTTTTATCTCATTGATACAACTTCTCTTCATTGCATTTTTTAAATATATGTTTTCTTGATACCCAAGGATTTTTCATCTCAATGGAGCCTTCGTAGCCTAGGTTCATCATTTTTAGGACTAGCAAGTCATTCCTTAACACGAAAACCACTCAACACAACAATAGTTTCCTCATACATTGAAAGTTGAGTTTCCTCATATATTGCAACTTTCATCCCCTTTGCCTAACACCATTTCAAAACAAAGATAAAGTGAGGATGATTTCCAGTTAAACTAGGGGGATTATGAGGAACAAAGACACCACCCACCAACACAATGCCCAAAGAGGGCTTAGTCAACATATCCAACCCAAAAATTTATTAAACCATCCAATAAGCCTAGATATTAAGGGCATGGTTCCATTCAATATGAAGCTAACTAATCAACTCAATTAAGAAACACAATGTTTAAGGGGTGCTACCCTCTTAGGGACCCAACCTTCAACCAATAAACTCAACTAGGCAACTCAATGTTTGAGATGTGCTAGCACCTCAGGGGCCCAAACTTCTATGGGCACCTACATTATTCTATTATTTAATTATGTGAATTACATAGCAAGGCATCACTTTCTATCCTAGCGTTTGTACATATCCATTTTATATTGTTTTGTAACTTTGATTGACATACACACCTAGATTACGGTTTTTGAATTATAGACTTTGTGAGTCTATAAGAAGACTTCTTGGATTCTTTAATAAACTGAGGAAGTTGTTCTTTTCTTCTCAATGTCTTATCTAATTTTTTGGATCAACTTCAACTTCATCTTATAATTTCTTTATCCCTTGGATCAAATATAGTCTTGTCTTGTGGACTATTTCTCTTGCTCTTGTTTGCAAATATATTTTTCTAATCAATTGAAGTCATTGGTTATGGTCCATGTGAAGGTTTCTTTCATTTTAATGGCCTAGAGACATTAATTTATCGATTCTTTTATATTTTCCAAATTATCTCTTTAATGAATTCACATAAAGTATTGAAGGTTGCTTAGTGGTCCTGAGGGAAATGTAATTCAAACTCACCATGGAAACTTAGTAAACAAAGGAATGGTTGGAGCAAGCTAACTCTAAACTTATGGTGTTGTCAAGAAGCAAGAAGAACACATGAACATTGCAAAGCATGCTTTGGCTCCCAAAAGATTAGGAAAAAGAGGCTAAGGACATCCTTCTTGATATATTTGATACATAAGACCTTCTTGTTTATCTAGTTGACTTTGTAGATCTCTCTCCTAAAGTACTTGTTAGAAGTGCTTTCAACCATCAATATATAGAAGGCTCTCAAAGAAAACTAATCATAGCAAATGTTGAAGATGTGAAATATAAGTTCATTTTATTTACTATTTGATTAATAAACTATTTAATTTTATTACTTTTTATTTAGTGAGATTGTAGAACTATATCCCTACAAATTTGTGAGAAAAATAATTCAATCTGTTTTGATAATATAGAATCACTTGTTAGTCAAATTAAACCTTACTTTTAGTGTGTTTAAGAAATATATTTTGATTTGATAAATAAAATCATAATTCAATTTGAAAAAAACAAAACGTAAAAAATAAAAAACAACCTGAATTAATTATTTATTTAAATGAAGTGTGAGATATAAATAATAGAAGTCCAATAAGACTAAAGATAATTCACAAGGAAAAATTCATTGTAAAAGATTACATATAATAAACCAATAGAAATAAAAACTAATATTAAGTTTGTTTATTGATGTTGATGAAGTTTTTTATTTCATTTATATAATCATATTATTTTATTTTCCATTTTATATATTAATTCCAAATCTTATATCACAAGTACACAAAAGCAGATAAAAAATAAGATGACTTTTTTCCATTTTTTTTAAATGAAAAGCACATCTCATATCACGAATACAAATAAAAAGTACGATGAATTTTCTTTTTTTTTCATGAAAAACACAAGAGCAAATAGGGATGTATCCCAACTTTTTGTTGTTGTTTTTTTTCTTTAATTTAATTTTTAAATTTAAGTTGCTTCAATTCCCTAATTGTTTCCATGTTTATATTTTTTAAATATTCTCGTTAGAGATCTGCATCCATTGGTATTAAGAGTTTATGATTTGGAAAAAAAATGATATTTTCAACTAAGATGATTATTTTTAAATAATATAGATTAAAATTAAAAGTCTATTTATATAAGTTTTGAAATAGAAAATATAAATACAATTATTAATTAATCATATAAATAAATTGAGTTGTTTTTAGTGAGAGTTTTTGGAAGTTTTTTGGTGGGTTTTTCTTGTTTAATTTCTCTAAAATCTTACAAGAATTTAATGAAATTACAAGTTTGATGGGTAACCCGCACAATCGAATTGTCCTAGGAGTTTTTCAAGGTGCTAAATCCATATATTCAGTAAAAAAAACCACTTTAAATAACACAAATCAAAATCTCACCTCAAAACAACTCCTAAATAAATTATTTTGATATTACTTAAAATTTTATGAAAAAATTTAATAATAATATATTAGAAATTAGAAATAACTAATTTAATAAAATATTTTAATGAGTATGATAAAAATAAATACTTATATTATATTATTTAAAATTTTCAAAAAATATAATTAATAATAAAAGTTAAAAATTATGAATATTGAATTTTTAAATCATATGCCATCAACATTAAATATAATATAATACATATTTAACATTAAATATAATAGGGAAATTTTAATCTAAAATCATTTAAAAAATCAACAATTATTAAATAAACCAAAAAATCATCTTAGCAGTGTATGAATGTATATAATAAATAAATAATATATATCCACTTCAAATCTAAACACAAAATATAATATATTGCATATATATTCCGGAACAAATTTAATATTTTAATAAATTATATATTTAAATTTATATCATAAACATATTGGAATAGATGTATATCTATAAAATATGTTTGGAAAATTATTGGGTCTAGATATTCTATAACAGAAAAATAGTCAAAGTGATTTGTGAATTCAGGCTTTTGTTATTCTTTATTTACAGGTAATTTCCAACCATTACTTTATTTTAATTAAAAAGATATTTTATTAATTAATGATAATTTTTTAAGTTAAAATTAATGTTATATTCTAATGACTAAAAAACATCTTTCTTCATCTTTTTAATCTAATGACATGATCTGGTTCTTCATCTTGTTTTCCAAAATATTGTATTGTTTTGATTTGATAATAAGTGACAATGCATTGGAAGTGGTTTGTTGGCATGGTTGGCAATAAGTTTTAATGAATTGTTATATTTTATTGACATTTATTTAGAGGAAAAGTGTATTTTATAAAATTATTTAAATAATTAAAAATGAAAATATTTATTTATATTTTTGTAAATTTTTAACTTATACTTTTATAAACTTTAGCAATAAATTAGTACATGTAAGTTGTTTTTTGTTTTTCAAATAAATGTATGTTTAATTTTATCACATTATTATTATTATTATTATTATTATTATTATTATTATTATTATGGATGGTAAGTTTCTAGATGTTATATGAATACAATTTGTTGGAAGAGCACAACTTTAAATTAGAAAAACCAAGGAATAATGATGTATGTGTACATTCATATAATGTTTGTTAAGATAGGTATGGTACAACTTCGACGTATTGATGAGTATGGATAATTCACTTAATCTTGTCACAATCTTTTTTTTTTTTATTGAAATACAGTTATATCTATTTTTACATGATCTAGGTGAATTTGGAATTGGGTGACACCCCTAAGGAAGTTTTTCCATTGTTCATGAATCTTAGCTCATGATAAAACTTATGCATGGAATTTTTGTGAGATCCTTATTTGATATGTAATTGTAAAGAAAGTTTGTCTACAACAATATTAGCTTACTATAGCATGGATGTCATGATCTTGGATGGAGTAGATATTAGAGAATCAGAGATGCACAAGAATGAAACTAAACCTTATTTATCAAAATTCTTGGACAACCAGTACATTATATAGACACACATAGACAACCTCTAGGATGTTCTAGATCCAAATGATTCAGATCACCAACTCACAACACAGACTACGAAGACACAATTCATGACAGATAGACTCAAACACTAACTACGAGAACACAACTCAACCACACCATTTCAACATTATTCCAACATCCCCCTTAATGGAGAAATGGATTTTCAACAATGCCTAGCTATTGTCTACATACTTCAAAATTCATCTTTCTAAGAGGCTTGGTAAAGATGTCAGGTACATTCTTACTTGTATTACAATAGACAAAATGAATCTCATTTGATTATATCTTTTCTCTTACAAAACGATGTTGGACTTCAATATGTTTTGTTCTAGCATGATAAACTGGATTATTTGCCAACTTGATGGAACCTTGGTTGTCACATTTGATGCTTGTTGACCCTCTGTGTTTTTCTCCAATATCTTCAAGAATCCTCCTTAACCAAATAGCTTCATAAGTTGCATTGGTCAAGGCTTTGTATTCTCTTCTGTGGATGACAAAGAAACAATTGGTTGCTTCTTGTTGCTGCATGATACAATCTCTGATCCTAAATTGAATGCATATCCAGAGATTGATCTTCAATCATCAGGATTTCCAACCCATTCTGAATCAGAAAAACTTGCCAACCCAACATCAGATTCATCAGTATATAAAATACCAAAATATAGTATTTCCTTTAGAGACCGAAGGACTTTATTTGCTACTTTCTAATGGTTTTCACAAGGCTTAGCCATAAACTGACTAAGGATGCTGACATAATAGGCTATATCTGGCCTGGTAGTGGTGAGGTAGTTCAAACTTCCCACCAATTGATGATAAAAAGTTTGATTCGCTTCTTTAGATCTATCATCACTGTAAAACTTGGCATTCTATTCCAAAGGAGTAAACACTAGTTTTCATTCAAACATATGAAATATTTCAAGGATTGTCTTTGCATAGTTGTTTTCTGTGATGATTGTCGTACCAAATTCCCTCCAAATTTCAAGACCCAAACAATAATGAAATTCACCAAGATCCTTCATTTCAAATACCCGTGGCAACTGATTTTTAATTTCTTCAATAATCATGAATTCACTGTCTATTATGATAAGATCATCAACATATACAGATATCAAAGAAATATTCCCATCTTCATCTTTCTTGATGTTCAAGTTAGGATCACTCTTTCTTCTCACAAAACCTTTTTCATAAATGAATGAATCAATTTTCACATACCAAGATCTTGGTGCTTGTTTCAAACCACACAAAGCTTTCTTTAACCTACAAAGAAAATTCTCCTATCACTGGTTTACAAACCCTTTAGGATGAACCAAATAAAATTATTCTTCTAATTCACCATTCAAGAAATAAGATTTGACATCTAACTAATGCATTTTCCAATTTTGTTTTGTAGCTAATGCAATCATGATTTTAATTGTGTTCATTTAATTATCTTTGGGCAATTCTATTAATTACCATGTGTCATTCTTCATTATGGAGATATATTCTTCATTCATTGCATCTCTCCATTATTTATATTCTTTAGCTTCTTCTTAACTTGAAGGTTCTACAACATTCAATAAATGAGACAACAATGCATAATCTTTATACATTATAGGTGGTTGAATTTGACGTGATGACCTCCTTAGAGTTTTATTGCTTTCATCCTTCTTTCTGCTTTGTGGAGTCTCTTGTTCTCTTATTAGAGTGTCATGACTGTTGGATGCTTCTGGCTCTTGAACCTGTAGCTGTTCTTGTACCTATTGTTGTACCTATTCCTGTACCTGTTGTTGTACCTATTATGTTCTTGTTCCTGTTCAAAACTTGCTTCTATTTTGACATAATCATCAATATCATGCCATACACATGTGATTCATTTTATCACCTTCATATGCATTTTCATGAAACACCACATCCCTACTTGCAAGAAATCTATGTGAACTAGGATCAAACAACTTGTATGCCTTTTGATCATCACAATATCCAATCAATGTACACTTAATTTATTTTGCATCAAGTTATCTTCTTTCATCTTTTGGAATATGTGACAATGCCTTGCATCCAAAAAATCTTAAATGGTTCATTTTTGGTTTATATCCATAAAATGTTTCAAAAGGTGTTTTTAGATCTAAAATTTTGGTTGGATTCCTATTTTTCAAATAAACGTTAGTATTAATGCCTTCAGCCCAAAAATAATTAGAGATATTTTTACCTTAAAGCATGCTTCGTGCACATTCAACTAGTGTTATATTTTTCTTCTTGGCAACTCCATTTTGCTGAGGTGTATGAGGCATTATAAATTGTTGTAGAATCCCATGAATTTTACAATATTGATTGGTTCTCTTGATTTTTATTCTCCCCCTTAATCAGATATGAGAATTTTGATGTATTTCCTAGTTTGTTTTTCCACCATGTTTTTGAATTCCTTAAAGTACTCAAAAACATCACTTTTCTTTCTTATGAAATAGACCCAACTGTATCTAGATCTATAATCAACAAAAATAAGAAAGTAAAATGATCCTCGAAGAGATATAGTTTGGGTAGGTCCACATACATTAGTATTAATTAATTCAAGTATTTCTCTTTGCCTTTTTTATTCATGTATGATAAATTCCTCTCTATGTTGCTTCCCAAGTGCACATGCTTCACATTCAACATGATTATTCCTCATAACTAGAAGACCTTCAACCATTATTTTTCTTTGAAGTAACATTAAATCATTTTGATTTAAATTCCCATACCTTTAGTGCCATAAATTTGAATCTATTGAACTTGTTGTAGATGCCAATGCTTGATGTACTGTCGTGGTCACATCCACCTTATACAAGCCTCCAACTTTGGTACCTGTGGCGATAACCTTGTAGCGATCCTAGATATCTTTAACATCACATTGTGATTTGACAAACTCCACCTTTAGATCTTGATAAAAAATTGTAGAAACATAAATTAAATTATTTTTAATACCAGGAACATACATCACATCGTGGATTTGTCTCTCTTTTCCATTAGGTAACATCACACCTGTTTTTCCATAACCTTGAAATTTAAGGGATTTGTTATCTCCTATATAAACACATGTTCCATCAATGTTCTCATGATATTCATCAAACCAATCCTTATTACAAGACATATGGAGTGATGCACCAGAATGAATGAACCAATCCTTCAGATCATCAGTCTCAGTAGACAATGCAGCATCAGAAACAAACAATCTAAGATTTTAAAATCCATCATTTATTGAGGTGTCTTTGTCCACAAAATTCCCATTATGCATTTTTTTTCTTTATTTAGACTCATTATATTTCCTTTTATAGAAATATTTAGCATGATGTCCAGGTTTGCCACAATAATAATAATCATGATTTCTCTTATCATGAACTAGAAATTTAGATTGTGTCATACCTTTTTTCTTTTCTTGAAACTTTCCTCATTTTCTTTTGTCCCATGGATTTCCTTTCTATGGTTGCTTACCCTTGGATACCAATGCCAAATCTGAATTGTTTGAGCCTAAATTGAATTTCTTCATCCTCTCTTCCTCTTGTAGAAGAATACCTGTCAATTCATCAAAAGTAGGAGGCTTCTCTCTTGCTGAAATACTTCAAACAAAAATTTCGCAATATTGCACTAAGCCATTTAATGTGATGGTGACCAAGTCAGTATTGGACACCTTTTCACCAATGTCTCCTAACTTATCACTTAGCTCTTTGACATAGAAATTGAAATTGCTTATACATTCATTGGCCTCCATTTTAATTGACAAAAGCTTGGTCTTCAAGAAAAACATCCGGTTGATATTAGATATTTCATACAAGCTTTTGAGAACATCCCATGTTTCTTTGGATGTTTTATAGTCCCTAATATGAGGAATGATGTTGTCCTTAGCTGAAATTAGTACCAATACCTTTGCTTTTGTTTCCCATTTTTCCCAATTTGGAATGGCTGCAGCAGTAGTGGGTATGGGCTTTGCCCCACTCACTATGAGCCACAAATTATTTCCCTCTAAAACTGTTAATACCTTAAATTTCCAATTTGCATAATTTCCTCCATCAAGCCTTGTGGACTGATTCAAATAAGTTTTAGCCAAAAAATTTGACATAATGACAATTTTTTTTGTCTCCAATCAACAAAATGCAACCAAATCCACCATATCTGCACCTAAATTCACCAAATACTAGATCTAAGACCAAATGTACCAAATCTAAAAAAAATAAACTCAATCTTGTTTCAAATCAAGCTAATTATAAAATCTTCCAATAATACTCCTTATTTCTCCCTTTTTACCAAACATAATTTACATGCCAAAAAAAACTTGATATAAATTTTTTAACTTGATATAATTTTTTTTCACCGGATTTTTTTTTTACCATAAAAAAGTTTTAACCCCTTATGTCTCCAAATAAAAACCTTCACATTTAGAATAAGGAAATAAAACTTCCTTATGAAAACTTTATACACAACGTGACTTAAAAGAAAGAAAAAAAAAGCAATATTCAACGCTTGGAAAATATGACTTTAATGGAGTGAAATATTGAACAGTAGCAAACACTAGCTCGCTTCACAAAATGACAATTACTTATGAAATGCTTCATTTTATTTTTCCACGGTTTCATCTAAAGCACAATGGTCAACGCTTGGCCCTAAACTCCTTCAATTAGTAAACAGTCTTCGAGTCAAATCACCTTTGGCTAATGATTTACACAGGCTCCTTTCGACTACCTTTCAAACACTGAGACAACTCCTTAACAGCTCACACTCAACTCAGCTTTCAAACAAAGGGTACAAAAAAGGCCACCATGCTCCACACGGCCACGACGCTAGAAACCACAGGCCCGTCTCTGCAACCAACGATCACATCTAGATTGCAAACAAATAGTACACCCAACAGAATTATGAGACCGCCTCAGATTAATAGAGATCTCATCAAAACAACATGAACCAAGCTATTCACTGCTAAACCACAATGCAATAAACCTTCAATATCTCTCGACAACGGATCTTTCAGTTCACACCACCCTCAGCTCTGATACCATATTAGAGAATCATAGACGCACAAGAATAAAACTAGATACTATTGATCAAAATGCTTGGAAAACCAGTACATTATATAGGAAAATATAGACAACCTCTAGGACAATCTAGATCCAAATAATTCAAATCACCAACTCACTACACAAACTATGAAGACACAAATCATGACAAATAGAATCAAACACTAACTATGAGAACACAATGCAACAACACCATTTTGACATTATTCCAACAGTGGATGTACTGCCCTCTCCAAATCTAAATCCAGAATCTTCTCCAAATCTAAATCCAGAAACTTCATTCAGTCAAAATATATGACATAACTTCACATTATAATATTTTGAGGCGTGTAGGGTGATAATGAGCATAGGGGGACCATTCAAGGACCTCAAGGAAATCATAAAGTAAAATTTGCTTGAGGATTAGACCATCGAACTAATAATGAGTTTGAAGTTTTAGCAATGTATCTAAAGAAAAAGTTTAAAATTGTCAATCTAATTGGAAATCATCTAAAAAGTTCAATGAAAAAATATTAGGTACAAAAGCATGTAAGATGTTATTTAATCAATGTATACAATTTAAAATATCCATCGGCATCATACCTAAGCCCCATATGGGTTGCATATAGTAGGAAAAAATGTATATTTTAATTTCAAAATATGTTCATAAAATACAAATTGGAGTCCATTTCATTAAAAAGACGAAAAGATGCAACTTTTATATGAATAATTTATGATGTAAAAGTTATCAATTTGAAAAAATAAACATGTTCCTATTCTTTTCAATTGGTTATGCACATGCTTGTGATATAAGAGGGACTATCACAACTAACGGAGGGAAAAGAAATTGATGATAATGTATTTATTTTATTAATATGTTTGAAAATTAAATATTGATAATGTCCTATGTTGTTAAAGAAAAGGATTATATTTACATGCATTTAGAATGGAAACAAAAGATAAATATTAGAGTTATTAGTAATTAATAAATTTTTAAATTTACCATATATCAAAGAACAAAGCTAATGGTTGAGTTCTAATCATGGCATAGAAACAAAAGGACAAATATTAGCATTATTAGCAACTTATATTTTTTAAATTTTACCATATAACAAAGAACAAAGACATCTGCAATCTAGTGGTTGAATTCTAATCATTGAAGAAGACAAAATGAGCACATTGCAACATATGCATTTTGAATATGGAAATTTATAATATGAATTTGAGAAAACTAAATTATGTATCCATCTTTTAAAAGTGGGGATAGACATATGATTTTGATATGTACAGGGGAAATTAATTAAGGGAAATACAATTGATTTAAAAGTGTATATAGGTTTATGGTTGTGATATGTATAGGGGCATATGAATATTAATTAAGGGAAAGACAAATTTAAAGTGGGGTTAGGTATATGGTTGTGATATATATGGGGTATATAGCAATCAATCAAAGAAAGACAATTAATTGTAAAATATTTATTATATAAAAAACATGTGCCATTGTCTTATGTTATTATGAAAAGGGAAAGATTATAAACATAAACTTTTAATAAAATAGAATCATCTATCAATATTTTGTATATGTATTACATAACTAGAATCTAATTAAAAATAACTTATAATAAAAATAGAGTCAATTATCAATAACTTATAATTTTGTATATGTATTACACAACTAAAATCTAATTAAAAATAATTTATAATTTTGTAAATATATTACACAACCATAATCTCATTATAAAAAAGCACTTGGAAATTCAATTCTAATAATTGTGGAGACAAAATAGATATATAGTTAAACTTAATAAGTATAACCATATCAAAAACATAATGTAAGACTTGCCCTTTGTTTAAACAAAATAATTGAAGCCACTCCAAACCAATGCAGAATGTCATGAACCATCCATTGAGTTCTATACACTATCCCAAAGGCAAGGATGTCATCCACAAAGAAATAATGTGAAATCTCAATACCTTTACTCATCGAATACCATTGAAGTGGCTTGTTGTATGTTCTTATTTGATCTTGAGACTGAGGTAGATTGAGTTATATACACCGTCCCAAAGGCAAGGATGTCATCCACAAAGAAATAATGTGAAATCTCAATACTTTTACTCATCGAATACCATTGAAGTATCGAAGTGGCTTGTTGTATGTTCTTATTTGATCTTGAGAGTGAGGCAGTCCATCACTAGAATAAATAATAACAAGGGAGAAAGAAAGCATTCCTGCCACAATCCTTGTCGGGATTTAAAAAATGTGATGTGTAACAATTGACCAATATAGAAAAATGAAAAATGAAATGAACATTTGAGACGCAAGCCATAATCCACTCAATATTTTGAATAGAGAAGCTGATCTTTAGTCCACCTTCATTACTAATGCTTGTAGCTTCTTTATATGGATTTTATGAATAGTTTCATGAGCGATGGCGACAACATCGTGGATCAATCTATTGTGTAAGAAACCCAATTGTTCCTAGGAAATGTAAGACGAGAGAGTACCTTTCAACTGCTCCACAATAATTTTTAATATGAGCTTATAAGTGATATTATAGAGTGAAATGTGTCGGAAATCAAGACTCAACCGCTCCACAATAATTTTTGATATGAGCTGATAAGTGATATTATAGAGTGAAATGTGCCGGAAATCAAGAAAAGTGGTAGTGACCGATGTTTTTGGAATCAGGGTGATAAAGGATGATTTGATAGAGCCCGAGACATGTCCTGAAGACCATGATACCTCCACTCAGTTCAAAATGTGCATGCCCAACAAGTCGAAAAAAATAGAAAAAACTCCACCGTCTAGTCGTCCAGGCTAGGACTGCAAATGACTTTTAACACCCGGTAGATTCCTCCACTGTTAGCAGTGGGAAAATAGCCTTGTTCTGCTCCTCATTGAACATGAGGGGATAGTTCACCGTTCGTTCCCCATACCTGATCTTCGATGTTGACGCCGGGACGGGCTTGGAAGAAGTTCTCAAAATAGTGAACAACTTCGCTCTGAATATCCTCAGTGGAATATACCATATCCCCATCTCTACCCCGAATCTGCCAGATAATGTTTTCATTGTTTCTAAGATTTACATATTTGTGAAAATACTTTCAGCATCGGTCACCTTCTTGTAACCAAACTGCTCTTCTCTTCAATCTCCTAGTCGACTCTTGTATTAATAGAATTTGTTGCTTCCTGTGTTTTGAGTTTGTCCCACATATGTTCTGATGGGGCTCCCCGTTCCAATATATGACTGATATTCTCAATATCCTGAATGATAGAATTAACCTCATGGGCCATAGCTTTCTTTTTCTCACTTTCCCAAGTCTTGACCCGAATTTTAAGTGATGGAAGTATGCATGTGAGATACTCCATCGAGGAGTGTTCATCCTCCCGCACTTGTGACATCCGAAAATTATTGACCAATTCGTTGAAACACTCGTCTTCCATCCAAGTTATATTAAATTTGAATGGGATGCCAAAGCAAGGGTGTTCTGAGCGCCATTGTAGTACGATTTGAAGATGATCAGAAACATATGATTTCACAACCCAGGACTTCATACACCCCAAACTCTCAAGAAATTTTTCGTGGAATGAGAAAAGATCCAGTCTTTCCTATGAGCTCGTCTCCTGCTCTGCCATTATGCCAAGTAGGGGACAATCGTGGAATGAGAAAAGATCCAGTCTTTCCTATGAGCTCGTCTCCTGCTCTGCCATTATGCCAAGTAGGGGACAAAGGGACTGGTCGAAAATCCAGTAAAATATTAGAGTCAAACAAATGGTGTAAATTCTGCATTTGACCCCCCTCCCTGGTCAATGTAGCATTAAAATCACTAGCCATAATCAAAGATCTAACCTTGAGAATATCACAATCTTCTAAGTGCTTCCAAAAGGTATTCCTTTCTTTGTATGTAGCATATAAATTCAAAAAAAGTAGGCGCCAGGATAACCCTAAATATATCCAGTCAATAAGATACCTATGAAAAAAATAGATGCAGACAAAGTTGCCCATCTGGGATCCTAGAGGGTAGCCATGCCTCTTGACATTCCACATGAATCGACTACTACCATGTACCAATTTAGAAATATGTTATGAAAATATGAGAAAGCCCTATGAGAGGCGACCATAGTTTCTTGAAGCAAAATCACAAAAGGGCGAATAGAACCAAATATCTATTTGAGGGATAAGAGTTTGGAGTGATCCCCCAGGACACACATATTCAGAGAGAAACAATTCATCCCGCTGTCAACAGATCGGGCGTGTTATCTCCAAGGGCCCAAGGGTATGTAGTAGCAATGGGAATGTCATGAAGTCCATCAAATTCAAAGAAATAGAGGGATTTTGTCGACGAACCAATTTTGAGATGGCGGAACCCTTTCCCACCCCTCCTGTGAACAATGATATGGTGAGTAGATTTGGGACTGATAGGAAAGGAGGAAATGTGGGACAAGCCTTTTTGAATGGATAACGCCGGGATATCTATGATTGGGTTGGCCATAAGGAAATCAATCTTGCTTCCAACAGAGTTGTGAGGGGGGAGTTCTGAGGTGGGCCTCGCTAGGGGGAGAGGAGGTCATATGTGGGGAGTGTGAAAGTTCTGTGGGAAGAGGGTGAAAGGAAGAAGGAGAAGTGAGTGGGAAATGTGGGATGGGAAAGGTATCCAAGGTCTGAGAGCTATTGTTGAAATATAATTTCAACTGCAACAATTTTTTTTTACCTTTGCGATGCGATGAGATCGCAGATCGCAGATCACATATGGCATGTGTGCTTGGATCCTCCGTTTTGTTCACTTGATTTCCCCGATTGCGATGGTGCGATGCGATCCGATCGCATATCGCAGATCGCAAGTTTCACCCTACGCGCGTTATGCACCTGTCTCTTGCAATGCGATATGTTTTAGCGATGCGATATTATCGCACATCGCTGATCGCTCATCTCTCAACTTGTCTCAGCCTCCCGACAACCTTCTGCGATGCGATCCAATTGAAGTCAACAATGAAGTACAAGCTTGCACCAAATGAATTTTACGTGAAGTAAAAGTTTCACTTACCACCAGTAAATGTCAGTAAAATAGTAAATGCAATTTACTCATGTGGGTTGGCAAGTTTTGGTGAAGTTTTTAATTTTATTTCAACGGGAGTATGGGCTCAGGTAATAGTTCATAAAACCATTTAATTTTTATTATTTCCTTTACGGAGCATGGTAAATGAAAACCTGAAGTAAGTTTTTCTTGTTGTCATATATATATGTAATATTTTTGTGTGTTGAAGAGGGATAGAGAGAGAAGAGGGAAGAACGCAGCAGTGCGTATGAAAATATACACAGTAGTGTAAATTGAATTGTAATGCACAACAGTGCATCTGTAACACACAGCAGCGAGTGAATGTAAAAGAAAGCCGCATCAGTGAAATAGAATACACAGCAGACACAACAGTCTGAATCTTTTGTTTTGTAAATCCCTCTGTGAGAGAGGAAGATCATATTTTGTAACAGCAGTTGCTTTTATTAATGAATAGAAATTTTTTGTGTGAAAACTTTGTCCCCTACAAATAATTTTTTTTAAGTTTCCGCTGTGATAAGATCCTGTGTTTCAAACAGAGTATTGTTCTCTGTTCTGTGATTTTGTTTTTGGAATTTTACCAGAAAAATTCCTAACAGTGGTATCAGAGCGTTGTTCTCTAGTCTTTTGAGTTTGAAATCACCTGAAATTTCCAACAACTGGTATCGGAACTTGTCCAGGCTCTTTGAAGGTGTCAAAGAAGCTGAAGGAAGGATTCTTACTGCAGCAACTTCTCCAGCAAAGTGAAGTCTCAGGCAAAAGAATCCAAGGTATTTCTCTTAAATACTTGACTGTATTTTGAAGCATAGTCAAGTAGTGCAAGAATGGCTGGCACCAGCACCAGCAATAGCATGGGTATGCAGCTCCCATTATTTGATGGTAAAAACTATGACTATTGGGAAATAACAATGAAAGCCTTGTTTGCTTCCCAAGACTTATGGGAAATAGTTGAAGATGGTTTTGAACAACCAGCAGATGAGAATGAGTTTAATGGATTAACTCAGGGAGAGAAGGATCTGTTGAAGAGCTACAAGAAGAAGGACTCAAAAGCCCTCTTCTTCTTGTATCAAGCAGTGCATGGAAGCGTGTTTCCAAGGTTAGCAGCAGCTAAGACATCCAAAGAAGCATGGAAAACTCTTAAAACAGCCTATCAAGGCATGGAGAAAGTGAAGACAACAAAGCTACATTTGCTGAGGAAACATTTTGAGAATTTGAACATGAAGGAATCAGACAATATTGACTCATTCTTCACTCAAGTAATTGGCCTGGTCACACAAATAAGATCTCATGGAGAGATACTTGAAGAAAGGAGGATTGTGGAGAAACTATTGAGGTGCCTACCCTCAAGGTTCCATGTGATTGTCACCACCATAGAAGAGACAAAGGATCTCTCAAACTTTTCAGTTGATGAGCTTCATGCATCACTGATCACACATGAGCAGAGGTTGAGTAGAAATGAAAACTCATCTCTAGAGCAAGCCTTCAAAACCCAGATGTCCTTTGGAAGAGGAAGAGGTCAAGGCAGAGGAAATAAGAGAGGAAGAGGCAAAAGCCAGAACAGAGGTGGAAGGAACAATCCAGCGAATGCTCAAGGAAGAGGCAGCAATCCAAATCAGAACCAACGTCAAAGCAACAGCCAACAAGGAGGACAACATCATGCTAAAGGACAAAGGTATGAAAAACCCAATGTCCAATGTTATTATTGTAAAAAATATGGGCATTATGCCAGTGAAGAAGCAGCATGATGTGAATAATAGATCTAATGCAAATATTACTAGAGAAAATGTGAGCCAAGATAATATTTTGTTAGCTTGCAATATGGCTGAATTAAATAGTGAAGATATATGGTTTCTAGACTCTGGTTGCAGCAACCAAATGACAGGAAACATAGCTTTGTTTTCTGCTTTAGATCAAAGTGTGAAGTCATAAGTCACACTTGGGACTGATAGCAAAATTTCTGTTATGGGTAAAGGAGAAGTTAAAATATTTACAAAGCAAGGTGAAAGGAAAACCATAGCAGATGTCTATTATGTTCCTGGAATGAGATGTAATCTCTTGAGTATTGGACAGCTTGTTCAAAAGGGTTACAATGTTTTCTTTGAAAATGATGTATGCACCATCATGGATAGAGCACCCAGCAAGCGATGCATTGCTGAAGTGAGGATGACGAGGAACAGGATGTTCCCTCTCAGAATAAGAGCAGAATTGAAAAATAAAGAAGAAATTGCAGCAGTTACCCAAGAGGCTTTCCAAAGCCAACCAAAAGATGAAAATTGGTTGTGGCACTTGAGATTTGGACATCTCAACTTTGGAGGTCTTAACTTGTTGAACAGAAAAGGAATGGTAAGAGGATTACCATTGATAGAGAAACCTGACAGCCTTTGTGAAGGTTGCATATTGGGAAAACAACACAGAGAAAGTTTTCCATCAGGGAAAAGCATAAGGGCAAAAGCACCCTTAGAGATTTTCCACTGAGACTTATGTGGACCACTGCAAACTCCATCATTAGCAGGCAGCCAATGTTTCCTAACATTCATTGATGACTTTACAAGAAAAACTTGGGTTTATTTTCTTAAAAACAAAAGTGAAGTGTTTGAAAATTTTAGAAATGTCAAAGCACTTGTGGAAAACCAAAGCGGGCTGTGCATCAAAGTCTTGAGAACAGACGGAGGAGGTGAGTATATCTCCAAAGAATTCCTACGGTTTTACAGGGAAAATGGAATTCACAAGCAATTTACAGCAAGGTACACCCCACAACAAAATGGAGTTGCTGAAAGGAAGAACAGGACCATCATGGATATGGCGAGGAGCATGCTAAAGGCAAAGAATCTGCCAAATGATTATTGGGCTGAAGCTATAAATTGTGCAGTTTACATTTTGAATAGGTGTCCTACAAAAGCTGTAATGAAAAAAGTGCCAGAAAAAGCATGGAGTGGGAGAAAGCAAGGAGTCACCCACGTGAAAATTTTTGAATGTGTGGCTTATGCACACATTCTAGATTAGCTAAGGAAGAAGTTGGACAGCAAAGGGGAAAAATGTATCTTCATTGGATACAGTGAGGAATCCAAAGCTTACAGGTTGTATATCCCATCTACCAAGAAGTTTTTTGTGAACAGAGATGTTCAGTTTATTGAGGAGAAATCTTGGGATGGAAGCATAGAGAAAACAATTAATGTTAAAAACTGTTTGTCTCATGATGAAGATGATGAGGAGATGGTAGAAATACATCCCCAAACAACAACGCCAAAACAAGGACAACAAGGAACACCCTTGAGGATAAATGAGAGTGCTTCTCCAAGCACACCACAAGGAGGAAATTCAAGTGCATCTTCAAGCACTTGCACACCAAGTGAAAGAAGTAAGAAGTTTAGAAATTTAAGTGATATTTATGATGAAGGAATGAATTCATTGTTTGCCTTGTATTGTCATGTTGATGACCCTATTCATTTTGAAGAAGCAATTAAAGATAAGAAATGGATAGAAGCTATGGATGAGGAGATGAAAGCCATAGAAAGAAACAAGACATGGGATTTGGTTGAGCTACCAAAAGGTAAAGAAGTCATTGGAGTTAAATAGATCTATAAGACCAAGTGCAATGTTGAAGGAAAAATTGAAAGACACAAGGCAAGGCTGGTTGTCAAGCGATACAAGCAGCAGTATTGGAGAGACTATGAGGAAACTTTCGCATCGGTTGCAAGAATGGAAACCGTGAGAGCAGTGTTGTCCATAGCAGCAAAAAACAAGTAGAAGGTTTACCAAATGGATGTGAAGTCGGCATTCCTAAATGGAGTATTAAAGGAAGAGGTTTACATTGAACAACCTCTAGGCTATGAGAAAAAAAGGCCAAGAACAAAAAGTTTGCAGATTGAAGAAAGCTCTTTATGGGCTGAAACAAGCACCAAGAGCGTGGTACAGTAGGATAGACTCTTATCTACTGGAAAATGAATTTGACAAATGTGAGGGAGAACCCACTGTCTACATCAAAGAAAATGATGGTAAAATTTTAATTGTTGTGCTATATGTTGATGATGTGATTTTTACAGGTAATGATGACTACCTCATTGAAAACTTCAAATTAGTCATGAAAGAGGAATTTGAGATGACTGACATGGGTTTGCTGAGATACTTCTTAGGAATAGAAGTAGATCAAAATGAAAATGGAATTTTTATCTCTCAAGCAAGATATGTAAATGAAGTGTTGAGCAGGTTTAATATGCAAGAGTGCAAAGCAGCAATCACTCCCACAGTAATGGGATTAAAACTCAGCAAAGAGGACAACAGCAAGGATTTTGATCCTAGCTTATATAAGAGCATAGTTGGCAGCCTTATGTATTTAACTGCAACAAGGCCTGACATAATGTTTGCTGTTAGTTTGATTTCCAGATTCATGGAGAGCCCAAAAGAGGCACACTGGCAGGCATCAAAAAGAATTCTGAGGTATGTCAAATGTACAAAAAGATTTGGCATTTTGTATTATTTTTCAAAAAATTCAGATTTGGTTGGCTACGCCGATAGCGATTGGGCTGGAAGTGGAGATGATCGGAAAAGTACTTCTGGTTATGTTTTTCACATGGGTTCAGGAGCCATTTCATGGGCTTCCAAGAAACAACCAATTGTGGCATTGTCTACAGCAGAAGCAGAGTACGTGGCAGCTACAGCAGCAGCGTGTCAAGCGGTTTGGATGAGGAGACTGTTAAGAAGTCTATGCCAAGAGCAGGCTACAGCAACGGTGATTTTTTGTGACAATAGCTCAGCTATTGTGTTGTCCAAGAATTCTGTGTTTCACAAGCGAACGAAACACATTGATACAAGGTTTCACTACATCAGAGAATTGGTGAACAACGGAGAAATTGTTCTACAACATTGCAGCACTCAGGAATAGGTTGCAGACATTCTGACAAAGCCATTGGACCAGAAAAGCTTTGAATTTTTGAGGAAATGTCTGGGTATGATTGATAACCCAGCAGTTGAAATTAAAGGGGAGTGTTGAAATATAATTTCAACTGCAACAATTTTTTTTTACCTTTGCGATGCGATGAGATCGCAGATTGCATATCGCATGTGTGCTTGGATCCTCCATTTTGTTCACTTTATTTCCCCGATTGCGATGGTGTGATGTGATCCGATCGCATATCGCAGATCGCAAGTTTCACCCTACGCGCGTTATGCACCTGTCTCTTGCAATGTGATATGTTTTAGTAATGTGATATTATCGCACACCGCTGATCGCTCATCTCTCAACTTGTCTCAGCCTTCCGACAGCCTTCTGCGATGTGATCCAATTGAAGTCAATGATGAAGTACAAGCCTGCACCAAATGAATTTTACGTGAAGTAAAAGTTTCACTTACCACTAATAAATGTCAGTAAAACAGTAAATGCAATTTACTGTGGGTTGGTAAGTTTTGGTGAAGTTTTTAATTTTATTTCAGCGGGAGTATGGGCTCAAGTAATAGTTGGTAAAACCATTTAATTTTTATTATTTCCTTTACGGAGCATGGTAAATGAAAACCTGAAGTAAGTTTTTCTTGTTGTCATATATATATGTAATATTTGTGTGTGTTGAAGAGGGATAGAGAGAGAAGAGGGAAGAACGCAGCAGTGCGTATGAAAATATACACAGCAGTGTAAATTGAATTGTAATGCACAACAGTGCATCTGTAACACACAACATCGAGTGAATGTAAAAGAAAGCCGCAGCAGTGAAATAGAATACACAACAGACACATCAGTCTGAATCTTTTGTTTTGTAAATCCCTCTGTGAGAGAGGAAGATCATATTTTGTAACAGCAGTTGCTTCACTACAACAAAACAGGCAATTTAGGCCAGAGTTAGCACCAGATTTTAGTGTATTTTTCTCTCCATTGGGATGATCAGCCTGGCGCTAAATCTGGCTCTATTGTACAATTATTAAAGCGTCCTTTTTTGTGCCAAATTTTGCATCATTTTTCGCATCATATTTTGCACCAAGACTTGCATTTGGTTTTACAACAGGTTTTGCTTCTAGTTTTGTGCCATTTTTTGCATCTATTTTTGCATCATTTTTTGCTTCCTGTTTTGTGCCATTCTTTGTTTCTATTTTTGTGTCGTAATTTGCATCTAATTTTACACCATCTTTTGCATCTGATTTAGTGCCTTTCTTTGAATCGAGTTTGTGCTAGTTTTTGCATCTAGTCTTATGCCATTTTTTGCTTCTAATTTTGTACTTATTTTTAAATCTATTTTTGCATCAATTTTTTTGCCTTTTTTTACACCATTTTTTGCATCTAATTTTTCACCATATGTTGAATCTAATTTATTGCCAGATTTTTTATCCATATTTGCATCATTTTTTTCATCCACTTTTTCGTTTCATTTGTCTCCCTTTTTTGCATCCTGTTTTGCACCTAATTTTGCATCATTTGTTGCATCCAATTTAACATCATTTTTAACTTTCTTACATCCAATTTTGCATCCTTTTGAGAATCTAAATTTTCACCCTATGTTGGACCATGTGTTGCGTCCACCTTTCAATCCAATTTTGTGTCTAATTTTATGTTTAATTTTGAGCCATTTTTTCTTCAACGTTTGCATTTGTTTTTGCACCAAGTTTTGAATCATTTGTTGCACCTCATTTTGCATCCAATGTTGCATCCAAATTCGAGCCATTTTTATGCCCATTTTCGCACCATTTTTTCTACTTTTATGTCCAAATTTTCACCATTTTTTATGTCCAATTCTGCATCCTTTTTGGTGTATAATTTTACATCATTTTTGGCATCCAAATTTGCATCCTTTTCTCTGCCACATTTTGTGTCCACATTTGCATCTCATTTTGCACTTAGATTTTAGTCTAAATTTTCATCTAGTTATGCATCATTTTTGGCATCCTTAGTTTCACCCTTTTTTAGTCCCATTTTGCTTCTTGTTTTGTGTCTTTTCTAACATCATTTATGCACCCAATTTTTCATCCTAATTTTACACCATTATTTGCATCCTCATTTTGGTGTCCATTTTTACATCTTTGTTTGCGCCCAATTTGGTATCTTTTTGTATGCCCTATTTTTTTACCTTCTTTGTGTCTAGTTTTACACCCTTTTTTAATTCTACTTTAAAACTCTTTTTGTCTCATTGTCTGCATCTTTTTTTGATGGCTAGTTTAACATCCAATTCTACTCCTAATTTTGCATCGATGGTTACATCCACTTTTGGCTTCTTGTTTAGAGTTTTACTTTTACTTTCATTTTACTAATTTTATTACATAGTGAAATATATTATAGTTTCTAAATATCATTTTGCTATAGGATTTAATAAACAGTTAGATGAACACAAAACCCTCTCAGTTTATCCTAGAAACCTAAGATTGACTGATTAAGAGAAAGGGTGTTCTAGGGGTCAGGATTCTTAGTAGATCAAGATGTAGAGTATAAGATTAAGAAAAGAAGAATGAATTCATGTGAGTCCTCGCATGTAGGTATTCTTGGATTTTTTAGTGTAGCTGGGAAGCACTCCTAGATAGCTCCAAATATTGGTCCTACACACAAGAGAGAGAACAAAGAAAACTTCACAACAAAATATCTTAATAATTGAAACTATCATAAACATATAAGTGTTACTGAATAAATAAATATAAACCAAAATCCCATACATTCATTAATTAAATAGGATAAGTAAAGAATGAATAGTAGCATATGGAAGGAAGAACAACTAATCTATATTAATAAAAGAGTTGGAGGAAAGTTACAACCATCAGATACAGTTGCAACAACACCTCCCCCAACTCCTGGCTCCAAAACTCTCCCTCTCAAGATAGATCTCAACAGCGTGACAATACATGAATTCCCATCATTTCCTCAATGGCCAAGCCTCCAATATATAGGAAAGTGAAGGCTATGAATATTTCCAAAATTCCTCATTAGTTCAACTTTGGAAAAAGCTTTTGGGTGAATAATGTTTCCTCATATAAAAATGGCATTTTCTACTTTTTAGATACTTTTGTGCTTAGGAAAAAGCTTCCCCATGCTTTATGGCTCTTTCCCACTTTTATATGCTTTTATTTTTTAAGAAAAATCTAAAGATGATGATAAAGAGATCACATTCCACCATATGAGTTGCCGAAAGTGAACAAGAGTGTCAAACTCTAGTTAACTCGAGCTTTTTTCCTCGCATTAGAGGAATTTTCATTTTAAAATGTTAGCATTGAATTTCCATGTCATAATGTGTAAGCCAATCAAAATCTTTTAAAATTTAAAAGACATATAGGTGTGACTAGGCAGTGGATTTTTTTTTTAATAATATAACTTACCTAATTTAACATGAATGCTGCCCAAGTGACCCAAAACTATATTAAATATTAAAAATAAAATTAATATCTAAATCAATAAAAGTTAGAATATCTAGAATATTTTTAATGAAGGGTAAATCATGACGTGTTAAATAAATTAATTTAAATATAAAATATAAATATATGGTTATTTTGTTAAAAGTGCATTTATTTGAGTAACTTGAATTTAAATTTAACTTAAATTTAATTTTTCTTAAATTTTGTGTTAATAAATTAATTTCAATATAAAATACATGTAGACGGTTATTTTTTATAAAAGTGACGTTTATTTGGGTAATTTAAATTTAAATTTAATTTTCCTTTAAATTTTGAATTTGCTTTTTTAATTTAAATTTTCTTTTTTAATTTATGTGTTAATATATTAATTTAAATATAAAATACATATTTAGTTATTTTGATAAATGTGACATTTATTTGGGTAATTTTGGTAAAAGAATAATAAAAATGATATATTAAAATATTGTCTACATGACATTATTTTATTAGTTTCTCAATTTTTTCTTAGGTGGTTATTATTTTGGTAACAAAAGTTAGATAAGGGGACAACTTGTTATAGACTAGAATACTGTGGTCCTCATGGTACATAACTTGTATTATAGGCTTATATAATTTAGGAGAAAGGGGTATTTCAACCAACAACATAGTATTCTCCTCCAAGATGATGAGGAGGTATTTTCATGTATAACACATTTAAGAATATATCACAATTCAAATTCATAACTTAGTATTTGTAAACAAATTTAAGGGTAATTGACAATATTCATAAAAAATATAGCAGTATCCTCATATATAACAATTCTCCATTAAAAAATCATTGACAATTTTCAATATACATATATTACTACTAAATCAACATTTATCATGGATATCATTATTCCAAGGTAAATTCACAACATTACATCCAAAAATAGTAACGTCATTATACATAATCATTCTCCATAAAAAAGCATTGACAGGTTTCAACACATATATAAAGTAACAAGATAATACTAATAATATCCTCATCATCCTTAATCAAATCAACTAAGATTCAAATGTGTGATTATCATATCAAAATATTTCATGAACACCATTATTCTAAGGTAATTTCACAACATCCATCAAAAGATAGTAATATCATCATACATAATAATTCTCCATCAAAATAATGTTGATAAATTTCAATATATACATAAAAGAACAAGATAAAAATGATAATATCATCATCATATTTAATCAAATCAACTAAAAGTCAATGTAATATTACCAAATATAAATGTTTCATAGATATCATTATGCTAAGGTAAATTCACAACATCCATAAAAAAAATAGGAATCTCATCATACACAATAATTCTTCATAAAAGAATTGTAAACAATTTTCAACATATTCACAAGGTAACAAGATAGTACCTATAGTATCATCATCATCATTCAAATAAACTAAAATTCAAATATATGATTACCTATTAAGACATCCAACTAAATATAAAAACTAACGCATGGCTAGCTAGCACCACGAAAATCATAGCCAAGCTCATCCTCATGATCATTTCCATGATCATCATCCTGACCATCTTGATAATATCATCCACATAATCATCACCAATGCCATTGCCATCCTCATCATCATTGATGCAGTAGCATCGACATTAGCCAGCAATGTGGAGGATTGTCCACATGTTGTGGCTAATCACAGTTAAATTCGTTCACTGTTACCGAGAAGGATGACTTCTCAAATTGTTAGTTATTGTAATAAATAAGGCATTGTTTTATTTAGATTGGGGATAAGATTTGTTAGCTTAGGTGTGCATGAAAGCTAAGAGATAGAAGATTGCTGTTAGATCTCTTAGAAATAGAATATTATTGTTAGATTTTGTTAGAGAAATTATGGAGTTAAAAAGGGGAAAATATAATCGTGTACGGGAGGGAGAGTGAGGCTTGGTGTGGAGCGAAAAGCTCAAAGTGTATTTTGGATTGTATCAAAACATACATCATCATTACAGTGTAATCTGGCAAGGCCGAGACCCTATATTTTATATATGAAATAATCCAGTGTTTCTGCAATGCTTTGTTTATGTGGCCGTGAAGGCTTTGTATGTTGATTGTTTTTTTGTTCTCCATACAATGCAATCTGCTTGTATTGTTATTAATAAATTGTAAAGAATTCTTGTGCTGAAAGAAAATCCAAGTTAATTAGAGTCCGCGAACGGAACGGCCCATTTACACAACGAATTGACGCCGAAACCCCTTAGTGGAGTACTGGGCGAACTTGAAAGATTATTCAGATTGATTGTGGACCAAGTCGGGTCCGGAATTACCATCACATCGGCACATCGGCGATGACGGAGCGATATCATATTGGAACCTTTAAGCGATGAGTGCGGACCTGATATAATATATATCGGTTTGAATTGCTAGATCGGGTCCGGATCTATATCGGTAGACGCATATATGTGTATAGCGCGTTGAGCGATCGCTGATCGTGACAAAATATTATTGGGCGGAGGCGGATGCGATAGAACCATTAACTGTGGCAAAGTGGAGATCGGGTCCGCAACCTCATCGGGGTCATCGGGACTGCAGCATGTGTTTATGGTTGTAACAGCCGATATCGGACCTGCCGAAAATTTCAAAGGTATATATATATATATAATTTGAAGTCCGGGCGTTTTAAAAAAAAGCGGGTTTTTGTATGTTTCCATATAGTTTTATATATATGTGGGCACAGGTATAGAAATGGGTTATATATATTTATATGATTCCCATGTATTTATGATGGGTCATTCCCGATTCATGTAATATGGTGCTTGCAAGCTTTAAAGCTCGGGTGGTGGCTTCCGATGGGTGATTAAGAGCCCTGATAAAAAGGTGGCTTTGATTCCTCATATGTCCATGGTCATAAAAGGCTTAAAGCCTTAAGCGCTTTCGATAAAGCCTGTAGGTTGTTACCACAGGTCAAGGGCCGATTTTTATTAAGAAAATGGGATTTTGGGTAATATCCAAGACTACCTTTTCATCAATTTTCGGTATCAGAGAAGAAGAGATAGTGTTTACAGTAAAGATGCCGCCAAGGAGAGGAATTGGTCGAGGGAGACCAGAACCAAATGCAGGTTTGATAGAAGAAGTGCGGAGTTTGCGTGCACGAATGGAGGCAATGGAGACAGCCCGAAGAAGAGTGCTTGACTAGGGAGCTGAGAGTCCTGCAGAAGAATCTGATACAGATGTGGAAGCAGAAGAAGAGAATGAAAATATCAAAATCCTGAAGATGCTGGCAAAGGTTGGAGGCAAACCTAAAATGGATATTCCTATGTATGAAGGGAGTCTGAATGCCGAGGAGCTCATGGATTGGATCAGATTCATAGATCAGTACTTCGATTATGAAGAGGTTGAAGAGAACAAGAAGGTAAAATTTGCAGTCACTAGATTGAAAGGTCATGCAGCCATCTGGTGGGACGAGGTACAGACATCAAGAACGAGAAAAGGGAAATCTAAGATCAAGCAGTGGGATAAAATGGTAAGTAAACTGAAAGCCAAGTTTTTTCCAAAATATTATCATTTGAATCTTTTTAAGCAGATGCAAAATCTGAAGCAAAAAGGAATGTCTGTTAAAGAATATACTGAATAATTTTACAGATTAAGTATCAGAACAGGGCATGTAGAGGAAGATTTGGAAGAAGTAGCTAGATATGTTAATGGGCTAAGGTATGAGATCCAAGATGAGATTGGTCTGTTAAGTCTGAAAACTGTTGAGGATGCCTATCAAGCAGGATTGAAGGCAGAAGAGAAGATATTAAGAAAACAAAGTCAAAGGAACAGAGGAAAGAGCTCAGTAAGAGGTAGAGGAGTTGGCCGATCTAGAGGAACACAACATCAAATTGACACAGGGAGTTCAAGTAGCAGATCACCATAGATGGGTGAATCTAGTAGAGGGAGATTCGCGCCTAGAGGAAGAGGGCGAGGAAGAGATGTTAGTTGTTATACCTGTGGAGAATGGGGACATATGTCACGAGACTGTCCTCGTAACAAGTCAGCAAGCCATAGGGGTGAAAATGTGGCTGAGGCAGAGCCGAAACCACCTCGACTTGTAGAAGAACCACCGGAAGAAGGTGAAGCATTGCTGCTTATAATAACTTTGTTAAGATCCGAAAAGGAGATTGGAGAACCTGCGCAAAGGAAGAACTTGTTCAGGACTACGTGCAAGTCAAAGGGTAAGTGTTGTAAGGTTATAATTGATAGCGGGAGTACTGACAATCTTGTGTCTACAGAGATGGTGGAAAAGCTTGGATTAACAAGGAAAGCGCATCCTGCACCTTACAAAGTATCTTGGCTACAGAAGGGTCATCAAGTCATTGTGACAGAGCAGTGTAATGTGGAAATGCAGATCGGCACATACAAAGACGTGATCTTATGTGACATAATGCCCATGGATGTATGTCATGTGTTATTGGGAAGACCGTGGCAATTTGACAGGAAGGCGATTCATGATGGGAGAAGGAATACATTTACCATAGAGAAGGGCGGAGTTAAACATACGTTGCTGCCAGTAAAGAATGATGTTGACAAAGAGCTGCCTGAAAATAGTATTATGTTGATGAGTGGCAAGGAACTGCTACAAGAGGTTGATAAAAGCGAAGAGGTGCATTTCGCTATCGTAGGAAGGCCAAAGGTAATTTTAACCTCCACCAATTTAAATGATTTGCCTGAAGAAATTCAATCTGTGTTAAATAGTTACATGGATATCATTGTGGATGAATTGCCAAATGAATTACCACCGATTAGGAGTATAAGTCACCATATCGACTTAATACCAGGATCAAGTCTACCTAATAAAGCTGCCTATAGATTAACTCCTCAGGAAAATGCAGAGGTTGCAAGACAGGTTCAAGAGCTGATGGACAAGGGACTGATCCGAGAAAGTCTGAGTCCGTGTGCTGTGCCAACGGTGCTTAGTCCAAAAAAGGGAGGAGAATGGCGCATGTGCACCGATTCCAGAGCTATCAATAAGATAACAGTCAGGTATAGATTTCCTTTGCCCAGAATGGATAATTTAATGGACTGTTTAAGTGGATCCAGGTATTTTACAAAGATAGATTTAAAAAGCGGGTACCATCAGATTAGAATTCGCGAAGGCGATGAATGGAAGACAGCATTCAAAACAAATAGTGGATTGTATGATTGGTTAGTGATGCCTTTTGGGCTCACTAATGCGCCCAGCACATTCATGAGACTAATGAACGAGGTCCTGAAAGAATATACAGGTAAATTTGTTGTTGTTTACCTTGATGATATTCTGGTTTTCAGCAAAAGTAAAGAGGAACAGTTGGAACATTTGAAGTTAGTATTGAAAACACTGCAAAAGGAAAAACTACTAATTAACTTGAAGAAATGTAGTTTCATGAAAGAGGAGCTGGTATATTTGGGGTTTGGGTTTTCCAAAGAAGGTTTAAAAATGGATCCGGAAAAGGTACAAGCAATCAGAAACTGGCCTACTCCCAGGAGTGTATTCGAGGTAAGAAGTTTCCATGGACTTGCTAGTTTTTACAGGAAGTTTATAGAAGGGTTCAGTCAAGTTTGTGCACCAATCCTTGAGACCATCATGGAGGTCAATCAGCCATTTCAATGGACAGAAGCAGCCGATAGGAATTTTAATTTGTTGAAAAGAAAAATAACAGAAAAGCCTATTCTAGCATTGCCAGATTTCGAGAAAGTCTTTCAAGTGGAAACTGATGCAAGTGGGGAAGAAATTGGAGCGATGTTGAGCCAAGAGAAAAGACCGATAGCATATTTTAGCGAGAAACTAAATTATGCGAAAAGGAGGTATTCTTCCTATGACAAAGAATTCTACGCTATTGTGCAGGCGATAAAAAAATGGAGGCGTTACTTACTGCCAAAGGAATTCATTTTATATTCAGATAATCATGCTTTGCAGTTCATTAATAATCAGCCAAAGTTAAATCAGAAGCATGCCAAGTGGGTAGAATTTCTACAAAGTTTCACTTTCGTAATAAAGCACAAAAGTGGTAAGTCTAATAAAGTGGCAGATGCGTTGAGCAGGGTAAGTTTTCTTTTGCAAGAATTAAAAGTGGGTGTTGTAGGTTTTGATGAGATGATAGAAATGTATCATGATGATGAGGATTTTAGGGATATCTACACGACAGTGCAGAATCCAATGAGCCATAACAGAAGTCAATGGATGGACTCCCTTATTCAAGGAGGCTTGTTATTTAAGAGCAACAAATTATGCATTCCTAAATGTTCAATGAGAGAAAACATCATTAAAGAAAAGCACAGTGGAGGATTGTCTGGTCATTTTGGAAAAGACAAGACTTTCGCTCAGGAAAATGATTTTTATTATTGGCCCAAAATGCAAACTGATGTTAAAAAGTTTGTTGAGAAATGCAGGGTATGACAGTATGCCAAAGGAAGGAGTAAAAATACAAGTCTATATCAGCCATTGCCCATACCAGATCGACCATGGGATGCAGTGAGTATGGACTTTGTTTTGGGTTTACCAAAAACTCAGAGAGGAAATGATTCTATATATGTTGTTGTAGACAGATTTTCAAAAATGGCCCATTTTATTGCTTGTAAGAAGACTAGCGATGCCACACACATAGCCAAATTGTTCTTTTCTGAGATTGTAAGATTGCATGGTTTACCGGTGAGCGTTGTATCAGATCGGGATACAAAATTTGTAGGGCATTTCTGGAGAACACTTTGGAAGAAGCTGGGAACTAAACTCAGTTTTAGTTCAGCCTACCATCCTCAGACCGATGGACAAACTGAAGTTGTGAACAGAAGCTTGGGAAATATATTACGAACCTTGGTTCATCAGAATCCCAAACAGTGGGATTTAGCATTAGCTCAAGCTGAATTTGCTTACAATGACACCCCAAACCGGAGCACAGGAATGAGCCCATTCCAGATTGTCTTTGAGATGCATCCAAGAGGAGTATATGAACTCAAATATTTGGGAAAACAGGAAGCCAGAAGTGCAAGTGCTGAATATTTTGCTTAACAAATGCAAAAGCTACAAGAAGAAGTCAAAGATAAATTACACGAAAGCAGCAGCAGATATAAACATAGAGCAGATCTGAAAAGGAGAGGAAATGAATTTCAAGTAGGAGATTTAGTCATGGCATATTTGAGGAAGGAGAGATTTCCTACAAGGACTTATAATAAACTGAAAGTGAAGAAAATAGGACCCTGTAAAATCAAAAGGAAATTTTCAGCTAATGCATATGAGATTGAGCTACCAGAAGGGATCGGAATATCCCCCATTTTTAATTTTGCAGACTTGTATCCATTCAGAGAGGCAGAAACAGAGTTGCAGAACGAAGTCACAGGTGATGAAATTCAAACTGTGGATTGGGAGGAACAAGTACCAAAAGCATCTCAAAAAGAAGTTCAAGCTATTTTATACCGAAGAGTATCTAAGAAAACCAGAGGGCAGACATATTTCCAATATCTAGTCAAGTGGAAGGAGCAGCCAGTGGAAGATTCCAGTTGGTTGACAACAACTGAACTACAGAAATATGGAGTGAGTCCTGAAGGTTTGAAGGACAAATCTTTTCTTCCCCGGGAGTCTGATGCAGGAGCATCGACATTAGCCAGCAATGTGGAGGATTGTCCACATGTTGTGGCTAATCACAATTAAATTCATTTACTGTTACCGAGAAGGATGACTTCTCAAATTGTTAGTTATTGTAATAAATAAGGCATTGTTTTATTTAGATTGGGGATAAGATTTGTTAGCTTAGGTGTGCATGAAAGCTAAGAGATAGAAGATTGATGTTAGATCTCTTAGAAATAGAATATTATTGTTAGATTTTGTTAGAGAAATTATAGAGTTAAAAAGGGGAAAATATAATCGTGTACATGAGGGAGAGTGAGGCTTGGTATGGAGCGAAAAGCTCAAAGTGTATTTTGGATTGTATCAAAACAGAGGTCATCATCACAGTGTAATCTGGCAAGGCCGAGACCTTGTATTTTATATATGAAATAATCCAGTGTTTGTGCAATGCTTTGTTTATGCGGCCGTGAAGGCTTTGTATGTTGATTGTTTTTTTGTTCTCCATACAATGTGATATGCTTGTATTGTTATTAATAAATTGTAAAGAATTATTGTGCTCAAAGCAAATCCAAGTTAATTAGAGTCCGCGAACAGAAAGGCCCATTTACACAGCGAATTGACGCTGGAACCCCTTAGCGGAGTACTGGGCGGACTTGAAAGATTATTGAGATTGATTGTGGACCAAGTTGGGTCTGGAATTACCATCGCATCGGCATATCGGCGATGACGGAGCGATATCATATCGGAACCTTTAAGCGATGAGTGTGGACCCGATATAATATATATCGGGTTGAATTGCTAGATTGGGTCCAGATCTATATCGGCAGACGCACATATGTGTATAGCGCGTCGAGCGATCGCCGATCGCGACGAAATATTATTGGGCAGAGGCGGATGCGATAGAACCATTAACTGTGGCAAAGTGGAGATCGGGTCCGCAACCTCATCGGGGTCATCGGGACCGCAGCATGTGTTTATGGTTGTAACAGCCGATATCGGACCTGCCGAAAATTGCAAAGGTATATATATAATTTGAAGTCCAGGTGTTTTAAAAAAAAACCGGGTTTTTGTATGTTTCCATATAGTTTTATATATATGTGGGCGTGGGTATAGAAAGGGGTTATATATATATGTGATTCCCATGTATTTATGATGGGTCATTCTCGATTCATGTAATATGGTGCTTGCGAGCTTTAAAGCTTGGGTGGTGGCTTCCAATGGGCGATTAAGAGCGCCGATAAAAAGGTGGCTTTGATTCCTCATATGTCCATGGTCATAAAAGGCTTAAAGCCTTAAGCGCTTCCGATAAAGCCTGTAGGTTGTTACCACAAGTCAATGGCCGATTTTTATTAAGAAAAGGGGATTTTGGGTAATATCCAAGACTACCTTTTCATCAATCATCATCTCTGATATATGATGTAATCTAAACATAGTCTATATCATCATCTTCGTGGTCATTACCTATAGCATTCTGGAAAAGAAAACAATATTACATGTTAGTACTAATTCTATAGCAAAATGCATATCCTTATTACAATGCTAACAATAAAATGAGGTAGGACATAATAACATTTAATAGTACTAAAAATAAAATGAAAATATGGCTTAACATATATTGGAGATCCAACTATGATTACACTCGTAATTCACATTAAGTAGTAGAAGCATTTTTTAATCCATATGAAGTAGGTACCCATTTGTTCTTCATATTATATTGTGAATGTTTCTTATGATTTCCATGCAGAATTGGTAAATTAATATTTGCTGGAAGCTTTATTTCAAATTACAATTGTAATTCAGATTAGAAATAGAAGAAATTTCAACACTAAAAGAATGTCACATGAAAAAGTAAATTGTTTTTAATGAAAAATAAGTCGCATACAATATGAATGTCAGATGAAATATTGAGTTGTTTTCAATGAATGTACTTTTCTCTATAACAAGATGGATCCTAATGTTCATTCAAGAACAAATTCTCACAAATAATTACTTCATTTTATCCATTATCACACTTAATCCATTATACCTAGTGACAACAATGATTCCATTCAAATTGCTTTGAACTCACTAAATATAATGTAAAATAGAAAGCTCCACGACCACGACCATGACTGCAACCCCCTTCCTTGCCTCATCCACCATCAGATACAATGAACTTGGAGTTATGACCACGATAGCAACCCCTCCCTTGCCTTGTGTCCACCATTAGAGGCATTGAACTAGGAATTAAGAGTGCTCATGTTTTCTTTGCTCTAATTAATCTCCAAGGAATCAAAACTTGATCAATATATCAAGGGCTCCATCAAGGAATATATATATATCATAAGAGAATCTCAATAGGCTTTGCCAAAAGAGTGTGAAATAACACTTATCTCTATTTTATGAAATAACTCGAGTGAGTGGAATGAATGGTGGGAAACACTTACCAAGGAAAGAAATATTTTTGGTCCATCCTTATTTCTATTATTATTTTTCCTTCTTAGAATGGAGGGAAGTGTTTAAAAAAATTCAAAAAATTATTTTAAATTTAATATATATATATATATATATATATTTGGTTAAGTTTAGTTTTTTTTTAATATATATTCAGTTTAGTATTTTTTCATTTTCTAACAAAAATATATTTAGTTTCCGGTACTTTTTATAACAAAAATTATATTTTATTTTTATAAAAATGGATTTGAAACATCCATTCATGCTAAATTTTTGATTTTATGATATAAGTTTAAATTATATATAAAAAATTAACTTAATGCCATGCATTGTGTTGCTGAGATGGGTATTATACATCTCTTCCTTGCTAAGTTATAGAATGTGCTTGGGTTTTCTTAATGCAATAAAATTAATTATTCTCTTCATTATATCTTGAGATGTTCAACTTGCACCTAATAAAACAATAAAGTTAAAATAGGTTTGCCTTTTTCCTTTGTAGATTTCTTTCCCCATTAATCCTTGTCTTAATAGATTGATTGTCTTATGGTGGCCTTGAGTGACCACTCCCATTAGTTGCATGCTTTTTAGTTTTATGTTAGTGACATTTCTTAGGATTGATAACATGTTATTTAATTTATGAAAATGTGTTATTTTCCATATTATTGTTAAATATTAATATTAAGTATGTTGGTTTTGAACATGGTTTAGCAAAAAGTTCCCAAAAGGTTCATAGATTGTAATTTATAATGTAATGCTTCACTGCTTGATGAAAATGTTTTGGATATTTTTTTAAAGATTCATTGATTGATGAAATTTTTATGGACGTTTTTTTAGTATATTAACTTTTATGTGATAAAGTCAAAAGTCACCTCTTTTTGAGATTTTCATTGTTTAATTTCTCTTAAGGCTATCAAGTTCACCATTCAGTCCCAAGTTAAGGAAATATAGGAGTCATGAAGTGGCATTGTCCAATAACTTAAATCTTGGAACATGTTTTTTTTAGTCACATTATACTTCCTTTCTGTGTAAATTCTCCATGAAAATAGTCTCATGGAACATGAGGGACCTCAATAGCAAAGGAATACAAATACTCCTAAAACAAAAATGGTACGCAAAGCACCCATCAATAATGTTGATATAACAAATAAAAATATTAAGTGAGGTTCTACCTCATATAATTAGAAAATGGAGGAGGAATTTCCAAGTAGTAGTGATTGATGATTAGATATACTTGGCTGGAATGGCTATTATTTGGAATGTTTAGGACATCAAGGTTACCAATATGTTTACCTCTTTTCACATTATGACAATATAATTTTAGTTAATTGACATCGAGGACTACTACCATGTATCCAATGTCTATGACTCCAATATCGCAAATGGAAAACCTCTATTTCTCAATTCTATTTCCAGCACAAGTAATTTATACTCCCCATCTCCGTGGATTATTGGGAGTGATTTCAATATTATCAAGTGTCTCGAGGAATAGAAAGGATGAATCACAATGTTTACCAAGATATTTTGTAAGATATGCCATCAAGGCCCTAAAGTAGTATCCGTTAAAGTTCTCAAGAAATGAGTCTCCAACCCACACATGTGGATCAGTGACATGCAATACATGTGTGTGTGGTGACTAACTTAATAAACTTTTCTAATAACTCCACAAACTTAAGTATTTCACTCCGTCACATGATTGACTGTAGTGTGACATAAGTAAACCAAGAGTAGACATGAAACCCTTAGGAAAGAAAAATTCCCTAGATCCTTAATTAGGTGCTTAAATGATGAAGTGAAAATGAAAGGGGAAAAGAGGACTTCATGATTTAACCATCACAAACATGTGATAAAGTGTGACTAGGAGTGCATATATTCATATGTTATCCAAAGAGGGTGTGAATACATGAGTTACCATTCATTGGGCCTCATTTTTCTTTCTTTTGATTTTTCTTATATATAGGACTTAGGGAATAAGGTTTTCATAAGTTTTGAACAACTCATAGATATAATATTTACATAAATTTTCACTTTAACCTTAGAGTTTAGACTTAGATAAATCATTATAGTGTATATTTAATGATTTTGGCTTTCACTTTTTGATTTTCTCTCATCACAAATGATAAAAAGGGGAAATATTTTTCCATAAATCTATGAATTCTTAATCATAAAGGTGTCATGTGATGAAAAAAAAATAATGATGTTACTCCCTATGAAAATGATGGGTATTCTTGCGAAACTCTTATGCTTGTGGATGTTTCCTCCCTGGTTGAGAGGGAGTGAGCATTGACACCATATTATCCATTTGTCATTTACTATGGCCGAGACTAATAGTCGTAAGCCTACTAAAGACACCAATAGGGAGGATAGTGCATTAGATAAACATATGGGACCAATATTCTTTGAGAATTTGTGCTTTGACTAGGAATAACTGCCATAATTCAAGTACATTAATCCAAGATAAGAATGGTCATGAGGATCGACTTTTCTTGGTGTCAAATATTATGACAGTGGATTAGGAAATGATCATCTGAGGACATGCCTGATGAACATACTAGTGCGGTAAGTTCCTAGAGGCAGTGGTGCCCAAATTTATGCCTCCCAACATTGTGCTATCATCTAATGGAGATATATAACTTGTTAGTCAAGGCCTTTCTATTTTGACAATGTTGGCTATGATGATTTAAATCATTGTTGATGCTTATCAATCTAGATCCCTTCTTATATGAATATTTCAACTTGATAGTATTTTTTTGTCTCATTATGAGTATCTTCCTAGTTTAGACGGAGTGTCATCATCTTCATTATCATCATCACCACCACCACCATCAATCTCATCGTTGCATTATCGTCATAATCACCACTCATGTCATCATCGTAATCACCACCATCATCATGATTATGGACATTGTTGTCAATTTTTCATAATCATAAGTGTCGTAAGAAATATCATCAACCCAAAAAATATTACGAGTGCTCAAAAATGGTTGTTAGGACACATGATATATGCAAGAGAAATGACAACTTTATTTTTTAGAGATGATTGATGATCATCATCACCACTACCATTATCATCATCATTATAATTTTCATCATCCCCATCATCATAATTAATGTAATTTTTATCATCATTGTTGTCAACTTCGTCATGAACATCATAATCGTCATTCATGCCATTATTGTTGTTGATGATGACCAAGATGAAAATAATGATAATGATGATCAAATGATGATGACTTGGAAGATGACTCTAAAGATAATGATTATGATTATGACCATGACCATGACAACATTTAAAAATTGGGAAGATTGTCCAAGGTCATTAGCATCTCCATCATCATTGTCATCATCATTATTGTCATTATAACCCCCATCATTTTTATCATCATTGTTATTATCATAATAATCACAATTCATGTCATTGTCATCATCATCATAATTATTGACAGTATCATCAGTTGTTCATAATTGTTAATGTCATAAGAAATATCATCAATGCAAAAATTATATGAGTGTTGGGAAAAGGATACAAAAGTCAAAAACAAAAATGGGGGCAACAATAGATGTAAAATTGGATGAAGGGTGGACACAACATAAGTAGATGCAAAACAAGACAGAAAAATTGACACAAAAGTGGATGAAAAAGTAGATGCAATAGTTGATGCAAACTTGGACACAAAATAGGGTGCAAACATGGATGAAAAAAGTGGAAGAAAACATGGGTCTAATAGTAGGCATAAAACTTAGCATGAATTGTTGTGAAATAAATGTGGATACAACAATGAACAAAAAAAAGACACAAACTTGGATGCAAAAAGGAGGCAAAATTGGATTAAAAAATGGATGTAAACATGGACCAAACATGGGTGCAATAGTGGACACAAAATTAGATTAAAAATTGGACACATCAGAAGTGGATGTAAAAGTAGATGCAAAATGGGATGCAAAAAACAGAAAAATTATTTGATGCAAACTTGGACACAAAAGAGGATGCAAATGTGGATGCAAAATTGGAAGAAAATGTGGGTTTCAATGATAGGCACAAGATATGGCACAACAAAAGTGGATGAGAAAGTGGATGTAATAAAAAACACAAAAAAATATGCAAATTTGGATGTAAGACAAGATGCAACAAGGGATGAAAAAGTGGATGCAAACATGGGTGCAATAGCAGAAACAAAATTGGATGAAAAATATGGATGCAGTGGAATTAGATGCAAAAGATGATACAAAATGAGATGAAAAACCCAACACAAAAGTGGATGCAAAAATAGATGCAATATTTTGATGCAAAATTGGATGCGAAGATGGATGCAAAATTGGAAGCAAACATGGGTACAACAGTAAGTACAAAACATGGTACAAATAGTGTCACATCAAAAGTGGATGTAATGATAGATGCAAAAAAAGAAGCGAATGAAGATGAAAAATAAGATGCAAAAAGGGACGTAAACATGGGTGCAACAATGGATGAAAAATATGATGCAAAAGTTGATGTAACAAAATTAGATGCAAAAGTAGATGCAATATGAGACACAAAACCTGATGCAAATCTTGATGCAAAAAATGATATAAAAATGGATGCAAAAAATAATTTTAAAAATGATGCAAAAGAGGATGCAAGAGATGATGAAAAAGTTTATGCAAGTGTAGGCGCAAAAAGTGGATGCAATAAATGATACAAAAGTTGGTGAAACAAAATTAGGTGCCAAACTTGATGCAAAACATGGTGCAAAGGATGGCACAAAACTTGGCATAAAACCTGATGCAAAACCTATTGCAATACCTGGTGCTAAACTTGGTGAAAAATTCGGTGCAAACTTTGCATCAATTTTTGCACCATATTTTATAAATGGACACAAATAGCACCAAAAATGGGATCTAGACACAAAAAAGGAAGAAAAAAGGGACGTTAATCACAAAGTTTTGTTGTAGTGCTTTTATTAATGAATAAAAATCTTTTGTGTGTGAAAACTCTATCCCCTTCAAATCCTGTGTTTCAAAGTATTTCAGAGTATTGTTCTCTGTTCTGTAATTTTGTTTTTGGAATTTTACCAGAAAAATTCCCAACAATGATATGAGAGCGTTGTTCTCTGGTCTTTTGAGTTTGAAATCACCTGAAATTTCCAACAGCTATATGGCAAAGTTATAGATACCAGGGGAGGTGGTAGTGGAGCAAGACGAGAGGGGGAGGTAGGGTGGCAGAGGGCGAAGGAGAAATCCAGAGTGTAGAAGTAATAAACGGTGGCACAAGAGGGGGTGGGGTGGACCGTGAGAAATCTAAAGTGCAGAAGTAATAGACAGTGGCACAAGAGGGAGCGACACCATACCAAGTAACGGAGTTGAGATCTCCCGAGGAGACGAAACAGGGTCCAGAGAATGACGTGGAGATATGGCGGGGGAGGAGGTAGAAATCTCATAGAAAACAGGGAGATTTTTCAGAAGAAAAGTCAATACTTGTAGTCGGCAGAGCGTTGAGCTTGTCAACAGTGGTGTGCGCACGTCGCTGTCAGTCTTGGTGTTGATTGTTCCAACCATGATGTAGTCTACGGGGACAATTTTCGAGTAGATGCCCCGAATGGTGGCATAAGAGGCACTAGAAAGGTAAGCACCAATAGTCCAGACATTGTCTATGAACAGCCTGATCCCAAGCCAAATCAGTTTGTCCTGGAACGCTACTAGAGAATCCTAATTCGACCAGGATCTAAGCCACACATTTTTCTCTGACATTTTGGATTAACATAAATGAAACGACCGATAGTGTTTCAAATCTCAGATAGTACTCTGCGAGTCAAATACTCTAAGGGTAAACCCGAGAGTTTCACCCAAACAAAATTGTTCTTCAAAGTATCCCGCAATGGATTAAACCCACATACCAATTGTGTAGAAATAAGAAAATGCAACCCTGAAACCTAAGGAAGCCGCCTTATCTTCTCTAGATCATCCTGATGTAAAAAATGAAAGCTAAACCATGCATTCATAAGTTTGCTCACCTTCAGCAGGTAATCGATAATAGGAGCCCATTTGGTATGTACCCACGGTTGCATGTCTTGTTCCTGAATATTAGCGAAAAACCATCTACTGACGAACACTCTCTTTTGCAAACTTGTGATTCTATCCCACATCACATCGTAGCTGAAGCTCAATAGCTTAATCTCAGATGCATGATTGATGGCCTTACCGCAAGATCGTCGCCCGTTCTGATGCCCACCCTTGTGAAGTGTATAGTCAGAATTCCCAATCGTCGCATGTGACCACATTTTCGACATGCATAAAAGAGAGTAAGCTCAATTGATCCAATAGTTTATGCAAATGCCCTCGAGGGTCCATCAAGGAGATGTGCGCATTCAGCATTAAGGGTGGCTTGGATAAAAGCATAGTGTGAGGACACATTGACATCCACAGTAGCAATGAAATGTACCATGTGGGCCATGAGCAGAAACAGGGGGGAGTTCAAAGTAGTGTCCAGTCGGATAGGAAAGGAGGGCGGAAATATAATCCAATGTCGGAATAACAAAATTCTGAAAAGATGGAAATAACAGTATGCGTGATGTGAGAAGAAGTTATACCAAAGCAATAAACTCCGAGAGAAGGGACAAGACCATTGCCCAAGACAGACCAACACCCCGACGAAAGTGCATGGCAATAATAAATGCATAAAAACCCCACCGATAGAAATAACTAGAGAAAATATCCACCACTTACCAGAAGTAGACAATGTGGAAGAACGAATATAAACAGAGAATATATATGGGAAAATGTACAAGTCCACCGTTCGAAGGTACAAATCCGATACGTGATCCCACCAACCCCAGATCAGTGTAATATAATATGGCACAGCCAAAAGGACAGAAAAGTGTATCGATCAATAATAAAGTCCACCAACTCAATTTAAAATTGATGCCAATGAATATATTACCCCTGAGACGTAGTGGAGTTAAGTTTGCCAGGGACGAAATCGTAAAAATAGATCAATGGTCAGCAATGAAGATCCAGTGGCTAGAAAAAATTCAAATTTTCCCTGGAAAAAGTAATGCAGTGGGAGACATCGGTAAGGAGATCTGCCACCCCAGGGCCACAAGCACCACTGGTGTAGCACACCCAAACCAATGGAACCAAATAAAAACATAGATAGCACAATAGTAGTAGAGCCCCGAGCAGTAGAGAAGCTGAAATCCAGTCCAAAATAATAGGCCCGAGACAAAGTGGAGATGTGACCATGCAATCGTTGATTGAGCAAATACCAAGAGAAAAAAGGCTAGCAATAGTAACAACATCAGCAACCCAAACGCCTCCGCCATCTATGGCAACATCTAGAACTTAAATCTTTACATGGACATGAGATAATAAACGAAGGAATCCATTTCTTCCAAAGATAATAGAGTTTTGACTGGTCCTGAGGAATCCCAGTCTCAATGTCCACCTCCGATTTAAAAACCTTAAGAAGGCCTTTCCAAGCAGACATGTGGTCTCCTACGTGGAGTCCAATAGTGTTCAATAATGATTAAATAGAGGATATAGAGTGTGGCAAGTAATATCTGACAAATATGAAAAATATCCAACACATGGGCATTAAACATCTCAAGATATAGAGTGTGGCAAGTAATATCTGACAAATATGAAAAATATCCAACACATGGGCATTAAACATCTCAAGATATTTGTGTGAAAGCTAGCACCAGTACCTCCTTTAAAACAAGTGTGCTACAGCTATTGTGCAACACAAAAATAACCTTCTAAGCACAATCTAAAACAGGGAGGATATCCGCCACCTCAGAGCCAATGCAACACACCTATTACAAGATTTTTCAAGAGAAAGCATCCACCTCCCCATTCTTTTAGTTGCAAAAAATAATTGATAATTTTAAATAATAATAATAATTTTATTAATAATCTTAAATTTATATATATTAAATATACATTTAAATATTAACATAGTATAATTTTAAATTAATATAATATTAAAAATTATATATAAAATTAATTTAATAAAAAAAAATATAAATTTTCGGAAAATGAGAACTTTTATCTATAATCAACTAGATTAAAAATTTATATATATCAAACTTTTTTTTCGATTTAAGTTTATACTTATTAAATTTTATTAAAAAAAAAAAGCCTAATTGCTCATACGTATTAGACTGGTAATAGACACAGGGTTAGAGATTGAGTGTCTATTTAATCAAGCGTTTAGTGAATAAATAGCGGAGTTTAGTGAATAAACAGCGAATTCACTTTTTTTGATACACATATATTTTCTAATTTAAATAATATAGTTTTTAAATCGACAAAACACAAATAATATTTTAAAATATTTCTAATGCAATTTCTTTAAAATATTAAAAGAGAATTAAATGGTTGCCACCCTGTAACTTTTATTTATGGTGTAAGAATGACATAGACTATATATAAAAATAAAATAGGAACATGTAGAAAACATACCTGTCGATCTATGACCACAGAAATCGCTGTCTGTTGTCGTTAACCGGGAAAAAATATTTATTTCGATAACAGGCTGAGCACCCTGAGAATGTGAATAAGAGATGTGTATATATACTAGAGGTTGGGTTTGACGGAGAAATACCAGCTACGCATAAATATCTGTTTGGATAATTATGGGGACGGAATATTCCATAACGGGAAAAAATGACACGTTGAGTGTAATTAGTTAGTTATTGAGCTTTTCCCAACTTCCTGGATTATTTTGTTTTTGATGATGGGTGACAAATTACAATGTCTTTTATTGTTAGCTTGGTGATAAGTTTTGATTTTCATTGATAGCTTGGTGATAAGTTTTGATTTTCATTGATAGAAAATTTTTTGTTTTTTGTTTGACTTTTTAGTAAATTATTTTAAGTTATTTAATTTACATAATATAAAATTAGTTTAAGTTGTTTAATTTAAAAAATTTGAGTTTTGTATTTAAAAATAATAAAAAATTACTGTAAAAAAATAATTTCATCTTTATTTTGTTTATTAGTTAAATTGTTATTTTATTTAGAGAAAAAAGTGTAAATATTTTAAATAATTTAAATTTTAATAAAATTGAAAATATTTATTTATATTTTTATAAATTATAGTAGTCAAATGGTTGTCGTGGAGGTGGGTATTTTATCTCACCAAACAAAAGAGTTTTATATATCAATTTAGCCAGAGGCTTGGTTGTGATTATAAAAATTAAATTATTATTTTATCTTGTTCATAAGTTATTAGAATCTTCTAAATGTTATATGAATAAAATTTATTGGAAAAACACAGTTTCAAAGTGGAAAAAACAAGAAATATTGGAAGAAGATATCATTAACGTTGACGTGAAAACTCTTTTTATTCTGTGTAAGTTAAAATGCTAGTTGTCATATTTTTTTCAAAGTTAATTTGTATTTTACCCTTTTGTTAAGATAGGGTATGGTATAACTTCTATGTATTGATGGATATGAATAAGTCATTTAATCTTGTAACATTTTTTTTAAATATTGAAATTTAATGATATAGAAAGTGAGATTTCACATTAATTTAGGGCCTTGATCAAAATTTTTTCATGATCTAGGTCAATTTAGAATTGGGTGAAATCCCTAAGGATAGTTTTCCACCCTTCACCAATTGTATATCATGATAAAACTCTGCTCATACAGAATTTTTTTGTGATATTCTCATATGTTTGTAGTTAGGAAAGAAGGTTTGGCTACAACAATATTAGTTTACAATAACGTAGATGTTGGATGGAGTGGATGTATTACCCTCTCCAATTCTAAATGTGGGCACTTAATCAAATTGAATGCAAACACATAACCAACTTTGCATCCAATCAAAATATGTGACATGGCTTAACGTTATAAGAATGTTAAAGTATGCAATGGGATAATGAGTGTAGAGGGATCGTTCAAGGACCTTAAGGAAATTAGAAAATAAAATCCACTTGGAGATTAAGCTACACAACTAATAATAAGGTTGAATCTCTAACAATGTATCTAGGTATCACTTTCTTCAAGGATATAGAGTAGTGTGTGTGGTGACTGTTGGAGACTCTCATCATCATAAGACCATTGAGCCAAGGAAGAGCTCCCTTCATCCCCACTTACACTTTCATCTTTAAATGATAGTGTTACTCCCCCAAGCCCTTGATCAAGCTCATTGATTTTAGATTAAGAAAATATACAACTCTCACATTCATCAACTAGCCTAAATATAGGGTATTTTTTCATCTTATTGACACAAATTCTTTATTGCATTTTTCTAGTATATGTTTTCTTGATACCCAAGAATTTCCCATCTCATTGGAGCTTTCATAACCTAAATACATCATTTTTCAAACTAGCAATTCATTCCTTAACATTACAACCACTCAATGCAATGATAGTTTCCTCATACATTGCAACTTTCATCCCCTTTTCCTAACACCATTTCAAAACCAAGAGAAATTGAGGATGCTTTCCACTTAAACTAGGAGGAAATATGAGGAACAAAGACATCCCCCACTAGCACAATGCCCAAAGAGGGCTTAGTCAACACATCCAACCCAAAAAGCTAGTCAACCAACCAAAAAGCCTAGATATTAAGGGGCATGGTTCCCTTCAAGATGAAGCCAACTAACCAACTCAACTAGGCAACACAATATTTTAGGGGTGCTACCCCATTAGGGGCCCAACCTTCAACCAACTAACTCAACTAGGCAATCCAATGTTTGAGATGTGATACCCTGTTGGTGGCCTAACCTTCTAGGGGCACATACATTATTATATTATTTAATTGTGTGAGTTACATAGGAAGGCATCTCTTTCTATCATGTAGTTTGTGCATATCCATTTTATATTATTTTGTAACACTGAGTGACATACCTACCTAGATTAAGGTTTTTGAATTGGAGACTTTGTAAGCTAATAAGAAGGCCTCTTGGATTCATTAATAAATCAAGGAAGTTTTTTTTATCTTCTCCATGTCTTATCTACTTTTTTTTTATCAACTTCAGCGTCATCTTATGAGTTATTTATCTCTTGGATTGAATGCAGTCCTGTCTTGTGGACTATTTCTCTTGCGCTTGTTTGCAGGTATCTATTTATAATCAATTGAAGCCATTGATTATGGCGCATGTGAATATTTCTTCCATTTTAATGGCCTAGGGACATTAATCTATGCATTCATTTATATGTTCCACATGATCTCTTTAGGGGATTCACATCAACTATTGAAGGTTATTCAATGTTCCTTAGGCCAATGCAATTCAAAACTTACCATGGAAACTTAGCATGGTGTTGTCAAGAAGCAAGAACACCTCTACCTAAACATTGTTAAACATGATTTGGCTCCCAAAAGATTAGGAAAAGGAGGCTAAGTACAATGTTCTTGATATTTTTTATATGTAAGACCTTCTTGTTTGTCTAATTGACTTTGTAGATCTCTCTCCTAAAGCGCTTGCCATAAGTGTTTTCAACCATCAATCTGTGGAAGGCTCTCAAGGAAAACTAATCATTACCAATGTTGAAGATGTGAAATATAAGTTAATTTAATTTACTATTTTGTAGAATTATATTTCAACAAATTTGTGGGAAAGGTAATTCAAACTATTTTGATAATAGAGAATCACATGTTGTCAAATTAAACCTTCTACTTTTAGTATGGTTAAGAAATGTATTTTGATTTGATAAATAAAATCATAATTCAATTTATAAGAAAAGGAAAAAAATAGTTACTACACATGATTTATTTATTTAAATGGTGTGTAGATATACTTTGACTTGTGTAGGATAAGAGAGAAAAGAAATCAAAATTTTCTCAAGGATTAATGACAATTAACAAAGAAACATTCACTATAAAGGAATACATATAATAAATCAATATAAATGGAAATAAGTAGTAAGTTTGTCTTATTGACTTTGATGAAGTTTTATATTTCATTTACATAATCATATTTTATTAGTTTCCATTAAAATATATTAATTCCAAATCTCATATCATAAATACATGAGAGCAAATAATAAGATGATACCTTTTCTTTTTTTTCCATTTTTTTTAAGTTGCTTCTTTATGTTCCTTTTTTTTTAATATTCTTATGAGATATGCATGCATTGGTATTAAAAGTTTATGATTTAAAAAAGAAAATGAAATTCTCAACTGAGATGAGTTATTTTTTATTGTTAAATAATATATATTAAAATTTAAAAGATATTTATATAAATTTTGGAAAAAAAATATAAATACAACCCATTAATCTTATAAAAAAAATTGTTTTGATATTATTTAAAATTTTATAAAACACACTATTATGAGTGACAAGTTTTTAAATCCTATGTGTATATAGGCAAAATAAAATGATTTGATAATTAAAGTAAAAATAAATACTTTTATTATATTATTCAAAATTTTATTAAAATACTATTATTTCACTTGCTCCCATGCAATTAATGATAACACGGGAAACAACTTCTCTTTGATGCGAGGGCCAAGACAGAGTTCCAACGGAAGACGGAAGATGGAAAAATCCAAAATCTAGGGTTCAGAGTAGTTGCAGAGGCAGCAAACCATGGAGGAGCGCAAAGGAGGGAGCTCCACTCCCTCCTTCAAGCATGCTGTGATCAGCAAGGGGAAAAAACTATGGAATATGATAGAGGACCTGCTAAGGGAAGGAATAAGAACTGTGAAGAGGAATAATATGGATAGGAATCCAAGGAGAAAAGTATTATTAAATAAAATGAGGAAGAAGACGAGGAACAAGGAACACAAAACAAAGCACACATGGGCCGATGTAAGTCCAAAGCTATTGTTACTCCCAGAGTGACATTAAATGTTCCTGCTCTGCAGGAATACAGGGACCATATGCAAACCTACGCAATCATTTGCAAATTCATGGGTGTATGGCCCACTGAAAAAGCCTTACAAATGCGGATAAAATACCACTGGAATCCAAAAGGATGTATTGATCTACACCTGGGTTTGAAGGGTTTCTTCACCATAGTTTTTGCGAACATTGAAGACAAGGATAGAGTTTTTGAAGGTGGGCCTTACTTCTTTGCTGCTGCTGGTCTCTATATGAGACCTTGGATCATGAACTTTGTCCCCGAACGTGAGACCTTCACTTCAGTCCTGGTTTGGGTAAGGCTCTACTCTTTTCCGCTTGATTATTGGCAAACAGAGTCATTAACAGCCATAGGAAATAAGCTAGGATGGTTTGTTAAAGCTTCTGAAGCCACTAGGAGGGGAAAGTATACTTCCTTTGCTTGAATATGTGTGGAGATGGACCTCTCTGGAGCTCTTCCAGATGAGATAATATTGGAAGTTTATGATGAAGAATGGATTCAAACCATATACTACAAACATATTCCGTTCAGATGCCGCAAATGTGATGAACATGGGCACCTATTTAGGGACTGCCCTCTCACTAAAATAGAGAATCAGAGTAAAGCGAAAGTTGTGAAAGACTCTGAAAGCTTTCAAAAAGTGGCACACAAAGGAAAAGGAGGCAAGAGGGGATCAAAGGCTCAAAAATTTGAAGATATGCAAACCAGCCTAGACAGGTTCCAAGTCTTGGAAGTGGAAGAAGAAGTTGACACAACAGAAAAAATGAAGGGGGAGGAATTAATGGAAGAAGAGAAAGAAGAGGACAAGGAGCAAACACTAGATAAAATCCTGCAGATAGAAATGGCAGGGAGAGATGCATAAATAGAAATGGATCATGAGATGACCCAAAGTGAGATGGAAACAGAGGAACAAGAACTTCAGGTGATTCTTGAGAAAGAGAATCTTAATTTGGAGGATTTCCTTTCTCAAGGAACTAAAGGAGGGATAAACTCTCTACCTCCATAGGAGTTCAATAAAGTCTAGCAACTATATCTATGGAAAACCCAAAAAAAAGGACCGTAGAGGCAAAGAAGCAAGGAAAAGCAGAGCAATGAAGGGGTAAAAACGGCTAAACCTATACCTGGGTTAGCACCCAAAAACCTAGGAAAAAAAAGAGGTCGAAAAAAGCTGAAAGAGTTATTGATGGAATCTGGAAAGCTCATGATAGACTCAGGTAAGATGAAAGGCCTAACCAGCTACTCCTTTACCAATCTTTAATAATGAATTTTACTTCTTGGAATATTAGAGGTATTAATAGTAAAAGAAAGCAGAGATTAATTAGTAACAGCTTCGGATGTGATCTACATCCAGGAAACCAAATGTTCCATTCATAGATTAAAAGAGATTCATAGTAGATGGCTCAATAGTTATCATTTCCTGGAAGTAAAAGCGGAGAATACAACAGGAGGTATACTCACCCTTTGGAATCCTAAGAAAATAGAAATTTTAGATGCCGAGGCATCTTGAGATTATCTTTCTGTGGTCATCCAGCTAGTAGGAGACAAGGAAACATACCTAATTAATAATGTGTATGGACCCCAAAGACTGGAAGGAAAGCTAAAATTTCTTGATTCTATAGAGGAACTCAGGGACAGACATATAGGCATGCCATGGATACTAGGAGGGGATTTTAACATGATATAATCACTTTCAGAGAAAAAAGGTGGAACTAGAGTTCAAAGTAAAGACTCTTTGAAGTTTCAGTCTTTTATAGATACTATGAAGTTAGTAGACATGGTAACTAGTAATGGAATGTTTACTTGGAACAACAAAAGAGGAGGGGAATCTCAGGTGGCTTCAAAATTAGATAGATTCATGATATCGGAAGACCTTATGCTCTATAATAAGGAAATTTAGCACGAATCCTACCCTTTGGAGGATTTGACCACTGGCCTATTCTTCTAGAGTTGCAGAGTATTGGCACTCCAAGGAATAGACCTTTTCGATTTGAGAACATCTGGATTTCTCATCTAGATTTCAACAGTAATATTGCTAAATGGTGGTCAGAAGATTTGAATATTGAGGGCACCAGAATGTTCCTTCTTCAAAAAAGACTAAAACACATCAAGCTTAGGCTCAAGGAATGGAACAAGAATAAATATGGCAACATTTTTGTAGCTAAAAAAGAAATAGAGGGTAAAATGCAGGATCTCAACCAAGTCCTTATCAAAGATGGCTTTGAAGAAACCAACAATGTTCAGGCTACCAAATACCATCAAGAATGGGATGAATTATGAAAACAAGAGGAAATATTTTGGAGGCAAAAATCGAGGGTTCAATGGCTCAAAGAGGGAGAAAGAAACACAAGTTTCTTCCATAGATCCATAATGGCGAACAGAGTTCACAACAGAATCTCAGTGATCAAGGACGAGAATGGCATTCTTCACAACTCTCATGCTGATATAGAAAGAGCTTTGGTCAAGCACTTCCAAAGTATTGCCAAAGAAACTTATTATGACAAAGAGAACTCCATTAGAAACTTCACAAGACACATTCCTAAGCTAGTGTCAGTGAGGACAATTTCAACCTCAACAAGCGAGTAACCGAGGAGGAAGTTAGTGAAGTGCTCAAAGAAATGCAAAATGGTAAAGCACCGGGCCCAAACAGTTTCAACGTTGATTTCTTCAAGGCCTGCTAGAGTATTGTTAAACAGGATGTTCTGAATGTGGTTGAAGACTCCAGGATGAATAAAACCATTCTGAAAGCTCTGAACATGCTGGTTATGTGGAAGGAAGAAAAATTCTTAACAATATGATTCAAGCTCACGAGGTGGTTCATTATCTGACTATCAACCGAAAATCTGGTATGATCATGCAATTGGACATTTCTAAGGCCTATGATAGAATAAGCTGGACTTATATCAGGAAAATACTCATAGCTTTTGGGTTTGATCACAACTGGGTAAGATGGATCTTGGCCCTGGTTTCCTCCTCAAGTTTCTCTATTTTGGTCAATGGATCTCCCTCTGAAACTTTTCTTCCCTCTAGAGGCACCAGACAGGGGGACCCACTCTCTCCCTTTCTCTTCATCCTCATGATGGAAGGACTGGGTCAGTCTATCAATCATGCCAAAGAAGTTGGTAAGATCAAAGGTCTCCAACTCTCTGACAGAGGTCAAGCTTGGACTCATCAACAGTTTGTGGATGACACCATGCTGCAAGGAATCCCCACAGTCAAAGAAGCTCATGCTTTCAAACAGATTCTCAATGAATTTGCCAAGGCTTCAGGTATGGAAGTTAATCTTACCAAATCCAAGATCTTTTTCTTCAATACTAATGTTTCCATTCAAAATAACATTGCTAAAATTATGGGTTTTCAAAGAGATTCTCTTCCCTCAAAATATTTGGGGATTCCTCTATCTGCTAAACCTCTACTCAAAAGCATCTGGGAGCCGGTTATCAACGAATTGCAAGAAAAAATTATAAAGTGGATGATAAGGTCCCTAAACCTGGCTGGCAGATTAGTGCTCACAAAGGCGGTTCTACAAGCGATCCCAGTTTTCATGCTATCTACCCTCCCAGCCCCTAAAGGAGTTTTACAGCTTATTAGAAACATACAAAGAAACTTTCTTTGGGGAAAGGGGGGAACAAAGAAAAAATGGGCCTTGGTAGCCTAGGAAAAAATCTGCAAACCTAGAAATCATGGAGGACTGGATGATCCTGAAACTTTAAGCAAAGCTCTAGGGGCTAAATTATGGTGGCGTTGGCTAAAAGAACCAAAGGCCTAGTGGGCTACAATATGGAAAGAAAAATATGCCAGTTCATGGCCTAGTGAGGAGCATATAAGAATGGATGGCAATATCAAGGGATCACACATATGGAACAAGGCCTGGGATAATAGAGGTCTAGTGCAAGAGAATGGCTTCTGGGAAGTTAGGGAGGGAAACTTAGCACTGTTTTGGGAGGACAGATGGCAGTAGGAACCCACTCTTTTGAAAGAAGAATTAAAAGAACTTAAGGTAGAGACAGAGGCTCACGGATTAATCAAAGTTAAGGATTTCTAGGATTGCAACAACGAGGCAGGAAAGTGGAGAAAATGGAGGAAACTAGATCTTAGAGATGACAACTCTTTAAAGGACAAAGCTGAAATACTAATGCAAGAGTTAGATCGAAGGAAAATTCTAGTTTCAGAAGGGAATGACCAGCTAAGATGGGGCAACAACAATGAGGGCACCTTTAATCTTAAGGAGGCTAAAAATATTCTCCTTGGTTTAGCTTCACAGGCTCCGGATAAAGCATGGCAAAGACTTTGGAGACAACAAGGTTGGATGAAAATTAAACTCTTCACGTGGCTGGTACAACACAGGAAGATTTTGACTTGGGACAATATCAGGAAACGTGGTGTCCTGGGGCCTTCCAGGTGCCAGCTCTGTGAATTGCAAGAGGAAACAATGGAGCATCTTCTCAACAATTTCTCCTTTTCCTCGAAGCTGTGGAATTCCTTCGCCTCCATTTTCTAGTAGTCGGACAAAGACTAGGGAAGCATCATCAACACCCTAAGCAAGTGGAGAAGTAATTTTACAAATAACGAAGTTCTCAGCATTGCCTGGGTTCTCACCCCAGGCTTCATCATCTGGAACACTTGGAAAGAAAGGAACAACAGGATTTTCAAGGAGCAAAAAAGATCGCCCCTTTTCCTTTATGATCAGATCCTAAGACAGATACAAGAAATTGTGGGTTCTATTGTACGAAATCTCCCTGACGATCCTCCCTCGGCTTCTGAGTGGAGGATTCTCTGCCAGCTAGGTTTACAAAGTTTTATTCCTCAAAGCTTGAGTGGGAAGAATCTCTTTAAAGAATATGAGCTTTATTTTTGGCAACCTCCCCCCAAAGGTTTTCTGAAGTTCAACATTGATGGAGCCTCAGAGGGCAACCTGGGCACAGCGGGTCACGACAGAGTTTTAAGGGATGAAAAAGGGAACATCCTATTTATTTTCCATGGTCATCTTGGAAAGGCCACCAACAATATGGCAGAAATTCTAGCTATGGAACATTGTTTAGAATTCTTGCTTCATGATAATCAACACAATGTGATTGTTGAAGTTGATTCTGAGTTAATTATTAACTCGGCCAAGAAAATCAGCTGGGGTACGGCACCGGAAAAGGTCTCAAAGAATTGGAGGCTCATTTTGATCTTTCAATGAATCCACAACCACCTCCAAAGCCTCTGTACTATAACTTTTAAACATGTTCGAAGAATGGCCAATAAGCTGGCAGATCTCCTGGCAAATCAAGGAGTGAACTGCACAGAGGAAAAGTTTGCAACAAAATGGCATGAGCTAAACAAACTGAGTCTCAAGGCGAAATGCCATGATCAAGCCGAGGAAGATTGGCTGTTGTTTAGAAGTAGAACCATGGAGGGTAGTACTATTAATCCTGAAGTGTTATGAATCCTATGGGAGATGAGTCAAGGTCGGCCTCTGCAACTATGGAAATCACATCCCAAAATATCTCTGGAGTTGGACGCAAAAGTGTCTTGGTCAGAAGGGAAGTGAAAAGTAAACAAACAACAACTCCTGTTGTGGCGGCTCCATTTCTCAAATTCCAGTGGTGGGAGACAAATTTGCTTCCAGAGTGGTATTGGTGCGATCGCACCCCCTTCAAACTGAAGGCAGTTTTCTTTCTTGGGAAACGATTCCATTCTTATCGTGACACATGGATAAGGGCAGGACCTGAAAACCACCCTCATTGCACACTATTTTTTGTTCACTTCGGCCTCGCGATAAGCAGTTCCGTCGTTCGACAGGGATGGAACGTGTGGTTTGCTGGGGACTAGGGGTTATCCTCCGCGCTTCTTCTGGGTGTGAAATGGATCTCAGGCATTGATTTCCTTAAGAATTTTGAATGGTGGTGATTTAGAGGCATGTCAGGTTTTTGATGGCGCGGGTTTTTGGCGGGAAGGGTTCCTGGACCTTGAGTTTTCCTTGACATATTATTTGTATGTACTCTTTTGGTTTGGGAGAGTATTTTTTGGGGCGAGAGCTTAGTTTCTGTCGAGCTCACTCTTGACAAGCATAGAACCAATCTATTTGGTGACTTGGTGTAAATTATATAAATGATGCTTATTTTATTGAAATAAAAAGCACGTCTCATGCTCAAGTAAATTTTTTTTATTAAAATAATAATTAATATAATAAATTTTTATTAATAATAATAAATTAAGAAATGAAATTTTTAATTGGAATAAAAATAAACCAAAAAATCAACTCAATGAATAAATAAATTATAAATATATTATAAATATATATAGTAAATAATATATATCCACTTCCTATCTAACCACAAAATATTATCCACTTTATATCTAAGCACAAAATATAATATATGGCACATATATTTCTGGAACAAATATAATATTTCAATAAATTATATATTTTAAATCTATAGCATAAAAATATCGGAAAATATGCATATTCAAAGCTATTTTTTTGTTATGAATTTTTCCAATTTGGTTTGATAATGGGTGACAATGCGTTGAATGTGGATCGTTGGTAATAAGTTAGTGTATTAATGGGTATTTATTGAGAATAAAGTTATATTTTTTATAATATTATTTAAAAATAAAATATTTATTTATATTTTTGTAATTTTTTAAATAGTTTTTTTATAAATTTTATTAAAAATTATTATATGTGGGTGGTTTTTGGTTTTTAAATAATTATATATTTAATTTCATCAATATGTTAAATAGTAATAGTTTTGTAGATATTATAGAAATATAATTTGTTAGAAAAACATATTTTTAAATTAAAAAAAACCAAGGAATGTTGAAAAAAAATATCATTAATGTTGATGTAAAACAACTATATTTATTCTTGATAGATTGAATAAGATGTTAATTATCAAACTAGTTATCATATGTTTTTCATATTTAATTTGTATTTTCCAGTTATGTCAGTGTACATTTTGACATATAAAGTTTGTTAAGATAGATATGGTATAGCTGCCATGTATTGATGGGTATGGTTAAGTCATTTAATCTTGTAACAATTGTTATTATTATTGAAATACAATTATATCATTTTTTCCATATGATTTAAGTCAATTTGGAATCTTACAGACATTTTTACAATGTTCATGAATATAAGATTACTATAGAACTCATGCATGAAACTTTTGTGAGATCCTTATTTGATTTGTGGTAAAAAATGTTTGGCTACAACAATATTAGTTTAGTGTAGCATGAATGTCATGATCTTGGATGGAGTAAATGTATTTCCCCCCTCCAAATCTAAATCGAGACACTTCATTGAGTCAAAATATGTGATTTAACTCCACATTATATGACTATGAGGCATGTAGGGGGGTAATGAGTGTAGAGGGACCATTTCAAGGACCTTAAGGAAATCATAAAATAAAATTTGCTTGAGGATAGATCATGAGACTAATAATGAGTTTGAAGTTTTAGCAATGTATCTAGAGAAAAAAAATTAAAATTGTCAATCTAATTTCAAATCATATAAAAAGTTAAATGAAAAAATATTAGGTATAAAAGCATGTATGATGTTATTTAATCAATGTGTACAATTTAAAATATCCATTCTCATTACAACTAAGCCTTAGACGAGTTTCATATAGATGGAGGAAACAAATGTATATTTTAATTTCAAAATATGTTCATAAAATACAAATCCGAGTTCGTTTCATTAAAAAAATTACAAAAGATACATTTTAAATATGAATAATTTATGATGTAAAAGTTATCCCATTGAAGAACCAAAGATGTTTCCATGATATTTTATCATGTAAAAGTTATCAATTTGAAAAACTAAACATGTTCCTTTTCTTTGCAATTGGTATGCATGTTTATGATATAAGGGGGACTATCACAACTAATTTAGAGAAAAGTAATCAATTGTAATGTATTTATTTTATTAATATGCTTGAAAAGTAAATATAGATAGTGTTCTATGTTGTTAAAGAAAAAGGTTACATTTACATGCATTTAGAATAGAAACAAAAGATAAAATTATAATTACTAGCAATTTATAATTCTTTAAATTTACCATATATCAAAGAACAAAGCTAATGGTTAAATTCTAATAATTGAATAGAAACAAAAGGATAAATATTACCATTATTAGAAACTTATAATTTTTTAAATTTACCATATAACAAAAAACAAAGACATGGAATCTAGTGGCTATACAAAATGAGCAAATTGCAAAAGATGCATTTTGAATGTGGAAATTTTATAATATGAATTTGTGAAAACTAAACTATGTTTCCATCCTTTAAAAGCAAGGGTAGGTATATGGTTCATATATGTATAGGGGCATATGACAACTTATTAATGGAAAGATAATTGATTTAAAAGTGTATATCATTACGACCATCACATCTATGAGTTGAACCACAGCGTGACCTAGCCCATGCGCCACCTCTGATCTGGTGCTGCGATCCTCTTGCAGCTACGACTCTTGACAGCCATGCCTAGTAATGGGGAGGCGTATCCTCCCCCCCTCCCTCCAGAAGTCATAGAATTCCAGAAAATAATCGAAGCATGCAACAGACGCCCTCCATCTGCTCAACAACAAAAATTCGTCAAGAAAAAAGATTGCATTCCCACGGTGGCCCTCCCTGAGGAAGAAACCTGCCGCTCGGCTTTGAATCTAGCTGATAGAGGGCTCATAGGGCAGTTCACCGGCCTCTGGCCATCGCCCAAATCTGTAGAAGACTGGATCAAGAGAAACTGGACGCCTCTGATCAAGGAAGGAATTAAATCTTATTTTGTAGGCAAAGGTTTCTTTCTATTTATCTTTGAATCAGCAGAAGACCGGAGCCTCATCTTCAGGAACGGGCCATACTTCATGGGGCCACAGGGACTATACTTAAATAAATAGTCTCCAGATTTCGACCTGACCCAGGATGTTCCTTCTGCGGTTCCAGTGTGGGTGCGGCTTCCCCACCTCCCCTTGCACTACTGGAGCCATAAATCTCTCCAAATCATCGGCATCTCCCTTGGCAAATACATTGACCAGGCCGTAAGGAAAGATCAATACTCCTGCAACCGAATATGCGTGGAAGTAGATCTGGAAGAAGGACTACCCGAAGCAATAAAACTCACAGTGGCAGGATGGTCCCATATCCAAGAGCTCGATTATGAGCAGATCCCCTTTAAATGCAGACACTGTCATGGCTATGGTCACTTCGCAAAACATTGCAAGAAAAAAACTGAAGAACAATGCCTCCCTCCCAAGGGAGATCAATGGACTACACTCCAGAAAACGGGCCATGCAAAAGAAACAGGGAAAGGAGTCACAAAGGGGAATAATCAAGGAAAACCCAGCAAAGAAAATGAAACCCATCAGAAACCGGACGAGACCCCAATTTATGAAGAAGCCTCTCCATCAGAACCCCTAGAAACGGATCTAACCATACCAGCATAAGCCGAAGAACCACAGGCAAATAAAGAGCGAGGCGTAGATGCATCGCTTGGTTCTCCTTAGGGCAGCCCCTCTAGGCCTTCGTATGCAGATATAACAAAGAAGAAAAAATTGCCAGACCCTTCAGACTCCTCAGAGGAAGAGACCTATGAGAGACCCTCGAAGAAAGCAGGCAGGAAGACCCACAAAGCAGCCAGGGAGGAGGAGGTAGAGCATCTCAAAATGCAAGGTAGCCAGTCCACAATAGAGATGACTATAGGAAGAAATACTAGAGGAAGATTCACCAAGGGAGGAATCCCAAACCCCTCGCCAGGTAAATAATGCGTATAGTCTCTTGGAACTGTAGAGGCCTGGGGACCCAACCAAAAATTGAAGCCGTCAAAGATCTGATGAAAATAGAACCCTCAGACATCCTCTTGCTCCAAGAGACCAAAATCGAAGGGCAAGCCCTCAAGGATATCAGCAAATCTAAATGGAAGAAGAACGAAGGCATAACAGTCAGCTCAAGGGGAACCTCAGGAGGCGTTGCAACTCTTTGGTCGGAGGATCAGTTCCACCTGTCTAACTCCCATGAGACCCAACACTGGATCTTCACGGAGCTCAAGCATCTAGAAAGTAAGTTAACTATAGCCTTATTCAATTTATATGTTCCTGTTAACTATGTAGAAAAAAGAGACTGTTGGAATACTCTCTCGGCCTTTTTAGATCAACGCTCCCTAAATAACATTGTCTTGGGAGGAGATCTCAACTTAGTCATGAAGCCAAAAGAAAAAAGGGGGGGAAACAGCAATAGAGATCAGTCGCTCCCTTTGGTAGAGGAAATAATGCAGCAGAGGGATCTTCTAGATTTTGCCCCGGTGAGAGGCAAATACACTTGGACCAATACCAGGACTGGGCCTGACCACATCACTGCCCGGCTAGACAGATTTCTAATTCAAAGCTCCTTGCTGATGGAAAATCTTCTCATATCAACAAAAATTCTTCCCAAGCTCTCCTCGGATCACAAGCCAATTCAACTCCTTTTGGCCGTTGAAGAAGATCTTGGTCCCATTCCCTTTAAATTCAGTCCACTTTGGATCAAAAAAGCAAGGTTCATGGACACTATCCAATCAGCTTGGTATATCCCCATCAGCGGATCCCCAAGTTTTGTGTGGGAGAAAAAATTAAAAGCCACCAAAAAAGCTCTAAAAGAGTGGCAAAGGAAACTCCATAACCCCACCACCCAGCAGAGAACAATCGATGTCCAGCAGCTGGAAACCTTGCAAATTGGTATGGAAGGGCTTCACATTACCCCGGAAATTTTAAATAAAGCAGCTTTTCAAAGAAACATCCATCAATATTTCAAAAGGGAAGAAGAGCATTGGAGACTTAAATCTCGCGGCCTCTGGTTAAAGGTAGGAGACTGAAACACTTCCTTTTTCCACCGACAATACAAAGCCCGCCTATCTCGGAATCATATCACTGAGATAAAAAATGATGAAGGGCAGATCTGCAATAAATTTGACCAAAAAAAAATTGCAGCTGAAAATCATTTCAAAGATCTATACAGCACAAGGCATGAAGGAAGCAAAGAAGACATTGAAGATCTTCTCTCCCATATTCCTCACCTCATAACCCATGAGGACAATCAAGCTTTACTAAAATCTGTTTCTGAAGAAGAAATTATCAAGGCTATTTGGGCAATGGAATCAGATAAGGCCCCCGGGCCAGACGGCTTCACAATACACTTCTTCAAAGTCTGCTGGGACATCATCAAAATAGACTTGCTGAAAATGATACAAGGTTTCTTTGGGAAAGCCAATATTGGGGGAGGCATCAACTCCACCTTTCTTTCTCTAATACCAAAAGAGGCCAATCCGGAAACATTCGGCAGGTTTAGGCCCATCTCCCTATGCAATGCCTCCTATAAAATACTGTCTAAAATTATGGCAAATAGAATTAAACCCCTTCTTGACAAACTAATATCCAATGCCCAAGGGGGGTTCGTCAAAGGCAGACACATCTTGGACAATATCATCCAAGTGCAGGAAGCTATCCATTCCAGCAAACAAAGGAAAGAGAATGGGATACTGATCAAGCTTGATATGGCTAATGCATTTGACAGAGTCAACCATTCCTTTCTACTCCAAGTCCTCCGATCCTTTGGCTTTCCTCCCCAGATCATCAATCTTATCAAAGCTTGCATCTCATGCCCCTGGATTTCCCCCATGGTCAACGGTCGCCCAACATCCTTCTTTCAAGCTCACCGCGGATTAAGGCAAGGCTATCCTCTCTCAACTTTCTTGTACATTCTCATGGCCGATTCTCTTAGCAGGAAGCTGGCTGCAGAAATGATCACAGGTGATCTCCCAGGAATCCAAATTGCAAATGCTCTAAACCCAATAAATCATGCTCTCTTTGCAGATGACTCCATTCTTCTAGGAGGAGCCTCTACTAGAATAGCAGTCAATTTTGATGTTGTTTTAAAAAGTTATTGTAGAGCTTCAAGAGCTGTGATAAATGACAGAAAGAGTTCGATTTTTGGATGGAATGTGAGCCAACATATCTGTAGTGTTCTATCTAGGGTACTAGACTAAACCATATTTATTATCGACCAGGATGCGTAAGCTTAGAGGCATGCGTCTAAAGTATATAGACATAAAGGATTATTAGCTAAGTGGTTATGATGTAGGTCACAGAACTTCTTTACGGAAGATTGGGGTATGTTACCTATCATCCAAACACTCAGGTCACTCTGCTAATATACCTGATTACAACACTGTCATTAAATTCATTCACCAAATTAAACACTGAAATTAAACACTGTGTATCACTGCAAACCAAGATTTCAATCTCCTTACAGAGACATTATACGTAAATCCCTTGTTTAGCAAATACCCAACATTCACTAATATTCCTACAAGATAAAAATATACGGAGATCATAAACAGATTTTGAAATGAAAACAAAGTTCATGACATTGCTTTAAAAGACAACACAGGGATCGAATCCCTTACAGGACGTGCTTCACGATCTCAGTGATGACTGTTCAAGTATTATCACAAACACAAACCATGTGCATTCGATTGAAATCAACAACCAATCTGAACTATTGAAATCGGAAACCAATCTTAACTACTGTGTAAACCATGTAATACCCTAAGTGCGAATAAAACAAAAAGGACAGTATACCAGTTTAACGTAGGGCCCGTCCGCGTTCCAGAGGTATACGTGTTCGACCGGTTATCAAATCAATGCAACAAGACAAGGGTCGTGACTGTAACTGGATTCTTGATATTAAGTTCAAAAGACTGTTTCAAATGATACAACGATTAACCATCCATTCATTACACCGGACTGTATTTACATATGTCTTTTTACAACCCTTACATTTCGAAAGCGAATGTACATTCATGATATGGCTGTTGCCGCTTTTACTACATCGAGATTTTAAAATGTTTCCATCCTAAACTGATTTAAAAAAGGAACAAAAACTAAATCAATTTTAGAATGCTCCGCTGTTGCTGCCTTTGTCGCCAGTATGCCATGCTTTGACTTGTGTTGACAACGCATGTAGGAGGGTCGATTCTGCTGTAGGATAGGTATTCGTCCATGCTTGGACATTCTACTTTTCATCCATACCTTTTGCTCTAGCCTAGCTGTTGTGCCACATGTCAAACAATGAGCCAATTACAGGATGTTGGAACTTCCTATAACCATTTTACCAAAAACTTCTAATTCTTTAACATAAAACTCCTAAATCAATTTCAATGCATTTTAATAACTATAGGACTATTAACTAATCAATTTTCAAGGAATCTAAGAGATATATGATGAAAAGAAGTAGGCAAACGATATGTTTTTGGAGGAAAAAGGAGGTCATGGGATGGTACCAACATCTCTCCCCGACTTAAGGACTTAGCATGTCCTCATGCTAACCCCGAAGTACTTCCCTTGAACTCTGTCCCTGCCTGGATCTCTGCTGCCTTTAGCAATGTGTCCACATTCTTTTTCACCTGGGTATCTTTCTGACCCTTGAGCTCCTGCTTTAATCTTTTGTATTTTTCTTTGAGGGTCTTCTTCTGATTGTACCACTTAGTGGCCCAGTTACAAATATCCATTTTCTCAGCCTCCAGTTCACCGATTCTCTCCCTTAACTTTTCATTCTTCTTTTGAGTTTCTTTACTCTGCGCTCGGAGCATTTCATTTTCTTTCTTGATAACTTTTTCTAGCATATTAGCCTCCATGAGCTCTTCCTTTAATTCTTCAATTTGTTTCTCCAATTTCTTTTATCTCTTAATGGGAGGTGGTGAACATTTTTCCTGCCTGTTATTGCTTTCTACCTCTATATCAACTCCTGGCCCTGGTAGCGAGTGGTCACCACTCTCAACATCCATTTGTATAGGTGCATTGGATTCAAGCTGGTCTTCTTGTAACTGGGCTTTTGGTGTCCTCCTTGTTCTTTGTGAGTAAGTGGTGAAACTTTTATCTTGTTCTGCCCTCTTAGCATCTTCCTTTCTCATGTTCCTAGTCCTTATGCTGCCCACAGGTAGAGGTGCCTTGCTGGCTTTGGATACTGGGATTTCTTCATCAATATCCTTCATGAACCCTGAGTCCTCCTGCAATTCTTCTTTGTCTTCCTCATCTCTAATTTGGTTAGCAGCTAAGAACTCTTTCCACGGTTTCCCTCTTCTCTGCAATTCATGCTCAATAAGAATTTTAATTAAGCCAAAGTGATATAGGCTCTTGTCTTCATTTCCCTTCTGCTTCTGGATGGTCTTGGACATCTTGGTTAAGCTTTGTAATAGAAAATATGGTAGGCTGATAACGCATTGTTTCTTCAAGTGTAGCAGTAACTTAATATGGTATAGATAGACAATACTGTAACGGCCTTCGTAGGTTATGAATTTTTGAAGGATATAGACCATCTCATCCTAGGGATGCATCAACCAACTTCTTGGAACACCTTTCTTCCAGTTAACTGATGAGACTCTGGATCAGGACATAAACTGCGTCCACGATTTCTCTTTAAATTGCTTTGTTTTAAAGTACTTCTCCCCTTCTGGACTAATCCCTATTGACTGGGCTATAGTATCCTCTGAAACCCTTAATGAGAAGTTACCTATCAGGGCTTTCTCTCCATTGAATGTGAAAGCAAATTGTTTGGTAACCTCTTCATTACTTCCATGAATTTTTTCTAAAAATGGTAACCACTATATCTCTCTGAGAATTGCAATGCAATCTTCATGATATTGAGAACTATCGAACACACTCGGCTCGATCCTATTAGTCATAATGGTAGAGGGTCGTGCTCTAACCCTTCTCTGTTTATGTCTTGCAATTTTAACAAAGAAATTTCAATTTGTTACCTAGTGTGTCGCTCCCTTAATATTATGCTCGGTCGGTCGACTGTCTTATGACTTTGGTGGGAGTCGAAACCGAGTGGTTATGTTTCCCTTTTTGTGGCGCTCACTGCTTCCAATCCTCACTGTGTAAGTCGAACCCAAATGGTAATATTTCCTTCGGTGCTCACTGCTTCTGATTCTTACTGTGGAAGTCACGGGAAATCAAATGCCAGCGTAAGATAACCGAAAATTATGGTGGGATACCCAGCTGTAATTACTTCATAGCGTATTCATTTTTTAGAACAGAGGAGTGTTGTACCGCTTGTATAGATGTCACCATAAAAGCGCTGAAGACGTATATGCAATTATGGGTATGATTTCGGGGAGTCCCTTGAATCATTTGGCTACGTCAGGTGGTGGAGTCATAATTTGGCCGTGTGGAATACAATGAATAGGCCGCTTTACATTTGTTTCTCCCTTTTATTTAAAAACACAATCCACCACGTGTCCTGTTTCGGTTGGCATTCGGTCAAATGGAAGATGTTGGTATGGCTGTAGGATGCATTTAACATGACAAGGTTGATGTGTTGGTAATGGGTTTAGAGGTATGAATAGGTTGAAGTATGAAAAATGATAAGAATCAGTGGGATAATGGATGATGGAAAATGTAGGTGTCCTTGAAATCGATCATAACAGTCACAGTCATCAAATTTACATTAAAAATTAATCTAAGAAATTAAATGTTAAGAATAAGAAACATATTACTCTTTTGTTGGTTGTTGTTGTATTGACATGCTGAGTAGGACTAGTCCCTTTTGACTGTTCTTTTGCTTGTTGTAACAGGTCCCATGAGAAAGATTGAATGCAACAGGTCCCTTGTGAAAGATTAAATGCAACAGGTCCCTTGAGAAAAATTTGAAGATGTTCATGCAACTCCTTATATGTATACAAGTTTATTGAGCTTGGGAATTTGATGGAATCTTGGTGCCCAAATCCTTGTAGAAACTTGATGAAACTCTTGTAGAAACTTGATGAAACTTTGTTGAAGTAGCCCTGGGCGTCAATCTCTTTAACAGGTCCCTTCTAGGTGTCTTAAACAGGTCCCATTATTGCTGGTGTTGGTAGCATAGTCGTCTGGACAGAACAGGTCCCCCTGCATAATGTTTAGAACCAGGTCCCTCTGAGATTAACCAATGACAAAACAACTTATTTATTGAAGTCTGGAATGCTGGAACAAGCTGCTTTGGAAATTTACAGTGAAGAGATAAGATAAGAAATCTTTAAGAATTTACAATGGAGAGATAAAAGAACAAAATGTTGATGCCTCTCTCCCCGACTAAAATTTTGACTTGTCCTCAAGTCATGATTCAGTTGATAAATCAAACAGTGAACAAAAGAAAGAGAATTAATACCCGCCAACGAATTGGTTTTCAAGTAGGAATTCGGGGTTAGAGTGTGCCAGAGGCTGGTTTTCACATCTAACCCATTATATATATATATATATATATATATATATATTTTAATTTTTATATATATATTTTAGTTTTTGTTTTATATTTTTTTTTATTTCTTTCTTACTCTGAAATTGAAACGAAATGAACTAAGGCAGTGATACTGCAGCTGAGGGCTGCAATATCTCTACCTCTCTTTGCTGAGATACTGTATGGAGAAAATCTTGCTTGCTGATGGGCTTGGTGTATAGTTTCAGGCGATGACCATTGACAGTAAAGGAATGATCTTCTCCATCAATATTTTTGAGCTTGACTGAACCATTGTCGTAAGCCTGAATAATTTCATATGGGCTCATCCAATGGGTGGTGAACTTGGCTTTATGATCTCTGAATTTAGAGTAAAAAAGTAAAGCCCAGTCACCTTCCTTGAACTGCTTCTTCTTAATATGTGCATCATGCCACTGCTTCCTTTGTTTTTGCATGAGGATTGTGGTCTCCTCTGCTTGCTGCCTCATTTCATCCAGCTGGTTCAACTGCTGAATTCTTTCTTTTTGTGCTTGGTCCAAGTCAATTTGCAAATCTGCAGCCAGTTTAAAAGTATGTATTTGAAACTCAATAGGAAGCATTACCTATTTTTCGTACACCAATTGATATGGTGTAAATCGGTAGTATATTTCCACGTAATTCTGTAAGCCCAGAGTGCATCTTTGAGCTTCTCCTCCCAATTCTTCCTGTTCATTGCCACAGTTTTAGTAATGATCCCTTCCAAAGTTTTGTTTTTGGATTCCACCTGCCCATTGGCCTGTGGATGGTAAGGAGTACTTTTCCTATGCTTGATTTGGTATTTTTCTGTGATGTCCTTTACTAGCTTTGAGGTGAATTGAGTACCTTGATCAGTCACAATTTCCCTTGGTACTCCATACCTCAGAAAAATATCTTCAAAAAGGAAATTTACTACTATGTGTTCGGTGGCTCTAACCAGTGCTTTTGCTTCAACCCACTTTGTGACGTAATCAGTACATACTAAGATGTACTTCTTACCATTGGAGGTTGGGTTAATGGGTCCTATAAAGTCTAGAGCCCATTTGTCAAATGGCTCTAAGTGAACTTGGGGCTGAAGGGGCATCTCATCGGTAGCTGTTGGCCTGCCCATTCTTTGGCAGCTGTCACAACTCTTTACATACTTCTTGGCATCCTTGAAAATGGATGGCCAGTAGTATCCAAGAGTAAGAACTTTGAATGTTGTCCGCTTAGCTGCAAAATGCCCACCACACGGTTCATCATGGAAATATTTTAAAATATCAATTACCTCATCATTTCTTACACATCTTCTAATGATCATATCATAACCAGTGTAAAATAAATTGCCATTAAGCCATGAATATCTAGCACTTTGTTTGACTATTCTCTTCCTTTCCTTTGCAGTAAAGTATGGAGTCCTTCCTGTAGACAAATAATTGTCCAAATCAGCATACCAAGGAGTTACTATGGAAATTGCAAATAAGTTTTCATCTGGAAAAGAATCTTTAACTGGAACAACCTCACCTGGATTTTGTAGTCTAGAAAGAAAATATGCCACCTGGTTCTCTTTGCCTGGTCTATCTAACGCTGTGATGTTAAATTCCTGTAACAATAATAACCATCTAGTAACTCTGCCACTAGTTATTGGTTTATTCATTAAATGTCTAATGGCAGAATGATCAGTATGTACAAAGACCTCATAACCAGTTATATAATGTTGGAATTTATTCACAGCATAAATGATGGCAAGTGTTTCCTTTTCTGTAACTGTGTAGTTTAACTCTGCATGTGTTAGATTTTTGCTAATGAAATAAATGGCATAAGTACAAGATTCCTCTTTTTGGCCTAATGATGCACCCACTGCAGTGTCAGATGCATCCGTGAAGATATGAAATGGTAGGCTCCAATTAGGCCCTCTCAAGATTGGTGCGGTTGATAACTTCTTTTTGAGTAGTTCGAATGCTTGTTGGCAGTTCTCATTCCAGTTGAGAAGTACATCTTTGGTTAGAAGTTTAAACAAAGGTAAAGCTATTTTACTAAAATGTTCAATGAATCTTCTGTAATAGCTTGCATACCCAAGGAAACTTCTTACCTCTCTCTGATTCTGTGGAATTGGCAAATCAGCAATGATCTGGATCTTTGCTGGGTCAACCTTGATGCCTTGAAAAGAAATATAGTGGCCTAACACTATCCCTTCATTTAACATCATCAAGCACTTTTCATTGCTGAGGGACAGGTTAGCTTCAATACATCATTTCAAAACTCTCTCAAGGTTTTCTAATGCATGTTCAAATGAATTGCCATATACTGAAAAATCATCCATGTAAACTTCAACACAATCATGAATTAAATCAGCGAAAATAGCTAACACAGCTCTCTGAAATGTAGCTGGAGTGTTGCAAAGTCCAAATGGCAAAACATTGTAAGCATACGTGCCCCAAGGATAGGTGAATGTGGTTTTGTCCTGGTCTTATGAGGTGATCCTGATCTGGTTGTAGCCACTGAAACCATCAAGAAAAGAAAATGATGATTTGCCAGCTCGGGTGTCTAACACTTGGTCAATAAATGGTAGTGGGAAATAATCTTTGAGCGTTGCTTTGTTCAGCTGTCTGTAATCAACAAAAATGCCCCACTTACCATTTTTCTTGGGCACTATAGCCAATGGGGATATCCACTGACTGTCAGAAATAGGATATATAAAATTAACTCTCAAAAGTTTTTGCAATTCCTCTCTAACAATATCTTGGAGCATGGGGTTCATTCTTCTCTGTGGTTGCCTTACTGGTTTAATGGTGCTATCTGTATAGATATGTTGAGTGCATGTGTCGGGGTGAATCCCATGAATATCGGTGTAGTCCTAAGAAAAGGCTTTTTGGTATTTTCTCAAGAGTTGAAACAATTTCTCTTGCTGAGATGAGTCTAGGTGATTGCCTATGTTCAGATTTTTCCCTGGACTAATCTCTATGATCTGACTCTGTGTGTTGGTGATGGATTGAACTGGAAAAATGTCGTGAAATGTGGTTTGAAAAGATTGGATGGTGCATGTTTCCTGAAAGTTTTGGGTCAGAAGTACATCTGCAGCATGATATTGTTCATTTCTCAAATTTTTGGACATATCAGGTTGAGAAAGGAATAATTCTACCAAATCATTATTGTCTTGTTCTTGGAAATCATAGATTTGGTCAATGTTAAAAACAGATTGTACTTCTTCTTTATCATTAAATTTATCATCAAGCCACAAATTGTGTGTTACTGCTGGTGATTGTGTCGATGGATAAAGTGTGAGTTGTTTTCTTTCGGTCCCTCTTGAAATGATCATGTTTCCCGATCGACATCCTATAAATGCATCAACAGTCGCTAACCATGGTCTACCAAGGATGATAGGGTGTCCTCCTAAATTGGATTTGGGTTGAAATCCACTGGATACTCCCAAGAGTTCAGTGAGACAATGATGTCCTCCAAAATCCCTTCAGGAATCACTTTAGACCTATCAGCTAGTTCTAGAACAATCGTTGTATGTTGTAAATTTATGAGCTGGAGTGTTCTCATGGTTTCAAGAGTCATGACATTGATTGTGGCCCTGAGATCTATCAAAGTGTTTGGAATTCATATGTTGTTAATGATGGTGGTCACTCTGGGGATGCCAGGATCAACATACTTCTCCATGGAGATGGTATTGGTCATAAGGCCTGCTAAATTTCCTAAAACATGAATGGTTTGAGGATCAATCCTTTTTCTAGCAAGCTTCTTGAGGCACATGTCTTTGATGGCTTTGGTATAGATAGGAATGTCTTTTATAGCTTGCAGCAGTGGAATTTTTATGTAGACATTCTTGAGTTCATCTAAGACATCAAACTGTGGTATAGACAGTGGAGGTTTTATTTGGACCAATCGGTCTGGAAAGGGTGGATGCAGTGGTTGCATCTGTTTATCTTTGGTATCATTGTTTGGTTTTCTTTGATTTGTCATTTCATTTTCATTTTCTGTGTTTTCTTCTTGCCTATCTGTTATTGGAGAATCTTTGTGGAGTACCCTACCAGACCTCAAGTTAATATTTTGCAAAGGCAGTGTGGAATATGAGGTTCCCTCTTCTACACTGTAAGCTGGCCTCTCTGCTCTATTATTTGGATTTGGGACAGTTTGAGCAGGAATTTGAGTGGGCCTGGGAGGTTGTGAGTTAGTTGGAAATTGTAGTTGTGGTGGATTTATTGGTGGAGGAGCAGGCAGTGCTTGTTGAGGAGGTTGGGGCTGATAAACAACTTGCTGAGGATACTGCTGATATGGTTGAGAATGTAATGAATACGGCTGTTGGTATTGCTGATATGGTTGTGAGTATGGTGGGTATGATTGAGGGTATGTATGATAAGATTGGGAGTACTATTGAGACAGTCTCCATTGGTGTTGTGATTGGTTTTGGTGCTGCTATGGCATGGGTACATTCCATGAGTTTTGTGCATACATTTGACCATTCATAGGAAATTGCAAATTTTGACTTGGAAACATACCTTGAGGTGCTGGCCTTGGTTGCCATGGTCTCTTTGCACCCATGTAATACACGTTTTCCATCTCTGCATTGGCTGCCATATTACAGTTCTGCAAAACCTTAACTTTAGAAAATTTAAACATATCATGATGTTCAGTACAGAAAGCACAAACTTGGATGTTTTCTAGAGGGCAGTCTTTTAATGCATGTTTCTTCCGACATTTTGGGCAGAAGATAGCCATTATCTGATCTTCATCTTCTTGTTTCTTCTTGGATTTTAAAGTTTCAATTTGGTTCCCTAGGGTGCTTAACAGATCTGTTTTAAACTCTTCTAAAAGATTCCCTATTTCAGCCCTTGTGACACTTGCAGAGGCAGATTTTGTGACTTTGGATGACAGGGTTCTCTTTCCCATTTTAGCTTTACTCCTTGAATACTTTTCGCACAACTCAGCGATTTCTTCAAGGGGTAAGGCAGAAATGTCACCTTTTCCCATCAAGTTGAGATCATCCATGTATTCTTCTCGGATACCTTTCAAGAATATTGTGCGGATCAGATCAAGAGGCATAGTTCGGTGTTTAGATTTTTATAAGTTGTAGACAAACCGTTCTAAATATTCCTCTAAGGTTTCATCCTCTTGCTGGCTCATTCTAAAGATATCATCTTTAGAGTCTTTGGATCTGCAATAAGGCTGATATTTCCTTAGAAATATTCTCCTCATGCCATCCCAATCAACTATAGCATGCTCACCTAGCCTCATGAACCATCTTAAGGCTGATGCGTTTAATGTTTCTGGGAATAATCTAAGCCTATGGGCATCATCTGTATAGCCATATGTTCGACATACAATGTCAAACTCGAACAAGAATGAGTCTGGATCCTCCGAAGCCATACCATAGAAGTTTGGTAGCACGGATGGGGGTATGTTTTTCATTTTGATCTCATCATCTTCCTGTGGTTCATGTATAGGAAACTTAAAAGTTGACTCCTCTTCATCTCATTAACGTGGTACTGATCCAGATCCTTCCTCAGCCATTCTAATAGGTCTCTCTGTGTCAGTGTCACTTGTTTGAAAAAGGAGATTAAAGAAAGATTGTTCGGTCACTGTGCTACTTTCTCCTTGTGTGGAAGGTCTAGGAAAGTGCTTCTTCTGCGATTTATGTGTGAATAAAGTTTGCCTTTCAATAAGAGTAAGTCTTTGTCCTGACTTTTGCTTTTCTACTAATGCTTGGATAACTTCCTCAGCTGGTGTTGTATTCCCTAGAGATTCTGCTCCCGGTGATGATGGGTTAGTTTTTACATGGTGGGGGGTTTTTACAAATCTACCTTGACTGTTTCTAAATCTAGGCATAAATGAACATGATTACTAACTATGTTTTTGTTTTCTTTTTGTGTATTGATTTTTTTTTTTTTAATCCTTCAAGTACGCCTCCCCGGCAACGGCGCCAAAACGTAGTGTTCTATCTAGGGTACTAGACTAAACCATATTTATTATCGACCAGGATGCGTAAGCTTAGAGGCATGCATCTAACGTATATAGACATAAAGGATTATTAGCTAAGTGGTTATGATGTAGGTCATATAACTTCTCTATGGAAGATTGGGGTATGTTACCTATCATCCAAACACTCAGGTCACTCTGCTAATATACCTGATTACAACACTGTCATTAAATTCATTCACCAAATTAAACACTGAAATTAAACACTGTGTATCACTGCAAACCAAGATTTCAATCTCCTTACAGAGACATTATACATAAAACCCTTGTTTAGCAAATACCCAGCATTCACTAATATTTATACAAGATAAAAATATACGGAGATCATAAACAGATTTTGAAATGAAAACGAAGTTCATGACATTGCTTTAAAAGACAGCACATGGATCGAATCCCTTACAGGACGCGCTTCACGATCTCAGTGATGACTGTTCAAGTATTATCACAAACACAAACCATGTGCATTCGATTGAAATCAACAACCAATCTGAACTATTGAAATCGGAAACCAATCTTAACTATTGTGCAAACCATGTAATACCCTAAGTCGAATAAAACGAAAAGGACAGTATACCAGTTTAACGCAGGGCCCGTCCGCGTTCCAGAGGTATACGTGTTCAACCGGTTATCAAATCAATGCAACAAGACAAGGGTCATGACTGTAACTGGATTCTTGATATTAAGTTCAAAAGACTGTTTCAAATGATACAACAATTAACCATCCATTCATTACACCGGACTGTATTTACATATGTCTTTTTACAACCCTTACATTTCGAAAGCGAATGTACATTCATGATATGGCTGTTGCCGCTTTTACTACATCGAGATTTTAAAATGTTTCCATCCTAATCTGATTTCAAAAAGGAACAAAAACTAAATCAATTTTAGAATGCTCCGCTGTTGCTGCCTTTGTCGCCAGTATTCCATGCTTTGACCTGTGTTGACCGCGCATGTAGGAGGGTCGATTCTGCTGTAGGATAGGTATTCGTCCATGATGCTTGGACATTCTACTTTTCATCCATACCTTTCGCTCTAGCCTAGCTGCTGTGCCACATGTCAAACAATGAGCCAATTACAGGATGTTGGAACTTCATGTAACCATTTTACCAAAAACTTCTAATTCTTTAACATAAAACTCCTAAATCAATTTCAATGCATTTTAATAACTATAGGACTATTAACTAATCAATTTTCAAGGAATCTAAGAGATATATGATGAAAAGAAGTAGGCAAACGATATGTTTTTGGAGGAAAAAGGAGGTCATGGGATGGTACCAACAATATCCTCAATAATTAGCCCAGATCCTAGGATTTGAGTGCTTCGCACAATGGGACAACATCAAATATCTCGGCTTACCCCTCACATCTGGAGTCAATAACAGATCTCTGTGGCATGGCATCATTAGCAAAATTAAAGACAAGATCACTTCCTGGGGAGGCTATTAGCTAACCAAGGGAGGGAAAATTATCCTTCTTAAATCCGTCTTATCTGCTCTTCCCATTTATCAAGCCTCCTTTCTTCTGGCCCCGAAACACATTATGGAACATATCTCTTGTCTTCTAAGAGACTTTCTCTGGAAAGGAGGTAGAGGCAATCATAATAAAATTCATTTGGAAAACTGGGATATAGTCAAGCGGCCAATTCTGGATGGTGGGCTTCAGATCAGAGATCCTGCTCTTTCTAACCTGTCACTCGGATGCAAGCTTCTGTGGAAAATATATTCGGATCCTACACACCAGGTCAGTGAAACGTTCATCTCAAAATATGCGCAGGGGATCCCCCTCAGGCACCTGTCAGCAAATAATACAACAACAGGCACACACACCTGGAATCTTTGCAGGAAAAGCATAAGCAGCTTTAGTAAACATCTATACCGCATCTCGGGCAATGGGGAGAAGACCCTTCTCTGGAAAGATCGCATCATGAACATCCCTCCTCTCAAATCCCACGTAGAAATCCGGGACATCAGGAACTGGCTCCACGATGCAGGAATAAGAAAGTTGAACGATATCTTTGAGTGGGATAGCAGAGATAATTGGATCGAATGGGAAATCCCTCCTGTGCCAACGCAGTTTCAATATCAAACCGAAATTATCAAATCATTGCTCTTAAATGCAGCGTCGGTACACTGCAACATCGCAGATAGATGGGGGTGGGGTGAAACTGGGTTTTATACGCCATCTTTGGGTTACTCTGCCTTGCAGACCAAAAAGGACAGACTGAGAACGCCATCATTCTGGAAACAGGTATGGAGTGCCAAGGGACTTCCCAAAGTTAATTTCTTCTTTTGGATCCTCATGCAGAATAAACAGCTCACATGGGACAACTTGTCAAAATGAAACTTTGTTGGGCCTCATAGATGCACAATGTGCAGAAACTCAGGAGAAACAACCTCCCACCTGTTTATTGACTGCGTTTTTGCCAAAGAAGTTTGGACATTAACTCTTCTTGGACTGCCCGCCTCTCCGCCCCAACACAGCTCCATTGCAGGCCGTTTTTCTGAATGGCTTCAATACTACCCTCAACCCATCCCAAATAAATCCTTGTGGCTTCACATATGGCTTTCCATTCCCAAATTTGTATGCTAGGAAATTTGGCTTGCCTGGAATGACTTAATTTTCAATAATTCCTCTTGCTCTCTTGCTAAATCTGCCTCAATTGCCAAAGCCCTTCTTATTGAATCTGTCCTCCAGCATTCCCAATTCTCTGATTCCTCCCTTCTCCCCTCTGAAAAGGCTTGGCTGAACCTCCACAGCCCTCATCCCTCTAGCAAAGTCCGTTCCCTTCCCCCTCCCCTCCCCTCTCCTCCTTGGAAAATCAAAGAATCTGAAGCTGCCTTTCAAAACTGGTGGAAGATCCAGAACACAACTTCAATCTTCTTTGACGGTGCCTCCAAAGGAAATCCGGGGGCTGCGGGAGCTGGTGGAGTCATATACTTCGCAGACAATCTCAGAAAGGTCTATTTCTGTTGGGGGCTCGGCATTTCCACAAACAATCAGGCAGAGCTTCTTGCCCTCACAAAAGCCTACCAAATAGCTCGGGATAAATGCATCAAAGAATGCCAAGCATTCAGAGACTCTGAAATCCTCATTAGGAAGATCAATTCAGATGACCAGTTCAACAATGCAATCCTCAACAAGTCTCTGAATAGATTAAAGCTAATCCTGCAAGATTTCACCTCCTTCAAAATATACCATATCCTCAGAAGTTTGAATAAGGAGGCAGACGAAATGGCAAACAAAGGATGCCTATTAGCACTGGGAACTCTCAACTACAATGGCAACAACGCTAATTCAAATTGCATACCTTAGCTCAAGGGCAGATCAGAATAAGAAGCAGGAAGTATGGATCATATCACTCTGAACATGCACGAGAGGAATATGACTGTTATTTTTGGCATATCAACTGTAACAGGGCACAACAAGATGAGTACAGATAAATCTGGGGAACTTTCTCCATTTCAAATCCAATCTCACAGGGAAGGAGCAGCTAGATAAAGAGGGAGGCCTGCAAACGCTTAGTCAAGGAGATCCGAACAGAGGAGTCTTTCTCTGTAAATGCCAAGTCTTTCCTCCATCGATTCTGAAGGCGGCATATGCACCTCACCTCGACATTCATATGGACTCTGACGACACCCTCCATGTTAACGATTCTGCATTCAGAAAGGGACCGGATGGAGGACTTTGTAAAAGATTACTGTTGGACAGTTCTTTGCCAGCGCCATTGGGCTCGGTTGGAGGGCTCCACAACTGATAGCAATGGCCAGATACCGAAATCAATCGTCTACAGCAGGCAGCAATCCAAAATGCGCCAGAATCTCCAGTGACTTTCAGCTAAAGCCACTGCAAACCTTGTCTTTATGTCGGAAAATGAGCAGAGCCCTGAGAGGTCCAGGCATCTCTCAGGCTTGCAGAATCTCCTAAGGCGGGAAATATGAAAGGAAAGCTATGTAAATTGGTTGAGTAGGCCTTGGTTCATTCATATTTCTTAATAAATGATACACGTTATAGTTAAGAAAAAAAAAGTGTACATCATTATATGGTTGTGATATGTATAGGGGCATATGAAAATTAATTAGGTGAAAGACAATTTAAAATGGAGTTAGATATATGGTTGTGATATGTACGGGGACATATAGCAATCAATAAAACAAATTGCAAATGATTGTAAATTCTTTATCTTATAAATATGCTTGAAAATCATGTATCATTGTCTTATGTTATTATGAAAAGGGAAAGATTATCAATTACCAATAACTCATAATTTTATATATGTATTGCACAACTAGAATCTGATTAAAAATAATTTTGTAAATGTATGAAACAACTAGAATCTAATTAAAAAGAGTACTTGGAAATTCAACTAAAATTCTAATAATTGTGGAGACAAAATGAGCACATAGTAAGTCTAACCATGTCCAAAAAAAATATTTCTTTAAAGCATAAAGATTATTTTAATATACACTAGTGGTTGTAAGTAAAGGTAAAACAATCATGTAACATGTGTGCTAAGTTGCAATATGGAGTTTGAGTGGGCAATTGGAACCATTGAGTTCTTTTTCACTTCTTAAAATTTGTTTTGTATGTTAACTTTTACTCTTAAATGACATCCAACACTTTACACCAGAAATCTATGAGATTCTTACACTACCTACAAACCACATAACCCTAGTTTAGGGTTTCTACTAAATGTTTCATATTAGGTGGCTGAAGTAGCTTAGCCTTTCCTACATATCTGAAAATTTTAAGTTTGGATTATGCCTTGATTCTAGACAAGGGATTCACTTTTCAAATGTATAATTATAATGTTGAATTAGATTACATTATATAGGTATTTGACCTTCTAATTTGCAAGATTTTCAGTTATTTTCTGAAATTTATACAATATCAATATTTAAAAAAATATATTCTAAACAAAACATACAATATTTTAATTGAAATTTTTCCATTTTATAATAAATTATTTTACCAACAAATCAATTTTAAAATAATTTAATGCTAATAAATTTAATACCCAAACTAATATATATAAAATATTTTCCCATATTACAAAAATATAAAAACTAAAAAAACAAATAATTTAATTCACCACAATGGCCACTAAATATAATAACTTTTCTTAACTTTCCAAATTACAGAATATAAAAAATATCAAAATAATATAGGCACATAACCCACTATAAAAAGATATATGTATTCAAATTAATATGACCACATAAGCCCCCACACACATATATACAAATGCCCATTAAATATAATAACTTTTCATAATTTTCCAAATTCTAAAATCTAGAAAATATCAAAATAATCTGGCCAAATAACCCACTATGAATTATACATATATTATATCATATATCTCCCTTTCCAGGCCAAATAGCCCATTGTAGTTTATACACATTTAATACCATTTATCTGACTGATTGTGTTATAGTTATCTATGACAACATTTGATGCGACTATAACAACATTTTCTTCACATCAAGTATTAAAAAAATTGGGCAGATCTCAAAAATAAATTGGCAAAATAAACAGGCAGAAATCCATCTATCCTGTTCAGTGAAACAACCTGGCACCTAATAGGTGCCCGCTTGTACTCCTTTAAAAAATGGTCCATCAGAAGCTCTGCAGCAGAAGACCTCACTGGTGCTGCAGCCACGCATTTTTCAATAAACTGTCTCATTTCTTGATTTTTAACATTTTCCAATACTGCAGGCCTTATATCAGAACTCACCTTCTTATAAATTTGTGCAACGCTACGGCACTCACTATAAGGAATTTCCAAAGTAACCATCTCCAGCAAGCACATGCCGAAGGAATAAATATCTACAAGCTCATTATAATCCTCATCATATAATTCTGAAGCCATGAATTCCGGAGTACCGAGAACAGTGTGTGCACAACGATCATTTACCAGGGTAGTGGCAAGACCCAGATCCCCAATCTTCAGAACGCCACTATTGCCATTCACAAAAATATTGCTGCAATTCAAATCTCTGTGAATTACACAAGGCTCATGATTATGAAGATAATGCAATCCTCCCAGTATCTGAAGCGCCCAGTTCTTCAAAGCCTTCATTGAGACATGACGGTGCTTCTGGCGGTACTCTCTCAGAGTACCCGAGGTACAGACCTCAGTAATGAAATTCACATGACTTGTCTTTCTACCCAGCCATGCATTATAAAGCATAATTATGTTTTTGTTCCTAAGAGATTTCAACAGACGGACTTCTGCATAGATCCTCTGTATGGAAACATCATCTAGGTTTTGCAGAGGCACTTTGTTCCAAGCAACCTCAATACCCTCTTCTTGATCAAAAGCTCGGTATACCTTCTTCATAGCACCACGGCCCAGCAAAGCTTCATAGCGACCAAACCTCCCAGTGGCATCCAGTTCCAAAGGGCTCCATGTCCTTATCACAGGTGTCATATTCTACACCAGGCATTTCTCCACCTGCTATAAAGGAAATGAAACCCTAACCCCGGAATTCCAAATTAGGTTCCTCTTTCTAATTTGAATTTAATAAACAGAAACCCTTGCAGGGCTATAGGAAGACACAGAAATGGAGATTTTCCCTAAATTCGGAAGACGAACAGACAGCAAAGACAGAAGACTTTGCCTCCTTTGGGATTACTGCAGACACTAACAGCATTTTCGCTCCAGAGATACTGAAAAAACAGAGTCGCCAAATTCAGAAAGCCACCAAATAAATTTAAGTGTAAAACTTAAAATTGCCCAGAAATCTTAAATCAAACCAGAAAATCCAAAACCCTAACTCTACAGACAAACAAATTCTCTCCGCAGAAAAGAAGTCTCATAAAACTATTTTGATAAACAGAATCCTCACAAAATAAAACTGTGATCAAAACCATTGCAGTGCACAGAGTTCAAGTTTCACTGATGAAGGAAAAAAAACCTTATAAAAATAAATAGGAGAATGCAGAAAACATACCGGTCTATCCGTAACCACAGAAATCGCTCAGAGTCCGTCCTCGTAAACCGGGCAAAAGATATTTTACGTTGAGAACGTGAAGAGCAACCTGAGGATGTGAATAACAGAGGTGTGTATTTATACTAGAGGTTGGGTTTGACCGAGAAATATCTGTTTGGATTATTATCGGGATTGAATATCCCATAACTGAAAAGGCAATCACACGTTCAGAGTAATTCGTTGGTTATGAGCTTTTCCCAACTCCGTGGATTGTTTTGGTTATTTTAATGATCAGTAACAACGCGTTTAAAGTGGTTTATTGCTAGGTGGGAGATAAGTTTTTTTAATTTTAATTGAATTATTTGTATGGATGAGTAAATGGTATTTATTTATCTGTTAGTTTAATTAATGGATGAAATTGTTTGTTATTTATTTCGTAATTTAATTAATAAATGAAATTGTTTGTTTATTTATCTTGTAATTTAATTAACAGATGAAATTGTTAGTTCATTTGGTTGTTTTTTTCTTTTCTTTTTTTAACTAAAATTTTAATAGATTTTTTTATAAAAATAGTTTAAGTTGTTTCATTTATAGAATATAAAATTAGTTTAAGTTGTTTTTTTATAGAAATGTTTCAAGAGTTTATAATGGTGCTAAATCTATTTATTCATTCAATTTTTTTTAAGCAATTTTAACTAAAAATTTGGTAGAAATTTTTATAAAAATAGTTTAAGTTGTTTGAATCATTTATAAAATATAAAATTAGTTTAAGTTGTCTTATTTATAGAAATTTTTCAAGAGTTTATCATAGTGCTAAATCTATTTATTCATTCAAAAACATAATTTAAATAAAAAAAATCACTGTGAAAAAAAAAAAATCATTTATTAGTTACAGATTGTTATTATTTTAAATTATTTAAACTTTTACAAAATTGAAAATATTTATTTAAGCTTTTATAGATTTTAGTAGTCAAAGAGTTTCATACATCAATTTTATGTGTGACTTGGTTGTGATTTTAAAAGTACGTTAGAATTTTCTAGATGTTATACAAATACGATTTATTGGAAAAACTCAAGTTTAAAGTGGAAAAGAACAAGAAATATTGGAAGAAGAGATAATTAATGTTGATGTGAAACCAGTACCTTTATTCTCTATAGGTTGAACAAAATGCTAGTTATCATATTTTTTTCATAGTTAATTTGTATATTACCCTTATGTAGGTGTACGTTTAGACATATAATTTTTGTTAAGATAAGGTATGCTATAACTTCTATGTGTTGATGGATATGAATAAGTCATCTAATCTTGTAACAAACCTTTTTTTAATTATTGAAATATAATGATATAGAAAGTAAGAGTTCACATATATTTACGAGCTTGATCAATTTTTTCATGATCTAGGTTGATTTGGAATTTGGAAAAATCCCTACGGATATCTTTCCACCCTCCATGAATCTTAGATCATGATAAAAATTTATTCATGCATAATTTTTTTTGTGAGATTCTTATCTAATTTGTAGTTAGAAATAAGGTTTGGCTACAACAATATTAGTTTACAACAGCATGGATGCTGGGATCTTAGATGGAGTAGATGTATTACCCTCTCCAAATTTAAATTTAGGCACTTTATCAAATCGAATACAAACACATAACCACCTTTGCATCCAATCAAAATATTTATGTGGCTTAACATTATGAGATTGTTAATGCATGCAAGGGGATAATAAGTGTAGACAGGTCATTCAAGTACCTCAAAGAAATTAGAAAATAAAATTCACTTGGGGATTAGGCCATACGACGAATAATGAGGTTGAATTTCTAGAAATATATCTAGGGATCACTTTTTTAAAGGATATAGAGCAGCGTGATGTTGTGATTTTTGAAGACACCCATTATCATAAGACCATTGAGTGAAGGAAGAGCTCCCTTCTTCCTCACCTTCACTTGCATCTGTCAATGATAATATTACTCCTCCAAGCCTTTGATCAAGCTCATTGCTTGTAGATTAAGCAAAATACAACTCTCACATTGATCAAATAACCTACACATAGGGTATTTTTTTCTATCTCGTTAACAAAAGTTCTCTTAATTGCATTTTTTGAGTAGATGTTTTCTTGATACCCAAGGATTTTTCATCTCATTGGAGCTTTCATAGCCTAAACACATCCATTTCCATACTAGCAATTCATTCCTTAACATCACAACCAGTCAACTCAACGATAGCTTCCTTATACTTTACAACATTCACCCACTTTGCCTAACATCATTTCAAAATCAAGAGGAAAGTGAGGATTATTTCCACTTAAATGAGGATGAATTATGAGGTACAAAGCCATCCCACACTAGCACAATACCGAAGGAGGGCTTAGTCACCACATCCAACCCAGAAAGTTAGTCAACAAGCCAACAAGCCTAGATATTAAGGGGCATGGTTCCCTTCAAGATGAATCCCACTAACCAACTTATTAGGCAACACAACATTTAAGGGATGCTACCCCTATAGGGGGGAAACCTTCAACTAATCAACCAACTCAACTAGGCAAACCCAATGTTTGAGTTGTGCTAACCCCTTAGGGGGCCAACCTTCTGGGGGCACCTACATTATTTTATTATTTAATAGTGTGACTTACATAGCAATACATCTCTTTCTATCATGGAGTTTTTGCATATCCATTTTATATTATTCTGTAACTTTGAGTGACATACATACGTAGATTAGGGGTTTTGAATTAGAGAATTTGTAAGCGTATAAGAAGGCCTCTTGGATTCATTAATAAACCGAGGAAGTTGCTTTTGTCTTCTCCATATATTATCTACTATTTTGGATCAACTTCCACTTCATCTTGTGATTTCTTTATCTCATGGATCAAATATAGTCATCTCTTGTGGACTATTTCTCTAGCTCTTATTTGCGGGTATCTATTTCTAATCAATTGAAGTCGTTGATTATTGCCCATGTGAAATTTTCTTCCATTTTAATGGCCTAGAGACATTAATCTATCCATTCTTTTATATTTTACACATGATCCCTTTAAGAGATTCATATCATGTATTGAAGGTTGCTCAGTGGTCCTTAGGGAAATTCAATTCAAATTTACAATGGAAACTTAGTAGACAAAGGAATAGAAGGATCAAGCTAACTCCAAACTTGATGGTGTTGTCAAGAAGCAATAACATATTTACCTTAACATTTTTTTTTGTTAAGTTGTTTGTGATCATCCTGGCTTGACCTGTGACTTGAGAAACTGTGACCCAGGGGCATATAAGCTATCAAAGTCACTCGGGGATTACACTCGGCCTCGGCCACACTAGTCCTAAGCTCACTAGGTTTTAGTGTGTCACCTCCTCTTAGCATGGACACAACAAGCTTTGTGAGGTTGGATCCTGGGTTGCCTCGCTAATGAGGCCCATCCTCAATCAATTGTGCTAGTGAGACTTGACATTTACCTAAACATTGTTAAACATACTTTAGCTCCCAAAAGATTAGGAAAATGAGGCTAAGGACACCCTTTTTGATATTTTTGATACATAAGACCTTCTTGTTTGTCTAGTTGACTTTATATATCTCTCTTCTAAGGTGCTTGCTAGAAGTGCTTTCAACCATTATTCTATCGCTCTAAAGGAAAACTAATCATCACCAATGTTGAAGATGTAAAATATAAGTTAATTTAATTTACTATTTGATTAATAAACTATTTAATTTTATTACTTTTTATTTGGTCAACTATATCTCTAGATATTTGCGAGAAAGATAATTCATTCTATTTTGATAATAGGGATTAACATGTTAGTCAAATCAAACCTATGTTTAAGAAATGCATTTTGATTTGATAAATAAAGTTATAAGTCAATTTATACATCAATATAAATATATTTTATTGTTAGATAAATAAAAAAAATAAAAATAGTTATTAGACGTGAATTATTTATTTAAATGATATATGAGATATATCATGATTTGTGTAAGATAATACAAGTGGAATACAACAAAATGAATTATTTATTTAAATGATGTGTGAAATATATAGTGATTTGTGTAAGATAATAGAAGTTACATACAACAAAAGTTATTCCCTAGATTAATGATAATTTACAAGAAAAAAATTCATTGTAAAAATTTATATTTCATTTCCATAATCATAATATTTTTATTTTCAATTCTATATTCATTGATTCCAAATCTCAAATCTCACACACACCTAAGCAAATAAGTAATATGATAATCCTCCCTTTTTTTCGTGAAAAGCACAAGAACAAATAGGGATATGACCCAACTTTTTGTTCCATGTTTTTGAATTTTAATTTTTTTCAATTCCCTAATTGTTTCCATATTCATATTTTTTTAATATTTTGGTCAGGTCTGTTTGCATTGGTATTAAAGATTTATGATTCGGAGAAAAAATACTATTCTCAACTAAAACTATTTTTTAAAAATAAATATTATATTAAAAAGTCATTTTTATAAATTTTGAAATAAAAAAAGTAAATACAACTAATAATTAATCATATAAACAAATTGTTTTGATAGTTATACTTAAAATAAATCTTTTTATTATATTATTTAAATTTTAAAAAAATTAATAATAATACTTTAGACATGAGTGGAAAATATAAAATCCCACTTACATTAAAAAATAGTGTTTTGACGGTGATAGTAAACATAATTTTTTTATTATATTTAAAAATTAAAAATTAAAAATAATAATAACAATAATATATTAAAACTAATGAATGATGAATTTCTAAATTCTATATAAATACATAAACATTAAATTTTATAATAATTTAATATTATGAAATGGAAATTTTAATTAAAAATTATTTAAAAAAATCTATAATTAAAAAAATAAAAAATAAAAAATAAAAAATTGAACATCGTATGAATGTATATATAGTAAATAATATATATCCACTCCCTATCTAAAGACAAAATATAATATATTGCATATAGGTTCACGATCCAATTTAATATATTAATGTTAAAATATTGTAATATATTATATGTTTAAATCCATATGATAAAAGCATGGGGAAAGGTGCAAATTCATATACATCTGATTGGATAAATATCGGGGACTAGATATTCAATAACTATATATATGGAACATGAGCGTAATATAATATTCTATGGCACCGCCAAAAGGATAGAAAAGTGTACCGATCAACAATGAAGTCCACCTAACTCAATTTAAAATTTCTCCTACGCGGAGTCAACATATATAAAAAATCTCCAACACGGGTGGATTAAACATCTCAAGATATGTATTAAATTTTCTTTTGGATTTAAGTTTATACATATTGAATTTTATTAAAAAGAAACAACAACTAATTGTTTATGTATTAGATTAGTAATAGACACAGCGTTAGTTGTTTATATATTAGATTGGTAATAGACAAAGGGTTAAAGATTGTGTATTTATACGTATATATTTTCTAATTGAAATAATATAACTTTTTTAGATAAACAAAACACAAATAATATTTTAAAATATTTCTAATACAATATCTGTATATCACCGAGTGGGCCTTCAGGGGCAACCAGGTTTTCTCTCCCAGCCTCCTCCTTGTGGGAAGGAGTTGTCTTGACGTCCAAAAATCTTTATATCTAAAGAGTGCGCAAGGAGACGGAGGCTTTTTCTTTACTACTATTCTTTTTTGCACGTTGCCACCATATAACATAAGAATGACATAAACTATATATATATATGTATAAATAAAATGGGAACATGCAGAAAACATACCTGTCGATCTGTGACCACAGAAATCGGTGAGTCTGTTATCGTTAACCGGGAAAAAATATTTAGTTCGATAAGAGCCAGAGCACCCTGAGCAATACCAGCTACGCATAAATATCTGTTTGGATAGTTATGGGGACTGAATATTCCATAACGGAAAAACGATGACACATTGAGAGTAAGTTAGTTATGAGCTTTTCCCAACTTCCTGGATTATTTTGTTTTGGTTGATGGGTGACAAATTACAATGCCTTTTATTGCTACCTTGGTGACAAGTTTTGATATTCATTGATATAAATATTTATTTATTTATTTATTTTTATTATCGAAGGATATGGTTTTTTAGTAAATTATTTTAAGTTATTTAATTTATAGATTATAAAATTAGTTTAAATTTTTTAGTTTATAAAATTTGAGTTATGTATTTAAAATATATTTTAAATAATAGAAATTTATTGTGAAAAAATTAATTTTATAGATTGTTTATTTTGTTTATTAGTTAATGATGGGCCAACTCACGTGGTCCCGCCTTGCTTCAGCTAATGTGGACTTAACGTTATGAACTCGACAATATACGAGTTAATTGGGAATTGATTACTGTCTGATATGCAATCAACTTTGCATGTACTCTCTCCACCCCTTCGTTGGACACCTGTTCTCCTCGGGATCCTGGCAAACCCCGCCTTGATTTTGTCACTCTGTTCGCGCCCTTGCGGTCATTTCTATCTCCCGGTGGTTGGTTTCGGTGGTTTCTGTGTTATTTTGCTCTGCTTGTGGTTGTTCGCCTGTGATGAAACCCTATGTGGTTCCGCCTGTTCTGTGGTGATATGGTGAGAGCTCGACTGTGCTCTGTCGTTCCTGTGTTGGTTTGTCTGTCCAGCGCTTGGTTTCCTTGGTAAGTTATTGCTATTCCATCGTATGCTCGTTTCGCTTTTCCTGGCTGTAAACACTCTCCTTTGTTTGGTTACGTGGGCACCGTCTGGTCTGGTCTTCTTGACAATTGTTTGTGGTTAATTACTATGGCCTAATGGTGCTCTGCTCGCTCAACTCGACAGTTACCCAGGTCGATGGAACTCCGGGTTCTTCCCTCTCCGGCTCTCGGCTATTTAATAAGGTAAGTTCCAGTTCTATGCTGGTGTTTATTTACCCCAACTTGTGCAGATGCTAACGTTTTTTGGCCCCTCTGTGAGCAGGTCTCTCTGGTTCGAGGTTTTTCTTGTCTGCTATTACGGCTCACTCTAAGGTATGGTCACGCCCTCGTGTTCATTCTCTATGTTTTCGTTTCCAGTCTTTACGGCTTTTTACTTCTCATGCAATGGTTTTAAAATAAAACTAACCTTCTGCCCTTGGTGCCTTTTGCAGGTGTGGCCGTCCCCTGTTTCGTGGGCAATGGCATTCGTCGACTCCTCCCGGGTAGTCCTGTTCTTGTTTACTTATCTGTATTGAGTCTTGGTCACTGTCCCGGGTTATGGTTGCTTGTTATGTAGAATGCCTGTTCCTTTGTCGTGTTTGGGGTTTCTGGGTTTGTCAAACCCTTGGTCGTAAGCTAGGAGGGTTTTGGTGTCCGCGGCAACACTGTTATGTTGCACTGAGATGAACTGTTCTATGTAATTTTATGCTGAGATAGTTTGTTGTAAAAATTAAATGGGAAGTAAACTCGTTCACTGCCAGTTTTTGGTGCTTACCTGGTGACTGTGTTTGCTTGGTATGAACCCGTAGTGGGTGCTGGTCGATTCCACTTCTTGCTCGCTGTCTTACTCTGCCAGTTCGTAACTCGTCGAATACTGTAATGAACTTTTGGTATATGCAAATAAAAGTAAATTATTTATACAGAACTTTACACACAGTCTTGTGTTACTGAGGACGCATACAAGAATTATTTGTTTACTTGTGCACTATAAAAAATGAAGGAAATATCTCTTTATTTTCTGTTACTCTTTTGTGTTTTCTCCGCTGCTGAACCCCACTGGGTTTGCTTGCTTATCTTTTTATACATTGTCTCCAGGCAGTTTGATAACTACTGGTAGTTGCTCATTTTCAGTTCAGCAGTTACTACAGACGTGACTTTCCTTGGTGTTTAACTAGCTTACTTAGTATGTTCTTTACAACAGTAATTTATTGTTAACTGTCTGATGACTCTAACCTACTACTATCATTTCTAGTTAGAACCTATTACAATACTTCAGACATAATGGACAAAACTAAAATAACAACAGATAATAATGTAGCTAACAAAGAAAGAAAAGAAACTTAAGAACGAGACAGACTTGCTGTCCGTTCAGTGAACTATTCCTCATCTCCAGTCCTTTTCAGAAACCTTGTCCGCCCTCTCTCTGACTTCACCCTGTTGACCAGATGCTCCTGCATCAGGCTTCCGGGGTAAAAGAGAACTCATGGCTCCGTTCCATGAGCTCCTCCACCGAGTAACCAGCCTTCTGAATCTGCGCCGCGTCGAGCCACGAGCTGTCCTCCATTGGACGGTCTCTCCACTTGACGAGGTAACGCAGATACTCCTTCCTGCGCGTCTTCTTGGCTACCTGGGTGCTGAGGATTCCTTCAATTTCATGGGTCCAGACCGAAGGCAACTGCTTCTTCCAAAGACTGCTCTCTAACTGGGTGTCCCGTTTTGGCTGTACCATACTATCATCTTCCGCCTGGGCATGATATGGGAACAGGTCTGCCACGTTGAATATAGGTGATATGCCTATGTCAGGTGGCAGCTGTATTTCATACGCGTTAGCTGAAAACTTTCGCAGAATTTTGCATGGACCGATTTTCTTGTATTTCAACTTGTTATATGTGCCCTTAGGAAACCGTTCCCGGCGCAGATGCGCAAGGACTTCGTCCCCAACATCAAAATGTACCTCCCGTCGCTTTGTGTCTGCGTGCTGTTTGTATTTCTGCGTGCTGTCCTGCAATTTTAATTTGACTTTCTCATGAAGTTCACTCATTGCTTCAGCAAAATCTTCCCCATCTGCACTTCTCCGTTCTAGCTGTCCTAAATCTCGTAGTTCGTGTACCCCCCGAGGATGCATACCATACAAAATCTGAAATGGGCTAAATCCGGTGCTCCGATTGGGCGAATCGTTATAAGCGAATTCTGCCTGGGCAAGAGCTCGATCCCATAATCGTGAATTTTCTCCTGTCAAACTTCGTAATAAGTTTCCCAAGCTCCTGTTCACCACCTCTGTCTGTCCATCAGTCTGCGGGTGATACACAGAGCTGAAATTTAATTGCGTGCCCAACTTTTTCCACAGGGTGCGCCAAAAATGTCCTGTGAATTTCACATCCCTGTCTGAAACAATAGTTCTAGGTAAGCCATGTAATCTAACTACTTCTGTAAAAGACAGGTGTGCCATGTATGTGGCGTCACTAGTGTTCCGGCAAGGAATGAAATGAGCCATTTTTGAGAACCTGTCTACCACCACCATCACTGAGTCATATCCCCGCTGCGTTCTAGGCAATCCTAGGACAAAATAAATGCTGACAGAATCCCACGGCCTGCTTGGAACAGGTAGGGGTGTGTACAGTCCAGTGTTTTGGCTGTTTCCTTTCGCCAGTTGGTAGATTTTACATCTGGTTACATACCTCTGTACGTCCCGGCTCATTTTTGACCAATAATAAAAATGACCGCGCTGCTCCAAAGTTTTGTCGATGCCAAAATGTCCCGCTAGTCCACCACTATGTTTCTCTCTCACTAGATTTTCCCTCATCGAACAGTCCGGAATACATAGCTGCCCACCTCGAAACAATAATCCTTCCTGTAAATTATAATCTAGCCATGGGCTTGTATTCCTTAATACGGGATTTTGGCAAGCTTCAAAAGCTTCCTTGAAGTCCGCGTCCATCTGGTACAAATCCTTCAGATATTCAAATCCCATCACCTGTATGCCACTTTCTTGTAAGAGCAAGGCTCTTCTGCTTAAAGCATCTGCCACTTTGTTGGCTTGCCCACTTATGTGTTTTAACACAAAAGTAAAACTCTGCAAGTATTCCACCCACTTGGCATGCTTATGGTTCAACTTGTGCTGCTGCGTTACATATTGTAATGCTGAATTATCGGAAAACAAGACGAACTCATTGCCTAGTAAGTAGTGCCTCCAATGTTTCAAAGCTTGGACCACTGCATAGAACTCTTTGTCATATGACGAATACTTCTGTCGACTCTCATTTAGTTTTTCACTAAAAAACGCCACTGGTCTGTCCTCTTGACTGAGCACAGTGCCAATAGCTGTCTCGCTTGCATCACAACGAACCTGAAAAGGTTTACTAAAGTCGGGCAGTCTCAAAATCGGCCTCTCCGTTATTTTCCGCTTCAAAAGTTGGAAACTGTTTTCTGCCGCCTTGGTCCAACAAAAAAGTTGGCTAGCCTTTTTGATGGTCTCTAGCATTGGTGCACAGATTTCACTAAAATTCTTAATGAATTTTCGATAAAAACTTGCTAGACCGTGAAAACTACGTACCTCAAACAAATTCTTTGGTGACGGCCAACTCATGATTGCTGCAATCTTTTCTGGGTCCATCTTTAACTCGTTCTCTGCAACTACAAATCCCAGATAGATCAACTCCTTCTGCAAGAAAGTGCATTTCTTCAAATTTATCAGCAGTTTGTTCTGCTGCAGCTTCTCGAATACCCTTCGAATATGCTGAAGGTGCTCTCTTTTCGTCCTGCTGAAAATTAAAATATCATCCAGATAAACTATCACGAATTTTCCAATAAATTCTTTTAACATCTCATTCATCAATCTTATAAAAGTACTAGGAGCGTTACTCAACCCAAACGGCATGACCAGCCATTCGTACAGTCCTTCGTTGGTCTTGAAGGTTGTCTTCCATTCGTCTCCCTCCCTAATTCTGATCTGATGGTACCCACTCTTCAGATCTATTTTTGTAAAGTAAGCTGCCCCACTAAGACAGTCCATCATGTCATCCATTCTAGATAAGGGAAACCTGTACCGAATCGTAATTTTGTTTATAGCCCGCAAATCTGTGCACATTCGCCATTCTCCACCTTTCTTAGGTGCAAGTACTGTTGGTACTGCACAGGGGCTCAGACTTTCTCTGATCAGTCCCTTATCCAGCAACTCCTGCACTTGTTTGCGTACTTCTTCATTGTCCTTCGGACTCATCCTGTACGCTGCCTTGTTTGGTAAGCTTGCTTCCGGTATAAAATCAATGTGATGGCTTATACTCCTTTTGGGAGGCAATTTATCAGGTAACTCATCAGCCGCAATATCTTGGAATTCTTCCAACAACTCCTGTATTTCTTTAGGCAGTTCTGATTTTTCCAAGTTCAGCAACATTGGCTTCATCCTCCTCACAACTGCAAAATTAACTTCATTTTCCTCAACCTGTTTTACAAACTGTTTTCCTCCAATTAACAGTGCCTTTGTTCCGCTTGATTCTGTTGTGTCTTCCTCTTTGATGGGTACAAGTGTGTGTTTGACCCCATCCTTTGTAAATTTATAACAATTTGTCTTCCCATCGTGTGTCACCTTCCGATCATACTGCCATGGTCTTCCAAGCAGTATATGGCACACGTCCATTGGCATAATATCGCAGACCACTGTGTCGTGGTACTTGCCAATGTGAAATTCTACCTCGCATTGTTCATCAACTAATAGCTGGTGGCCTTTCTGTAGCCACGACACCTTGTAAGGTGTGGGGTGCTTTAGCCGCTTCAGTCCCAGCTTGTCCACCATCTCAGTGGCAACCAAGTTGTCCGTACTTCCGCTGTCTATTATCAATTTGCAGCACTTTCCATGTGATTTACAAACTGTCTGGAACAGTGCTTTCCGCTGTGTTGGTTCAGCCACCTCCTTGGCTGGTTTTAACAACACTTTATTCAAAATCAAAGCTTCTCCCGTTTCCGCCATGTCTTCCACTTCCCGGGGTTGTGCTTCAGCTTCCTCTGGCTGTGCAACAAGTGTTCCCCTCTGGCCTGCATGTTCAACTTCTGGACATTCAAAGGATCTGTGCCCCCATTTATGGCACCTGTAGCACTGGACATTAGTCCCTCTTCCGCGGCCATTTCCTCGTCCTCGCTGATATGACCGACCTCCTCTGGTGCTTTCTCCTTTCTCTGCTGTCCCCGAAGTTTTGGAACTGCTGCCTTCCTCGCTGTTCGCGGCAGTTCTTCCTCTGCCGTAGGACTGTCCTCGTCCTCTGCCATTCCCTCTCCCTCTCCTGTTGTTCTGTTTTCTGTTGATTTTCTCCTCAGCCTTCACAGCACTCTGAAAGGCTTCTTCAATATTCCGGGGAGAAAGAATACTGATTTCATCCAATATTTCCATCCTCAAGCCATTTACGTACCTTGCTGTTTTTTCTGGGGTATCATCCGTATAACCAGCACGTAAATTCACTCGGTAAAACTCTTCCGTGTACTCTTTGACAGTCATACCCTTCTGCCTTAAATTCTGTACTCGCCGATATAATTCAACCTGGTAGTCTTTTGGCAGAAATCTGCCCTTCAATTTTGCCACCATCCTTGACCATTTTCGTATCGACAACTTATTCATTCGTTTTCTGTCCGCTTGGACACTGTCCCACCACAAGAGGGTGTGTCCCTTTAACTTAGTTGCAGCGAATCTAACTCTTCTATCCTCACTGACTTCCTCATTTTCAAAATATTTATCTAGTTCGCTTATCCAGTCCAACAGGACATCTGCGGACAGACTGCCATCGTAATTAGAAATCTCTGTTTTGGGCTTGCTGCTGGCTAATAGAACTGATCGCAGCAGTCTCAATTCCGGAGCTTCTTCGTCTGACCCGTCTGTAGCGGTTACTGCTTCCTCCTCTTTGTCATCTCCAAGTTCCGGGTCTCTTCGCCTACCCGCCTCCACCGGTTCCAAACGAGCTGTAAGAACTCGGATCTGTTCCCTCAATCCTTCATCTGCTCCTCTACGTGCACCTCTTCCACGTCCTCGTCTTGGTACTTCCATCCTCTTCTATTTCTTCAAAACACTGCTCTGATACCACTTGATGGGGCCAACCCACGTGGTCCCGCCTTGCTTCAGCTGATGTGGACTTAACGTTATGAACTAGGAAATATACGTGTTAATTGGGAATTGATTCTTTCTGATATGCAATCAACTTTGCATGTACTCTCTCCACCCCTTCGTTGGACACCTGTTCTCCTCGGGATCCTGGCAAACCCCGCCTTGATTTTGTCACTCTGTTCGCGCCCTTGCGGTCATTTCTATCTCTCGGTGGTTGGTTTCGGTGGTTTCTGTGTTATTTTGCTCTGCTTGTGGTTGTTCACCTGTGATGAAACCCTATGTCGTTCCGCCTGTTCTGTGGTGATATGGTGAGAGCTCGACTGTGCTCTGTCGTTCCTGTGTTGGTTTGTCTGTCCAGCGCTTGGTTTCCTTGGTAAGTTATTGCTATTCCATCGTATGCTCGTTTCGCTTTTCTTGGCTGTAAACACTCTCCTTTGTTTGGTTACGTGGGCACCGTCTGGTCTGGTCTTCTTGACAATTCTTTGTGGTTAATTGCTATGGCCTAATGGTGCTCGGCTCGCTTAGCTCGACAGTTACCCAGGTCGATGGAACTCCGGGTTCTTCCCTCTCCGGCTCTCGGCTATTTAATAAGGTAAGTTCCAGTTCTATGCTGGTGTTTCTTTACCCCAACTTGTGCAGATGCTAACGTTTTTTGGCCCCTCTGTGAGCAGGACCCTTTGGTTCGAGGTTTTTCTTGTCTGCTATTATAGCTCACTCTCAGGTATGGTCACGCCCTCATGTTCATTCTCTGTGTTTTCGTTTCCAGTCTTTACGGCCTTTTACTTCTCATGCAAGGGTTTTAAAAGAAACTAACCTTCCGCCCTTGGTGCCTTTTGCAGGTGTGGCCGTCCCCTGTTTCGTGGGCAATGGAATTCGTCGACTCCTCCCGAGTAGTCCTGTTCTTGTTTACTTATCTGTATTGAGTCTTGGTCACTGTCCTGGGTTATGGTTGCTTGTTATATAGAATGCCTGTTCCTTTGTCGTGTTTGGGGTTTCTGGGTTTGTCAAAACCTTGGCCATAAGCTAGGAGGGTTTTGGTGTCTGCGGCAATGCTGTTAGGTTGCACTGAGATGAACTGTTCTATGTAATTTTATGCTGAGATAGTTTGTTGTAAAAATTAAATGGGAAGTAAACTCGTTCACTGCCAGTTTTTGGTGCTTACCTGGTGACTGTGTTTGCTTGGTATGAACCCGTAGTGGGTGCTGGTTGATTCCACTTCTTGCTCGCTTTCTTACTCTGCCAGTTCGTAACTCATCGAATACTGTAATGAACTTTTGGTATATGCAAATAAAAGTAAATTATTTATACAAAACTTTACACACAGTCTTGTGTTACTGAGGACGCATACAAGAATTATTTGTTTACCTGTGAACTATAAAAAATGAAAGAAATATCTCTTTATTTTTTGTTACTCTTTTGTGTTTTCTCCGCTGCTGAACCCCACTGGATTTGCTTGCTTAGCTTTTTATACATTGTCTCCAGGCAGTTTGATAACTTCTGGTAGTTGCTCATTGCAGTTCAGCAGTTACTACAGACGTGACTTTTCTTGGTGTTTAACTAGTTTACTTAGTCTGTTCTTTACAACAGTAATTTATTGTTAACTGTCTGATGACTCTAACCTACTACTATCATTTCTAGTTAGAACCTATTACAATACTTCAGACATAATGGACAAAACTAAAATAACAACAGATAATAATGTAGCTAACAAAGAAAGAAAAGAAACTTAAGAACGAGACAGACTTGTTGTCCATTCAGTGAACTATTCCTCATCTCCAATCCTTTTCAGAAACCTTGTCCGCCCTCTCTCTGACTTCACTCTGTTGACTAGATGCTCCTGCATCAGTTAAATTGTTATTTTTTATTAGTTAAATTGTTATTTTATTTAGAGAAAAAGTATAATTATTTTAAATTATTTAAATTTTAATAAAATTCAAAATATTTATTTAATTTTTTATAAATTTAAATAGTCAAATTGTTGCAGTGGAGGTGGGTCTCTTATCCCACAAATAAAAGAGTTTCATGATGATGATGGTGGTGGTGGTTAACGTGCACTAAGACCATACTTTGGTCTATTTGACCTAAAGAAATGAATTATTTAGCTTCATTTAAGATTTTATTCCTATGCTCAAAAAGCTTGGAGAGAAGCCTCCCGAGCTCACTGTAATTTTGACATCGTAAAAGGCTAGGAAGGTCAGTATTGCAACAAAGATTTTGAAACTGAGATCTAATGTGGTTGTACGCGGGGCATTCTAAGAGGAAGTGAGTTTCATCCTCGATGTTTGTATTCTCGCAAAGATGGCATAACCTTTGCATCCATGGTATTTTAGGAACTGCCCAACGACCCGTTTCACTATGGAGCTCATGAGAGTTAGTTCTGAACTTGGCTATATTAATTTTCTTCATTGAGCTAGTTAAAACAAAGAGATACTTTTGATCTTCTAGGGTGGGGTTGCTGACCTCCTTATAATATTTTAATTTTCTTTTATTTGTTAAATCTTTCTCACACCACATTTTTTGTTTGAACTTAGAAGTAACAATATTTTTAATGTTATTAATGTTTTGCAATGTAACATTCTCGTCAATCTCCTAATGGTTTAACTAGGCCTTGGTGTCTTTATACCAACCTCATTTGAGCCTTAGGTGGTTTTGGCTAGAATTTAAAGATAGCTTAGGAATTCTATGGTCTCCTATGTTATTGAGTTTGTGCTTGTACAACAGAAGCCTAGTCATAGCTAGGTTCTCGATAGGGGAAAGAACCACTTCTATTAGGAGAATAGGATAGGGTGTGTTGCTTTTAATTTTGAGGTTATATGTTATAAAACGCTTCTAGATTTGCTCAATCTTTCTCCAAGATTCTCTAGAGATGCTACAACCCCAAACCTCACATCCATATAAGATAACCAGACTGATTAAAGTTTCAAAGAGGAACTTCTTTCTATCTCACATTACGAGGTTTGCCATTTTACAATTATTTTCAAGACCAAAATAAGCTTTCCATCCCCCATTAATCCTTTTCTCAATGCTATAGTTTGAGTTGACCTTGTGATGAATATCAATTCCTAGGTACTTGTAGGAAGACACTTCCTCCAAGTTATTATTGTCATACATAAAATTAACATAAATGTCCTTCTTGGATTTGATAATCATAACTTTTGTTTTGTCATTGTTAACAATCATACCCATGGTAGAGGAGAAATCCTTGAGAAGTCTAAGTTTCTTATCAAGATTAGATGGGAACCTTGCGAGAAGAACAATATCATCAGTGTAGAGAAGAAGGATGATGACTATCCCAGCAAATATCATGCCAACACATCTTGCTTCCTCCAAACAACCTTCTAGCTTGTCGATGTAAATGCCTAATAGGGTAGGGAAGAGGGGGAAACCTTGTTTAACTCCGATATTACACTTAATATCTTTTGACCACCCCTAATTACTTTTTAACTTAGCAATTACATTCTCGTATAACCTTATAGTGGTAGCTCTCAACTCAAAAGGAACCTTTAGCTCTTCTAATTTGTTCCAAAGGTTGTTTCTAGGAACTATATCAAAAGCCTTTCTAAAGTCCACAAAGCAACAAAAGAGATTGCATTTATCATTGCGACATTCCTCCAAAATGATCCTAAGTGTAACGAGGTGGTCTGTTGTTGAGTGCTTCTTTCTAAAACCCGCTTGGCCTTTAGCCCGCTCACCTTCACTTTCAAGCCATATGCTCAACTTCCTTTCCAAAATAATACCATATAGCTTGGCTAGGAGAGGGTTGATCATAATTGTCCGATTATTAGAGGGGTTATTTGTATCCCCACTTTTAAAAATAGGGATAATGAGGCTTTGATTCCATGGTTTAGGGAACCCTTTCTTGACCGCTTGATTGAAAAGCTTGTGAATGTGGGGGATGAGGACAAGACCTCCAATTTTTAAGATTTCCATCTGGTAACCTTCAATGTCGTTAGCTTTCCCATTAGCCAAGTGATTAACCCCAAAATCATTGTCCTCTAATGAGAAAAATTATTTTGTTGTAAGCAGGGTTTCAAAATTATCCATGACATTTGGAGATTCATAAAGCTTTTTAAGATAAGAATTCCGGTCGTGTAAAGCAATTTTATTATTATCTTTAGTTTTCCTAGTTAGAATCTGCCTCTAGAATTTATTAAGAGCTACCTTAGAGAGATGTAAGAGATTTTCTTTTCTTTTATGAATATACTTCCTTTTTTTTCCTTTTAGTTAGGGCTTTGTATATTTTTATCTTGCCAATTTTAAGAGATTCATCAACAACTTCCTTCATTGCACTCATCACACTTTTACAATCTTTGTCATACCATGGGTTGGTTTTGCTATTTCTTTTATTACTTGAAACTTCAATTGTGAACTTGTTAATAGAATATGAGAGGGTTGTAGTAAAATTATGATAGAGATCTTCTATGTTGTCTATATTAGATAAAGGAAGCAAATTAGTTTTTAATTCATTTAGAAAGAGATCTTTTTTATTTCTATCAAAGATTAACTTCTTTTGGCTATAAGGATTATCTTCTACGGGATCTCTATGCATGACAAAAGTGAGAGTTATAAGTAAAGGCCTATGATCAGAGTCAGGCTCGTGGTCGTTTAAGATGTCAAATTTGTTATTTCGTTGTATAGAGGGAGATCGGAGATAACATGGTCTACCACGTTGCTACCAAGCCCATGGATGCAGGTCATCTGATTAGAATTGGGCCACTTCTTTAGACTGTTGCAAATTATGAGGTCTTGAGCACTACAGAGCTTGACTAGCTCCAAACCAAACAAATTCTCCCCGAGGTCTTCAAAGCTCATTTTGTACTGGCTAGCCAGAGGAAGGTCTTCGTCTAACCAAAGAGGATTAGTGTTGGAAGGATTGCTTAGAAGAATAGCTTGGTTGCTTGAAGTTCAAGCACTAAATTCACCGATTAAAAGGATATTGCCTTCATTCCTTAGGCTAGAAATATCATTCTCTAAACCATTGTAAGGACTATTTTATCTAATTTCTTTTTCTTATAGAAGTTAGAATTTATGGGGGGGAATAACAAAGTGCTATGTAGGTCTTTTTATCATAAATGTCAATAATTTCTATCCAACTATATTGGTTGTAAGGGTTGTTTTTATAAATCCTATCATGGGGAGAGATGTTCTTCTTAATGTAACATGCTATACCCATAATGCCTCTACAGGAGGATCACTTATTCTAGATAGACCATAATGAAAAGCCATCTATGTTAGGGACCTTAGATTCTTCGTGCTCCCAAGTTTCAACAAGAAAAATAATATCAACATCATTCGAGGTCCAACTTAGCTTGGGGCCTTTGTTCCATGGAAAGCCCCAACAGTTTCAAGAAAGAATTCGGAGCATGTTGAATTGCTATTTATTATTATCTTTTTGGTTTCTATCTCGAATAACGGCTTTTCTATTTCTGATTATTGCCCACTTTCCTTCCTTCCTAGCTTCCTTTACATTTTGAACCTCCTTTCTCAATTCTGCTTGATCTTCTGGAATGAGATCTTCATTTATAAATATTCTCGTTCCTTTTAGACTTGAGGTTTTACTATGTATGTCATACTTATGGTCAGTAGAGCTCACCTTTATTCGGATTAGCCTTCCTTTATTCTCAGTTAGTTTCTCCAACCTTGTTGCTTCTGTGAGACACGTTGTTTCAATTTGTAATCTGTTATGTAATTCTATCTGGGCTATCGCTAAAGTATCCTTGTCTACCTCCTCTTTCAAACCGAAGATTATAAGGTTCAAGGCCCTTTTGTTACGCTCATGGTTTAATTCTATCAATTTTTTAATTTCATCTTTAATTGGTTTGATATCTAATTTACCTGCCACACTATTTAGGGTGAGGTGCCTATTAACTTTTTATTCTATCTCTTTAATCATGTCCTCCATTTTAATACTCTCTAAAGTATAAACATCTACTTGCTGGGATGTTTGGTTCATATCTTGGTTTTGTTTTTCTATAACCTTCAACCTATTCCCCATTGCCTCCATCTTATTCTCCAATAGTTCTATTTTATTTTCTATTTGTTTTTGGATCTTGTCTTCAAGAGATGTGAATTTATTTTCCAGCATGGCTGCTAACTCTGTTTGTAGCTTGACTTCTCTTTCTTCTCTACATTTCTCTAAAGACTCTATATACTCATAAAGACTCTGTAGAGTAACTGTGCTAGGTATACCTTTGGTAATCTTTGGTAATTGTGGTGAATTATTCATACTTGAAAATATATCAGCATATATATATTAGAAAAATACAAAGAATGTGTGCACCTGATATCAGCAAGCCAGACTGCAGACGCACGTGCCTCGGATTGTTTTTCTACTACTATAGAGAGATTGTGAATTATTACCATAGAGAGATCGTAAATTATTATTGCAGAGAGATCGTAAATTATTACCGCAGAGAGATCGTAAATACATCACCCTAAATTTAGTGTTAGGTTTGGTTGTGATTATAAAAAAATAAATTATTATTTTATTATATTAATAATTTATTAGAATCTTCTAGATGTTATATGAATACAATTTATTGGAAAAGCACAATATCGTATTGGAAAAAACAAGAAATATTGGAAGAAGCTATCATTAATGTTGATGAGAAAACTTTTTTTATTCTTTGTAGGTTAAAATTCTAGTTGTCATATTATTTTCAAAGTTAATCTGTATTTTACCCTTTTGTTAAGATAAGGTATGGTATAACTTCTATATACAGATGGATATGGATAAGTCATTTAATCTTGTAACATTTTTTATAAATATTGAAATTTAATGATATAGAAAGTGAGAGTTCACATTAATTTATGGCTTTGATCAATTTTTTTCATGATCTAGGTCGATTTGGAATTGGGTGAAATCCCTAAGGATATTTTTCCACCTTTCACCAATTGTATATCATGATAAAACTCTACTCGTGCATAAAATTTTTGTTATAGTCTCATATGTTTGTAGTTAGGAAAGAAGGTTTGGCTACAACAATATTAGTTTACAATATCGTAGATGTTGGATGGAGTGGATGTATTACCCTCTCCAATTCTCAATGTGGGCACATAATCCATTTGAATGCAAACACATAACCAACTTTGCATCCAATCTGAATATGTGACATGGCTTAACATTATGAGAATGTTAAAGTATGAAATGGGGTAATGAGTGTGGAGGGATCATTCAAGGACCTCAAGGAAATTAGAAAATAAAATTCACTTGGAGATTAAGCCACAAAACTAATAACAAGGTTGAATCTCTAGAAATGTCTTCACGCATCACTTTCTTAAAGGATATAGAGTAGTGTGATGTGGTGACTGTTGGAGACTCTCATTATCATAAGACCATTGAGCTAAGGAAGAGCTCCCTTCATCCCCACCTTCACTTGCATCTTTCAATGATAATGTTACTCCTCCAAGCCCTTGATCAAGCTCATTGCTTTTAGATTAAGAAAATATACAACTCTCACATTGATCAATTAGCCTACATATAGGGTTTCTTTTCATCTTATTGACACAACTTCTCTTCATTGTATTTTTTTAGTATATGTTTTCTTGATACCCAAGAATTTTTCATCTCATTGCATCTTTCATAACCTAAATACATCACTTTTCAAACTAGCAATTCATTCCTTAACATCACAACCAGTCAACACAATGATAGTTTCCTCATACATTGCAACTTTCATCCCCTTTGCCTAACACCATTTCAAAACCAAGAGAAAGTGAGGATGATTTCCACTTAAACTAGGAGGAAATATGAGGAACACGGACATCCCCCACTAGCACAATGCCCAAAGAGGGCTTAGTCAACACATCCAACCCAAAAAGCTAGTCAACCAAACAACAAGCCTAGATATTAAGGGGCATGGTTCTCTTCAAGATGAATCCAACTAACCAACTCAACTAGGCAACACAATCTTTTAGGGTTGCTAACCCCTTAGGGGCCCAACCTTCAACCAACTAACTCAACTAGCCAATCTAATGTTTGAGATGTGCTATCCTGTTGGGGACTAACCTGCTAGGGGCACATACATTATTATATTATTTAATTGTGTGAGTTACATAGGAATGCATCTCTTTCTATCGTGGAGTTTGGGCATATCCATTTTATATTATTTTGTAACTTTGAGTGACATACATACCTAGATTAAGGTTTTTGAATTGGATACTTTGTAAGCCAATAAGAAGGCCTCTTGGATTCATTAATAAATCAAGGAAGTTTTTTTTTTTATCTTCTCCATGTCTTATCTACTTTTTTGGATAAACTTCAGCTTCACCTTATGAGATATTTATCTCTTGGATTAAATGTAGTCTTGTCTTGTGGATTATTTCTCTTTCTCTTGTTTGCAGATATCTATTTCTAATCAATTGAAGCCATTGATTATGGTGCATGTGAATATTTCTTCCAAGAAAAGGAAAAAAATAGTTACTACACATGATTTATTTATTTAAATGATGTGTAGATATACTTTGATTTGTGTAGGATAATAGAAGTCAAAGATATCGAAAGTTTCTCAAGGATTAATGACAATTAACAAGGAAAAATTCACTATAAAGTAATACATATAATAAACCAATATAAATGGAAATAAGTAGTAAGTTTGTCTTATTGACTTTGATGAAGTTTTCTATTTCATTTACTTAATCATATTTTATTATTTTCCATTAAAATATATTAAATTCAAATCTCATATCACAAATACACTAGAGGAAATAATAAGTATGATACCTTTTCGAGTACAAGACAGACTTTGATACAGACGGAATGGCGAGTGCTAGGGTTTGCTATCGCAGGGATCTGAAGGTGGCCGCCGCCGGTCCAAAGACTGACGCAAAGGCTGAAGGCGATACAGGGGTTGGAGATACGGCGTGCATCATTCTTCATGGTGCTGAAAGGGTCCTCTTTGCGGCTTGGTGCAGACAAGGATCCCAAATCCTTCCAGATCGATATGGCAACATATCTGTGGGTTTCTACGGCTTAAGGAATCATATTTTTATGAACCGGAAATGCCAGGAATCGCTCAGAACAGATGCAAATAGAGACATGTCCAAAAAACCCGGTACGATCCATGGTCTGGTCGCTTTTCCGAATCAATGGTTAACTGAATACGCCGAGGGTAGTGATCTGTGTGATCGATCCTTACGGCAAGGTATACAACGGGATCAAGCAGTGAGGTCCCAAACGGTGGATCACCTCGGTGCATGGTCAAACGCGGAAGATCCCGGGGTGATGAGCAGTGGGGGGCCAAACTACGACTATGATCAAGGCCGCCGCCATGCCGCACTGCATTTTGAGAGCAAGAAGCGCCAGAACGCAAAAAGAAATGGTAGGGGGGGTCTGCATGCTGCAGATCTGCTCCCCCCTTCAAAGCAGTGGCCAAATCTTTTCAGATCCGGGCCAGATCTACCTGAACCAGCAAATATTCGAGACCCCAGGCAGCAGATCGGTAACACCAAGCACAGATCGAGCAGAGGGGAGGCAGATCTAGACATGCACAAAGGAAGACAACTCAAAACGAGACCGGATCTGGAAGTTTGGTCTCAGCCAGAGCAGGTAAGAACAACTCTTTTCCAGATTTTTATTAACCTCCCTGAGGGGAAAACCCGAGTATTGTGGGTTCATGCAGAAGGCACCATCTTGCAGCTGAAACAGCAGATATGGACAGAGCTGGGGTATCCAGTTCAAATCCAACATCTGGTGAGTGGTAGGTGGTCCCTCCAGGACTATAGAACGATGAAAAGCTATGAGATCAACCCAGGAACAACCATTGTATTAAACCTGAGGCTGAGAGGAGGGGCTCCTCCTCAGGGACAGTCAAGCAATTCAGGGGGAGTCAAGGGGAAAGCAGCACCTCAGCACCAACCCAAAGGAGGCATATCCTACAAAAACATTTTACAAGGCAACAGAGATTCGGGGCCCTCGCCAGACCAAGGAGGAAATAAGCCCAAGCCATACATTGTAGATCAATTGGGACAAACCCCAGCTCTGAATTTTGACTCTTCAGGGCTTGATGATTTCGTCAAGTCCTATGAAACGCAGGCCCTTATATGCCGTTTTAACAGTTTTTGGCCAAAGCCAATGGATCTATTCCACTGGATCTTCACCAATTGGACCATGGAATGTGACATACACCTATGTTCCAAGGGGTTCTTTATAGTAAGATTCACATCCAAGGAAGTCAGAGATACAGTCATCAGCGTTGGGCCGTGGTTTTGGGGAACAACAGGGCTGTTCATGACCCCATGGTTTCCAGATTTCGACCCAAACACAATGACTGTATCCATAGTACCGGTTTGGGTGCGCCTATACAACCTTCCTCTTCACTTCTGGAGTGAACAAGTCCTGGAAGGTATTGGGAACAACATAGGGAAATATATCAAAACAGATCTGGAAAGGATTGATGAAAGGATCTACACCTTCGCACGCATTTGTGTGGAAGCAGATCTAAGCAAAGGGCTGCCGGACAACATAAGGTTGATTTACAAACAACAGAATTGGTTACAGGCACTAGACTATGAAAACACAGCTTTCAGATGTAGGCTCTGTAGGCAGACAGGACACCTGCAAAGCTCATGCCCAGAAGCCAAAAAAGTAAACAGTAAAAAGAAGCAGAAAGGGAAGCAGAGGAAAGGATGGAAATTCACCACCCCAGACTCAGAGGATGAAGAATCAGAAGCAGAGGAGGAAGAGCCTATTGCAGAGAATGCAGAGGTTCCACAAGAAACAGAGACACAGAAGGGTACCACATCAGCCACAAAGGACCCACAGATTCACTCAAATCAGGCAGAGAAGAATCAGACAGAGATGACAAGTGCGGACCAAAGCATGGGAGGCATTAAACGACATCACCAGTCAGACACTTCAGACTCAGACAAAGATCCAGGTCCACAGCATGTAGAAACACAGTTAGTAATTGCTTCGATTGAGCCCACTCAAGGAGAGTGGCGCAAGGTCGAAAAGAAAAAGGGGAGAAAAACTTGAAGCGTGAGTTTTACTCACTGCCGGTATTCAGTTTTTCTTCCTTTCTCTCTTCTCTCTTTCTCCTTTCTTATTCTTTGTGCACGTTAGTCTGTTAACGTTGCGGGGGGTGCGTTAGCACTCGAATCCTTGGGAATGCTCAGCATATGCAATGTAACTTTTTATTTCTTTCTTAATAAAAAGTTTGCTTTTTCTTCGGAAAAAAAAAATATGATACCTTTTCTTTTCTTCCAATTTTTTAAAATTACTTCAATTCGTTAATTGTTTTTATGTTCATATTTTTTTAATATTCAAATATGCATGCATTGATATTAAAAGTTTATAATGGGGAGAAAAATATGATATTCTCAATTAAAATGAATTATTTTTTATTTTTAAATAATTATATTAAAATTTAAAAAATATTTATTTATATTTTGAAATAAAAAATTATAAATACAACTAATAATCTTATAAAAAAAATTTCTTTCATATTATTGAAAATTTTATAAATCAAACTAATAATAATACACCAGAAATTATGAGTGACGAGTTTCTAAATCTCATGAGTATATACTAAAAATAAAATGTTTGAATAATATATATACAATAAAATGTTTGAATAATTATATTATTTAAAATTTTATTTAAAAAATAAGAAATGAAAATTGTAATCGAAAAAAAAAATTAAATAAACCAAAAGATCAACTGAGTAAATAATTATTTAAAATTTTATTTAAAAAATAAGAAATGAAAATTGTAATCGGGAAAAAAAATTAAATAAACCAAAAGATCAACTGAGTAAATAAATAAATTATGAATGTATATAGTAAATAATATATATCCACTTCCTATCTAATCCAAAATATTATGCACTTCATATCTAAGCACAAAATATAATATATTGCGCATATATTCTGCAACAAATTTAATATTTTAATAAATTATATATTTAAATCTATATCGTAAAAATATTGGAAAATATGGTGAAATAGTCTATAATGCGACTTTTTGAAAACTTTTCAGACCGGTTTTTCTGGTCGAAATCCAGCAGGAATTTATTGGAATCACAAGTTTGATAGCTAGTTTCTGCACAATGAAAGCCTCACAGGGGTTTTCGAGGGTGCTGAATCCAAAAATGCAGTTAAAAAACCATTTTAACTGCAACAAATTAAGATTTAACCTCAATTTCTTCCACCTGATTCTGTCACCAAAATCTCCAAAAAATCGTATTATAGACAACTCCTATTCATATTATATTTGACGGAATCTTCAAAAAATCGCATTATAGACAACTCCTATTCATATTATATTTTTCTCAATAATTATCGGGACTAGATATTCTATAACCGGAAAAGAAATCACACATTCAAAGTGATTCTTTTGTAATGAACTTTTCCAATTTGGTTTGATAATGGGTGACAATGCGTTGAAAGTGGATTGTTGGTAATAAGTTAGTGTATTAATTGGTATTGGTATTTATTTAGAAGAAAGATATATTTTTATAATATTATTTAAAATTAAAATATTTATTTATATTTTTTAATTGTTTTTTATGATTTTTTATAATTTTTAGTAATAAATTATTATATATAGGTGGTTTTTTGTTTTTTAAATAATTATATATTTAATTTGATTATTTTGTTAAAATTAGATTATTATTAGTAATAGTAATAGTTTTTAGATGTTATAGGAATATAATTGGAAGCTCACAATTTTAAATTAGAAAAATAAAAAAATATTGAAAGAAAATATCATTAATGTTGATGTAAAACAATTATATTTATTCTTTATAGACTGAACAAGATGTTAATTATCAAACTAGTTATAATATGTTTTTCATAATTAATTTGTATTTTAGGTTAGGTGGATATACATTCTAACATATAAAGTTTGTTAAGATAGGTGTGGTATAACTTCCATGTATTGATGGGTATGGAAAGTCATTTAATATTGTAACAATAGTTATTATTATTATTGAAATACAATTATATCAATTTTTTTATATGAGCTAGGTCAATTTGGAATTGGGTGAAACCCCTACAGATATTTTTCCAATGTTCATGAATATAAGATTACTATAGAACTCATGCATGAAACTTTTGTGAGATTCTTATTTGATTTGTAGTTGTAAAAAATGTTTGGCCACAACAATATTAGTTTAGTGTAGCATGAATGTCAAGATCTTGGATGGAGTGAATGTACTGCCCCCTACAAATCTAAACCCAGACATTTCATCCAATCAAAATATGTGATGTAACTTCACATTATAAGACTGTGAGGCATGTAGGGGGATAATGAGTGTAGAGGGACCATAAGGACCTTAAGGAAATCATAAAATAAAATTTTCTTGAGGATTAGATCATGAGACTAATAATGAGTTCATCTAGTCAAAATATGTGACGTAACTTCACATTATAAGACTGTGAGGCATGCAGGGGGATAATGAGTGTAGAGGGACCATAAGGACCTTAAGGAAATCATAAAATAAAATTTTCTTGAGGATTAGATCATGAGACTAATAATGAGTTTGAAGTTTTAGCAATGTATCTAGAGAAAAAAATTAAAATTGTCAATCTAATTTGAAATCATCTAAAAAGTTAAATGAAAAAATATTAGGTACACAAGCATATGTGATGTTATTTAATCAATGCATACAATTTAAAATATCCATCCACAACACACCTAAGCCCTAGATGCGTTGCATATAGATGGAGGAAACAAATGTATATTTTAATTTCAAAATATGTTCATAAAAATAGAAATTCGAGTCCATTTCATTAAAAAAATTGCAAAAGACACATTTTAGATATGAATAATTTATGATGTAAAAGTTATCAATTTGAAAAAATAAACATGTTCCTTCTCTTGGCAATTGGTATGCATGTATAAGGGGCCTATCACAACTAACCTAGGCAAAAGCAATTGATTGTCAGGTATTTATTTTATTAATATGCTTGAAAAGTAAGAATAGATAATGTTCCATGAAAAATGTTATATTTACATGTATTTAGAATAGAAACAAAAGATAAAATTAGAAATAGTAGCAATTTATAATATTTTAAAATTTACCATATATCAAATAACAAAGCTGATGGTTGAATTCTAATCATTGAATGGAAACAAAAGGATAAATATTACCATTACTATAAACTTACAATTTTTTAAATTTACCATATAACAAAAAACAAAGACATGGAACCTAGTGTCTCTACAAAATGAGCACATTGCAAAAGATGCATTTTGAATGTGGAAATTTTATAATATGAATTTGTTAAAACTAAACTATCTTTCCATCCTTTAAAAGTGAGAGTAGGTATATGGTTCATATATGTATAGGGGCATATGACAATTTATTAATGGAAAGACAATTGGTATAAAAGTGTATACCAAAAAATGGTTGTGATATGTATAGGGGGTTTATGACAATTAATTAGTGGAAAGACAATTTAAAAATGGAGTTTGATATATGGTTGTGATATGTAGCAATCAATAAAAAAATGCAAATGATTGTAAAATCTTTATCTTATAAATATACATGTATCATTGTCTTATGTTTTTAGGAAAAGGGAAAGATTATCAACTACCAATAACTCATAATTTTGTATATGTATTACACAACTAGACTCTAATTAAAAATAACTTATAATTTCGTAAATTTATTAAACAACTAGAATCTAATTAAAAAGAGTACTTGGAAATTCAACAAATTCTAATAATTGTGGAGACAAAATGGGCACATAGTCATTATAACCGTGTCCAAAAAATTGTATTACTTTAAAGCATAAATATTATTTTAATATACACTAGTGGTTGGTTGTAAGTAAATATAAAACAATCATGTAACATGTGTGCTAAGTTGCAATATGGAGAGTTCTACTGGGTAATTAGAACCATTGAGTTCTTTTTCACTTCTTAAAATTTGTTTTGTATGTAAACTTTGGCTATTAAATGACATTCTAATACTTTACATCACCAGAAATCTATGAGATTCTTACACTACCTACAAACCACATAGCCATAGATTGGGGTTTCAACTTTCTACTAAATGTTTCATATTAGGTGGTTGAAGTAGCTTAGCCTCTCCTACATATATGAAAGTTTAAGTTTAGATTATGCCTTGATTCTAAACAATGGATTCACTTTTCAAATGCATAATTATAATGTTGAATTAGATTGTATTAAGTATTTGACCTTATAATTTACAAGATTATAAGTAAGTTTCTAAAATTTGTGCAATATCAATAGTTTAAAATTTTATATTTTAAACAAAATACAATACTTTAATTAAAAAATTTCCATTTTATAATAAATTATTTTACCAACAAATCAAATTTAAAATAATTTAATGCTAATAAATTTAATAACCAAATCAATGTATATAAAATACTTATCAATATATATATAATACTTTTCCATATTGCAAAAACTAAAAATCCAAATAATTTTATCTCAAATACTTTTCCATATTACAAAAATTTCCTATATTATAAAATCAAAAAGTAACCAAATAATCTAATTTACCCCTCACCATTCAAATGCCCACTGATTATATAACCTTGCCCATTAAATATAAAACCTTTCCAAAACTTTCCATATTGCAAAATCTAAAAAATATCAAAATAAACTAGTCTAATCCGACGAAACAACCCACTATAAATCTAGAAACATATAATGTTATTTATCTATCTTTCCAAATTGCAAGATCCAAAAGACATCAAAAGAATCTGGCGAAATAACTCATTAGATATATCTGCACACATGTAATATGATTTATCTATTTTTCCAAATTGCAAGACTAACAGACATCAAAACAATCTAGCAAATTAACTCATTATAAAATTTATACACATCTTATATGATTTATCTTCCACATTATGTAAACCAGGCAAAAGATATTTGGGTCGAGAACATGGAGAGCAATCTGAGGATGTAAATAACAGAGGTGTGTATTTATATTGAGTTTTTATAAATATCTGTTTGGATTATTATCGGGATTGAATATTCCATAACTGAAAAGGCAATCACACGTCCAGAGTAATTCGTCGGTTATGAGCTTTCCCAACTCCGTGAATTGTTTTGTTTCTTATGATGGGTAACAATGCGTTTAAAGTGGTTTATTGTGAGGTCGCTGATAAGTTTTTTATTTTAATTGAATTATTTGTATGGATGAGATAAATGGTATTTATTTATTTTGTAATTTAATTAATAGATGAACTTGTGTGTCCATTCGTTTTGTAATTTAATTAATAAATGAAATTGTTTGTTTATTTACTTTATAATTTAAGTAATAGATGAAATTGTAGAATTTTTTTATAAAAATAGTTTAATGGGTTTCATTTATCCAATATAAAATTAGTTTACAGTTTTATTTATAGAAATGTTTCAAGAGTTTATCATGGGTAAATTTATTTATTCATTTAATTATTTCTTTTAGAAATTTTAATTAAAAATTTGGTAGAATTTTTTATAAAAATAGTTTAAGTTGTTTCATTTATAGAATATAAAATTAATTTAAGTTGTTTTATTTATAGAAATGTTTCCAGAGTTTATCATGGCGCTAAATCTATTTATTCATTCAAAATATAATTTAAATAAAAAAATCAAAGTGAAAAAAATAATTTCATCTATTAGTTACACATTGTCTTTATTTAAACAAAAATGTGTAACTATTTTAAAATATTTAAACTTTTATAAAATTGAAAATAATTATTTACATTTTTACAGATTTTAGTAGTCAAATTGTTGTGTGGGGAAGGGTCTCTTGTCTCACAAATAAAAGAGATTCATACATCAATTTTGTGTTTGACTTGGTTGTGATTTAAAAAAAATGTTAGAATTTTCCACATGTTATATGAATATGATTTATTTGAAAAACACAAGTTTAAAGTGGAAAAAAACAAGAAATATTGGAGGAAGAGATAATTAACGTTGATGTGAAACAACTACCTTTATTATCTATAGGTTGAACAAAATGCTAGTTATCATGTTTTTTCATAGTTAATTTGTATATTACCTTTATGTAGGTGTACATTTAGACATATAATGTTTGTTAAGATAAGTTATGATATAACTTCTATGTATTGATGGATATGAATAAGTCATCTAATCTTGTAACAAACTTTTTATAATTATTGAAATATAATGATATAGAAAGTGAGACTTCACATATATTTATGACCTTGATCAATTTTTTCATGATGTAGGTTGATTTGGAATTGGGTGAAATCCCTTAGGATATATTTCCGCCCTCATTGAATCTTAGATCATGATAAAACTCTATTTGTTCATAATATTTTTGTGATATTCTTATCTGATTTGTAGTTAGAAAGAAGGTTTGGCTACAATAATATTAGTTTACAATAGCATGGATGTCAGGATATTAGATGGAGTGGATGTATTACCCTCTCCAAATCTAAATTTAGGCACTTTATCAAATCGAATACAAGCTCATAACCAACTTTGCATCCAATCAAAATATCAATGTAGCTTAACATTATGAGATTTTTGAAGCATGCAAGGGGATAATAAGAGCAGACGGATCATTCAAGGACCTCAAGGAAATTAGAAAATAAAATTCACTTGGGATTAGGCCATATAACGAATAATGAGGTTGAAGTTCTAGCAATATATCTAGGGATCACTTTTTTAAAGAATATAGAGCAATGTGATGTGGCGATTGTTGAAGACTCCCATTATCATAAGACCGTTGAGTCAAGGAAGAGCTCCCTTCTTCCTCACCTTCACTTGCATCTGTCAATGATAATCTTATTCCTCCAAACCTTTGATCAAGCTCATTTCTTGTAGATTAAGAAAAACACAACTCTCACATTGATAAAATAACCTACACATAGGGTGCTTGTTTCTATCTCGTTAACACAGGTTCTCTTCATTGCATTTTTTGAGTAGATGTTTTCTTGATACCCAAGAATTTTTCGTCTCATCGGAGCTTTCATAGCCTAAACACATCCATTTTCATACTAGCAGTTCATTCCTTAACATCACAACCAATCAACTCAATGATAGTTTCCTCATACATTGCAACTTTCATCCCCTTTGCCTAACATCATTTCAAAATCAAGAGGAAAGTGAGGATGATTTACACTTAAACTAGGATGAATCATGAGGATAAAAGACATTCCCCACTAGCATAGTACCCAAGGAGTGCTTAGTCACACATCCAACCCAAAAATCTAGTCAGCAAGCCAACAAGCCTAGATATTAAGGGGCATGGTTCCCCGGATGAATCCCACTAACCAACTTAACTAGGAAACACAAAATTTAAGGGATGCTACCCCCATAGAGGGCCAACCTTCAACTAACCAACTAAATCAACTAGGAAAACCAAATGCTTGAATTTTGCTAACCCCTTGGGGGGTCAACCTTCTAGTTGCATCTGAATTATTTTATTATTTAATTGTGTGAGTTACATAGCAATACATCTCTTTCTATCCTAGAGTTTGTGCATATCCATTTTATATTGTTTTGTAACTTTGAGTGACATACATACGTAGATTAGGGTTTTAGAATTAGAGAATTTGTAAGCCTATAAGAAGGTCTCCTGGATTCATTAATAAATCGAGGAAGTTGTTTTTATCTTCTCCATATATTATCTATTATTTTGGATCAACTTTAACTTCATCTTGTGATTTCTTTATCCCTTAGATCAAATATAGTAATCTATTGTGGACTATTTCTCTAGCTCTTGTTTGCAGGTATCTATTTCTAATGAATTGAAGCCGTTGATTATTTCCCATGTGAAATTTTCTTCCATTTTAATGGCCTAGAGACATTAATCTATCCATTCTTTTATATTTTACACATGATCTCTTTAAGGGATTCACATCAAGTATTTAAGGTTGCTCAGTGGTCCTTAGGGAAATTCAATTCAAACTTACCATGGAAACTTAGTAGACAAAGGAATGGAAAGAGAAAGGCAACTCTAAACTTGATGGTGTTTTCAAGAAGCAAGAACACATTTACCTTAACATTGTTTTTTTTTTGTTAAGTTGTTTGTGATCCTCTAGGCTTGACCTGTGGCTTGAGAAACTGCAACCCAAGGGCATCTAAGCTATCAAAGTCATTCGAGGATCACACTCGGCCTGGGCCACACTAGTCCTAAGCTCACTCGATTTTAGTGTGTCACCTCTTCCTAGCACGGGCAGAACAAGCTCTGTGAGGTTTGATCCTAGGCTTCCTTGCTAATGAGGCCCATCCTCAATCAATTGTGCTAGTGAGACTTGACATTTCCCTAAACATTGTTAAACATACTTTAGCTCCCAAAAGATTAGGAAAATGAGGCTAAGGACACCCTTTTTGATATTTTTGATACATAAGACCTCCTTATTTGTCTAGTTGACTTTATATATCTCTCTCCTAATGTGCTTGCTAGAAGTGCTTTCAACCATTATTCTAGGGAAGATTCTCAAGGAAAACTAATCATCACCAATGTTGAAGATGTAAAATATAAGTTAATTTAATTTACTATTTGATTAATAAACTATTTAATTTTATTACTTTTTATTTGGTCAATTTATAGAACTATATCTCTATTGATATTCCAGAAATATAATTCAATCTGTTTTGATGATAGGGAATAACATGTTAGTTAAATCAAAACCTATGTTTAAGAAATGTATTTTGATTTGATAAATAAAGTTATAAGTCAATTTATACACCAATATAAATATATTTTATTGTTAAATAATAAAAAAAATTAAAAATAATTATTACACATGAATTATTTATTTAAATGATATATGAGATATATCATGATTTGTGTAAGATAATAGAAGTGGAATACAATGAAATGAATCATTTATTTAAATGATGTGTGAAATATATCATGATTTGTGTAAGATAATAGAAGTCACATGCAACAAAAGCTTTTCCCTAGATTAATGATAATTTATAAGAAAAAAATTCATTGTAAAAAGTTATATTTCATTTCCATAATGATAATATTTTTATTTTCAATTTTATATTCACTTATTCTAAATCTCAAATCTCACACACAAGAGCAAATAAATAATATGATAATCCTCTTTTTTTCATGAAAATCAAAAGAACAAATACGGATATGACCCAACTTTTTGTTCCATGTTTTTGAATTTTAATTTTTTTCAATTCCCTAATTGTTTCCATGTTCATAATTTTTTAATATTTTGGTTCTGCATTGGTATTAGAGATTTATGATTTGGAGAAAAATATACTATTCTTAACTAAAACGGTTATTTTTTTAAATAAATATTATGTTAAAAAGTCATTTTTATAAATTTTGAAGAAAAAAAATAAATACAACTATTAATTAATCATATAAACAAATTGTTTTAATAGTTATACTTAAAATAAATCTTTTTATTATATTACTTAAATTTTAAAAAAATAATAATAATACGCTAGACATGACTGAAAAATATCTAAATTCCATCTATATTAAAAAAAATAGTCTTTTGATAGTGATAATAAAAATAACGATTTTTAGTATATTTATTAATAATAATAATAAATGATGATGAATTTCTAAATTCCATATAAATACACAAATAAATTAAAATATATCATAAACATTAAATTTTATAATACTTTAATAAAATGAAATGGAAATTTTAATTAAAAATCATTAAAAAAAAATCAAATGAGCATCGTATGAATGTATATAGTAAATAATATATATCCAATCCCTATCTAAACACAAAATAGTGCATAAATGTTCATGAACCAATTTAATATCTTAATGTTAAAATATTTTAATATATTATATATTTACATCCATATGATAAAATAACAATTAAATATTTTAATATATTATATATTTAAATCCATATGATAAAATAACAATTAAATAGAGGTATGATAAAATAACAATTAAATATTTTAATATATTATATATTTAAATCCATATGATAAAATAACAATTAAATAGAGGTATACACTGTGCAGGAAGTAATAGCGGAGAAATATAAAAAATCTCCAACACGGGTGCATTAAACATCTCAAGATATTTGTGTGAAGACTAGCACCAGTACACCCTTTAAAACGAGCGTGCTACACCTCCTTGTGCAACACAAAACATCTCAAGATATTTGTGTGAAGACTAGCACCAGTACACCCTTTAAAACGAGCGTGCTACACCTCCTTGTGCAACACAAAAAAAACTTCTAAGCGCAACCCAAAACAGTGAGGATATCCGAACGAGCGTGCTACACCTCCTCGTGCAACACAAAAAAACCTTCTAAGCGCAACCCAAAACAGTGAGGATATCCGTATCGTAAAGAACTCAACGTAAAATCAGTGAGCTATGAAATAAGTTATGAATTAACTAATTCTTGATAAGGATGAGATCAAGAAAGGAGAGAACCGTCATATTAGCAGCGAGTTGGAAGGAGCTGGGGTTACATCTTAAGAGCCGCCATTGATTATGAGAGTGAGTCATATATTATTGTGGAGCGGTGGAAGCAGAGCAATTATGTGAAAGTGATCACCACCGACTGAAATAAGTGACAGATTCCTGGTTTGAAGATCGTGAACAGCTTATTATCAAATTTTACAGACACTGGAATTTTGAAGATTGGCAGAAGATCGTGAGCAGCTTATTATCAAATTTTACAGACACTGGAATTTTGAAGAATCTGCCAATCGCATGCATGACTCACGATTGCTGTCAACATATACTTGACTGTAGTGTGATTAAAGGAGCAACGACTTTTGTTTGGAACAGCCATATTCAACCAATGAGCTATGGGTAGGAACCTATCCGCATTGGATCACTGTGAGAGCGGCCTGCATGATTCGTGTTTTGCTTTGGATAGTTTGTGGTGGTGCAACTGAAAAAGATAAATAAACCCCTTGAAATATATTTTTGTTTATGTGCACAGAAAGATATGTTTAATCCGGTCCATGTTCTTCAAAGTAAATTCTTTATTTTGGTGCACAAAGTATAGTTGGTTATGATTGCCAGGTATTGCAAAGTCTCAATGCATTAAAATATTGTAGAAATATAGTCCTTTTGAAAATATTTGTTGCTTAGTTTATGCATAGTAAAAGCAAAGTAGTTTTGTGATTTTCTTGAGAGTGTTAAAACTTAAGTAGCTTTATTATATCTTTGGAATAAATTTCACAAGGATTTTTGCTAAGTACCCAAGACATCCTCTTGAGAAGAGATGTATGAGACATCTCAAGTTCTTGGGGAGATTGTTGTTTTATATTTTCTTGCTTCCTCTTGGTAAATAAAATAGGGTTTTTACTTGAATAACTTAAAAAGGGTTTTACTTAAATAACCTTTGTATGGGTAATTCAATATATTATTACATGTAGAATAAGGTTAAATATTCCTCTGTAGATAAATATTGATTATTATATATATATATTATTACTATTCTTTAGGAAAAGATGGTTATTATATATATTTGCAACATTAAAAGATAAGTAACATTTATTGTCTTTATATAACATGCATAAGTGTTTATGTAAGAAAAGATAGGATGAATTCTTTTTTCTTAAAGAGGGATTTCGTAGTCTTTTTCCTGGAAATGAATATAGATTAAAGAGGTTAATTTGTGAAATATTTTCATGGGTAGAGAGTTCTCTTGAAAAAAACAATACTTAGTTATGAGAAAATATAATAAACTATGCATAGATAAAATACACAGAGATAAGTCATAGGAACCTTCTTCGGAAAGGATATATCTATCCTTTTTCATGCATAGGAACCTTCTTCGGAAATGATATATAAAGAGGTTAATTTGTGAAATATTCTCATGGGTAGAGAGTTCTCTTGAAAAACAATACTTAGTTATGAGTTCTAAATATAATAAACTATGCATAGATAAAATGCACATAGATAAGTCATAGGAACCTTCTTCGGAAAGGATATATCTTTCTATGCATGAAAGATAAGTTAATGGTGTTAATCCCTTTGCAAGAGTTTGCAAAAGTTACATGTTTTGGTGAGTAAAAAGGAATAGGATTTGGTTGTTGCATATTGGGTAGTTTGATTCATTGCATGGTTAAATGTATAAACGGTTATTGTTATTATTATCTTAGTTCTTATGTGCAAAAAAAAGGTTGATTATAATACCTTGTTGAAATAAATGCATGAGGACCTTGTTGTGATACTTTCATGGAAACAAATGCGTAACTGCTTTGTACATAAATGATAGAGAAACCATGATGGGTTCTTGAAAAATAACTATGTGAAAAGAACACATGCAAAAGCATAGAAACAATAGTTTATTACATGTATGAAAATATAACTATTGTGTTGTATATTGTAAAGAGGAACATGGATTTGTAGAACTATTGGGTTAGATCTTTTGAAGAGAAATATGTATTAGTGTGAATAAGAATTGTGGAAAGTAAAACAAGTATTTACTTGAATAAATGAACCGGTATCTATTAAGACATGCTTGATAATTGTTTGTGCACTTGAAGCAGATCTTTTGAAGAGAAATATGTATTAGTGTGAATAATAATTGTGGAAAGTAAAACAAGTATTTACTTGAATAAATGAACCGGTATTTATTTGTTTGTGCACAACATTGTTAGAAGAAACATGTGGTGATATACATTTATAGCTCATGCACATGAGTAGATGTTGAAAGATCACTTTTAGAGACTGATTTATGATTGATTAATATTGTAGATGTTGAAAGATCACTTTTAGAGACTGATTTATGATTGATTAATATTGTAACTAATCTTGTTTCCAAAGCTTGTTGACGACAACAAAGATAGGAAATGATAGCGGTTTGTGCCAAAGAAAAATGGTGTTTAACATTGTGGTAGGTTGAGAACTAATGGGCCATGCTTAGGAGTATGAGTTGCGGTATGTAGGTAAAGGGTTTCATGGAAAATGTAATAGCTTTAGACAGTTATATGACATTGTAATGATATTTCATTGTAATATTTTATAGCAATGGATAAGGGATGGAATCCCTTATAAGCCATTGAGTGTGGGGTGAAAACCCTCACGAGTGTTTAATAATAAGATTAAACCTTTGTTGGTTTTCACCCTACGGGGTTTCTAGGGTATATGGGTGTTCAATGATGTGATTACTTATTGTGTCAGATTGATGGTGTTGAATTGATGGTTTTGAATCCTTGATGATGTTGATTCCTTATTTGATGTGATAATCATAATGTCAAGTATGTGATTAATTAATATGGTTAAGACAATCTTGAAATGGATGCAAGGTTCATCATTAACAATTTATGTTAGTTGAATTGATGGTGTTAAATCCTTGATGATGTTGATTCCTTATTTGATGTGATAATCATAATGTCAAGTATGTGATTAATTAATATGGTTAAGAGAATCTTGAAATGGATGCAAGGTTCAACATTAACAATTTATGTATGTACTACGGTAGTGGTTGACAATGGTTATGCAATTGACAAAGGCCTATTGAAATTTACTTTATGTACTAATGAACATTATATCTAATAATGAGGAATGTGGAGTTGTGATTTGAATAATTACTTGGGGGTAATTTTTCCCTGCTTTTACATGTAAGTTTGAGATATGTTACAAAAGCAATGCAACAAACTTTTTCAAGAGAAAACCTTCACTTCCCAATTATTTTAATTACAAAAAAATTGATAATTTTAAATAATAATAATAATTTTAAATTTATATATATTAAATATATATTTAAATTAAGTATAATTTTAAATTAATATAATATTAAAAATTATATAAAAATTTAACCTAATAAAAAGTTATTCATAAATTTTTGCTAAATGATAATTTTTATCTACAACTAATTAGATTAAGAGTTTAATATATCAAATTTTCTTTTGGATTTAAGTTTATACCTATTAAATTTTATTTAAAAAAAAACTAATGGTTTATATATTAGATTGGCAATAAACAGGACTAGAGATTGTGTACCGATCAAAAGTTTAGAGATTGTGTACCGATCAAAAGTTGAGAATAGATAGTGAATTCATTTTTTTTATGCGTATATATTCTCTTATTTAATTTTTTTTTAAATATTAAAAAAATTAAAAATGGCAATATCATTGCTCTTGTTTTTTTGCAGGTTTATCACCATATACTTTTGTTTTTTATGTAAGAATAACATAAACTATATATAAAAATAAAATAGAAATATGTAGAAAACATACTTGTCGATCTGTGACCACAGAAATCGCTCTCTGTTCTCGTTAACTGGGAAAAATATTTAGTTCGATAAGAGGCAGAGCACTCTGAGGATGTGAATAACAGACGTGTATATATACTAGAGGTTAGGTTTGACCAAGAAATACCAACTATGCATAAATATCTGTTTGGATAATTATGGGGACTGAATATTCCACAACGGAAAAATGATAGTCACGTTAAGAGTAATTAGGTTGATACGTTTTTCTATGCATCAACTATTGTCAATATTTTTATTTTATTCCTTTTCAAACATTTTCAATCATTGATTTGAAATATTATCTAAATAAACATGCACTACATTTTATTTATCTAAATAAACATGCACTACATTTTAACTGTTTTTTCCGAATATCATTTGAGTTACTTTTTTCCACCTCCAAATTATGTTGTGCATTGAACTTGGCCTTATTACTTATTATGTAAAAACTCTAATCCCCACAAAAACTCTAAGCCCCGCAGGCCCTCAGTCTTACCGCCTAGAGTTCTTTTGCGTCACTTTTCTGATCGCTTTTGCCGTCAATTACTTCGTGGGCCGACGGCAAAACGAGCAGATCCGAAGGACGGGATCTTTGAGAAAAAATTTAGTCCATTAGGTACCGGGGACGGAAACGATACTCCCCTGCTGCTGAGAGAAGAACAGAATGTCTTCAAGTTTTATACCAGCGGGCGCCGATATTGCCAGGGCTTCTTGGGGACCATGGAACTCGAGAGCAGGCATGATCTAATCTTGAGGATGGTATGGATGCTGTCGTATTTGCGCTGGCCAGGAAGAAGGCTGCCAAGAGTATGCACAAGGATACCAGGGATCTCCAACAGTATGCCAGCTTGCTTACGCCGTGACGAAGTCTGGGGTTTTCATGTGGAAAAACAATAATCGACGAGAATATTTGAAACTAGATACCATTAACCAGATGCAATATTTTAGTGGCGAAACCATTAACTAGATGCAATATTGCATTCAATATTAACTTGCAGCAGTGCAACTTAGATCACTTTGGTCTTTGCAGGTGGTGCGGTAGGATTGAATATTCTGACTTGGAGAGATGGAAAAAAATTGAAAAGTTTTCACTTCGCTTCTAACTAATTACAGCTAGCAGCTCAAAGACTTATTGAAAGGCGGTAAGGGGTATTAAACAAAGTGAACCCAAAAGACATGATTATCGTTCCAGCATGTGCCACAGAATTGACGGTCCACATTATCAGTCCCCCAAATCAATGGAGTTCCGGTGCCACAAGTTTAACGGAATTTATGTTAAGGAGTGCCCTAGGGAGTGGTTTGGTCGAAATCGCTCACCTGGAAATCTATGGCTCAAATTTCGCCCGACATCACTCAGTCCTTATTCCAGAAATCGCTCAGGTGCCCCCGTAAACAGTTTGTGGTTTTAGTTAAAGGTTTTCGTGGTTTTAAATGGTAGTTTGTGGTTTTAGTTAAAAGGTTTTCGTGGTTTTAAATGGTAAATGACAAGAGAATCGCCGGTATCTTTAATTTTATTTTTAAATCATTAATTATATTTATTTATTCTTATGTTAGTCAAACCCTCTCCCTGATTTAAGAATTCAACATTTTTGTTTAGCTGCTTCTGATTAACTGTTTTGAAGGCAATACTTGCTGTCACATGGTTTGAAAATGACAATGTTTGGCAAAAATTTAAGCAGTCAACAAACAATATTAAATGTTTCATAAAAAAAAGTGTGGGACTAATCTCCTCTGCGAAAAATTTACTGCAATCAACCACATACGCAGCCAGTTTTACGAACATATTATATGTTTGTGGTAGCCACTTTTATGAACATCTTATATGTTTGTGGTAAGACTGATTGTGTCACTCGAGTCTGTTAACACAAACCATTATATTGATGTGCAGGTAGGTGCATGGTAATAATTAGTCAATTTATGTACTATAATAAAATTTCATCATATAATATACATGTTAATTATTTCATAACATAATTTAGATATTAATTTATGGTTGTTCTGCCTCAATTAAATTTAAATTTCATCACATAGTTTATATGTTATACTTTTATGAAATTAGCATTTTTGTTTTTCACGGCTTTTGAGAACATCATATAAAGTATAAATTTAGAATAGAATAGAAGGCGGAGTCTCTATTTTTCTCTTTTTCTGTGAGGTGACTATTATGATTGCTAAAATATAAAATAAGTTTTAAAGATATGATTATGGTGGTAAATAAGAAATATTAAAAATATGATTAGGTTTGTTTAATATTCAAGTAAACATGTATTCGTCACTCTGATCTCTGGTTTGCCCATTCATTAGACAATTATATTTATTGCAAGTCCAATTCTCACCTTGATATTGAACCTACAAGGGTGCCAGTCATGAAATTGGCATGTTAAGTCAGGGGTCGAGCAACATTCTGGTTGGGGTCAGATCAGGGTTTGATTTCTACCCTGTCCAAACTTCAAGAAAATGATTTAAAACTTTTACTTGATGAGCACAATTAAATGAAAACATTTGTTTTATATAGGTTTAAAGACAAAGAAGTTCAGAAGGATATGAAACTGGTACTATACAAGATTGTGAACAAAGATGGGAAACCTTATATTCAAGTTCAGGTACGAGATGGAGAGACAAAGGTATTTAGCCCTAAGGAAACCAGTGCTATGATTTTGACTAAGATGAAGGAGACTACAGAAGCATTCCTTGGCAAGACTATAAAGGATGCTGTGGTGACTGTCCTTGGTATGCTTTCTTTTCAACCTTTTTTTTATGAGGTTGTGGGTAACCAATTGTTGACTGCATTGTGACTATTAACTTGTGGGCTTGCGCAGCTTATTTTATTGATGCACAACGCCAAGAAATGAAGGATGCTGGTGTTATTGCTGGCTTGAATGTAGCTCGTATCATCAACGAACCCATAAATGTAGCAATAGCTTATGGCTTGGACAAGAAGGGTGGAGAGAAAAATATTGTTGTTTTTGATCTTGGTGGTGTCACATTTGATGTCATCGTTCTGACTATTGACAACGGAGTTTTTGAGGTTTTGGCTACAAACGGTGATATCCATCTTGGAGGTAACCTGTCTAAACTTCGTCTAGTAGTTTTACATTACAAATTTGAATAGGTGGTTATCATTGACTTTTTTTGTTGGCTTTCGAACTTAACGAGATGTACACTAATATGCAGGTGAGGACTTTGATCAAAGGATAATGGAATATTTCATCAAATTGATCAAGAAAAGGCACGGAAAGGATATTAGTAAGGATAGCAGAAATGAAATCAGACATTCAATGTGTTCCTTGTAATATAGATATAAATAAAACATCTAAAGAAAAGTAATTGCACAATGATCCGGTCCAAGAAGAAAAGGTTTTCCAAAAACCAATTAACTTTTCTAAAAAAATTCAACAATTCCAATTTAATAATCCTATCAGCCTCTCTTTGTACCTTTTGGGACAATTGCTAGAATATATATAGCAATTGTCCCAAAAGGTACAAAGAGAGATCGCTAGGATTATTAAATATATATGTTTCAACGAGTACGCATTAATTATATATAGAGATATATATATTTTGAGGCGTAGGCTAAAGAACCCATATATTAGCTTGAAAAAGAATAGAAATTTTGGCAAGATTATAATAAAATTTAACAGAAATTTTTAGAAATTTAAATTGCACCTATCAAATTTCAAAATTTTGATGCTGAAACCATTTCCACGGTTAAAAAAAAATATTAAACATCTTATCATTCTGATCTTATTTTTTTTTAAATTTAATCAAATTCTGCAAATTTGTGACATCCGGACGTAATATTCCATAACAGGAAAAAGAAAATGACTCTTTCCTGACTTCCTGGATTGTTTTGTTTTTTTATGATGGGTGACAATGGGTTTTAAGTGGTTTATCGTCAGGTGGGCTATAAGTTTTGATTTTTATTGAATTATTGATAATGATGAGTTAATTGATATTTATTAATTTAGTAGTTTAACTAATATTGTGTTTTTTTTAAACAATTTTAATTAAAATTTTGAGATTTTTACAAAATTAGGGTGAAAATTAGGGTGAGTTGTTTAATTTATAAAATATAAAATTAGTTTTTAAGTTGTTTAATTTATAAAATTTGAGTGTATAATGAGTTTTTTTAGGAGGTTGAATTTATTTATGCATTCAAAAACCTATTTTAAATAGCATAAAGTCCCTTTAGAGAAAACTATGTAATTATTTTAAATTATATACATTTTTACAAAATTGAAAATATTTATTTACATTTTTATAAATTTTAGTTGTGAAATTGTTGTGTGGAAGCAGGTCTCTTATCCCACAATTAAAAAAGTTTCATATATCAATTTGGTGTATGTGATTTTAAGAAATTAAACTATTATTATTATCATTATTATAAATTATTAGAATTTTCTAGATGTTATATGAATACAGTTTATTGGAAAAGCAGAGGTTTAAAGTGGAAAAAAACAAGAAAGATTGGAAAAAGAGATCATTAATGTTGATGTGAAACAACTCTCTTTATTCTTTATAAGTTAAACAATATGCTAGTTGTCATAATTTTTTCATAATTAATTTGTTATTATTATTATTATCCATTTTTAAGGTCACTACCAAGCTAGACACCAAATTTGTGTATGAGACCCCCTTGTTTGTGGGACAAGGGACCCACCTCCACGCAATGATTTGACTGCTAAGTCTACGAACGCATACATACTCTACCTCCCTCTGGTTTTGAACCTGTGACCTCTTAGGAGGAAACACATGCTCTTAACCATTAGGCCAACCCAAGATGTGTATATTTTTATGTAGGTGTATATTTGGACATATAATGTTTGTTAAGATAAGGTATGGTATAACTTCTATGTATTGATAGGTATGAATAACTCATTGAATCTTGTAACATTTATTTTTTAGTTATGGAAATATAATGGTGAGAGTTTCCATCAATTTAAGACTTTATCAACTTTTTCATAATCTAGGTCAATTTGGAATTGGATGAAATCCCTAAGGATATTTCTCCACCTTCCACAAATCTTAGATCATGATAAAACTCTTCTCATGCATGAAATTTTGTGAAATTTTTACTTTATTCATAGTTGGAAAGAAGGTTTGGTTATAACAATATTAGCTTACAATAACATGAAATTTAGGATCTTGGGTGGATTACCCTTTCCAAGTCTAAATTTGAGCACTTAATCAAATTATACAAACACGTAACCAACTTTGCATCCAATCAAAATATGTGACATAGCTTAACGTTATGAGATTGTTGAAGCATGCAGGGGGATAATGAGTTTATAGGGATCATTCAAGGACCTCAAGGAAATTAGAAAATAAAATTCACTTTGGGATTAGGCCATAAAACTAATAATGAGGCTGAAGCTCTAACAATGTATCTAGGGATCACTTTCTTAAAGGATATAGAGTAGTGTGATGTGGTGCTTATTGGACAGTCTCATTATCATAAGACTATTTAGCCAAGGAAGAACTCCCTTCTTCCACACCTTTACTGACGTCTTTCAAAGATAATCGTACTCCCCCAAGCCTTTGATCAAACTCATTTCTTTTAAATTAAGCAAAAATACGACTCTTACATTGATCAAATAGGCTACACATAGGGTATTTTTTTTATCACATTGACACAAGTTCTCTTCACTACATCTTTTAGTAGATGTTTTCTTCATACCCAAGGATTTCTCATCTCATTGGAGCTTTCATAGCCTAAGCGTGCATCATTTTTTAGATTATCAATTCATTCCTTAACATCACAACCACTAAGCACAATGATAGTTTCCTCATACATTGAAACTTTCATCCCCTTTGTCTAACACCATTTCAAAACCATGATGAAAGTGAGGATGTTTTCCACTTAAACTAGGAGAAATTATGAGGAACAAAGACACCCCCCACTAGCATAGTGCCTGAGGGTTTAGTCAACACATCCAACCCAGAAAGCTAGTCAACCAACTAACAAGCTTAGATATTAACGGGCATAATTCCCTTCAAGATGAAGCCAACTAACCAACTCAACTAGGCAACACAACATTTAGGGGCTTCTACCCCCTTAGGAACCCAACCTTCAACCAACCAACTCAACGAGGAAACCCAATGTTTGAGATGTGCTACCCCGTTGGGGGCCCAACCTTCTAGGGGCACCTACATTGTTCTATTATTTAATTGTGTGTTACATAACAAGGCATCTCTTTCTCTACTGGAGTTTGCGCATATCCATTTTACATTATTTTGTAACTTTGGGTGACATACATACCTAGATTAGGGTTTTTGAATTGGAGACTTTGTAAGCCTATAAGAAGGCCTCTTGGATTCATTAATAAACCGAGGAACTTGTTTTTATTTTCTCCATGTCTTATCTACTTTTTTGGATCAACTTCAGCTTCATCTTATGATTTCTTTATCTCTTGGATCAAATATAGTCATATCTTTTGGACTATTTATGTAGCTATTGTTTGCAAGTATCTATTTCTAATCAATTGAAGCATTTAATTATGGCCCATGTGAAGGTTTCTTCCATTTTAATGGCCTAGAGATATTAATCTATCCATTCTTTTATATTTTCCACATGATCTCTTTAGAGGGTTCACATCAAGTATTAAAGGTTGCTCAGTGGTCCCTAAGCGATGCAATTCACACTTACCATGGAAACTTAGCAGACAAAGGAATGGAGGGAGTAAGCAAACTCTAAAATTGATGGTGTTGTCAAGAAGCAAGAACACCTTTACCTAAACATTGTTCAACATACTTTGGCTCCCAATAGATTAGGAAAAAGAGGTTAAGGAGAAGCTTCTTAATATTTTTGATACACAAGACCTTCTTGCTTGTCTAGTTGACTTTGTAGATACGTCTCCCAAGGTGCTTGCTAGAATTTATTTCAGCCATCAATCTATAAAAGAATCTAAAAAAAACTAATCATCGCCAATGTTGAATATTAGAAATATAACTTAATTGAATTTACTATTTAATTAAAAAACTATTTAGTTTTACTACTTTTTCATTTGATCAATTTATAGAACAATATCTCTACAAATTTGTGACAAATGTAATTCAATCTATTTTGATAATAGAGAATGGCATATTAGTCAAATTAAACCTTTTACTTTTAGTATATTTAAGAAATGTATTTTGATTTGATAAATAAATTCATAATTCAATTTATACATTAATATAAATACATGTTATTACTAAAATAAATAAAAAGAAATGAAAAATTAGTTGTTGCACATGAATTATTTATTTAAATGATGTGTGAGATATACTTTGATTTGTGTAGGATAATAAAGACAAATACATCAACAATTTCTTAGAGGATTAATGATAATTCATAAGGAAAAATTCTGTAAAATAATACATATAAAAAGTTATAACCTCCCCTCCCACATTTTCCCACTTTCATCGGCTTGCTGGGGGTAAACATGGGTTGAAGGTCACTATGATAAGACCAAACCTCCTATGTGACCTTAAGGAAATGGAGTCGACAACTTAAGACCTTACTAACTTCCCTCAGGTGCCACAATACCTCCAAGAGTAATCCAACCCCTCCAGGTGTCCAGCCCCTGAGACAACTCACTCTTTCCCTAACCTAGAGCCCCAGATGCTCCCTTTCTAAGGCCTCCATGCGAATATGGCACCCTAATCTCTCCAATAAGCCCACCTCCGTGTGACTATGGAATTTTTTGCTCAGTTCTATGCCAACGACTCTGAATTCTATGCCACATTTTTAGGGTCGAATCTCCAGAACTCAGTGAATCTTCTAGAGATAAGAGAACAACCATTAAAGCCACATAAAAACAAGTGTGTTTCCTCATCAAAGCAAGAGAAACTTAGCTTTTATTAACATAGACAAAATTCGACTAAGTTCAAGACTTCCACGTATCACTTGACCATATATTGGATGAACTAATTCTTTTTTTCATCCAATCACCCCCTTGCCATATTCCAAGCATGAATGTGGGATTTCATGGGATAAACCAATCCAAGCAAAACCAAGGGAATCAATAGGTTAACCCACCTCCAGCTTCACGATACCGTGATCTCACCTAAACTAATGTCAAGATCACAAAACCAAACCGATATCGAATGCCTCAGAATTTATTCACGAATACCTTGTGGAATTTTCCTGTCTCTACCCTTAGGCTTTACCGTGTATCCCACCATTACATGTCAAGGGATTCCTAGGCCTTTGGGAATTTTCCTGAGACCACCTCACCGAGATCCAAAATCATCTAGCAATCCAAAGATACAACCGAGAACAATCCCATCACACCATGGCTATGTGGAAATGGCAAGGCTAAACTAAAATCCATTGTTGAAACATGTCAAAATCGATGCTAATGACAACAAAAGAACCAAATACCAACATTCACATACCATGCATGTCAAAACTAGCTAGGAAATCATACATGCAACATGTTACCTGCAAGTATTCTCGCTGAAGCTACTTGATCCTTGTCTTCCTTTGCTTTACTATGTTTTTATTTCTCCTCTTGGTGCTCTTCTCCTCTCTGAGACAAATTCCAACACTAAACTGAAAAAAGGCTACCAACTGATGCTCTGAGGAATTTTTATTGATGAGGCCTCTAATTTCTTCAATTTCCCATTATTTTCCTCCTCACATGTAACATGTGACCTTTCACCTTCCTTTTCTCCTAATTTCCATTATTTTCATTAATAATTTGCCAAAAATACATTTTTTCCTTTCCAAAGCCTTAGTGATTTCCTTTCTAAATTTCCCTTAGCCATAAACACATCAAGTGATGCCCACTAGGATTATTTTCCTAACATTCAACTTGGAATAAATTTCCCTTGCCTGTGGTCTTATTTTACCTTTATTAACTTTTATCACATGAACTTTTAACCTAGGGTTATTATAGACCCCTCCCCCTTAGGGGAACACCATCCTCGGTGTTCTATGACACCTACAACTAGAAAAACTACTAAAAATAAAAAACATACTACCTATGGAGCTTTATAACCCATCTTGTTGCAGTATTCACAATAACATCTTGCTCAAAAGCAAAATCATCATGTAAAACATGACAACATGATAACCATACTGCTTATTGGAGCTTGATAACACGTCTCATTGCAGTATTTACAATAGCAACCATACATAAATATGTACAAATACCAAAACTCGTTTTCCTTCACTGGAAAACAATGAAGGATACATAAACCACATTTGATCATCCATCTCCCATGTAGCTTCATTGGGCCCAAAGTGGTTCCACTTGATCCGGATTTAAGCAGGAACGCAATAGATTACATAGATAACCATAAATACAGAGATGCGATAACCATAAAAACAGAGATGCAACGGAAATAATAATATGCGATAACCATAAAAATAGAGATGCCGCGGAAATAATACTTCATTTCATTAATGGAGAATACTGAAATATGCTTACAAATAGAAATAACCCAGCTAGGGCGATGGTAGCTTATCTCTGAGAAGAGATGTGTCGGCTACATGCCTCTGAACTATTTTGAACTGTGTTACAATGAGGCTCGAGGGCCTATTTATTGTTGAGAAACAATGGAAAACCCTTCACATTCCAAAACCTAACCCTAGAAGATGAAACGCCAAATTGTGGGCCCCGTTTTCGGGTAAGTTGGTACATCAACTTCCCGGGGTCGCGAATTGGTCATACTATCTCCGTTTGACGTGCATGATAGCCCGTTGAAAAGATCTCTCCGAGGACTACGATGGAAAATACGATTTTTATCAGAAAAATCACTGGTGGTGGATTTCCCAAAAAACGTCGTTTAGGGCCTCAAAACGGCTCCGGAAGTTTAGGACCCGAAAAACTGCTAAAAATAGTAAACTGTGCTATAATTAAGGAAACTGATAAAAACTGTAAGAAGCACTAGAGGGGATCCAAGTGAAATTAGCGGGTGGCCACCAATATCCACCTGGATCATTCCTCCCCCCTTAGGAAGCAATGGTCCCCATTGCGTTGAGTTCCTCCATGAGATTAGGGAACTTCTGCTGCACTTGGTCCCTGGTGAGCCACTTGCCCTGGTGAAGGAGTTGTCCTGCTTTGACAACTTGATACAGTTGGATATTCTGCTGGCGAGTGTGCTTGATCTGTGTGTCCATCATCCAATCAGTTGCAACTTGTTCCATGCACGCTGGATTTAACTCTGTGGGTGTCAGTTGTTCTGCAATGTCGGACGTGTCTAGTAATGGTGGAAAGTATGGCCGAAGGCGGTCGACATTGAACACCGGGTGCAGGCCAAGGAATGGGGGAATGCTGAGCTCAAATGCATTGTCTCCCATAGCTTTGGTAATGGTGTAAGGACCATGTCGAAGTGGTCTGAGTTTCTGATGGGTTCTGGTAAGGCGCTCCCTCTGCAGATGTAACCAAACTTTGTCGCCCACCTGAAACTTGTGTGGTACCCCTCCAGGTAACGAGAAGTTGTTCCCATGTTTTGTCATGGCTGTATCCCTCTGTTGCTGCTGCTGTGTGGAGGCACCCTTCGCGGGGGTCATGGATGTAGCAACGACCTTCCCCTTACTTTGGGAACGAACCAGACAGAAAATAAATTTCCTAGTCTGTGAGATGAGCTTGCTGCCTTTCTTAGCAGTGATCAAAGAGGTGGCGGTAGGCGGGGCTACCTCTGGTATCCTGTATAATGAATTATCCAAAGAAATGATGACAGCGCGAGGCCTTGACTCATACACAGCATGTCGCCTCCACAAGTATGGCTGGCCTAATAGTACATCACAAACATCCAGAGGTGTAACATCACACAATACCTCGTCTGTGAAGGGCTTGATGTTGTAGGGAAGGCGGCACTGCTGGCGAACTTTGAGATCTCGTCCTTCGTGAAGCCAACCGATACTGTACGGCTGTGGGTGTGGTGTAGTTGGTAGGCCCAACCGCTTCATGACCTCTGTTGAAATGAGGTTCTTTTGGCTGCCACTGTCGACAATGAATTACAGCGGCGAACCCTTCACCCACATCTGTGAGTGGAAAAGACGTTCCCCCTCCTCTGGATCTTCGGGCTCATTTTTCTGGATCTTGGCAGTAGCAACAGTGGCGCTGGGATCCGCATCAATAATCTGCTTCCCTTTGTCATTCCCCTTGTCGGGTTCTGACTCAGAGTCGGAACATGCATCTGATTCAGAAGCCTTCAACTCGGCCACCAGCGACTGCTTGGTCCGACACTCACTTGTGTTATGAGTGGGACTCTTGTGGAACTCACACCACTTTCATGTGTCCTTCTTTGGCTTCGTGGTGTTGTTCTTTTCTTGCAGCTTCGACGGGTTGTCTTGGGTCACCCCGCCTTGGATTTGTCCTTTGGGCTTTGGATTTGCAGATCCAAAGTCTCGCTTCTTCTGTTTGAACTTTTGCTCGATTTTGACAGCGTATCGGTATGCTGTGCCGAGTGAGGAGATGGTCAAGAACTCCATCTCTTCCTGGATGTATCTGTGTAGGCAGCCGCGGTATTTGAGTACCAGATGCAGCTCAGAATCTTTGATACCCAACTGTGTGCGAAGGGTATGAAAAATGTTTGTGAACTCCGGCACATCTTGGTCTCGTCCCTGCCGCAGTGTGGTCCATTTGATGTATTTGTCCTCATAGCTTCCGACGGGGTAGTACTGCTCCTTGATGGCATCCCGGAAGTCATTCCAAGTGGGTGCGGTTGAAAATAGTGAGCCTGTACTTTCATCCTTCTGCTCGCAATAGGTTTCCCACCAGTCCTTGACGTGGGGGGCTGCTTTGAGAAGAGCGAAAACAATCTTATCCCGACTTGAAAATTCGTGAACAGAAAAATACCCATCTAGCAGATTTAACCATTTATCTACGGCATCTGCGTCTATTTGACCCTCGAAGATGGGGATTTCAAAATTAACTTGTACCTTAAACGGTGTGGCGTTTCCAGAGTAGCTGTTGGAAGCCGATGTGTCGCCTCTGGGTAGCCGCTGAAGGATTTGCGCAAAGCTATCCATCATCGCGTTCCTTTGCCGCTCGAGCGCTTCTTCGAGCAAGATTTTGATAGGATCTCCTGCCCCCTCATCTTTCTTCTCATCCGCCATGGGAGGACGTCGAGATTTGCGAGGCTGGTCTTGCAAAGGTTCGACCAGTTCAAGCCCTAACTCCTTATATCCCGACCTCGTTGGGGACATGCAAAGAAAAACAGAGAAAAAGCAGACCGCTCTGATACCACTGATCCGGATTTAAGCAGGAACGCAATAGATTACATAGATAACCATAAATACAGAGATGCGATAACCATAAACACAGAGATTCCGCGGAAATAATACTTCATTTCATTAATGGAGAATACTGAAATATGCTTACAAATAGAAATAACCCAGCTAGGGCGATGGTAGCTTATCTCTGAGAAGAGATGTGTCGGCTACATGCCTCTGAACTATTTTGAACTGTGTTACAATGAGGCTCGAGGGCCTATTTATTGTTGAGAAACAATGGAAAACCCTTCACATTCCAAAACCTAACCCTAGAAGATGAAACGCCAAATTGTGGGCCTCGTTTTCGGGTAAGTTGGTACATCAACTTCCCGGGGTCGCGAATTGGTCATACTATCTCCGTTTGACGTGCATGATAGCCCATTGGAAAGATCTCTCCGAGAACTACGACGAAAAATACGATTTTTATCAGAAAAATCGTTGGCGGTGGATTTCCCAAAAAACGTCGTTTAGGGCCTCAAAACGGCTCCGGAAGTTTAGGACCCGAAAAACTGATAAAAATAGTAAACTATGCTATAATTAAGGAAACTGATAAAAAATGTAAGAAGCACTAGAGGGGATCCAAGTGCAATTAGCGGGTGGCCACCAATATCCACCTGGATCACCACTGCACTTTACCCTACTCAAGTTCTATGTTTCAGAGCATGAGATGTTTCCACTGCAATATGAATTGAAGTTCTGGTTGGAATTCTCCTTCTTTCTCCACATGCAATACAAATCAATCAATAACATGATCAACATCCTTTACATATCTTTTAATCAATGAAACATGAAAAACATCATGGACTTTCAATGTCGTAGGTAGTGCAAGTCTGTATGCCACTGGTCTAATCCTCTTAAGGATCTCAAAAGGACCGCAATACCATGGTGCCAACTTGGAACATGATCTGATCTTCAAGGAGCTCTTCTTGGGCTTGATGCACAAATGCACATGCTCCGCAACATGAAACTCCTTAAATGCCCTGTATTGGTATGCATAAATTTTCTGCCTATCTTGTGCTACCTTTACATTCTTCTTTATAATATGCATTTCTTATTCCATGTCTCCTAACATGTTTGGTCCAATAAGTACCCTGTTCACTGGATCACTCTAGCTAATGGGAGTATTACAACCCTGCCCGTATAGTGCCTCAAATAGACTCATCCTCAATGACTCCTGATAACCATTATTATAAGTGAACTCAACCAATGGAAGGTACTCCTCCCATCTCCTCTACTTATACATGACATACATCCTCAACATATCCTCCAGTATCCTCTTGTCCCTCTCCATCTGTCCATCTGTTTGCGGATAATAATTTGTACCGAAGGCCAACTCTGTCCCTAATCCCGCAAACAACTCCTTCCAAAACTTGAAAGTGAACTTAACATCTTTGTCTGACACAATCTTCTTCAGAACGCCATGCAATCTCACGATCTCCTTGAAGAAGACTTGTGCCACCTCACTAGTTGAATAAGTAGTCTTCACTAGAATGAAGTGAGCTACCTTGCTCAACTTGTCTACCACAACCATAATAGAATCATGTTGCCTTGATTCCCTCTGAAGACTTGTAATGAAGTCCATGGAAATGACCTCCCATTTCTACTATGGAATCGAAATAGGTTGAAGCAATTCTCTTGGATGCTTACACTCTGCTTTGACCTACAGATAGTCCAAACATCTCACCACAAGCTCTGCCACTTCCTTCTTCATATTCGGCCAATAGTAGGACTTTTTCACTGTTATCAATGTCTTTTGATATCTTGGGTGACCTGAATATGGTTTAACATGAAACTCCCTCAAGATAAGCTTATTGAGTTCGTTGTTAGCCAACACATAGATCATGTCCATAAACCTCACCAAGGCATCTGTTGTGAGACGATATTCCACATCCTGATCACCCGTACCCTACTATAACTTGTGCATAAGATCCATGTACATGTCATCCTGTTGTCCTACATGTAAGATTTGATCCTGTAGATCTATCCCATATGAGCTCATCGTTGCAACATGGTTCAACTGCACTGGCCTGCTGAAAGCATTTGCAACCCTGCTCTCCTTTTCCTTAATGTATCTAATCTCGAAACCAAACTCACTAAGGGTAGCCAACCATCTAACTTGCATGGAATTCAGATTCAGTTGATCAAACAAATATTTCAACCCACTATGATCACTCATCAACCCAAATCTCTTGCCAAGAAGATAATATCTCCACATCTTCAAGGCATAAATAATAGCTACCGACTCAAGATCATGAGTCACGTAGTTATGGTTGTGCTCATTCAATTTCTTGGACTCATAGCATATTGCATGTCCATCCTGCATAAGGACTCCACCCAACCCTCTCTTGCAACCATTTGTACACACGACGAATTTGTTATCCGTATCTACAATATTTAACACTGGAAAATTTATCAACAACTGCTTCAACTGCTCAAAACTGGCTGCACACTCCTCTATCCATTCAAAATTCTTACATTTCCTCTGCAAGGATTTAATAGGATATGCAATGTGTGAGAAGTTCTTGATGGACCTCATGTAGTAACCTGCTAACCCCATGAATGATCTGACTTCTTCCACATTTATAGGAGATGCCCACTCCATGATAGCCCTTATCTTTTTTAGATCTACTACCATGTCATTCTTGGAAACAGCATGTCTCGAGTAGTGTACTTCTGTTTGAAAGAAACTGAACTTGTTAAGCTTGGCATATAACCGATGCTCCCTTAGCAATCTCAACACTACCGCTAAATGCTCACCGTGCTCTTCCTCATTCTTAGAATATATCAATATGTTATCAACGAAAACAATAACAAACTTGTCCAGATAAGGACACAACACACTATTCATCAAAAACATAAAAGTAGTAGGAGCATTAATCAAATTGAATGGAACTACAACATACTCATAATGGCCATACTTAGTCCTGAAGGTAGTCTTGCAGATGTCCTCTTCTTTGATGTGTACCTAATGGTATTCTGGTCTCAAGTCAATCTTTGAGAACATTGATACTCCCTTCAACTGATCGAACAAGTTGTCGATTCTTGGCAATGGGTACTTGTTCTTGATTGTCACCTTGTTCAGTTGCATGTAATCAACGCACAACATGAGAGTGTCATCTTTATTCTTCACGAACAATATTGGTGCACCCCAAGGCAATACACTTGTCCTAATGTACCCTTTATCAAGCATTTCCTTCAGCTGCAACTTCAACTCTACCAACTCTGGTGTGATCATCCTGTAAGGTGCCTATGATGTTGGTGTTGCCCCTAGTACCAACTCAATAGAAAATTATACTTCCCTGTGGAGAGGCAACTCCGGAATCTCTACTGGAAACACATCCTGAAACTGTTGCAAGACAGTGTACCTCTTGAAGATTTCAACATCCTCAACATCCTTACCCTTGTCATTGGAAATATGAACTGTAAACATCACACACCCTTTCCCACAATTGCGCTTAGCCTGCATAGGTGTGACCATCCTCGCCGATGTAGGCTTCTTCTTTCCGTGCAAGATTCTCTTCTCCCCATTATCATCAGGGCACTCAATAGCCTTGTCATATAGATCTACTTTGGTCTAGTGAAGATACAACCAATCCATACCCAAAAGCATACTATATGATTCCAATGGTAATACATTCAAATGTGTTGTTGTGGGCATGCCATTCAACTCAAATGCACAAACTCTTACACAATGATCAACTCTCTTATTAGTACTTGTAGCGAACTACACCAACTAAGACTCTGCATGCACTTATTTTCTCAAGCGACACGTATCCACCAGGTTAGGATTAACATAAGTATAATTAGATCCAAAATCAATCAAAATAGAAATAACTTGAACAAAACGCTTATCGTCCATCTCAATAATAGATGTTTGGTGATCTGTCTGCCTGTTGCCCATAGCTACATAAATTTTAGGAATACTATGACCAACATCCCAACTTTCTGTACCTCCTAAGCACTATAGATCTTAGGTCTACCTCCTTAGTACAATGGAAAATCCTTCTTACAATGATCTTTGCCACATATCCAACACTGCAACAATGCTCTACCATCACCTCTAGTTTGCTTCTCTCCAGGCTGTGACCCATGTCCCTTCTCAACTATATTGAACTCTTTGTAAGGAACCACATTTTCCTTCTCACCTGCATCTTGAGGTCTTCCCCACTTTGGTGGCCATTTTCCTTTTACTTTTTCATTCCCCTTCAAGTCATGTTTAGGCTCAACTTTGCGCTTTGACTGCTCATAACAATGCTTCAATTTACAAATGGCTTCTTCTAGTGATCTAGGCTCATCAAAATCAATTCTATCTTTATATGTTGTCGACAATCCACTAATGAATCTTTGAATCTTATTCTTCTCATCCTTGAGATATGGAACATACCTCAACATCTCCAAGAATATGCTAGTATACTCATCATCTATTAGAGAATCTATCTGTAGATCATAAAAATTCTTAGCTTTTTCATCATAGTACCTCTCTGATAGGTACTTCTTGAAGATCCTCTCAAAATCATCCCAACTCAAGTCTTCCTCTTGAATGTCCTCGACATTCTTCACATCTTCCCACTAGATATCTACTTTCCCTTTAAGATTAAAGGTGGTTATATTGGCTTTCATGTTCTCTGACTAGTTGTGCAATCTAAAGATTTTCTTCATCCCAAGCAACCATGCATGTGCATCTTCTGACTTCTTCATCTCTCCATTGAATGTAGGATGCTTCACTTTCTTGAACTCTTAGGACAATTGATTGTATAATATTTCTTTTATAAATATGCTTGAAAAGTAGGTACCATTGTCATGTTATTATTAAAAGGGAAATATTATATCAACATAAACTTGTAATAAAAATCTAATCAATTATCAATAACTTATTTTGTATATGTATTACACAACTAGAATATAATTAAAAATAACTTACAATTTTGTAATGTATTACACAACAAGAATCTCATTAAAAAGAGCACTTGGAAATTCAACTAAAATTCTAATAATTGTGGATACAAAATGGGCACACAGTAAGTCTAGCCATGTCCAAAAATGTATTACTTTAAAGCGTAAAGATTGTTTTAATATAAAATGGTGGTTGTAAGTGAATGTAAAACAATAATGAAACATGTGCTAAGTTGCAATACTGCAATACTCAATTTAATTGGGTAGTTGAAACCATTGAATTCTTTTTCACTTCTCAAAATTTGCTTTGTAGGCTAACTCTTGCTCTAAGATGACATTTTAATACTTTACACCACTTGAAATCTCTACGAGTCTTACCCCACCTACAAAACACATAGTCATAGTTTAGAGTTTCTACTAAATGTTTCATATTAGGAAGTTGAAGTAGCTTAGCCTCTCCTACATGTCTAATTTTAAAATTGGATTACCCCTTGATTCTAAACAATAGATTCACTTTTCAAATGCATAATTATAATGTCCAATTAAATTGTATTATATAAGAATCTAACCTTATAATCTACAAGAATTTTAAAAAAAATTCTAAAATTTATGTAATATCAATATTTTTAAAATTTATATTCTAAACAAAGCATACAATATTTTAATTGATAAAATTTCCATTTTAGAATAAATTATTTTACCAACAAATCAAATTTAAAATAAGTGGCAATAAATATAATACCCAAATTACTGTATCTAAAATACTTTTTCATATTGCAAAAAGTAAGAAAGATCCAAATAATTTTATACTTTTCCATATTACAAAAATTCTCTATAACATAAAAGCTAAAAAATAACCATATAATTTTATTTACCACCCACTATTTAAATCCCCACTAAATATAATCTCTTTCCATAACTTTTCAAATTGCAAAATCTAAACTAATAAACCAACTGACACTACAGCTCACTGTAAGTCTAGACACATTTAATATATTTATCCTTTCCAAATTACAAAGATCTAATAGATATCAAAATAACATAATAACATAGGTAAATGAGCAATTATAAATCCATACACATCTATTTACCACCCACTATTTAAACAAATCCACTAAATATAATACCTCTCCTTAACTTTCCAAATTGCAAAATCTAAACTATATATAAAACAACTCGCAATATAACTCACTATAAATCTATACACATCTCTAATATAATTTATCCACCGTTCCAAATTGCAAAACCTATACACGACGAATTATAAATCTATACACGACCTATTATCATAATATCTTTAGATTGTGTCACAATTAACTATAACAACACTCTCTTCACATTAACTATTAAAAAAATTGGGCAGATCTCAAAAATAAATTGGCAAAATAAATAGGCAGGAATCCATCTATCCTGTTATTCTCTTCACATTAACTATTAAAAAAATTGGGCAGATCTCAAAAATAAATTGGCAAAATAAATAGGCACGAATCCATCTATCCTGTTATAGTTAACTATAACAACATTTTCTTCACATTAACTATTAAAAAATTAGGCTGATCTCAAAAATAAATTGGCAAAATAAATAGGCAGGAATCCATCTATGCTGTTCAGTCAAACAAGCTGGCAACCTAATAGGTGCTCGCTTGTACTCCTTTAAAAAATGGGTCCTTCAGAAGTTCTGCAGCAGAAGGCCTGACTGGTGCTGCTGCCAGGCATTTTTCAATAAACTGTCTCATTTCTTGATTGGTAACCTTTTCCAATGCTGCAGGCCTTATATCACAACTCACCTTCTTATAAATTTGGGCAACGCTACGGCACTCACTGTAAGGAATTTCCAAAGTAACCATCTCCAGCAAGCACAGTGTGTGCACAACGATCATTTCCCAGTGTAGTGGCAAGACCCAGATCCCCAATCTTCAGAACGCCACTATTGCCATTCACAAAAATATTGTTGCAATTCAAATCTCTATGAATTACACAAGTCTCATGATTATGAAGATAATGCAATCCTCTCAGTATCTGAAGTGCAAAATTCTTCAAAGCATTCACGGAGACATGACGATGCTTCTGGCGGTACTCTCTCAGAGTCCCCGATGTACAGACCTCAGTAATGAAATTCACATGACTTGTCTTTTTATCGAGCCAAAGCATTGTAGAGCATAATCATGTTTTTATTCCTGAGAGATTTCAACAGACGGACTTCTGCATAGATCCTCTGTATGGAAGCATCATCTAGGTTTTGCAGAGGCACCTTGTTCCAAGCAACCTCAATACCCTGTTCTTGATCAAAAGCTCGGTATACCTTCTTCATACTCGGTATACCTTCTTCATAGCACCGCGGCCCAGCAAATCTTCATAGCGACCATACCTACCAGTGGGATCCAGTTCCACAAAGGGCTCCCTGTCCTTATCACAGGTGTCATATTCTAGACTAGGCATTTCTCCACCTCCTGAAAAGGAAAGGAAACCCTAACCCCAGAATTTGAATTTAATAAACAGAAACCCTTGCAGGGCTATAGGAAGACACAGAAATGGAGATTTTCCCTAAATTCAGAAGACGAACATGCAGCAAAGACAGAAGACTTTGCTTCCTGTGGGAATAATGAAGAAACTAACAGCATTTTCGCTCCAGAGATACTGAGAAAACAGAGCGGCCGGATTCAGAAAGTCACCCAATAAATTGAAGTGTAAAACTTAAAATTCTCAGGCAATCTTAAATCAAACCAGGAAATCCAAAACCCTAACTCTACACGCAAACAAATTCTGTCGGCAGAAAAGAAATCTCATAAAACTATTTCGATAAACAGAATCTTCAAAAAACTAAAACTGTGAACAGAACCATTGCAGTGCACAGAGTTCCAAACGCAGTGATAAAGGAAAACAACGTTATAAAAACAAATAGGAGGATGCAGAAAACATACCTGTCTCTGTGACCACAGAAATCGCTCAAAGTCTGGATCTCGTAGAAAAAATATTTAGGTCGAGAACAGGCAGAGCAACCTGAGGATGTGAATAACGGATGTGTATATATATACTAGAGGTTGGGTTTGACAGACAAATACCAGCTACGCATAAATATCTTTCGGATAAATTATGGGGACTGAATATTCCAAAACGGACACGTGGAGTGATTCGTTAGTTATGAGCTTTCCCAACTTGAGTTGTTTTGTTTTTTATGATGGGTGACCACGCGTTTAAAGTGGTCTTTTGCTAGGCAGTGATAAGTTTTGATTGAAGTTTTTTTGGGTTAGATTAACTAAACAGTAGTTATTCATCTAGTAGTTTAATAAATAGATGTAAGTAATTTTATAATTAGTTTAATTAACAGCTGTAAGTAATTTTAATTATAGGATTTTAAAAATTCAGTTTAAGTTGTTTAATTTATAGAATTTGATGTTTTAAAAGCTTTTCACAGTGTTAGAATCTATTTTTGCATTCAAAAACTTATTTTAAATAATACATAAATCAATTTGAAATAAGTGATTTCATCAAGATTGTGTGAGAAAAATGTGTAATTATTTTCAATTATATAAATTTTTATAAAATTGAAAATATTTATTTACACTTTTATAGATTTTAGTAGTGAAATTGTTGTGTGGAAGGGGTCTCTTATCCCATAATTAAAAGAGTTTCATATATCAATTTGGTGTCTAACTTAACAGTGATTTAATAAAAATAAATTATTATTATTATAAGTTATTAGAATTTTCTAGATGATACATGAATACAATTTATTGGAAAAGCACAAGTTTAAAGTGGAAGAAAAAAAGAAAAATTGGAAGAAGAGATCATTAATGTTGATGTGAAACAACTTTATTTATTCTTTATAGGTCAACAAAATGTTAGTTGTGATATTTTTTCTATAGTTAATTTGCATTTTACCCTTATGTAGGTGTACATTTGGGCATATAATGTTTGTTAAGATAAGGCATGGTATAACTTATATGTATTGATGGGTATGAATAACTCATTGATATTGTAATATTTATTTTTAATTTTTAATTGTTAATTATTGAAATATAATGGTGAGAGTTTCCATCCATTTAAGGCTTTCATCAACTTTTTCGTGATCTAGGTCAATTTGGAATTGGATGAAATCCTTAAGGATATTTCTCCACCTTTCAAAAATCTTAGATCATGATAAAACTCTACTCATCCATGAATTTTTGTGATATTCTTATTTGTTTTGTAGTTGGAATGAAGATTTGCCTATAACAATATTAGTTTACAATAGCATGCATGTTAGGATCTTGGATGGAGTGGATGTATTACCCTCTCCAAGCCTAATTCGAGCACTTAATCAAATCAAATACAAACACGTAACCAATTTTGCATCCAATTAGAATATGTGACATAGATTAACATTATGAGATTGCTGAAGCAAGCATGGGGATAATGAGTGTAGAGGGATTGCTCAAGGACCTCAAGGAAATTAAAAAATAAAATTCACTTAGGGATTAGGCCATATGACTAATAATGAGATTGAAGCACCACCAATGTATCTAGGGATCACTTTCTTAAAGGATATAGAGTAGTGTGTTGTGGTTATTGTTGGAGACTCTCATTATCATAAGACCATTGAGCCAAGGAAGTGCTCCTTTCTTCCTCACCTTCACTTGCATCTTTCAAAGATAATCTTACTCCTCCAAACCTTTGATGAAGCTCATTTATTTTAGATCAAGCAAACATACAACTCTCACATTGACAAAATAACCTACACAAAGGGTATTTATTTTATCTCATTGACACAGGTTCTCTTGATTGCATTTTTTAGTAGATGTTTTCTTGATACCTAAGGATTTCTCATCTCATTGGAGCTTTCATAGCCTAAGTACATCATTTTTTGGACTAACAATTCATTCCTTAACATCACAACCACTCAACACAAAGATAGTTTCCTCATACATTGCAACTTTCATTCCCTTTTCCTAACACTATTTCAAAACCAAGAGGAAAGTGAGGATGTTTTCCACTTAAGCTAAGAGGAATTATGAGGAACAAAGACATCCCCCACTAGCATAGTGCCCAAGGAGGGCTTAGTCAACACATCCAACCCAGAAAGCTAGTAAACTAGCCAACAAGCTGAGATATTGATCTAAAAATGAAAAGTGAAGGTTTCATTAAACAATTTGCAAGCTAGTTTATGTCTTTGAGGCAATGGATCATGGTTGCAAAAGTACAAAAAAAGAGGAAAAAATTATAACATCAAACACAAGCAAATTGATAATGGAGTTCACCCATCTTGGGCTATGTCTCCGGTGCATCTTCTAGTGGTGACCACTTTATTATATGCTCAAATTATCAATACATCAACATGAAAGATTTAATATGCAAATATAACATTGTCGTTGTGTCCAAAATGTTGAAAAAACCCCATTTAGTCTTTTCTTCAGCTCAAAAAAGCTTAAAATTGAGAAAAATATGCCCTCTTCTCTAAATTATTCAGCAACTACAACCTATTAGCCCTCACCTCTGCAAATTTGGTAGCAAATTGGCCTCTACTCCACTTTTCGGGCACTTTGATTATCCTCTCGCAGGTCACAGGTTCGACTGGTTAGAGGAGCGTTTAGTTGCAAAATTTTAGCTGTGATTGTTTTGTATTAAACAAAAATATTAATGGAGCATTGGCCCTTTGGTTAATATTCTATGCCATTTGTATGGCCACATAGGGCCATATGTTAGAGGCCATAGGCCATGCACCCAGTCCTTAGCCTCTGCTCCTTTTTTATCTTCTCCATGCCTTATCTACTTTTATGGATAAACTTCAACTTCATCTTGTGAGTTATTTATCTCTTGGATTGAATGTAGTCTTGTCTTGTGTATTAATTCTCTTGCTCTTGTTTGCAGATATCTATTTCTAAGCAATTGGAGCCGTTGATTATGGTGCATGTGAATATTTCTTCCATTTTAATGGCCTAGGGACATTAATCTATCCATTCATTTATATTTTCCACATGATCTCTTTAGGGGATTCACATCAAGTATTGAAGGTTACTGAATGTTCCGTAGGGTAATGTAATTCAAAACTTACCATGGAAACTTAGCATGGTGTTGTCAAGCAGTAAGAACACCTTTACCTAAACATTGTTAAACATGAAGAATCAAGAACACCTTTACCTAAACATTGTTAAACATGATTTGGCTCCCAAAAGATTAGGAAAAAGAGGGTAAGTACAATGTTCTTGATATTTTTGATACCTAAGACCTTCTTGTTTGTCTAATTGACTTTGTATATCTCTCTCGTAAAGTGCTTGCCATAAGTGCTTTCAACCTCTTGAAAACTCTCAAGAAAACCTAATCATTACCAATGTTGAAGATGTGAAATATAAGTTAATTTAATTTACTATTTGATTAATAAAGTATTTAATTTTATTACTTTTTATTCAGTTAGTTTGTAGAATTATATTTCAACAAATTTGTGAGAAAGGTAATTCAATCTATTTTGATAATAGAGAATTGCATGTTGTCAAATTAAACCTTCTACTTTTAGTATGGTTAACAAATGTATTTTGATTTGATAAATAAAATCATAATTCAATTTATAAGAAAAGGAAAAAAATAGTTACTACACATGATTTATTTATTTAAATGATGTGTAGATATACTTTGATTTGTGTAGGATAATAGAAGTCAAAGACATCAAAAGTTTCTCAAGGATTAATGACAATTAACAAGGAAAAATTCACTATAAAGTAATACATATAATAAACCAATATAAATGGAAATAAGTAGTAAATTTGTCTTATTGACTTTGATAAAGTTTTCTATTTCATTTACATAATCATATTTTATTATTTTCCATTAAAATATACTAAATCCAAATCTCATATCACAAATACATTAGAGGAAATAATAAGTATGATACCTTTTCTTTTCTTTCCAATTTTTTAAAATTACTTCAATTCCTTAATTGTTTTTATGTTCATATTTTTTTAATATTCAAATAGGCATGCATTGATTTTAAAAGTTTATGATTTAGAGGAAAATATGATTTTCTCAATTAAAATGAATTATTTTTTTTTTTTTAAATAATTATATTAAAATTTAAAAAATATTTATTTAAATTTTGGAATAAAAAATTATAGATACAACTATTAATTTTATAAAAAAATTGTTTTGATATTATTTAAACTTTTATAAATCAAACTAATAATAATACACTAGAAATTATGAGTGACGAGTTTCTAAATCCTATGTATATATACTAAAAATAAAATGTTTTGATAATTATATTATTTAAAAAATAATTAATATAATAAAATTTTATTAATGATAATATATTAAAAATTATATAAATTTTTGCATCTTATTTACAACACAAATAAAAACATAAAATAATATTAAAGTGAACAATACTTTACTTTTATGTTAAAAAATGAGAAATGAAAATTTTAATGGAAAAAAAATTAAATAAACCAAAAATCAACTGAGTAAATAAGTAAATTATGAATTTATAAATTATAAATGTATATAGTAAATAATATATATCCACTTCCTATCTAATCAGAAAATATTATGCACTTCATATCTAAGCACAAAATATAATATATGGAGCAGATATTCCGGAACAAATTTAATACTTTAATAAATTATATATTTAAATCTATATCATAAAATTATATATTTAAATCTATATCATAAAAATATTGAAAAATATGCATATTCATTACGCCGTAAGGCGTTTCCCTATGAAACCAACTCCTTCACCTGATTACGTGTCCTCTGTTTGCGCCTTTGGATCTTTTGTTAGACGATTAGCTTCTGCTCGGCCATTGATTTGAATTGCAAACCGTTTTGGCAACAGCCTTCTGGACGTGGGCAAGAAGGGGCATGCAGAGTCGCTTTCCAACGGAGATATTTGAGCCGCCTCGTGGCGTCGCTGCACCATGGGAAAGTCGAAAATTCGAATGCCAGACGAACCTCACCGCCTGAAGTCGAACCATGAAATCTTTGGCGGATCTTGTTTATTTAAGCACCTTGATGCAATCTATGAACTTGACGATTAGTATGTTAGAATTACTGTCATACCTACCATGTTCAACATGCTATATTTCGATATGTGGTTAGAGAATCTGCTCCTGTATTCTTTCAACTATCATAGAAGTTAGAACCTTATATCATAGTGAGCTATATGCAATTCTTTTTCATTTTGTGCCTTGATCATCACTCAGATCCTTATGCTTGAAAATAACGTTTAGTCTGTTTTAACTTTTAACTTCTATCTGTCTTCATGTTTCCATGCTTTTGCCTATTTTTGCGTCAGTTGTCTCATAAACATTTTACCTTGTTAATTGAGCAGTGAGTTGTAATTCATCTGTTCCAGTTTAGTATGGACTACAAGTTTTCAAGGCCCCAGAAATATCATTACAAATGCAGAATTATTCAATTTTCCAATCCATTATAAGACGTATATGGTTTATAGATTATTTTCTTGAAAATATACATTAGATCTCAAGAAATTCATTGCATGTTATTAGTTTTTGTTGGTATTGCATGTTCACACAAATTTTATTCAATGACAAGGCTAGGGCATGTTGGCAATAGTGAATTGGAGCACGGAAGCATGTGTCCAGACAGTATTCTTGCTTGCAATAAACCTGGATTGGCAGGAAATATTAAGAAAAGAAGTTAACAGTATTTGTGGCACGGGCATACCAGATGCAGACATGCTTAGCAGGATGAAATCAGTATGTATTCCATCACTTTTCTCATTCGATTTGTTGATTATTTCTCATTTAAGGTAGCATAGTGACTGTTGTCTGTTTTTTTTCTCGCTGGCAGATGACTATGGTGTTAAATGAATCTCTACGGCTATACCCACCTGCGCATTCGATAATAAGAGAAGCATGCAAGGAGATGAAGCTCGGCCCGTTTTCACTTCCAAAAGGCGCACTCTTGAGTTTCTCAATTTTGGGAGTGCATCACAGTGAGAAGTATTGGGGGCCAGATGCAAACATGTTTAAGCCCGAAAGATTTGCAGATGGTCCTTCAAAGGCAGCTACTGACCCGAATGCCTTTTTACCATTTTCAATGGGTCCAAGAACATGTATTGGCCAAAACTTTGCCATGTTGGAGGCCAAGACTGCGTTAGCTATGATTTTGCAGAGATTCTCATTCAGTCTTTCACCTGCATACAAGCATGCTCCCATCGCTATGGTTACAACTTACCGTACAGCCTCAACATGGCATGCAGATCATATTTAAACGTATCGAAGTGTAAACATAATGATTCCTTCATGTCGTATCACTAGATGCTTATGTAGCAAACCAATACTCCCATAGACATTTCAAAACCGCGTACCCAAATATGGAGGACATGACCTTTTGCTGTTCCATTTTTTCCCTTTCCATGGTTATTTGATATGTAATTTCTAGTGGTGATTTTTAAAGTTTATTCAGTTTTAGTTGTGCATTATTTATTTATTTATTTATTTTTTATATTATTATTGTGTGGAAAAGTACATTTTTTATTTAAGATGATTGTTATGCGTGACTTTGTCAATACACGTGTCTTTTTAAATAAAAATAATGGTAAAAGATAAAAATGGTTTTTCATCAAAAATGAAATAGGGAAACAACATAATATTTAATTATTATTATTTTTTCCTTTGTCATAGGAATTATCAGTTCTATTAAAGTATGTTATTTAAGAGAAACCAATTATATATATTTATAATTATATAATAATAATAATGTAAGTATATAAAAATATATTTAAGAAAAAATAATTAAGATAAAAATAATATTAAATGTTAAAAATTGTTTTTCAAGAAAAATGAAATAGGGAAACAATATATATCAATTCTATTAAGGTATGTTGTTTAAGAGAAACCAACTATATATATTTATAATTATATATAATAATAATAATGTAAGTATATGAAAAAATATTTAAGAAAAAATAATTAAAGTAAAAATAATGTTAAATGTTAGATAAAAATTGTTTTTTCATGAAAAATTAAATAGGAAAATAATGTGATAATTAATTTTTTTTAGGAGTTATCAAGTTAATTAAGATATGTTATTTAAGAGGAAACAATTATATATATTTATAATTATATATAATAATAATGTAAATATATATAAAAAAATTAATTATAAATATGTATATATATATATATATATATATATATTTATATATATTTATATTTATATTTTTATATATGTACATAAAAGATAGATCCATCTTAATTATGAATTTAGTAAGTGTTGAGAGGGATCAAATTTTTTAAAGTGCAGAACTTGTAAATAGACTTTATTTTTAGAGAGAGTGCAAAGCATGTAAATCCTCTGTACTCTTAGAGATTTGATCCTGTGTATTTTTAAATTTTACTTTTGAATGCATAAATGGATCCAATGACTTCAAAATCCAATTGGGCACTTGGATTATGTAGACTAAACAATTTAAATTACAATTATGCATATGTTTACTACACCTTAGACAAAATTGACTAAACTAGCAATTGTCCCAAAAGGTACAAAGAGAGGCCGATAGGATTATTAAATTAGAATTGTTGAATTTCTCTCGAAGAGATGTTGGTTCAAGCCAATTGACTAAACTAGAAATTGTCCCAAAAGGTACAAAGAGAGGCCGATAGGATTATTAAATTAGAATTGTTGAATTTCTCTAGAAGAAATGTTGGTTCAAGCCTAACGGATGAGCAATTTGAGCTCACTAAAGGCCTTCTAATTGTTTTTTATTATTGTAAACTTATATTGATAATTCATTGGTTTTACTTTCAAAAGCTTGAAGGAATTTGAAGAGCAGGGATAGAATTGCTTTGTGGGATTTGATCCCAAGTGCTGAGTTGATTGCTTTAACTTGCTTGGAATAGCAACCTTGAGTGCTTTGATAATTGTACATCTGTTGGGTACTGGTGATTGTATCATCTCCCCCTGCATTTTGATTATTATTCAGAGAGCTGAAGAACGTTCCACTAGAGTCAACAATGGACACATTTTTATTAAGTGCATTTGAAACACTCATTACAACCATAGGAGAATTGAAATCTAAATATAAAGTGAAGAAGTCATCAACTTCAGAGGATAATTCTATTCCCGTGGCTGCCTCTACAATAACCTTACTATTGGTTGCTACCTTCCTTGCCTACTTTCAATCTGGTGGCCCCGGTAGCACAGCTTGGCAATGGATGACGGTAGGCTGTGGACACCGGGGCAGAGTGGAGTCTCATCTCATTGCAATAATCGGGCAGGTGAGGAGGAAAGGTTATTACTGCCATTTCAAGAAGGCATGGATACTTCAAACAAGTTTGCTTTCGGCAGCAGTAGGAATCATAAAAAAATACTGAGATATTCTTCACAGTTTTCTGAGTAATTGTTTATAAAATCTCTACTTTAGATAAGGCATGCAGCCGGAACGAAGGATATGCTAGACATATACTTCAAGGGAGAAGATTCCCTTTCATAGAATTGCTAACTCTTGGGACTTTCTGCAATGCAGGTTACAGTGGAGATGTTTGGTTTTCTCAACCTGCTCCAAAGGATCATCCATGGCGGTCCATGCTAAACCATGCTATACAAAAACGTGAGAAGTCTTATATGCTTTCCCTCCAGCTAATCAGAATAATCATTTTGCATATGGTTAGAGATTATATCTAGTCACATACTTAGTAGAAAGTTCCAAATGCAAATTTTACCATGTGTCCAGAATCAATTCTGAATGTTTTTCCTCATTGAAGCAGATCGATAGTTATTATAAATCGTGAACCCCCTCTGTGTGTTTGATGTTTAACAAAGGGAGTGAAAAAAACTATTGGTGATGTGGCAGCAGCAGGTTCATAGTAGCACCCCCTTAACAGTTTTCTATACCATGGAACCCATCCCTCCTCTCCCCTTCCACCGAGAAATTGCTTTTGGAAACCACTCATCAAAATTTCATGGGCATTTTCCAACAATGAACTTTAGGTGCAGTTTCCAGGAAATTGAAGGAGAATTTCAAAATTCCAAACAATGGGGTTTTTGAAAAATGGCCTCAATTAGATGAGACACGAGAATTTTTTTAAAATTATCAATAGTTTGGGAGATTTTGTGGGTTTTCTAAAGGGTATATACTCAGTTTTTGGCATGGTCGAGTTTTTCAAAACAACTGATCCTTTATTTGAAGGTTGGTTGTTGGGTGCATATTTCCTTCGTGGCTTGGAATTAGAAGCTTTGATATCATGAAAATGCTTTTTTAGATCTGGTTGCATCTTCTACCATAGTTTTAGAGGTCACTGGTTTTGATATTCAAGAGAAGATTATTCATAACTCTTTTGCATTCATTCAATTTTATTCATCGCATGCATAGCTTAATAATTTTGGCTCTGAGCACATTCTAATAGCAAATATCTTGAGTCTGCTAACCAATTGCATTTGTTATAAAGGGAATTTCCAAGATCTTGGTCCAGTTTCCGACTAACATTTGAGAATGTTGAAGTTCTGTCTATATCAAATCTTGGGGTATCGTGTAGATCTAGTATAAGACGATAGCAGATCGATAGTTATTATAAATCGTGAACCCCCTCTGTGTGTTCGATGTTTAACAAAGGGAGTGAAAAAAACTATTGGTGATGTGGCAGTAGCAAGTTCATAGTAGCACCCCCTTGATAGTTTTCAATACCATGGAACCCATCCCTCCTCTCCCCCTCCACCGAGAAATTTCTTTTGGAAACCACTCATCAAAATTTCGTGGGCATTTTCCAACAATGAACTTTAGGTGCAGTTTCCAGGAAATTGAAGGGGAATTTCAAAATTCCAAACAATGGGGTTTGTGAAAAATGCCCTCAATTAGATGAGACACGAGATTTTTTTTAAAATTGTCAACAATTTGGGAGATTTTGTTGGTTTTGTAAAGGGTATATGCTCAGTTTTTGGCATGGCTGATTTTTGCCAAACAATTGATCCTTTATTTGAAGGTTGGTTGTTGGGTGCATGTTTCCTTCATGGCTTGGAATTAGAAGCCTTGATATCATGAAAATGCTTTTTCAGATCTGGGTGCATCTTCTACCAGAGTTTTAGAAGTCACTAGTTTTGATATTCAAGAGAAGATTATTCATAGCTCTTTTGTATTCATTTAGTTTTATTCATCGCATACATAGCTTAATAAATTTGCCTCTGAGCACATTCTAAAAGCAAATATCTTGAGTCGGCTAACCAATTGCATTTGTTATAAAGGGAATTTCCAAGATCTTGGTCCAATTTCCGACTAACATTTGAGAATGTTGAAGTTCTGTCTATATCAAATCTTGGGGTATCGTGTAGATCTAGTATAAGATGATAGCAGATCGATAGTTATTATAAATCGTGAACCCCCTCTGTTTGTTCAATGTTTAGCAAAGGGAGTGAAAAACACTATTGGTGATGTGGCAGCAGCAGGTTCATAGTAGCACCCCCTTGACAGTTTTCAATACCATGGAACCCATCCCTCCTCTCCCCCTCCACTAAGAAATTGCTTTTGGAAACCACTCATCAAAATTTCGTGGGCATTTTCCAACAATGAACTTTAGGTGCAGTTTCCAAGAAATTGAAGGAGAATTTCAAAATTCCAAACAATGGGGTTTTTGAAAAATGCCCTCAATTAGATGAGACACGAGAATTTTTTTAAAATTGTCAACAATTTGGGAGATTTTGTTGGTTTTCTAAAGGGTATATACTCAGTTTTTGGCATGCCCGAGTTTTTCAAAACAACTGATCCTTTATTTGAAGGTTGGTTGTTGGGTGCATGTTTCTTTCATGGATTGGAATTAGAAGCTTTGATATCATGAAAATGCTTTTTCAGATCTGGGTGCATCTCCTATCAGAGTTTTAGAAGTCACTGGTTTTGATATTCAAGAGAAGATTATTCATAACTCTTTTGTATTCATTCAGTTTTATTCATCGCATACATAGCTTAATAAATTTGCCTCTGAGCACATTCTAAAAGAAAATATCTTGAGTCTGCTAACCAATTGCATTTGTTATAAAGGGAATTTCCAAGACCTTGGTCCCGTTTCTGACTAACATTTGAGAATGTTGAAGTTCTGTCTATATCAAATCTTGGGGTATCGTGTAGACTTTAAGCGACGACATACTTTCGATTGAAGATCCACAAGCACTAGAGAACAACATTGGGAATAATTCATATAATATTCTGAAGCAAGTGAAAAAAACACTTATGTGTAGTATAAATATGCAACAAAGTTTTGAGGCTCTCCATCAACAGGTAGTTATTGTAGTATTGGTAACAATCGTGAGTCCAAAAGATACAATTTCAGGGGGGAAGTTGGGCCAAAGATATTTATTTCCTACATAATGCAGAAGGTTTGGTCTAACTTCATTTCACTCTTGGCTATGCCTATGAAGAATAAATACAATGACTTTGTGCATTAAGAAACAACAGAAGAATGCAAGGAAATTTGCAGAATTTTTTTTATATCATTCTCTAAGAGAGAAAGTATATTATGTTGGCCTTCCTAGTCACCCAGGCCTTTAGTTGACATATTCACAGACAAAGAAAGGACAACTCTTGTGAAAGCTAGATGAGAGGATAAAATGAAGTATGTCGCTCAAAAGAATAAAGGAATATGCAATAGCCAAAAGTAGTGCAAGAAAGGAACACCTTTAATTGCTAAATGAACCAAGATACTAAATGAAAAACAACAACCCGCTACAAACTTTTACTGGAAGAAAACAACAAATCCTGTTATGAAATTATGTACTGAGACTACTGATGGTTTTTCCATAGAAGCTAAAGAGAATGCTTTGGTTTGGTATCATCTTGATGCTGATCTGGATTTTTGATCTTGCCAATCCAAGGAGCTGTTTAGATAATTTGGAGAGTGTGTTTGCAAACAAGCAAGTGAATGTCAAAATTGTACAACATATTATTGAGGTTTTTGTTTATAGGTCTACTATGGGGTCAAGGTCTATGGAGAAATATTCAATATTTAATATTGTATAATGTGTATGTTAGCTACAAGTTTATGTATGTAAGCTAATGATGGCTTCCATCAATCTCAATCTATGCAGTTTCTTAGGCACGAGAAGATGCTACCTCTGCAATTTGGTCATGGATTCAAAACAGAGCAGCAAAATGTTGATAATAGAGATGGCTTCAGTGGTGTCTATGACCAAGTTGTTCACATGAAGGAGCTTATTTTCCTTGAAGCACATGCAGAGCCATATATGAGGGAATTGACTGCCAGTGATGTTGTCATAGGTACATTCGTAACTCTTGTTGGAAAAGAGAGGGTAGGAAAATAACGTACAAATATTGATAAACCCCAAACACAATGGATTTCCAATTATTGATGGACTCTTATATCATTGTTTTATGGCATTAGGATATCAAAGAGATGAAAACCATGGTTTTCGATAGCTAGACACTTTTTTTTTGTAGTTTTGCCAGATGTCTAGCAAAAGAATAATTAATTTATCCTACGAATTTTACCACTAATTATATTTTTACATGAGGAATTAACCCATGGATAAAGTAGAGTATATTTTTCAAATAAGTTATATGAAACAAAAGGTTTTATAAACCATACTTCAACAGATGAAAAAAAAGTCTCTTTCAAAATTGGATAAAAGGACCATTGGATAACAGGTGGCGTAGTTGACCCTGTTTAAAGGGAGGTCGATAGATTTTCAGGAATATTTACAACAGATTCAAATTTGCAGGCAGGATATCAACAGTCAAAGAATCAATTTCCAATTTGATGGCAGAGGATTTTCTATCATTTTTGTATCCCTTGTAGCAACTTCTAATTTATTTTATTTTTAGTTTACTGTTAGGATTTTATTCCTAAAATCTTGTAATAGCTTGAGGATTATGTTTTTCCTATATATTCTTTCATTAGAATATATATTTGTAATGTAAGGGAGGTTGGATTTTGGTGTAAAAAACCCGGTTTGTATACTGTAGAAACTTGATAAAGTACTCCTTGTTATGCCTAGTAAATTGGTTATTGCTAACGACATAAGCTAATGGCAATCTTGGCATTTTGATTGTGCAATGGAGGATGCCCATTACATACCTAACAAGAAGGGTTCTTTAAGAGTAAGTATAGCTATTAGTTGAATTCCTGTATCTGGGCTCCAGAATATTGTTGAAATCTTCTAATTTGACTGTTTTGTGATAATATTTGATGATATTTTTTTCATATACCGGTGAATATTGATCAATATGAATGATTTTCCTTTCACAGTTCTTGTGTTTTTATTCTTTATGAATAGGAATTGATTCTTTCAACTAAAATTGGTATTGTTGATTTTGATGGTACTTCTGTTCTCCAGTTTGATGATTGGGTGTTGTGCCGAATTTACAAGAAAAATGGTCATTCTTAAAGAGTACAAGGGGTAGAACGAGATGAATCACCAAGTGCAGATGAAGTGATGGCTTCTTTGCCTAACATTGATCAACAAAACAAACTACAACTGCCCAAAATTGCCTCTTTCAGTGGGTTGTTGGAGAGTGACGATCCTTTCATAGATGGTTTATTAAACGATGAAGCCATGGATGGCAATGGAAACAATAGCGGACTACCTCAAGTCCAGTCCTCCAACCCCTCTCACAACAATTTCAGCAATAACAATGACAACAATAGTGATTGCCGATATGAAGTTGTCGCAACACAAGAAGAATTAGCAGTGGAGAATGACAACAAATTCAATTCTCTCAAGAGGACCCTCTCCTTAGCATATGGGGACGATGAAACTAACCTTGCAAAGAGATTCAACAACATGTAGAACAACTACAACTACAACGTCAACAATAATGTTTCAACCTTGCTTAATTCAATGCAGCCCAATCAAACTCCAATAGCAGAACTTCCTAAGCGCATTGAATGACAGTGAACAGAATTTCAGACTTCACTACATTTAGAATATGCATTGGACCACCTAAGCAACTGCTCATCACAGATATTTTGAATTGTTTTCAACAGGACTAAGATTGGTATACGTAAAAAAAAATTGGATACTAACTCAAAATAGATTGTTCTTTCTACAACTTATCTGTATAATAGTTTCTATGGTATACATGAAAATTGTCATAATTTGTGCATGGAATGAACAGTAGCAGCTTGCTATATTCTGTGTATAGCAATAGGTATATACAATCAGTGTATCAAGTGCAAAGAAACTGCCTATGGCTTCAGGCCTTTATTCATCAGACCATTGTAGCATTTTCACTATGGTATATTATTGTTTATAGAGGAGTAGACAAGTTTTTCATACAAAAGCCTTCCTAAAGATGAGAAGGCTTATACTTCCAATTTCTGCATAAGAGTAGAAACTTGTATGATAATATTCCTATATTCAATCAGAAGGTTTGTAGTTAAAATCTCCATAGTATTCATGGGATGCATAGCTATAACAATCATCAGATCAGAATGTTTGGAAGAGATCAGGAGACCCATATCTACAATTAAGTTTCTGTATCAAACCATACTAAAGCAACAATATCAAATAAGGAGGAGACATTACATAAGAGAGACTCCAAGATTTGCTAATATTGCTTGTCATAGTATGAAAAATCTAGTTTACCTCTGTATCAGATCTGTAAAGATCTTAGAATGAGATCCAGACATATTAATGTGAAAATTTATGTGCATATTAGATATAAAAGATTTGAGTTTTGGGTTATCAAAGTTATAGATTGAGAACTACATGGATTGCTTGATAGGATGACTGGTTCGATTTTTATATCACGATTGCTAGCTTCTTTGTGGTGGTAGTGTGAGACCAATTGGGAATTGCTACTCGTTTCATACTTCAAGAGGGAAATGAATTTCCCAATGATGGTGGTGATGAAGGAACCCAGCAAAAGCACACAGAATGTCATAGCTGATTGAATAAAAAAATCAATTGTGTAAATATAAATAACACACCCTACAAAGTGATGTCTTCTTGAATATTGATCAATATGAATGATTTTCCTTTAACAATTCTTGCGTTTTGATTCTTTATGAATAGGAATTGATTCATTCAACTAAAATTGGTATTGTTGATTTTGATGGTACTTCTGTTCTCCAGCTTGAGGATTGGGTGCTGTGCCGGATTTACAAGAAAAATGTCCATTCTCAGAGATTACAAGGGGTAGAATGAGATGAATCACCAAGTGCAGATGAAGTGATGGCTTCTTTTCCTGATATTGATAAGCAAAACAAACTGCAACTGCCCATAATTGCCTCTTTCAGTGGGTTGTTGGAGAGTGACGATCCTTTCATAGATGGTTTTTTAAATGATGAAGCCATGGATGGCAATGGAAACAACAGCGGGCTACCTCAAGTCTAGTCCTCCAACCTCTCTCACAATAATTTCAGCGATAACAATGACAACTATAGTGATTTCCGATATGAAGTTGTCCCAAAACAAGAAGAATTAGCAGTGGAGAATGACAACAAATTCAATTCTCCCAAGAGGACCCTCTCCTTAGCATATGGGGACGATGAAACCAACCATGCAAAGAAATTCAACAACATGCAGAACAACTATAATGACAACATCAACAATAATGTTTCAGCCTTGCTTAATTCAATGCAGCCCAATCAAACTTTCCAACAGTAGAACTTCCTAAGCGCATTGAATGACAGTCAAGAGAATTTAAGACTTCCCTACATTTAGAACATGCATTGGACCACCTAAGCAACTACTCCTCACAGAGATTTTGAACTCTTTTCAAAAGGACTAAGATTGGTATATGTCAAAATTTTCTGGATACTAACTCAAAATAGATTGTTCTTTCTACAACTTATCTGTATAATGGTTTCTATGGTATACATGAAAATTGTCATAATTTGTGCATGGAATGAATAGTAGCAGCTTGCTATATTCTGTGTATAGCAATAAGTATATACAATCAATATATCAGGTGCAAAGAAACTGTCTATAGCTTCAGGGCTTTACTCATGAGACAATTGTAGCATTTCACTATGGTATATTATTGTTTATAGAGTAGACAAGTTGCTCATACAAAAGCCTTCCTAAAGATGAGAAGGCTTATACTACCAATTTCTGCATAAGAGCAGAAATTTGTATGATAATATCCCTATATTCAATGAGAAGGTTTGCAGTTAAAATCTCCATAGTATTCATGGGATGCATAGCTATAACAATCATCAGATCAGAATGTTTGCAAGAGATCAGGAGACCAATATCTACAATTAAGTTTCTGTATCAAACCATACTAAAGCAACGATATCAAATAAGGAGACATTACATAAGAGAGACTTCAAGACTTGATAATATTGCTTGCCATAGTATGAAAAATTTTGTTTACCTCTATATCAGATCTGTAAAGATCTTAGAATGAGATCCAGACATATTAATGTGAAAATTTATGTGCATATTAGATATAAAATATTTGAGTTTTGGGTTATCATAGCTATAGACCGAGAACTACATGGATTGCTTCATAGGATGGTTGCTTCGATTTGTATATCAGGATTGCTAGCTTCTTTGGGGTGGTAGTGTGAGATCAATTGGGAATTGCTACTCGTTTCATACTTCAAGAGGGAAATGAATTTCCCAATGATGATGGTGATGAAGGAACTCAACAAAAGCACAGAGAATAACATAGTTGATTGAATAAAAAAATCAATTGTGTAAATACAAATAACACACCCTACAAAGTGATGTCTACGTTTTCTGTAAGGTTATCATTTTATCAGTATTTTATAGAACATAAACAGTTAGCAAAGCTACAAATGTGAAATGTTAATTGGTCTCTGTTAGTCAATTCCAGTTTGTGCCCATATAGAATATTGTCCAGCGTGTTTCTTTGCAAAATATACACATTGCCAAATAGTTATTTTTCAATAGCGAGTTACTGCTGCAACTCCACGTTGTAAATGCTAGAGCCTGTGGAAGGAGACCTCCTTATCAGTATATGCTGTGTTACAGAATTCTTGGATTATATATTTTATTAGATATTAATTGGGGCATACGGCACGTTGGTCGGGGTTAGATACAGCTAATTAGATTCCACCCACAAAGGTAGCATAGTATTTGGTTCTCATTGGTTGGCCACAGGAATCCACAATATGGTACAACAAGTTCTATTGGACGTATACTAATAGAAACAATGTGCCTTTTTATGTTTTTGGCGACGATAATCCTTGACTGTTCATGGTTCCAATTGGATTTATGGTTTAGCCAAGGTTACACCATTTTGGGTTTCATAATATACTTGCTAATTCTAGATTGTTCATGGTTCCTCTTGGATTATGGTTTAGCCATGGTTTCACCACAATCCAAGAGATTTTGACTTTTGTAATATAGTCAAAACCAGAGAAAATACAAATGACCTAGAACATCAGAGAAAATACAAATGACCCAGATCCATCAAAACCTTCAAAGTTTGTTCATGAACTCCATATCCATCAAAACCTTGAAAGTTTGTTCATGAACTCCCCGAATCTTGTATAAAATGTGTACTATATTTGAAACTTGAATTTGCCATTAAATTAATGGGACATGAATTCCCACAAAGGAGTTCAGAAAGGTGCAATTAAGTTGAGCTTTCAACTTGTCATTCAATTGATGGACACTGAATATTAAATATAAGATAAATATATAGGGGTAGCATGTGAGTGTTAGTTTTATAAAAAAGATTCTTTTTATTATTAATAAAAATATAGATAATTAGTTTCATTTTAAAGGGTTATAAATATGAGTTATAAATACAAGACTTAAAGGGTTGTAAATATGAGTTATTAATTGTTTTTATGCAAAACCTGATAAATAATAATTTGGTTATTTCTTTTTAATTGAGTGACTCAAATTCATGTTTCTTTAGGTTGAAGGTAAAGCCACTAAAGTGGAAAAAATTGTGATGCCAATAATCAAAGGGATTGTAATAAGAAATTTAATTTCCAAGAAGAGGAGGTAGTAGTAGATTCTAAATAAATTAGCAATGCAACAACATAAATGTTTGCAACAAATTTAGAGAGATCCACTTTGTTGAATAATGCACACACTACATGGATAATGGATTTCCGCACTTTATGTCTTACGGCGTTTCCTTTGCAACATCTGGTGCAAATGCTAGTATTATATTTGTTTAGATAATTATCGGGACTAGATATTCTATAATCGTAAAAGAAATCACACATTCAAAGTGATTCTTTTGTTATGAACTTTTCCAATTTGTTTTGATAATGGGTGACAATGCGTTGAAAGTGGATTGTTGGTAATAAGTTAGTGTATTAATTGGTCTTGGTATTTATTTAGGAGAAAGATATATTTTTATAATATTATTTAAAATTAAAATATTTATTTATATTTTTTATTTTTTTTTTATAATTTTTAGTAATAAATTATTATATATAGGTGGTTTTTTGTTTTTTAAATAATTATATATTTAATTTGATTATTTTGTTAGAGTTAGATTATTATTAGTAATAGTAATAGTTTTTAGATGTTATAGGAATATAATTTGTTGGAAGCGCACAACTTTAAATTAGAAAAATAGAAAAATATTGAAAGAAAATATCATTAATGTTGATGTAAAACAATTATGTTTATCATTTATAAATTGAACAAGATGTTAATTATCAAGTTAGTTATACTATGTTTTTCATAATTAATTTGTATTTTAGGTTATGTCGATACACATTCTAACATATAAAGTTTGTTAAGATAGGTGTGGTATAACTTCCATGTATTGATGGGTATGGATAAGTCATTTAATATTGTAACAATAGTTATTATTATTATTGAAATACAATTATATCAATTTTTTTATATGAGCTAGGTCAATTTGGAATTGGGTGAAACCCCTACAGATATTTTTCCAATGTTCATGAATATAAGATTACTATAGAACTCATGCATGAAACTTTTGTGAGATTCTTATTTGATTTGTAGTTGTAAAAAATGTTTGGCTACAACAATATTAGTTTAGTGTAGCATGAATGTCATGATCTTGGATGGAGTGAATGTACTACCCCCTACAAATCTAAATCAAGACATTTCATCCAATCAAAATATGTGATGTAACTTCACATTATAAGATTGTGAGGCATGTAGGGGGATAATGAGTGTAGACGGACCATAAGGACCTTAAGGAAATCATAAAATAAATTTTTCTTGAGGATTATATCATGAGACTAATAATGAGTTCATCCAGTCAAAATATGTGACGTAACTTCACATTATAAGACTGTGAGGCATGCAGGGGGATAATGAGTGTAGAGGGACCATAAGGACATTAAGGAAATCATAAAATAAAATTTTCTTGAGGATTAGATCATGAGACTAATAATGAGTTTGAAGTTTTAGCAATGTATCTAGAGAAAAAAATTAAAATTGTCAATCTAATTTGAAATCATCTAAAAAGTTAAATGAAAAAATATTAGGTACACAAGCATATATGATGTTATTTAATCAATGCATACAATTTAAAATATCCATCCACAACACACCTAAGCCCTAGATGGGTTGCATATATATGGAGGAAACAAATGTATATTTTAATTTCAAAATATGTTCATAAAAATACAAATTCGAGTCCATTTCATTAAAAAAATTGCAAAAGATACATTTTAAATATGAATAATTTATGATGTAAAAGTTATCCATTTTAAAAACCAAACATGTTTCCATGATATTTTATGATGTAAAAGTTATCAATTTGAAAAAATAAACATGTTCCTTCTCTTGGCAATTGGTATGCATGTATAAGGGGCCTATCACAACTAACCTAGGGAAAAGCAATTGATTGTAAGGTATTTATTTTATTAATATGCTTGAAAAGTAAGAATAGATAGTGTTCCATGTTGTTAAAGAAAAATGTTATATTTACATGCATTTAGAATAGAAACAAAAGATAAAATTAGAAATACTAGCAACTTATAATATTTTAAAATTTACCATATATCAAATAACAAAGCTGATGGTTGAATTCTAATCATTGAATAGAAACAAAAGGATAAATATTACCATTATTATAAACTGACATTTTTTTAAATTTACCGTATAACAAAAAACAAAGACATGGAATCTAGCGGCTCTACAAAATGAGCACATTGCAAAAGATGCATTTTGAATGTGGAAATTTTATAATATGAATTTGTGAAAACTAAACTATGTTTCCATCCTTTAAAAGTGGGGGTAGGTATATGGTTCATATATGTATAGGGGCATATGACAATTTATTAATGGAAAGACAATTGATATAAAAGTGTATACCAATAAATGGTTGTGATATGTATAGGGGCATATGACAATTAATTAGGGGAAAGACAATTTAAAAATGGAGTTTGATATATGGTTGTGATATGTACGGGGACATATAGCAATCAATAAAAAAATGCAAATGATTGTAAAATCTTTATCTTATAAATATACATGTATCATTGTCTTATGTTTTTATGAAAAGGGAAAGATTATCAACTACCAATAACTCATAATTTTGTATATGTATTACACAACTAGAATCTAATTAAAAATAACTTATAATTTTGTAAATTTATTAAACAACTAGAATCTAATTAAAAAGAGTACTTGGAAATTCAACAAATTCTAATCATTGTGCAGACAAAATGGGCACATAGTCATTCTAACCGTGTCCAAAAAATTATATTACTTTAAAGCATAAAGATTATTTTAATATACACTAGTGGTTGGTTGTAAGTAAATATAAAAAAATCATGTAACATGTGTGCTAAGTTGCAATATGGAGAGTTCTACAGGGTAATTAGAACCATTGAGTTCTTTTTCACTTCTTAAAATTTGTTTTGTATGTTAACTTTGGCTATTAAATGACATTCTAATACTTTACATCACTAGAAATCTATGAGATTCTTACACTACCTACAAACCACATAGCCATAGATTAGGGTTTCAACTTTCTACTAAATGTTTCATATTAGGTGGTTGAAGTAGCTTAGCCTCTCCTACATATATGAAAGTTTAAGTTTGGATTATGCCTTGATTCTAAACAATGGATTCACTTTTCAAATGCGTAATTATAATGTTGAATTAGATTGCATTATATAAGTATTTGACCTTATAATTTACAAGATTATAAGTTTCTAAAATTTATGCAATATCAATATTTTAAAATTTTATATTCTAAACAAAATACAATACTTTAATTGAAAATTTTCCATTTTATAATAAATTATTTTACCAACAAATCAAATTTAAAATAATTTAATACTAATAAATTTAATAGCCAAATCAATTTATATAAAATACTTATCAATATATATAAAATACTAATACTTTTCCGAAAACTAAAAATCCAAATAATTTTATCTCAAATACTTTTCCATATTATAAAAATTTCCGAAAACTAAAAATCCAAATAATTTTATCTCAAATACTTTTCCATATTATAAAAATTTCCTATATTATAAAAACAAAAACTAACCAAATAATCTAATTTACCCCTCGCCATTCAAATGCCCACGGATTATAAAACCTTGCCAATTAAATATAAAACCTTTCCAAAACTTTCTATATTGCAAAATCTAAAAAATATCAAAATAATCTAGCCTAATCCGACGAAACAACCCACTATAAATCTATAAACATATAATGTCATTTATCTATCTTTCCAAATTGCAAGATCTAAAAAACATCAAAAGAATCTGGCGATGGCGAAATAACTCATTAGATATATCTATAAACATATAATATGATATAAACATATAATATGATTTATCTATTTTTCCAAACTGCAAGATCTAAAAGACATCAAAAGAATGTGGCAAAGTAACTCATTATAAAATTTATACACATCTTATATGATTTATCTTCCCCATTAGGTTATAGTTATCTATAACAACATTGCAGATCTCAAAAATAAATTGGCAAAATAAACAGGCAGACATCTTTCCTGTTCAGTGAAACAACCTAGCATCTAATAGGTTCCCGCTTGTACTCCTTTAAAAAATGGGTCCATCAGAAGCTCTGCAGCAGAAGGCCTTACTGTTGCTGCAGCCAGGCATTTTTCAATAAACTGTTTCATTTCTTGATTTGTAACCTTTTCCAATGCTGCAGGCCTTATGTCAGAACTCACCTTCTTATAAATTTGAGCAACGCTACGGCACTCACTATAAGGAATTTCCAAAGTAACCATCTCCAGCAAGCACATGCCGAAGGAATAAATATCTACGAGCTCATTATACTCCTCCTCATATAATTCTGGAGCCATGAATTCCGGAGTACCGAGAACAGTGTGTGCACAACGATCATTTACCAGGGTAGTGGCAAGACCCAGATCCCCAATCTTCAGAACGCCACTATTGCCATTCACAAAAATATTGCTGCAATTCAAATCTCTGTGAATTACACAAGGCTCAAGATTATGAAGATAATGCAATCCTCCCAGTATCTGGAGTGCCCAGTTCTTCAAAGCCTTCATTGAGACATGACGGTGCTTCTGGCGGTACTCTCTCAGAGTACCCGAGGTACAGACCTCAGTAATGAAATTCACATGACTTGTCTTTCTATCCAGCCATGCATTATAGAGCATGATTATGTTCTTCTTACTCAGAGATTTCAACAGACGGACTTCTGCATAGATCCTCTGTATGGAAACATCATCTAGGTTTTGCAGAGGCACTTTGTTCCAAGCAAACTCAATACCCTCTTCTTGATCAAAAGCTCGGTATACCTTCTTCATAGCACCACGGCCCAGCAAATCTTCATAGCGACCATACCTACGAGTGGGATCCAGTTCCACAAAGGGCTCCCTGTCCTTATCACAGGTGTCATATTTTACACTAGGCATTTCTCCACCTCCTATAAGGGAAAGGAAACCCTAACCCTGGAATTCCAAATTAGGTTCCTCTTCTAATTTGAATTTAATAAACAAAATCCCTTGCAGGGCTATAGGAAGACACAGAAATGGAGATTTTCCCTAAATTCCGAAGACGAACAGACAGTAAAGACAGAAGGCTTTGCCTCCTTTGGGATTACTGCAGACACTGACAGCATTTTCGCTCCAGAGATACTGAGAAAACAGAGCCGCCTGATTCAGAAAGCCACCCAATAAATTTAAGTGTAAAACATAAAATTGCCAAGCAATCTTAACAAACCAGGAAATCCAAAACCCTAACTCTACAGACAAACAAATTCTTTCCGCAGAAAAGAAGTCTCATAAAACTATTTTGATAAACAGAATCCTCAAAAAATAAAACTGTGATCAAAACCATTGCAGTGCACAGAGTTCAAATTTCACTGATAAAGGAAAACAACCTTATAAAAATAAATAGGAGAATGCAGAAAACATACCGGTCTATCTGTAACCACAGAAATCGCTCAGAGTCCGTCCTCGTAAACCAGGCAAAAGATATTTGGGTCGAGAACATGGAGAGCAATCTGAGGATGTAAATAACAGAGGTGTGTATTTATATTGAGTTTTTATAAATATCTGTTTGGATTATTATCGGGATTGAATATTCCATAACTGAAAAGGCTATCACACGTCCAGAGTAATTCGTCGGTTATGAGCTTTCCCAACTCCGTGAATTTTTTTGTTTTTTATGATGGGTAACAATGCGTTTAAAGTGGTTTATTGTCAGGTGGGTGATAAGTTTTTTATTTTAATTGAATTATTTGTATGGATGAGATAAATGGTATTTATTTATTTTGTAATTTAATTAATAGATGAACTTGTGTGTCCATTCGTTTTGTAATTTAATTAATAAATGAAATTGTTTGTTTATTTACTTTTTCTAATTTAAGTAATAGATGAAATTGTAGAATTTTTTTATAAAAATAGTTTAATGTGTTTCATTTATCCAATATAAAATTAGTTTATGGTTTTATTTATAGAAATGTTTCAACAGCTTATGATGGGGTAAATTTATTTATTCGTTTAATTATTTTTTTTTAGCAATTTTAATTAAAAATTTGGTAGAATTTTTTATAAAAATAGTTTAAGTTGTTTCATTTATAGAATATAAAATTAATTTAAGTTGTTTTATTTATAGAAATGTTTCAAGAGTTTATCATGGCACTAAATATATTTATTCATTCAAAATATAATTTAAAAAAAAAATCAAAGTGAAAAAAAATAATTTCATCTGTTAGTTACACATTGTCTTTATTTAGACAAAAATGTGTAATTATTTTAAATTATTTAAACTTTTATAAAATTGAAAATAATTATTTACACTTTTACAAATTTTAGTAGTCAAATTGTTGTGTCGGGAAGGGTCTCCTCTCTCACAAATAAAAGAGCTTCATACATCAATTTTGTGTTTGACTTGGTTGTGATTTTAAAAAAATGTTAGAATTTTCGAGATGTTATATGAATATGATTTACTTTGGAAAAACACAAGTTTAAAGTGGAAAAAGACAAGAAATATTGGAAGAAGAGATAATTAACGTTGATGTGAAACAACTACCTTTATTATCTATAGGTTGAACAAAATGCTAGTTATCATATTTTTTTCATAGTTAAATTGTATATTACCTTTATGTAGGTGTACATTTAGACATATAATGTTTGTTAAGATAAGTTATGATATAACTTCTATGTATTGATGGATATGAATAAGTCATCTAATCTTGTAACAAACTTTTTATAATTATTGAAATATAATGATTTAGAAAGTGAGATTTAACATATATTTATGACCTTGATCAATTTTTTCATGGTCTAGGTTGATTTGGAATTTGGTGAAATCCCTTAGGATATATTTCCGCCCTCCTTGAATCTTAGATCATGATAAAACTCTATTCGTTCATAATATTTTTGTGAGATTCTTATCTGATTAGTAGTTAGAAAGAAAGTTTGGCTACAATAATATTAGTTTACAATAGCATGGATGTCGGGATATTAGATGGAGTAGATGTATTACCCTCAACAAATCTAAATTTAGGCACTTTATCAAATCGAATACAAGCTCATAACCAACTTTGCATCCAATCAAAATATTAATGTAGCCTAACATTATGAGATTTTTTAAGCATGCAAGGGGATAATAAGAGCATACAGATCATTCAAGGACCTCAAGGAAATTAGAAAATAAAATTCACTTGGGGATTAGGCCATATAACGAACAATGAGGTTGAAGTTCTAGCAATATATCTAGGGATCACTTTTTTAAAGAATATAGAGCAATGTGATGTGGCGATTGTTGAAGACTCCCATTATCATAAGACCGTTGAGTCAAGGAAGAGCTCCCTTCTTCCTCACCTTCACTTGCATTTGTCAATGATAATCTTACTCCTCCAAGCCTTTGATAAAGCTCATTGCTTGTAGATTAAGCAAAACACAACTCTCACATTGATCAAATAACCTACACATAGGGTATTTGTTTCTATCTCATTAACACGGGTTCTCTTCATTGCATTTTTTGAGTAGATGTTTTCTGGATACCCAAGGATTTTTCATCTCATTGGAGCCTTGATAGCCTAAACACATCCATTTTCATACTAGAAATTCATTCCTTAACATCGCAACCAATCAACTCAATGATAGTTTCCTCATACATTGCAACTTTCATCCCCTTTGCCTAACATCATTTCAAAATCAAGAGGAAAGTGAGGATGCTTTACACTTAAACTAGGATGAATCATGAGGATAAAAGACATTCCACACTAGCATAGTACCCAAGGAGTGCTTAGTCAACACATCCAACCCAGAAAGCTAGTCAGCAAGCCAACAAGCCTAGATATTAAGGGGCATGGTTCCCCTGATGAATCCCACTAACCAACTTAACTAGGAAACACAAAATTTAAGGGATGCTACCCTCGTAGAGGACCAACCTTCAACTAACCAACCAAATCAACTAGGAAAACCCAATGTTTGAATTGTGCTAACCCCTTGGGGGATCAACCTTCTAGTTGCACCTGAATTATTTTATTATTTAATTGTGTGAGTTACATAGCAATACATCTCTTTCTATCCTGGAGTTTGTGCATATCCACTTTATATTGTTTTGTAATTTTGAGTGACATACATACGTAGATTAGGGTTTTAGAATTAGAGAATTTGTAAGCCTATAAGAAGGCCTCTTGGATTCATTAATAAACCAGGGAAGTTGTTTTTATCTTCTCCATATATTATCTAGTATTTTGGATCAACTTCAACTTCATCTTGTGATTTCTTTATCTCTTAGATCAAATATAGTCATCTCTTGTGGACTATTTCTCTAGCTCTTGTTTGTAGGTATCTATTTCTAATGAATTGAAGCCGTTGATTATTGCCCATGTGAAATTTTCTTCCATTTTAATGGCCTAGAGACATTAATCTATCCATTCTTTTATATTTTACACATGATCTCTTTAAGGGGTTCACATTAAGTATTTAAGGTTGCTCAATGGTCCTTAGGGAAATTCAATTCAAACTTACCATGGAAACTTAGTAGACAAAGGAATGGAAAGAGAAAGGCAACTCTAAACTTGATGGTGTTGTCAAGAAGCAAGAACACATTTACCTTAACATTGTTTTTTTTTGTTAAGTTGTCTGTGATCCTCTAGGCTTGACCTGTGGCTTAAGAAACTGCAACCCAAGGGCATCTAAGCTATCAAAGTCACTCAGGGATCACACTCGGCCTGGGCCACACTAGTCCTAAGCTCACTCAATTTTAGTGTGTTGCCTCCTCCTAGCATGAGCAGAACAAGCTCTGTGAGGTTTGATCCTAGGCTTCCTTGCTAATGAGGCCCATCCTCAATCAATTGTGCTAGTGAGACTTGACATTTACCTAAACATTGTTAAACAAACTTTAGCTCCCAAAAGATTAGGAAAATGAGGCTAAGGACACCCTTTTTGATATTTTTGATACATAACACCTTCTTATTTGTCTAGTTGACTTTATATATCTCTCTCCTAAGGTGCTTGCTAGAAGTGCTTTCAACCATTATTCTACAGAAGGCTCTCAAGGAAAACTAATCATCACCAATGTTGAAGATGTAAAATATAAGTTAATTTAATTTACTATTTGATTAATAAACTATTTAATTTTATTACTTTTTATTTGGTCATTTATAGAACTATATCTCTATTGATTTTCTAGAAAGATAATTCAATCTATTTTGATGATAGGGAATAACATGTTAGTTAAATCAAACCTATGTTTAAGAAATGTATTTTGATTTGATAAATAAAGTTATAAGTCAATTTATACACCAATATAAATATATTTTATTGTTATATAAATAAAAAAATTTAAAAATAGTTATTACACATGAATTATTTATTTAAATGATATGTGAGATATATCATGATTTGTGTAAGATAATAGAAGTGGAATACAACAAAATGATTCATTTATTTAAATGATGTGTGAAATATATGGTGATTTGTGTAAGATAATAGAACTCACATGCAACAAAAGTTTTTCCCTAGATTAATGATAATTTATAAGAAAAAAATTCATCGTAAAAATTTATATTTCATTTCCATAATCATAATATTTTTATTTTCAATTTTATATTCACTGATTCCAAATCTCAAATCTCACACACAAGAGAAAATAAGTAATATGATAATCCTCCCTTTTTTCATGAAAAGCAAAAGAACAAATAGGGATATGACCCAACTTTTTGTTCCATTTTTTTGAATTTTAATTTTTTTCAATTCCCTAATTGTTTCCATGTTCATAATTTTTTAATATTTTGGTGAGATCTGTATACATTGTTATTAGAGATTTATGATTTGGGGAAAAATATACTATTCTCAACTAAAACGGTTATTTTTTTAAATAAATATTATATTAAAAAGCCATTTTTATAAATTTTGAAGAAAAATAAAAATAAATACAACTATTAATTAATCATATAAACAAATTGTTTTAATAGTTATACTTAAAATAAATCTTTTTATTATATTATTTAAATTTTAAAAAAATAGTAATAATATGCTAGACATGACTGAAAAATATATAAATCCCACCCAAATTAAAAAAATGGTGTTTTGATAATGATAATAAAAATAACAATTTTTAATATATTTAATAATAATAATAAATTATGATGAATTTCTAAATTCCATATAAATACATAAATAAATTAAAATATATCATAAACATTAAATTTTATAATACTTTAATAATATGAAATGGAAATTTTAATTAAAAATCATTAAAAATATCTACAATTATTAAAAAAAATCAAATGAGCATCGTATGAATGTATATAGTAAATAATATATATCCAATCCCTATCTAAACACAAAATATAATATAGTGCATATATGTTCATGAACCAATTTAATATCTTAATGTTAAAATATTTTAATATATTATATATTTACATCCATATCATAAAATAACAATTAAATATTTTAATATATTATATATTTAAATCCATATGATAAAATAACAATTAAATAGAGGTATACACTGTGCAGGAAGTAATAGCAGAGAAATATAAAAAATCTCCAACACGGGTGCATTAAACATCTCAAGATATTTGTGTGAAGACTAGCACCAGTACACCCTTTAAAACGAGCGTGCTACACCTCCTTGTGCAACACAAAAAAACCTTCTAAGCGCAACCCAAAACAGTGAGGATATCCGCCACCAAAGAGCCTGTAATATCCCTGTCGTAAAGAACTCAACGTAAAATCAGTGAGCTATGAAATAAGTTATGAATTAACTAATTCTCGATAAGGATGAGATCAAGAAAGGAGAGAACCGTCATATTAGCAGCGAGTTGGAAGGAGCTGGGGTTACATCTTAAGAGCCGCCATTAATTATGAGAGTGAGCCACATATTATTGTGAGAGTGAGCCATATATTATTGTGGAGCGGTGGAAGCAGAGCAATTATGTGAAAGTGGCCACCGTCGAGTGAAATAAGTGAGAGATTCCGGGTTTGAAGATCGTGAGCAGCTTATTATCAAATTTTACAGACGCTGGAATTTTGAAAAATCTGCCAATCGCATGCATGACTCACGATTGCTGTCAACATATACTTGACTGTAGTGTGATTAAAAGAGCAACGACTTTTGTTTGGAACAGCCATATTCAACCAATGATCTATGGGCAGGAGCCTATCCGCATTGGATAACTGTGAGAGCGGCCTGTGTGTTTTGCTTTGGATAGTTTGTGGTGGTGCAACTGAAAAAGATAAGTAAACCACTTGAAATATATTTTTGTTTATGTGCACAGAAAGATACGGTTAATCTCGTCCATGTTCTTCAAAGTAAATTCTTTATTTTGGTGTACAAAGTATAGTTGGTTATGATTGCCGGGTATTGCAAAGTCTCTATGCATTAAAATATTGCAGAAATATAGTCTTCTTGAAAATATTTGCTGTGTAGTTTATGCACAGTAAAAGTTAAGTAGTTTTGTGATTTTCTTGAGTGTTAAAACCTAGGTAGCTTTATTATTTCTTCGGAATAAATTACACAAGGATTCTTGCTAATCACCCAAGGCATCCTCTTGAGAAGAGATGTATGAGACCTCTCAAGTTCTTGAGGAGATTGTTGTTTTATATTTTCTTGGCAAAGAAAATATATTACTACATGTAAATAAAGATTATATATTCCTCTTGGTAAAGAAAATAGGGTTTTTACTTGAATAACCTAAAGAGGGTTTTACTTAAATAACCTTAGTATGGGTACTTCAATATACTACTACATGTAGAATAAGGTTAAATGTTCCTCTGGTAATATTACTACATGTAGAATAAGGTTAAGTATTTCTCTGGTAAAAAAAATAATATTTTACTGCCTATAAATAAATATTGATTATTGATTTTACTGCCTATTATTATATATATTTTCTTGGTAGAGAAAATATATTACTACATGTAGTTAAAGGTTGTTATTACTATTCTTTAGGAAAAGATGGTTATTATATATATTTGCAACATTAAAAGATAAGTAACATTTATTGTTTTTATATAACATGCATAAGTGTTTATGTAAGAAAAGATAGGATGAAAGTAACATTTATTGTCTTTATATAACTTGCATAAAGATACGATGAATTCTCTTTTCTTAAAGAGGGATTTCATAGTCTTTTTCCTAGAAGTGAATATAGATTAAAGAGGTTAATTTGTGAAATATTCTCATGGATAGATAGTTCTCTTGAAAAAACAATATAATAAACTATGCATAGATAAAATGCACAAAGATAAGTCATAATAGGAAGTTTCGAAAACGATATATCTTTTTATCCATGAAAGATAAGTTAATGGTGTTAATCCCTTTGCAAGAGTTTGCAAAAGTTACATGTTTTGGTGAGTAAAAAGGTAAAGGATTTGGTTGTTGCATATTGGGAATGCACAGAGATAAGTCATAGGAACCTTCTTCGAAAATTATATATCTTTTTATTCATGAAAGATAAGTTAATGGTGTTAATCCCTTTGCAAGAGTTTGCAAAAGTTACATGTTTTGGTGAGTAAAAAGGTAAAGGATTTGGTTGTTTCATATTGAGAATGCACATAGATAAGTCATAAGAACCTTCTTTGAAAATGATATATCGTTTTATGCATGAAAGATAAGTTAATGGTGTTAATCCCTTTGCAAGAGTTTGCAGAAGTTACATGTTTTGGTGAGTAAAAAGGTAAAGGATTTGGTTGTTGCATATCGGGTAGTTTGATTCATTGCATGGTTAAATGCATAAATGGTTAGCCAAAAAATGTTGATTATGATACCTTGTTGAAACAAATGCATGAAGACCTTGTTATGACACTTTCATGGAAACAAATGCATAATAGCTTTGTACATAAATGATAGAAAAACCATGATGGGTTCTTGAAAAATAACCATGTGAAAAGAACACATATGCAAAAGCATAGAAACAATAGTTTATTACATGTATGAAGATATAACTATTGTGTTGTATATTGTAAAGAGGAACATGGATTTGTAGAACTATTGGGTTAGATCTTTTGAAGAAAAATATGCATTAGTGTGAATAAGAATTGTGGAAAGTAAAACAAGTATTTACTTAAATAAATGAACCGGTAGCTATTAAGACATGCTTGATAATTGTTTGTGCACAACATTGTTAGAAGAAGCATGTGGTGATATATATTTATAGCTCATGCACATGAGTAGATGTAGAAAGATCACTTTTAGAGATTGAGTAGATGTTGAAAGATCACTTTTAGAGATTGATTTATGATTGATTAATATTGTAACTAATCTTGTTGCCAAAGCTTGTTGACAACAACAAAGACAGGAAACAATGACGGTTTGTGCCAAAGAAAAATGGTGTTTAACATTGTGGTAGGTTGAGAACTAAGTGGCCACGCTCAGGAGTATGAGTTGCCGTATGTAGGTAAAGGGTTTCATGGAAAATGTAATAGCTTTAGCTAGTTATATGACATTGTAATGATATTTCATTGTAATATTTTATAGCGATGGATAAGGGATGGAATCCCTTATAAGCCATTGAATGGGGTGAAAACTCTCATGTGAACATTTAATAATAAGATTAAACGTTTGACTTACGGGTTTCCAGGGTATATCGGTGTTCAATGATGTGATTGCTTATTGTGCTAGATTGATGGTGTTGAATCCTTGATGATGTTGATTCCTTATTTAATGTGATAATCATAATGTCAAGTATGTGATTAATTAATATGGTTAAGGGAATCTTGAAATGGATCCAAGGTTCATCATTAATAATTTATGTTAGTGTACTACAACAATGGTTGACAATGGTTATGCAATTGACAAAGGTTATGCAACTCACTATCCTCTAATGGTTAATGAGGAATGTGGAGTTGTGATTTGGATAATTACTTGTGGATAATTTATGTAAAAAGATCTAACTCTTTGCTTTTACATGTGAGGTTGGGTATGTAAAAGAGCCAATACAACAAACTTACAAACTTTTTCAAGAAAAAGCCTTCACTTCCCAATTGTTAATTACAAAAAATAATTAATAATTTTAAATAATAATAATATTTTTAACTTTATATATTAAATATACATTTAAAGTAAACATATTTTAGTATAATTTTAAATTAATATAATATTAAAAATTATATAAAAAATTATCAACTAAAAAGTTATTCATAAGTTTTTGCTAAATGAAAACTTTTATATGCAACTAATTAGATTAAGAGTTTAATATATCAAATTTTCTTTTGGATTTAAGTTTATACCTATTAAAACAAACTAAAAGTTTAATATATCAAATTTTCTTTTGGATTTAAGTTTATACCTATTAAAAAAACCTAATGGTTTATATATTAGACTGGGCTAGAGATTGTATACCGATCAAGAGTTTAGTGAATAGATAGCAAATTCACATTTTTTTAATGTACTTTTGTTTATTATGTAAGAATAACATAAACTATATATAAAGATAAAATAAAAATATGCAGAAAACATCAAGAGTTTAGTGAATAGATAGCAAATTCACATTTTTTTTTAATGTACTTTTGTTTATTATGTAAGAATAACATAAACTATATATAAAGATAAAATAGAAATATGCAGAAAACATACCTGTCGATCTGTGGCCACAGAAATCTCTGTCTGTTCTCGTTAACTGGGAGAAATATTTAGTTCGATAAGAGGCAGAGCACCCTGAGTATGCGTATGTATACTCGAGGTTGGGTTTGACCGAGAAATACCAGCTACGCATAAATATCCGTTTGGATTATTATGGGGACTGAATATTCCACAACGGAAAAACGATGACACGTGAGTAATTAGTTAGTTATGAGCTTTTCCCAACTTCCTGGATTATTTTGTTTTAGTTGATGGGTGACAAATTACAATGCCTTTTATTGTTAGCTTGGGGATAAGTTTTGATTTTTCTAGAAATAGAAATATATATATATATATATATATATATTTATTTTTCCCTCTTCAAGGATATGATTTTTAAAGTAAATTATTTTAAGTTATGATTTTTTTTAGTAAATTAATTTAAGTTATTTCATTTACAAAATATAAAATTATGGTAAGTTTTTTAATTTATAAAATTTGAGTTAATGTATTTAAAAATATATTTTAAATAATAAAAAATTATTGTGAAAAAAATAATTTTATCTATTAGTTAGACTGTTTATTTTGTCTATTAGTTAAATTGTTATTTTATTTAGAGAAAAAAATGTAATTATTTTAAATTATTTAAATTTTTAAAAAATTGAAAATATTTATTTATATTTTTATAAATTTTATTAGTCAAAATTGTTGCCTTGGAGGTGGATCTCTTATCCCACAAATCGAAGAGTTTCATACATCAATTTAGCATCATGCTTGGTTGTGATTATAAAAAATTAAATTATTATTTTATCATATTAATAAGTTATTAGAATCTTCTAGATGTTATATGAATACAATTTATTGGAAAAACACAATTTCAAAGTGGAAAAAACAAGAAATATTAGAAGAAGATATCATTAATGTTGACGTGAAAACTATTTTTATTCTATGTAGGTTAAAATGCTAGTTGTCATGTTTTTTTCAAAGTTAATTTGTATTTTACCCTTTCGTTAAGATAAGCTATGGTATAACTTCTATGTACTAGATGGATATGGATAAGTCATTTAATCTTGTAACATTTTTTTATAAATATTGAAATTTAATGATATAGAAAGTGAGAGTTCACATTAATTTAGGGCTTAATTGGGTGAAATCCATAAGGATATTTTTCACCTTTCACCAATTGTATTCATGAAAAAACTCTACTCGTGCATAACTTTTTTTCTCAGATTCTCATACGTTCTTGTAACATTTTTTATAAATATTGAAATTTAATGATATAGAAAGTGAGAGTTCACATTAATTTAGGGCTTAATTGGGTGAAATCCCTAAGGATATTTTTCACCTTTCACCAATTGTATATCATGAAAAAACTCTACTCGTGCATAATTTTTTTGTGAGATTCTCATACGTTTCTAGTTAGGAAAGAAGGTTTGACTACAACAATATTAGTTTACAATAGCGTAGATATTGGATGGAGTGCATGTATTACAATCTCCAATTCTAAATGTGGGTACATAATCAAATTGAACGCAAACACATAACCAATTTTGCATCCAATCAAAATATGTGACATGGCTTAACATTATGAGAATGTTGAAGTATGAAAGGAGATAATGAGTGTAGAGGGTGATTCAAGGACCTCATGGATATTAGAAAATAAAATTCACTTGGAGATTAAGCCCATACAACTAATAATAAGGTTCAATCTCTAGCAATGTATCTAGGGATCACTTTCTTAGACAATATAGAGTAGTGCGATGTGGTGATTATTGGAGAATCTCATTATCATAAGACCATTGAGCCAAGGAAGAGCTCCCTTCTTCCCCACCTTCACTTGCATCTTTCAATGATAATGTTACTCCTCCAAGCCCTTGATCAAGCTCATTGCTTTTAGCTTAAGCAAATATACAACTCTCACATTGACCAATTAGCCTACATATAGGGTATTTTTTCATCTTATTGACAAAAGTTCTCTTCATTGCATTTTTTAGTATATGTTTTCTTGATACCCAAGAATTTCTCATCTCATTGGAGCTTTCATAACCTAAATACATCATTTTTCAAACTAGCAATTCATTCCTTAACATCACAACCACTCAACGCAACGATAATTTCCTCGTACATTGCAACTTTCATCCCCTTTTGCTAACACCATTTCAAAACCAAGAGCAAGTGAGGATGCTTTCCACTTAAACTAGGAGGAAATATGAGAAACAAAGACACCCCCCACTAGCACAATGCCCAAAGAAGGCTTAGTCAACACATCCAAGCCAGAAAGCTAGTCAACCAACCAACAAGCCTAAATATTAAGGGGCATGGTTCCCTTCAAGATGAAGCCAACTAACCATCTCAACTAGGCAACACAATTTTTTAGGGTGCTACCCCCTTAGGGGCCCAACATTCAACCAACTAACTCAACTAGCCAATCTAATGTTTAAGATGTGCTATCCTATTGGGGACTAACCTGCTAGGGGCACATACATTATTATATTATTTAATTGCGTGAGTTACATAGGAATGCATCTCTTTCTATCGTGGAGTTTGTGCATATCCATTTTATATTATTTTGTAACTTTGAGTGACATACATACCTAGATTAAGGTTTTTGAATTGGATACTTTGTAAGCCAATAAGAAGGCCTCTTGGATTCATTAATAAATCAAAGAAGTTTCTTTTATCTTCTCCATGTCTTATCTACTTTTATGGATAAAATTCAACTTCATCTTATGAGTTATTTATCTCTTCGATTGAATGTAGTCCTGTCTTGTGGATTATTTCTCTTGCTCTTGTTTGCAGATATCTATTTCTAATCAATTGAAGCCATTGATTATGACGCATGTGAATATTTCTTCCATTTTAATGGCCTAGGGACATTAATCTATCCATTCATTTATATTTTCCATGTGATCATTTTAGGGGATTCACATCAAGTATTGAAGTTTCCTTAATGTTCCTTAGGGCAATGTAATTCAAAACTTACCATGGAAACTTAGCATGGTGTTGTCAAGAAGCAAGAACACCTTTACCTAAACATTGTTAAACACGATTTGGCTCCCAAAAGATTAGGAAAAAGAGGCTAAGTACAATGTTCTTGATATTTTTGATACATAAGACCTTCTTGTTGTCTAATTGACTTTGTAGATCTCTCTCCTAAAGTGCTTGCCCATCAATCTTTTGAAGGCTCTCAAGGAAAAATATTCATTACCAATGTTGAAGATGTGGAATATAAGTTAATTTAATTTGCTATTCGATTAATAAACTATTTGATTTAAGTTAATTTAATTTACTATTTGATTAATAAACTATTTGATTTATTACTTTTTATTCGGTTAGTTTGTAGAATTATATTTGAACTAATTTGTGAGAAAGGTAATCCAATCTATTTTGATAATAGAGAATCACATGTTGTCAAATTAAACCTAGTATGGTTAAGAAATATATTTTGATTTGATACATAAAATCATAATTCAATTTATAAGAAAAGGGGGAAAAGAGTTACTACACATTATTTATTTATTTAAACGATGTGTAGATATACTTTTATTTGTGTAGGATAATAGAAGTCAAATACATCACAAGTTTCTCAAGGATTAATGACAATTAACAAGTAAAAATTCACTATAAAAGAATACATATAATAAACCAATATAAATGGAAATAGGTAGCAAATTTGTCTTATTGACTTTGATGAAGTTTTCTATTTTATTTACATAATCATATTTTATTATTTTCCATTAAAATATATTAATTCCAAATCTCATATCACAAATACAAGAGAGAAAATAATAAGTAAGATATTTTTCTTTTTTTGTTTTAATTTTTTTAAGTTTCCCTAATTGTTTTTATGTTCTTATTTTTTGAATATTCTTATGAGATTTTGAATAGTCTTACTAGATATGAGTGCATTGGTATTAAAAGTTTATATGGAAAAAAGATGATACTGTCAACTAAGATGAATTATTTTTTATTTTTAAATAATATATATTAAAATTTTAAAAATATTTATGTAAATTTTGAAATTAAAAATATAAATATACTTATTAATTTTATAAAAAAATAGTTTTTATATTATTTAAAATTTTATAAAACAATCTATTATGAGTGACAAGTTTCTAAATCCTATGTGTATATACGCAAAATAAGATGTTTTCATAATTACAATAAAAATAAATACTTTTATTATATTATTCAAAATTTTATTAAAATAATAATTAATATAATAAAATTTTATTAATAATAATATATTAAGAAATGAAAATTTTAATTGGGAAAAAAAATTAATCAAAAAATCAACTGAGTAAATAAATAAATTATGAATGTATATAGTAGATAATATGTATCCACTTCCTATCTAATAACAAAATATTATCCGCTTCATAATAAGACAAAATATAATATATGGCACATATATTTCTGGAACAAATTTAATATTTTAATAAATTATATATTTAAATCTATATCATAAAAATATCGGAAAATATGCATATTCATATTATATTTGTTTGGATAATTATCGGGACTAGATATTCCATAACAGGAAAAGCAATCACACATTCGAAGCGATTCTTTTGTTATGAATTTTTCCAAATTGGTTTGATAATGGGTGACAATGCGTTGAATGTGGATTGTTGGTAATAAGATTTATTAAGTTAGTGTATTTAATTGGTATTTATTGAGGATAAAGTTATATTTTTATAATATTATTTAAAAATAAAATATTTATTTATATTTTTGTAATTTTTTAAATATTATTTTTTTTAAATTTTAGTAATAAATTATTATACGTGGGTGGTTTTTGGATTTTAAATAACTATATATTTAATTTTATCATCATGTTAAATAGTAATAGTTTCGATGTTATAGGAATATAATTTGTTGGAAAAGCATAATTTTAAATTTAAAAAGTTAAGGAATATTGAAAGAAAATATCATTAATGTTGATGTAAAACAATTATATTTATTTTTTATAGATTGAATAAGATTTTAATTATCAAACTAGTTATCATATGTTTTTCATACTTAATTTGTATTTTACAGCTATGTCATCTCACAAATAAAGTTTGTTAAAAGAGATATGGTATAATTTCCAGGTGACATTTCTACGATGTTCATGAATATAAGATTAGTATAGAACTCACTTATTTGATTTTTTGTTGTAATTGTTGTTTGGCTACAACAATATTAGTTTAGTGTAGGATGAATGTCATGATCTTGGATGGAGTAAATGTACTGCCCCCCTCCATGTAGGGGATAATGAGTGTAGAGGGACCATTTCAAGAACCTTAAGGAAATCATAAAATAAATTTTTCTTGAGGATTAGATCATGAGACTAATAATGAGTTTGAAGCTTTAGCAATGTATCTAGGGGAAAAAATTAAAATTGTCAATTTAATTTGAAATCATCTAAAATGTTAAATGAAAAAATATTAGGTACAAAAAGCATGTATGATGTTATTTAATCAATGTGTACAATTTAAAATATCCATTCTCAGCACACCTAAGCCCTAGTTGGCTTGCATATAGATAAAGGAAACAAATGTATAGTTTAATTTCAAAATATGTTCATAAAATACAAATTGGAGTCTATTTCATTAAAAAAATTGCAAAAGATACATTTTAAATATGAATAATTTATGATGTAAAAGTTATCCATTTGAAAAATCAAAGATGTTTCCATGATATTTTATGATGTAAAAGTTATCAATTTGAAAAACTAAACATGTTCCTTTTCTTTGCAATTGGTATGCATGTCTGTGATATAAGGGGGACTATCATAACTAATCTAGGGAGGGACTATCATAACTAATCTAGGGAAAAGCAATCGATTGTAATGCATTTATTTTATTAATATGCTTGAAAAGTAAATATACATAGTGTTCTATGTTGTTAAAGGAAAATGTTACATTTACATGCATTTAGAATAGAAACAAAAGATAAAATCAGAATTACTAGTAATTTATAATTTTTTAAATTTGCCATATATTAAAGAACAAAGCTAATGGTTGGATTCTAATCATTGAATAGAAACAAAAGGATAAATATTACCATTACTAGAAACTTATAATTTTTTAAATTTACCATATAACAAAAAACAAAGACATGGAATCTAGTGGCTATACAAAATGAGCACATTGTGAAAGATACATTTTGAATGTGGAAATTTTATAATATGAATTTGTGAAAACTAAACTATGTTTCCATCCTTTAAAAGTGAGGGTAGGTATATGGTTCATATCTGTATAGGGGCATATGATTTAAAAGTGTATATCATTATATGGTTGTGATATGTATAGGGGCATATGACAATTAATTAGGTGAAAGATGATTTAAAATGGAGTTAGATATATGGTTGTAATATGTACAGGGACATACAAAAATCAATAAAAGAAATTGCAAATGATTGTAAAATCTTTATCTTATAAATATGCTTGAAAAACATGCATCATTGTCTTATGTTATTATGAAAAGGGAAAGATTATCAACTACCAATAACTCATAATTTTGTATATGTAAAACTAGAATCTAATTAAAAATAACTTAAATTTTGTAAATGTATTAAACAACTAGAATCTAATTAAAATGAGTACTTGGAAATTCAACTGAAATTCTAATAATTGTGGAGACAAAATGAGCACATAGTAAGTCTAACCATGTCCAAAAAAAATATTTCTTTAAAGCATAGTGGTTATTTTAATATACACTAGTGGTTGTAAGTAAAGGGAAAACAATCATGTAACATGTGTGCTAAGCCGCAATAGGGAGTTCAAGTGGGCAATTGGAACCATTGAGTTCTTTTTCACTTCTTAAAATTTGTTCTGCATGTTAACTTTTACTCTTAAATTACATCTAACACTTTACACCACAAATCTATGAGATTCTTACACTACCTACAAACCACATAGCCCTAGTTTAGGGTTTCTACTAAATGTTTCATATTAGGTGGTTGAAGTAGCTTAGCCTTTCCTACATATCTGAAAGTTTTAAGTTTGGATTATGCCTTGATTCTAGACAAAGGATTCACTTTTCAAATGCATAATTATAATGTTGAATTAGATTACATTATATACATATTTGACCTTGTAATTTACAAGATTTTCAGTAATTTTCTAAAATTTATACAATATCAATATTTGAAAAAATTATATTAAATTATATTCTAAACAAAACACAATACTTTAAATTTTTCTATTTTATAATAAATTATTTTACCAGCAAATCAATTTTAAAATAATTTAATGCTAATAAATTTAATACCCAAACTAATATATACAAAATGTTTTTCCATATTACAAAAATTTCTCAAAACATAAAAACTAAAAAAATAAACAAATAATTTAATTTACCACTCACCATTCAAATGGCACTAAATATACTAAATTTAAGTAACTTTCCAAATTACAAAATCTAAAAAATATCAAAATAATCTGACCAAACAACCCACTCTGAAAATATATATAGATATATTCAAATGGCCACTAAATAAAATAACTTTTCATAACTTTCCAAATTCCAAAATCTAAAAAATATCAGCATAATCTGGCCAAATAATCCACTATAAATCTATAAGTATATAATATCATTTATCTATTTTTCCAAATGGCAAGATCTAAAAGTATCAAAATAATCTGGCCAAATAGCCCATTATAGTTTATACACATTTGATACCATTTATGTTACTCTATACGTATATAATATCATTTATCTATCTTTCCAAATTGCAAGATCTAAAAGGTATCAAACATTTATCTATCTTTCCAAATTGCAAGATCTAAAAGGTATCAAAATAATCTGGCCAAATAGCCCATTACAGTTTACATTTAATACCATTTATCTTACTGATTGTGTTATAGTTATCTCTAACTAACAACACATTTTCTTCACATCGTATTAAAAAAATTGAGCAGATCTCAAAAATAAATTGACAAAATAAACAGGCAGAAATCCATATCTCCTGTTCAGTGAAACAGCCTAGCACAAAAAATTGGGCAGATCTCAAAGATAAATTGGCAAAATAAACAGGCAGAAATCCATCTATCCTGTTCAGTGAAACAACCCTGGCACCTAATAGGTGCCCGCTTGTAATCCTTTAAAAAATGGGTCCATCAGAAGCTCTGCGACAGAAGGCCTCACTGGTGCTGCAGCCAGGCATTTTTCAATAAACTGTCTCATTTCTTGATCTGTAACCTTTTCCAATGCTGCAGGTTTTATATCAGAACTCACCTTCTTATAAATTTGAGCAACGCTACGGCACTCACTATAAGGAATTTCCAAAGTAACCATCTCCAGCAAGCACATGCCGAAGGAATAAATATCTACAAGCTCATTATAATCCTCCTCATATAATTCTGGAGCCATGAATTCCGGAGTACCGAGGACAGTGTGTGCACAACTATCATTTACCAGGGTAGTGGCAAGACCCAGATCCCCAATCTTCAGAACGCCACTATTGCCATTCACAAAAATATTTCTGCAATTCAAATCTCTGTGAATTACACAAGGCTCATGATTATGAAGATAATGCAATCCTCCCAGTATCTGAAGTGCCCAGTTCTTCAAAGCTTTCATGGAGACATGACGGTGCTTCTGGCGGTACTCTCTCAGAGTACCCGAGGTACAGACCTCAGTAATGAAATTCACATTACTTGTCTTTCTATCGAGCCATGCATTATAGAGCATAATTATGTTTTTGTTCCTCAGAGATTTCAACAGACGGACTTCTGCATAGATCCTCTGTATTGAAACATCATCTAGGTTTTGCAGAGGCACTTTGTTCCAAGCAACCTCAATGCCCTCTTCTTGATCAAAAGCTCGGCATACCTTCTTCATAGCACCACGGCCCAGCAAATCTTCATAGCGACCATACCTACCAGTGGGATCCAGTTCCACAAAGGGCTCCCTGTCCTTATCGCAGGTGTCATATTCTACACCAGGCATTTCTCCACCTCCTATAAAGGAAATGAAACCCTAACCCCGGAATTCCAGATTAGGTTCCTCTATCTAATTTGAATTTAATAAACAGAAACCCTTGCAGGGCTATAGGAAGACACAGAAATGGAGATTTTCCCTAAATTCCGAAGACGAACATGCAGCAAAGACAGAAGACTTTGCCTCCTTTCGGATTACTGAAGACACTAACAGCATTTTCGCTCCAGAGATACTGAAAATACAGAGCCGCCAGATTCAGAAAGCCACCCAATAAATTTAACTGTAAAACTTAAAATTGCCCAGCAATCTTAAATCAAACTAGGAAATCCAAAACCCTAACTCTACAGACAAACAATTTCTCTCCCCAGAAAAGAAGTCTCATAAAACTATTTTGATAAACAGAATCCTCAAAAAAATAAAACTGTGATCAAAACCATTGCAGTGCACAGAGTTCAAATTTCACTGATAAAGGAAAACACCGTTATAAAAATAAATAGGAGAATGCAGAAAACATACCGGTCTATCTGTAACCGCAGAAATCGCTCAGAGTCCGTCCTCGTAAACATATTTGGGTCGAGAACATGGAGTGCAACCTGAGGATGTAAATAACAGAGGTGTGTATTTATACTAGGAGTAGGGTTTGACCGAGAAATACCAGCTATGTATATCTGTTTGGATTATTATTGGGACTGAATATTCCATAAATGAAGAGGCAATCACACGTTGTTCAGAGTAATTCGTTGGCTATGAGCTTTCCTAACAATGCGTTTAAAGTGGTTTATTGCCAGGTGGGTGATAAGTTTTTTATTTTAATTGAATTATCTGTATGGATGAGATAAATGGTATTTATTTATGTGGTAGTTTAATTAATAGATGAAAGTGTTTGTTTGTCTTCTTTTTGTTTGTTTTATTTATTTATTTTTTATAATTTTAATTAAAAATTTAGTAGAATTTTTTATAAAAATATTTTAAGTTGTTTATAAAATATAAAATTAGTTTAAGTTTTTTTTTTGTGTTTATGATAATGCTAAATTTATTTATTTATTTATTTTTTTTAGCAATTTTAACTAAAAATTTGGTAGAAATTTTATAAAAATAGTTTAAATTGTTTCATTTATAGCATATAAAATTAGTTTAAGTTGTTTTATTTATAGAAATGTTTCAAGAGTTTATCATGGTGCTAAATCTATTTATTCATTCAAAAACATAATTTAAATAAAAAATCACTGTGAAAAAAATAATTTCATCTATCAGTTACACATTGTTTTTTATTTAGACAAAAATGTGTAATTATTTTAAATTATCTAAACTTTTATAAAATTGAAAATATTTATTTGCACTTTTATAGATTTTAGTAGTCAAAGAGTTTCATACATCAATTTTATGTGTGACTTGGTTGTGATTTTAAATGAACATTAGAATTTTCTAGATGTTATATGAATACGATTTATTGGAAAAACTCAAGTTTAAAGTGGAAAAAAAACAAGAAATATTGGAAGAAGAGATAATTAATGTTCATGTGAAACAAGTACCTTTATTCTCTATAGGTTGAAAAAAATGCTAGTTCTCATATCTTTTTCATAGTTAATTTTTATATTACCCTTATGCAGGTGTACATTTAGACATATAATGTTTGTTAAGATAAGGTATGATATAACTTCTATGTATTGATGGATATGAATAAGTCATCTAATCTTGTAACAAATTGTTTTTTTACTTATTGAAATATAATGATATAGAAAGTAAGAGTTCACATATATTTATGACCTTGATCAATTTTTTCATGATCTAGGTTGATTTGGAATTGGGTGAAATCCCCAAGGATATCTTTCCACCCTCCATGAATCTTAGATCATGATAAAAATTTATTCATGCATAATTTTTTTGTGAGATTCTTATCTGATTTTGTAGTTAGAAATAAGGTTTAGCTACAACAATATTGATTTACAATAACATGGATGTTGGGATCTTAGATGGAGTGGATGTATTACCTTCTCGAAATCTAAATTTAGGCACTTTATCAAATCGAATACATACACATAACCAACTTTGCATCCAATCAAAATATTTATGTAGCTTAACATTATGAGATTGTTGAAGCATGCAAGGGGATAATAAGTGTATATGGGTCATTCAAGGACCTCAAGGCAATTAGAAAATAAAATTCACCTATGGATTAGGCCATACAACTAATAATGAGGTTAAAGTTCTAACAATATATCTAGGGATCACTTTCTTAAAGGATATAAAGCAGTGTGATGTGGTGATTGTTGAAGACTCCCATTATCATAAGACCACTGAGTCAAGGAATAGCTCCCTTCTTCCCCACCTTCACTTGCATCTTTCAATGATAATATTACTGCTCCAAGCCCTTGATCAAGACCATTGCCTTTAGATTAAGCAAAATACATCTCTCACATTGATCAAATAGCCCACACATAGGGTATTTTTTTCGATCTCATTAACACGAGTTCTCTTCATTGTGTTTTTTGAGTAGATGTTTTCTTGATATCCAAGGATTTTTCTTCTCATTGGAGCTTTCATATAGCCTAAACACATCCATCTTCATGCTAGCAATTTGTTCCTTAACATCACAACCACTTAACTCAATGATAGTTTCCTCATACATTGCAACTTTCATCCCCTTTGCCTAACATCATTTCAAAATCAAGAGGAAAGTGAGGATGCTTTCCGCTTAAACTAGGACAAATTATGAGGAACAAAGACATCCCTCACTAGCACAATACCCAAGGAGGGCTTAGTCAACACATCCAACTGAGAAGCTAGTCAACAAGCCAACAAGCCTAGATATTAAGGGCCATGGTTCCCTTCTAGATGAAGCCCACTAACCAACTTAATTAAGAAGCACAACATTTAAGGCAAACCCAATGTTTGAGTTGTGCTAACCCCTTGGGGGGGCAACCTTCTAGGGACACCTACATTATTTTATTATTTAATAATGTGAGTTACATAGCAATACATCTCTTTCTATCCTAGAGTTTTTGCATATCCATTTTATATTGTTTTGTAACTTTGAGTGACATACATATGTAGATTAGGGTTTTTGAATTAGAGAATTTGTAAGCCTATAAGAAGGCCTCTTAGATTCATTAATAAACCGAGGGAGTTATTTTCATCTTCTCCATATATTATCTACTTTTTTTTATCAACTTCATCTTCATCTTGTGATTTTTTTGTCCCTTGGATCAAATATAGTCATATCTTGTGGACTATTTCTCTAGCTCTTGTTTGCAGGTATCTATTTCTAATCAATTGAAGTCATTGATTACTGCCCACGTGAAGGTTTCTTCCATTTTAATGGTCTAGAGACATTAATATATCCATTCTTTTATATTTTTACACATGATCTTTTTAAGGGATTCACATAAGGTATTGAAAGTTGTTGAATGGTCCTTAGGGAAATGCAATTCAAGCTTACCATGGAACCTTAGTAGACAAAAGAATGGAAGGAGAAAGCTAACTCTAAACTTGATGGCATTGTCAAGAAGCAAGAACACATTTACTTGAACATTGCTTTTTTTTGTTAAGTTGTCTATGATCCTCCAGGGTTGACATGTGGCATGAGAAACTGAAACCCACGGGAATCTAAGCTGTCAAAGTCACTTAGGGATCACACCTAGTCTGGCCCACACTTGCCCTAAGCTCACTAGATTTTAGTGTGTCACCTCCTCCTAGCACGTGCACAACAAGCTCCGTGAGGTTTGATCTTGGGCCGCCTTGCTAACGAGGCCCATCCTCAATCAATTGTGCTAGTGAGGCTTGACATTTACCTGAACATTGCTAAACATACTTTAGCTCCCAAAAGGTTAGGAAAATGAGGTTAAGGACACCCTTTTTTATATTTTTGATACAGAAGACCTCCTTGTTTGTCTATTTAACTTTATATCTCTCTCCTAAGGTGCTTGCAAGAAGTTCTTTCAACCATTATTCTACTAAAGGCTCTCAAGGAAAATTAATCATCACCAATGTTGAAGATGTAAAATATAAGTTAATTTAATTTACTATTTGATTAATAAACTATTTAATTTTATTACTTTTTATTTGGTCAATTTATAGAACTATATCTCTACAAATTTGTGAGAAAAGATAATTCAATCTATTTTGATAATAGGGAATTACATGTTAGTCAAATTAAACTTTCTACTTTTAGTATGTTTAAGAAATTTATTTTGATTTGATAAATAAAGTTATAAATCAATTTATACATCAATATAAATATATTTTATTGTTAGATAACTAAAAAAAGATAAAAATAGGTATTACACATGAACTATTTATTTAAATGATGTGTGAGATATATTGTGATTTGTGTAAGATAATAGAAGTGAAACACAAAATGAATTATTTATTTAAATGATGTGTGAAATATGTCGTAATTTTTGTAAGATAATAGAAGCCACATACAACAAAAGTTTCTCCTTAGATTAATGATAATTTACAAGAAAAAAATCATTGTAAAAGTTTATATTTCATTTCCATAATCATAATATTTTTATTTTCAATTCTACATTCAATGATTCCAAATCTCAAATCACGCATACACTCTAGCAAATAAGTAATATGATAATTCTTTTTTTTTCATGAAAAGCACAAGAACAAATAGGGATATGACCCAACTTTTTGCTCCACCTTTTTTTTCTTAAATTTTAAGTTGTTTCAATTCCCTAATTGTTTCCATGTTCATATTTTTTTAATATTGTCACATTTGTCTACATTGATATTAAAGGTTTATGATTTGGAAAAAAATTAATATTCTTAACTAAAGCTAATTATTTTTTATATTTTTTGAAAATAAATATTATATTAAAAATTATTTATTTAAATTTTGAAAAAAAATTGTAACTAATAATTAATCATATAAACAAATTGTTTTGATAAATATACTTAAAAATTTCTTTTATTATTTTACTTAATTTTTTTTTTAAATTAATAATAATATCCTAAACCTGAGTGGCAAATATCTAAATCCCACCTACATAAAAAAAATCCCAGTACATTTAAAAAAAATAGTGTTTTGATAGTAGTAATAAAAATAAGTATTTTTATTATATTTAAAAAAAATTAATAATAATATATTAAAAATTATGAATGGCCAATTTCTAAATCCTATAGACATGCATAAATAAATTAAAGTATATGATAAACATTAAATTTTATAATAATTTAATATTATGAAATACAAATTTTAATTAAAAATCATTAAAAAAAATCTACAATTATTAAATAAAATAAAATCGGCTGAGCCTCGTAAGAATGTATATAATAAATAATATATATCCACTCCATATCTAAGCACAAAATATAATATATTGCATATATGTTCACGAACCAATTTAATATCTTAACTTTAAAATATTTTAATATATTATATATTTAAATCCATACGATAAAAAACATGGGAAAAGGTGCAAATTCATATATATCTGTCTGGATAATTATGGGGGAGTGGATATTCCATAACGGAAAAAAAAGCAACCACACATTCAAAGTGATTCGTTGGTTACGACCTTTTCCAACCTATTGTATTGTTTTGGTTTGATAATCAGTGACAAGGTGTTTAAAGTGGTTTGTTTATTGATTGGTTAACTGGTATTTATGCCGAGCAAAGGTATATTTTTATAAAATTATTTAAATATTTAAAAATGAAAATTTTATTTATAATTTTGTAATTTATTATTATATTTTTATAAAAGATTATTTTTTAAATAAAAATATGTTTAATTAAATTGTGATTTTAAAATTACATTATTGTTATTATAAGTTTCTTGAGGTTATATGAATATAATTTGTTGGAAGAGCATAACTTTATTTATGTAAGTTTTTTTTTGTTTTTCAGGTAATTGATGTTAAAATAATAATAATAATAATAATAATAATAATAATAATTATTATTATTATTATAACTGATTATAAGTTTATTATTATTATTATTATTATTATTATGTTAAAGTTGACCGAAACCATTACTCTAGTTAATTATCAGATATATATGGATAGCTAAACCATAGAACTAATAAATAGTATTGATGCGATGGATTAATCACAACAATGAAAAAATTAAAAAATCATTATAATAAAAATGAATGTTAGAAAGAAATAATAAAATCAAAATTAGAAGATAAAAATAATGAAAAAAAAACTAAACATTAAAAAGAAAATTCAAAATAATAATAATAATTATTATTATTATTATAAGTGATTATAAGTTAATTATTATTATTATCATCATATCTATTTTAAAGTTGATACAAACCATTTACTCTGGTTAATTATCAGGATATATATGGATAATTAAACCATAGAACTAATAAATAATATTTATGCAATGGATTAATCACAACAATGAAAAAATTAAAAAATCATTATAATAAAAATGAACCTTAGAAAGAAATAATAAAATCAAAACTAGAAGATAAAAATAATGAAAAAAAAAAAAAAAAAACTAAAGACTAAAAAGAAAATTCAAAAGAAAAATAGGAAATAATATAGATGTGATTAATCAAAAGACATGTTTATTGTATGATAAAAATAAAAAAACTAAAGGAATGAAAGAAATTAACTGAAAGTCAATGAATAATAAATAAAGGCATAGTCTAACTTATACATGAAATGGCCTTTTTCACTTTTCTGGATAATTTTAATCAAGATATGACAACCATTTTTAAAAATTTGAATTTAAGTTGTTTAATTTATAGAAAAATATTACAGTGATTTTTAAAAACTTGAGTTTAAGTTGTTTAATCTGTAGAATTATATAGTCGGTGGAAAAGATGATTTCATCTATAAGTTAGACTAAGTCATGAAAAAAAATTATAATAATAATAAATCTTCTAATATTTAATAAAAATGAGTAGTCTAACTTACGGATGAAATAACTTTTTCATCGGAATTCAACAAAATTCGGCAATACAATTTCAATATTTTTTGTTGTTTAAAATGCATTTTTGAATGCATAAATGGATTCAACACCATGAAAAACATGTGGGGCACTCTAATTGTGCATATTGAACAATTTCATTACAAGTTTTTAAAAATCACATTGTTTGCAAAGACAATATTTGTGTGGACCCCACAATGGTTGCGAAAATTGTGAATAGGGATCCACCAGCCAATGTGAAGCAGTTGCAATCGACGTTGGGCCACACAGGGTATTATCATCGATTCATCCGCAACAATGCTTCCATAACCGCTCCCATGGAGAATCTGCTCAGGAACACAAAAACATTCAACTGGATAGAGATGTGTTAAGCGACACTGAACATCCTCAAGGAAAAGTTGGTAAGTGCGTTGATCTTAGTATACCCAAACTGGAACAAGAAATTCCACGTAAATATTGATGCATCATACATTGCATTAGGGGCAGTTTTGGTGCAGCTAGGGGAAGGAAACTTGGATCATCCAATCTACTTTACAAGTAGGAAGATGTCAATGGCAGAAAAGAACGATACCACGACTGAGAGAGAAGCACTAGCCATGGTATACTCCTTGCAAAAGTTTCAACACTATTTACTTGGAGCTCCATTCAAATTATTTACAGATCACTCAACATTAAAATACTTGGTCCACAAGCCAAACTTAGAGGGAAGAATCTGCAAGTGGCTATTGTTGTTCCAGGAATCTACATTTGAGGTTATCATTAAACTAGGCAAGTTGAATGTGAGACTGGATCATCTCTCTAGATTGGAATCAGGGGAAAGTGGGGGCTCCCTAGATGATCAACTACCGGATGCTGATTTATTCCACATAGAAGCAATTCCTGACTACTTGGAGGAAATCACAACTTTTCTAGCCATAGGACAATGTCTAGAGGGACATACAGTGACACATAAGAGATATAAGGTGGTGCAAGGAGCTAACTATCAACTAATCGTAGGACATTTATATAAGTTGGGCCTAGATCAAGTCTTGTGGTGATGTCTCCTCCAGCATGAATGACAAGATGTCCTATGGGAGTGCCACTCTGGTGTTGCGGGAGGGCATGTCGGGGAAAAGCAACAATGAGGAAGGTGTTTCAAGTAGAGTTATGGTGGCCTACACTCTATAAGGACACCAAAGAATATGCGAAAGGTTGTGATGTGTGTCAGAGAGTTGGAAAACCGTCACATCGAGATGAATTACCACTATAGCCAGTACGTACAGTGAAAATATTTTTACCCAAGGTACAGACCTCAGTAATGATATTCACATGACTTGTCCTTCTATCCAACCATGTATTATAGAGCATAATTATGTTCTTGTTCCTAAAATATTTCAACAGACGGACTTCTGCATAGATCCTCTATATGGAAACATCATCTAGGTTTTGTAGAGGCAATTTTTTCCAAGAAACCTCAACACCCTCTTCTTGATCAAAAGCTCGGTATACCTTCTTCATAACACCATGGCCTAGCAAATTTTCATAGCGACCATACCTACCAGTGGGATCCACTTCCACAAAGGGCTCCCTGTCCTTATCATAGGTGGACATCATATTTTACACTAGGCATTTCTCCACCTCCTATAAAGGAAAGGAAACCCTAACCCTGGAATTCCAAATTAGGTTCCTCTTCTAATTTGAATTTAATAAGCAAAAACCCTTGCAGGGCTATAGGTAGACACAAAAATTGAGATTTTCCCTAAATTCGGAAGGCAAACAGAAAACAAAGGAAGAATACTTTGCCTCCTTTGGGATTACTACAGCCACTAACAACATTTTCGCTCCAGAGATACTGAAAAACAGAGCCGCCAAATTCAGAAATCCACCCAATAAATTTAACTGTAAAACTTAAAATTTAAATAAAAAATCACTGTGAAAAAATAATTTCATCTATTAGTTACACATTGTCTTTATTTAGAAAAAAATGTGTAATTATTTTAAATTATTTTAACTTTTACTAAATTGAAAATATTTATTTACACTATTATAGATTTTAGTAGTCAAATTGTTGTGTGGAGAAGGGTCCATTGTCCCACAAATAAAAGAGTTTCATACATCAATTTTGTGTGTGACTAGGCTGTGATTTTAAAATAATGTTAGAATTTTCTAGATTCTATATGAATACGATTTATTGGAAAATCACAAGTTTAAAGGGGAAAAAACAGAAATATTGGAAGAAGAGATAATTAATGTTGATGTGAAACAACTACCTTTTTGAAAAAAATGCTAGTTATCATATTTTCATAGTTAATTTGTATATTACTCTTATGTAGGTGTACATTTAGATATATAATGTTTGTTAAGATAAGGTGTGATATAACTTGGATATGAATAAGTCATCTAATCTTGTAACAATTTTTTTTTTTAATTATTGAAATATAATGATATAGAAAGTGAGAGTTCACATGTATTTATGGCCTTGATCAAATTTTTCATGATCTAGGTTGATTTGGAATTGGGTAAAATCCCTAGGGATATATTTCCACCCTCCATGAATCTTAGATCATGATAAAACTCTATTTGTGCATATTTGTTTTAGATTCTTATCTGATTTGTAATTAGAAAGAAGGTTTGGCTACACCAATATTAGTTCACAATAGCATGGATGTCAGGATCTTGGATTCAGTGGATGTATTACCCTCTCCAAATCTAAATTTAGGCACTTTATCAAATCAAATACAAACACATAACCAACTTTGCATCCAATCAAAATATTTATGTAGCTTAAAATTATGAGATTGTTGGAGCATGCAAGGGGATAATAAGTGTAGAAGGATCATTCAAGGACCTCAAAGAAATTAGAAAATAAAATTCACTTGGGGATTAGGCTATAGAAGTAATAATGAGGTTGAAGTTCTAGCAATATATCTAGGGATCACTTTCTTAAAAGATATAGAGTAGTGTGATGTGATTGTTGCAGACTCCCATTATCATAAGACCATTGAGTCAAGGAAGAGCTCCCTTCTTCCTCACCTTCACTTGCATCTTTAAATGATAATCTTACTCCTCCAAGCCTTTTATCAAGTTCGTTGCTTTTAGATTAAGCAAAATACAACTCTCACGTTGATCAAATAGCCTACACATAGGGTATTTTTTTCTATCTCGCTAACACAGGTTCTCTTCATTGCATTTTTGAGTAGATGTTTTCTTGATACCCAAGGATTTTTCATCTCATTGGAGCTTTCATAGCCTAAACACATCCATTTTCATACTAGCAATTCATTCCTTAACATCACAACCACTCAACTCAATGATAGTTTCCTTATACTTTACAACTTTCATCCACTTTTCCTAACATCATTTCAAAATCAAGAGGAAAGTGAGGATGCTTTCCACTTAAACTAGGACGAGTTATGAGGAACAAAGGCATCCCAACTAGCACAATACCTAAGGAGGGCTTAGTCAACACATCCAATCTTGAAAGTTAGTCAATAGGCCAACAAGCCTTAGATATTAAGGGGTATGGTTCCCTTCAAGTTGAAGCACACTAACCAACTTAACTAGGCAACACAACATTTAAGGGATGCTACCCCTGTAGCGGGGCAACCTTCAACTAACCAACCAACTCAACTAGGCAAACCCAATGTTTGAGTTGTGCTAACCCCTTGGGGTGCCAACCTTCTAGGGGAACCTACATTATTTTATTATTTAATAGTGTGACTTACATAGCAATACATCTCTTTCTATCCTGGAGTTTTTACATATCCATTTTATAAGAAGGCCTCTTGGATTCATTAATAAACCGAGGAAGTTGTTTTTAACTTCTCCATATATTACCTACTATTTTGGATCAACTTAAACTTCATCTTGTGATTTCTTTATCTCTTGGATCAAATACAGTCATGTCTTGTAGACTATTTCTCTAGCTCTTGTTTGCAAGTATCTATTTCTAATCAATTGAAGTCGTTGATTACTGCCCATGTGAAACTTTCTTCCATTTTAATGGCCTAGAGACTTTAATCTATCCATTCTTTTATATTTTACACATGATCTCTTTAAGGGATTCACATCATGTATTGAAGGTTGTTTAATGGTCCTTAGGGAAATTCAATTCAAACTTACCATGGAAACTTAGTAGACAAAGGAATGGAAGGAGCAAGCTAACTTTAAACTTGATGGTGTTGTCAAGAAGCAAGAACACATTTACCTTAACATAGTTTTTTTTTTTTGTTAAGTTGTCTGTGATCCTCTAGGCTTGACTTGTGGCTTGAGAAACTACGACCAAGGGGCATCTAACATATCAAAGTCACTTGGGGATCGCACCCGGCCTGAGCCACACTAGTCCTAAGCTCACTAGATTTTAGTGTGTCACCTCCTCCTAGCATGGACACAACAACCTCCGTGAGGTTTGATCCTGGGTTGCTTTGATAATGAGGCACATCCTCAATCAATTGTGCTAGTGAGACTTGACATTTACCTGAACATTTTTAAACATACTTTAGCTCTCAAAAGATTAAGAAAATGAGTCTAAGGACACCCATTTTGATATTTTTGATACATAAGACCTTCTTGTTTGTCTAGTTGACTCCATATATCTCTCTCCTAAGGTGCTTGCCAGAAGTGCTTTCAACCATTATTCTACAGAAGGCTCTCAAGGAAAACTAATCATCACCAATGTTGAAGATGTAAAATATAAGTTAATTTAATTTACTATTTAATTAATAAACTAATAAATTTTATTACTTTTTATTTGGTCAATTTATTGAACTATATCTCTACAAATTTGTGAGAAAGATAATTCAATCTATTTTGATAATAGGGAATTACATGTTAGTCAAATTAAACCTTCTACTTTTAGTATGTTTGAGAAATGTATTTTGATTTGATAAATAAAGTTATAAATCAATTTATACATCAATATAAATATATTTTATTGCTAGATAACCATAAAAAAGGATAAAAATAGTTATTACACATGAATTATTTATTTAAATGATGTGTGAGATATATAGTGATTTGTGTAAGATAATAGAAGTCAAATACAACAAAATGAATTATTTATTTAAGTGATGTGTGAAATATATAGTAATTTTTGTAATATAATAAAAGCCCCACACAAAAAAAAAAAATTCCCGAGATTAATGATAATTTACAAGAAAAAATTCATTGTAAAAGTTTATATTTCATTTCCATAATCATAATATTTTTATTTTCAATTCTATATTCATGGATTGCAAATCTCAAATCACACATATACAGAAGAAAATAAGTAATATGATAATTCTCCTTTTTTTCATGAAAAGCACAAAAACAAATAGAGATATGACCCAACTTTTTGCTCCACTTTTTTTTAATTTTAAGTTGTTTCAATTCCCTAATTGTTTCCATGTTCATATTCTTTTAATATTCGTGTCACATTTTCCTGCATTGTTTCCATGTTCATATTCTTTTAATATTCGTGTCACATTTTCCTGCATTGGTATTAAAAGTTTATGATTTGAAAAAAAAAATGATATTCTCAATTAAACCTAATTATTTTTTATATATTTTGAAAATAAATATTATATTAATTTTTTTTTTATAAATTTTGAAAAAATAAATATATATAATTAATAATTACTCATATCCTAATATCCTAAACATGAGTGGAAAATATCTAAATCGCACCTCCATTAAAAAAAAATGGTGTTTTGATAGTGGTAGTAAAAATAACTACTTTTATTATATTTAAAAATAATAATAATATATTAAAAATGATGAATGGCGAATTTTTAAATCTTATATAAATGCATAAATAAATTAAAGTATATGATTAACATTAAATTTTATAATAATTTAATATTATGAGAATTTTAATTAAAAACCGTTAAAAAAATCCACAATTATTCTATAAAATAAAATAAAATCAACTGAGCATCGTATGAATGTATATAATAAATCATATATATGAATGTATATAATAAATCATATATATCCACTCCATATCTAAACGTAAAATATAATATGTTTGCATATATGTTCACGAACCAATTTAATATCTTAACTTCAAAATATTTTAATATTTTATGTATTTAAATCCATACGGTAAAAACGTGGGAAAAGGTGCAAATTCATATATGTCTGTCTGGATAATTATGGGGGAGTGGATATTCCATAACGGAAAAAGCAACCACACATTCAAAGTGATTCGTTGGTTACGACCTTTTCCAACCTATTGTATTGTTTTGGTTTGATAATCGGTGACGAGGTGTTTAAAGTGGTTTGTTTATTGATGGGTTAATTGGTATTTATGCAAAGGAAAGGTATATTTTTATAAAATTATTTAAATATTTAAAAATAAAATATTTGTTTATATTTTTAATTTTTTATTAAATTTTTATAAAAAATTATTTAACAAAAAATATATGTTTAACTGAATCGTGATCTTAAAATTATATTATTATTATTATTATTATTATAAGTTTTAAAATGTTATATGAATATAATTTGTTGGAGGCGGAGGCGGATATTGTGGGGGAAGCGAGTTGAACTAAGGTTTGCAATAGGGTATCAATGCTGGTAACCATGGAGGGGTGAGGAGGGGGAAGTTCCACTCCCTCCTATAGTGATGCAGTGTCGAATCGCTTCAAGAAACCAATGGAGGCAGAAACTGAGAGTATCAACATAGAAAAACAAAAAAACATCAGATCACATGAACAAGAAGAGAATCATGAAGAAGTCAGAAGAGAGAAGAGAACAGGAGGAGGCAGTCAGAGAGCTTAGCACAAGAATATGACAGGACTCTGTAAACCTAGGTCAACCATCACACCCCGGGTTGTATTAAGTGATCCAGCGCTACAGGTGCATAGCTATCACATGGCGGCTTATGCGGTACTATGCAAATTTATGGGGATATGGCCAACAGAGAAGGCTTTGCATGCATGGATAAAGAACCACTGGAAGCCTAATGGGGAAATAAATCTCACCTTGGGTCCAGGGGTTTCTTCACAGTAGTGTTCATGAACTTAGAGGACAAAGACAGAGTGTTCGAAGGAGGACCATATTTTTATGCTACTACAGACCTCTACATGCGACCATGGGTGATGAATTTTCTCTCGGAACGAGAGACATTCACATCAGTGCCAATATGGATAAGACTCTACTCCTTACCTTTAGATTATTGGCTCCCAGAATCCTTAAAAGCCATAGGCAATAAACTAGGTCATTTTTTAAAAATATCAGATGCGACTCCGCGAAGAAAATACACCTCCTTTGCTCGAATATGCCTAGAAATGAACCTATATGGAGCACTTCCAGACGAAATCATTCTAAAAGTATATGATGAAGAATGGGTGCAGGCGTTTGACTATGAACATGTCCCATTCATATGTCGCAAATGTCATGAACACATGCATCTCTTCAGACACTGCCCATTAAACAAACTGGAGAACAATATTAAAACCAACACAGGCAAAGATACCGAAGTCTTTACCAAGGTGGGAGGTAGAGGGAAAGGAGGGAAAAAGAACCAGAAGAAAATCAACGAGGAGAAGCAACCAAGTCATAACAGCTTCAAGATTTTTGAAGAAGAAGATGGGAACAATGGGACGAACCAGGTACTGGAGGATAGTCCTGCAGGGAAGGAAAATGATGACAACATGGAGGATACACCTGAAAGCAACAAACTAAAGGAGGACCTGCCAAGCACTATGAAACTTGACAGGGATCATGAGATGACCCCAAGCAAGGTTGGAACAGAGGAACATGATCTACAGAAAATTCTTGAAAGGGAGAATCTCGATCTAGAAAAGTTCCTGGAGTAGGGAACCACCAAAGGGGTTGATTCTCTACCACAAGAGGAGTTTGACATAGTACAACAACTCTTCCTTTGGAGATCTCAAGCAAAGGGTTCTGGATTCGAAAGAAACCATGATTTCCAGGAAAACAGAGGGGTAAAAACGATGGAGGTAACATTGGGACACGATTCCAAGAACCCAGACAAGAAAATAGGAAGAAAAAAACAGAATGAGCTGCTGACAGAGTGCGGGAAGCTCATGATCAACTCAGGTAGGATAGGGACAATTTAAGCATCACTAGCACTTTGAAAAATTGGAGGAGAAACTTCTCTGAAAATGAAATAATCAACAAAGCTTGGACTCTGGTTCCAAACTTTCTAATCTGGGATGTTTGGAAAGAATGAAACAATAGGATTTTCAGGAACAGAATAGGCTCATCCCAGAGAATCATAGCTCAGATCATTAGACAACTCAAAGAGACTGTAGGAACCCTCCTAAACAAACCCCTCGAGAACCCACCTCAAGACCAAGATGCACAAATGCTATTGCATTTGGGTCTACAGGTGCCTTTCCCCCAGGGCATAAGCAAGATTGTAAGTCATATAACAAAAGATAAGGAGTTCTGGCAACCTCCTCCTCGTGGTTTTTTGAAATTTAATATAGATGGAGCCTCTGAAGGAAGCCCTGGGGTGGTTGGGTATGGCAGAGTAATAAGATATGAGCAGGGATACATAAAAGTCATCTTTCATAGTCATTTGGGGAAGGTCACTAATAATATGGCAGAACTCATGGCCCTAGAGAGCAATTCCTAGAAATCTTGATTGAATCAAATTTACATAATTCCATCATTGAAGCTGACTCTTAATTGATAATTAATTCGGTCAAGAAGATATGCAATGGCACAACACCAAAAAGAGTGTCAAAACACTAACAGTTATTGCAGGTCTATCAATGTATACAATCCCACCTGAGAGCCCTAAGAACCCTTAATTTTGTTCATGTGCCCAGAACAACTAACAGGTTAGCGGGTCGTTTGGCGAATGAAGGAGTACTTTGTTCAAAAAGCAATAGAAGATATGGCTAGATGTCGACTCCCCCCAGGGAAATTGGGCGAAGACTATCACAGCGAGGCTACCAAAGACAAGGATTACTTTCAAAGTATGAGAAATAAGCAGAGAGAAGACTAATGGAAACAGAAGAAAGTGGACCAATCACAGGGAAGTAGCAAGTGGTAAACAACGGCCAAGTTGGTAGGCACTTGACTAAATATTGCCCTGATCTCCATCATCCTATGGATTTTGGGTCGGAAAATGCACGTGGGTTAATTTCACAAATGGACCCAAAAAATATAGAATGGTGGCCTATTTAGTCTTCGGGTCCGTAAGAAAAGATAAAGTGTGGGCAAGTTGCCAAGATCGCTTTGGAACTCCTTCATCCTATGGATTTTGGGTGGAAAGCTGCATGATAGTTAATTCTTCAATCAGACTCAAAAAACTATAGTGTGGTGCCTTATTTATTCTTCGGGTCTGTAAGGGAAGTTAAAGAGTGGGCAAGTTTTTGAGACCTCTTTCGATCTCCTTCTTCCTATGGATTTCGGGTAGAAAAACTGCATGATTGTTATTTCTTCAATTGGATCCAAAAACGTTTAGAGAGGTGCCCTATGTTTCTCTTCGGGTCCGTAAGAAGAGATAAAGTGTGGGCAAGGTTTAGGCCCGAAATCAGCTCATGACCGTTGGATCATTGAAGGTTGGATCGCACGGTCATCGGGTTAACAAGATAACCAAAGGTTAAAGATGGTCATTTGATGCAGTTTTGTGGACCTTCGGATGGTCACATGTTGCAGTTTTTTGGGCCTTCGAATCTGTGCGCCCTCATCATTAAAGGCTTTCAGGTTATTTGATGCACGACAGTTATTTGATGCATGACATGTTATTTGATGCACGGTAGTTCGGATTCCATGTTTCCTGTTCGCTGGTTGTCCAGAGCGACGCCTTGAGGGCAGACTGTTCATGGGTGTTTTTTGGATTCTCTGAACTTTAGGTTGGGCAGATGTTTTGTTAACATCTCTTTTGTAGTCTTGTTTGGGGTTTTCACAGTTTTTGGAGTTAGGTTCGGGATTTTTCCAGCCCAACTGTCTATTGAATTTCACAGAGTTGGTACTGCCAGTTTTGACTCACTTAAAAAAGTGCACAATATGTATTATTTCTAGATTAATAAAATGTTCCACTCTTACTTCATCAAAAAAAAATACAATTTGTTGGAAGAGCATAATTTTATTTATTTAAGTTGTTTTTTGTCTTTCAAATAAATGGTGTTAAAATAATAATAATAATAATAATAATAATAATAATAATAATTATAAGTGTTTATAAGTTAATTATTATTATTATTATTATTATTATTATTATTATTATTATCAATATTGTTCATTGGAGAAAATCACATATCTATTCTCAAGTTGACATAAACCATTTATCGTGTTCATTAGCAGGGTCAATGAATAATAAATAAATGCATAGTCTAACTTATACATGAAATGACCTTTTTCACTTTTTTGGTTATTTTTATTCAAAATATGACGAAGATTTTTAAAAAATTGAGTTTAAGTTGTTTAATATATGGAAAAATATGACCATGATTTTTAAAAACTTGAGTTTATGTTGTTTAATCTATAGAATTATATAACCGAATTTTTTGGTGGGAAAGACTATTTCATCTGAAGTTGTTTAATTTATAGATTTGTATAGCTAGATTTCTATGGAAAAGACTATTTCATCTAAAAGTTAAACTAAGTCATGAAAAAACAAATTATAATAAAAATAAACTTCTAATATTTAATAAAAATGAGTAATCTAATTTATAGACGAAATAACTTTTTCACTCGAATTCACCAAAATCCGGCAATACAATTTCAATTTTTTTTGTTTTTTAAAATGCATTTTTGAATGCATAAATGGATTCAACACCATGAAAAACATGTGGCCCAATCTAATTATGCATATTAAACAATTTAAACTCAAGTTTTTAAAAATCACTGTAGGATTTTGATTAAAATTAAAGAGAAAGTGGTTAATAAGAATTTCTTCTATAAGTTAGACTACCATTCATAAAAATACTAACTCAAAAAAAAAAAGTCAATGAAAAAAGAAAGTAAATAATAAAAGAGGGAAATTCACATAGGAAAAAAAAACTTAGGAATAAAGAGATGGAATTCAACAACAACCATCATCCCTATTTAGTGTCTTAGACCTTTTCTTAATCTCAATGGTCTCCTTTAATTTACCGCGGTGGAAGTGATCGATCTTGGCAATTACCTGGAATCCTTAATACTAATGTGGTGCTTAGTCTTCTCAGCATGCTCAACAAGAGCAATCATGATTTATGTGATTAATGGAAGTGATTGATCTTGGCAATTACCTAGAATCGTCAATAGTAATGTGGTGCTTAGTCTTCTCCTTAATAGGAGCAATCATGCTTTATGTGATTAATGGAATGACCAGTTTCTCCAATGTAGGGAGGCCCACAAAAACATAAGATCAAATACACACCTTTCATGTCTTTGGGATTCACTTAGTCTTTTACTTTTTTCATGATTCCTTTATATTTATTTATTATTCATTGAATTTTAGTTAATTTCTTTTATTCCTTCAGTTTTTATTTTATTTTTTAATTAAAATAAATAAATAATTGTAATAATAACATTAAATAATAAATAAAATTTTCCTAATTTTATTTTTAGTCTTTAGTATTTTTTGATTTTTTTAGGGCTTTTTCTTTATTTTTATCTTCTAGTTTTTACTTTATTATTTCCTTCTAACTTTCATTTTTATTATAATGACAGTTTAATTTTTTCTTGAGATTAATCTATTGCATCTCTACTATTTTAGGTTTATTGTTCAGTTATCCATATATAAGTGGTTGGAAACGTGCCCACTTTAAAATTGATATTTGATTTCGTTTGGAAAAAAATTGATATAAATCATTAATCACAAAAGTATTATATATTATTATTATTATTATTATTATTTAAATTTAAATGTTATATGAATACAATTTGTTGGAAGAGTACAACTTTGAATTAGAAAAGCCAAGGAATATTGAAAGAAAAGATCATTAATGTTGATGTGAAACAATTTTGCTTATTTTTTATAGATTGATATCAAACTAGTTATCATATTTTTTTTATAGTTAATTTTTATTTTACAATTATGTCAATGTAGATTCTAACATACAATGTTTGTTACGATAGGTATGGTATAACTTTGATGTATTGATGGGTATAGATAGGTCATTTAATCTTGCAACATTTTTTTTTTAATTATTGAAATACATTTTTATCAATTTTGACATGATCTACGTCAATTTGGAATTAGGTGAAACCCTTACGGACATTTTTCAACTGTTCATGAATCTTAAATCATGATAGAACTCATGCACTCAATTTTTGTGAGATCTTTATTCGATATCTTGGATGGAGTGGATGTATTACACTCTCCAAATCTAAATCGAAACACATAATCAAATCGAATACAAACACATAACTAACTTTTCATCCACTCAAAATATTTGACGTAACTTAACCTTATAAGATTTTGAGGAATGCATGGGCATAATGAGTGTAGAGGGATTGTTGGTGTCCAAGTGTGAATGATGTGATTCAACCCTTTACCACATTAATATGTTAATTCGGGTGCGTACACTTTTCAAGGTAACACGCAAGATATATGCAGGGGCAAGGTTATAATCTTACATTGAGCAATGGTTCGTGACTAAGAAATTAAAACATTGCTGTAACAATAATGGAAATTAAATTGCAGAAAGAAAAACATTCACAACAATCTATGGAAATATGTAACAACAATAAATAAAATATAACCAGTAAAAGAAATATACATAAAAATGACACACGCACAACACCTGATCAGAAGAGTGGGCCCAACTCCTTGGTCAAGGATGTGCTTAACTCACATATTGAGAAAAATATCAAAAGGTTGGAAATTTCATTAACAAGGGTTCCACTGTTACAAGGCTCAATACTTATATCAGCTAGCTCCTCTTTCTCTCTGAATTGTGTCTTTTAAATATACAAACATCAAAAAGAAACTTACAACAAACTGATCTCAATATTCAAGATGAGATATGAGAGATCTATCCATCATGATTCAACTGGAACAAGTCAAATTTGGTTATTACAATTGGGTAATTCTGGAAAATGGTCGCAACAACAAATCTGAAAATATGTCCTTTTATGAACCTTGCTTTTCTCCCAATACAAATTGATTTTTTGAAAATTGCTCATTGGGAAACTGATTGGGTCCGTTCTGAACAAAACTCATGTCTCATATTTTCCAGATTCACTTTCATTTGCCAAAAACGTCCAACGCCAAACTATCACTTCTTATGGCAACGAATTCCTGAGTTGGAATATCTAATTTTCTGTTGAAGACCAAATCTGCAATCTAGAAGAGATATTGGAGGATAAAATAATGAATGAGATTATAACGAATGAATAAACCAAAATTATGCATAATAATTATTAATTATTAAAAATAAACGAGATCGGATATTATTTATTTACAAGAGCATAAATGATTATGAAATGGAATAATATAATAAATTATGGTAAATAATGTGATAAAAGAATAGTGGAAATAGATGAAATGAATGTTAAGAAGTGGTAATAATAATGACAAATCAAGAGCCCGAAATTCCCCCAAACTGAATATGTTGCATGCCCACATGCAACCCAATGCCTCTGTATAAAGTAGGGGAAATAATGGTTTGAAAAATATGAGTGAATAATGCTTAGTGGTTTTTTTTTTAACATTCTCCTAAACTTTTAATAAATCAAACACTCATGTTATTTCACCTCAATTGTTACTTTCAACAAAATAATGTGGAATGACATCTATGGATTAGCATTTGTTGAAGCTAATGCAGGTTGAGCTTGTGTAAATCATGCGGAAGGTGGAAGCCATGCAAGCTCAAAGAAAGTAATAAAATATTGTAGTAGGATTTCCTTCCCCCAAACTCATTAGTTTCCCTGTCATCAAGATTTCTATAACACATATCATGAGTATCCTCAATCAGTAATTCATCAGGATTCAAAATCAGAATTAAGCCTCTTCATCCTTCCCCAAAATAATAGTAGTGTTGTTAAGCTAGGATTAAATAGAGATTGATTGGGTAAAGAAAATATCTTTGGTTAAAGAAACAAAACTTGTGGAATAAAGGAATGATAGATTAGATGATACAAAATGTCAAATATCAAATATCCTAAAAGTTTCATCCCTAACATGTAAAGTAAATATTGATAACTCAATAATAGATATAAACCATAACCACCATTATCTAAGAACTGATTAAATATTACCCCATGAACCATGAGTTCTAGCAAAACTTATATATGCAATAGTGGCATTATCGGCAGTTAGTTTTGAGAAAACAAGGTAACCAAGTAGATCATAGTATTGAATTAACTTTTATACCATAGGCATGGCCACTGCTGCCAACAGGAATCCATAGCTTCGACAAGGATGCCTTTTTAACCCATTGAGATGACAGTGTCCCATCTATTAGAAATAAGTACATAGTTATAGAATCATTTCAATTTACTTAGATGTCTACTGAAGATCATTGTGCTAGATTGGTAACCAGTTAATAACAATGCCATTCACGAGAAGAAACAAAAGTGAACAAGTCGGCTCGTGATGAGACTTCTTGTCCTTCAGTTTTATGACTGAAGGCCATTACCCCGGCTTAGTGACCAATAGTGGTAATGTCACTCTATTAGGACATATGATCATGGTAGGTTAGCTCGTGATGAGACCTCCTATCCTCCAATTGACTATTTATGTTTTAAATTTAACTATGGTTATTGTTAATCAACAAAAGATCACTTAATAGATGGGGTGGCAATCCAGCTCCTTAAGAGCTAGGGATGGTGTAAAACATTTTGTAGTAACTATTTTCAACTCGGTAATTTTGCTTCTCAAATACTAATAACCTACAAATGACTGTTGATAAATATATCTTGCTTTGTTAAGATTGGGGTTTGAGGAATAATTCATTAGATAGTGATGGAAAGATTTAAGTACAATTTTGTGGTTGTCATCATAAATTTTACAAAATCGGGGACTTGAAAAATTAGGAAAGTTGAAATTTTCCATGATGAAATCATCTTTTCATAATTATTCCTTCAAAAATAAAACTATGTTTATAGATAAACAAATATAAATTGACTACCCAATCATTATGTCAAAGACGACCTAGACAATTAAATGTATTTCCCCATTCACCAAGTTAATTTCATTGTGCATGATTTAAGTTCCAATGTGTGTGGATAAATGGGGGTTATGGATTGTTATGGATTATGGTGGTAATAATCATGAGATGTATGAGTTGACATGAAATTTTAATAACAATGATGACATGACATCATTGATACTAAATATAATACATTTTCTATCAAATGCAACACCTCGCCCCCAACTAAGATATGACCATCCTCGGTCATAATTGAAACATCAACCAAATACATGGAGTTGATTAGGGACGTACCTGAAGACTTACCTTGACGGAGTATCAACATGTGTATAATAACAACATTGGGTACTTAGAAAAGATTTCACCATGGAGTAGCAACACTAGAGGATTAACATCACTGAAAGAGTAACCACACTGGGTACTTAGAAAAATTTCGGGAGTAACAACATCAGCGGAGTAACAGTAGCGGTGGAGTAACAGCACTGGGCTCAGTAACAGCACCAATGGAGTAACAACACCAACAGAGTAACAGTAGCGGTGAAGTAACAACAATGGCGAAGTAACACCATTGGTTGAGTAACAGAATCGACGGAGTAATAGCACTAGCTGAGTAACAACACTGACAGAGTAACAACACTAGTAGAGTAACAACAGTGACGGAGTAACAACAATGATGGAGTAACAGCACCAATAGAGTAACAACACTAGCAGAGTAACAACAATGACAGAGTAACAACAGTGACGGAGTTACTGCACCGACAGAGTAACAACACTAGCAGAGTAACAACAATGACAGAGTAACAACAGTGACGGAGTTACTGCACCGACAGAGTAACAACACTGGCGGAGTAACAGCACTGGTGGAGTAACACCACCGATGGAGTAATAGCACTGGTGGAGTAATGGCATTGACAGAGTAACAACATCGGCGGAATAACAACACTGACAGAGTAACAACACTGGTGAAGTAACAACAGTGATGGAGTAACAGTATCGACAGAGTGACATCAATGATGGAGTAACAACACTGACGAAGTAACAACACTGGTGGAGTAACAAAACTGGTGGAGTAACAACACTGATGGAGTAACATCACTGAAAAAATAACAACACTGGAAGAGTAATAGCACCAGCGGAGTAATAACACTAGCGGAGTAAGAGCAGTCATGGAGTAACAACACCGAGAGAGTAACAACACTAGCGGAGTAACAGCACCAGCGAAGTAACAACACTGGAGGAGTAACAACACTGGCAGACTAACAACATCCAAGGATTAATAGCATCCAATACTTAGAAAAATTTCGGGAGTAACAGCACCTGAGTAACAACATTGGCAAAGTAACAACATCCAAGGAGTAACAACATTTGACACTTAGAAAATTTTTGAGAGTAACAATAAATACGAAGTAACAACACCCAAGGAGTAACATCATTCGACACTTAGTAAATTTTTGGTAGTAACAGCAGTGGCAAAGAAACAACACCCAATGGATCTGAGAAAACCATATACTGATAAGACTCAGGAACAAATGGATAAATATGGAGCAACATCATGAATCTTGACAACTTCCTTTTATTTTTATGAAGGAACAAAATTTGTGACTTTGAACACATGAAAAAAACATAAGATGAATGAGAAAATAAACAACAATTTTATTGGAAAACAATAAATAAATAAATAATGTAAGTTGTAATGACTATGATTTTGACTGCAGCAATGTTGTTTCCTAAGGGAATATCAATCTGTTTCCAGAAACAACATTCTGTCAATGGTAAATGAATGGAAAACTGTTTTGGCATAAATGAATTGGATCTTCAAATGGAAATCAATTCTCCATTTCTCATGTTATAAATCCATTAGGTGATGAAAAAGTCTTCATGATGTTGGTGAGAAATAATAGGAATAATTTGTAACAAACTCTTATGATCAATTTCCATGACACCTCGAAAGAATTAAAATTATATGATATTAGATTTCGTAATAGATGCTAGGATAAAAATCTATTATTTCATTTTCATTGCCTTTAATAATCACTTGTTCAAAAACAAATTGACCTCCTTTATTATCCTCGGACTTGCAAAAACGAGCGTTTACTTGCAATAAAACATGTAATCATGGAAGAAGAGAGGTGACCAGGCTCTCTACATCCAATATATATGAAAAAAATTAACATGTAGTTACTCTGTAAAACAAATCCATGGAAAACAAACAACAAAGTACAGTTAATTTATTATTTGTTGGACAACGGTGGTAAACCATACTAACCAACATTATTTTAATCATAATTTCTTTGTTTTTCATTTGATTTGCATGATTCCAAAGCCAAATGAAAGTGAATTAATAGGGATATCTCCAATTCAATTGGTTTTTAAAAATTCCATGATATGATATGTCAAATTTACTTAGAACAACCTGCATAACAGAGTCATTTTCGATTTGCCAACTTAGACCAACTGTTGATATTTTAAGCATAACTTTTTCATTTGATGACGGATTGAACCGATTCAAATTAGAAATTAAAGTAGATTCATGTAAATATATCCAATAGAAATATTTTTTGAAATCATGAAGATTGATGGGCCAAATGTGCGAAGGAACAATCGGAAAAACAAAGTTTTAAAGGTGCCGATTTACGATAGACAGTCAGTATTTTGGTCATAACTTTCTCATACGATATAGAAATTGGGTGATTCAATTTGAATTGTAAACTAGATTAATAGGGTGATATACCCTAGAAACAGGTTTCAAAAATATAGTCTTTAAACCCCCAAAAATGGACTGTCCCAACTCTATTCCTGAGCTTCCTACTCGACATTCTGTCAATGTTTTGGTCATAACTTGTTCATTTCAAATCCAAACTGAGTGATTCAAATTGGATTAGAAAGTAGAAATAAAGGACTACTTAGGAGAGAAACAGGTTTTTAAAATATGCCCATTTTATTTCTCAAAAAATGACTGTACCGACTGTGATTTCAATGGTTTTATGAAGCCCACACGCCCTAAGATATGATAATTTTTTATTTATTTTTTCAAAATGATGATGCGTGTTTTTAGAAATCTATTTTCAATATAATACATCTACATACACAATTAAATTCAAATATTTACCATTGATATTGATATACTCAGCAAGTTGTAGCAAACACAACTCGTTCTACATATAACAAAAAATATTTATATACTTATTTATTCTATTTTCTACACTAACCTATTCTACCTTGAAAAGTAAAGCATACTTACATATACGATTACTTCCAATGGAGCCATTTTAGAAATAAGGCATCAAGTGTATACACACCCGAATTTGAGAAATGCCTATTAATAAATACTAGGGTATGAGATACCAACTTCCCTTGAAAATATGGTGTCAAAAAATGCTGAAGTATGGAGTGATGTTGTGAACCACTAATGGAGTGGAAACAATCTTCAATATATCCTTTAGTTTCTTGATTTCCCATATTTGTCATATTATGAAGTTCTTGAGTTTCTAAACCAACTTGTTACCGTAGGCTAGAATAAACCTAATTTTCTTCCATAACTTTTACAATTTTTGGATTTGGAACATGTCTAATCTTGGTATAAGTTTTTTGCAATTGTGTATGCGAGATAGGTTGGGTGGGAAGGGTAGGTAAATTTTACAGTTCAACACTATAAGCATGCTGTACTAGTTTATTATGGTGAGGGTGTGGAATTATTTGAGCATGATATTGTGTAGGGCATGGAGGATTTTGATGATGTAGTTGATTGGGATGTGTGGATGATTTTGATATGCAAGAAAGGTGTTCTTGAAAAGATGGAAAAGAATATGGATGATATTTTTGTGCTACAAGATGAGGGAGAGTAGTCATGTAATCATAGGATGAAGCATGACAAACTTGTGGATAAGATTGATGGGGGTTATATTGAGATTTACATGGATTCCCTAACACACGAGTATTCCATAATAGATTATGCAAGTAAGACAATGGAGAGGAAGTGTTCTGAAACATACGTGTAGGCCAAGGTTTCCATGGTTGTGAAATCGCTGCAGGTTCTCCATCTCTTGGAAATGTTCTTTTCATCCGAGGTAAGAAAGAGAAACTATCCATGGGATGCTTCTTCTAGCATTGAGGAAAAATCACTTCTTCAAATTCTGCTTGATTTTTCTTAACCTGCAAAACATGCAATTGTGAATTTAGAGAGATAATAAAATAAACTTTAAAATGTTCAAATAAATCATTGATTTCATCTCTTATATCTCATGTTCTTGTAGCATATTTGGAAAGGAAAGAAGAAAATTCTCTAGAATTCTTACCAGCCTTGGATATTCCTCTTGAATACCTTATGCATAAATCACAGACATCGTCATATGATAGCTAAAAAACGTTACATTTCCTTATTAGATTTAAGATTTCTAAAATTTCATCTTTGATTCCTTTAAGAATAAGTGTTTTTAAGGTCTCTTTTTCCAAATGCTTATGCTTTGATTTTTGAAGGTTGTATTTAAATCGCTCCAAATAGTCCTCCAAGCTTTCATCTTCCCCTTGTATCATACTGAAAATATCTTCATTGGCCTTGCAATAGTCTTGGTACTTCTCCAAGAATACATTCTTCATGTCCTCCCATGAATTGATGCAGTTTCCACCAAGGCTCATGAACCATCGGAGAGCTGCTCCTTTTAGAGTAAGAGGAAAAACTTTCAACCTTTGATCATTAGTAAAATAATCATATCCTCTACAAAGTACTTCAAAATCAAATAAGAATGTATCTGGGTCCTCATTATCGAAACCATGAGAATTTGGTAAAGAAGATGGAGGAATTATGTGCATTTATGCCACTCCTCCTAGATCGCTGATAGGGAATTCAAAAGTAACAATGTGAGCCATTTCTTACCATAATAGAAGATGTTCTTCATGTGTTGCTTTGAGGTTCCTCCTTCAGATATTCTTGTAAATTTGTTAGTGGAATGGGTGGTGCTTACATCACCACTTGAGTGAAATGATAAGCTTTCTTCAAATTTCTACCTTTTTCTTCCTAGTCATTCAAAAAACAATTTGAAAGGAAATCTAAAGCTCAAGACCTAGAGCAAGGTGTCAAAGGACCATTCCCTCCCAGGAAGAGAGATTTTCCAAAATCCAAACAAAAAAAAATGCAAGAAAAATTCTAAGCTCAAGACCTGGAGCAGGGTGAGAGAACTCTTTCCCTCCCTAGGATGAGAGAGTGGATCATATAAAATAAAAACAAGCAAAAATTCAGGAAAAATAACCACGCTCAAGACTTGGAGCAGGGTGTCAAAGTATTTCCTCCCCAAGAGAAGAGATTGACCCTCTAGTTGATAGAGATCATGTCTTACACCTTGTTAGCCTTCCTCAACAATGGCGCCAAAAGGTTGGTGTCCAAGTGTGAATGTTGTGATTCAACCCTTTACCACATTAATATGTCAATCCGGGTGCATACACTTTTCAATGTAACATGCAAGGTATATGCATGAGCAAGGTTACAATCTTACATGGACCAAGGGTTCGTGACTAAGAACTTAAAACATCGTTGTAACAATAATGGAAATTAAATTGTAGAAAGAAAAGCATTCACAACAATCTATGGAAATCTGTAACAACAATAAATAAAATACAACCAGTTAAAGAAATATACATAAAAAAGACACACGCACAACACCTAATCAGAAGAGTGGGCCCAAGTCCCTGGTTAGGGCTGTGCTTAACTCACATATTGAGAAAAATATTAGAAGGCTAGAAATTTCATTAACAAGAGTTCCACTGTTACAAGGCTCAATTCTTATATCAGCTAGCTCCTCTTTTTCTCTGAATTGTGTCTTTTAAATATACAAACATCCAAATGAAATTTACAACAAACTGATCTCAATATTCAAGATAAGATATGAGAGATCTATCCATCATGATTCAGTTGGGACAAGTCGAATTTGGTTATTACAATTGGGTAATTCTGAAAAACGATCGCAACAACAAATCTGCAAATATGTCCTTTGAAGAACCTTTCTTTTATTTGAATACAAACCAAATTTTTGAAAACTTCTCATTGGGGAAACTGATTAGGTCTAATCTGAACAAAACCCATGTCTCGGATTTCCTAGATTCGCTTTCATTTTTCCAAAACGTCCAATGCAAAACTTTCACTTCTTATGCTAGCCAATTCCTGAGTTGGAATATCTAATTTTTTGTTGAAGACCAAATCTGCAATATGGAAGAGATCTTGGAGGATAGAATCATGGATGAGGTTATAACGAATGAATAAACCAAAATTATGCATAATAATCATTAATTATTAAAAATAAATGAGATCAGATATTATTTATCCACAAGAGCATATTTGATTATGAAATGGAATTATATAATAAAGTATGGTAAATAATGTGATAAAAGAATAGTGGAAATAGATGAAATGAATGTTAAGAAGTGTCAATAATAATGACAATTTAAGAGCCCAACAGGGATCATTCAAGGACTCAAGGAAATCATAAAATAAAAAATTCTTGAGGATTACACCATGAGATTAATAATGAGTTCGAACTTTTAGGAATGTATCTAGAGATCACTTTCCTTCAGGATATAGAGAAATGTGATGTGGTGATTGTTGGAGACTACCAAAATCATAAGACCATTGAACCAAGGAAGAGCTCCCTTCTTCCCGCCTTCACTCAGAACTTTCAAAGATGATCTTACTCCTCTAAGCCTTTGATCAAGCTCATTTCTTTTAGATTATACATAGTTATGACAATTGGACTTACAAATGCACTTGCAACATAATTTCAAAGCTTGATGAATTCTATTTTTAAACCCTTAGAAATTTTGTGTGTGTATTTTTTGATGACATACTAATATATATCAAATCTTGGGAAAAGCATATACACCATGTTGACAATGTCTTAACACTATGGGAAGAGAAAAAATTGTATGCAAATCCTTCCAAGTGAACCTTTGGGGTTCAAGAAGTGGAATATATCAGTGATATCATATTTCATGAAGGTGTTAAGGGGGACCCTAACAAAATCAAATCCATGTGGATATTGGTGGCCACCTGCCTATTTCACTTGGACCTACAACATTGTCTCTATCAATTTTTTAGTTTCCTTAATTGTAGCACAATTTACTATTTTTGGCAGTTTTTTGGGTCCTGAACTTTTAGGTTTGTTTTGAGGCCCTAAACAACGTTTTTAGGGAAAACGAAGACATTGAAATCAACTCAAATTGGCTGGCCTATTTTTTTTTGGCCTTCTCTTCATGTTCTTCGAAATGAGGTATTATGATAGCCAAATGAATATCGCATGATAAAGTTATGACCCCACGAAGTTGATGTACCAATTTAACCAAACGGGGCCCACAGTTTTGGCGCTTCATCTCCTAGGGTTAGGTTTTTTGATGTTTAGGGTTTTCCATTGTTTCTCAAAAATAAATAGGCCTTTGAGCCTCATTATAACATAGTTCTGAGGCATGTAGCCGCCACATCTCTTCTCAGAGATAAGCTACCATTGCCCAAGCTAGTCTTATTTCCATTCTGTTTGTAAGCATATTTCAGTATTTGATATTAATGAAATGAAGTGTTACTGCATCTTTGTATTTATGGTTATATTTGTAATTTTTTGTGTTCCTATTTAAATCCAGATCAGTGGTATCAGAGTGGTCTATTTTTCTTTGTAAGTCCCCAACGAGGTCAAGATATAAGGAGTTAGGGCTTGAACTGGTCGAACCTTTACACAACCAACCTCGCAAATCCTGACAGTCTCCCATGGCAGATGAAAATGAAGATGAGGGGGTATGAGATCCTATCAAAATCTTTCTCGAAGAAGCCGTCGAGCGATAAAGGAACGCGATGATGGACAACTTTGTCCAGATCCTTCAATAGCTACCCAAGGGCGACGCATCTACTTCCGGCAGCTACTCTGAAAGTGCCACACCCTTTAAGGTACAAGTTAACTTTGACATTTCCATATTTGAGTGTCAAATAGATGCAGACGCAGTAGATAAATGGTTAAATCTGCTAGAAGGATATTTTTTCATTCTTGATTTTTCTAGCCGGGAGAAGACCACTTTTGCACTTCTCAAAGCAGCCCCCCATGTCAAGGACTGGTGGGAAACCTACTGTGAGCAGAAGGATGAAAGTATGAAATCACTATTTTCAGCCGCACCCACATGGAACTTGTTCTAGGATGCCATCAAGGAGCAGTACTACCCTGTCAGGAGCTATGAGGATAAATACATAAAGTGGACAATGCTGCAATAGGGAAGGGATCAAGATGTACTAGAGTTTACCAATGTTTTTCATACCCTTTGCACGAAGTTGGCTATCAAGGATTCTGAGAACCATTTGGTTCTCAAGTACTGCAGTTGCCTACACAGGTACATCCAGGACGAGATGGAGCTTTGAAAATCTCCTCGCTCAACATGACATACCAATATGCCATCAAGATCGAGCAAAAGTTTAAAAAGAAGAAGCGAGACTTTGGATTTGCGAATCTAAAGCAAGGGAAAGGTAGCCCCAAGCTGCAGAACAAAGGAAAAAGCCAAGGCCGGGCGACCCAGGACAACTCGCCAAAGCCACAAGCAAAGAACAACATTGCTAAGCCGAAGAAGGACACGGGAAAGTGGTGTGAGTTCTATAAGAGCTCCACTCACAACACAAGTGAGTGTCAGGCCAAGCAGTCACTAGTGGTCGAGCTAAAGGCTTCGAAATTAGATGCATGTTCCTACTCTGAGTCAGAACCCTATAAGGGGAATGAAAAAGGGAAGCAAAGTATCGATGTGTAGCCCAACGCCATTGTTACCACCACGAAGATCTAGAAGGAGGAACCTGAAGATTCAGAGGAGGAGAAGCACCTTTTCCATTGCCAAATGTGGGCAAAGGGTTCCCTGCTACACTTCATTGTCGACAGCGGGAGCCAAAAGAATCTCATTTTGGCAGAGGTCATGAAGCGGTTGGGCTTACCGACCACAACACACCCACAACTATACACTATCGGGTGGCTTCACCAAGGACGGGATCTTCGCGTGAGCCAGTAGTGCTGCCTTCCATACAGCATCAAGCCCTTCACAGATGAGGTATTATGTGACGTTTCTCCCCTTGATGTTTTTGATGTATTATTAGGCCAACCATACTTATGGAAGCAACATGTTGTGTATGAGTCAAGGCCTCGTGTTGTTATTGTTACTTTGGGAAATAAGCTGTACAGGATATCGGAGGAAGTACCGCCTACCACCATCTCTTTGGTTACTGCAAAGCAATGCAGTAAGCTCATTTCCAAAATCGGGAAATTTGTTTTCATGATGATACACCCTCAAGGAAAGAAGAAGACGGTGACCACGACCTCCATACAGGGCCCCTCTGCACGATAACAACGGATGGACAATGTTGTGGAAGAGTTTGAGGACATCTTCACCTCCCCCACAGGGGTTCCTCTACACTGTCAGGTCAAGCACTCCATCGATCTGACCCCATGTGCGCCACTGCTCAATGGACCAATCTATTGGCACTCCATTCTGGAGAACGACGAAATCAAGAGGTAGATTCAAGAGCTGCTTTAGAAATGTCACATCCTGCCGAGTTCATTGCCCTGTGGGAACCCGATCATGTTGGTACAGAAGAAGTATGGGACTTGGAGTCTCTGTATTGAATATCGGGCACTGAACAAGATCACTCTCCAGAATAGGTACTCGATCCCACAGATTGATGATCTTCTGGACCAACTAAAGGGGAAAATATTTCAACACGATCCACTTGAAGTTAGGATATCACCAGGTACCAATCAAACCCTCCAATGTGTGGAACACTGCCTTCAAAGCCAAGGAGGGCCTTTTTGAATGGTTGGTTATGCGTTTCAAGTTGAAAAATTCTCCTGAAACCTTCATGAGGCTAATGGATGACATCTTGCGGCCCTTCACCTACTCATTTGTAGTGGTATACTTGGATAACATCCTGATCTTTAGCCAGAGTTGGGAAGAGCACCTCCACCACATTCGACAGGTTCTCCAAACACTAATACAACACAATCTATGTGTCAATTTGGAGAAATGCACTTTTGGCATGGCCTAGGTTCAGTATCTGGGATACATTATTGATGAACGGGAGTGCATTTGGATCTAGCCAAGATCCAAGTCATCCGGGATTCGCCAGCTCCAACCACTATGACAGAGCTCCACAACTTTCTGGGTCTTGCTAATTTCTACTACAGGTTCGTGTTGGGATTATCTCATATCACTTGGCCCTTGAGTCAAGTCACCAATGGAGGAGCGAAAGCAAAATTATTTTGGTCTGAATCTCAACAGAAGGCATTCACAGAGTTGAAACATCGCCTCTGCTCTACACTAGTGCTCACATTACTAGACTTGCAACAACCATTTGAGATCAAGACAAATGCCTCTAACTATGCTATTGGGGCAGTCCTTACTCAACAGGGGCATCTAGTGGCATATCATAGTGAGACACTTTCAGAAACAATCCAGAAGTATCCCACTTATGACAAAGAGATGTATTCCATTATGCAGGCCAGCTGACAATGGAAGCATTACATTTTGGGGAAGGAAACAGTCATCCACACAGACCACCAATCCCTGCAGTTCATATAGATGCAAGGGAAGTTGCAGAATGATTGCCATCAGAAGTGATCCACATACCTGCAACAGTTCCATTTGAATATCAAGTATAGGAAGGGCAACACCAATAATGTTGCATATTGCCTCAGTCGACCACTGATCATGGCGTTAACCACCGTGCTCAACTCTTGTGGGCACGAGACTTCTGATTGGCCACTTCTCTACAAAAGTGACCCAGAATTCGGCCACACATACCAGACGCTCTTGGAGTGTCAGCAAGTTCGAGATTTTCACCTCTGGGATGCCCTATTATGCCACCGGGGACACGTTTGTGTTCCTTCAAGAGAGCATGCAAAGATGATTTAGGAATCACACTACAGTCAGGTCATTGGGCATTTCGTGGTCAAGAAAACGATGGCAGTACTGCGGAAGCATTTTTATTGGCCAAATATTTGACAAGATGTTGGGAAGTACATCAGATCCTGCACTGCCTGCACCATTACCAAACTGATAAACAAGAAGCAAGGAATCTATACTTTGCTGCCTACCCCTAGTCGACCTTGGGAATCCATCTCCATGGATTACATGTCAGACCTTCCTTCTACTAAGCATGGCAATGACTGTGTTTTTGTAGTCGTCAACAGATTCTCGAAGATGGCCATTATGGCAGCCTGTAAGAAGAATATCACAGCGGGAGCCACTAATAAACTCTTCTTTGAACGAGTGTGGGTACACTTTGGGATCCCTCAATCTATCATCTCAGATTGGGACAACAAGTTCCTTAGTACATTTTTGTCCAGTCTCTGGTCGATGCTGGACACCAAGCTCACTAAGTCCAGAACTTTCCATCCCCAAATTGATGGCCAAATAGAGGTCGTCAACAGGATGATCATAGGCATTCTGCGCATGTACAACTCAAAGCATCCACACACATGGGATGAGAGTTTCCCCTATGTCCAGCACAACTATAACCAGGTTGTCCATAGCTCGACTGGCCACAGCACTTTTCAGGTGGGCTTGGGATTCTAGCCACTATGTCCCATTGATGTAGGCATGCCATTTGCAACTACTCATGCAGATTCGGCTCATGTCCAGTCCGAAACCGATAAGTCAAACAACTTCATTAAGCACATCCAACATATCCGCTAGCAAGCCCATGACATTCTGGAGAAATCAAATGCCAAGTACAAGTAGCGACATGATCAACATCGAGTTCCACACAAGTTTCTAGTGGGCAATAAAGTCTAGTTGCATTTGCAAAAGGAATGCCTTACTGGAGCCCATCGGAAACTTAGACCACTCCGATATGGTCCTTACACCATTACCAAGGCGGTGGGAGACAATGAATTTGAGCTTAGCATTCCCCTATTCCTTGGCCTGCACCCAATGTTCAATGTGGACCGCCTTCGACCATACTTGCCACCATTGCTGGACACATCAGACATTGCAGAACACCTCACACCTACAAAGTTAAATCTAGATTGCATGGAACAAGTCACAACTGATCAGACCATGGACACGCAGATCAATAACACCTAATAGTAAAGGATCCAACTACATCAAGTTGTCAAAGCATGCCAACTCCTTCACCAGGGCAAGCGGTTCACCAAGGACCAAGTTCGGTAGAAGTTTCCTCATCTCATGGAGGAACTAAACGCAATGGGGACCATTGCTTCCTAAGGATGGAGGAATGATCCAGGTGGATATTGGTGGCCACCTACCTTTTCCACTTGGAACCCCAACGCTATCTCTTTTAGTTTTTCGGTTTCCTTAATTGTAGCATAATTTACTACTTTTGGCATTTTTTCGAGTCCTGAACTTCTGGAGCTGTTTTGAGGCCCTAAACAACGTTTTTAGGGAAAATGGAGAGACTAAAAACATCCCAAATTGCCTTGCCTATTTTTTATTGGCCTTCTCTTCGAGATCTTCCAAACAAGGTATTATGATAGCCAAATGGAGATTGTATGGCAAAGTTACGAACCTGGGAAGTTGATGTACCAATTTACCCAAATGATGCCCACAGTTTCAGTGCTCCATCTCCTAGGATTAGGTTTTTGGATGTTTATGGTTTTCCATTGTTTCTCAATAATAAATAGGCCTTTGCACGTCATTGTAACAAAGTTTTGAGCCATGTAGCCACCACATCTCTTCTTAGAGATAAGCTACCATCGACCAAGCTAGTCTTATTTCCATTTTGTTTGAAAGCATATTTAAGTATTTGATATTAATGAAATGAAGTGTTATTTCTACTACATCTTTGTATTTATGGTTATATCTGTAATTTGTTGCGTTCCTATTTAAATTCAGATCAAAATCAAAGCCAAGAGAATTTCCAATCTCGAAGACCTTAAAGAAACTCAAAGGATTCATAGGATTGATATGGTATTACTACAAGCTTGTTAAGAAATATGGTTGAATACTAGCATCTCAATCTTATGGTAGATCTTCAGAAGAGAAACAAAAATGGGTTACAAAGATGATGGGTTATGAATCTGAAATTATCTACAAAGAGGGAAAACATAGTATTGTGGCAAATACATTCTCAAGGAAAGAGGAAGAAACAAAGGGTTTAGTGTGTTGTTTCCATTCCACAATCTAGTTGGGTGGAAGAAGAAATGATAAAATCGAAACAATATTCAAAGGTATGCAAGATCATTCAACAACTACATGAGAATCCTATTATAGTAGAAAAATTAATGCGGGACAATGATTTATTGATGTATCAATATCACTTATAATAATTCTCAACTCAAGTAGAATTTCCTTTCAAAATTACACACTTCTCCTATATGAGAATATTCAAGGTTCTTAAAAACATACCATATGATTAATAAATATTATTTTGCGGAAGTTCGTAAATAAAATGTGTAGAAGGTTGTGGCTGAATGTACGATATGTAAATAGAATAAGGGATAGGCAACTAGGACCCTAGGGTTTCCACAACTATTATTCATACCTAACTAGCATTGGGAATAAGTTTCAATGAATTTAATTATAGGTTTACCCAAATATAAAGGAAAGAATGTCATTATGGTAGTGGTAGATCCAATGACAACATACACCCCTTTTTTATTTCTTTATCGCCATTTTAAAGGAACTATAGTGGTAAAATATGTTAAGTTATGGTATGTTCTATGCTTATAACAGTTTACTTCTTTTTCTTATTATATTCCACCGATTAGCAATCACATGTACATAAAGTAAAGTGCAGATAGAACATTAAACGATCGACAGAAAACAAGCCAAGACAAGAGACACAAGATGTGGCGGCTAGCCAGGGACAAACCCCACAATGTGTGGGGAAACCCTTTGATCAAATATTCTTTTATCTTCAATAATTCAGCAGAGAGAAATAGTACAATAAATCTGATTCATATCAGCTGTAGAAAACCCTAGATTAGTAGCATCAGCATTAGCGGCTTCATTATCAAACTAGGGCAGACCATATCTCACAAACCGACAGTCGGATTGACTTCATTCCACCAAAAAAAGTTTCAGCTTCCAGAGGAGGTTCAGATCAACCTACAACATAGTTCAGATGAGGAGATCTTCTAGGTCACGCAAGTCAATCTTTACTTCTGCAGTTGCAGCTTCAGTTTCAGCAGTTTCCGGCTTCAAACTAGGGCAGTCGATATCTTGCAAACCATTCATCAGATTGACTTCATTCCACCACCAAAAGTTGCGGCTTTCAAAAGAGGTTCAAATGAACCTACATTGCAGTTCCAAAGATGAGATCTTCTAGGCCACGCAAGTCAATCTTTACTTCTGCAGTTGCAGCTTCAATTCAACAGCTTCCGGCTTCACATGTGTGAGAGAGAGAGACCCATTTCAGGGCAGTAGAGAAGAGACTCATATCTGTGCAGCAGAGAGAGAGAGATGTGATTAGATGAGTGAGTCCAAAAGAGGAAAAGTCTTCTTATATTTATACACAACGTTGGTGGGTGAATAGATGTGACTGTTGGGCTTCTAAGCCTACATGAGTTGTAGGTCGGCTTGATAATAATTCCATAATCAAGATAAATTCATATCTCCATGAATACTTATCGGAATTGGATGATCTTTATATCAATCCTACACCTCTCGACGAGAGAAATATAATAAAAATATTATTAGCCATGAATAAGATGACCCACATGAAGTTTTTCCCTGGTTGCCAATTTTAACACTCCCTCTCAACCATGGAGAACTTCATCTGCAATCTATCTATCGGTCGTTACTATTCATCCATCAAATGCACTGCCTTGTACAGCCTAACCCTTGCCCTGCTCTACTCTATTTTTCCTGTTCTGCTTTGTCTTGTTCTACCCTGCACTGATCTGTACTGTTTTGTTCTGTTCTGCTCTGCTCTTGCGTTGTTCTGTTCTACTATGCTTTTGTCCGAATTATGAAGAAGAAGAAATGATCGAGGATGTATCATACTGACTCAAAGTCAGTCTCAGAGTATGTACCACTGGTCCCAGACCAGTCTCAACCAACCCAAAGTCAGCGTCATAGTGAGTACAACTCCAATGGTCCCAGACCAATATCATCCTCCACTGACTCAAAGTCAGTCTCAGAGTATGTACCACTGATCCCATACGAGTCTCAACCGAACCGAAGTCAGCGTCATAGTATGGTACAATTCCTACCACTGGTCCCAGACCAGTATCATTGATCCCAGATCAATGGAGGTCATTCTAGCGTAGGGAGTATAGTAGTTACAACGATGCGTCCATCGGTACTACTATGGTCCCTAACTTCATTTCCCTGCTCATTGATCAGATGAGAGGTACTTACCATGAGTCCCAGACTGCATGGTTAGGATGCCTCGACAGGAGAACTAATCAATCCTGTCCTCACAGGAGAACACATCAATCCTGCTACAATGTTGCCACGGGGTGTACATGTATACCACCAGGGGATAGTGAATAATCATGTGGTCATATGCTGCTCCAAGAAGCACCCCGCACCTCCTTGGAGCTCTCAGAGCTCAATGCATCATACATGACCCTCATTGGAAGGTCTTTGAACAACTCCAAGTTGTTCACGGAAAGTCATAAATTTTACTTTCCTATTCTTTATGATAGACTCATATTCTTCGGTCATAGCATCCTTGCATACTTGATGCTTGACGGCATCTGAGAATGATGAAGGCTCATTTTGTATGATCGTGCTCATGATGGTCAGGTATCCTTGATACCTATTAGGTTTCTTACTTTCACGAAAGGTTCCTCGGGGTGCAGCATGTCCTTCAGCATCATCAAGTAACCCCTTAAGCCATGAAGGCCTCTTCCTAGAAGAGGAAGGCTCATATGGAGGAGGATCAATTGGATCCATGGGTTCTTATACATCAGGCATTGATTCATCATCCTTTTCTTTCGGTTCCCTGGTGTCAGATTCTTGAGAGCTCCTCAAAGTCGGAAGATTGATCACCTTGCTGAGAGCCATATCTTCGTCAAACGTGACATCATGACTAATTATGACTTCCCTTTGACCGGCTACATAGATTCTATATCCTTTAGTATTTTCACCATAGCCCACGAAAATTCCCTTCTTTCTAGATTCTCCCAATTTTTTTCTTTTCTCTTTCGGCACATGAAAGTATACAGGGCTTCCAAAAATTTTAAAATCAGAAACATCAGGTTTCTTACCGGTGAATTTTTCTTCAGGAGTCTTGGAACACAATTCTTGATGAGGGCATCGATTTTGTACATATACGGTAGTGTTTGCAGCTTCAGCCCATAGAAACTTAGGAAGACTTTGATCATGTAGCATGGCCCGGACAACTTCCATAATTGTGCGGTTCTTCCTTTCTACCACACCATTGTGTTCAGGAGTATATGGTGTAGTAGTCTCCCTCTTAATGCCAGCCTCTTTACAAAAATCATGGAACTCATTAGATTCATATTCAGTCCCATCGTCAGTTCTTAAGATCTTGATCTTCTTTTCGGTTTGATTCTCGATTAGGGCTTTGAAGTGTCGGAACCAAGGGAACGCTTCATCCTTCTTTTTCAAGAAATATATCCAATTTCGAGAATGGTCATCTGTAAAACTGAGATAATATGAGTATCCTCCCAAGGACTTCACATGCATCATACCTGATATGTCTGAGTGAAATAGTTGTAATATATCGGAGGCCTTGCTTTGACTTGAAGGGAATGGCCCCCTTTTGAGCTTTCCTTCGGCACATCTCAGACATAAACCTTCTTTCTCTACTTGGAATTCAGGCTTCCCTGTTACCATCTGTCTTACATCGGGTAGAGCTTCGTAATGAATGTGGGCAAACCTCCGATGCCAAAGTTCGGACTGAAGAGTTGTGTCACAAGACATGACACCTAGCGGACTTCCACCGACTTGATATAAAGAATCAACTCGAAACCCAAGAGTGAAAGCATCTTTAACATTATTTTTCCATATGCGTACCTTACCATCGCTGAAGGTTACCTTATAGCCTTGGTCTTCCATTGCCGAGATGGATACCAGGTTCTTTTTGATATCAAGTACATATAATACATCTTGTAAGTGAATCGTATTACCTTGATTCAGTTTTAAGAGAAATATTGACTACACCTTTCACTGGGTATTTCATGTCATCTTCAAGGACAATTTCCAGGTTAGTTTCTTTCTCTACCAGATTATAGAGTACTTCTTTGTAACCAGTGAAGTGTCTTGAGGCACCACTATCAATGAGCCTAATTCCCATTGAGTCCGAAGGAGCGGAGGTAGATAGAGCAGCTGGTAGATAATATTCAGCCTGCTTATCGTCAACAGTGTTAGATTCATACCTGGAATTTCTAGCCTTCTTGAATGGTTGCCCTCTTCCTTGATTTCCCACATTCCTTTTTCCTTTGTTGTTGAATTTTCCATTCCTTCGATTACCATGAGAGGAATTTTGATCATCATCACGGTGAGAGTCCTTTCTATCAGGGCATTCCCTTGCATAGTGACCTGCTTTATTGCAAATGAAACATCGTCCTTTTCTTCCACCCTTAAATCCAGCCTTTCTTTTCGATTTAGACCCAGAATTATTTCTTTTCTTAGCATGAGAAGAAAAAGCAGCAGGAGGACCTTTAGGCAAGGGCATTTCCTGCTCTTCTACCCTTGTTTGTTCTTGAATGCATCTAGCCATTAATTCCTCGAAACTAGGAATTACATTATTGTTCAGGAGAGTAGTCTTGAACACATACCATTCAGATGGTAATCCTTCGAGAGTTGTGAGTGCCATTTCTCTGTCAGTAATGATTTCCCCAATAAATAGGAGATCGTTCTTGATCTCAGTGATTCTTAAGAAGTATGCTTGCATACTTTCATCTTTACCCTTCTTGATTTCCCTCAACTTATTTCTAAGAAACAAAACTTGATTTGCATCATTAACTTTATATAAACTCACCAGTCTGTCGTAGATTTCCTTGGAGGTGTCTAGATTAGAGATGTAGGCCACCAAGCGCTTGTCGATAGAGTCCCGGATGATCTTCTTTGTTTTGACTTCTCCATTCTTCCATTTGTTCCAGGCAGCAGCAGATGCATTTGATGAAGGCTCAACAATGTTGCCTCTTACATGGTCCAGCACTCCTTGAACTTCAAGGGTTAGATCGATAGACATCTTCCATCCGTGATAGTCAGCTTTCTCACATAGCTTGTCTTCGGCAGGAAAGAGTGTTGAGGACCCCATAGTTCTTTTAGGATAGCCTTGCCAATCTTCTCTTCAATGATTGCTCTTGCTCTTGCTCGGGCTTTGTCTTCACCTCAGCTCTGATACCATGTTAAGTTATGGTATGTTCTATGCTTATAACAGTTTACTTATTTTTCTTATTATATTCCACCGATTAGCAATCACATCTACATAAAGTAAAGTGCAGATAGAACATTAAACGATCGACAGAAAACAAGCCAAGATAAGAGAAACAAGATGTGGCGGCTAGCCAGGGACAAACCCAACAATGTGTGGGGAAACCCTTTGATCAAATCTTCTTTTATCTTCAATAATTCAACAGAGAGAAATAGTACAATAAATCTGATTCATATCACCAGTAGCAAACCCTAGATTAGTACCATCAGTATTAGCGGCTTCATTATCAAACTAGGGCAGACCATATCTCACAAACCGACAATCGGATTGACTTCATTCCACCACCAAAAGTTTCAGCTTCCAGAGGAGGTTCAAATGAACCTACAGTGCAGTTCAGATGAGGAGATATTCTAGGTCACGCAAGTCAATCTTTACTTCTGCAGTTGCAGCTTTAGTTTCAGCAGTTTCCGGCTTCAAACTAGGGCAGTTGATATCTTTCAAACCGTTCGTCGGATTGACTTCATTCCACCACCAAAAGTTGCGGCTTTCAAAGGAGGTTCAGATGAACCTACATCACAGTTCCAAAGAGGAGATCTTCTATGCCACGCAAGTCAATCTTTACTTCTGCAGTTGCAGCTTCAATTCAACAGCTTCCGGCTTCACATGTGTGAGAGAGAGAGACCCATTTCAGCGCAGTAGATAAGAGACTCATATCTGCGCAGTAGAGAGAGAGAGATGTGATGAGATGATTGATTCCAAATGAGGAAAAGTCCTCTTATATTTATACACAACGTTGGTGGGTGAATAGATGTGATTGTTGGGCTTCTGAGCCTACATGAGTTGTAGGTCGGCTTGATAATAATTCCATAATCAAGATAAATTCATATCTCCATGAATACTTATCGGAATTGGATGATATTTATATCAATCCTACACCTCTCGACGAGAGAAATCTAATAAAAATATTATTAGCCATGAATAAGATGACCCACATGAAGTTTTTCCCTAGTTGCCAATTTTAACAAAATCCTTCATTAAAATAATCCGAAAGCTACATGTAATCCCAAAGATTATTTTAAGTATCAAAGATCCATTTTTCACTGAATATTTGTGGATTGAATTATTTTCTTGTTTGGGTACTTGATTGGCTCATAACTCATCTCATCGTCCTTAATCTGATGGTAAAATTGAGATTGTGAATAAATTTTTAGAAGGATCTCTATGTTGTTTTGCATCTGCTAAACAAGCACAATAGGTCAAGTACTTTCCCTTGGCAGAATGGTGGTACAACGCATCCCTCCATACTCCATAAAAAATGTCCCCATTTATGTCACTTTATGGATATCATCTTCCATCCATCACATCACCCTTGAAAGGGACTTTGAAGGATTAAGCAGTGGAGGACCACATAGGGTACCAACTACAAGTTCTCAAATTATTGAAGGAAAGCTTTGTTACATAACAAAATAGGATGAAACAACAAACATATTAACATCATAGTGAAAGAGAATTTGAAGTGGGGGATTGGGTATATATATGACAATACAACCATATAAATAGATATCCCTCAAGCAACAAAAGAAGGACAATAAATTAGCACTGAGATGTTATGGCCCCTATAAAGTGTTACATAGGATTGGAATTATGGCTTACAAATTGTAGTTGCCTCCACCTTCGTGTGGACATCCAATCTTCCATGTTTCTTACTTAAAGAAGGTAATTGATGATAAGATCCTAGTCCAAAATGTTTTATTGGAGATTATTAAAGAAGGTAAAATCATTCTAGAACCATAAACAATCTTGGAAACATGAATTCAACAACTAATAAATCAAGAAATCATATGAGTACCTCATAAAATGGAAGAACCTACCAGTGGAATAGTTGACATGGGAAGATGATTTTTTCATACAAAACACCTTAAATTAGTCAAGTGTTGAGGAAAACACTTGTTTGAAGGGGCAAGGAATATTAAGCCTTATACAAGCTACATGTTAAGCATAAAACTCATTATTAAGCCCTACATATTGAGTTATTACATTTACATTGTTATATTGTTATGTCTACCAAAATCTTCCATTGTACCATTTTATTATAATTGTACACTTTGTCTCCTATATATATATATATATATATCTATATATATATATAGATATATATATATATATATATATATATATATATATATATATATATATATATATATATATATATATATATACACCAATGAGACCTGGTTTTAGGATCGTCAAATATTTATTATATATTGTACTCATTATAAAAGGAGGTTTCCCCATTGAAATGGACTGTAACTATTGGATTCTTATCATTTTTAAGGCGTATGGTTCATAACATGTTTGCTATTGAAATGAGGGGTTTGTGGAATTGTTTGGGGTTTCAAATGGTTACAAACATCAGGTCCCATCACCATGGATTTATGTGAGTTATACATAATTTTCAAATAGGAGAGGAATCACTACACGTTCAAATAAATCACAATCGATTTTCCAAAGATCATCAACTCACACTATGTGGGAAAACTCCTAGAAAAGGAGCATTGAAAAAATGTGTCCCAATTATATCGGTCATTCAAGCCTTTGATACATCTTCTCAAACCATCCATCATGACATGCAATTAGCCTTGTCCAAACATCAATTGATATTTGAAAGCCCTAAGGCTTACAACCCTATCGAGGTGAGCATTATCATTCTATTCTACCCATACTAGGTATCCTTCCACCTAAGGTATTCCATTATCACCATCCATTTTCCCAAAAGAATGGAATAAAATGATGGTTCAAGATTTGTTATTAGTTGGTGTTATTCATCCTAGTATTGGCCCTTATAGTTGTCATGGTCCTCTAGAAAGAAGGTATTGGCATATTTGTCCTAATTTTTAAGCTCTCAATAAAATCACTTTCAAGGATTAGTTGCCCATCCCCATCATTGACAATGGCTTATATGATATCAAAGGTGCTCAATTATTCACCAAGTTGATCTCTATTTACTCTATCATCAAATATGTATGAAGGAGATTAATATTACCAAAACTATCTTCCATAATCATGAACACCATTATGATTCCTTGGTGATGCCCTTTGGCCTTTGCAATTGACCTTCCACCTTCCAAAGTCTCATGACCATATTTCAACCATTTTTACATAATTTTGTCCTATCATTTTAATGACATCTTGATTTTCAATAAAACTTGGCATGCAGATGTCACCCATGTGGATTAAGTCTGTCAACTATTTGTTAATTATAAAATCTTTCTTAAAAGGTCCAAATGTAACAAAGTTACCAACTTAATGATAATTGTAACCTCAAAGCGAGGAATCTAACAAAAAAAAACCCCTATTTTTGCACAAAAAACGTGAAAAATACCTTGAAAACAAAAAGTGTTGGTGCTACATAAATTAAATTATTTCTCAAAGTTATTATTGCATTGTGGATATTTGAAACAAATGAATTCTTCATAATTAAAACATATAATCCAAAAAATGGATAAATGACTTATAAATTCATGTAATATCATATGCAAGTTAAAATATTTATTTCAAGTTACCATGCAAACATCATTTACATAAAATGTCTTACATAATTATTCAAATTCACTCATAGGTTTTGCAACAACATAAGAATATGTAACATCTTTAGATGAATGATTGATGTAGATGAAGATGCCCCATATTCTTCTCTATCGTCAACTAGTGCCCCATTTGATTCGGCATGTATGCCCACCATTTCATATCTCAAAAGTACTTTAGATCTATGATTGGATTCAATGGAGCCCCATATTAACATTATTTATTATGGTAGCAACCTATTGATATCCTCTATGGTCATGAAGTGAAGATTTCATCTCTTTGTTAAATTGAATTTATAAAGAAGCATGTCAACATCCTCCAATTTTAAGAGGTCAGTGCAACAAGGATTTATATTTCAACCCTTTATTTTTCTCTTTCTGTTGATTTATTTACCAACTACCATCTCTATCCTGTACACACCATTACATGAGTGTGTATATATGGCATACCAATGTAATTCAAATGTTATAACTTCTTCATTTTCATTAATGACATTTATAACCTTGGCAACCTATTATAGGCCATTTTGTCACATCCGATCAACAGGCTAGGTTAATGGGATCAAACAAAATCCTATTCCCCCTTGCCATCATCTTGCACAAATCCCTAAGGATGTCGCTTTCATTCCCCAGAGTTTCTGCCTAAAATTGCATCATCTAAGCCAGTTTTGGGACAACCGTTCCCTAGCCTCTTATTAAACAGTGTTCACCTACATGTTTCTCCACTGTGGCCTGCATTGATCACCTATAGGTTGCTCCCCTTTGCACTTGTGTTGGTTCTAGAAATTTTGGAAAAAGAGAGAAAGTCTAGAAGCTTCCTCTTCCCGAAGATTCCAGAATTTTTTAAAATAATTTACGTCAGATAAAACATCTGGATCCTATCCTAACCTAATTTGAAGTTTCCATCCCTTATGCTTTGATCCCATCCTGCCATCAAAGGTGGATCTAAAACCTTATATTGGTAATTGGATGAGAACTTCCAACTTACCCCACTCCTCTATATATTTACAACCTTCCATATGCAAGGGGTTGGATTTTGGATATTGATTCTAACCTTATCTTGTTGTTGTGAGAAGTTTTATTTCATGCATTTAGGGTGATCGGAGGTGCACATTGTGACAAGGAAAGGACAAGTCAGCCTAAAGGAGATCTCCTACAAGATTAACACCTATTTGTGGTTGTAATTCCTTCAATTTATATTAATGAAAATAATTCTTTTTTTTCCTATATGTGATGTTGTTATTTCATATATTTCAATACCATGTTGATCTATTGAATATTGTATATAGATGATACTGCATAAATCTCATAGTTTCTTGGATTGTGTTATCTGACTGTGCAGGTCCTAATTTTGGCAATTAGAGCTGGAATTGGAGCATTCAAGCTCAAGAAGGATCAAATCCCATGATGGATTATAGGTAGGCATCATTCCATCATCTGTTTACTTTAATGAAAGCATTAGGTTCCTTGTCTCTCTATTGTTCTAGATTAGCCACCAAACCTAGGGGAGCTACTTTTGTCAGCAATCATAAATCCTGTATAACAAATTGGTCACTCAACTAGGGAATAATGTATTCCCTCGACGGTTGATTTTTCCATTGTGTTTTGATTTCATTGAGTCTCTTTTGCAATTTTTGTGTCAAAATCCTCTATCCCTGGACCAACGCTCCCTCGGTGCCTTTGACAGAGTGTTGCACCTAACCTGGGCCCACTTTGTACCAATGTTGCAAAGAACTGGTACCTCTTATGCACCAACATTGGCCTCTATTGTTTCACAAAAATTCCTCTTGTTTTGAGTGTTTTTTTAATCAACCTACTTCCAATTGACCTTCCCTGAGTCTTGTGTGTCTTGTGGTCTCTCTAAAGCCTTCATTTGGCTTGCATTTGTGTTTGATTTCCTTTCGTAATAATTGTTTTTTATTTTTATTTGTTCTTATCACAATTTAACTTTGAAAAGGGAACTATAAACTCAAAACATGAACTTTGGCCAAAAAAACCTCGAAAAAACATAAAAAACAGTGTTAAAAGCAAAAGGTGTGTATACTGGAACGATGATTTTTTTTTAGGGTCAATTTTGAACATGTTTTAAAAATGGCAGTGCAAACAAATTTTTTGTGAAAAAAACACCTTGAAAATGAAAAAGTGTTGATACTGGAATGATGATTTTTTTTAGGGTCAATTTTCAAATTTTTTTAAAAAGTATAGTAAACCGAATTTTTATGTGCAAAAAAACAGTTGTTTATGAAGAAAAAACACACTAATGTTTTTGGTAGAATAACATTTTTCTTTCCTAAGTATAAATTCAACATGTTTTCAACCATAACATGTTAGATACAAAAAAAATGGAATATTTTCAACCATAAAATTAAAAAACCATGACATTATGAACAAATTACATGACTAAATGAATCAAAATGTCATTATTTGTATATCGAATGAAACACACATTATATATTTAATTTAATATTACATTATAGATATTCTAAACAATAAAAATTATCATAATTAGGAATATAATCCAACAACATAAAAATGACTCATAACTTCTGATTTAACACCATATGGAAATCAAAAATTTTATTTCAAGATACAATGCAAACATCAGTTATATAAACTGTCTTAGACAATTATTCAAAATCACTCATATTTTCTTGCACCATCAGAATTCATATTTTTAGATGAATGACTGGATGCTGACGAAGATGTTTCATATTCTTCTCTTTCATCAACTAGTGCACCATCTGAGTCCACATGCATGCCCACCATTTCAGGTTTCAAAAGTCTTCTAGATCTACGACTGGTTTCAGTAGACTCCTATCTCAACACGGTTCCTTCTGGTAAAAACCTTTTCAGAATCTCTATCGTCTTGAAGCAAAGAATTCCTCTCTTTGTTAAATTGAAGTCATAAAAAAGTATATCAACATCCTCCAATTTTAAGATGTCTGTGCGGCGGCAATTTATATTTGTACCCTTTCTTTTTCTCTTTCTGCCATTTTTTTTGTCAATTACCATCTCTGACTTATACACATCATTGAATGGGTGTGTATTTGTGGCATACCAATGTACTTCAACACTTGTAACATCCTCATTTTCTGTAAAGACCTTTATAACCTTAGCAACCGAGAATGGATAACCATTGGGATCTCCATCTGCTAGCACTGCGTTCATGCAACCCTCCTTAATATTCTATACCGAACCCCTCTAAAGGTCTTCCATGGCTTCACATTGTGCACGAGATATTCTGGAACCAATATACATCTCTCTTTCCTCTGCCTGTGAAGAATTAATAATACCTTGAGATTGTTGATGTTCAAAATGTTTATTTCCTCATGTTCATTTGACACAATTTGTGGCCAAATAAATGGATTTTTCAAAGGTATATCTTCATTTATTGTTGTTAAAATGATATCACTTTGATTATTGAAAAATGACTCCCACTAAACTGAATCAATGATGTCAAACTACTCATATGTATATCTAATACATTTTTTAATTTCTTTTAGGCAATCAGAATAATTTATATCTCTATTTTGTGTGCGTTCATTATGAACTTCACCAAATGATTGTAATAACAATATTTTTGATGCAAATATTGGATGATCTAGAATCAACTTCAAGAATTCCAAACCTGATGATGGTGCCCATTCTTTAGTAGTTAAATACTTCTTACCCCTTATTAGTGTTTTCCCATCAATTTTTTTGATACGAAATTGATGTTGGAAGCTAATGTCATTAAGTTGTTCAATGCATTTCTCCTCACCATGCGATCCTAGAATAAACCTTCACATGTCAACAGTTTCTTCCAACACATCAAAAGTAGGCTATGGCATGTATGATTTCTTAATACATTCAATTAATGATGGTAAGTTCCCAACTTCCTTCCTCCTCAATGTGACAGAAAAATGACTGGACATCTGATCAATATGGTCATGAGTGTGCCCAACAAGAAGGAAACCAACCTTTACCTTCTGAAAAATTCTCAATTCAACAAGCATGTTTAGATATCCAAAAACAACCCGATTTTTGTTTTCACGGCAAGTGTTGTCCAATTGTAGTTACAAGACTCCAGGAAGATTACCAGACCAATGAGAAAGCACATCATGAATTATGGTTATTGTCAGATTTGCATCATTATGAATATTTGGAGCTGTGAAGTACACCCTTGGCAACATTTTCCCATTGAAGACCATACAACCAACCAAGTGATACTGAATAAAATTTTCCTCCTGTAAATTTTTGGGTGTGCGAACAAAATGTGGTAAAAGTGTTTTCTTCTAGTCCATACCATCAATTATCAAACCCAAATATTTATTCGAATTATCATAACACTTCTTTTGATGCTTGTACAACTTTTTCCACTCACTTTTTTTTTGTTCCCGATGCTCTTGAAGTTCTTTGACAATTGAATCTACACAACATAAAAGAATCCATTAAGAAATATGTTTTTAAAGTTGATGACTATACAATTTTAAAAGTTAAAGTTATGAATGCTTACCTCTTTTTGACCCTTCACATTAGTCCCTTTTTTATTTAAGAGAAGCACATGCGCTGCAAATCCCCATCCTTGTCTTCTTAGGAATACAAACATTGTTGAATTCTTTCTTCCATACCTTCACAAAATATTGATATGTAATAAACTGACCATGACCCTCAACACCTTCTGCATATTCTTTGTATAAGTTGTACATTTCTTGTCTTGAAACATTATTTGGAATATGTATTATCTCTCTATTTGGCATACACTCTCCATGCTTTGAAAAGAAATATTTCATCCATGACATTGCAGTATTTGATAATGGCCCAAACGGTTGTTTGTGACGTACTTCTGAATAAAATGTGGGATCCTTTTCCAAATTTTCTTGAATTCTTGAGAGATGAAAATTCCCCATTGAATGAAACATTTTGAAAGCCTTTCTACAAATAAATAAAGACCCAATATGATAATCATAACCTGACAATGTAGATTGCATGCACCCAACTGAATATGAATTTTTCATGCTTTTATTCATTGAAAAATATCTCTTCCTTTTCTCTAATGCAAATTTGAAATCCATACGTTTCAAGCAATCTTTTTGACAACATTCGCTTGAAATGAGAGTGTTGATAGAACTTCTTTTCGTCAGATATTCTTCTCTACCCCTTGTATAACTAGAACATCTTACATTGATGCGAAAAGGTCTACTCCTACTCGATACAATATTTCGTGGCAACATCTCCATCATTGGATCATCATTAAGAGAAATGTTATCCACACAATGATTAGCTACATTTTTTAAACACTGACTTGGAGGATATTCTTCATCTTCCCCTTCTTCAGTGTTACTGTCATAGTCCTTAGAATTGGGACTAAATGGAAAATTTAACTCGATATTTATTGGATATTCTTCCTGGTGTGCATTGTCAGTACTACTTTCATAGTCCATAGAATTAGGACTACGTCGAAAATGTGACTGTTTACTTACTGAAAATGCTACATCCTGTCCTTTTTCATTGTTATCTTTATAGCCATTAGGATTAGGACTAAGTGCTTCATCTGTCCTTCATCACTACTGCTCTCATAGTCCATAGGATTATGACTAAGAGGAAACCATGACACTCCATTCTTTTGAATTTTTTCATCATGCTCTTCATCACTACCACTCTCATAGTCCATAGGATTAGGACTAAGTGGATGCCGCGACACTCCATTCTTTTGAAATTTTTCATCATGCTCTTCATCACTGCTGCTCTCATAGTCCATTAGATTAGGACTATGAGGACACCATGACACTCCATTCTTTTGAAATTTTTCATCACGCTCTTCATCACTGCTGCTCTCATAGTCCATAGGATTAGGACTAAGTGGACACCATGACACTTCATTCTTTTGAAATTCTTCATCATGTTCTTCATCATTGTTGCTTTCATAGTCCATAGGATTAGGACTAAGTGGAGATTGTGACACTCTATTAGTTGAAATTCTTCATCACTGTTGCTCTCATCGTCCATAGGATTAGGACTAAGAGGACACCATGACACTCCATTCTTTTGAAATTCATCATCATGCTCTTCATCATTGTTGCTCTCATAGTCCATAGGATTAGGACTAAGAGGACACCGTGACACTCCATTCTTTTGAAATTCGGCATCATGCTCTTCATCAATGCTACTCTCATGTATTCCATAGGATTAGGACTAAGAGGACACTGTGACACTCCATTCTTTTGAAATTCGTCAGCATGCTCTTCATCACTGATGCTCTCATAGTCCTTAGGATTAGGACTAAGTGGACAACGTGACACTCCATTCTTTTGAAATTCATCATCATGCTCTTCATCACTACTGCTCTCATAGTCCATAGGATTAGGACTAAGTGGACACCGTAACACTCCATTCATTTAAAAATAGTCATCATACTCTTCATCATTACTGCTCTCATAGTCCATAGGATTAGGAATAAGAGGACATCGTGACACTCCATTCTTTTGAAATTCGGAATCATTCGTGTGTGTGTCCCTCTCTGTCTCAATCTATCTCAATAAAAGGAAATAGGAAAATCAAGAAACTCATTGTGGAGGACCGTAGCGCATGGTCAAGAGGTGTACATCCCATGTGTGTCTAATGTGTAAGCTCAGGTGGATTAGGGGAGGTAGGATTGAGAATGTTGGTGAGGTGAGCACAGGTATGCCATGTGGTTGTGGCCATAAGGGGAGCTCGATAGGCCCACACTCTCTATCATCTTAACATGTCTCATGTTTTCTTTATGAATTTCCCATCCTTGCAACACACTTTACTAATCATGCTCTTCATCACTGCTGCTCTCATAGTCCATAGGATTAGGACTAAGAGGACACTGTGACACTCCATTCTTTTGAAATTTTTCATCATGCTCTTCATCACTGTTGCTCTCATAGTCCTTAGGATTAGGACTAAGTGGACACCATGACACTCCATTCTTTTGAAATTCCTCATCATGCTCTTCATCACTGCTGCTCTCCTAGTCCATAAGATTAGGAATAAGAGGACACCGTGACACTCCATTCTTTTGAAATTTTTCATCATGCTCTTCATCATCATTGCTATCATTGTCCTTAGGATTAGGACTAAGTGGACACTGTAACACTCCATTCTTTTGAAATTCGTCATCATGCACTTCATCATCACTACTCTCGTAGTCCATAGTGGACACCGTGACACTCCATTCTTTTGAAATTCATCATCATGCTCTTCATCACCGCTGCTCTCATAGTCCATAGGATTAGGACTAATTGGACATCATGGCACTCCATTATTTTGAAATTCTTCATCATGCTCCTCATCATTGTTGCTCTCATAAGCCTTAGGATTAGGACTAAGTGGAATCCATAGTCGATGCTTTTATTAGTTGTAGATCTGGTGACATGTACATTTCTTATGGTAATTTAGCAAAGAAATTTACTTTATACCCTCTAGCAAAATCAATCATAGAAATGGATGACAAGGAATGGATTGATGATGAAGATGATATTCAGCCTCTCTTTACTATTTCAGAAATTAGTGAAGATAGTGAAATTTTGAATACATTGGAAAATTTTAAAACATCTTCAAAATATGATCATACGCAATTCCAAGAAAAATCTAATGTTGAATACTTGTCATCTAGGTAGATGTCTCTCTATTATATGGAAGAGTTTGGTAGCTCTGCAATTGAAATTTTTCCAATTAGGGCATTAAACATAAACATAAAATTTGAGAAACTACAACAAGAAGAGCTGATCAAAACATTACAAAAACATTCTGCTGCATTTGCATGGGAATACATTGACATGAAAGGCATTGATCCTAAGACTTGTATCCATCATATTTATATTGAGGAAAATAGTAGACCTATCATACAACTTCAGAGAAGGATGAATCCAAATATTAGGGAGATTGTAAAAGAAGAGCTCCAAAAATTACTGAATGTAAACTTCATTTACCCAATTTCAGATATCCAATGGGTTTCTCCTTTGGTAATTGTGCCTAAAAAGAATGGTAAATGAAGGGTGTGCATTGACTACCGAGAATTGAATAAAGCAACTCTTAAAGATCATTTTCTTTTGCCCCTTATAGATCAAGTGTTAGATACATTAACAAGTAAAAAGTATTTCTAATTTATGGATGGTTTTAGTGGTTATAATCAAATTCAGGTAGCACCTGAGGATCAGGATAAAACCACATTTACCTGTCCATGGAGAACTTTTCCTACCGAGTACTTCCTTTTGGGTTATGTAATGCACCTGCAACATTCCAAAGAGCAGTACTAGGAATTTTTTCTGATCTAATACATGATTGTGTAGAGGTATATATGGATGATTTTATAGCTATCGAAACACATTTGAAGAAGCTTTGGAAAATTTGGAGAAAGTTATTAGAAGATGTAAAGAAACAAACCTTTCACTAAGCCATGAAAAATGTTTTATGATGTTTACAAAAGGTATTGTTTTAGGACATCACATTTCGGGAGAGGGGATTAAAGTTGATAAATGTAAAGTTGAAGTCGTCTCTAAGTTATCAATTCCAAATTGACAAAATTATGTTAGAAGTTTTCTAGGATTTGCAAGATACTATAAACGGTTTATAGAAAACTTCACTAAAATAGCAGCTCCACTCTTCAAATTGCTTACAAAAGATTGTGAATTTAGTTGGAATCTTGATTTCCAATTAGCATTTGAAACCTTGAAAGCAAAAAATTTCTGAAGCACCTATTTTAAGAGGTCCAAATTGGAAACTTACTTTCCATATTTCCACAGATGCTTCAGATATAGCTTTGGGAGCTGTATTGGGACAAAAAGATTTGATTCCTTATGCAATTTACTATACAAGTAAGAATTTGACTCCCACTGAGTTGAAGTATATTGTGACTGAAAATGAATTCTTAGTTGTTGTTCATGCAATTAACAAGTTCAGACATTACATAACAGGCTATGAAACCTTTGTTCATACAGATCACTCTGCAATTAGATATTTTATGAATAAACCTATTACTAATGGCAGAGTTACAAGATGGCTTTTACTTTTATAAGAATTCAACATTACTGTGCTAGATAGACCTGGAAAACAAATCACAGTTGCTGATTTCTTGTCCAGGATTAAAAATATCAAAGAAGAATCTTCGGTTGAAGATAAGTTTCCTAATGAATATCTTTTTGTAGTAACTACTCAAACTCCTTGGTTTGCAGATGTTTCTGATTACTTGGTTACAGGGAAGTTACCTTCACATTCGTTTCCTAGAGAGAAAAGAAAGATTATTTAAGAAAGTGCAAGATATTCATGGATCACTAACGAATTGTATAAAACAAGGCTAGATCTTATGATCAGAAGATGTGTCAGGGAAGATGAAATGCCCGATATTCTCAAAGCATGTGATGATGAGCCATGTGGTGGACACTTTGTTGACAAAAGGATAGCCTATAAAATCCTTTCTTTAGGATATTATTGGCTATCCATCTTCAAGGATGCTAAAGTATATGTCAGAATATGTGACAACTGCCAAAGGGTAGGGAAACCTGCTCCCTCAAATGAAATGCCATTACAAACTCAAGTACTTATCGAACCCTTTGAAAAATGGGCTTTAGACTTTATTGGACCAATTAATCCTCCATCTAAGCAAAAAAAGTATATATTGGTATGCACTAATTATGTCACAAATGGGTAGACGCCAAAGAATTACCTTTTGCTAATGAAAAATCTATAGTTAATTTTATTTTTGAGGACATCTTCACTTGTTTTGGTGTTCCAAGAGAAATTGTGACAGATCAAGGACCTCAATTTACATCCAACATGGTGGAAAGGCTTGTGGAGGAATACAAGATCAAGCATATGAAATTACTCCCTATCATCCACAAGCAAATGGTCAAGTGGAGTCCACAAATAAAGTGATTGAAGGAATCCTCACCAAGACTGTGCATCTACATAGAAGAGATTGGAAAGAAAGGCTTCCAGAAGCCTTATGGGCCTATAGAACTACATGGAGGAACACAATGGGACATACACCCTATGAACTTGTTTATGGGGAACAAGTCATGTTCCTTATAGAGTTCCAAATGAGAACTTTCAAGATGGTAGTCTAGTTGGGTTTGGATTTATCGGAGGCTCGAAAGCATAGACTAGAGTAGTTAAATGAACTTGATGAAATCAGGTAAGAGGCAGTTCAAAGGACTGGTATAGTCCAACAATAGAGGGCTAAATGGCATGAAAAATACATCAAGGACAATAGGTTTCAAGAGGGAGATTGGGCATTGTTATTTGATTCAAAGTTTAAAGATTTTCAAGGGAAATTTCAAACTCATTAGCTTGGGCCATATGAGATTGAAAAATTCTTTAGTAATGGAGTAGTGGGGATCAGAACAATAGATGAAAGTCAAACTCCTCTTCTTGTGAATGGTCATAGATTGAAAATATATCAAAAACTAATTTCAAAGGAGGAGTTCATCAAGATCTTCCAAAACAATTCTGAAATGAAGTTAGTGAAGAAGAATCATTCTTCTCCACCAACTTGGTCATTGTTTTTCCTATCTAAAAAATAAATAATAATAAAAAAAACAATTGTATAAGGTTGAAAACCAATCATTGATTGGCATGCTTATATAGAAAATATAGGGTGAAAATTAGAAGTTTTTGACACCCTATATTTTCCATTTCCTTTCTATAAAAAGTGGTGAAAAAAAGCCACAATCACTCTGCATTCTGCAAAATTCATTATCTCATCTCACTTCACTCTATTTTATTTTTATAGTTTCACTTCATTTCATTGCCATGTTTCACCAATAAATTTTTTCTCTTCCAGTATTTCTTTCATCTTCATTTTCATTTATCATCTTGTCTTATTTTCACTTACATAGCCATTACCATTTCATTCATTCATAAGCCATATTTTACTCTATGTTTCACGTTCTACAGTTGTCTCATGTTCTGTAGCTGATTCCATTCTCTAACTGATCCTATTCTACAACTAATCTGATTCCGCATCAACAATTTGTTTATCAGTCCAAGCACAAGTGTACAGTTCATAATAAAATCATGTATGCAGGGAATTGAAGAAAAATCAACTTTGAATACCAAACATGCCTAAAGTACCTGAGGATCAAACATAAAAATATTAGCAAGTGGAAGGTAAAGGTTCCAAAGGTAAGCACAAAAATTTATTTCAAAAAGCAATTTAAAAACATAAGCTTTCATAATATGTATGATCACATGTCTCCTTGATTAACCATCATTTGATTTGACCGCCACAATGTCTCCGCCATATCTTCTACCTTTAATGACAAACGATCTCAATGATTATTTCATAAACTGTTCTCTGCTTCAAACTCCATAACTCATACTTAAACTATCCTCCATAACTACACTTGCTACAGTTGTTAACGGTCAAGATAACGATGTGACTTACCTATCTACGACTCTCTAAAACCTTGATTGTCTGTTTATTACATGTCAATTCTTAAGTTTTTCTCTCATATTTATTCTGTTTTCATATACATAGTCATTTTGTTCTCATATACACAGTCATTTTGTTTCGATATACCCAGTCACCCCATTTCCATACACACTGTCATCCTACTTCCTAAATAGCACTCATTCCATAGAGAGTAGAGACTAGTTTTGAGGTTAGTAAAACCTACAAAAAGAAGGCCATGGGACTCATCGTCAGGGTAGAGCTCGTAGGAGAAAAATTCATGGAAGGATACCCCAACTTAAGGAGATGTTGCAAAAGAATAGATGGCTCAAGTTCATTGAAAAGTTTGATGGATATCATAAGGACATCACGAAATGTTTTTCTAGATCCTTTGATGGTACAGAAGTGGAAATTGGGGACATCAAGTTTGCAATAACAAAATCCTACATAGCAGAGGCTACAAGACTACCAATACTTGGTGAGAGGTGGTTCAAAAATAAATAATTCCACAATGAACCATGGAAGGTATTCCTCAATAACTTAGGTATGGATGTCATTCTGTTTAGGAAAGGAATCCCTATTTCAGCACTCAAAAATAAATAGAGAAGCATGCTTTTGATATTGCAAAAATTTATTACCTCTGAGGGAAGATTTGGATGTATGTATGTTTATCATATACGTTTATTGATGAAATTTTTAGACAATGGGGACATTAAACTCCCTTTCTTCCTCCTAAATAGTCTAAGGAGAATGGATTCAAATGTATAGAAGAAAATAGAATCTTTGGAAACAACCATGTATCACCATGGATTGGTCAAGATCCTAGCTGAATATCATCTCAAGAAAATAGGGGACACCTGGGAAAACTTTCTGATAAGAAACCATTTCCAGGAGACACTAGAATCTCTTGAAAAAGGTAGTGTCAGGAAGAGTAGGAGAAAGAAGACCAATCTCACCATTCAAGGCAACCCTGAACCTTTAGCACAAAAAAATGATGAAGAAGAACCAATCCCTAAAAAATTAACAGAGATCAGAAAGCAAATCAAGCAGAGGAAGAAGATAAAACAGGGAGCTGGTGGAATTACCGAGAATGCACTTGAATCTCCATTACAGCCAGATGATGAACAATCGATCTCTGAAAAATTGACAGAGATTAAGAAATAAATAAAGGGAAAGGAAAAGTTAGAAAAAAAAAAAAAAGGGTGCAAAGGAGGATAACATAAAACCCCTTAGAAGAAGCTCCAGGCTCAAAGGAATGGTAAAGAAGGCGTCATTGAAGGAAACAGAGTTCATCAACCTAGAAGGAGAAACCCCAACATCATCTCCTGAAAATATTCCACTTATATACAGTCCTCAAAACTCTCCTAGACATTATTTTGAAGGCAGCCCCAGTAGAGGATCCCCAGGCATAGATCCAATTCAACAACAATTTTATGATTACACAGAATCACTGGAAAAGAAAAATGCCTCAAGGGATCTGGGTTCCTCATGTAATCCAGAACAAGCTGTCAATCCACAAGAACTTCTAACTGACACACTCAAACAGGAAATCTATGAGATTGAGATATTGAACAGGCACATTAAGAAAGAAAATGAAGCCCTAAAGGAACAAAGAAAATTGGATAAGGCCATTCATGACAATACCATACTACACTTGGGCCTATGTTACAAGAAAAATAGGAAGTTGAAGAGGAAGAACAAAAACTTGAACAAAATATTGATCAACCTCAAGTACAAACTTCTTATGAGGAAGCCAAGGATGGTAGTTAGTGCAAAGAAAAGTAAGAAGAGGAAGTTGGATGTGTTGGCAGAAGTGTCAAAACAAATGCAATAGGAGGAAGAAGTTCACAATTTTGATTGCATGGGGACATGCAATGGTTTTGCAGTGGGGGTATGTCGAGCCTCAAAATTACTCTTTCACTAGCAACTTTTCTCATCCCTTTTCTTTGTTTTTCCATGAAGAAAATTCATTCTTATCACCAATGACCAGTATATATTGCCTTAAGGAGGAAATTTGGTGATTTACATATTATGATTTTATGTTTTGTTGTTTGAATAAGTTTTTGTCTTTTAGCTATGGAATGTAGCATATTCTACAGCTAATTGGCTATTTCGGAACTACCTCCATGCTTTAACAGGTTCCAGGTGTCAGAAGGAGAAAATAACTACATGGGCAGCTTGGAAATCATTATGACATGGACCGTGTCCTATTCACCTAGCCTAGGTTGACAAGGAAGATGGTACAAGACTACGGTCAATGGAGAAGTCAAATGTAGAGACCGAAGGCAACAAGACTCTGTTTCGTGGATAATGAACATGTTTCACAGTGATGGGGAGCATTATCCAAAACAACTTCTTGAACGCACGAACTCCAACAACCATCTGTGCAACCAGATCCAACAGCCACCACCTTGGATTTATGTCTCCAGCAGCCAAGGAAGAAAATTATGTGTGCCTGTCTTCTACGTGTTTTTGGTTGTTTCTTATTTTCTCCACAAATAGTTGCATAATTTTCTTATAAATATCTTTGTAAAGAACTCGGAAGGAGTTCAATTTTCCTCATGTATTAAGCTCAGACTTACTGTTCTGTATTTTTGAAAAACTCATTTCTTGTTTTTAATATGAAGACCGCATGTTTTATGGATATGTGAAAGATTTTCATAGAGACTGATTAGACACGCTTAACCTGATCAGTTGCAGTAGACCCCTGCATTGACTGAGGTTTTATTAAATTTTGTTTTGTCTTTCCTAGTTAGACTGTAAATTCATCATTTCCTCTCACAGTGTTCATAATCATTTTCGTACTAACCTTGTTTATAATACAATCTTTATCATCTTCTTACTAATGAAGGATAGCTTCTTTCAGTGCAAAATAGTTTTTTTTTTTTTTTTTACATTTCTTTCAAGTTCTTATCAGTAGTTAGAAGTTGAAATTCAATAGTGTAATGTAGTTTGTATCACTTACTATTTCACTAGTCTTTAAGTTTTTCAATTAGACTTATCAGTGCCATTACTGTTCTTGCCATTTTATTACTAGTTTATCGACTCATGGTGTTAATGAATATGTCTGAAAGAGCCCTTCTAGTTGATAACTCATCTTAAACTAAGTGGTTTAATACTTCATTCATACAATGAGTCTTTTCTGCATTCTTGCATTTATCTTCTTTTAGAATAATGAAGTACAGAATTCCTCAAAATGTCATCACAGATTTTTCTCCTGAAATTGAGAGGTAGAGTAACTAAGTATTTCATTTAGTTTTGTTTATGCAATAGATCAGACATTAATTGTAATTTCACTTTCAGTTTTAGTATTTCATTTAGTCTTGTTTCTATAATTGGTTAGACAGTAGTTGCAATTTCACTTTTAGTTCTTTTGGTTCATGATTTGGAAACAATGATAAGAGCAGAAATAGAAACTCTGTTTTCATTTCTTGATTAAACTTTACTTCCAAATCTTACTTAAAGCACTTTTATTTCTCCTTTTTATATTCTTAGCATTTTTTACAGAAGTTAGATTTAGGATTTTGACAGTTACATTGTAATTTATTAGGAACTAAAGGACCAAAAACCCCCAAACAACATAAAACACAAAAACAATGAAGTAAGAAGGGTTATCTAGCACAAACAGTGCATTACACTTCATCAGTTTACAATACCCATATTAATAATTTATGTAGAACAATTTAGGACACTAAATTGAACAAACACTTGACATAAGAATGAGGTCATCAAAGAGGGGAAATTTTGGTTATCTTCGAGTGAGTGTCAAAGGTACAAATCCATAAAATGCCAAATGGATTGAAGAGGGGAAGGTGGGGGAACGATACCCTCATCTGTGCAATAACTGAACATAATATTTTGGGGTCCAAAAGGCTTCTAGTGGGGAGGAGTGATCAGGTGCTCAAGTTTATGCTCAAAAATCAAAGTGTCATAATCTTGTTAAACTTAGCGTCAGATCAAAGAGCTCGTCATTCTGAATCCAACAGAGTGAATGAAACTTAAATATGAGCTCGTATGAAAAAGTTAGAGCAAGACAAAGTTCAAGTTTGACTTGTCTACATGGTAGGATTGGATGATGTGGCAAAGGTCCCAGAGAATGAGGAGGTGTCATGGTAGGACACCATTGAGCCCTCACATATCATAGGTCATAGGTGGATCGAGTTAAGAATCCCCCCCCCAGGAAGTGCCGATTGCGATTTGTGATATCGTATATCATAATTGCAGGAAAAGAGGAGTTATAGAATCAGCCCCTGGCATAGTCAAGGTTGTGATTCTATATATCACAATCACATATTGCACCCAGTACCTACTGATATATATATATATATATATATATATATATATATATATATATATATATATATATATATATATATATAGATATATATATATATATATATATATATATATATATATGATACAAGGATTATCTGTCGAGGGGTTATGTCCCACTAAGTCTATCAGAAATGCTTCTTTAGGCTTTAAGCCTTTAACCATGGACTTACATTAAACCCACACCATTCAACTATCAAGTCTTTTATCACTATCAGGAGTTTTCAAACATGAGTTTGAGTCTTAAAACCCTGCCAGCACATATATCGGGATAACACAGAATAACAAAGAAACCCTGCTCAGAAGCCTTTGTTTGGATTTCAAAATTTATACCCGGACCAATATTTGTTGTTGAGTCTAGCTCATCAAGCCTCCTCCATTGCTACTCCTCCGAACTCCGAACACATATGATCCACCCGATCTCTGATCGTTTATTGGCTTATCGGAAATATTGCATTATCGGCCCATCATTGTATCAGCGTCCCATTTCCGCCAACCTTTGACCTTCTGAAATGTGATTAGCAATCCCATCAGGATCGTCAATCTGACTTCCGATCTGACAGTTGCGATTTAATGACATATCGCTATCACTCTATTACAAGGGCTCGTTCCAATTCTTGTTCCAATGGTTTTTGTCAATGCGATAAGACTCTCCATTCCTCTGCTATTTGATCCAGGCCATTGATCTTACAGATCTAATAGTCCCTGTGTATCAATTCTTCAGCCTCCTCTTGGACTTGTTTTAGCTTAACTTTGATGGATTTTTGCATTAAACGTAGTTCTGCCATAGTCTGTCAAGCATGCATAATTTCCATTAATATCTTTGGGTCTCCATCGATCCTTTCCGTGATCGATGGTCGATCAACCTGTAACATTTGAACACATTCACAATTGGGATTTAAGCCCTCAACACATATATACATAATAGAATTGGAAAGGGACATAATACATAGACACACAAAACACATAATATTTATTATAATATACGCAACATGATTATGGCTAAGGCATTTTAGCCTTAGAACAGTCTCCTATAGACTACATTTCATCTATCTCTTATTTCAATTCTATCATTATCACTCTGCCTCCTGTCTTGAACACGCAAGTTCATCACACACACACACACACACACACACACACACATATATGTGGAAACATTGTTGGATCGGATCACGGAAGGATCCAATCAATCCTCTAACAAAAGCCCGAAAGCTCTATATATGCATGCATGGTAGATTGCAATTTAATAACTCTCTGAGAGACTTATCCATTCCATATTTTACGTTGTTTTAAAAATAGAAAAGTCCCTATTTTTTCTCCCTAGTCCACGTCCTCCTCTTCTCTCCACTTTGGATTCCTCCCTTTGACTAAAGGTGTTGGATGCTCCTGCATCAGACTCCCGAGGCACAAAAATTTATGACCTCTTGGTCATATGCTTCTCCTTGTCTGTAGCCATTCTACCCACTTCACTTCTTCAGTGGAAATGCATTCATGGTCTTCTGTGAGCTACAACCAAGCCTCTACAGTAATAGTCTCCTGCTACATGACACCTCACCAAGATCTCCTCACTCAATCTTTTGGCATCCTTCAGGTTCTCTCCTTTGGAACCATATGAGCACTCCATGCTCTAGGTTTGCTGCAATATTCTCACCTTCTTTTGTCATTCTATGTGTGACAGTAAGACCATAACTCTCCATACATTATCAACTATACCTCCTGCTCCTTCTTCTTTCTCTCCAGAATCCTTTCTCTTCTCTTACACACAAAATCTTTTTCTGCTTTGATACCAAATGATGGAAATGAGAAATTTGGGTTTAACCAAATTCCCTTTTCCCTTAAAAATTGATCCTAAGGCCTGTGGGTTATGTTCCAGTAAGCCTATCAAAAGCACCTCTTTAGGCTTTAAGCCTTCAACCATGGATTTACATTAGACCCAGACCATTCAACTATCGGGTATTTTATCACTATCAGCAGTTTTAAACATGAGTTTGAGCCTTAAAACCTTGCAAGCACATATATCGGGACTACATGGGATAACAAAGAAACCCTGCTAAAAACATTTTGTTCAGATTTCAAAATTTATACTCAGATCAATATTTGTCGTCGGGTCCAGCTCATCAAGCCACCTCTGCTACTACTCCGAACTCCAAACACCTCTGATCCACCTGAGCTCCAATTGCTAATCAGCTTATCGATGATATCGCATTATCGGCCCATTCCTGTATCGACATCCCATTGTTGCCAGTCTTTGACCCTCTGAAATGCGATTAGCGATCTCATCAGGACTGTCGATTTGACTTCCGATCCAACGGTTGTGATTTAATCACATATCGCTATCGCTATATTATAAGGGCTCGTTCCATTTCTTGTTCCAATGGTTTTCGCTGATGCAATAAGACTCTCCACTCCTCTGCGATTTGATCCAGGTCGTTGATCTTACAAATCTAATGGTCCCTATGTATCAATTCTTTAGCCTCCTATTGGACTCGTTTTAGCTTGCCTTTGATGGATTTTTGCGTTAACCACAGTTCTTGCATAGTCTGTCAAGCACGCATAAGTTCCATTAATATCTTTGGGTCGCCATCGATCCTTTCCGTGATTGACGGTCGGTCAACTTACAACATTTGAACACACTCACAATTGGGATTTAATCCCTCGACACATATATACATAACAGAATTGGAAGGGGACATAATACGCAGACAAACAAAACACATATTTATTATAATATATGCAACACGATTACAACTAAGGAATTTTAGCCTTGGAACAGTCTCCTACGGACTACATTTCATCTATCTCTGATTTCAATTCTATCGTTATCACTCTATCTCCCCTCTTTAACCCGCAGGTTCATCACACATATATATATGGAAACATTGTTGGATCAGATCACAGAAGGATCCGATCAATCCTCTAACAAAAGCCCGAAATCTCTCTATATGCATGCATGGCAGATTACAATTTAATAAGTCTCCGAGAGACTTATCCATTCCATCTTTTACGTTCTTTTAAAAACAGAAAAGTCCTTATTTTTTCTCCCTGGTCCACATCCTCCTCTTCGCTCTGCATTGGATTCCTCCCTTTGACTAAGGGTGTTGGATGCTCCTACATCAAAATGCGATGAGTTCCGATAGCGATAAGACCCTGGACGTGATATTTTATATGTTACAGTTTATACTCCCATCAGGTTTACCATATTTCTATCACAACATTCCGCCATGTTAACAAGACCCTCAGCCTGCCCAACATCAACTATTGTGAAATGTGATAGTCCCTGGATGTGATGCCACTATAGGTTGCAATTTAATATCCCTTCGGGTTCACGATATCGCAATCGCAAATCACTAGTTTCTATTCACAAACCATAAGAGCCCGTAGCAGTTGCCGATTGCAATTTGCAATATGACCGACAAGTTATGGCCCGTGACATGGCCAAATTCTTGCTCAGCTAGCAGATTTTGGAGCGAATTTGTGGGATTGTGTCGGTTTTGGAGCAATTTGTGGAACAAATAGTGGAGAACTAAGAGAAGTCATAACTTCTCGAGTTCTTATCCAAATTGGATGCAAAAAGAGGCTAGATAGCCATTTTTGAGGATTTTGAACTCATTGAGACAGCTTTCAGAGTCATTTGAGCATGGTAAACACACTTTTGTTGTAATTTTGGAGCATAATAGAGAGGCCCAAGCATTCGAAGCTGGATCAAGGAGACGTAGCCTAGGAGGGGTGAACTCCTCATCAAATATTTGTGTTATGTGTTGTATTTTGATGTTCTTTGTTGTTATTTTTCTATTTTTCAACATATGTTTTATGTTAAATTGTTTATAACATTTACACAAGAAAATCTCATGGGAATTAGTTAATTAAGCAAACATGGTGAATCCTTAAGAACTCGATAAGAAAATGGTAAGCATCTTGTGTTTTATTATGAATGGGGAATTAGCACAGCATTACTAATCTGCTCCATTTCAGATCACCAAATCTAAATTTAGGTACTTAATCAAATTGAATGAAAACACATAACCAACTTTGTATCCAATGAAAATATGTGACATGGCTTAACATTATGAGAATGTTGAAGCATGTAGGGGGATAATGAGTGTAGATGAATCATTCAAGGACGTCAATGAAATTAGAAAATAAAATTCACTTGGGGATTAAGCCATACAACTAATAATAAGGTTGAAGTTCTAGAAATGTATCTAGGGATCACTTTCTTAAAGGATATAGAGTAGTGTGATGTGGTCACTGTTGGAGACTCTCATTATCATAAGACCATTGAGCCAAGGAAGAGCTCCCTTCATCCTCACCTTCACTTGAATCTTTCAAAGATAATCTTACTCCTCCAAGCCTTTGATCAAGCGCATTGCTTTTAAATTAAGAAAATATACAACTCTCACATTGATCAATTAGCCTACATATAGGGTATTTTTTCATCTTATTGACACGGGTTCTCTTCATTGCATTTTTTTAGCATATGTTTTCTTGATAATCGAGAATTTCTCATCTCATTGGAGCTTTCATAGCCTAAGTACATCATTTTTCAGATTAGAAATTCATTCCTTAACATCACAACCACTCAACAAAACTATAGTTTCCTCATACATTGAAAGTTGAGTTTCCTCATACATTGCAACTTTCATCCCCTTTGCCTAAAATCATTTCAAAACCAAGAGAAAATGATATTCTTTCAACTTAAACTAGAAGGGAACACAAGGAACAAGGACATCCCCCACTAGCACGATGCTCAAAGAGGTCTTAGTCAACACATCCAACCTAGAAAGCTAGTCAACCAACCAAAAGGCCTCCCTTCAAGATGAAGCCAACTAACCAACTCAACTAGGCAACACAATATTTTAGGGGTGTTACCCCCTTAGGGGCCCAACCTTCAACCAACCAACTCAACTAGGCAATCCAATGTTTGATATGTGCTACCCTATTGGGGGCCTGACCTTCTAGGGGTACCTAAATTATTCTATTATTTAATTGTGGGAGTTACATAGGAAGGCATCTCTTTCTATCCTGGAGTTTGTGCATATCCATTTTATATTATTTTGTAGCTTTGAGAGACATACCTACCTAGATTAGGGTTTTTGAATTGGAGACTTTGTAAGCCAATAAGAAGGCCTCTTGGATTCATTAATAAACCGAGGAGGTTATTTTTTTATCTTCACCGTGTCTTATCTACCTTTTGGATCAACTTTAGCTTCTTGTTGTGATTTATTTATCTCTTGGATCAAATATAATAATGTCTTGCAGACTATTTCTCTTTCTCTTGTTTGCAGGTATCTATTTCTAATCAATTGAAGCCATTGATTATGGTGCATGTCAAGATTTTTTCCATTTTAATGGCCTAGGGACATTAATCCATCCATTCTTTTATTTTTTCCACATGATCTATTTAAGGGATTCACATCAAGTAGTGAAGGTTACTCAATGTTCCTTAGGACAATGCAATTCAAAACTTTCCATGGAAACGTAGAATGATGTTGTTAAGAAGCAAGAACACCTTTACGTAGACATTTTTAAACATACTTTGGCTCCCAAAAGATTAGGAAAAAAAGGCTAAGTACAATGTTCTTGATATTTTTTATACATAACACCTTCTTGTCTGTCTAATTGACTTTGTAGATCTCTCTCCTAAAGTGCTTGCCATAAGTGCCTTCAACCAAGGATCTCAAGGAAAACTAATTGGTACCAATGTTGAAGATGTGAAATATAAGTTAATTTAATTTACTATTTGATTTTATTACTTTTTATTTAGTTAGTTTGTAGAATTATATATCAACAAATTTGTGAGAAAAGTAAGTCAATCTATTTTGATAATAGAGAATCACATGTTGTCAAATTAAACCTTCTACTTTTAATATGGTTAAGAAATGTATTTTGATTTGATAAATAAAGTCATAATTCAATTTATAAGAAAGGGGAAAAATTAGTTATTACACATGAATTATTTATTTAAATGATGTATAGAAATACCTTGATTTGTGTAGGATAATAGAAGTCAAATACATCAAAAGTTTCTCAAAGATTAATGACAATTCACAAGGAAAAATTCAATGTAAAAGGAATACATGTAATAAACCAATATAAATGTAAACAAGTAGTAAGTTCATCTTCTTGACATTGATGAATTTTTCTATTTCATTTATACAATCATATTTTATTCTTTTTCATTTTATATATAATTCCAAATCTCATATCGCAAATACAAGAGAGAAAATAATAAGTATGATAACTTTTCTTTTTGTTCCATTTTTTTTGTAAAATTGGTAGTTCTTTCTCTATTTATATTCCTTTTACAAAAACTTTAACAACCATTTTCTCTAGGTGGCTTACATGCCTGAAGGAAACCAGATAACCACCTGTCAGCATTAAACCCTGTCCAAAATTTAAAGAGGTTTATTGCTATCCATCTAGCATCACTGTTTTGATTGTCTATACTATTGTTTCTAGAAAGAAAATTAAACATGTAAATGCATTTCATCAAAAGAAATTTTTTTGAAATCAAACTGGATCACTGCGTCAATCCTCATCCGAGGATATTACTGGGGCTGGCGCCTTGGCACTGGATCCTAGCATCTCGCTCCGCTGCTCAATTCTCCACTTCAACTCTTTAAGAGTCTGTTCAATTCTTCCTAGGGCCAAGTTATTTCTGTAGGTCTGTATCTGAATTGTCGCTATCTCCCTGAGTAATTCCACCCTGACTAGATCCTTTTCCTTGTTTTTCTCCTGTGCCTCTACTCCGTCACCCATCATTTGCTCTCAATGTAGGGTCATGGCCCGTGCCACCACGTTCTTCATTACCCAGTACTGTTGTATGGTTTCCCTGAATAGGGAATGCCTTCCACGAGTATTCCCAGGATCAAGCACCATGCTTTCCCACTCTTCCATGGGGATGTCCAGGTGCTTGATACTGTCATTCAGTTCCCTCTCCCAACTTGCAATCTGGGCTCTAATGTCTGGCGGATTCCTCGCCATGTAAGTGTCAATAACTGTCTTCATATGTTCACTGCCTGGTTTCTGTCCTCTTTTCATGGTCAACCCACTTGTTCCTTCTTCCGTCTTGGCTACTCTCTTTCCTCTCCTGGGGGCCATTTTTCTCCTTACCTATCTGCAACTATTTATTCCTGGTGTTCTCTATTCTATTCTTTGTTCTGTTCACTGTACTTTCCCTGATATGCTAATATACCTATCACAAAATCATTGCATTTATCAGAGTTGTAATATTGAATCAAAATAATTTCCAAATTTCTCATTTTCTTTCCCTTTCCAGTATATTATACCTTCGAGGTTTTAGTTAGATTGGGTTTAGAGCCAGTCCTCTTTTGGTAAGGGTTTGGTGTTTGCTTAGGTTTCTTCCCATTTTCCTCCTATGGCAGCAGTCTGCACCCAGCCTTTCCATTTTAGTCATCCTTATGGGTTCCTCCTCGGATGAAGCTCGATTTTTGTTTCACCTTTCCCACAGTCTCCTTGTCTTTTCAACAGGTTTCCTCTTGGAGCTGGCTCTCCTTCCCTCCCCCCAAGGTTACATGATTTCCTGGTTCACTATAATCCTTGGGGTTTTTTTCCCAAGGTTTCTTCCATTTTTCCTACTGGCTCGCTCCCATCAATTCCTAGTGGGCTGGCTAGGGTCATGTTCTTTCGAGGAATACTACAGGCTTATATCACAAGATGGCCCTCTCCCTTTCTAGGTGCAAAATTCTACCTCCTGATGTCCCAACCATAGAAATTCAAATGCCCTGCAAAATCGGTTTTACCATTGTTGTGGGAGGTTTTGTTATCCTTTTTTACAGTATTATCCATGTTCCTTGTCAAACTTCCTATTTTCCTATTGAAAATAATTCTGAGCCTAGCAGGGATGTGGAGCGAAAGGACTACATGCCAACTTTCTGATCTATTGCCTCTTCCGTCTGCCACCTGTGTCTTCACTCTTTGGCCACCTTCCCTCTTCTCATCTTCGTCTGCATGTATTTTTCTATATTCTTATTTTTGTTAAGTTTTATTCCTCCCTCCATCCAGTCCCTTGCCTTTACTGCCACCTGTCTAGCTTTATTACATGCACGAATCCCTACACCCTCATCTTGGGATGCCGCCCTTCTATCCTTACTGCTATCTCCTCTCATTAATCCACACTTTCTCCTAGCTGCTCTTGTCATGTTCCTGTTGTCTTGGTCCTACCACTTGTTATCATTATTTTACCCGCCCTTTTGCTCTCTACCTTGCCCTCCTCTCTGTCGTTCTCTTCTGTCACCACCCTCGTACTCTCGAGAATTGTACCTTCTCTGCCCTACTTTGTCACCTACTATATTACCTGTCTACTCACTTTATTCTTCACCTCTATCCTTCCCTCACCTGCCCTCTTCCTTCCCCTTCTCGGCCACGTCTCCTCAGTCTCTCTAGATTTTCTATGATGTTCCTTGATCTGGAGTTCCTCTCTCATCCTTTTTCTTTTGCAAGGGGTTGCACTAAGTGTGCCATCTCCTCCATCTGAACTAGCCCAAACTCACTTGCATTTAGAGTTTTGCCACCATTCTTGCAACCCCAATTTTCGAAGTTGTCTGTTGGTTCATTTCCCTTCCTTCTCACATGGGTGGGAAGGATGTAGACTACCTGTCTTATGAGTTTACTTATCTACTACACCAACTAGGCGATTATCTAGCTACAACTGATTTTCTACACTTGTGTTCCTTACTGTAGTTGTTTGACTATATCCACTACCATTTTTGCATCTCCTTCAACCTGTAGATTTTGGTATTCCTCGCTTATGGCAATTTCCAACCCTATTTTAGTTCATGGAGCTCTGCTTCGTTGTTTGTGGTGTTGCCGGAATCCATCCCGTAGATTCTGAGCGTCCTTCCCTTATCGTCTATGAATACTACGCCAGTCCCTACCTCGCCTGGGTTTCCTTTCACAGCCCCATCAAAATTCAACTTGATGAACCCATGTTGAGGATTTTTGTAGTGATTTATCTCCTCCATCTTGTTAGTTTGGTGTTTCCTTGTTGTCTTCTACGTCATACTTGGTTTTAGTTGCAATCTTGTCATTATTCTTGTTTCTATTGGGTCAGTTTTCCAATCCTCCTCATACTACCCCTTTATGAGAATGGTCTCTCTGATATTTTGTATGATTTGGTTCAATATATCTATATTTTCTCTACTAGCCTCCTTGAAAATAAGGCGCTTCTACTCTTTCCAGATATTCCACAGAACGAATCCCATCAAGAGTCTCCATGCCCTGTTCAGGATCGTATTCTAGTAAGGTTTATTCCTCCAGTTCTCTATCGTTGTTTTCATGTTGTTTATGTCTCTGTCACTAATTTCAAAAAGTTGTTGATGTTGTCTCCACAGGTTGCCACTGACTTTGCAAGAGTTGGTTAAATGCTCCATGGTCTCTTCCTATTCTCTGCAGAGGGTGCATCTTGATGGGCCTTGTGTTCCTTTTTTCCCCAGTTGGTCCCATGTTAGTGCTCTCTCGTGGCTCAGGATCTAGGTAAAGAATGCTAACTTCGATCATGTTTTTTTTTTCCATTTGCTTTCCCATTTTTTTGTTTCTAGGTGTCCATTGTATCCTGCTTTTAGACAGTATCATTCTGCTATTGTGAACATACCTTTGATTCTATGTCCCCATCTTAGAGTGTTTGTCCCTTCTTTGATCGCTACTTTCCTTGTTGCCATTTCCTTTTCATATATTTCCCAGTGGGTTGTTGTAGGTGCTTCTGTCTAGTTTTCCTTTTGTTTCCACTTTATCCAATATCCATCAGATTTCAAGCTCTAGTAGTTTCATACTGTATCGGCCTCATTTTGCCTAGTGAATTGGTGGATCTCTTGGAGTAGAGGCTGGTTATTGAGTTTTTCTCTCTACTGTCGCGCCTCTTCCTAGAAATTCACTTTATCCCCTCCTCTTACTTCCCAGAAGCTATGCTTCCTGATCAGATCCTTGTTGGCACTTGCCAAATTCTAGATTGCAGAACCTTTCTTCTTGGTTTGGCTTCTCAGCTTTCCTTCTGAAGACCTGGGAATCTCATATTTACTGTCCCATAGTTTTTTCCACAAGTCACCCCCTCCCTGCGTCCATCACCACCACAACTTTTCCCCCATTACTTGGTTCAAGATGGGTCTCTCAAGCCTCATCCTTCTTCTTTTAGAGATTTACTTAGCCAACTCCAGGATAAAAGCACTCATTTTTTATCTTACTCGACCCTTGCCATAGGAACTTTTTAAACATATCTACCATTTTCTGGTAGATTCTTTTAGGTGTGGGTTGGCTGGTAAGTTGATAGATATGGATTGGAGCACCAATTTTAGCAGGATTATGCGGCTCGAGATATTTAGCGCCCTGAATGTCCAGTTTTTCATTCTCCATTGAATCTTACCCATCAGGGTACCCCAATTAGAAACTCTGTTTTGCTTGTCATTTAACAGGATACCTAAGTACTTAGTAGGGAAGTTGTCGACTCTGAATCCCATGGTTCTTTCTCGGAAGGCTTGGGAGGAATCTTGGGTATTGAAGAAATAAATTTCTGATTTTTATTTACTTATCTCTGTCCGAGAGGCCCCTGTGAATTCTGTGAGAATTTCCATTATTTTTTTTTACTTCTTTGAGTGTTGTCTGCCCATATAACATAACGTCATCGAAAAAATTTTGGTGGGTTATAGGTAGGACATTTCCCCAAAGTCTTAATTCCTTTAGTTGTTTGCTATTAAATATAGCTTTTATTAGTCTTCCTAGTCCATCTGCGGTGAGGATAAACAGGAATGGGGATATAGGGTCGCCTTGCCTGAGTCCTCTAGATGGATTCGAGGCTTCTGTTGGTGATCAGTTTAGTAGTAATGACATAATTGGTGTAGTTATTATTTACATTACTCAGTTTATCCAGCTTTCATCAAAGTCGTATGCCTTTAGGATTTTTTGGAGGTATCCCCAATTAAGTCTGTCATAAGCTTTGGCTAGGTCTAGTTTTATCAGCATCCCTTTGGTTTTTGAATTTTTCAGTGAGTGAATTGCTTCTTATGCTACCACTATGCCATCTATTACTTGTCTTCCTTTGACAAACCCCATCTGCTCCTGGGATATCAACTCTAGTAATATTGGTTTTAATATAATCACCATGATTGTAGCTAGTATTTGTATATAACGTTGCATAGCACTATCGGTCAGAATCCTTGTGGTTCTTCTGAGTTCTCTGTCTTTGGTATTAGGGCTAGGAATGTAGCATTCAAGGCCGGGTGCATTCTTTTGGTGCATCAAGGCCCTTCTACTACATTCACTATATCTTGGCTCATGAAATTCCACATGGCTTGATAAAATTCCGAGGTGAATCCATCAAGCCCAAGTGCTTTATTCTTTTCCATCTTTTTTATTACCTCCCCCACCTTCGCTTTCGTTATGACCCTTAGGAGTGCCAAGTTTTGGTCTCTAGTCACTATTCTGGGGATACGTTGACTAATTTTATCAATTTCTTCCTCCCATCTAATATTGGGTTCTATTAGGAGCTCTTTAAAATGTTGTACCATCAGATTCTCCAATTCATCTTTCTATGTTAGCTTTTTTCCTTAGTGGTATTTTAGAGAGAATATTCTATTTTGCTATTGGTGTTGTACCATTGTCTTATGGAAGAATTTCGTTTTTCTTTCTCCTTCTTTTAGCCATTTGACATTAGATTTTTGTTTCCATAAGATTTCATCTTGTTTTCTTCTTTCCTTCAATTTATTTAGCACCAGTACTTCTTCTTCTACTAGTTCTTCATTTATTCCTTCATTTATGATTTTCTGTTGTATTCGTTTCATCTTTATCTGGAACGTTTCGTGTTCCTTTTGAATATTTAAAAATTCTTCTCTGTTCCACTTCTTTATCCTTCCTTTTAAGTCTTTTAATTTGAGTTGGAGGGTGTGCATTGTATTTCTTCCTTCCATCCTAGTCTCAGTCTCCTTCCGCCAATTCTTCATTTTATCTATGAAAGTGGGTTGTCTCAACCAGAATGCCTCAAACCTAAAGGGTCTATTCTAGTTCTGTTGATTCATAGCTATTTATAATCTAATGGGCCAATGATCCAACCCTAGACACGAGAGGATTGTTGCTTCATAGAAGATATCTTTTCCAATGAAGTGTTCCGTTGCTAGGAATCCGTCTAGCCTGGATGCTATTTGTCTGCTCCCTCCTCTTTGATTGTTCCACATGTATTTTCCATTTATGGTTGGGATATCTACCATTTTCAGTTCTACTTGAAGGTCCCTGAATCTCTCCGTCTCTGGCTCTTCTCTTTGCAGTCCACCTTTCTTCTCATATTTTGATGTTGTGATGTTGAAATCTCCTGCTAGCAACCATAATTTTTCTTAATGAAGGTTTCCTGGCTACTAAAGTTGGAGGAGAAAGCTTCCTCTTTCCACTGGTGTATGAGGGTTGTATATTGCTGAAACTAGAAACCATTCTCTATTTCCGATTAACCAAAACTTTCCCGTGAGTATTCTTTTCATGCCTATCTAGTAATTTGCTTTGATTTCTGCAGGGTTCCATAGTATTGCTATGCCCCCCGCACTGCCTTTCACATCTATGGTCATACATTCATATTTCAGTTTTATTTTGTTTAGGATTTCCTCCATTTTCCTTCCTAATATTTTTGTTTCTTGTAACAACATTAATTGTGGTTTTTCTTTTCTTATCCTTTTCACTAAGTGTCTCTGTTTTCCTTTACTATTAAGGCCTCTTATATTCCAGGATGTGATTATCATCGAGGTGCTTAGCTTGTTTGGTGAAATATCGCTGAGAGCATAACTACTCTCTCGGTGCTCACTAACATTTCTCCCATGATCTATATCGATTCCTGTAGATTTCTCCAACCTCTTTTTTTCCCTCCTTTTGCTTTGCTTTGATGGTCTTGAGTATTATCCTGTTGGAGGCCTAGTTGTTCTATCATTTCCATCTTTCCCTATCCCTATTTCGCTTGGTACTGTTGAAACGTTTCTCTGTATATTCTTTTTTTCTCTTCTGGAATGAATCTTTCATCCAGGTGTCTCCATTCATCTAGAAGTTTCTACAATACTTCTTTTTATGAGCTTAGTTCTTCTCCTCTGCTTGTGTCAATTTCCATTACATTGTCCATCTTCTCCCTCACTTCCTTTTCCTCCCTTTCTGTTGGTTCACTTTGTGCCTTTCTCTTGGTATGTGATTTGCCTTGACTTGTGCTGCTTTCCTTTTGTTTTTCTCCTTGATAGTACATTTTTTGTGTCTCGTTGTTATCTTCTTCTTCTTCTTATAGGATTTCAAAGATGTTTGTATTAATTTGCTGGGTTTTTTGTTCGTTCGTTCCTTCACTGGGGTTCTTTCTTGTGTGTCTTCTTTTGCTTTTTACTTCTTGAAACCCTTCCTTGTCTTCTTGATTTTTCCTCTATTGTTTGTTCCTTCACTCCTCTTCTTCTGTATTGAGTGGGCATTCCTTCAACAGATGTCCATATTCATGACATCTTCTACATTTGCATGGAATGTGCTCATAGTCGAGGATTTGCTACCATACGTCCTCATGATACTCTAGCTCGACTGTATCTGGAATAGGGTCATTTATATTCATGTTGACAAAAATTCTAGCATATGAGTTGTATCTTCCCTTTTTTGTAGTTTCAGTTATTTTAAGAAAGCTTCCTATTGCGTTTCCTATACCCTCTAGGATCTATAGATCCCAGAAGTCCATTGGTAGCCCGAATAACCTTACCCATACTGGGGCTGCCAAGAATTTTTCCTTATCGGGGTTATAACATTCTTCCCAGTATCTCATAAATAGTCTGGAATTATAATGAAAGTAAGGAACATTTTCAAACAATTTTTCTTTATCTTGCAGGTTTGAGAAGATTACCGTGAAGAAGCCTCTTGCTCCTAAATTTAGCTTGATATGGCCTCAGGGTTACTATTTTTGCTGGATCCATCTGGTGAGGTCCTTTTCCATTGGCCAAACTCCAATGAACTTGCAAATTAGCACATGGTATTTCATGTAGCTTCTGTATCACTCCAATTTGTTCATTGGGATTATATATCTTGGTTTCCCCATCACACATGCTAATTAAAATAGGAACATATATTTATAAATTAAAATAAATATATTTATATATTAATTTACTTATTCTATTATATGTTTATAAAATGGTCCACTTACATTTTAATATGAATATTAATAACTGAATTAACTTATTTAAATAAATATAATTTATACCCCTTATCATAGTCAAACTTGTCGTTCTCCGGTCAAATCTAGCTGTTGTCTTTTTAGCCATTACCTTATCTAGAAAATTGGGTCATTGGAAACTCTACCCTATCTATTTAATGTGCAAAGCGAGATCTGCTCATTCAACTTGTCCTGACGATGAACCACACTGGTTGGTTAGAAACGCGTCGACAAAAGTTTCTCTATGTGATTTTCACCAAAGAATCTTCAAAAATTTGATATGGATCACAGAAGTCCCAATTCAATATTTTAAATAATAAATAAGTCAATGCGAAAAAAACCATTTCATCTACTAGTTACACCATTCTTTTATTTAGAGAATAATGTGTAATTATGTACAATTTCATAGATTTTAGTAGTGGAATTATTGTGTGAAGGTTAGTCCCTTGTCCCACAATAAATATAAAAAAATTAAAAATAAATAAAAATAAAAATAAATTATACATCAATTTCATTTTAAAAATCAAATTATTATTTTTATCATTATTATTATAAGTTATTAGAATTTTCTAAATGTTATTTGAATACCATGTATTGGAATTTAGCGCAACCTTAAAGTGGAAAGAAACAAGAAGAGATCATTGATGTTGATGTGATACAACTCTCTTTGTTCTTTATAGGTTGAACAAAATGCTATTTGTCATATTTTTTCATGATCAATTTTAATTAATTTGTATTGTACATTGGATAGGTGTACATTTAGGCATATAATGTTTGTTAAGGTAAGGTATGATATAACTTCTATGTATTGATGTATATGGTTAAGTCATTTAATATTGTAACAATTTATTATTATTATTGAAATATAATGATATAGAAAGTGAGAGTTCACATTAGTTTAGGGCTATGATCAATTTTATTTTTCATGACCTAGGTCGATTTGGAATTGGGTGAAATCCCTAAGGATATTTTTCCACCTTTCACGAATCTTAGATCATGATAAAACTCTACTCATGCATAAATTTTATGTGAAGTTCTTATATGATTGTAGTTAAAAAGAAGGTTTGACTAAAACTACATTAGTTTACAATAACATGGATGTCAGGATCTTGGATGGAGTGGATGTATTAGCTTGTCCATATCTAATTTTGGGCACTTAATAAAATCAAATGCAAACACATAACCAACTTTGCATTTAATCAAATATGTGATGTAGCTTAACATTATGAGATTGTCGAAGCATGCAGGGGGATTGTGATTGTAGAGGGATCATTCAAGGACCTCAAGGAAATTAGAAAATAAAATTCACCTTGGGACTAGGCCATATATCTAATAATGAGGTTGAAGCTCTAACAATGTATATAGGGATGACTTTCTAAAAGGATATAGGGTAGTGTGATGTGGTGATTGTTGGAGACTCCCATTATCATAAGACAATTGAGAGAAGGAAGAAATCCCACCTTCACTTACACATTTCAAAGATAATCTTACTCCTCCAAGCCTTTGAACAAGCTCATTTATTTTAGATTAAGCAAAATTAAAAGTCACACATTGATCAAATCTCCTATATATTGGGTATTTTTTTTTTTATCTCATTGATACAACTTCTCTTCATTGCATTTTTTAATATATGTTTTCTTGATACCCAAGGATTTTTCATCTCAATGGAGCCTTCATAGCCTAACTTCATCATTTTTAGGACTAGCAAGTCATTTCTTAACACGACAACCCCTCAACACAACAATAGTTTCCTCTTACATTGAAAGTTGAGTTTCCTCAATATATTGCAACTTTCATCACCTTTTCCTAAAATCATTTCAAAATGAAGATAAAGTGAGGATGATTTCCACTTAAACTAGGAGGGATTATGAGGAACAAAGACATCCCCCACCAACACAATGCCCAAAGAGGGCTTAGTCAACATATCCAACCCAAAAAGTTATTAAACCATCCAATAAGCCTAGATATTAAGGGGCATGGTTCCATTCAAGATGAAGCTAACTAACCAACTCAACTAGGAAACACAATGTTTAAGGGGTGCCACCCTCTTAGGGACCCAACCTTCAACCAATAAACTCAACTAGGCAACTCAATGTTTGAGATGTGCTAGCACCTCAAGGACCCAAACTTCTATGGGCACCTACATTATTCTATTATTTAATTATGTGAATTACATAGCAAGGCATCACTTTCTATCCTAGAGTTTGTGCATATCCATTTTATATTATTTTGTAACTTTGATTGACATACATGCCTAGATTAGGGTTTTTGAATTATAGACTTTGTGAGTGTATAAGAAGGCTTCTTTGATTCATTAATAAAATGAGGAAGCTGTTCTTTTCTTCTCAATGTCTTATCTACTTTTTTGGATCAACTTCAACTTCATATTGTGATTTCTTTATCCCTTGGATCATATATAGTCCTGTCTTGTGGATTATTTCTCTTGCTCTTGTTTGCAAATATCTTTTTCTAATCAATTGAAGTCATTGGTTATGGTCCATGTGAAGGTTTCTTTCATTTTAATGGCCTAGAGACATTAATTTATCCATTCTTTTATATTTTCCAAATTATCTCTTTAAGGAATTCACATAAGTACTGAAGGTTGCTTAGTGGTCCTTAGGGAAATGTAATTCAAACTCACCATGGAAACTTAGTAAACAAAGGAATGGAGGGAGCAAGCTAACTCTAAACTTATGGTGTTGTCAAGAAGCAAGAACAACACGTGAACATTTCTAAACATGCTTTGGCTCCCAAAATATTAGGAAAAAGACGCTAAGGACATCCTTCTTGATATATTTGATACATAAGACCTTCTTGTTTATCTAGTTGACTTTGTAGATCTCTCTCCTAAAGTGCTTGATTAAAGTGCTTTCAACCATCAATATATAGAAGGCTCTCCAAGAAAACTAATCATAGAAAATGTTGAAGATGTGAAATATAAGTTAATTTAATTTACTATTTGATTAATAAACTATTTAATTTTATTACTTTTTATTTGGTGAGATTGTAGAACTATATCTCTACAAATTTGTGAGAAAAATAATTCAATCTGTTTTGATAATATAGAATCACTTGTTAGTCAAATTAAACCTTACTTTTAGTATGTTTAAGAAATATATTTTGATTCGATAAATAAAATCATAATTCAATTTAAAAAAAAAAAACAAAAGGTAAAAAATAAAAAATAGTTACTACACATGAATTAATTATGTATTTAAATGAAGTGTGAGATATAAATAATAGAAGTCAAATAAGATTAAAGATAATTCACAAGGGAAAATTCATTGTAAAGGATTACATATAATAAACCAATATAAATGAAAACTAATATTAAGTTTGTTTATTGATGTTGATGAAGTTTTCTATTTCATTTATATAATCATATTATTTTATTTTCCATTTTATATATTAATTCCAAATCTTATATCACAAATACACAAAAGCAAATAAAAAGTAAGATGACTTTTTTCTTTTTTTTTAAATGAAAAGCACATCTTATATAACAAATACAAATAAAAAGTAGGATGTCTTTTCTTTTTCCTTTAATTTAATTTTTAAATTTAAATTGCTTCAATTCTGTAATTGTTTCCATGTTCATATTTTTTTAACATTCCCATTGGTATTAAGGGTTTATGATTTGGAAAAAAAAAATGATATTTTCAACTAAAATGATTATTTTTAAATAATATATATTAAAACTAAAAGTGTATTTATATAAGTTTTGAAATAAAAAAATATAAATACAATTATTAATTAATCATATAAATAAACTGAGTTGTTTTTAGTGATAGTTTTTGGAAGTTTTTTTGGTGGGTTTTTCTTGTTTAATTTCTCTAAAATCTTACAAGAATTTAATGAAATCACAAGTTTTGTTGAATAACCTGCACAATGGAATTGTCTTAGGAGTTTTTCAAGGTGCTAAATCCATATATACAATAAAAAAAACCACTTTAAATAACACAAATCAAAATCTTCCTTCAAAACAACTCTTAACTAAATTATTTCAATATTGCTTAAAATTTTATGAGAAAATTTAATAATAATACATTAGAAATTATAAATAACTAATTTAATAAAGTGTTTTAATTAATATGTAAAAATCAATACTTATATTATATTATTTAAAATTTTATAAAAATATAATTAATAAAAATAGTTAAAAATTATGAATAGTGAATTTCATATGCCCATGCACAGATTGCATTATATGTTTAACATTAAATATAATATAATATATATTTAATAGTTATATTATGAAATGGAAATTTTAATCTCAAATCATTAAAAAAAATCAACAGTTATTAAATAAACCAAAAAAATGTTTATAGTAAATAAATAATATATATCCACTTCAAATCTAAACACAAAATATAATATATTGAATATATATTCCGGAACAAATTTAATATTTTAATAAATTATATATTTAAATTTATATCATAAAAATATTAGAATAGATGTATATCTATAAAAGATATTTTTGGATAATTATTGGGTCTAGATATTCTATAATAGAAAAAATAGTCAAAGTGATTTGTGAATTCAGGCTTTTGTGATGATTTATTTATAAGTAATTTCCATTTATTACTTTATTTTAATTAAAAAAATATTTTATTACTTAATGATAATTTTTTAGTTAAAACTAGTTGTTATATTTTAATGACTAGAAAATACCTTTCTTCATCTTTTTAATCTAATGACATGATCTGGTTCTTCATCTTGTTTTCCAAAGTATTGTATTGTTTTGGTTTGATAATGGGTGACAATGCATTGAAAGTGGTTTGTTGACAAGGTTGGCAATAAGTTTTAATGAGTTATTATATTAATTGGTATTTATTTAGAGGAAAAGTATATTTTTATAAAATTATTTAAATAATTAAAAATGAAAATATTTATTTATATCTTTGTAAATTTTTAACTTATATTTTTATAAACTTTAGCAATAAATTAGTACATGTAAGTGGTTTTTTGTTTTTCAAATAAGTGTATGTTTAATTCTATCACATTATTATTATTATTATTATTATTATTATTATTATTATTATTATTATTATGGATGGATGGTAAGTTTCTAGATGTTATATGAATACAATTTGTTGGAAGAACACAACTTTAAATTAGAAAAACCAAGGAATAATGATGTATGTGTACATTCATATAATGCTTGTTAAGATAGGTATGGTACAACTTCGATATATTGATGAGTATGGATAATTCATTTAATCTTGTAACAACTTTTTTTATTTTTATTGAAATACAATTATATCAATTTTTACATGATCTAGGTCAATTTGGAATTGGGTGACACCCCTAAGGAAGTTTCTCCATTGTTCATGAATCTTAGCTCATGATAAAACTTATGCATGCAATTTTTGTGAGATCCTTATTTGATATGTAGTTGTAAAGAAAGTTTGTCTACAACAATATTAGCTTACTATAGCATGGATGTCATGATCTTGGATGGAGTGGATATTAGAGAATTAGAGATGCACAAGAATGAAACCAAATCTTATTTATCAAAATCCTTGGACAACCAGTACATTATATAGACACATATGGACAACCTCTAGGACATTCTATATCTAAATAATTCGGATCACCAACTCACAACACAAACTACGAAGACATAATTCATGACAGATAGACTCAAACACTAACTACGAGAACAAAACTCAACCACACCATTTCAACATTATTCCAACATCCCCCTTAATGGAGAAATTAATTTTCAACAATGCCTAGCTGTTGTCTACATATTTCAAAGTTCATCTTTCCAAGAGGCTTGGTAAAGATGTCATCTACATTTTCACTTGTACTACAATAGACTAAATGAATCTCATTTGATTGTATCTTTTCTCTTACAAAATGATGTTGGACTTCAATATGTTTTGTTCTGGAATGATAAACTGGATTATTTGCCAACTTGATGGAACCTTGGTTGTCACTTTTGATACTTGTTGACCCTCTGTGTTTTCCTCCAATATCTTCAAGAATCCTCCTTAACCAAATAGCTTCATAAGTTGCATTGGTCAAGGCATTGTATTATGCTTCTGTGGATGACAAAGAAACAATTGTTTGTTTCTGGTTGCTCCATGATACAATCCTTCATCCTAAATTGAATGCACATCCAGAGGTTTATCTTCTATCATTAGGATTTCTAACCCATTCTGAATGAGAAAAACCTGCCAACTCAACATTAGATTCATCAGTATATAAAATACCAAAATATAGTGTTCCCTTCAGATACCGAAGGACTTTCTTTGCTACTTTTCAATGGTTTTCACAAGGATTAGCCATAAATTGACTAAGGATGCTCACATAATAGGCTATATCTCACCTGGTAGTGGTGAGGTAGTTCAAACTTCCCACCAATTGATGATTAAAAGTTTGATTCGCTTCTTTAGATCTATCATCACTGTACAACTTGGCATTTTGTTCCAAAGGAGTAAACACCAGTTTTCATTCAAACATATGAAATATTTCAAGGATTGTCTTTGTGTAGTTGCTTTGTGTGATGATTGTCGTACCAGATTCCCTCCAAATTTCAAGACCCAAACAATAATGAAATTCACCAAGATCCTTCATTTCAAATACATGTGACAACTTATTTTTAATTTCTTCAATAATCATGAATGCGCTATCTATTATGATAAGATCATCAACATATACAGACATCAAAGAAATATTCCCATCTTCATCTTTCTTGATGTACAAGTTAGGATCACTTTTTCTTCTCACAAAACCTTTTTCATAAATGAATACATCAATTTTCACATACCAAGATCTTGGTTCTTGTTTGAAACCATACAAAGTTTTCTTCAACCTACAAAGAAAATTCCCCTGTCACTGGTTTACAAACCCTTCAGGATGAACCAAATTAACTTATTCTTTTAGTTCACCATTCAAGAAATAAGATTTTACATCTAACTAATGCATTTTCCAATTTTCTTTCATAGCTAATGCAATCATGATTCTAATTGTATTCATTTAGCTACAGGTGCAAAAGTATCTTCATAACCAATGCCTTATTTTTGTGAATAGCCTTTTGCAACCAATAGATATTTATACTTATCAATACAACCATCAACATTAAACTTTGGTTTGAACAACCATTTTCATCCTATGGGAACTTTATCTTTGGGCAATTCTGTTAATTACCATGTGTCATTTTTCATTATGGAGATATATTCTTCATTGATTGCATCTCTCCATTCTTTATATTAGCTTCTTCATAACTTGAAGGTTCTACAACATTCAATAAATGAGACAGCAATGCATAATCTTTATACCCTATAGGTGGTTTAATTTGACGTGATGACCTTCGTAGAGTTTTACTTCTTTCATCCTTATTTATGCTTTATGGAGTCTCTTGTTCTCTTCTTAGAGTGTCATGACTTCTGGATGCTTCTGGCTCTTGAACCTGTACCTATTGTTGTACCTATTCCTGTACCTGTTGTTGTACCTATTCTGTTCCTGTTCCTGTTCAAAACTTCCTTCTATTTTGACATAATCATCAATATCATGTGATTCATACACATGTGATTCATTTTATCACCTTCATCTGCATTTTCATGAAACACCACATCCCTACTTGCAAGAAATCTATGTGAAATAGGATCAAACAACTTGTATGACTTTTGATCATCACAGTAGCCAATTAGTGTGCACTTAATTTATTTTGCATCAAGCTATCTTCTTTCATCTTTTGGAATATGTGAAAATTCCTTGCATCCAAAAACTCTTAAATGATTCACTTTTGGTTTATATCCATAAAATGTTTCAAAAGGTGTTTTTAGATCTAAAATTTTGGTTGGATTCCTATTTCTCAAATAAACATCAGTATTAATGGCTTTAGCCCAAAAATAATTAGAGATATTTTTACCTTGAAGCATGCTCCGTGCACATTCAACTAGTGTTATGTTTTTGGTCTTCGCAACTCCATTTTGCTAAGGTGTATGAGGCACTATAAATTGTTGTAGAATCCCATGAATTTTACAATATCGATTGAATTCTCTTGATTTGTATTCTCCCCCCTAATCAGATATGAGAATTTTGATGTATTTCCTAGTTTGTTTTTCCACCATGTTTTTGAATTCCTTAAAGTACTCAAAAACATCACTTTTCTTTCTTATGAAATAGACCCAACTGTATCTAGATCTATAATCAACAAAAATAAGAAAGTACAATGCTCCTCTAAGAGATATAGTTTGGATAGGTCCACATACATTAGTATTAATTAATTCAAGTATTTCTCTTTGCCTTTTTTCTTCATGTAAGATAAATTCCTCTCTATGTTGCTTCCCAAGTGCACATGATTCACATTCAACATGATTATTCTTTATCACTGGAAGACCTTCAACCATTATTTTTCTTTGAAGTAACATTAAATCAATGTGATTTAAATTCCCATAAATTTGAATCTATTGAAATTGTTGTAGATGCCAATGCTTGATGTACTATCCTGGTCACATCCACCTTATACAAGCCTCCAACTCTAGTACATGTGGCAATAACCTTATAGCAATCCTGGATATCTTTAACAACACATTGTGATTTGACAAACTCCACCTTTAGATCTTGATCAACAATTGTAGAAACATATTTTTTTTTTTAAATACTAGGAACATACATCACATCGTGGATTTGTCTCTCTTTTCCATTAGGTAACATCACACATGTTATTCCATAACCTTGATCTCCTATATAAACACATGTTCCATCAATGTTCTCATGATATTCATAAAACCAATCCTTATTACAAGACATATGGAGTGATGCACCAGAATCAATGAACCAATCCTTCAGATCATCAGTCTCAGCAGACAATGTAGCATCAGAAACAAACAATCTAAGATTTTAAAATCCATCATTGATTGAGGTGTCTTTGTCCACAACATTCCAATTATGCCTTTTTTTTCTTTATTTAGACTCATTATATTTCCTTTTATAGAATTCTTTAGCATGATGTCTAGGTTTTCCACAATAATAAAAATCATCATTTCTTTTATCATGAACTAGAAATTTATATTGTGTCGTACCTTTTTGCTTTTCTTGAAACTTTCCTACTTTTCTTTTGTCCAATGGATTTCCTTTGTATGGTTGCTTACCCTTGGATACCAATGCCAAATCTAAACTGTTTGAGCCTAATTTGAATTTCTTCATCCTCTCCTCTTGTAGAAGAATACCTGTCAATTTGTCAAAAGTAGGAGGCTTCTCTCTAGCTAAAAGACTTCAAACAAAAAGTTTGCAATATTTCACTAAGCCATTTAATGTGATGGTGACCAAGTCAGTATTGGACACCTTTTCACCAATGTCTCCTAACTTATCACTTAGCTCTTTGACATGGGAAATGAAATTTCTTATACTTTCATTGGCCTCCATTTTAATTGACAAAAGCTTGGTCTTCAAGAAAAATATCCGATTGATATTAGATGTTTCATACAAGCTTTTGAGAACATCCCATGTTTCTTTGGATGTTTTGCAGTCCCTAATATGAGGAATGATGTTGTCCTTAGCTGAAATTTGTAGCAATACCTTTGCTTTTATTTCCCATTTTTCCCAATCTGGAATGGTTGCAGCAGTAGTGGATTTGGGCTTTACTCCACCCACTATGAGCCACAAATTATTTCCCTCTAAAACTGTTAATATCTTAAATTTCTAATTTTCATAATTTCCTTCATCAAGCCTTGTAGACTCATTCAAATAAGTTTCAGCCAAAAAATTTGACATAATGACAATTTTTTTTGTCTCCAATCAATAAAATGCAACCAAATCTACGAGATATGCACCTAAATTCACCAAATACCAAATCTAAGACCAAATGTACCAGATCTAAAAAAAAAAAACTCAATCTTGTTTCAAATCAAGCTAATTATAAAATCTTCCAACAACACTCCTTATTTCTCCCTTTTTACCAAACATAATTTACACTCCAAAAAAAATTGATATAAATTTTTTAACTTGATACAATTTTTTTCACCCGATTTCTTTTTTACCATAAAAAACGTTTTAATCCCTTATGTCTCCAAATAAAAAAATTCACATTTAAAATAAGGAAATAAAACTTCCGTATGAAAAATTTATACACAACGTGACTTAAAATAAAGAAAAAAAAGAAATATTCAACGCTCAGAAAATATTACTTTAATGGAGTGAAATATTCAACAGCAACAAACACTAGCTCGCTTCACAAAATGACAATTACTTACGACATGCTTCATTTTATTATTCCATGATTTCATCTAAAGCACAATGCTCAACACTTGGCCATGAACTCGTTCAATCAGTAAACAGACTTCGAGTCAAATCACCTTTGGTTGATGATTTACACAGGCTCCCTTCGACTGCCTTTCAAACACTGAGACAACTAGCTCACACTCAACTCGGCTTTCAAAGAAAGGGTACAAAAAAATGCCACTGTCGTCCACAGAGCCACGACGCTAGAAACCACAGGCCAATCTCTGCAACCAGTGATCACATCTACATTGCAAACAAATAGTACACCCAACAGAATTATGCGACCACCTCAGATTAATAGAGATATCATCAAAACAACATGAACCAAGCTATTCACTACTAAACCACAATGCAACAAACCTCCAATATCTCTCGACAATAGATCTGTCAGTTCACACCACCCTCAGCTCTGATACCATATTAGAGAATCATAGATGCACAAGAATAAAACCAAATATTATTGATCAAAATGCTTGGACAACCAGTATATTATATAGGCAGATATAGACAACCTCTAGGACAATCTAGATCCAAATAATTCAAATCACCAACTCACAACACAAACTACAAAGGCACAACTCATGATAGATAGAATCAAACACTAACTATGAGAACACAATGAAACAATACCATTTTGACATTATTCCAACAGTGGATGTACTGCCCTCTCCAAATCTAAATCCAGAATCTTCTCCAAATCTAAATCGAAAAACTTCATTCAGTCAAAATATGTGACATAACTTCACATTATAATATTTTGAGGCGTGTAGGATGATAATGAGCATAGGGGGACCATTCAAGGACCTAAAGGATATCATAAAATAAAATTTTCTTAAGGATTAGACCATCAAACTAATATTGAGTTTGAAGTTTTAGCAATGTATCTAGAGAAAAAGTTTAAAATTGTCAATCTAATTGGAAATCATCTAAAAAGTTCAATGAAAAAATATTAGGTTCAAAAGCATGTAATATGTTATTTAATCAATGTATACAATTTAAAATATTCATCCACAGTATACCTAAGCCCCATATGGGTTGCATATAGGAGGAAAAAAATGTATATTTTAATTTCAAAATATGTTCATCCGCAGTATACCTAAGCCCCATATGGGTTGCATATAGGAGGAAAAAATGTGTATTTTAATTTCAAAATATGTTCATAAAATACAAATTGGAGTCCATTTCATTAAAAAGACGAATAAATGCATTTTTTATATGAATAATTTATGATGTAAAAGTTATCAATTTGAAAAACTAAACATGTTCCTATTCTTTGCAATTGGTTATGCATATGCTTGTGATATAAGAGGGACTATCACAACTAACTGAGGGAAAAACAATTGATGATAATTTATTTATTTTATTAATATGCTTGAAAATTAAATATCGATAATGTCCTATGTTCTTAAAGAAAAGGATTATATTTACATGCATTTAGAATGGAAACAAAAAATAAATATTAGAGTTATTAGTAATTAATAATTTTTTAAATTTACCATATATCAAAGAACAAAGCTAATGGTTGAATTCTAATCATGGCATAGAAACAAAAGGACAAATATTAGCATTATTAGCAACTTATATTTTTTAAATTTTACCATATAACAAAGAATAGAGACATCTGGAATCTAGTGGTTGAATACTAATCATTGCAAAAGAAAAAATGGGCACATTGCAATAGATGCATTTTGAATATGGAAATTTATAATATGAATTTGAGAAAACTAAATTATGTTTCCATCTTTTAAAAGTGGGGATAGGTATATGATTTTGATATGTATCGGGGCAATTAATTAAGGGAAATACAATTGATTTAAAAGTGTATATAGGTTTATGGCTATGATATGTATAGGGGCATATGACTATTAATTAAGGGGATGACAAATTTAAAGTGGGGTTAGGTATATGGTTGTGATATGTACGGGGGCATATAGAAATTAATCAAAGAAAGACAATTAATTGTAAAATATTTATTATATAAAAAGCATTTGCCACTGTCTTATGTTATTATGAAAGGGGAAAGATTATGTCAACATAAACTTGTAATAAAATAGAATCAACTATCAATAACTAATAATTTTGTATATGTATTACATAACTAGAATCTAATTAAAAATAAATTATAATAAAAATAGAATCAATTATCAATAACTTATAATTTTGTAAATGTATTATAAAACAAGAATCTTATTTAAAAAAAAACACTTGGAAATTCAATTCTAATAATTGTGGAGACAAAATAAATACATAATAAGTCTAACCATGTCCAAAAAAAATATTAACATTAATGCATAATATTAACATTAGTGCATAATGTAATACTTAACCATGTCCAAAAAAAATATTAACATTAATGCATAATATTAACATTAGTGCATAATGTAAGACTTGCCCTTGTTTAAACAAAATAACTGAGACCGCTCCAAATCGATGCAAGAGCGATGTAGAATGTCATGAACCATCCATTGAGTTCTCTACACCATCCCAAAGGCAAGGATGTCATCCACAAAGAAATAATGTGAAATCTCAATACCTTTACTCATCGAATACCATTGAAGTGGCTTGTTGTATGTTCTTATTTGATCTTGAGACTGAGGTAGATTGAGTTCTATACACTATCCCAAAGGCAAGGATGTCATCCACAAAGAAATAATGTGAAATCTCAATACCTAGACTCATCGAATAATGTGAAATATCAATACCTTTACTCATCGAATACCATTGAAGTGGCTTGTCGTATGTTATTATTTGATCTTGAGACTGAGGCAGTCCGGCACTGGAATAAATAATAACAAGGGAGAAAGAGAGCATTCCTGCCGCAATCCCTGTCGGGATTTAAAAAAATTTGATGGGTAATCATTGACCAATATAGAAAAATGAAATGAACATCTGAGACGCGAGCCATAATCCACCCAATATTTTGAATAGAGAGGCTGATTTTTAGTCCACCTTCATTACAAACGCTTGTAGCTTCTTTATATGGATTGTATGAATAGTTTCATGAGTGATGGCCACAACATTGTGGATTAGCCTATTGTGTAAGAAACCCAATTGTTCCTGGGAAATGTAAGATGAGAGAGTACCTTTCAACCGCTCCACAATAATTTTTGATATGAGTTTATAAGTGATATTATGGAGTGAAATGTGCCAGAAATCAAGACTCAACCGCTCCACAATAATTTTTGATATCAGCTTATAAGTGATATTATAGAGTGAAATGTGTCGGAAATCAAGAAAAGTGGTAGTGATCGACGTTTCTGGAATCAGGGTGATAAAGGATGAATTGATAGAGCCCGAGCAGGGTTGGAATTTGGATTTCTCTTTACCCATCATACAATTTTTTTTTGACGTTTTGGGTCCTTATGCTTCCCGTCAAGAAACGTTATATTAAAAAAATTTCCCTTCAAGAGTGATGTTCTCATAATAAATTAACCCTTCACTAATAAAGTTTTGATTAAAAAATTACCATTCAATAAATAATTATGTTGAAAATTTTCATATATTTATCGTAAGGAAAAAAAACCAAAATTTGAAAAAACTCAATTGTGGAGGTTTCAATAAAAAGTGTTGAACATCTGAAATTTGCTCATTTAAATTATATAATCAGTCCAAGGTAAAACGCTTGATGGTTATCCATTTCATATATTTAAATTATCATTTAAAGCCAACAATTTACATTATGCTACATGAATATTTAGATGCCTAATAAGACTAAGTTCCATGCAAATTCAGAGATAATTTATGACATTATCTAATATAATGTTTGATACAAAATATAAATATATGACACCTTAAAAAGGCATAAGAATGTACCACCAACTTCCAACCATCCAATAAGAGAAATACGTTTGGAAACAAATTATTAATTCATACATATACATAAATGATGGTTTACTCAAAAATCCAGTTACACCAAACTAATGTCACAACTTACAAGTTTCTAAATTCCATTGCTCCAATGACAATTAAAGCAATGAAATGCTTCATGTTTCATGAAAGTTACGCATTAAAGGCAAATAAAGAAGAGAATCACATATATGTGAAAAAAAAATCTCCTTGTATTTAAATGCATCTTGAGAAGCATAAAGCGAGAAAAGATATGCCATAGTACCAAAATGATAAAATCCAAAGGCATCACATCTTTTATCACATTTTCTACAAGATTGGTAAGATGTGGCCATTTTTCAACCTTGATGGCATTTTTCATGTGCCATCAACCTATAACAACAACACATGAAAAAACTTTCAAATCATATCTTCAATTTCTTTTTACATCAGTGATCATCAATGTAACTGTTCATGCCTGTATTCCACATTCCATCAATAAACAAAGAACGTTAAAATTTCATATAAAAAATATAAATATAGTAGAGGACAACTATATATAATATATATAAACTTTGTGCAAAGTAAAAAAACATGTAACTTAATAATTCACACCTGTCAAAGAGTCTTCTTTCCTTTGCAGTTTTCCAAATCTCATAAACTCGTTCCCATTCCACATCTGTTGTGTTAGGACCTATTAATGATATACGCATCAATGCATCAAGTGTGTTAATTTATAGTCGTGTTCTCCTTATATCTTTGATCATATTTTGCTTAGAGAACCCTCGTTCACATGCGACAGTGCTCGCTGGTATGATAAGCATTGCTTGCCATAATTTTAGCATATTTGGATACCTAGAGTGCCAATCTTTTGTTTGAGAAAACACTTTCCATGCATCTTTCATTGGAGATATTTCTCCATTCAAGTAAACCACATCAATAAATTGGTATAGCTCTATTTTACACGTTGTAACATCAAATGTTGGTGCATTTTCACCTTCATTACATGTTTTATGCTGCAAATGCGAAAAAATTATTTCAAGCCAATGCTTTGCATTATTTTCTTTGACATAAAGATCTGATGAATAATGACAAGGACTAAACAACCTTGCTGCATTAAAAAGATGAAGATCTAGAAATCTTGAATGGAAACTCTCAATCAATGCTTGGACATAGTTTCTTGTAAGTTGTATGCAAATCTCAAGGGAGTCATCAATGCAAGTTGCCATTGGTTGTGGCAATTGTTCATCATGAATTGGAATATACAACAAATCATGTCTATGGGTATTTCCCTCTTTGTCAACATTTTCAAGGAACCCATATTTAGAGTCTTTTAAAAATTTAGTAAGATGTACAGCACCTTCAGCAAAAGAATCTGATTTGCAAAAATATCTTTTAAGAGAATTTAATGTATGGTCAATAGCTATTCTAAGTGATGTGACATCCACATTATCTTCTTGAAATTTTTTGTTTAGATTATTCAGCTCATTCAAAACATCAGCAAGCATATTCAAACAAAATTGAACTGAAAAAATTCTTGCCTTATCATACCATGAATTCTTTCTTTCTTTCTTCCACAAACTCAAAATAGCAGGCATTAATGTAACTAGTCTTTCAACCACTTGACCCCTAGAGAGCCATCGAATTCCATGGATTTGAAGAACCTGCAAGGATTCTATTTCCATTATCTCCAATAAAGAAACGAGTTGATTATTTCTCTTTGCCGAATTTCCAACCCATGAGTATACCTTGTTTGCTATTTTCTCAACAAACAAAAGCTCTGGTATCTTTTTTGAAGCATCTGATGCTACAAGTGCTTCACGATGTGTAATGCAATGAGTACCAATAAGATTTGGTAAATCATTCTTTAGAAATGTGACAAATCCATTTTCACATCCAACCATAGATGAAGCACCATTAGTCGAAATTGCTATTAGTTTCTCATTTTTCAACTGCCTTGTTTCCCTTAAATTAATGATGGTATCATATATAGTCTTTCCTTTTCCATCAGGAACAATAATCATTTTCATAAATTGTGACACTGGAGGGTCCAATCCTTTCAAGTCTAGATATGTAGAATACAAAACAAGGTGTTGTTCCAAACCATTGTCTATACTTTCATCTAACATTATAGAGAAAAATGGGCTTTCAAACATTTTTCTAGTTTGAACCTCTTCAAGGTAATCTGATATAGAGTGAATAAATTCAGTAGCTTCTTTTCTATTTATTTAGGAAGAATACTCCACTCGAGAAGGCATATTAGGTGTTCGAAGATGCATTTGAAGATGACAAAGATCTTCCCAAGTAGAAATTGAAATATCCTTTTGCGCAATAAAATATGCTAACTTCATAGTGGTTATGGCCCTTTCCTTATTAGCCTCATTTACTGTCACTATGTGTTCTGTAATGGGCTTTGCCAACCTTTCAATTTCATACAAATTTTTCTGAGTTGATGTTTGATGAATAATAGATTTTGCATGAGTTGTTATAGCATCATATTGAATGGTATTACATCCATCTCCAATACCCCATGGACCTTGAGCTTTGTATTTCTCACAAATTTTGCACTTCATACGAATCTTTCCATATTCAACGTTGATACTATAAACCCAAGGATGTTTTATCGTCCACTCTTCTCGAAATTCACGTTTTGAGAAAGCCTTCATCCTCGAACTACTAGATCGACCATCTTGTCCTTCCTTTTCATGGCCATGAATTTCTAGATTAACAACAAACTCTTCATTTACATCTTCATTAGCATCATCATTCAAATCGGGTATAGATGGAATATCTTTAACATTAGAAGTCTTTGATGTCTTAGAATATCCATAAAAATTGTTAATAGTTGATTGACCCTTTCTTTTTGGAGGCATTTCTATTTAAATAATGTACCTACATGAAAAACAATAACAATAAATTAATAATTTAAAAAACTTACAAAAAAAAATAACTTTATATCTACAAATAGAACTCTTAGAAACTTAAAATCCTACCACAAAAAAATGCCTTAACAATGCACCATGTCACCATCTAATCTAAATCATGTGACATCAATTTAGGCTTCGATTTCAAAGGAACTCTAATTATGGTAAAGCTTCGATTTATGTTCGCTTTTAGTATCGCCAAGTGTATCAGTTATCCCACTGTGCGTGAGAAGGCCTTGTTTTTAGCAGTCAAAATGGAGCATGATTTTGGTTAATTATTTTAAATCTAGTGTTCTCCCTAAAAGGTTATAAGTTAAAACTTAGGAATAGAGTATTCCATTTTTCCTGAGATAGTGTGGCTATTAGTAGATAAATTGTAGTAGGATTTTGATAAGAAGATGGTAGAAGACGGATTATATGAGAGTCATGACTCACGAATGAAGATGTAATTTCCTAGGAAAGTGTTTTTGGACAAGTGGAATCTCGTGACAGTGAAAGATGTTGATTGTCACATGTGTCTCATTTGGGGAATTATTAGATTAATGAAAAAAATAAAGCCCTTTACTTTCTAGTAAAGTTAATGGATTATCCGACGGAAGCCCACTTCCTTACACAATAAACTTCTTAAGGAAAAGAAATCAATTCACAGTAGCATACATGTAGTTATCCAAATTTTGCGAAAAATCAGATTTTGCGTCATCCTGAGAGGGCTAATATATTCCTTGTTGGATAATACATTCCTTCTTAACTTTTGGTTGAAATAGTATTAAATTATAAATTTGAGTGGTATAATTTATAAAACCGTTTTAATTAAAAGTTTTTAAAAATTTAAAATCAATTTATATAATAAAAATATATTTTAAATAGCTTTAAAATTTTGAATCAATTTATATAATGAAATTATATTTTAAATAATAAATGTCATGACTTCACTCACAATTTTAGGGTTAAGATAAAGCAAAAACTCCTTTTACTCCATGTAAGTTCTAAATAATAGTTTCAATACTTCATATAAATAATAACATAATTGTGATTATTGCTTGATGACTCATCAAAATATTTGATCTTAAAAAATTCCAAACGTAATCAAAAGTAAGGAAAAGTACTAGGATTCGCGTTAAGAGGGATTCCTTGGTTGGTAAATTCCGGAACATTTGCCATTATATTCAACTTCAATGAATTTTATTAACAATTTAAAACTAAAATTAACAATTCACAATTCACACCTATGGTCTCTAAAAGTAAAAACAAACAAATTAACACGCACTATCAAATCTAGGAGTCAAACCACACACAAACAGTAACTTTCCGTACCGAAAACACTAGTTGGTGATGAAATCCAACGTCGCAGAATTCAATACAGAAATGGCGGTTGGAACAGTTACCCCGACAACCTGCTTAATGAATAGACTGGCACAAGTTTCTCCACTAAACCGTCTCGAGTGAAGAGAACCCCCCAGAAAATCCAAGTGAGTCTAGTCGACGTCTGCTCTAGGTACAGTGGGATCTTCCCTCCACCGTCACCTTAGGAAAGAATCCTATAGAATATGGTCACTAAGGTTACCAACGGAAACAAATATACCTGGGGGAACAGTCTACGATCCGATACGCACGCAAGGGCAGAGTAACAAGCTCAATCCCCTTGAAGGCTCCGTGACATAATCCAAGGTTTACCAAAAAGTGACCCTAGGCTCCTCAACAATGGTTAATCCGAGGTTTACCGTTTTTAATACGTGAATATCTTCTATCGTTCCCAATGAGGAAGGATTGATTCCCACACTGGTTCAGATATGATCTCGTGCTTCTCCTTTAAGAGGAGCTTTCCCAGAACATAGATGTAACAATTGGAATTTTTCTCCTACCACAAGATATAGCTACTTGTTTGTTTTACTATCTTGGAGAGTTAATCACTCCCTACTCCAAGATACTAGCCTAAGCTAGATTGGTGGAAAGAGCCCTAAAAATGTAAAAATTACTAGATGAATTTTAATTAAGGGTTGTGTTATTTAGGCTGTTATTACTCAAAAGGATAAATGGATATGAAACCAATGGTGTTATGACCCAACCCAAGACTGAATGCAATCGAATATGATAATGTAATCTTTTCAATTCGATGAATCCTAACTAAAGTAAGGAGAGAGTTTCCATTCACTTCCAACAATGCAAGAAATTGATCACTAAGAGAAAATATAACAAATTCTCTAATGCACTAATTTCATCAAGAAAAACTAATGCAAATCAATTCCAAAAAGGTTTTTATTTTTTTATTTTTATGTGTTAAAAACAAGCATAAAAATATGTAAATTGAAATCAAAGAAAGCTGATCTAAATCTACGATTGATTTTTCAAAATGTAAGCTATGCAATTGTAATCTATGCACAATTCATTTGAAAAGTATGCAAATGTAATGTATGCACATTTTTCATTCATATTCTGAAAATGAGAATTCTAATTATGCAAATGTGATCTAGGCAAGAGAATTCTCAAACACAAGATGATTCTAATGTAATCTAAGAACCAATCAAGTGCAAGTCAAGAAAATTGGGTTAGAGATCCAAATATCAAAAAATAAAAACACTCAAAGGCGATTAACACTCATACATAATTCAGCCAAGAATCTTTTTAAAAACGAAAATTAATTTTTGTTTTTATCACTGTCGGATGAATTTTTAACAGATTTATTCGTTGTAAAATAAGTTTAAAAACCTAGAAGTTTTTTGAAAACCAAAAGAAACTTTCAGTGGAATGTCAATTTCCAGGCCAAGAAACCATATTCTGCATAATGATAAACCCTTGTTTTAAAGAGTTGTGAGCAGTTACACATACAAATCTCTTGTGAAATAAAAAATTAAATTACTTATTAAATCAAAAATTAAAACGTAGGAGAAATCAGACCCACAGTGTTTGAAGAAAAAAAAAATCATTCACTAACCTGAAGCACAAATTTGCAGTTCCCTGGCAGTTTCCTTGGAGTCAATCTTGAACTTTTCTCAGAGTCAATCTTGAACTGGGCGTGGAAATATAAGAAGAGCAAGTAAAGACGAGGGAAATGGTTAAGGAAGAGGTTTGAGCTAAGATGTGAAGACTTAGAAGAGGATGGAAGCATTGCAATGGAAAAATAAGAAGAGAAAGTAAAGACAAGGGCAATGGTTAAGGAAGACATTTGAGCTAAGATGTGAAGACTTAGAAGAGGATGGAAGCACTCGAATGGAAAAATAAGAAGAAAAAGTAAAGACAAGGGTAATCAAATTAAGGAAGTTGCTATATATTGAAATCCTCATATCTATATTAATATTTATTTGAAGAAGAAGTAAAGACAAAGGCATATCAAATTAAGGAAGTTGTTATATGTTGAAATCCTCATATCTACATTAATATTTATTTGAACTTTGATTTTGAATATTAATCTATATAATTAAACTTTTAAATTTTCTTAGCATTTCAACATCTTAATAATATTGTTAAATCTTACATATAATTGTAATCTTAAATTTGAAATATTTTTTTTTATAGAATTATCAACATTTTATTAGATCCTCATATATATATATATATATATATATATATAAAAACATAATATATAACAATTCCATATTTTTTGAACCACCCCCTATTTTCTCTAAAGTAAAATATAATTTAGGTTGATTATATTATTTTCTATATACTATTTATAAACAATATATATATATATATATATATATATATATATATATATAATTTTAATAATTATTATTATTAATATTTTTTTAAAGTTAGAAAAAATCAATTATTACAATTTTTATTAAATTAAAAAAATAATTAAAACAATAAAGTCAATATTAAAAATATATAAAACACTAATATATATAAAGTTCAAATCAAAATTCCAACCCTGGTGGAAGTGAATCAATTGCCCTGGAAATTCAGGGGCAACGATACCATTTATGTAGAAGGAGTTCGTGTTCAAATCTTATGGGATGTGCACGATTGGCTATTTAATCCTGGACAAGGACATGCCTTGTTCATTTTCAGATCCACGATGCCACTCAACTCCCTGAGTTCCAAACACAACATCGATTGCGGCCTGTCTTCGGATTTTTCTTTTTTCATTCATGCATGGAACTAGAAAAAAGTATAACATGTAATGAAATCCCATTGATCCAAATTGAGTAAGGAAGTCAAATTCCACACAGTTATATCTCCCGATTGCGGAGTATGTTTCCCATTGTATTTTTGTCCATAACTAAGTTCTATAATCTTTCATCCTTCTGTAAGTACTTATAATCGAAGAATTAACGGGTTAATGAAAGGAAAAGTGCATAACGGGGCACAGAAACATTATGTGGTCAAAACTTTTGGGCATAAAAACTGCGCTGCACCATAAAAGAAAACCTTAGCGCTTATTTGTAATTGCAAAGTAGGACCATTTACTGAAAACATTGTTGCGAAGATTGTGGATGTGATTTACAAGCCATTTTACCATCCTCGTCAAGTTATAAATATCCTTCAGTTGACATGGCCATTTTTTAAAGAGTATTCAGATATTTTTACTAAATCGCGTTTCCTTTTAAGCTAAAAATCCTTGAGTTGACATGGCCATTTTTTTAAAGGGTATTTAGATATTTTTACTAAATCGCGTTTCCTTTTAAACTAAAAAAATGATAATAAAATTATTTAACATACAAATTTTGTCTTTCATACTCAATATTTTGTAGCCGATTTTTTAACATCATTCTCATTTTTTGAGTACTAAGAATTAGCCAATTTTATTATTAATAAAGCTTACAAGTTACGGAGCTGCATGGTTTCAGAATCACAGTGGGTTTCTCTCGTACCAATTTCTAAAACTCTGCTGTTATCTAGTCGTCTCCTATACAACAGTATAATATATTATTTTTAGAGCAAGATTTGAAAAAAAAATGATTGTAAAATACAATAATCCATCGGGAATCGTGAACAACTACTATACCTTAAAATGCTAATAAAAAATTAAAAGCTAGCAACAATCAGATGGTAGACTCTTGTGAAATTTATGAAATAAAAAATTAAAAGCTAACAACAATCAGACGGTAGACCTACAGTGTTTGAAGAATAAAAAATCAATCACTAACCTGAACTTTGAAGCACCAATTTGTAATTTCCTCGCAGTTTCCTTGGAGCCAATCTTGAGCTAGGCGACAGGCGTAAGTTTGAATGGGCAATGCGTTGAGAGAGAGTGTGCACTGTGAATCATGAACTCGATTGTACAAAGAAAACAAGCCCACGGGCCACATTCGTTGGGTGAAAGACAGGGAGACCATGCAATGGCATGCACAGATCCCCGAAATCGTCCAGGGAAATATTCCAAATTTTCCTAGAGAAAAAATCTTCGGCTAAAGGAGTGGTGCGACTCGCGGGACAAGTGGGAATTGCCCATTCTCCACAAAAAACTAAATCTCTGGCGGAGCGAAAAATTCGCTGCTATTGGGGACGAGACTTCGTTTTTAAGAGAAGAAATTTCAGGAAAAATGGCTATGGCCATTGGCTGCTCCCACATGCTAATTTCGATTCCTCCCACATGCTAATTTGACAACCTCGGCCCTCTTGACATTTCCACAATTCATTGAGCTACTTGCCTCATGCAGCCAAGAGTTTCACGCTGCAGCTGAGAGTAAAGCATGATGTCAGACAAAAAGGAGCTGCGCGAGAATAGGAAAAGGAAGGAAACAGTGTGTGTGACGGCCCTGCATGCTGTGAGATAAGGGAATGACGTTTTTCAAAAAAATTCCAACCCTAGACATAAGAACGTTTTGGAAAAAGTTCCAAAAATAAAAAAAAACGTTTTTTACTCTTCCGGGCACGTCAATCAAAACGGGCAATTCCAGCCGTCAAATACGTTCAAAAAGCCTTAACGGGCAAAATTCCATCCCTGAGCCCGAGACATGTCCTACCATGATACCTCCACTGAGTTCAAAATGTGCATGCCCCACCAGTCGAAAAAAATAGAAAAAACAATGCGCATGCCCAACAAGTCGAAAAAAATAGAAAAAACTCCACCGTCTAGTCGTCCAAGCTAGGACTTTTATCTTTAGCAAATGACTTTAACACCCGGTAGATTTCCTCCACTGTTACCAGCAGTAACATAGCCTTGTTCTGGTCCTCATTGAACATGAGGGGATAGTTCATCGTTCATTCCCCATATCTGATCTTCGATGTTGATGCCGGGACGGGCTTGGAAGAAGTTCTCAAAATAGTGAACAACTTCGCTCTGAATATCCTCAGTGGAATATACCATATCCCCATCTCTATCCCGAATCTGCAGATTTGCATATTTCTGAAAATACTTTCTGTTTCTGTCACCTTCTCATAGCCAAAGTGCTCTTCTCTTCAATCTCCTAGTCGACTCTTCTATTAATAGAATTTGTCGCTTCCTGTGTTTTGAGTTTGTGCAACATATGTTCTGATGGGGCTCCCCGTTCCAATATATGGCTGATATTCTCAATATCCTGAATGATAGAATTAAGCTCATGGGCCATAGCTTTCTTTTTCTCCATTTCCCAAGTCTTGACCCGAATTTTAAGTCATGGAAGTATGCATGTGAGATGCTCCATCGAGGAGCGTCCATCCTCCCGCACTTGTGACTTCCGAAAATTATTGACCAATTCGTTGAAACACTCATCTTCCATCCAAGTTATATTAAATTTGAATGGGACGCCAAAGTAAGGGTGTTCTGAGTGCCATTGTTGTACTATTGGAAGACGATCAGAAACATATGATTTCACAACCCAGGACTTCATACACCCCAAACTCTCAAGAAGGTTTTTGTGGAATGAGAAAGGATCCAGTCCTTTTCCTATGTGCTCGTCTCCCGCTCTGCCATTATGCCAAGTAGGAGACAAAGGGAGTGGTCAAACATCCGGTAAAAGATTAGAGTCAAAAAGATGGTGTAAATTGTCAACCAAAGGATCCCTTCTGCATTTGACCCCCCAACATTCCTCCCTGGTCATTGTAGCATTAAAATCACTACCCATAATCAAAGATCTAACCTTGAATATTACAATCTTCTATGTGCTTCCAAAAGGTATTCCTTTCTTTGTATGGAGCATATAAATTCAAAAAAAGTAGACGACCAGGATAACCCTAAATATATCCAGTCGATAAGATACCTATGAAAAGAATAGATGCAAACAAAGTTGCCCATCTGGGATCCTAGAGGGCAGCCATGCCTCTCGACAGTCCACATGAATCGACTGCTACCATGTACCAGTTTAGAAATATGTTATGAAAATATGAGAAAGCCATATGAGAGGCGACCATAGTTTCTTGAAGCAAAATCACAAAAGGGCGAATAGAACCAAATAACTATTTGAGGGATAAGAGTTTGGAGTGATCCCCCAAGACACACATATTGAGAGAGAAACAATTTATCTCGCAGTCAACAGATCGGGCGTGTTAGCTCCAAGGGCCCGAGGGTATGTAGTAGCAATGGGAATGTCATGAAGTCCATCAGATTCAAAGAAATAGAGGGATTTTGTCGACGAATCAGTTTTGAGATGGCGGAATCCCTACCCACCCCTCCTGCGAACAATGATATTGTGAGCAGATTTGGGACTGATAGAAAAGGAGGAAATGTGGGACAAGCCTTTTTGAATGGATAAAGCTGCAATATCTATGATTGGGTTAACCATAAGGAAATCAATCTCGCTTCGAACAGAGTTGTGAGGGGGGAGTTCTGAGGTCGACCTCGCTAGGGGGCGTGGTGAAGGGGGAGAGGAAGTCATATGTGGGGAGTGTGAAAGTTTCGTGGGAAGACTGAAAAGAAGAAGGAGAAGTGAGCAGGAAATGTGGGATGGGAAAGGTATCCAAGGTCTGAGAGCTATATGGCAAAGTTGGAGATACACGGGAAGGTGGTGGTAGAGCAAGGGGGGACGGGGGGGTTGGCGAGGAGAAATCAGAAGTGTAGGAGTAATAGACAGTGGCACAAGAGGGAGCGACACCATACCAAGTAACGGAGTTGAGATCTCTCAAGGAGGCGAAACAGGGTCCAGAGAATGACGTGGAGATATGGAGGGGGAGGAGGTAGAAATCTCATAGAAAACAGGGGATTTTTCAGAAGAAAAGTCAATACTTGTAGTCGGCAGAGCGTTGAGCTTGTCAACAGTAGTGTGCGCACGTCGCTGTCAGTCGGTGTTGATTGTTCCAACCATGATATAGTCTACAAGGACAATTTTCGAGTAGATGCCCCGAATGGTGGCATAAGAGGCACCGGAAAGGTAAGCACCAATAGTCCAGACATTGTCTATGAACAACCTGATCCCAAGCCAAATCAATTTGTCCTGGAAGGCCCAGAATCCTAATTCGACCAGGATCTAAGCCACACCTTTGTCTCTGACCTTTTGGATCAACATAAATGAAACGACCAATAGTGTTTCAAATCTCAGATAATACTCTGTGAGTCAAATACTCCCAGGGTAAACCCGAGAGTTTCACCCAAACAAAATTGTTCTTCAAAGTATCCCGCAATGGACTAAACCCCACATACCAATTGTGTAGAAATAAGAAAATGCAACCCTGAACCTAAGGAAGCCGCCTTATCTTCTCTAGATCATCCTGATGTAAAAAATGAAAGCTAAACCATGCATTCATAAGTTTGCTCACCTTCAGCAGGTAACCGATAATAGGAGCCCATTTGGTATGTACCCACGGTTGCATGTCTTGTTCTGAATATTAGCGAAAAACCATCTATTGACCAACACTCTCTTTTGCAAACTTGTGATTCTATCCCACATCACATCGTAGCAGAAGCTCAATGGCTTAATCTCAGATGCATGATTGATGGCCTTACCGCAAGATCATCGCCCCTTCTGATGCCTACCCTTGTGAAGTGTATGGTCAGAATTCCCAATCGTCGCATGTGAGCCACATGTTCGACATGCATCAAAAGAGAGTAAGGTCAATTGATCCAAAAGCTTATGCAAACACCCTCGAGGGTCCATCAAGGAGATGTGCGCATTCAGCATCAAGGGTGGCTTGGATAAAAGCCTAGTGTGAGGACACATCGACATCCACAGTAGCAATGAAATCTGCCATGTGGGCCATGAGCAGAAACAGGGGGAGTTGAAGGTACTGTCCAGTCGGATAGGAAAGGAGGGCGGAAATATAATCCAATGTCGGAGTAACAAAATGCTGAAAAGATGGAAATAACAGTATGCGTGACGTGAGATGAAGTTATACCAAAGCAATAAACTCCGAGAGAAGGGACAAGACCATTGCCCGAGACAGACCGACACAGAGACCCCCGACTAAAGTGCATGGCAATCATAAATGCATAAAAACCCCAACGATAGAAATAACTGGAGAAAAAATCCACCACTTACCAGAAGTGGGCAATGTGGAAGAACGAATATAAACAGAGAATATATAAGGGAAAATGTACACGTCCACCGTTCGAAGGTACATATCCGGTACATGATCCCGCCAACCCCAAGTCAATGTAATATAATATTCGATGGCACAGCCAAAAGGACAGAAAGGTGTATCGATCAACAATAAAGTCCACCAGCTCAATTTAAAATTGATGCCAATGAATCTACCACCCCTGAGACGTAGTGGAGTTAAGTTTGCCAGGGACGAAATCGTAAAAATAGATCAACGGTCAGCAATGAAGATCCAGTGGCTAGAAAAAATTCAAATTTTCCCTGGAAAAAGTAGTGCAGTGGAAGACACCAGCAAGGAGATCTGCCACCCCAGAGCCACCAAGGACCACTGGTGCAGCACACCCAAATCAATGGAACCAAATAAAAACATAACAGAGTAGCAGTAGTAGAGCCCCGAGCAGTAGAGAAGCTGAAATCCAGTCCAAAATAACAGGCCCGAGACAAAGTGGAGATGTGACCATGCAATCGTTGATTGAGCAAATACCAAGAGAAAAAAGACCAGCAATAGTAACAACACCAACACCCGAAACGCCTCCACCATCTATGGCAACATCTGGAGCTTAAATCTTTACATGGACACGAGATAATAAACGAAGGAATCCATTTCTTCCAAAGATAATAGAGTTTCGACTGGTCCTGAGGAATCCCAGTCTCAATGTCCACCTCCGATTTAAAAACCTTAAGGCGGCCTTTCCAAGCAGACATGTGGTCTCCTACGCGGAGTCTAACAATGTTCAATAACGATTAAATAAAGGATATAGAGTGTGGCAAGTAATAACAGACAAATATGAAAAATCTCCAATGCAGAGGCATTAAGCATCTCAAGATATTTGTGTGAAGACTAGCACTACTACCCCCTTTAAAACGAGTATGCTACAGCGCTTTGTGCAACACAAAAAAACCTTCTAACCACAACCTAAAACAGGGAGGATATACGCCACCTCAGAGCCAACGCAACACACCTATTACAAGCTTTTTCAAGAGAAAACCTCCACCTCCCAATTGTTTTAATTGGGAAAAGTAATTGATGATTGATTTTAAATAATAATAAAAAATTTATTAATAATTATAATTATAATTATATATATATATATATATATTAAACATATTTTAGTATAATTTTAAATTAATATAATATTAAAAATTATATAAAAATTTAACATAATAAGAGTTTTTTTAAAATTTTTATGTACAATTAATTAAATTAAGAATTTATATATATCAATTTTTTTGGATTTAAGTGACTAGAAATTGTGTATCTATCTGATCGAGTATCTACAATTAATTTGATTAAGAATTTATATATATCAAATTTTTTTTGGATTTAAGTTTATACCTATTGAATTTTATTAAAAAGGAAAAAACAACAACAATAATTAATTACTCATATATTAGACACAAGACTAGAGATTGTGTATCTATCTGATCGAGTGTTTAGTGAATGGATAGCAAATTCATCTTTTTATACATATATATTATCTAAATTTAAGTAATATAGTTTTTTGATGGACAAAATATAAATAATATTTTAAAATATTCCTAATACAATTTTTTTTAAAATATTAAAAAAGAATTAAATAGTGGCAATGTCATTACTTTTGTTTTTTCCCAAGTTGCCATGGTATAGCTTTTATTATTTATTGTGTAAGAATAACATAGGATATATAAAAATAAAATGGGAACATGCAGAAAACATACCTGTCGATCTGTGACCACAGAAATCGATGAGTCTGTTCTCGGAAAAAATATTTAGTTCGATAACAGGCAGAGCACCCTGAGGATGTGAATAACATATGTGTTGGGTTTGACCGAGAAATACCAGCTACGCATAAATATCTGTTTGGATAATTATGGGGACTGAATATTCCATAACCAAACGAGCATTGACACATTCAGAGTAACTAGTTGATTATGAGCTTTTCCAACTTCCTGGATTATTTTGTTTTTGATGATTGGTGACAAATTACCATGCCTTTAAAGTGGCTTATTGAATTATTTGGGTGGATGAACTAAATAGATGACATCAGTTTAACTGAGAGATAAAAATAGTTTTCTCAAGCATATGATTCTTTTTATAAATTTTTTAAAGTTATTTAATTTATAGAATATAATATTAGTTTAAGTTTTTTAATTTATAAAATTTGAGTTATGCATTTAAGAATATATTTTAAATAATGAAAAATTACTGTGGAAAAATTAAATTTATCTATTAGTTAGACTGTAATTATTTTGTCTATTAGTTAAATTGTGATTTTATTTAGATAAAAAAATGTAATTATTTTAAATTATTCAAATTTTAGTAAAATTGAAATTATTTATTTACATTTTTATATATTAAAATTTTCTAGATGTTATATCAGAATACAATTTATTGGAAAAACACAATTTCAAAGTGGAAAAACCAAAAAATATTGGAAGAAGATATCATTAATGTTGATGTGAAAACTCTTTTTATTGTGTGTAGGTTAAAATGCTAGTTGTCATATTTTTTTCGAAGTTAATTTGTATTTTACTCTTTTGTTAAGATAAGGTATGGTATAACTTCTATGTATTGATGGATATGAATAAGTCATTTAATCTTGTAACATTTTTTTTTGAATATTGAAATTTAATGATATAGAAAGTAAGATTTCACATTAATTTAGGGCTTTGATCAATTTTTTTTTCATGATCTAGGTTGATTTGGAATTGGCTGAAATCCCTTAGGATATTTTTCCACGTTTCACCAATTGTATATCATGATAAAACTCTACTCGTGCATAAATTTTTTGTGATATTCTCATATGTTTGTAGTTAGGAAAGAAGGTTTGGCTACAACAATTGTTTTTATTTACGTATAATTTTGATATTCTTATGAGATATGCATGCATTGGTATTAAAAGTTTATGATTTAGAAAAGAAAATGATATTCTAAACTAAGATGATTTTTTTTTTTTTTTAAATAATATATATTAAATTTTAAAAATTATTTATATAAATTTTGAAAAAAAATATAAATACAATTATTAATCTTATAAAAAAAATTGTTTTGATATTATTTAAAATTTTATAAAACAAACTATTATGAGTGACAAGTTTCTAAATCCTATGTGTATATACGCAAAATAAAATGTTTTGATAATTATAGTAAAAATAAATACTTTTATTATATTATTCAAAATTTTATTAAAATAATAATTAATATAATAAAATTTTATTAGTAATAATAAATTAAGAAATGAAATTTTTAATTAGAAAAAAAATAAACCAAAAAATCAACTGAGTGAATAAATAAATTATAAATATATAGAGTAAATAATATATATGAGCGGAGAAAAATGCAGAAACGCAGTCAGGGTTCCAAGAGGTTTAGCGCCTGCTACTAATGGAGAAATGCAGGGGAGGGAGTTCCCCTCCCTCCTACAAAGATGTTTTTGCCAGCAGAGGCAAGTCCCCTCTAGGCAAAACCAAAAATTCGGAGGAAGAGGAACAAAGTAATGATGAAAAAGAAATAGAGGGGGGCAAACCCAAGGAAAATGTTAGCACTAAAGACAAAGTAGAAGAAGGCAAAAGACAGGGCACAAGGAACAATAAACATAAGGGACCATGCAGACCCAAAATGGAGGTCACTCCTAGAGTGGTGTTAAATGATCCTGCACTTCAGGCACACAGAGAACATATGGGTACCTACGCTATAATCTGCAAGTTTATGGGATTATGGCCCACAAAAAAGGCATTGCAGTTATGGATCAACTATCACTGGAAACCCAAAGGAAGTATAGACCTGCATCTAGTGTCCAAGGGATTTTTCACTGTAGTGTTCACAAACATTGAAGACAAAGACAAAATATTCGAAGGACGACCCTACTTTTATGCAGCAGATGAGCTCTATATGCGACCTTGAAAGATGAACTTTGTGCCAGAGCGGGAGACTTTCACTTCGGTACCAGTTTGGGTAAGACTCTATTCTCTTCCTCTCGATTATTGGCAAACTGAATCACTTGCTGCCATAGGTAACAAACTAGGGCGTTTTGTCAAAGCTTCAAAAGCCACGAGAAGAGGCAAATATACTTCCTATGCTAGGATCTATGTAGAAATGGATCTATCAGGAGCTCTTCTGGATGAAGTCATATTGGAAGTTTTTGATGAGGAATGGGTTCAAACAGTAGACTACAAGCATATCTCATTCAGATGCCGTAAATGCCATGAACATGGACACCTGTTTAGAGATTGCCCTCTTAGTCAAGCAGAAAACAAAGGTATACATAAGGAAATGAAGGATACAGATAGCTTCCAGAAAGTTATCAGTAGAGGAAAGGGCAACAAAAAAGGATCAAGGCAACTTCGTAATGAGGGGTAAAAGGTTAGTGAAAATAGGTATCAAGTATTGGAAAAAAATGAAGAAATGACAACTGAAGACCAATCTATGGAGGACGGCCCTAATGGAATGGAAACAGAAACGAAAGAAGATTGCAACCCAACACAAGAGATGGATAATAAGAAAGAAACTATACTGAGTGAAACAGAAATAGAGATGGATCAAGAAATGACCCAAAGTGAAACAAATCTGGAAGATCATGAGCTTCAGGAAATTATAGATAAGGAACATATACATTTGGAAGGGTTCTTGAGGCAGGGATCCACGGGAGGGATAGACTCACTACCCCAAGAAGACTGCAACAAAATTTAGCAGCTATTCTTATGGAAAACTCAGGAAAGAGAATTAGTTAACGATAAAACCATGGAAAACAGGAACACAGAGGAGTTAAAGTCATGAAAACTACTCCAGGATTAGCAACCAGAAATGTAGGAAAAAAGAGAGGTAGGAAAAAGCAGAAGGACCTCTTGATGGAGTGTGGAAAGTTAATGATAGACTCAGGTAAGATGAAAGACCTAACTAGTTACTCATTTACAAATCTTTAAATATGAAGCTCACATCATGGAATATCAGAGGTCTAGGTAGTAAAAGAAAAAAAAGAATGATTAGTCATAGAATGAAACTAGAAATGCTAGATGTTATCTTCATCCAGGAAACACAATTTTCCATCCAGAAAATCAGACAAATCCACAGTAAATGGCTCAACAGATTTGACTTCCTAGAGGTTAAAGAAAAAAACACAGCTGGGGGCATTCTAACTCTGTGGAATCCAAAGAAAATTAGTATAACAGATGCAAAAGCTTCTAGAAACTACTTATCAGTGGTCATTCAACCAGTGGGGGGTTCAAAAATCTTCCTGGTCACAAATGTTTATGGTCCTCAAAGAATAGATGATAAAATCAAATTGTTAGACTCCCTAATTGATCTTAGGCACAGACAGGCAGGGATTCCTTGGATTATGGGAGGGGACTTTAATATGATAAAATCGCTCTCGGAAAAAAAAGCAGGTACCAGAGCACTCAACAAAGACTCCTTAGCTTTTCAAACCTTCACGGATGAGATGAAACTGGTTGATTTAGACCTAAACAATGGCTTTTTTACTTGGAACAACAAAAGAGGAGGTAAGGCACAGGTAGCCTCTAAGTTGGACAGGTTCATGATTTCAGAGGAGCTATTGCTTATAGATAAAGAAATAACAACAACAGTCCTTCCCTTTGGAGGTTTCGACCACTGACCAATTCAACTTGAAATCAAGGGTTTGATTTCTCCTAGTAACAGGCCCTTCACATTTGAGAATATTTGGCTCTCCCACCCAAATTTCATCAGTAATATTGAAAAATTGTGGTCGGAGGACTTGCCATTCTAGGGCTCAAGAATGTACCTCCTTCACAAAAGACTTAAGCATGTCAAGTTAAGGCTAAAAGAGTGGAACAAAAAGGATTTTGGCAACATTTTTGTGAACAAAAGATTATTGGAAATTAAATTACAGACACTCAACCAAGCTTTGATCAAAGATGGCTTTAACAAAGTCATAAGTGATCAGGTGGATAAGCATCACCAAGAATGGGATAATTTGTGCAAACAAGAGGAAACATTCTGGAGGCAGAAGTCTAGAGTGCAATGGCTTAAGGAAGGAAAGTGGAATACAAAATTCTTCCACAGATCCACTATGGCTAACAGAGCACACAATAGAATCTCAACGATAAAGGATGAGAATGGACAGCTCCATAACACCCACAAGAGCATTGAAGTTGTGCTTGTCTAGTGTTTCTGAAACATCACTCGAGAAAACAATCCAAATAGAGAACATTCCATCAAGGAAATTACAAGGCATATCCCTAAGCTAGTGTCTATAGAGGATAATCTTAACCTCAATAGACTTGTTATTGAAGAAGAGGTCAGTGAGGTTCTCAAAGACATGAAGAATTGCAAAGCACCAGGTCCAGATGGGTTCAATGTGGACTTCTTTAAAGCCTGTTGGTACATTGTTAAACAGGACGTTCTGGATGTGGTGGAGGATTCCAGATCCAGTAAAATGATCCTGAAAGCCCTCAACACTTCCTTCATTTCCCTGATCCCTAAACAAGATTCAACCCAAACTGTAGAAAAATACAGACCCATAGCTTTATGCAATGTGGTTTACAAGATAATATCTAAGGTCGTGGCCAATAGACTTAAACCTCTCCTTCCTTCTTTAGTTTCAGAGGAACAAGTGGGTTATGTGGAGGGCAAACAAATTTTAAATAACATCATTCAAGCCCATGAGGTGGTCCACACGCTCACTAGTAAAAAACTGGTGGGGATGATCATGCAATTAGATATAGCAAAAGCCTATGACAAGGTCAATTGGAATTACATCAAAAGGGTTCTCACTGCTTTTGGGTTCGAACACAACTGGATCCGTTGGGTTATGGCTCTGGTGACCTCTTCGAGTTTTTCAATTTTGGTGAATGGCTCTCCCTCAGATATCTTCTTTCCTTCTAGAGGCCTCAAGCAAGGAGATCCGCTCTCTCCCTTCCTTTTCATTCTCATGATGGAGGGATTGGGCAGATCTATTAAACATGCCAAGGAAATGGGAAAAATCAAAGGTCTTCAATTATCTAAAAATGGTCAAGCTCTGACTCACCAACAATTTGTAGATGATACCATGCTGCAAGGGCTCCCCACAGTCAAAGAAGCTTCAGCCTACAATCAAATCCTAAAGGAATTTGCTTTGGCTACAGGTATGGAAGTCAATCTTTCCAAGTCAAAAATTTTCTTCTTAAATACTAATATTGCTATTCAGAGAAACATTTCAAGAATTCTGGGCTTCCAAAGGGATTCCCTCCCCACAAAGTATTTGGGAATTCCTCTCACTGACAGACCAATGCACAAAAGTATCTGGGAACCGATGCTTAACAAATTGCAAGACAAAGTAAAAAATTGGACTTTCTGGGTCTTGAACCTGGCAGGCAGGTTCGTTTTAACTAAGGCGGTCCTACAATCGATCCCAGTTTTCTTGTTATCCACCCTCCCAGATCCCAAGGTGTTTTTAGAGAAATTCAGAAACATTCAAAGATATTTCCTCTGGGGTAAAGAAGAAACTAAGAAGAAATGGGCCTTGATCTCTTGGTACATAATCTGTAAACCCAAGAAACAGGGGGGTCTAGGCTTGGATGATCAGGAGATTCTCAGTAAAGCTCTAGGATCCAAGCTTTGGTGGCGCTGGGTTCAAGAACCACAAGCTCAGTGGGCAAGAATCTAGAAATAAAAATATGCCAGCTCTTGGCACACTAAGGATCTAATAAGAATGTCTGGCAATGTAAACGGTTCTCACATCTGGAATAGAGCCTGGGAAAACATAAGCCTTGTTCAAAATAATAGCTTCTGGGAAATCAAAGCTAGAGATCTTGCACCCTTTTGGGAAGACAGGTGGCAGCAAGAACCAATACTGTTACCAGAGGACTTCGAGAATCTCAAGCAGAAAACATACCTTCAAGGGTTAAATAAAGTAAAGGATTTCTGGGATCTGTCCCAAACCTCAGGAAAATGGAGAAGTTGGAGTAAACTTGACTACGGAGATGATAACCCCATGAAAATTAAGGCAGAAGCTCTTGGGATCTTACTTAAACAAAGGATGATTTTAGCTACAGAGGGGCAGGATCAATTGAGATGGGGCAATAAAAATAAAGGCAACTTTAATCCTAAGGAAGCTAAGAATATTCTTCTTGGGCTTGATCAAAGAGTTCCAAACAAGACATGGCAGATCCTCTGGAGATACCAAGGTTGGATGAAAATCAAGATTTTCATGTGGTTAGTTCATCATAAGAAAATTCTAACTTGGGACAACATACGGAAGAGGGGTGTCTTGGGGCCCTCCAGATGCCTGCTTTGTGAAGAGAAGGGGGAAAATATGGAGCACATTCTTAACAGTTGCTCTTATACTACCTGGGTATGGGATTACTTCGCTTCCATTTTCCGGCAGTCAGATAGAGACAGAAGTAGTATCACTAATACCCTAAACAACTAGAGAGTTAACTTTTCAGAGAATGAGTTCATTAATATGGCCTGGGCCTTCACGCCAAGCTTCATTATCTGGAATATTTGGAAAGAAAGGAATAAAAGGATTTTCAAACATGAAAAGTCTACCCCAAAGAGTCTTTTTAATCTTATCCTGAAACAGCTTAGGGAGACAGTTAGTACCACGGTTCCTTATCTCCCCATAAATCCCCCCTCTGTGTCTGAGCTGAAAATTCTTAAACAATTGGGAATGAAAGGGATTACTCCTCAAGGTCTAGTCAGAAAGGACACATTTATGGATATATGGAAGGAGTTCTGGCAACCTCCACCGAAAGGTTATCTGAAATACAACATTTATGGGGCTTCAAAAGGCAACCCAGGAACTACTGGTTTTGGAGGGGTTTTAAGAGATGAGGAGGGCAAAATTATATTTATCTTCCATTATCACCTTGGTAGAGATACTAATAATATGGCAGAGTTAATGGCTCTGGAACAATGTCTGGAGTTTATGATCCAACATCATTGCTCAAAAGTCATTGTTGAAGTGGACTCAGAGATTACTATTAACTCTGTGAAAAGAATTAATTGTGGTACTCTATCGGAGAAAGTTTCTCATCACTGGAAACTACTCCTGGTTTACCAAAGAATCCAGGTTCACCTCCAAGAGCTGCGAACGGTGAGTTTCAACCATGTTAGACATTTGGCCAATAAACTAGCAGACCTTCTGGCCAACCAAGGGGTGAACAATGCAGATTGCGGGATAGCGTACAAGTGGCAGGAGATTCCTCAAAACCATTTAAAGGCTCTCTGCAAGGAACAAGCTGCAGAAGACAAGGAAATGTTTAGCTACCAGAACCAGATAGCTAGCATAAATTAATTTTTCTGGCTAGAGGTTTCTCAATCTTTTGGAATGCAATTGATAGAAAGACAAGCAAGGATTGGTCTCATGCCCTACTGGAATCAGGTAATGGGTAGCCTGAGGATCTCGTCGGACATTTTAAGGGGTAACTTCTCAAACGAGCTTAGCATCGAGGATAGGCATAGTAGAGAGAACAGACTTAAAATGGGAAACAGTTTGCCAGCTACGGATATTCTCCCTCTTCCCACTTTCAATGTCGAAAGCCACGCTAGGGTCAGCTCTCTGGTAATCGCTAGTCCCATGAGCGGTATGTGGTTTTTGAGTTTTGGCAGCGATCCCATTGAGATAGCTACACGTGGACAAGGGAGGGACTTGAATACTGCCATTGATCGCACACTATTTTTTAGACAGGTTGGGGTGCACGATATTATCCCTGGCCATTGGATCCAGCAGACAAGATCAACGGTCAAGAATGATGGCACAGTTTTTTGGGCCCGAGGGGCGTTATTTTTCATGCTTTTTTGGCGTGTCCTCTCCCTCCTTTGCGGGGTGTGAGTCTCTCGCAGTTGGTGTGGTTTTTTTTTAGTTGACCGGATTCCTCAAGTTCATGGTGGGCATCTTGATGGGCCAAAACTCAGTGAGAAACAATCTAGGTGTCACATTTGGTAGAAATATTTGGTGAGATGGGAGGTTGGTCGTTTCAAGCAGTTGGAACTCAACCTCCATTCTTTTTCAGGATGTAAAACCACACCCTTGTCGGTTTTCCAGTGATTGCACATCTCTTAGGCAGTTATTGGTTTTGCAGTTTTGGAAGCGATTCCATAGGGCTTCCAACATGTGGCAGAGGGGTAGATTTGAAAACCGCCCTCCCCTGCTCACTATCGTTCAGTCATTTTGGTCATGCAATATGGTTCCGAGCCATTGGATCCAGCAGCCCAGATCAACAGTTTGGATTGTCCATGCTACTTGGTGGGGGCTGGTCAGTTATCTCCAGTCATCCTGGTGGTGCACATTTTACCATTTTTGTTGTTAGTGCGATTTTCGAGATCGAGGGAGCTAGCAGTTTATAGCGGGCACTAGGGAATGTGGATTCTGGAGCTCCCCTTTGGGCTGAGGATTCTTTCAACCTTCCAGGTTATGTGTATCATGGGTTTGGTGTTTACTTTTGTGGGGGGGAGGGTTTTTCTTTGGCAGGAAACCTTTTTTCTTGATTCTTTGTATATGAATGGTTTGGTATAGTACCTTATGTAACTTTTCTTTTGGTTTAATGAAATAGAAGGATCATCTCTTGCTTCAGCCAAAAAAAAAATAATATATATCCACTTCCTATCTAATGACAAAATATTATCCACATCATATCTAAGTAGAAAATATAATATATGGCACATTATTTTTATAATATTATCTAAAAATAAAATATTTATTTATATTTTTGTAGTTTTTAAAATAGTTTTTTTATAAATTTTATTAAAAAATTATTATATGTGGGTGGTTTTTGGTTTTTAAATAATTATATATTTACTTTTATTAACATGTTAAATAGTAATAGTTTCTAGATGTTATAGGAATATAATTTGTTAGAAAAAAATATTTTTAAATTAAAAAAATCAAGGAATATTGAAAGGAAATATCATTAATGTTGATGTAAAACAACTATATTTATTCTTTACAGATTGAACAAGATGTTAATTATCAAACTAGTTATCATATGTTTTTCATAGTTAATTTGTGTGTACATTCTGACCTATAAAGTTTGTTAAGATGGATATGATATTACTTCCATGTATTGATGGGCATGGATAAGTCATTTAATCTTGTAACAATAGTTATTATTATTGAAATACAATTATATCAATTTTTTTCATATGATTTAAGTCAATTTGGAATTGGGTGGAACCCCTACCAACATTTTTACAATGTTCATGAATATAAGATTAATATAGAACTCATGCATGAAACTTTTGTGAGATCCTTATTTGATTTGTAGTTGTAAAAAATGTTTGGCTACAACAATATTAGTCTAGTGGAGCATGAATGCCATGATCTTGGATGGAGTAAATGTAATTCCCCCCTCCAAATCTAAATCGAGACACTTCATTGAGTCAAAATATGTGATGTAACTTCACATTATAAGACTATGAGGTATGTAGGGGGGATAATGAGTGTAGAGGGACCATTTCAAGGACCTTAAGGAAATCATAAAATAAAATTTTCTTGAGGATTAGATCATGAGACTAATAATGAGTTTGAAGTTTTAGCAATGTATCTAGAGAAAAAAATTAAAACTATCAATCTAATTTGAAATCATCTAAAAATTTGAATGAAAAAATACTAGGTATAAAAGCATGTATGATGTTATTTAATCAATGTATACAATTTAAAATATCCATTCTCAACACAACTAAGCCCTAGATGGGTTGCATATAGATGGAGGAAACAAATGTATATTTTAATTTCAAAATATGTTCATAAAATACAAATTCGAGCCCATTTCATTAAAAAATTTGCAAAAGATACATTTTAAATATGAATAATTTATGATGTAAAAGTTATCCAATTGAAGAACCAAAGATGTTTCCATGATAGTTTATCATGTAAAAGTTATCAATTTGAAAAACAAAACATGTTCCTTTTCTTTGCAATTGGTATGCATGTCTGTGATATAAGGGGGACTATCACAACTAATTTAGAGAAAAGCGATCAATTGTAATGTATTCATTTTATTAATATGCTTGAAAAGTAAATATAGATGGTGTTGTATGTTGTTAAAGAAATAGGTTACATTTACATGCATTTAGAATAGAAACAAAAGATAAAATTAGAATTACTAGCAATTTATAATTTTTTAAATTTACCATATATCAAAGAACAAAGCTAATGGTTAAATTCTAATCATTGAATAGTAACAAAAGGATAAATATTACCATTATTAGAAACTTATAATTTTTTAAATTTACCATATAACAAAAAACAAAGACATGGAATCTAGTGGCTATACAAAATGAGCAAATTGCAAAAGATGCATTTTGAATGTGGAAATTTTATAATATGAATTTGTGAAAACTAACCTATGTTTCCATCCTTTAAACATGTGGGTAGGTATATGGTTCATATATGTATAGGGGCATATGACAATTTATTAAAGGAAAGGCAATTGATTTAAAAGTGTATATCATTATATGGTTGTGATATGTATAGGGGCATATGAAAATTAATTAGGCGAAAGATAATTTAAAATGGAGTTAGATATATGGTTGTGATATGTACGGGGACATATAGCAATCAATAAAACAAATTGCAAATGATTGTAAAATCTTTATCTTATATATATGCTTGAAAAGCATATATCATTGTCTTATGTTATTATGAAAGGGGAAAGATTATCAATTACGAATAACTCATAATTTTATATATGTATTGCACAACTAGAATCTAATTAAAAATAATTTTGTAAATGTATCAAACAACTAGAATCTAATTAAAAAGAGTATTTGGAAATTCCACTGAAATTCTAATAATTGTGGAGACAAAATAAGCACATAGTAAGTCTAACCATGTCCAAAAAAATTATTTCTTTAAAGCATAAAGATTATTTTAATATACACTAGTGGTTGTAAGTAAAGGTAAAACAATCATGTAACATGTGTGCTAAGTTGCAATACGGAGTTCGAGTGGGCAATTGGAACCATTGAGTTCTTTTTCACTTCTTAAAATTTGTTTTGTATGCTAACTTTTACTCTTAAATGACATCTAACACTTTACACCACAGATCTATGAGATTCTTACACTACATACAAACCACATAGCCCCAGTTTAGGGTTTCTACTAAATGTTTCATATTACGTGGTTGAAGTAGCTTAGCCTTTCCTACATATCTGAAAATTTTAAGTTTGGATTATGCCTTGATTCTAGACAAGGGATTCACTTTTCAAATGCATAATTATAATGTTGAAATAGATTACATTATATAGATATTTGACCTTCTAATTTACAATATTTTCAGTAATTTTCTAAAATTTATACAAAATCAATATTTAAAAAAATTATATTCTAAACAAAACATACAATACTTTAATTAATTTTTTCCATTTTATAATAAATTATTTTACCAACAAATCATGCTAATAAATTTAATACCCAAACTAATATATAGAAAATATTTTCCCATATTACAAAAAATATAAAAACTAAAAAATAAACAAATACTAAAAAAATAAAAAATTAATTTATTTTACCACTCATCATTCAAATGACCACTAAATATAATAACTTTTCTTAACTTTCCAAATTACAGAATCTAAAAAATATCAAAATAATATGGCCACATAACCCACTATGAATGAATATATATATATATATATATATATATATATATATATATATATTCAAAGTCCACATAACCCCATATATATATATATATAACTTTTCATAACTAAAAAAAAACCTGGCCAAAGTAACCCGCTATAAATCTATACATATATAATATCATTTATATCTCTTTCCAAATTGCACTCTTTCCAAATGATCTAAAAGACATCAAAATAATGTGGCCAACCCGTTATAGCTTATACACATTTAATACCATACACATTTAATACCATTTATCTGACTGATTGTGCTATAGTTATCTATAACAACATTTGATGCGACTATAACAACATTTTCTTCACATCAAGTATTAAAAAAATTGGGCAGATCTCAAAAATAAATTGGCAAAATAAACAGGCAGAAATCCATCTATCCTGTTCATTGAAACAACCTGACTTGTACTTTAAAAAATGGGTCCATGAGAAGCTCTGCAGCAGAAGGCCTCACTGGTGCTGCAGCCAGGCATTTTTCAATAAACTGTCTCATTTCTTGATTTGTAACCTTTTCCAATGCTGCAGGCCTTATATCAGAACTTACCTTCTTATAAATTTGAGCAACGCTACGGCACTCACTATAAGGAATTTCCAAAGTAACCATCTCCAGCAAGCACATGCCAAAGGAATAAATATCTACAAGCTCATTATAATCCTCATCATATAATTCTGGAGCCATGAATTCCGGAGTACCGAGGACAGTGTGTGCACAACGATCATTTACCAGGGTAGTGGCAAGACCCAGATCCCCAATCTTCAGAACGCCACTATTGCCATTCACAAAAATATTGCTGCAATTCAAATCTCTGTGAATTACACAAGGCTCATGATTATGAAGATAATGCAATCCTCCCAGTATCTGAAGTGCCCAGTTCTTCAAAGCCTTCATTGAGACATGACGGTGCTTCTGGCGGTACTCTCTCAGAGTACCCGAGGTACAGACCTCAGTAATGAAATTCACATGACTTGTCTTTCTATCCAGCCATGCATTATAGAGCATAATTATGTTCTTCTTACTCAGAGATTTCAACAGACGGACTTCTGCATAGATCCTCTGTATGGAAACATCATCTAGGTTTTGCAGAGGCACTTTGTTCCAAGCAACCTCAATACCCTCTTCTTGATCAAAAGCTCGGTATACCTTCTTCATATCACCACGGCCCAGCAAATCTTCATAGCGACCATACCTCCCAGTGGGATCCAGTTCCACAAAGGGCTCCATGTCCTTATCACAGGTGTCATATTCTACACCAGGCATTTCTCCACCTGCTATAAAGGAAATGAAACCCTAACCCCGGAATTCCAAATTAGGTTCCTCTTTCTAATTTGAATTTAATAAACAGAAACCCTTGCAGGGCTATAGGAAGCCGCGCAGGGCTATAGGAAGCCGCGCAGAAATGGAGATTTTCCCTAAATTCGGAAGACGAACAGACAGCAAAGACAGAAGACTTTGCCTCCTTTGGGATTACTGCAGACGCTAACAGCATTTTCGCTCGAGAGATACTGAAAAAACAAAGTCGCCAGATTCAGAAAGCCACCCAATAAATTTAAGTGTAAAACTTAAAATTGCCCAGCAATCTTGAATCAAACCACGAAATCCAAAACCCTAACTCTACAGACAAACAAATTCTCTCCGCAGAAGAGAAGTCTCATAAAACTATTTTGATAAACAGAATCCTCACAAAATAAAACTGTGATCAAACCATTGCAGTGCACAGAGTTCAAATTTCACTGATAAAGGAAAAAAAACCTTATAAAAATAAATAGGAGAATGCAGAAAACATACGACTCTAACTGTAACCACAGAAATCGCTGAGAGTCCGTCCTCGTAAACCGGGCAAAAGATATTTGGGTCGAGAACATGGAGAGCAACCTGAGGATGTAAATAACAGAGGTGTGTATTTATACTAGAGGTTGTGTTTGACCGAGAAATAGCAGCTACGCATGGAGATATATTATCGGGACTGAATATTTCATAACTGAAAAGGCAATCACACGTTCAGAGTAATTCGTTGGTTATGAGCTTTCCCAACTCCCTAGATTGTTTTGTTTTTTTTCCTAGGTGGGTGATAAGTTTTTTATTTTAATTGAATTATTCGTATAGATGATAACATTTATTTATCTTGTAATTTAATTAATAGATAAGATTGTTTATTTATTTATCTTGTAATTTAATTAATAAGTGAAATTGTTTGTTCATTTCTGTGTTGTTTTTTTAAGTAATTTTATTTAAAAATTTAGCAGAATTTTTTATAAATATAGTTCAAGTCGTTTTATTTATAGATTATAAAATTAGTTTAAGTTGTTTTATTTATAGAAATGTTTCAAGAGTTTATCATGGTGCTAAATTAATTTATTCATTCTATTTTTTTTAGCAATTTTAACTAAAAATTTGGTAAAAATAGTTTACGCTGTTTCATTTATAGAATATGAATTTAGTTCAAGTTGTTTTATTTATAGAAATGTTTCGAGAGTTTATCATGGTGCTAAATCTATTTATTCATTCAAAAACATAATTAAAACAATCACTGTGAAAAAATAATTTCATTTATTAGTTACACATTGTCTTTATTTAAACAAAAATGTGTAATTATTTTAAGTTATTTAAACTTTTACAAAATTGAAACTATTTATTTACACTTTTATAGACTTTAATAGTCAAAGAGTTTCATACATCAATTTTATGTGTGACTTGGTTGTGATTTTAAGAATTTTTTAGATGTTATATGAATACGATTTATTGGAAAAACTAAAGTGGAAAAAAACAAGAAATATTGGAAGAAGAGATAATTAATGTTGATGTGAAACAAGTACCTTTATTGTCTATAGGTTGAACAAAATGCTAGTTATCATATTTTTTCATAGTTAATTTGTATGTTACCCATATGTAGGTGTACGTTTAGACATATAATGTTTGTTAAGATAAGGTATGATATAACTTCTATGTATTGATGGATATGAATAAGTCATCTAATCTTGTAACACACTTTTTTTTAATTATTGAAATATAATGATATAGAAAGTAAGAGTTCACATATATTTATGAGCTTGATCAATTTTTTCATGATCTAGGTTGATTTGGAATTGGGTAAAATCCCTAAGGATATCTTTCCACCCTCCATGAATCTTACATCATGATAAAAATTTATTCATGCATAATTTTTTTGTGAGATTCTTATCTGATTTGTAGTTAGAAGTAAGGTTTGACTACAACAATATTAGTTTACAATAGCATGGATGTTGGGATCTTAGATGGAGTAGATGTATTACCCTCTCTAAATCTAAATTTAGGCACTTTATCAAATCGAAGACAAACACATAACCAACTTTGCATCCAATCAAAATATTTATGTGGCTTAACATTATGAGATTGTTGAAGCATGCAAGGGGATAATAAGTGTAGACGGGTCATTGAAGGACCTCAAGGAAATTAGAAAATAAAATTACGACGAATAATGAGGTTGAAGTTCTAGAAATATATCTAGGGATCACTTTTTTAAAGGATATAGAGCAGTGCGATGTGGTGATTATTGAAGACACACATTATCGTAAGACCGATAAGCGAAGGAAGAGCTCCCTTCTTCCTCACCTTCACTTGCATTTGTCAATGATAATATTACTCCTCCAAGCCTTTGATCAAGCTCATTGCTTGTAGATTAAGAAAAATACAACTCTCACATTGGTCAAATAACCTACACATAGGGTACTTTTTTCTATCTCGTTAACACAACTTCTCTTCATTGCATTTTTTGAGTAGATGTTTTCTTGATACCCAAGGATTTTTCATCTCATTGGAGCTTTCATAGCCTAAACTCATCCATTTCCATACTAGCAATTCATTCCTTAACATCACAACCACTCAACTCAACGATAGTTTCCTTATACTTTACAACATTCATCCGCTTTGCCTAACATCATTTCGAAATCAAGAGGATAGTGAGGATGATTTCCACTTAAACGAGGATGAATTGAGGAACAAAGCCATCCCACACTAGCACAATACTCAAGGAGGGCTTAGTCAACATATCCAACCCAAAGAGTTAGTCAAAAAGCCAACAAGCCTAGCTATTAAGGGGCCTGGTTCCCTTCAAGATGAAGCCCACTAACCAACTTAACTAGCCAACACAACATTTAAGGGATGCTACCCCTGTAGGGGGGCAACCTTCAACTAACCAACCAACTCAACTAGGCAAACCCAATGTTTGAGTTGTGCTAACCCCTTCGAGGGCCAACCTTCTGGGGGCACCTACATTATTTTATTATTTAATAGTGTGACTTACATAGCAATAAATCTTTTTCTATCATGGAGTTTTTGCATATCCATTTTATATTGTTTTGTAACTTTGAGTGACATACATACGTAGATTAGGGTTTTTGAATTAGAGAATTTGTAAGCCTATAAGAAGGCCTCTTGGATTCATTAATAAACCGAGGAAGTTGTTTTTGTCTTCTCCATATATTATCTACTATTTTGGATCAACTTCAACTTCATCTTGTGATTTCTTTATCTCTTGGATCAAATATAGTCATCTCTTGTGGACTATTTCTCCAGCTCTTATTTGCAGGTGTCTATTTCTAATCAATTGAAGTTGCTGATTATTTCACATGTGAAATCTTCTTCCATTTTAATGGCCTAGACACATTAATCTATCCATTCTTTTATATTTTACACATGATCTCTTTAAGGGATTCACATCAAGTATTGAAGGTTGCTCAGTGGTTCTTAGGGAAATTCAATTCAAATTTACAATGGAAACTTAGTAGACAAAGGAATGGAAGGAGCGAGCTAACTCTAAACTTGATGGTGTTGTCAAGAAGCAATAACACATTTATCTTAACATTGTTTTTTTTTTTGTTAAGTTGTCTATGATTGTCCTGGCTTGGCCTGTGGCTTGAGAAACTATGTCCCAGGGGCATGTAAGCTATCAAAGTCACTTAGGGATCGCACCTGGCCTCAACCACACTAGTCCTAAGCTCACTAGATTTTAGTGTGTCACCTCCTCTTAGCATGGACACAACAAGCTCTATGAGGTTTGATCTTGGGTTGCCTCACTAACGAGGCCCATCCTCAATCAATTGTGCTGGTGGGACTTGACATTTACCTAAACATTGTTAAACATACTTTAGTTCCCAAAAGATTAGGAAAATGAGGCTAAGGACACCCTTTTTGTTATTTTTGATACATAAGGCCTTCTTGTTTGTCTAGTTGACTTTATATATCTCTCTCCTAAGGTGCTTCTAGAAGTGCTTTCAACCATTATTCTACCGAAGGCTCTCAAGGAAAACTAATCATCACCAATGTTGAAGATGTAAAATATAAGTTATTTTAATTTACTATTTGATTAATAAACTATTTAATTTTGTTACTTTTTATTTGATCAACTATATCTCTAAATATTTGCGAGAAAGATAATTCATTCTATTTTGATAATAAGGAATAACATGTTAGTAAAATCAAACGTGTGTTTAAGAAATGCATTTTGATTTGATAAATAAAGTTATAAGTCAATTTATACATCAATATAAATATACTTTATTGTTAGATAAATAAAAAAAATAAAAATAGTTATTACACATGAATTATTTATTTAAATGACACGTGAGATATATCATGATTTGTGTAAGGTAATACAAGTGGAATACAACAAAATGAATTATTTATTTAAATGATGTGTGAAATATATAGTGATTTGTGTAAGATAATAAAAGTTACATACAACAAAAGTTTTTCTCTAGATTAATGATAATTTACAAGAAAAAAATTCATTGTAAAAATTTATATTTCATTTCCATAATCATAATATTTTCATTTTCAATATATATTCACTAATTCCAAATCTCAAATCTCACACACAGCACAACAAATAAGTAATATGATAATCCTCCCTTTTTTCATGAAAAGCACAAAAACGGACCCAACTTTTGTTCCATGTTTTTGAATTTTAATTTTTTTCAATTCCCTAATTGTTTCCATGTTCATATTTTTTTAATATTTTGGTCGGGTCTGTTTGCATTGTTATTAAAGGTTTATGATTTGGAGAAAAAGATACTATTCTCAACTAAACTATTTTTTTTAAAATAAATATTATATCATTTTTATAAATTTTGAAAAAAAACGAGTAAATACAACTAATAATTTATCATATAAACAAATTGTTTTGATAGTTATATTTAAAATAAATTTTTTTATTATATTATTTAAATTAAATAATAATAATAATAATACTTTAGAAATGAGTGAAAAATATCTAAATCCCACTTACATTTGAAAAAAAATATTTTGATAGTGATAGTAAAAATAACTATTTTTATTATATTTAAAAATTAAAATAATAATATATTAAAAATAATGGAAGATGAATTTCTAAATTTTATATAGATACATAAACATTAAATTTTATAATAATTTAATATTATGAAATGGAAATTTTAATTAAAAATCATTAAAAAAAAATCTAAAAAAAAAAAAATATTCAACTGAGCATCGTATGAATGTATATGGTAAATAATATATATCCACTCCCTATCTAAACACAAAATATAATATATTGCATAAATGTTCACTAACCAATTTAATATCTTAATGTTAAAATATTTTAATATATTATATATTTAAATCCATATTATAAAAGCATGGGGAAAGGTGCAAATTCATATACATCTGTTTGGATAAATATCGGTGACTAGATATATTCCATTACAATATATATATATATGGAATATGAGTGTAATATAATATTCTATGGCACCGCCAAAAGGATAGAAAGGTGTACCGATCAACAATAAAGTCAACAGTGTTCAATAACAATTAGATAGTGGATATAGAGTGTAAGAGCAGACAACTATAACAAATCTCCAACACGGGTGCATTAAACATCTCAAGATATTTGTGCGAAGACTAGTTTATATATATTAAATTTTCTTTTGGATTTAAGTTTATACCTATTGAATTTTATTTTAAAAAACAAGAACAACTCATTGTTTATATATTAGACACAGGGCTAAAGATTGCGTATCTATCTGATTAAGAGTTTACTGAATACATAAGGAATTAGCTTTTTTTTATACATATATATTTTCTAATTTAAATAATATAGCTTTTTATATAAGAAAAATACAAATAATATTCTAAAATATTTCTAATACAAATTCCTTTACCATATTAAAAAAAATTAAATATCATTACTCTTGTTTTTCTCACGTTGCCACCATATAACATAAGAATGACATAAAATGGGAACATGCAGAAAACATACCTGTCGATCTGTGACCACAGAAATCTCTGTCTGTTCTCGTTAACTGGGAAAAATATTTAGCTTGTGAGGATGTGAATAAGAGATGTGTGTATATATATACTAGAGGTTGGGTTTGACCGAGAAATACCAACTACACATAAATATCTGTTTGGGGACTGAATATTCCACCACGGAGAAACGATGACACGTTGAATATTCCCAACTTCCCGGATTATTTTGTTTTTGATGATGGGTGACAAATTACAATGCCTTTTATTGTTAGCTTGGTGATAAGTTCTGATTTTCATTGATAGATTTTTTTTTTGGTTTTGTTTTTGAAGGATATGATTCTTTAGTAAATTATTTTAAGTTATTTAATTTACATAATATAAAATTAGTTTAAGTTTTTTTAATTTATTAAATTTGAGTTTTGTATTTAAAAATATATTTAAATAATAAAAAATTATTGTAAAAAAAATAATAAGGTTGAATTTTTAGCAATGTATCCAGGGATCATTTTTTTAAAGGATATAGAGTATAGTGATGTGGTGAGAGTTGGAGAATCTGATTATCATAAGACCATTGAGCCAAGGAAGAGCTCCCTTCATCCCTACCTTCACTTGCATCTTTCAATGATAATGTTACTCCTCCAAGCCCTTGATCAAGCTCTTTGCTTTTAAGTTAAGCAAATATACAACTCTCACATTGATCAATTATCCTACATATAGGGTATTTTTTCATCTTATTGACACAAATTCTCTTCATTGCATTTTTTTAGTATATGTTTTCTTCATACCCAAGAATTTCTCATCTCATTGGAGCTTTCATAACCTGAATACATCATTTTTCAAACTAGCAATTCATTCCTTAACATCACAACCACTCAATGCAACAATGGTTTCCTCATACATTGCAACTTTCATCCCCTTTTCCTAACACCATTTCAAAACCAAGAGAAAGTGAGGATGATTTCCACTTAAATTAGGAGGAAATATGAGTAACAAAGACAACCCCCACTAGCACAATGCCCAAAGAGGGCTTAGTCAAAAAATCCAACCCAGAAATCTAGTCAACCAACCAACAAGCCTAGATATTAAGGGGCATGGTTCCCTTCAAGATGAAGCCAACTAACCAACTCAACTAGACAACACAATCTTTTAGGGGTTCTATCCCCTTAGGAGCCCAAACTTCAACCAACTAACTCAACCAGGAAATCCAATGTTTGAGATGTGCTACCCTATTGGGGGCCTAGCATTATTATATTATTTAATTGTATGAGTACATAGGAAGGCATCTCTTTCTATCGTGGAGTTTGTGCATATCCATTTTATGTTATTTTGTAACTTTGAGTGACATACATACCTAGATTAAGGTTTTTGAATTGGAGACTTTATAAGCCAATAAGAAGGCGTCTTGGATTCATTAATAAATCAAGGAAGTTTTTTTATCTTCTCCATGTCTTATCTACTTTTTTGGATCAACTTCAACTTCATCTTGTGAGTTATTTATCTCTTGGATTGAATGTAGTCTTATCTTGTGGACTATTTCTCTTGCTCTTGTTTGCAGGTATCTATTTCTAATCAATTGAAGCCATCGATTATGGTGCATGTGAATATTTATTCCATTTTAATAGCATAGGGACATTAATCTATCCATTCATTTATATTTTCCACATGATCCCTTTAGGGGATTCACATCAAGTATTCAAGGTTACTCAATGTTCCTTAGGGCAATGCAATTGAAAGGTTACCATGGAAACTTAGCATGGTATTGTCAAGAAGCAAGAACACCTTTACCTAAACATTGTTAAACATGATCTGGCTCCCAAAAGATTAGGAAAAAGAGGCTGAGTACAATTTTCTTGATATTTTTGATATATAAGACCTTCTTGTTTGTCTAATTAACTTTGTAGATCTCTCTCATAAAGTGCTTGCCATGAGTTCTTTCAACCGTCAATCTCTGGGAGGCTCTCAAGGAAAACTAATTATTACCAATGTTGAAGATGCGAAATATAAGTTAATTTAACTTACTATTTGATTAATAAACTATTTAATTTTATTACTTTTCATTCAGTTGATTTGTAGAATTATATCTCAACAAATTTGTGAGAAAGGTAATTCAATCTATTTTGATAATAGAGAATCACATGTTGTCAAATTAGACCTTCTACTTTTAGTATGGTTAAGAAATGTATTTTGATTTGATACATAAAATCATAATTCAATTTATAAGAAAAGTAAAAAATTAGTTACTACACATGATTTATTTATTTAAATGATGTGTAAATATACTTTGATTTGTGTAGGATAATAGAAGTCAAATACATCAAAAGTTTCTCAAGGATTAATGATGATTAACAAGTAAAAATTCACTATAAAAGAATACATATAATAAACCAATATAAATGGAAATAAGTAGTGAGTTTGTCTTATTGACTTTGATGAAGTTTTCCATTTCATTTACATAATCATATTTTTTTTATTTTCCATTAAAATATATTAATTCCAAATCTCATATTACAAATACACGAGAGGAAATAATAAGTATGATACATTTTCTTTATATTCCAATTTTTTTTAAATTGCTTCAATTTCCTAATTGTTTTTATGTTCGTATTTTTTTAATATTCAGATATGCATATATTGATATTAAAAGTTTATAATCTAGAGAAAAATATGATATTCTCAAGATAGATTATTTTTATTTTTAAATAATATATATTAAAATTTAAAAAGTATTTATATAAATTTTAAAATAAAAAATTATAGATACAACTATTAATGTTATAGAAAAGATTATTTTAATATTATTTAAAATTTTATAAAACAAACTAATAATAATACACTATAAATTATGAGTGACTAGTTTCTATTGCTATGTATATGGACGAAAAATAAAATGTTTTGATAATTATAGTAAAAATAAATATTTTTATTATATTATTTAAAATTTTATTTAAAAAATAATTAATATAATATTTTTTATTAATGATAATATATTAGAATTGTGAATTTCTAAATCTTATTTACGTGCACAAATTAAAAATATAATATAAATATTAAATTGAATATTACTTTACTTTTATATTAAAAAAAAAAATTAATGAGGAAAAAAGATTAAATAAACCAAAAAAATCCATTTAGTAAATAAATAAATTATGAATGTATATAGTAAATAATATATATCCACTTTCTATCTAATCACAAAATATTAACCACTTCATCTCTAAACACAAAATATAATATATGGCACCACTTCATATCTAAACACAAAATATAATATATGGCACATATATTCAGGAACAAATTTAATATTTTAATAAATTATATATTCAAATCTATATCATAAAAATATTGGAAAATATGCATATTCATATTATATTTGTTTCGATAATTATCGGGACTAGACATTCCATAACAGAAAAGAAATCACAAATTCAAAGCGATTATTTTGCTATCAATTTTTCCAATTTGGTTTGATAAAGGTTGACAATTGAAAGGGGATTGTTGGTAATAAGTTTTAATAAATTAGTGTATTAATTGGTGTTTATTTAGAAGATATTTATATTTTTAGAATATTATTTAACTAGTAATTTTTCAAGAAATGTAAAGAGAGGCCTATAGGATTGTTAAATTATGATAAGTTGAAAGATAAGTATATTTATATTCATCATTTCAATATTATCAGTTTTTCCAGGAAAAATATATCACTATTTAATAAAAAAATAAGAAGTGGAATCTCAACCCATAAATTGATTAACTTTGTAGTGTCAATATGAAAATAGCACAATCAAATTGAGAAAGAGTTGAAACATCATTTTAGGTGATTTTTTCAAATTTCAATGTGAAGTTATAAATATTTATGGTTGTGACCCAAACTTAAAACATTAATGTGAATGTAATAAACTCATATAAATGGTTATATAACTTCCTAAGAAGTGTTATATAGATCATTATAAATATCTATATACGAAGTTATATAACTTCTAATAAAATATTGGGTATATCATTTTTAAGAAAGGTGAATTAGAAAAGTCTCTCACTTATCAAGAAATAAATTTGCAACTTTGAGTCAATAGTCTCCAAAAATAAGAGGGAATAATGAATTTTGTTCACCGGAGGAAATTGTGAGGAAGGTTGTGAGGAAAGGGTTTCCTCTTTGGCCTATACTAAGAAAGGAAAACCAAAAATGTACTAGGAATAAAATTTGTACTTATAACAAATATAGCCTATACAACCCAAATTCTTATACTGCCCTACTGGGCACACTGATAAGCATATATGTGATGCATGGTGGGGGTGAATGCAATCTTAGTTATTGTTAATATTGGTGAATGTGTGTATATATATATATATATATATATATATATATATATATATATATATATATATATAGATATAAAATCACCAAAAATTGGTTCTGCAAAAAAACAAAATAACCATTTTGTCATTCAAAGGATAAACTAAAATAGATAACCATCTGGAAAACCACAACAAAGAGTAATCACGCATTTTTCGATTATAAGATAATTAATTCCTCTCTAATTTGCAAAATTTCATGGGGGAGATATTTTTAAAACTAAATGAGGGGATACTTGTATTCTTATACATACATGTGTCTTATTAATAATACAAGTGGAGTAATTAGATTTTATCGTCAAGAGTCTGCTAAATTAGATTTTATGATCAAGAGTCTACTAACTAGCAACTGTCCCAAAAGGTACAAAGAGAGGCCAATAGGATTATTAAATTAGAATTGTTGAATTTCTCTAGAAGAGATGTTGGTTCAAGTGAATTATTAGGCAGTATAAGAGGACCCTGAGTTTAAATATGGGCTACTAAAATGCTCTTATAACCTCGCACTATTTTGAAATTGATTACCCATAAATTAACCACAAAACTCAAAATAAACAGATCTAATCCAACGAATATGACGATATGGGAGTGGCTTAAACTTTGGAATCGCCAAAATCATGGAATGTAATAATTATAAGAATTTACGTCTCTTTTTAGAGTAAAATTACCTTAAGTTAAAAAAGCCAACATGTTCACACCCTCTGGCTTTGTAGCTTGAAGAGCATTTCATCAAATTTTAAGAATTAAATAAGGCGAGACTGAATAATCTGAACAATGCCATGAAATGGAATGGAATGGAAAAGAAGACTGACTTAGCCGTATTGCCGTGTAAAGCGTTACCCTTTACTTCTTTACAAACGTGAGCTTCACCCCAAGAAATACGAGTAGGAGAAAATTCGTCACCCTCTCCTTTCACATCATTGTCCTGTAGAAAACAGAGCTCCATTTAACATCAAACATGTGAACCTAGCAGCACCAGCATTATCGTCTTTCTTTTGCGAGAAGGAAGATAGTGAAACGAGATATTCACAGCTCAAAATACTGAAATAATCAGGGACGACAATAAATTTAAATCTTTTATCAGCATAAAATTACAGAAGGTTGAAGAGTCGATGGAGTAAACATGTTGACAATCTTTGGGTTTCCGAAATGTAGGGTGTTTCAAGAATATTTCACAAACTAAATTATGGCAAGACTGAATAAACTGGACAATGCCATGAAATAGAATGGAATGAAAAAGAAGACTTAGTCGTATTGCCCTAAATGAACGGGAGTGCAATGCAATGTAATGAATAACAAGAATCGAGTAATGCAATGTAATGAATAACCAGAATCGAGTGGGGAGCTGTGCTTTCATGTTTCTTTGTTTTGTTCCCTATTTTCCACCACTCAAACAGCTGTGAAATTAAATTAGAAAAAATCAAGCTCTAATAATAACAGCGAGCATGCATGCAACCCAATGTGTAAACGGAAACAATACCAGGTAATAATAGAAAGCTTCCTTTAACTTAAAAAATCTTAGCTTTATCCATTTGTAAATCTGGATATGAAGTTGGCTTTTGACAGCCCCATGCTTAGAATCAATCATCCTTGTAATGTGTAACAAAAACTCAGCAAATGCATCACACCTGATCAAATAAATTATTTTTTGTTTTTAATGACAACTCTTCCAAAAATGATATCTTCGTAGCCCATACTCTCCAACATCTTGCACCTCAACAACTTCATCTCAATTTCTTAGAGATTACTAGCTTGATTCTAAATAAATTTCAAAATAATTTTTTTTTTTTTATTAATATAACATTAAAATTATAACTAATAATAATTAATTAAAATTTAACTTTAAAATTTTCTCATTTAAAAAAATACAAATTAGTTACTATATATTCTTTATATAACTAATAATATAATTATTAAAATTAATTTTAAAATTTGTGAATTAAAGAAAAATATAATATTTTTTTTGCAAATGCTAATTCTATTAACTGTAAAACAAAGTAAAAATACAAGGGGGCGAGGCCTCGGGAATCATCCTCCGAGGACACTCAGAACAACAGAAACTATCCCTTGTGAGGGAAGAACCAGATACAAAAGCAAGAGAACAGATATTGCCACCAGGAATTAACCGAGGAAACATGAAGAGGAGGAGAAAACCATCTGTCGAGAGCATGTGACCAGAGCATGAGACCATTACATTGCTCAAAATTCCAGAGACCATTACAATGCTCAAAAAACCAGAAGAGTTTTACATTTCTAAGCCATACAGAGAGAATTGAGTCCGCATGTCTGAAGATAGCCGACCCGAGCCGCGTCCAAAACTGCTTGAGCTTGATCATTTTAGTCATTCAAAAAACAAAAAAAGGAGAAGGCCCAGATGGCCTTAAAATGCATCGTCGCCATGCTGAGGTTCCTCCACCACCGGACAAACGTTATCCATCCATGCATCCTCATGTCCAACATCTTCCTCATTTGGGTGCCTCATCAGGGGGCGCGTGTCACTATCCATCTCTTCCTGAATTCTCAAGACAACAGTATCCGGAGGCCGAGAGGCACTAGGAGCCTCACTCCTTTCAGGTCTCTCCCCCTGATCTTTCCCCAGAGTTTCCCCTGCATTGTCCTGTCTATTGCTTTGACTGCTGACTCCTTGGCAAGCTTCTGGAGAGGGCTCAGACATCAGGCGCACCTGAATTGGGGGCGGAGCTTCTTCTTCAGAGAAGACAATGGTGATATTGGTAGTAATTACGGGTTTATGCAAATTGCTTTGAAAAGTGAAATGAGTTGTTTGGAACCCATGATACGGAATTGGATTGTGAACAGGATCCACAGAGCTGGTAGCCGGCTGCTTTCCACGCCCTCCCCGACTTCCCCCGGAACGACTCCTCTTGCTGTGGCGCACCATGCTGAGGGGAGTCCATAGAGGCCGAGACCAGAGGGAGGAAAACCAATCCAAGAAACCAAAAGCAGAGCCCAGAGATAGGTTACACAACACATGAAACAAATTAAGACACTGGCGGTCAGACTGTAATTGCAGGGAGAGCGACGTAGGAGAAGTAGCAGGGGAAATTGAAAGCTTGCCCAAGTTTCCAGAGACCAGACCGCTAACTAAACGCCACACTTTCCCAAGCCAGAGATGAACCAGAAACGAAATACACAGAGGAAACTCACCTTTGTTTGCAAGGAACAGCCAGCCTTCGAGACCCACTTCCAGCTTTAACCAGAGACACGAAGGCAGGGCGCTTACAATGGTAATGAAATCGCTGGACGCCATGGATAAAATAACCAAAGCCATACCTTGAACAGAACAAGCAGTAAATGCAGAGAGCGTGCCAAATCTTCTGCTCTGCAAATGATCCTTCAGGAACTGAGCGAACCACCTGAACATCACTCCCATCAACTGAATTAACTCTTGGATAAGTGCGCAGGTCTACGTCTGGCAGTACTGAGCACCTCCACCTGTCCTTTGAACCATAATTACTCATTGATTTCACCCGCATCCAAGTAAGAAAAATACAAATTAATTACTATAAAAAAACAATATATATCTATATATCTATATATATATATATATATATATATATATATTAATTAAAAAAAAAAAAATATTCCCTTTTGGAAAAATGCCAATTTATATATATATATATATTCATGGTTCTCAAAAAGACAAATTACAATATAAAAAAAAATATCATTATATTTTATTATATTATATATAAAAGAAAACATTACTTAAAATATTTATATTAAGATGACCTACAATTTCCCAAGGATTTTTGTTCCATTTATAATATGAGAGCATGCATATCTATATTTTATTAGAAATCCCCTTTAACCTTTCATTGACGGAGTTTCTTTAAAACACATTCACTCAACTTCAGGATTGGGCAACGTGATGAATAAAGATTCAACAAAGACATACATTGTTCAATACCATCCAACTCTTCTAGTTCAATGCACAAATCGACATTTAGTGATTCCAGCCTTGTTAGGTGGGCCAAATCGGGTATGCTCTTCAACTTGGAACAACCTGTTGCTCTCAACTCTTTCAACGATACCAATACCTTCATGCTCGGTAGACTCTCTAAACACCTGCCCTTCAAATCCATCTGTTGGAGGTTTGTCAAATTACCGAGGGACTCTGGCAGCCTCACCAAACTTACACAATCAGACAGCTTCATGCTTTGGAGGTTTGTCAAATTACCAATGGACTCAGGCAACCTCACCAAATTTACACAATCAGACAGCTCCATGCTTTGGAGGTTTGTCAAATTACCGAGGGACTCTGGCAGCCTCACTAAACTTACACAATTAGACAGCTCCATCCTTTGGAGGTTTGTCAAATTACTGAGGGACTCTGGCAGCCTCACCAAACTTACACAATCAGACAACTCCATCCTTTGGAGGTTTGTCAAATTAACGAGGGACTCTGGCAGCCTCACCAAACTTACACAATCAGACAGCTCCATGCTTTGGAGGTTTGTCAAATTACCGAGGGACTCTGGCAGCCTCTCTAACATGAAGTACTCAGACAACACCATGCCTGAGAGGTTCTTCAAGTTACCGAAGGACTCCGACAACCTTTGCAAGCTTCTGCACCCAAACAACTTGATGTGTTCGAGCTTCGTCAAGTTTCCGAAGGATCCTGACAACCTTTCCAACGACCAGCACCAAGACAGCTGCACGTGTTGAAGGTTCGTCAAGTTACCAAAAGAATCTGGTAGCGCCTTCAGGTTTTCGCATCTTTAAACCCGAAAACCTTCAGACACCTCATCTGGCAAAATTTGGAAAGAAACATAGCCGAAGAAAATCCGTTCGAGGTGGGTCAGCTTCCCTATGGATTTTGGAATCTTGCAGAGCTTACCAGAAATCTCCATCTACCTCAACTAAATAGGCGCCTGCAACATGCGTTCAAACTGCTGTTAAAAATGTTCAAGTGGATGATTGTCATCTAGGCATCTCTAACAAATCCTTCCGAGTCCATTGGTGCAATATTAACTACCGGAAACAAACAAACTCCAAATTACCTGCGATCTACCTCGCCACGGTGCTTCGAATACTGTCCCATACACCTTCAAAACCCTTAAATTCTTCACTGGAATCCAGGAAGGCAAGTAAGAATATGGGCAGTCATACCAAGAAAGCCATAGGAGATTTGGGGAGTGCGCCCTCTGCAAAACTTGCTCAAGAGATGCCCTCGAGTCTGAATAAGTTGCAAATGGGTGATACCAATACCAAGAAAACGATAACGTGTGTTTCGCAATCTATTGTGAAGCTCCATCACGCGGTTCCCAAACAGGTCTCCACTCCTTTGGCACCATGAATCCGTATCATTATTAAGAAATATTCCAATTCCCCGCACTTCGGTTACTCCCTGTCCATTCTCTATAAATGATAAAAAAAATTGACACTCTATACATACTTTTACAGAAAAATTTAAAAACAATAAATGATAATACTTACAGAGGGTTGTTGCATAAAATCATGAATGTTTTCTACTGGATCTGTAAAACGACGGGGAAATTCACCCCACGCAATGTCTCGTCCCAAATCGCGGAGCTGATCATGCATCTGTATACAATTAGCACTATCCACATCAACCAAACATTTGCTCTCTAGATTTTGAAACCCTAGCGAGCCTTTCCAGTACGGATTGTCCCATATTCCCACGCTGATATCCTGCTTCTCTCCTATGGAAAGGTAGGCAATATCCCAAAAAAAAAATATATCGTAACAACTCGATGTAAAATTGGCAGCAGAAACCACACTTCAAATCAACGGTCGAAATTGTCTCATCTGATCGAATACAACAACACTTAGAACAACACTTCAAATCAACGGTCGAAATCGAAGAGAACAACATTTCAAATCAATGGTCAAAATTGTCTCATCTGATCGAACAGCACAAGGTAACACTTCAAATCAATGGTCGAAATTGTGTCATCTGATCCAACAGCACAAGGTAAGGTAAAAGTGTTAGCAAAAGTGTTAGACGATTGTTAATGCATATGAAAGCCTATCGGCCTAACTACTCCAAAGACATTTATATGCATGCGAGAATGTATGTGTATAATAATAAGTCTAGAAAGTTAAATTTCAAAATATCTTCATAAACTTCATTATTGTACAAGCCCTGCACTCTGATGAAAGGAAAAAACAAATGAAGAGAACTAACCTGAACAAACCTTCAATTTACCAAATGAAAAATTCATTGAACAAACCTTCAATTTACCAAATGAAAAATTCATTTAAAAAAAAATGTGCTGGTTCAAATTTGAAAAATAACTTTGGAATTCAATTAATTAACAAAAATTGAAGATCGACTAATTGCAATAGAGGGCTTTCAATGCATTATCCTCGTTGGCCAGCCGACGCATGGAAAAATCCGTGATACAACACAAGCTTGGATAATCCAAATAATTGAGAGTGTGCGTGGTTAATTTGGTAACCAAATGCTCCATCATCGACGCTGCTGGAGGATGCTGTGATAATGCCTCAACCAACTCACCGTTAACCAAATTGGTGGTAAAATTGTGTATTTCTGGCGCTGAATTTCTGGTGTTGCATACAGTTTTCTGAAAGTTGGGATGACCACATCCACGCTTTCCTACACTGAAAAGATACATTATATTCGTACTCTCACATGTATTAGCATTTTTTCAACACTGGTATTGCACGCCCAAGCATAAGTAGCACGGGAATAGAGGGGTGCATCAGGTAGTAAGGATAACAAAGAATAGGAATGGAAGGATAAAGGAAATGAACATATAATTCCATCCGGCGAAAATCAAATGTTAGGCACGGAATCAACGTTGAGAAGAGGAGAATGACACAACGGCTTGAACGACGATCAATCCCAGGTAGTGTTAAGTAACCCCTATGTCTATTAAATAACTCTTTTTATATTAATGAATTTCCTGCCAATTCTCAACACTAAAAGTAGTCCCCGTGAGACATTAAAAAACTGAACGATAACGACCCATCATAATTCCAAATGTGATCGATTCCAAAGAACCCATCACAATTCCAAAGAAGGCAAGGTGAGTGATGAAGAGGCCGATGGGGAGGCGAGCGTTTGAGGAGGCCAGTGGACAAAAATGGAAGAGGTGAGCTTATGAACCGTTAATTAATTAAAAAATTATTAATTGACACCTTAAACGAGGGGACTGCTCGGTGAAATCACAACCCTTGCTCTCAAGCATATTCCCTTAAGGCCTAATCCTATTCATTGATTTAAAATTTCACATGTTCACATCTACCCTGAGTTGAATTGAAATAGGTTAAGCTGATAAGCCTAACGACGAGAGATATGAGGAGAGTACGACGATAGATATGAGGAGAGTTTCACCACGTAAACAGATGGTTATTGATAAATATTTTGGAAAATTATGGCGAAGTAACAACAACTAGAATGGACAACTTCACAGATTTGGTTTTGTTTTAAAAGTCCTCAAAACTTTTTTGTCCAAATCTTTTTTGCATGCGGACGAAGATTTCCAAGAATTATTGCTACATGAATACTCTGCATAGCTTCGTTCAAAACGAAGATCGTGCTTGGAAATAAATTCGGGTGGGGTGATCATCCACCTTACTGCTTAGTCTTATGTAACAGTTTTTTTTATTCTTTTATAATAAATATTACACACCAAACTCAAGCTTCCCATGTACAGCTACTACACCTTCGAAACCGCCATACCCAGTATTAATACATTTACAAACACAAATACAAAACTTTCCATTTCTAAACATTATTCAACTTTAAATCAGACTCAGTCCAGCATTCAAACGTTACGAGTGTGCACCGATGACGGCCTTCTCAAACGAAGACGCTAATTGGAAATCATCCCGGGGCTCTCATCCAAACGCCTATCCTGCACCCGGGCACATTTGCAGCCGCAATTCCATGGAGGTATGGTTCCAGCTTAATGAAAGCATGGTGAAATACCCCAGAACATGCATTCTAATCGTTCTTATTCGCGACAGCGGGGCCGGAGCTGTGGGAACCAAAAGCTACTGGAGTCTGAACATCCAGTACCAATTGAGAAGCGGACTCTGAGAGCGAGGGCAGACGTTGAAAAGGCACTGGCAGAGCTCGTTGCGACGGGCGCTGTCGAGGTCGGTAGGCACCATCAGCATTTGGGGAGCTTCAAGGTAAATTGTTCAAAGTGAAAAAGATTACCCATAACAGAGAGGATTCTTATCCGGCGGGAGCTCTCCACCCATAACTGAAATGCCCACTGCACCCGCGTATTAGAAGATCGTAACACAATACATTGAACACATGGCGAAGTGGAATAAATGTCAGAACTCCAGGTACCCATCCATTTGTCTCATTCCACCACCCTCAAGAGACAATTGTCAAATTATAAAAAAACAAGTGTCAAACTATAGGGAGAAGGGTAGACAATTGAACTGTATCGGCATTAACTAGCAATTGTTCCAAAAGGTACAAAGAGAGGCCGATAGGATTAGTGAAAGGAAGAAAGTTCTATAGATAGTCAAGCATATATAAAGGTAAGTAGTGACGAAGGCAATAACCACGTTGACCATCCTGTACCAGTACATTTTGATATTAGAAGAACAAAACCAAAACCAAACCATTCATATTAATATAGTAAGTGTAGAACGCGTTCATACTTAAAAGCTCAATAGGTTCAATAGATTATTGGCAGCACGGTTTTTTTCTAAATGAAAAGTAAATTACAACGTTGTACATGGTAAATGAAAAGTGGAGAAATTTGTGATTTGCAAATGTTAAAACAAATCACTTACATTACTGGTTGACAGTAGAACTAAAACATTAACATTATTAAAATTTTGAAACCGATTTTAAATTCATGTATTGTATTTTTCAAAGTATTTTGTTTTACATACTTAAGTCCTCAAATATAGTGGTTTTAGATTCCATTTTGGCAAACCCACCATTGAAAACAATATGTATTTCTCTGGCCCTCAAAGCAAGCTTTTACCACTTATTAATCTATGCTCTATCCAAGATACAATTCAAACTTTCATTTTCAAGCATTTTAAGAGGCAAAACAGTGCAAATATTTTAAATGTTCTATTTACTTGTCTGAATTTCTACAAATAAAATATATATCTTACATCCCCACCCCACCTTTAAGGGGTTTAAAAGGAAGAAAGTTAAAAATTTACATCAAGAATTTGATTCTGGAAATTTCTGCAATCCCTACACATCCTTCCTTTAAAGGGCATTTTACAATTTGTCTTTCGAAAAATGGAAATAGTCTCAACCAAAATTTTCAGTTATACTTTAATCTGTGTCTCCAGATAACAATTCCCCATGATCGCCAGTTCACACAGAACATTGGTCACACACCAATTGCCCCCACTTAACACTGCTTATGCATCACTCATTCGCAATAGGTTAACAGGTTTCTTTGATATCCAATTCTAACAATAGTTTTAGACCATCTTTGTGTTTTGCTTCCTCACATAATCTGTGTCTCCAGATATTTTTCCTTCTACACTCCCATACTCCCATACACTCATTTTCCTTCTACTCAGACCAATCATCTTCAACTTTGATTTCAAACCAAGAAAGGGGTTCAAGGTTTCTACAATTTCAAATTCAATTAAAATGATTTCAGTTTCTTGGAATTTTCTCTGGAGCAATCTTTGCTGCCCCAAAACTGTTTATACCCTTTTCCATAAGTAGGATACATACGCAGCGACATTTTTCACTCAAACCCTGAAAAAGAACAAGCCTTCAGGGAATTTCGTCTGGATCTTTTATCATTAATGTAAACAAAGAAACACAATTTATAAATTCCCACTGTTTTCTTGAAAAAGGAATCAGAAGAATTTACATTTTAAATGGCAAATATGAATACTTTCGAAATTGTGATGAGTTTCTTCTTCCGTATCTATCACATAAGTAGTTTTAGTGCCACCCCATTGTTGGCCACTCTTCGCGGCTACATCTGTAACCTGGACACTTTGCCTACTTCAATCGCCCTGCACAGTTCAGATCTCTCTTGCTACAGGATCTACGCATCAATTCTGCACTCAATGGCTCCACAATTATAGCCCCAAGCATAATTTGTCAGGGATTACCCTAGATTTGTCACGGTAACAATCTAGAAAGCAAATACTCAAAACTAATTGATTGAATATATATATATATATATATATATATATATATATATAACAATAGTGTGGAGATATTTTTTCAGCCCATCGAAATAACTCATGATGTGGAATACAGTTCTTGCTTTCAGACCTTTATGGACCAACTGAACATATCCATTCATTACCAATAATGGATTCTATGATACATTATGTAATCCATTTGTGGCCTTCTTATCCTAAGAATTGAACATTTAGGAATTATCATACAAGCCTCATTCATCATCCAGGGGCCAGGAAAAACTCTTGTTCAGGAAGTAGTAGTAGTTTACAATTAGGGTTTTCATTCAGGGAGTAGTAGATCTGCATCTTGCAACAATTGCACAACTTCTTTCATAGAAGGCCGCAACGCTGGCAGTTTGTGTGTACAGGATATTGCAATTCTCAAAGTCTGAAGCATTTCTTCCTTAAATGAATTGGAAATCTTCGAGTCAAGAACCACAAGTGCATCTTCCTTCTCATATATTTTTTATGAAGTCCAATAAAGAATATCCTTGTTCTCCCAAACTCTTGTTCAATGGCTCATTTGCCAGTTATGAGCTCCAGCAAAACCACAACAAAACCGTAAACATCGTTTTTTTCTTGCGACCTTCAAGGAGTATGCATGTTCTACTAGAAAAATAGATAAACAAGGTGCAATTCAGGGTTCATCCATTTGCAGAACCTTGTGTGGGAAACATCAAGGAAAAAAATGGAACACATAGGCTAGGCAAAAGGGATGGTAAATTTACTAGGAGCAATGTAACCGTGAGTGCCTACAAAAATTGTTGAATCCCCTCCTCTGTTACAAGCTTGAAGAACTTTTGCAACACCAAAATCAGTAATCTTGGCCTCATAAAATTGATCCACCAAGATATTGGTAGACTTGACATCTCTATGAATAATTGCAGGGGAGCAATCGTGGTGAAGATAAGATAATCCATGAGCCGTCCTTAATGCAATCTTATGTCATGTTGGCCAATCCGAATTATTATTGCTATGCAAAGCTTGAAACAGGGTCCCATTAGGCATGTATTCATAGACCAACACATTAGACTGCCTGTTGGACATATAACAATAGAGCTTCACTATGTTTCTGTGGCGAATGGTTCCCAATGTTTCAACTTCTTCCTTGGACAATTGATGGTCATACTCTCACAGTAAATGCTTCCCACTTCGTTATTCTTCTTCTTATGTTTGTCCGTACTGAAATCATCTATATCCATTTTGGAGGACGTCCAGAGGTGCTTCACTGCCGCTGTTTCATTGTTGTGTATGTCAGCGCGATAAACCTTGCTGGATGCCCCACTTCCAATTACATTTGCTTTGTCTTTCAATAATAAAACCCTAGAAAGCTCTTCTGCATTGAAGCTCAAGTTATGAACATACCTCCAGCCTATCTGCTTGGTGACGAACATACCTCCGGAAAAATACAAGTCCAATGACGAATATTAATGCTGTTGTTATCGCTCAGAAATTGTCCTGGTTGTGGAAGGAGATCTCTGAGATAACCTTTTCAACCAATCTTTGGGTTGGAAACTGACCTTTCCAACCGAGGGGCTCCCTCTCTGAATCAACTACCCAATGTCACTTAGGCAGCTGCTCTTGTAATTAAGCAATGGCCAGATCTTTGGTAAGTGAGATATTCAAAAGAAATTTGGTTGGGCAGGAGAGGGTATCCATTGGGCGATGGAGTCACAGGCTCTGGAAGATAACCAAGGGTTTGCTGGATGTTTGGTCGAATGAGCAAAGGCTTGACAGAGGCAAGGTAGAAAAATGTTTTCTTAGACATAAAATTTAAGATCAGTTAACAGATGAAAAGAGAAACACAATCCACTACAAAGGAGCACCTAACAGAGGGCGAATTCCAATGAAGTAGCTTTAGAAGGAAAAGCTTGCACGTATTGATTACTATATTTCAGAGCATCTAACTTGGACGAAATCTGAAATATTTTCCCTTAATAAGATACTGAAGAAAGATAATATGAATGGAAAACAATCACATGAAAGAACACAGACTAGAAAGCACTTTTCACATGAATCTCTATGGCCAAAGCTCTGGTACTTCTGATCCAGAGAATTTGATTAAAGTTCAGAAACACTGTTACAAAAATTGGCCCATGAAATTCCTCAGGACCCAACCCCTGACTATTACAAATCATCCCTTCAATAAACAAAATAGTAACCATATGTTACTGGTTTACTGGAAATAAAATCAATTAAAATCATAACAAATAAGCTAAAAATAAAAGTTGTTGCAATGGATTTGAATTGCTGTAGCTGCTGATGGATTTATCCTATGCCTGAAGATTTGGAACTTTTATTTCCACTTGTGTTTTGACTGCCAACTATGTCCTGCAAATCTGGAATTGCTGATTTGGTGCCAATCAATCATCAGTCCACAAAATTTGGAGTAAATTTTGACCTGCTAATTTCTCCTGGAATGCTTTGTCTTCGATGGATTTGAATGCTCATTTTGTGGCCTAGAATCTGCAGCAAGTTCTTATTTTATGTTCCTCAAAATCTAGAAACAATTTAAGTCTGATTTTATGCCTGGAAATGCTCAAATAATCTCTTTTTAGATGTACTGCCACCTGAGCCTGCCATTTGTTGCTGACAGCCTTTATCCATTTTAATGTGCTCTCGATTGTGCATGCCAAAACAGTCCCTTTAAAGTTAAAAACGAAATATGACAAGAGAATAATCCTCTGCTTATTTCCAGCTAATTACCAAAGTCAATATTAGTTCGAAGGAATAAGAGTTAGCATAAAAATTTGGAGGAACTGATATCTTCAACAAAATTATTGTCACAATCTCCTCAATCATAGACATACATACTGCAAAGTGTGCAACGGAACAAACTGGTTGCATACAATGACCCCATTTTTGCTGTCCATATCCTCCCTGTTGGATTAACATTCGATTGCAAATTTTTGTACTCCACTGAGTCAATCTTGCAAAACTATGGTCATATATTGGTCTAATTCAGCATGCACATGATTGGGCTTATCTTTTGGTCACAAATCTATTGCACGTATTGATTACTATATTTCAGAGCATCTAACTTGGACGAAATCTGAAATATTTTCCCTTAATAAGATACTGAAGAAAGATAATATGAATGGAAAACAATCACATGAAAGAACACAGACTAGAAAGCACTTTTCACATGAATCTCTATGGCCAAAGCTCTGGTACTTCTGATCCAGAGAATTTGATTAAAGTTCAGAAACACTGTTACAAAAATTGGCCCATGAAATTCCTCAGGACCCAACCCTTGACTATTACAAATCATCCCTTCAATAAACAAAATAGTAACCATATGTTACTGGTTTACTGGAAATAAAATCAATTAAAATCATAACAAATAAGCTAAAAATAAAAGTTGTTGCAATGGATTTGAATTGCTGTAGCTGCTGATGGATTTATCCTATGCCTGAAGATTTGGAACTTTTATTGCCACTTGTGTTTTGACTGCCAACTATGTCCTGCAAATCTGGAATTGCTGATTTGGTGCCAATCAATCATCAGTCCACAAAATTTGGAGTAAATTTTGACCTGCTAATTTCTCCTGGAATGCTTTGTCTTCGATGGATTTGAATGCTCATTTTGTGGCCTAGAATCTGCAGCAAGTTCTTATTTTATGTTCCTCAAAATCTAGAAACAATTTAAGTCTGATTTTATTCCTGGAAATGCTCAAATAATCTCTTTTTAGATGTACTGCCACCTGAGCCTGCCATTTGTTGCTGACAGCCTTTATCCATTTTAATGTGCTCTCGATTGTGCATGCCAAAACAGTCCCTTTAAAGTTAAAAAGGAAATATGACAAGAGAATAATCCTCTGCTTATTTCCAGCTAATTACCAAAGTCAATATTAGTTCGAAGGAATAAGAGTTAGCATAAAAATTTGGAGGAACTGATATCTTCAACAAAATTACTGTCACAATCTCCTCAATCATAGACATACATACTGCAAAGTGTGCAACAGAACAAACTGGTTGCATTCAATGACCCCATTTTTGCTGTCCATATCCTCCCTGTTGGATTAACATTCGATTGCAAATTTTTGTACTCCACTGAGTCAATCTTGCAAAACTATGGTCATATATTGGTCTAATTCAGCATGCACATGATTGGGCTTATCTTTTGGTCACAAATCTATTGAAGCTAACACTAAAGAAATTGGTTCCTTTGCTAGGAACTTTATCTCACCCTATATCTGAGTGAAGTGAAGAATGAAAAGTTCACAAAACAAGTCTCAAAAGGATCGAGAAGCATTCAAAACCCTTCCTCTTGAAGCTACAATTCTCAAAGTCCTCATAGAAAGCCGGATTCAAAATAGCTTCCAATTGATACATTCCAATTCTTGAAATCCTTTAAGTAATGTCTACTTCACAGGGTTGCAAAAGCGAGTTTGAACTTCTCCATTCCTTTATTATCACATTGTTTTTATAACAAGATAACAAGAAACTTGCATAATTGTCTCACTGCAACACTCGATTCTGCTACAAACTGGAGGAAGGATTGAACCATTGCCTCGAATGTTATAACTTTATGGCGATTATGACCCCATAGTTATTCAAACCAGACCTCTAGGAATTTGTAATACCACCATGAATTGTCTTCAAAACTTGTTAGTAAAAGTAAAAGTGCAATGCGCCCACCAATCAACTTTATTTGGCTATTATATCATCCTGTGAGCATGCTTGTATGATGTCTGCATTTAAACTCCTCAGAGAGCTCTATATTCCTGGTTTGGAACAAACAATCGTCAATAGCAAACACAACATATGTCAACAGGGGGTTTCATATGGGCTTTTCGCTTCAAAAGCATTCTGAAGTTTGTGACCAAAGTAGGAAGAACACTTGCAAACTAGGCGTTTTCCTTCATCTCTTCATCTGTCATAAATGCCCCTTAACTCAAATGACATCGAGTGCGTTTCTGACACAATTTCTTCCTGATGTAGAACCATCTCATATGAGAGAACATTTGTGGGACGATCTCTTTAGATATCACTGCAAAGGTCACAATAATTGGGCATTTGATATTTGTTTACAAACCCTGGGCATTGCAGTAAAATCTAGACTCCTTTAGAAAGATGCATACATGTCATTTGGCATTCAAATGCACTAATGGCGTTCCATATTGCTTGTAAACTGGCACATAGGGTTTTGAAAATTATCCTTCGCGGTCCATATATTAACACGAACCTTGCAACGCTTACTATGAAATCTGGATAGAAACCCTGTCCAGCTATTGTGGATCATGAGGCATTACTTTAAGAGACAATTACGAGATCAGTTTCAAAGCAGAGCTGTAGGAGATGGATCACACAACAGAGCAGAACTTTATGCTTTTTGGTAGATTCTGAAAATAGCAATAGAGAAAGGTTTAAATTGTCTACAGGTGATAACAGATTCCAAACACATTGCAGAGAGGTCAAATGGAAATTTCAATCAGGAAAATTTGCAGCTGGCCCATCATTGGACGGAATCAGAGAAGCAAGGAAAGATTCCATGTCATTATCTTTTCAGCATCTCTGCAAGGGATAAATATGAAGGCTGATATATTGTTCAAGTAAGCACTGAGGATGCAGAACAGATGGATGGAGATGATTGAATACAAAGGCATAATAAAATAAATAGCAGGCATTTGTGAAGGAAGCAAAATAGACTGTGAAGAGGAAACAAAATATACTGTGAAGCTTTAGTTGAGGCTAGCTAGTACCCAGAATCCTATGGATTTTAATAAATTTTCCATTAGTTGGCTTGTACACGCATGCAAAGTCCAATATAAACAATAAATGTGAATACCTGAATGAAGTTGTGAGAATTTTATACAGAAAACAGTGCTAAGACGCTTAAAGGAGAGGGGGGCCATTACCTGGACTACAAAGGATAAAGTGTGTATTCTGTTCTTCCTCGTGCGCATTTTCAAAATAGAATTCTATGGAAATCCTGGCATGGTGGCAAAATTTGGAAAAAAAATTCAACTCGAAACGATTCTGTAAAGCGCCATTATCATTTTGTTTGTCATTCTGATAGCGTGCGTTGTCTGAAAGTTCTCATTAAGTCAAATGAGAGTTCGCCAATCTATCTGATCATGGAAAAGGGACGAGGGTAGAGTCTCTTTCTCGTTTCAATGTGACATGCGGGGGACATAATGCGCTTTTGGGACCTCCTCCTTCCACAAACAGAATTATTCACCTCCAAAAAGCTAAAATTAGAAAAGCACACAGGGCAGATCAGAGAGATCCCACCCAAAAGAAACGTGCATGGCCACATGTGTTTGTTGTCACACTGTTAGCTGCCGCAGCTGGAGAGAAACACATCTATTTCTGAATCTGCAAAGCAATTCAATTGCTTTTTGAAACTCTTAGGCTCCACAGTGTACACAAGAAAACACTAGTCGGAGCGTTTGATGGGATGGTGATGAGGTTAGCTCTCGGAATTACCCGCAACAGAGAGGATCGCTCAGATGGGTATGGTGACCAACAACCATATGAAATAGATGGGTATGGTGACCAACAACCATATGAAATAGAAGAGTTCGATCCTCATATAGAAATCACAGAAACTCCCCATTCATACATACTGATTGCTCATCTCCCAGGTACAAAATAAAACCGTTTTACTCTTCTGCTCTTAATGAAAATAGGGCATTTGATTTTTTCCTGAAATGGTTGGGTTGTTATGAAGGATTCAAGAAAGACAATGTAAGAGTGGTGATCGATGACACAGGGACTCTGATATTAAGTGCGCAAAGACGGTTCCAGGAAATGGGAATTGTGGGATGGACATGGCAGAAAAGGGAACGCGCCCTAAGGTTTAGAAAGTATCTGAGAATTCCCGATAACATTAACTTGGACGCCATAGCTGCCAGGTTTGAACATGGGGAATTGTACATCTTTATGCCCAAATAAAGACCCGGGGAGCTCGGACGGATCGGCGTTTTGGGACAGGCTGAGGAGACTAAGCCACAAGAAGAACAAGATCCAGTTCCTATCGGACGATGAACAGCCTGAGCGTGGAATTCGTATTGAAGACATCACTAACGAACCAGAGGAACCTCCATCGTTGGCTCCACCTCCCGCAGTCCGAGTAATCAGCATTCCGGAGGTGAGTGAACCATCCAGCGATGAATGCGAAAGCCCTGCAATTGAAGTTGTTGAAGCTCCGAAGGAAGAACCTGAAATGATTGTTCCGGTCGAGATGCCTGAAGAGGAGGAGCCACCTCCTCATGAAGAAGAAATTCCAATGGCAGATGAACCGCCCGAAATTCCAATAGCAGATGAACCGCCGGAGGAACCTCCAGCAGAAATTGAAATTGAAAAGCCCGAGGAGCCGGCTCCAAGCAGACCTGAACCTCCTGTTGATCAAGAAACAGTGGAAACCTGACTGTTGAAGAAATTGAAAAGCCCGAGGAGCCGGTTCCAAGCACCCCTGAACCTGAAATGGCTGTTGAAGCTCAGAAGGAAGAACCTGAAATGGTTGTTCCGGTCAAGATGCCTGAAGAGGAGGAGCCACCTCGTCATAAAGAAGAAGAAATTCCAATAGCAGATGAACCGCCCGAGGAACCTCCAGCAGAAATTGACATTGAAAAGCCCGAGGATCCGTCTCCAATCACACCTGAACCTCCTGTCGAAGAATCAGTGAAAAGCCCGACTGTTGAAGAAATTGAAAAGCCTGAGGAGCTGACCCCAAGCACGCCTGAACCTCCTGTTGAAGAAACAGTGGAAGCCCCGCATATTAAAGAAATTGAAGAGCCTGAGGAGCCGAGTCCAGTGCAACTAACCCCCGCTCGTCCTCCTTCTCCTCCTCCGGCAAACGAGGAGCCGATAGCACTACAACCATTACCTCCTCAAGAAGAAAAAGAACTCGCGCCGCTGCAATTATTCTCGGTTGAGACCACGACAAGTAATTGAAGGCTCGCTGGAAAATAGTAAAAAAAACCCTAATACGAAAACTGTTTGTCGCTGAATGTTGATGACACGTGTCAACCGTGGAGAGAAAAGGACGACGAAAGGTCCCTTTCAAAGAAAGGCCTATCGGCCTAAAAATAAAATATTTATTTATTTTTTTAATTTTTTAAAATATTATTTTTATAGATTTTAGTAATAAATTATTATAGAGCATAATTATGTTTTTGTTCCTCAGAGATTTCAACAGACTATTAATATTCCATAACTGAAAAGGCAATCACACGTTCAGAGTAATTCGTTGGTTATGAGCTTTCCCAACTCCGTCGATTGTTTTGTTTTTTATTGTGGGTAACAATGAGTTTAAAGTGGTTTATTGCTAGGTGGGTGATAAGTTTTTTATTTTAATTGAATTATTTGTATGGATGAGATAAATGGTATTTATTTGTCCCGTAGGTTAATTAATAGATGAAATTGTTTGTTTATTTATCTGGTAATTTAATTAATAAATGAAATTGTTTGTTTATTTATTTTGTAATTTAATTGATAGATGAAATTGTTTATTCGTCTTGTTTTGGTTTTTATTTTATTTTTTGTATTTTTAACTAAAAATTTAGTATTTTTTTTTATGAAAACAGTTTAAGTTGTTTCATTTATAGGATATAAAATTAGTTGAAAATGTTTTATTTATAGAAATGTTTGTAGAGTTTATCATGGCGTTAAATCTATTTATTCATTTAATTTTTATTTTTATTTTTAACTAAAAATTTGATTGAAATTTTTATAAAAATAGTTTAAGCTGTTTCATTCATAGAATGTAAAAATAGTTTAAGTTGTTTTATTTATAGAAATGTTTCAAGAGTTTGTCATGGTGCTAAATTTATTTATTCATTCAAAAACATAATTTAAATAAAAAATCATTGTGAAAAAAATAATTTCATCTATTAGTTACACATTGTCTTTATTTGGACAAGAATGTGTAATTATTTTAAATTATTTAAACTTTTACAAAATTGAAAATATTTATTTGCACTTTTATAGATTTTAGTAGTCAAAGAGTTTCATATATCAATTTTATGTCTGACTCGGTTGTGATTTTAAGAAATTTTTAGATGTTATATGAATAAGATTTATTGGAAAAACTCAAGTTTAAAGTGGAAAAAGAACAAGAAATATTGGAAGAAGAGATAATTAATGTTGATGTGAAACAAGTACCTTTATTCTCTATAAGTTGAACAAAATGCTAGTTATCATATTTTTTTCATATTTAATTTGTATATTACCCTTATGTAGGTGTACGTTTAGACATATAATGTTTGTTAATATAAGGTATGATATAAATTCTATGTATTGGTGGATATGAATAAGTCATCTAATCTTGTAACACACTTTTTTTTTAATTATTGAAATATAATGATATAGAAAGTAAGAGTTCACATATATTTATGACCTTGATCATTTTTTTCATGATCTCGGTTGATTTGGAATTGGGTGAAATCCCTAAGGATAACTTTCCACCCTCCATGAATCTTAGATCATGATAAAAATTTATTCATGCATAAATTTTTTGTGAGATTCTTATCTGATTTGTAGTTAGAAATAAGTTTTCGGTACAACAATATTAGTTTGCAATAGCATGGATGTTGGGATCTTAGATGGAGTAGATGTAACATAGGGGCTTCACTTGGGGAGAAATACCATACCACGTGGGTTCATATTGGGGGATATTTATTGAGGAAAAAATGACATACTATATTGAGGGATATATATAGGGGAGAGGGTTTTTATATTAGCAAGTATAAAAAATGGAGTCCAAAGTGTATGAAAAAATATAAATGGGTATAAAAAATGTTCATGAAGAAATGGATACTTGCAATATTTAGTGAAAGTAGCGGTTCTTAAATTGGGAAGGTGTATTGGGATAGTATTGGTAGGGGGTTAAATAATGTGATGTTTAGAGGTTTTTTCCAATATGTAGTCAAATTAAGGGTATTGTTTAATATGCCACGAACGCATGTGATATGTCAGAGGTTCATTGAGTGAAGCCCCCATGAGATGTATTACCCTCTCCAAATCTAAATTTAGGCACTTTATCAAATCGAATACAAACACTTAACCAAGTTTGCATCCAATCAAAATATTTATGTAGCTTAACATTGTGAGATTGTTGAAGCATGCAAGGGGATAATAAGTGTAGACAGGTCATTCAAGGACCTCAAGGAAATTAGAAAATAAAATTCACTTGGGGATTAGGCCATACAACGAATAATGAGGTTGAAGTTCTATAAATATATCTAGGGATCACTTTTTTAAAGGATGTAGAGCAGTCGATGTGGTGATTGTTGAAGACTCCCATTATCATAAGACCATTGACTGAAGGAAGAGCTCCCTTCTTCCTCACCTTCACTTGCATCTGTTAATGATAATATTACTCCTCCAAGCCTTTGATCAAGCTCATTGCTTGTAGATTAAGCAAAATACAACTCTCACATTCATCAAATAACCTACACATAGGGTATTTTTTCTATCTCGTTAACACAGGTTCTCTTCATTGCATTTTTTGAGTAGATGTTTTCTTGATACCTAAGGATTTTTCATCTCATTGGAGCTTCATAGCCTAAACACATCCATTTTCATACTAGTAATTCATTCCTTAACATCACAACCACTCAACTCAACAATAGTTTCCTTATACTTTACAACTTTCATCTGCTTTGCCTAACATCATTTCAAAATCAAGAGGAAAGTGACTATGCTTTCCACCTAAACTAGGATGAATTATGAGGAAAAAAGGCATCCCACACTAGCATAGTACCCAAGGTGGGCTTAGCCAACATATCCAACCTAGAAAGTTACTCAACAAGCCAACAAGCCTAGCTATTAAGGGGCATGGTTCCCTTCAAGATGAAGCCCACTAACAAACTTAACCAGCCAACACAACATTTAAGGGATGCTACCCTTTTAGGGGGGCAACCTTCAACTAACCAACCAACTCAACTAGGCAAACCCAATGTTTGATTTGTGTTAACCCCTTGGGGGGCCAGCCTTCTGGGGGCACCTACATTATATTATTATTTAATAGTGTGACTTACATAGCAATACATCTCTTTCTATCACGGAGTTTTTGCATATCCATTTTATATTCTTTTGTAACTTTGAGTGACATACATACATAGATTAGGGTTTTTGAATTAGAGAATTTATAAGCCTATAAGAAGGCCTCTTGGATTCATTAATAAACCGAGGAAGTTGTTTTTGTCTTCTCCATATATTATATACTATTTTGGATCAACTTCAAACTCATCTTGTGATTTCTTTATCTCTTGGATCAAATATAGTCATCTCCTGTGGACTATTTCTCTAGCTCTTATTTGCATGTATCTATTTCTAATCAATTGAGGTCATTGATTATTGCCCATGTGAAATTTTCTTCCATTTTAATGGCCTAGAGACATTAATCTATCCATTGTTTTATATTTTACACATGATCTCTTTAAGGGATTCACATCAAGTATTGAAGGTTTCTCATTGGTCCTTAGGGAAATTCAATTCAAACTTACAATGGAAACTTAGTAGACAAAGGAATGGAAGGAGCAAGCTAACTCTAAACTTGATGGTATTGTCAAGAAGCAAGAACACATTTACCTTAACATTGTTTTTTTGTTAAGTTGTCTATGATCGTCCTGGCTTAACCTGTGGCTTGAGAAACTACGACCCAGGGGCATATAATCTATCAAAGTCACTCAGGGATCGCACCCAACCTAGGCCACACAAGTCCCAAGTTGACTAGATTTTAGTGTGTCACCTCCTCCTAGCATGGGCACAACAAGCTCTGTGAGGTTTGAACCTGGGCTGCCTTGCTAATGAGGCCCATCCTTAATCAATTGTGCTAGTGAGAGTCGACATTTACCTAAACATTGTTTAACATACTTTAGCTCCAAAAAGATTAGGAAAATGAGGCTAAGGACACCCATTTTGATATTTTTGATACATAAGACCTTCTTGTTTGTCTAGTTGACTTTATACATCTCTCCTAAGGTGCTTGCTAGAAGTGCTTTCAACCATTATTCTACGGAAGGTTTTGAAGGAAAACTAATCATCACCAAAGTTGAAGATGTAAAATATAAGTTAATTTAATTTACTATTTGATTAATAAACTATTTAATTTTATGAACTATATCTCTATTGATTTTCGAGAAATATAATTCAATCTATTTTGATAATAGGGAATAACATGTTAGTCAAATCAAACCTATGTTTAATAAAGGTATTTTGATTTGATAAATAAAGTTATAAGTCAATTTATACATCAATATAAATATATTTTATTGTTAGATAAATGAAAGAAATTAAAAATAGTTATTATGCGTAAATTATTTATTTAAATGATATGTGAGATATATCATGATTTGTGTAAGATAATAGAAGTGGAATACAACAAAATGAATTATTTATTTAGATGATGTGTGAAATATATCATGATTTGTGTAATATAATAGAAGTTGCATACAACAAAAGTTTTTCCCTAGATTAATGATAAATTACAAGAAAAAAATTCATTGTAAAAATTTATATTTCATTTCCATAATCATAATATTTTATTTTCAATTCTATATTCACTAATTCCAAATCTCAAATCTTACACACACCAGAGAAAATAAGTAATATGACAATCCTCCATTTTTTTCATGAAAATCACAAGAACAAATAGGGATATGACCCAACTTTTTGTTCCACATTTTTGAATTTTAATTTTTTTTAATTCCCTCATTGTTTCTATGTTCATATTTTTTTAATATTTTGGTCAGATCTGTATGCATTGGTATTAAAGGTTTATGATTTGGAGAAAAAGATACTACTCTCAACTAAAAACATTTTTTTTAAATAAATATTATATTAAAAAATCATTTTTATAAATTTTGAAATAAAAAATAATAAATACAACTAATAATTAATCATATAAATAAATTGTTTTGATAGTTATACTTAAAATAAATCTTTTTATTACATTATTTTTTCATCATCATCATCATCATCATCATCATCATCATCATCATCATCATCATCATCATCATCATCATCATCATCATCATCATCATCATTTTATTATATTATTTAAATTAAATAATAATAATAATAATACTCTAAACATGAGTTCTCATCATCATCATCATCATCATCATCATCATTTTATTATATTATTTAAATTAAATAATAATAATAATAATACTCTAAACATGAGTTCTAAATCCCACCTACATTAAAAAGAAAATGGTGTTTTGTTAATGATAGTAAAATAACTATTTTTATTATATTTAAAATTAAAAAAATAAAATTAATAATAATATATTAAAAATAACGGATAATGATTTTTAAATTCTATATAGATAGATAAATAAATTAAAGTTTATCATAAACATTAAATTTTATAATAATTTAATGTTATGAAATGGAAATTTTAATTAAAAATCATTAAAAAATCTACAATAAAAAAAAAACAAAAACAAAAACAAAACAATTGAGCATCGTATGAATGTATATAGTAAATAATATAATATATTGCATATATGTTCACTAACCAATTTAATATCTTAATGTTAAAATATTTTAATATTATATATTTAAATCCATATGATAAAAGCATGGGAAAGGTGCAAATTCATATACATTTGTTTGGATAAATATCAGGGACTAGATATTCCATAACAATATATATATGGAATATGAGTGTAATATAATATTCTATGGCACCGCCAAAAGGATAGAAAAGTGTACCGATCAACAATAAAGTCCACCAACTCAATTTAAATTTCTCTAGAGATGCTACAACGGCAACCCCAAACCTCACATCCATATAAGATAACCGGAGTGACTAAAGTTTCAAAGAGGAACTTCTTTCTATCCCACATTACAAGGTTTTCCATTTTACAATTATTTTCAAGACCAAAATAAGCTTTCCATCCCCCATTAATCCTTTTCTCAATGCTATAGTTTGAGTTGAGCTTGTGATGAATATCAATTCCTAGGTACTTGTAGGAAGACACTTCCTCCAAGTTATTATTGTCATACTTAAAATTAGCATAAGTGTCCTTCTTGGATTTGATAATCATAACTTTTGTTTTGTCATTGTTAACAATCATACCGATGGTAGAGCAGAAATACTTAAAAAGTCTAAGTTGCTTATCAAGATCAGATGGACACCTTGCGAGAAGAACAATATCATCAGCGTAGTGAAGAAGGATGATGACTATCCCAGCTAATATCGTGCCAACACATCCTGCTTCCTCCAAACAACCTTCTAGCCTGTCGATGTAAATGCCAAATAGGGTAGGGGAGAGGGGGCAACCTTGTTTAACTCCAATATTACACTTACTAGCTTTCGACCACCCCTCATTACTTTTTAACTTAGCAATTACATTCTCTTATAACCTTATAGCGGTAGCTCTCAACTCAAAAGGAACCTTTAGCTCTTTTAATCTGTTCCAAAGGTTGTTTCTAGGAGTCGTATCGAAAGCCTTTCTAAAGTCCAAAAAGCAACAAAAGAGATTGGATTTATCATTGCGACATTCCTCCATAATGATCCTAAGTGTAACGAGGTGGTATGTTGTTGAGTGTTGCTTTCTAAAACCCGCTTGGCCTTTAGCCCACTCACCTTCACTTTCAAGCCATATGCTCAACTTCCTTTCCAAAATAATACCATATATCTTGGCTAGGAGAGGGATGATCATAATTTTCCGATTATTAGAGGGGTTATTTGTATCCCCACTTTTAAAAATAGGGATAATGAGGCTTTGAGTATATGGTTTAGGGAACCCTTGCTTGACCACTTGATTGAAAAGCTTGTGAATGTGGGGGATGCAGACAGGACTTCCAATTTTTAAGATTTATGCTTGGTAACCTTCAATGTCCTTAGCTTTCCCATTAGCCAAGCGATTAACCCCAAAATCATTGTCTTCTAGTGAGAAAAATTCTTTTGTTGTGAGCAGGGTTTCAAAGTTATCCATGACATTTGGAGATTCATAAATCTTTTTAAAATAGGAATTCTAGTCGTGTAAAGCAATTTTATTATTATCTTTAGTTTTCCTAGTTAGAATCTGCCTCCAGAATTTCTTAGGAGCTACCTTAGAAAGGTGTAAGAGATTCTCTTTTCTTTTACGAATATACTACCTTTTTTCCCTTTTAGTTAGGGCTTTGTATATTTTTATCTTGCCAATTTTAAGAGATTCATCAATAACTTCCTTAATTGCTCTCATCTCACTTTTACGATCTTTGTCATACCATGGGTTGGCTTTGCTATTTCTTTTATTACATGAAACTTCAATTGAGAACTTGTTAATAGAATATGAGAGGGTTGTAGTAAAATTATGATCCAGATCTTCTATGTTGTCTATACTAGATAAAGGAAGCAAATTAGTTTTTAATTCATTTAGAAAGAGATCTTTTTTATTTCTATCAAAGGTTAACTTCTTTTGGCTATAAGGATTATCTTCTATGGGATCTCTATGCATGACAAAATTGAGAGTTATAAGTAAAGGCCTATGATCAAAGTCAAGCTCGTGGTCGTTTAAGATGTCAAAATTTGTTATTTTGTTGTATAGAGGGAGATCGGAGATAACATGGTCTACCATATAGCTACCAAGTCCATGGATGCAGGTCATCTAGCTAGAATTGGAGCACTGCTTTAGACCATTGCAAATTATGAGGTCTTGAGCACTATAAAGCTTGACTAGCTCCGACCCAAACAAATTCTCCCTGAGGTCTTCAGAGCTCCTTTTGTACTGGCTAGCCAGAGGAAGGTCTTCGTCTAACCAAATAGGATTAGGGTTGGAATGATTACTTATAAGAATAGTTTGGTTGCTTGAAGTTTGAGCATTAAAGTCACCCATTAAAAGGATATTGCCTTCACTCCTTATGCTAGAAATATCATTCTCTAAACCATTGTAAGGACTATTTTTATCTAGATTATTTTTCTTATAGAAGTTAGAATTTATGGGGGGGAATAACAGACTGCTATGTAGGTATTTTTATCATAAATGTCAGTAATTTATATCCAACTATGTTGGCTATAAGGGTCATTTCTTCTTAATGTAACAAGATATACCCACAATGCCTCTACGGGAGGATCACTTATTCCAGGTAGACCATAATGAAAAGTTGTCTATGTTAGGGACCTTAGATTCTTCATGCTCCCAAGATTCAACAAGAAAAATAATATCAACATCATTCGAGGTCCAACTTAGCTTCGGGCTTTTGTTCCATGGAAAGCCCTAACAATTCCAAGAAAGAATCCAAAGCATGTTGAATTGCTATTTATTATTATATTTTTGGTTTCTATCTCAAATAACGGATTTTCTATTTATGATTATTTCCCATTTTCCTTCCTTCCTAGCTTCCTTTACCTTTTGAACCTCCTTTCTCAATTATTCTTGATCTTCTAGAATGAGATCTTCATTTATAAATATTCTCATTCCTTTTAGACTTGAGGTTTTACTAAGTATGTCATACTTATGGTTAGAAGAGATCACCTTTATTCGGATTAGCCTTCCTTTATTCTCAATTAGATTCCCCAACCTTGTTGCTTCTGTGAGACATGTTGTTTCAATTTTTAATCTGTTATGTAATTCTATCTGGGCTATGGCTAAAGTATCCTCGTCTACCTCCTCTTTCAAACTGAAGATTATAAGGTTCAAGGCCCTTTTGTTATGCTCATGGTCTAATTCTATCAATTTTTTCATTTCATTAATTGGTTTGATATCTAATTTACCTACCACACTATTTAGGGTGAGGTGGCTATTAGCTTTTTCTTCTAGCTCTTTAATCATGTCCTTCATTTTAAGACTCTTTAAAGTATTAGCATCTACTTGCTGGGATGTTTGGTTCATATCTTGGTTTTTTTTTTCTATAACCTTCAACCTAGTCTTCATTGCCTCCATCTTATTCTCCAATAGTTCTATTTTATTTTCTATTTGTTTTTGGATCTTGTCTTCAAGAGATGTGAACTTATTTTCCAGCATGGCTGCTAACTTTGTTTGTAGCTTGAATTCTCTTTCTTCTCTACGTTTCTCTAAAGACTCTATATACTCATAGAGGCTTTGTAGAGTAAATGTGCTAGGTCTACCTTTGGTAATCTTTGGTAATTGTGGTGAATTATTCATACTTGAAAATATATGAGCATATATGTATTAGAAAAATATAAGGAATATGTGCACCTGATATCACCAAGCTGGACCGTAGACACACATGTCCTGGATTGTTTTTCTATTACCACATAGAGATTGTGAATTATTACCATAGAGAGATCGTAAATTATTACTGTAGCGAGATCATAAATTATTACCGCGAAGAGATCCTAAATACATCACCCTAAATTATTACCGAGAGACATCGTAACTACATCACCCTAAATTTAGCGTCAGGCCTGGTTGTGGTTATAAAAAATTAAATTATTATTTTATCATATCAATAAGTTATTAGAATCTTCTAAATGTTATATGAACACAATTTATTGGAAAAGCATAATATCAAAGTGGAAAAAACAAGAAATATTGGAAGAAGCTATCATTAATGTTGATGTGAAAACTTTTTTTTATTCTATGTAGGTTAAAATGCTAGTTGTCATATTTTTTTCAAAGTTAATTTGTATGTCACCCTTTTGTTAAGATAAGGTATGGTATAACTTCTATGTACTGATGGATATGGATAAGTCATTTAATCTTGTAACATTTTTTTATAAATATTGAAATTTAATGATATAGAAAGTGAGATTTCACACTAATTTAGGGCTTTGATAATTTTTTTTTCATGATCTAGGTCGATTTGGAATTGGGTGAAATCCCTAAGGATATTTTTCCACCTTTCACCAATTGTATATCATGATAAAACTCTACGTGTGCATACAATTTTTGTGAGATTCTCATATGTTTGTAGTTAGGAAAGAAGGTTTGGCTACAACAATATTAGTTTACAATAGCGTAGATGTTGGATGGAGTGGATGTATTACCCTCTCCAATTCTAAAGGTGGGCACATAATCAAATTTAATGCAAACACATAACCAACTTTGCATCCAATCTAAATATGTGACATGGCTTAACATTATGAGAATGTTAAAGTATGAAATGGGATAATGAGTGTGGAGGGATCATTCAAGGACCTCAAGGAAATTAGAATATAAAATTCACTTGGACATTGAGCCACACAACTAAAAATAAGGTTGAACTCTAGAAATGTATTTAGGCATCACTTTCTTAAACGATATGGAGTAGTGTGATGTGGTGACTGTTGGAGACTCTCATTATCATAAGACCATTGAGCCAAGGAAGAGCTCCCTTCATCCCCACCTTCACTTGCACCTTTCAATGATAATGTTACTCCTCCAAGCCCATGATCAAGCTCATTGCTTTTAGATTAAGCAAATATACAACTCTCACATTGATAAATTAGCGTAAATATAGGGTTTTTTTCATCTTATTGACACAAGTTCTCTTCATTGCATTTTTTTAGTATATGTTTTCTTGATACCCAATAATTTCTCATCTCGTTGCATATTTCATAACCTAAACACATCATTTTTCAAACTAGAAATTCATTCCTTAACATCACAACCACTCAACACAATGATAGTTTCCTCATACATTGTAACTTTCATCCCCTTTTCCTAACACCATTTCAAAAGTAAGAGAAAGTGAGGATGATTTCCACTTAAACTAGGAGGAAATATGAGGAACAAAGACATCCCCCACTAGCACAATGCCCAAAGAGGGCTTAGTCAACACATCCAACCCAGAAAGCTAGTCAACCAAACCACAAGCCTATATATTAAGGGGCATGGTTCCCTTCAAGATGAATCCAACTAACCAACTCAACTAGGCAACACAATCTTTTAGGGTTGCTACCCCCTTAGGGGCCCAACCTTCAACCAACTAACTCAACTAGCCAATCTAATGTTTGAGATGTGCTACCATGTTAGGGACTAACCTGCTAGGGGCACACACATTATTATATTATTTAATTGTGTGAGTTACATAGGAATGCATCTCTTTCTATCGTGGAGTTTGTGCATATCCATTTTATATTATTTTGTAACTTTGAGTGACATACATACCTAGACTAAGGTTTTCGAATTGGAGACTTTGTAAGCCAATAAGAAGGCCTCTTGGATTCATTAATAAACCCAGGAAGTTTTTTTTTATCTTCTCCATGTCTTATCTACTTTTATGGATAAACTTCAACTTCATCTTATGAGTTATTTATCTCTTGGATTGAATGTAGTCTTCTCTTGTGGATTATTTCTCTTGCTCTTGTTTGCAGATATCTATTTCTAATCAATTGAAGCCATTGATTATGGTGCATGTGAATATTTCTTCCATTTTAATGGCCTAGGGACATTAATCTATCCATCCATTTATATTTTCCACATGATCTCTTTAGGGGATTCGCATCAAGTATTGAAGGTTACTGAATGTTCCGTAGGGCAATGCAATTCAAAACTTACCATGGAAACTTAGTATGGTGTTGTCAAGCAGTAAGAACACCTTTACCTAAACATTGTTAAACATGAAGAATCAAGAACACTTGACCTAAACATTGTTTTTTTTTTTTTTTTTTCTAGGTTAAGACTAAACTAAGTACCCAAGGGGAATTGAACCAGTGACCTATCACAAGGAGTGCCTTAACAGCGCACCCATTCACCGTCAATCCAAAGCCCCGTGGGCTACCTAAACATTGTTAAACATGATTTGGCTCCCAAAAGATTAGGGAAAAGAGGGTAAGTACAATGTTCTTGATATTTTTGATACCTAAGACCTTCTTGTTTGTCTAATTGAATTTGTAGATCTCTCTCGTAAAGCGCTTGCCATAAGTGCTTTCAACCATCAATCTCTTGAAAACTCTCAAGAAAACCTAATCATTACCAATTTTGAAGATGTGAAATATAAGTTAGTTTAATTTACTATTTGATTAATAAACTATTTAATTTTATTACTTTTTATTCAGTTAGTTTGTAGAATTAAATTTCAACAAATTTGTGAGAAAGGTAATTTAATCTATTTTGATAATAGAGAATTGCATGTTGTCAAATTAAACCTTCTATTTTTAGTATGGTTAAGAAATGTATTTTGATTTGATAAATAAAATCATAATTCAATTTATAAGAAAAGGAAAAAAATAGTTACTACACATGATTTATTTATTTAAATGATGTGTAGATATACTTTGATTTGTGTAGGATAATAGAAGTCAAAGACATCAAAAGTTTCTCAAGGATTAATGACAATTAACAAGGAAAAATTCACTATAAAGTAATACATATAATAAACCAATATAAATGGAAATAAGTAATAAGTTTGTCTTATTAACTTTGATGAAGTTTTCTATTTCATTTACATAATCATATTTTATTATTTTCCATTAAAATATATTAAATCCAAATCTCATATCACAAATACACTAGAGGAAATAATAAGTATGATACCTTTTCTTTTCTTTCCAATTTTTTAAAATTACTTCAATTCCTTAATGGTTTTTATGTTCATATTTTTTTAATATTCAAATATGCATGCATTGATATTAAAAGTTTATGATTTGGAGAAAAATACGATATTTTCAATTAAACTGAATTATTTTTTATTTTTAAATAATTATATTAAAATTTAAAAAAATATTTATTTAAATTTTGAAATAAAAAATTATAGATACAACTATTAATCTTATAAAAAATTGTTTTGATATTATTTAAAATTTTATAAATAAAACTAATAATAATACACTAGAAATTATGAGTGACGAGTTTCTAAATCCTATGTGGGTTTTGATAATTATATTATTTAACATTTTATTTAAAAAATAATTAATAATAAAAAATTATTAATGATAATATATGAAAAATTATAAATTTTTGCAATCTTATTTATAACACAAATAAAAACATAAAATAATATTAAACTGAACAATACTTTATTTTTATATTAAAAAATGAGAAATGAAAATTTTAATTGGAAAAAAAATAAAAAATAAACCAAAAGATCAACTGAGTAAATAAATAAATTATAAATTTATAGTAAATAATATATATCCACTTCCTATCTAATCACAAAATATTATGCACTTCATATCTAAGCACAAAATATAATAGATGACGCATATATTCCGGAACAAATTTAATATTTTAATAAATTATATATTTAAATCTATATCATAAAAATATTGGAAAATATGCATATTCATGATGATGATGATGATGGTGGTGGTGGTGGTGGTGGTGGTGGTGGTGGTGGTGGTGGTGGTTAACGTCCACTGAGACCAAATAATGGTCTATCGGACCTAAAGAAACAAATTATTTATTTTGATTTAAGATTTTATTCCTATGCTCAAAAAGCTTGGAGAGAAGCCTCCCGAGCTCACTATAATTTTGACATTGTAAAAGGCTAGGAAGGTCAGTATTGTAGCAAAGATTGTGAAACTGAGATCTAATGTGGTTATACGCGGGGCACTCTAAGAGGAAGTGGTTTTCATCCTCGATGTTCCTATTCTCACATATATGGCAGATCCTTTCTGCCCATGGTGTTTTAGGAACTGCCCAACGACCTGTTTCACTATGGAGCTCATGAGAATTCGTTCTAATCTTTGCTATATTAATTTTCTTCTTTGAGCTAGTTAAAATAGAGAGATACTTTTGATCTTCTAGGGTGGGGTTGATGACCTTCTTATAATAACTTAATTTTCCTTTAGCCACTAAGTCTTTCTCACACCACATTTTTTCTTTGAACTTAGAAGTAACAATATCTTTAATGTTATTTATGTTTTGCAATGCATCATTTTCATTGATCTCCCAATAGTTTAACCAGACCCTTGTGTCTTTACGCCACCCTCGATTGAGCCTTAGGTGGTTTTGGCTAGAATTTAAAGCTAGCTTAAGAAGTCTATGATCGTCTATGATACTAATTTTGTGCTTGTACAACAGAAACCTAAGCATAGCTAGGCTCTCAATAGGGGAAAGACCTGCTTCTATAAGGAGAATAGGATAGGGTGTATTACTTTTAATTTTCAGGTTATAAGTTATAAAACGCTTCTGGATTTGCTCAATCTTTCTCCATGATTCTCTGGAGATGCTGCAACCTCAACCTCACAGCCATATAAGATAACAGGAGTGACTAAAGTTTCAAAGAGGAACTTCTTTTTATCCCACATTACAAGGTTTGCTATTTTACAATTATTTTCAAGACCAAAGTAAGCTTTCCACCCCCCATTAATCTTTTTCTCAATGCTATGGTTCCAGTTGAGCTTGTGATGAATATCAATTCCTAGGTACTTGTAAGAATACACTTCCTCCAAGTTATTATTTTCATACATAAAATTAGCATAAGTGTCCTTCTTGGATTTGATAATCATAACTTTTGTTTTGTCATTGTTAACAGTCATACCCATGGTAGAGCAGAAATCCTTAAGAAGCCTGAGTTGCTTATTAAGATCACATGGGCACCTTGCCAAAAGAACAATATCGTCAGCATAAAGAAGAAGGATGACGACTATCCCAGCTAAGATCGTGCCATGACATCCTGTTTCCTCTAAATAGCCTTCGAGCTTATCGATGTAAATGCCAAATAGGGTAGGGGAGAGGGGGCAACCTTGTTTAACTCCGATGTTACACTTAATATCTTTCGACCACCCTTCATTGCTCTTTAGCTTGGCAATTACATTCTCGTATAACCTTATAGCGGCAGCTCTCAACTCGAGAGGAACCTTTAGCTCTTCTAATATATTCCAAAGGTTGTATCTAGGAACCGTATCGAAAGCCTTTCTAAAGTCCACAAAGCAACAAAATAAATTGGATTTATCGTTACGACATTCCTCCGCAATGATCCTAAGCGTAACAAGGTGGTCTGTTGTTGAGTGATTCCTTCTGAAACCTGCTTGGCCTTTAGCTTGCTTACCTTCACTTTCAAGCCATATGCTTAACTTCTTTTCCAAAATACTACCATATAACTTTGGATAATTATCTGGACTAGATATTCCATAACCGGAAAAGAAATCACACATTCAAAGTGATTCTTTTGTTATGAACTTTTCCAACTTGGTTTGATAATGGGTGACAATGCATTGAAAGTGGATTGTTGCTAATAAGTTAGTGTATTAATTGGTACTGGTATTTATTTAGAAGAAAGATATATTTTTATAATATTATTTAAAATTAAAATATTTTTTTATATTTTTGTAATTTTTTTTTTATAATTTTTTATAATTTTTAGTAATAGATTATTATATATGGGTGGTTTTTTGTTTTTTAAATAATTATATAGTCAATTTAATTATTTTTGTTAAAATTAGATTATTATTAGTAATAGTAATAGTTTTCAGATGTTATAGGAATATAATTCGCTGGAAGCGCATAACTTTAAATTAGAAAAATAAAAAAAATATTGAAAGAAAATATCATTAATGTTGATGTAAAACAATTATGTTTATTCTTTATAGATTGAACACGATGTTAATTATCAAACTAGTTATAATATGTTTTTCATAGTTAATTTGTATTTTAGGTTATGTCGATATACATTCTAACATATAAAGTTTGTTAAGATAGGCGTGGTATAACTTCCATGTATTGATGGGTATGGATAAGTCATTTAATATTGTAACAATAGTTATCATTATTATTGAAATACAATTATATCAATTTTTTTATATGAGCTAGGTCAATTTGGAATTGGGTGAAACCCCTACATATATTTTTTGAATGTTCATGAATATAAGATTACTATAGAACTCATGCATGAAACTTCTGTGAGATTCTTATTTGATTTGTAGTTGTAAAAAAATGTTTGGCTACAACAATATAAGTTTAGTGTAGCATGAAAGTCATGATCTTGGATGGAGTGAATGTACTGCCCCCTACAAATCTAAATCCAAACATTTCATCTAATCAAAATATGTGACGTAACTTCACATTATAACACTGGGAGGCACGTAGGGGGATAATGAGAGGAGAGGGACCATAAGGACCTTAAGGAAATCATAAAATAAAATTTTCTTGAGGATTAGATCATGAGACTAATAATGAGTTCATCCAGTCAAAATATGTGACATAACTTCACATTATAAGACTGTGAGACATGCAGGGGGATAATGAGTGTAGAGGGACCATAAGGACCTTAAGGAAATCATAAAATAAATTTTCTTGAGGATTAGATCATGAGACTAATAATGATTTTGAAGTTTTAGCAATGTATTTAGAGAAAAAAATTAAAATTGTCAATCTAATTTGAAATCTTCTAAAAGGTTAAATGAAAAAATATTAGGTACACAAGCATATATGATGTTATTTAATCAATGCATACAATTTAAAATATCCATCCACAACACCTAAGCCCTATATGCGTTTCATATAGATGGAGGAAACAAATGTATACTTTAATTTCAAAATATGTTCATAAAAATACAAATTCCAGTCCATTTCATTAAAAAAATTGCAAAGATACATTTTAAATATGAATAATTTATGATGTAAAAGTTATCCATTTGAAAAAATAAACATGTTCCTTCTCTTGGAAATTGGTATGCATGTATAAGGGGGCCTATCACAACTAACCTAGGGAAAAGCAATTGATTGTAAGGTATTCATTTTATTAATATGCTTGAAAAGTAAGCATAGATAATGTTCCATGTTGTTAAAGAAAAATGATATATTTACGTGCATTTAGAATAGAAACAAAAGATAAAATTAGAAATACTAGCAATTTATAATTTTTTTAAATTTACCATATATCAAAGAACAAAGATGATAGTTGAATTCTAATCATTGAATAGAAGCAAAAGGATAAATATTAACATTATTATAAACTTACACTTTTTTAAATTTACCATATCACAAAAAACAAAGACATGGAATCTAGTGGCTCTACAAAATGAGCACATTGCAAAAGATGCATTTTGAATGTGGAAATTTTATAATATGAATTTGTGAAAACTAAACTATGTTTCCATCCTTTAAAAGTGAGGGTAGGTATATAGTTCATATATGTATAGGGGCATATGACAATTTATTTATGGAAAGACAATTGATTTAAAAGTGTATACCAATAAATGGTTGTGATATGTATAGGGGCATATGACAATTATTAGGGGAAAGACAATTTAAAAATGGAGTTTGATATATCGTTGTGATATGTATGGGGACATATAGCAATCAATAAAAAAAATGCAAATGATTGTAAAATCTTTATCTTATAAATATACATGTATCATTGTCTTATGTTTTTATGAAAAGGGAAAGATTATCAACTACCAATAACTCATAATTTTGTATATGTATTACACAAATAGAATCTAATTAAAAATAACTTATAATTTTGTAAATTTATTAAACAACTAGAATCTAATTAAAAAGAGTACTTGGAAATTCAACAAATTCTAATAATTGTGGTGACAAAATGGGCACATAGTCATTCTAACCTTGTCCAAAAAATTATATTACTTTAAAGCATAAAGATTATTTTAATATACACTAGCGGTTGGTTGTAAGTAAATATAAAACAATCATGTAACATGTGTGCTAAGTTGCAGTAGGGAGAGTTCTACTAGGTAATTAGAACCATTGAGTTTTTTCACTTCTTAAAATTTGTTTTGTATATTAACTTTGGCTATTAAATGACATTCTAATACTTTACATCACCAGAAATCTATGAGATTCTTACACTACCTACAAACCACATAGCCATAGATTAGGGTTTCAACTTTCTACTAAATGTTTCATATTAGGTCGTTGAAGTAGCTTAGCCTCTCCTACATATATGAAAGTTTAAGTTTGGATTATGCCTGGATTCTAAACAATGGATTCACTTTTCAAATGCATAATTATAATGTTAATTAGATTGCATTATATAAGTATATGATCTTATAATTTACAAGATTATAAGTAAGTTTCTAAAATTTATGCAATATCAATATTTTAAAATTTTATATTCTAAACAAAATACAATACTTTAATTGAAAATTTTCCATTTTATAATAAATTATTTTACCAACAAATCAAATTTAAAATAATTTAATGCTAATAAATTTAATAGCGAAATCAATGTATATAAAACACTTATCAATATATAAAAAATACTTTTCCAAATTTAATAGCCAAATCAATGTATATAAAATACTTATCAATATATATAATACTTATCAATATATATAAAATACTTTTCCATATTGCTTTTATCTCACGTACTTTTCCATATTACAAAAATTTCCTATATTATAAAATCAAAAATAACCAAATAATCTAATTTACCCCTCACCATTGAAATGCCCACTGATTATAAAACCTTGCCCATTAAATATAAAACCTTTCCAAAAATTTCTATATTGCAAAATCTAAAAAATATCAAAATAATCTAGCCTAATCCGACGAAACAACCTGCTATAAATCTATAAACATATAATTTCATTTATCTATCTTTCCAAATTGCAAGATCTAAAAGACATCAAAAGAATCTGGCGAAATAACTGATTAGATATATCTATAAACATATAATATGATTTATCTATTTTTCCACAGTGCAAGATCTAAAAGACATCAAAAGAATCTAGCAAAATAACTCATTATAAAATTTATACACATCTGATATGATTTATCTTCCCCATTATGTTATAGCTATCTATAACAACATCGCAGATCTCAAAAATAAATTGGCGAAATAAACAGGCAGAAATCCATCTTTCCTGTTCAGTGAAACAAACTGGCATCTAATAGGTTCCCGCTTGTACTCCTTTAAAAAATGGGTCCATCAGAAGCTCTGCAGCAGAAGGCCTCACTGGTGCTGCAGCCAGGCATTTTTCAATAAACTGTCTCATTTCTTGATTTGTAACCTTTTCCAAAGCTGCAGGCCTTATGTCACAACTCACCTTCTTATAAATTTGAGCAACGCTACGGCACTCACTATAAGGAATTTCCAAAGTAACCATCTCCAGCAAGCACATGCCGAAGGAATAAATATCTACAAGCTCATTATACTCCTCCTCATATAATTCTGGAGCCATGAATTCCGGAGTACCGAGAACAGTGTGTGCACAACGATCATTTACCAGGGTAGTGGCAAGACCCAGATCCCCAATCTTCAGAACGCCACTATTGCCATTCACAAAAATATTGCTGCAATTCAAATCTCTGTGAATTACGCAAGGCTCATGATTATGAAGATAATGCAATCCTCCGAGTATCTGGAGGGCCCAGTTCTTCAAAGCCTTCATTGAGACATGACGGTGCTTCTGGCGGTACTCTCTCAGAGTACCCGAGGTACAGACCTCAGTAATGAAATTCACATGACTTGTCTTTCTATCCAGCCATGCATTATAGAGCATAATTATGTTCTTCTTACTCAGAGATTTCAACAGACGGACTTCTGCATAGATCCTCTGTATGGAAACATCATCTAGGTTTTGCAGAGGCACTTTGTTCCAAGCAACCTCAATACCCTCTTCTTGATCAAAAGCTCGGTATACCTTCTTCATAGCACCACGGCCCAGCAAATCTTCATAGCGACCATACCTACCAGTGGGATCCAGTTCCACAAAGGGCTCCCTGTCCTTATCACAGGTGTCATATTTTACACTAGGCATTTCTCCACCTCCTATAAGGGAAAGGAAACCCTAACCCTGGAATTCCAAATTAGGTTCCTCTTCTAATTTGAATTTAATAAACAAAATCCCTTGCAGGGCTATAGGAAGACACAGAAATGGAGATTTTCCCTAAATTCCGAAGACGAACAGACAGCAAAGACAGAAGGCTTTGCCTCCTTTGGGATTACTGCAGACACTGACAGCATTTTCGCTCCAGAGATACTGAGAAAACAGAGCCGCCAGATTCAGAAAGCCACCCAATAAATTTAAGTGTAAAACATAAAATTGCCAAGCAATCTTAACAAACCAGGAAATCCAAAACCCTAACTCTACAGACAAACAAATTCTCTCCGCAGAAAAGAAGTCTCATAAAACTATTTTGATAAACAGAATCCTCAAAAAATAAAACTGTGATCAAAACGATTGCAGTGCACAGAGTTCAAGTTTCACTGATAAAGGAAAACAACCTTATAAAAATAAATAGGAGAATGCAGAAAACATACCGGTCTACCTGTAACCACAGAAATCGCTCAGAGTCCGTCCTCGTAAACCAGGCAAAAGATATTTGGGTCGAGAACATGGAGAGCAATGTGAGGATGTAAATAACAGAGGTGTGTATTTATACTAGAGGTTGGGTTTGACCGAGAAATACCAGCTACGCATTGATCTTTTATAAATATCTGTTTGGATTATTATCGGGATTGAATATTCCATAACTGAAAAGGCAATCACACGTCCAGAGTAATTCGTCGGTTATGAGCTTTCCCAACTCCGTGAAGTGTTTTGTTTTTTATGATGAGTAACAATGCGTTTAAAGTGGTTTATTGTCAGGTGGGTGATAAGTCTTTTATTTTTATTGAATTATTTGTATGGATGAGATAAATGGTATTTATTTATTTTCTAATTTAATTAATAGATGAATTTGTGTGTTTATTCTTTTGTAATTTAATTAATAAATGAAATTGTTTGTTTATTTACTTTGTAATTTAAGTAACAGGTGAAATTGTTTGTTGTTGTTGTTTTTTTATTAGTAATTTTAACTAAACATCTAGTAGAATTTTTTATAAAAATAGTTTAATTTGTTTCATTTATCCAATATAAAATTAGTTTACGGGTTTCAGAAAATTTACGAGTTTTATTTATAGAAATGTTTCAAGAGCTTGTCATGGGGTAAATTTATTTATTCATTTAATTATTTTTTTCAGCAATTTTAATTAAAAATTTGGTAGAATTTTTTATAAAATTAGTTTAAGTTGTTTCATTTATAAAATATAAAATTAATTTAAATTGTTTTATTTATAGAAATGTTTCAAGAGTTTATCATGGTGCTAAATTTATTTATTCATTCAAAATATAATTTAAATAAAAAATCAAAGTGAAAAAATAATTTCAACTATTAGTTACACATTGTCTTTATTTATACAAACTGTGTAACTATTTTAAATTATTTAAATTTTTATAAAATTGAAAATAATTATTTACACTTTTACATATTTTATTAGTCAAATTGTTGTGTGGGAAAGGGTCTCTTGTCTCACAAATAAAAGAGCTTCATACATCAATTTTGTGTTTGACTTGGTTGTGATTTTAAAAAAATGTTAGAACTTTCGAGATGTTATATGAATATGATTTATTGGAAAAACACAAGTTTAAAGTGGAAAAAAACAAGAAATATTGGAAGAAGAGATAATTAACGTTGATGTGACACAACTACCTTTATTATCTATAGGTTGAACAAAATGCTAGTTATCATATTTTTTTCATAGTTAATTTGTATATTACCTTTATGTAGGTGTGCATTTAGACATATAATGTTTGTTAAGATAAGTTATGATATAACTTCTATGTATTGATGGATAGGAATAAGTCATCTAATCTTGTAACAAACTTTTTATAATTATTGAAATATAATGATATAGAAAGTGAGATTTCACATATATTTAAGACCTTGATCAATTTTTTCATGATCTAGGTTGATTTGGAATTGGGTGAAATCCCTTGGGATATATTTCCGCCCTCCTTGAATCTGAGATCATGATAAAACTCTATTCGTTCATAATATTTTTGTGAGATTCTTATCTGATTTGTAGTTAGAAAGAAGGTTTGGCTACAATAATATTAGTTTACAATAGCATGGATGTCGGGATATTAGATGGAGTGGATGTATTGCCCTCTCCAAATCTCAATTTAGGCACTTTATCAATTCGAATACAAGCTCATAACCAAATTTGCATCCAATCAAAATATTAATGTAGCTTAAAATTATGAGATTTTTGAAGCATGCAAGGGGATAATAAGAGCATACAGATCATTCAAGGACCTCAAGGAAATTAGATAATAAAATTCACTTGGGGATTAGGCCATATAATGAATAATGAGGTTGAAGTTCTAGCAATATATCTAGGGATCACTTTTTTAAAGAATATAGAGAAATGTGATGTGGTGATTGTTGAAGACTCCCATTATCATAAGACCGTTGAGTCAAGGAAGAGTTCCCTTCTTCCTCACCTTCACTTGCATCTTTCAATGATAATCTTACTCCTCCAAGCCTTTGATCAAGCTCATTGCTTGTAGATTAAGCAAAACACAACTCTCACATTGATCAAATAACCTACACATAGGGTATTTGTTTCTATCTCGTTAACATAGGTTCTCTTCATTGCATTTTTTGAGTAGATGTTTTCTTGATACCCAAGGATTTTTCATCTCATTGGAGCTTTCAAAGCCTAAACACATCCATTTTCATACTAGCAATTCATTCCTTAACATCACAACCAATCAACTCAATGATAGTTTCCTCATACGTTGCAACTTTTATCCCCTTTGCCTAACATCGTTTCAAAATCAAGAGGAAAGTGAGGATGCTTTACACTTAAACTAGGATGAATCATGAGGATAAAAGACATTGCCCACTAGCATAGTACCCAAGGAGTGCTTAGTCAACACATCCAACCCAAAAAGCTAATCAGCAAGCCAACAAGCCTAGATATTAAGGGGCATGGTTCCCCTGATGAATCCCACTAACCAACTTAACTAGGAAACACAAAATTTAAGGGATGCTACCCCCGTAGAGGGCCAACCTTCAACTAACCAATCAAATCAACTAGGAAAACCCAATGTTTGAATTGTGCTAACTCCTTGGGGGGTCAACCTTCTAGTTGCACCTAAATTATTTTATTATTTAATTGTGTGAGTTACATAGCAATACATCTCTTTCTATCCTCAAGTTTGTGCATATCCATTTTATATTGTTTTGTAACTTTGAGTGACATACATACGTAGATTAGGGTTTTAGAATTAGAGAATTTGTGAGCCTATAAGAAGGACTCTTGGATTCATTAATAAATTGAGGATGTTCTTTTTATCTTCTCCATATATTATCTACTATTTTGGATCAACTTCAACTTCATCTTGTGATTTCTTTATCTCTTAGATCAAATATAGTCATCTCTTGTGGACTATTTCTCTAGCTCTTGTTTGCAGGTATCTATTTCTAATGAATTGAAGCCATTGATTATTTCCCATGTGAAATTTTCTTCCATTTTAATGGCCCAGAGACATTAATCTATCCATTCAGAGACATTAATCTATCCATTCTTTTATATTTTACACATGATCTCTTTAAGGGATTCACAATAAGTATTTAAGGTTGCTCAGTGATCCTTAGGGAAATTCAATTCAAACTTACCATTGAAACTTAGTAGACAAAGGAATGGAAAGAGAAAGGCAACTCTAAAATTGATGGTGTTGTCAAGAAGCAAGAACACATTTACCTTAACATTGTTTTTTTTGTTAAGTTGTCTGTGATCCTCTAGGCTTGACCTGTGGCTTGAGAAACTGCAACCCAAGGGCATCTAAGTTATCAAAGTCACTCGGGGATCACACTCGACCTGGGCCACACTAGTCCTAATCTCACTCGATTTTAGTGTGTCACCTCCTCCTAGCACGGGCAGAACAAGCTGTGTGAGGTTTGATCCTAGGATTCCTTGCTAATGAGGCCCATCCTCAATCAATTGTGCTAGTGAGACTTGACATTTACCAAAACATTGTTAAACATACTTTAGCTCCCAAAAGATTAGGAAAATGAGGCTAAGGACACCTTTTTTGATATTTTTGATACATAAGACCTTCTTATTTATCTAGTTGACTTTATATATCTCTCTCCTAAGGTGCTTTCTAGAAGTGCTTTCAACCATTATTCTACGGAAGGCTCTCAAGGAAAACTAATCATCACCAATGTTGAACATGTAAAATATAAGTTAATTTAATTTACTATTTGATTAATAAACTATTTAATTTCATTACTTTTTATTTGGTCAATTTATAGAACTATATCTCTATTGATTTTTGAAAGATAATTCAATCTATTTTGATGATAGGGAATAACATGTTAGTTAAATCAAACCTATGTTTAAAAAATGTATTTTGATTTGATAAATAAAGTTATAAGTCAATTTATACACCAATATAAATATATTTTATTATTAGATAAATAAAAAAATTAAAAATAGTTATTACACATGAATTATTTATTTATATGATATGTGAGATATATCATGATTTGTCTAAGATAATAGAATTGGAATACAAGGAAATGAATCATTTATTTAAATGATGTGCGAAATATATCGTGATTTGCTTAAGATAATAGAAGTCGCATGCAACAAAAGTTTTTCCCTAGATTAATGATAATTTATAAGAAAAAAATTCATTGTAAATATTTATATTTCATTTCCATAATCATAATATTTTTATTTTCAATTCTATATTCACTGATTCCAAATCACAAATCTCACACACAAGAGAAAATAAGTAATATGATAATCCTCCATTTTTTCATTAAAAGTAAATTTTGTTCCATGTTTTTGAATTTTAATTTTTTTTCAATTCCCTAATTGTTTCCATGCTCATAATTTTTTAATATTTTGGTCAGATCTGTATGCATTGGTATTAGAGGTTTATAATTGGGAGAAAATATACTATTCTCAACTAATTTTTTTTTAAAATAAATATTATATTAAAAAGTCATTTTTATGAATTTTGAAGAGAAAAAAAAGTAAATACAACAATTAATTGATCATATAAACAAATTGTTTTAATAGTTATACTTAAAATAAATCCTTTTATTATATTATTTAAATTTAAAAAAATAATAATAATAATACCCTAGACATGATTGAAAAATATCTAAATCCCACCTATGTTTAAAAAATGGTGTTTTGATAGTGATAATAAAAATAACAATTTTTATTATATTTGTTAAAAAAATACACAAATAAATTAAAATATAAACATTAAATTTTATAATAATTTAATAATATGAAATGGAAATTTTAATTAAAAATCATTAAAAAAATCTACAATTATTAAAAAAAATCAACTGAGCATCGTATGAATGTATATAGTAAATAATATATATCCAATCCCTATCTAAACACAAAATATAATATATTGCATATATGTTCACGAACCAATTTAATATCTTAATGTTAAAATATCTTAATATATTATATATTTAAATCCATATAATAAAATAACAATTAAATAGAGGTATACAGTGCAGCAAGTAATAGCAGACAAATATAAAAAATATCCAACACGGGTGCATTAAACATCTCTAGATATTTGTGTGAAGACAAGCACCAGTACACCCTTTAAAACCAGCGTGCTACAGCTCGTTGTGCAACACAAAAAAACCCTTCTAAGCGCAACCCAAAACAGTGAGGATATCCGCCACCAAAGAGCCTGTAAACCTTCTAAGCGCACACTGAAACAGTGAGGATATCCGCCACCAAAGAGCCTGTAATATCCGTATCGTAAAGAACTCAACGTAAAATCAATCAGTTATGAAATAAGCTATGAATTAACTAATTCTTGATAAGGATGAGATCAAGAAAGGAGAGAACTGTTATATTAGCAACGAGTTGGAAGGAGCTGGGTTTACATCTTAAGAACCGCCATTGATTATGAGAGTGAGCCATATATTATTGTGGAGCGGTGGAAGCAGAGCAATTATGCGAAAGTGACCACCGTCGAGTGAAATTAGTGACAGATTCTGGGTTTGAAGATCGTGAGCAGCTTATTATCAATTTTTTTTTTTTCTATATTAAGACTAATCTACGTACCCACAGGAGATTTGAACCGGTGACCTATCTCAAGGAGTGCCTTAACAGCGCACCCATTCACCGTCAATCCAAACCCCCGTGGGCAGCTTATTATCAAATTTTACAGACACTGGAATTTTGAAAAATCTGCCGATCGCATGCATGACTCACGATTGCTGTCAACATATACTTGACTGTAGTGTGATTAAAGGAGCAACGACTTTTGTTTGGATCAGCCATATTCAACCAATGATCTATGGGTAGGAGCCTATCCGCATTGGATTACTATGAGAGCCGCCTGCATGATTCGTGTTTTGCTTTGGATAGTTTGTGGTGGTGCAACTGAAAAAGATAAGTAAACTCTTAGAAATATATTTTTGTTTATGTGCACAGAAAGATATGGTTAATCTTGTCCATGTTCTTGAAAGTAAATTTTTTATTTTGGTGCACAAAATATAGTTGGTTGCCGGGTATCGCAAAGTCTCTATGTATTAAAATAGGGTAGAAATATAGTCTTTTTGAAATTATTTGTTGCTTAGTTTATGCACAATAAAAGCTAAGTAGTTTTGTGATTTTGTTAATCTTGGTAAAGAAAATATATTAGTACATGTAAATAAAGATTTTGTATTCTTCTTCCTAAAGAAAATAGGGTTTTTACTTGAATAACCTAAAGAGGGTTTTATTTAAATAACTTTAGTATAGGTAATTCAATATATTACTATATGTAGAATAAGATTAAATATTGTGGCAAGGAAATATTGATTATTATATATATTTCTTGGTATAGAAAATATATTACAACATGCAGTTAGAGGTTGTTATTACTATTCTTTAGGAAAAGATGGTTATTATATATATTTGCAACATTAAAAGATAAGTAACATTTATTGTCTTTATATAACATGTATAAGTGTTTATGTAAGAATTATTCTCATATAACATGAATAAGTGTTTATGTAAGAATTATTCTCTTTTCTTAAAGAGGGATTTCGTAGTAGACTTTTTCCTGGAAGTGAATATAGATTAAAGAGGTTAATTTGTGAAATATTCTCATTGGTAGAGAGTTCTCTTGAAAAACAATACTTAGTTATGAAAAATATAATAAATTATGCATCGATAAAATGCACGGAGATAAGTCATAGGAACCTTCTTCGGAAAGGATATATCTTTTTATGCATGAAAGATAAGTTAATGGTGTTAATCCCTTTACAAGAGTTTGAAAAAGTTACGTGTTTTGGTGAGTAAAAAGGTAAAGGATTTGGTTGTTGCATATTCGGTAGTTTGATTCATTGCATGGTTAAATGCATAAATTGTTACCGTTATTATTATCTTAGTTCATATGCGCAACAAAAATATTGATTATGATACCTTGTTGAAACAAATGCATGAGGACCTTGTTATGATACTTTCATGGAAACAAATGTGTAATAGCTTTGTACAAATATCATAGAAAAATTATGATGGGTTCTTGAAAAATAACTATGTGAAAAGAACACATATGCAAAAGCATAGAAACAATAGTTTATTACATGTATGAAGATATAAATATTGTGTTGTATATTGTAAAGAGAAGATGGATTTGTAGAATTATGGGTTAGAACTTTTGAAGAAAAATATGCATTAGTGTGAATAAGAATTGTGCAAAGTAAAATAAGTATTTGACATGCTTGATAATTTGTTGAAACAAATGCATGAGGACCTTGTTATGATACTTTCATGGAAACAAATGCGTAATAGCTTTGTACAAAAATCATAGAAAAACCATGATGGGTTCTTGAAAAATAACTATGTGAAAAGAACACATATGCAAAAGCATAGAAACAATAGTTTATTACATGTATGAAGATATAAATATTGTGTTGTATATTGTAAAGAGAAGATGGATTTGTAGAATTATGGGTTAGATCTTTTGAAGAAAAATATGCATTAGTGTGAATAAGAATTGTGCAAAGTAAAATAAGTATTTGACATGCTTGATAATTGTTTGTGCACAACATTGTTAGAAGAAGAAGAAGTATGTGGTGATATATATTTACAGCTCATGCACATGATTAGATGTAGAAAGATCACTTTTAAAGACTGAGTAGATGTTGAAAGATCACTTTTAGAGACTGATTTATGATTGATTAATATTGTAACTAATCTTGTTGTCAACGCTCGTTGATAACAACAAAGACAGGAAACGATGACGGTTTGTGCCAAAGAAAAATGGTGTTTAACATTGTGATAGGTTGAGAACTAACGGGCCATGGTCAGGAGTACGAGTTGCGGTATGTAGGTAAAGGGTTTCATGGAAGATGTAATAGCTTTAGCTAGTTATATGACATTGTAATGATATTTCATTGTAATATTTTATAGCAAGGGATTTCCATCCCTTATAAGCCTGACTCGGGTGAAAACTCTCACAAGCATTTAATAATAAGATTAAATTTTTGTTGGTTTTCACCCTACAGGGTTTCTAGCGTATATCAGTGTTCAATGATGTGATTGCTTATTGTGTTAGATTGATAGTGTTGAATCCTTGATGATGTGACTGGGGTGAAAACTCTCACGAGCATTTAATAATAAGATTAAATTTTTGCTGGTTTTCCCCCTACGAGATTTCCAGGGTATATCAGTGTTCAATGATGTGATTGCTTATTGTGTTAGATTGATGGTGTTGAATCCTTGATGATGTTGATTCTTTATTTAATGTGATAATCATAATGTCAAGTATGTGATTAATTAATATAGTTAATGAAATCTTGAAATGGATGCAAGGTTCATCATTAACAATTTATTTTAATGTATATCGGTGTTCAATGATGTGATTGCTTATAGTGTTAGATTGATGGTGTTAAATTGATGGCGTTGAATCCTTGATGATGTTGATTTTTTATTTAATGTGATAATCATAATGTCAAGTATGTGATTAATTAATATGGTTAAGAGAATCTTGAAATAGGTGCAAGGTTCACCATTAACAATTTATGTTAATATACTACAACAATGGTTGACAATGATTATGCAATTGACAAAGGTTATGCAACTCACTGTCCTCTAATGATTATGCAACTCACTGTCCTCTAATGGTTAATGAGGAATGTGGAGTTGTGATTTAGATAATTACTTGTGGGTAATTTGTGTAAAAAAATCTAACTCTCTGCTTTTACATGTGAGAAAGGTTATGCAACTCACTGTCCTCTAATGGTTAATGAGGAATGTGTGGTTATGCAACTCAGTGTCCTCTAATGATTAATGAGGAATGTGGAGTTGTGATTTAGATAATCACTTGTGGGTAATTTGTGTAAAAAAATCTAACTCCCTCCTTTTACATGTGAGATTAAGATATGTTACAGAGCCAATGCAACAAACTTTTTCAAGAGAAAGCCTTCACCTCCCAATTATTTTAATTAATAATAAATTTAAATTTATATATATTAAATATACATTTAAATTAAACATATTTTAGTATAATTTAAAATTAATATAATATTAAAAATTATATAAAAAATTAACCTAATAAAAAGTTATTCATAAGTTTTTGCTAAATGAAAATTTTTATCTACAACTAATTAGATTGAGAGTTTAATATATCAAATTTTCTTTTTGAATTTAAGTTTATACCTATTAAATTTTATTAAAAAAACCTAATTGTTTATATATTAGACTGGCAATAAACACAGGGCTAGAGATTGTACACCGATCAAGAGTTTAGTGAATAGATAGCGAATTCACTTTTTTATATACTTTTCTTATTATGTAAGAATAACATAAACTATATATAAAAATAAAATAGAAATACCTGTCCATCTGTGATCACAGAAATCTCTTCTGTTCTCGTTAACTGGGAAAAATATTTAGTTCGATAAGAGGCAGAGCACCCTGAGGATGTGTACATATACTCGAGGTTGGGTTTGACCGAGAAGTACCAGCTACGCATAAACATCTCTTTGGATAATTATGGGGACTGAATATTCCTCAACGGAAAAACGATGACACGTTAAGTGTAATTAGTTAGTTATGAGCTTCTCCCAACTTCCTGGATTATTTTGTTTTGGTTGAATGGGTGACAAATTACAATGCCTTTTATGGTTAGCATGGTGATAAGTTTTGATTTTCATTTATATATATATATATATATATATATATATATTTATATATATTTATTGAAGGATATGAATTTTAAAGTAAATTATTTTAAGTTATGAATTTTTTTGTAAATTACTTTCAGTTATTTCATTTACAAAATATAAAATTAGTTGAAGTTTTTTAATTTATAAAATTTGAGTTATCTATTTAAAAATAAATTTAAATAATAAAAAATTAGTGTGAAAAAAATAATTTTATCTATTAGTTAGACTGTTTATTTTGTATATTAGTTAAATTATTATTTTATTTAGAAAAAAAGGTGTAATTATTTTTAATTATTTAAATTTTTAAAAATTTAAAAATATTTATTTATATTTTTATAAATTTTATCGGTCAAAATTGTTGTCTTGGAGGTGGGTCTCTTATCCCATAAATAAAAGGGTTTCATACATCAATTTAGCATCATGCTTGGTTATGATTATAAAAAATTAAATTATTAATTTATCATATTAATAAGTTATTAGAATCTTCTAGATGTTATATGAACACAATTTATTGGAAAAACACAATTTCAAAGTGGAAAAAACAAGACATATTGGAACAAGATATCATTAATGTTGATGTGAAAACATTTTTTATTCTGTGTAAGTTAAAATGCTAGTTGTCATGTTTTTTTCAAAGTTAATTTGTATTTTACCCTTTCGTTAAGATAAGCTATGATATAACTTCTATGTAATGATGGATATGGATAAGTCATTTAATCTTGTAACATTTTTTTATAAATATTGAAATTTAATGATATAGAAAGTGAGAGTTCACATTAATTTAGGGCTTAATTGGGTGAAATCCTTAAGGATATTTTTCACATTTCACCAATTGTATATCATGAAAAAACAGGATAAGTCATTTAATCTTGTAACATTTTTTTGTAAATATTGAAATTTAATGATATAGAAAGTGAGTTCACATTAATTTAGGGCTTAATTGGGTGAAATCCCTAAGGATATTTTTCACCTTTCACCAATTGTATATCATGAAAAAACTCTACTCGTGCATAATTTTTTTTGTGAGATTCTCATACGTTTGTAGTTAGGAAACAAGGGTTGGCTACAACAATATTAGTTTACAATAGCGTAGATATTGGATGGAGTGCATGTATTACACTCTCCAATTCTAAATGTGGGCACATAATCAAATTGAATGCAAACACATAACCAACTTTGTATCCAATCAAAATATGTGACATGGCTTAACATTATGAGAATGTTGAAGTATGAAAGGAGATCATGAGTGCAGAGGGTGATTCAAGGACCTCATGGAAATTAGAAAATAAAATTCACTTGGAGATTAAGCCATACAACTAATAATAAGGTTCAATCTCTAGCAATGTACTAGGGATCACTTTCTTAGGCGATATAGAGTAGTGCGATGTGGTGATTATTGGAGAATCTCATTATCATAAGACCATTGAGCCAAGGAAGAGCTCCCTTCTTCCCCACCTTCACTTGCATCTTTCAATAATAATGTTACTCCTCCAAGCCCTTGATCAAGCTCAATGCTTTTAAATTAAGCAAATACACAACTCTCACATTGATCAATTAGCCTACATATAGGGTATTCTTTCATCTTATTGACACAAGCTCTCTTCATTGCATTTTTTAGTGTATGTTTTCTTGATACCCAAGAATTTCTCATCTCATTGGAGCTTTCATAACCTAAATACATCATTTTTCAAACTAGCAATTCATTCCTTAACATCACAACCAGTCAATGCAATGATAGTTTCCTCATACATTGCAACTTTCATCCCCTTTTGCTAACACCATTTCAAAACCAAGAGAAAGTGAGGATTCTTTCCACTTAAACTAGGAGGAAATATGAGAAACAAAGACACCCCCGAGTGGCACAATGCCCAAAGAGGGCTTAGTCAACACATCCAACCCAGAAAGCTAGTCAACCAACCAACAAGCCTAAATATTAAGGGGCATGGTTCCCTTCAAGATGAAGGAAACTAACCAACTCAACTAGGCAACACAATTTTTTAGGGGTGCTACCCCCTTAGGGGCCCAACCTTCAACCAACTAACTCAACTAGCCAATCTAATGTTTGAGATGTGCTACGCTGTTGGGGACTCACCTGCTAGGGGCACATACATTATTATATTATTTAATCGTGTGAGCTACATAGGAATGCATCTCTTTCTATCGTGGAGTTTGTGCATATCCATTTTATATTATTTTGTAACTTTGAGTGACACGCATACCTAGATTAAAGTTTTTGAATTGGAGACTTTGTAAGCCAATAAGAAGGCCTCTTGGATTCATTAATAAATCAAGGAAGTTTTTTTTATCTTCTCCATGTCTTATACTTCTATCGATAAAATTCAACTTCATCTTGTGACTTATTTATCTCTTGGATTGAATGTAGCCCTGTCTTGTGGATTATTTCTCTTGCTCGTGTTTGCATATATCTATTTCTAATCAATTGAAGCCACTGATTATGCCATTAATTATGACGCATGTGAATATTTCTTCCATTTTAATGGCCTAGGGACATTAATCTATCCATTCATTTATATTTTCCATGTGATCATTTTAGGAGATTCACATCAAGTATTGAAGTTTCCTCAATGTTCCTTAGGGCAATGTAATTCAAAACTTACCATGGAAACTTATCATGGTGTTGTCAAGAAGCAAGAACACCTTTACCTAAAAATTGTTAAACATGATTTGGCTCCCAAAAGATTAGGAAAAAGAGGCTAAGTACAATGTTCTTGATATTTTTGATACATAAGACCTTGTTTGTCTAATTGACTTTCTAGATCTCTCTCCTCATCAATCTCTGGAAGGCTCTCAAGGAAAAATATTCATTACCAATGTTGAACATGTGGAATATAAGTTAATTTAATTTACTATTTGATTAATAAACTATTTGATTTATTACTTTTTATTAGGTTAGTTTGTAGAATTATATTTCAACAAATTTGTGAGAAAGGTAATTCAATCTATTTTGATAATAGAGAATCACATGTTGTCAAATTAAACCTAATATGGTTAAGAAATGTATTTTGATATGATACATAAAATCATAATTCGATTTATAGGAAAAGGGGAAAAAGAGTTACTACACATTATTTATTTATTTAAATGATGTGTAGATATACTTTGATTTGTGTAGGATAACAGAAGTCGAATGCGTCAAAAGTTTCTCAAGGATTAATGACAATTAACAAGTAAAAATTCACTATAAAGGAATACATATAATAAACCAATATAAATGGAAATAAGTAGTAAATTTGTCTTATTGACTTTGACGAAGTTTTCTATTTCATTTACATAATAATATTTTATTGTTTTCCAGTGAAATATATTAATTCCAAATCTCATATCACAAATACAAGAGAGAAAATAACAAGTAGGATATTTTTCTTATTTGTTTCAATTTTTTTTAAGTTGCCCTAATTGTTTTTATGTTCCTATTTTTTGAATATTCTTATGAAATATGCATGCATTGGTATTAAAAGTTTATAATTTGGAAGAAAAAATAATATAGAAAAAATGATATTGTCAACTAAGATGAATTATTTTTTATTTTTAAATAATATATATTAAAATTTTAAAAATATTTATATAAATTTTGAAATTAAAAATATAAATATACTTATTAATTTTATAAAAAAAATGTTTTTATATTATTTAAAATTTTATAAAACAATTTATTATGAGTGACAAGTTTCTAAATCCTATGTGTATATACGTAAAATAAAATGTTTTCATAATTACAATAAAAATAAATACTTTTATTATATTATTCAAAATTTTATTAAAATAATAATTAATATAATAAAATTTTATTAATAACAATATATTAAGAAATGAAAATTTTAATGGGAAAAAAATTAATCAAAAATCAACTGAGTAAATAAATAAATTATGAATGTATATAGTAAATAATATATATCCACTTCCTATCTAATAACAAAATATTATCCGCTTCATAATAAGACAAAATATAATATATGGCACATATATTTCTGGAACAAATTTAATATTTTAATAAATTATATATTTAAATCTCTATCATAAAAATATCGGAAAATATGCATATTCATATTATATTTGTTTGGATAATTATCGGGACTAGATATTCCATACAGGAAAAGCAATCACACATTCGAAGCGATTCTTTTGGTATGAATTTTTCCAAATTGGTTTGATAGTGGGTGACAAAGCGTTGAATGTGGATGTTGGTAATAAGATTTATTAGGTTAGTGTATTAATTGGTATTTATTGAGGATAAAGTTATATTTTTATAATATTATTTAAAAATAAAATATTTATTTATAGTTTTGTATTTATAAATTTTAGTAATAAATTATTATACGTGGGTGGTTTTTAGTTTTTAATAATTATATATTTAATTTTATCATCATGTTAAATAGTAATAGTTTTTCGATGTTATAGGAATATAATTGGTTGGAAAAGCATAATTTTATATTTAAAAAGTTAAGAAATATTGAAAGAAAATATCATTAATGTTGATGTAAAACAACTATATTTATTCTTTATAGATTGAATAAGATGTTAATTATCAAACTAGTTATCATATGTTTTTCATAGTTAATTTGTATTTTATAGCTATGTTAGTGTACATTCTCACCAATAAAGTTTGTTAAAGAGATATGGTATAACTTCCATGTATTGATGGGTATGGATAAATCATTTAATTTTGTAGCAATAGTTCTTATTATTATTGAAATGCAATTATACCAATTTTTTTCATATGATTTAGGTCAATTTGGAATTGGGTGGAACCCCTATAGACATTTCTACGATGTTCATGAATATAAGATTAGTATAGAACTCATGCATGAAACTTTTGTGAGATCCTTATTTGATTTGTTGTTGTAATTGTTGTTTGGCTACAACAATATTAAGTTTAGTGTAGCATGAATGTTATGATCTTGGATGGAGTAAATGTATTGCCCCCCTCCATGTAGGGGATAATGAGTGTAGAGGGACCATTTCAAGAACCTTAAGGAAATCATAAAATAAAAATTGCTTGAGGATTAGATCATGAGACTAATAATGAGTTTGAAGCTTTAGCAATGTATCTAGGGAAAAAAATTAAAATTGTCAATTTAATTTGAAATCATCTAAAAAGTTAAATGAAAAAATATTAGGTACAAAAAGCATGTATGATGTTATTTAATCCATGTGTACAATTTAAAATATCCATTCTCAACACACCTAAGCCCTAGTTGGGTTGCATATAGATAAAGGAAACAAATGTATATTTTAATTTCAAAATATGTTCATAAAATACAAATTCAAGTCCATTTCATTAAAAAAATTGCAAAAGATACATTTTAAATATGAATAATTTATGATGTAAAAGTTATCCATTTGAAAAATCAAAGATGTTTCCATGATATTTTATGATGTAAAAGTTATCAATTTGAAAAACTAAACATGTTCCTTTACTTTGCAATTGGTATGCATGTGTGTGATATAAGGGGGACTATCATAACTAGTCTAGGGAAAAGCAATTGATTGTAATGCATTTATTTTATTAATATGCTTGAAAAGTAAATATAGATAGTATTCAATGTTGTTAAAGGAAAATGTTACATTTACATGCATTAAGAATAGAAACAAAAGATGAAATCAGAATTACTACTAATTTATAATTTTTTAAATTTACCATATATCAAAGAACAAAGCTAATGGTTGAATTCTAATCATTGAATAGAAACAAAAGGATAAATATTACCATTACTAGAAACTTATAATTTTTAAAATTTACCATATAACAAAAAACAAAGACATGGAATCTAGTGGCTATACAAAATGAGCACATTGCCAAAGATATATTTTGAATGTGGAAATTTTATAATATGAATTTGTGAAAACTAAAATATGTTCCCATCCTTTAAAAGTGAGGGTAGGTATATGGTTCATATCTGTATAGGGGCATATGACAATTTATTAATGGAAAGACAATTGGTTTAAAAGTGTATATCATTATATGGTTGTGATATGTATAGGGGCATATGACAATTAATTAGGTGAAAGATGATTTAAAATGGAGTTAGATATATGGTTGTGATATGTATGGGGACATATAGCAAAGAATAAAACAAATTGCAAATGATTGTAAAATCTTTATCTTATAAATATGCTTGAAAAGCATGCATCATTGTCTTATGTTATTATGAAAAGGGAAAGATTATCAACTACCAATAACTCATAATTTTGTATATGTACAACTAAAATCTAATTAAAACTAACTTAAAATTTTGTAAATGTATTAAACAACTAAAATGAGCACATAGTAAGTCTAACCATGTCCAAAAAAAATATTTCTTTAAAGCATAAAGATTATTTTAATATACACTAGTGGTTGTAAGTAAAGGTAAAACAATCATGTAACATGTGCGCTAATGGGCAATTGGAACCATTGAGTTCTTTTTCACTTCTTAAAATTTGTTCTGCATGTTAACTTTTACTCTTAAATTACATCTAACACTTTACACCACAAATCTATGAGATTTTTACACTACCTACAAACCACATACCCCTAGTTTAGGGTTTCTACTAAATGTTTCATATTAGGTGGTTGAAGTAGCTTAGCCTTTCCTACATATGAAAGTTTTAAGTTTGGATTATGCCTTGATTCTAGACAAGGGATTCACTTTTCAAATGCAAAATTATAATGTTGAATTAGATTACATTATATGTGTATTTGACCTTGTAATTTACAAAATTTTCAGTAATTTTCTAAAATTTGTACAATATCAATATTTAAAAAAATTATATTCTAAACAAAACACACAATACTTTAATTGAAATTTTTCTATTTTATAATAAATTATTTTACCAACAAATCAATTTTAAAATAATTTAATGCTAATAAATTTAATACCCAAACTAATGTATACAAAATGTTTTTCCATATTACAAAAATTTCTCAAAATATAAAAACTAAAAAAAATAAACAAATAATTTAATTTACCACTCACCATTCAAATGGGCACTAAACAAATAATCTGGCCTAATAACCCGCTGTAAATCTATACATATATAATATCATTTATCTATCTTTCCAAATTGCAAGATCTAAAAGATATCAAAATAAGCCCATTATAGTTTATACACATTTAATACCATTTGTCTTACTGATTGTGTTAGAGTTATCTATAACAACATTTGATGCAACTATAACAACATTTTCTTCGCATCGTATTAAAAAAATTGGGCAGGTCTCAAAAATAAATGGACAAAATAAACAGGCAGAAATCCGTCTATCCTGTTCAGTGAAACAACCTAGCACAAAAAATTGGGCAGATCTCAAAAATAAATTGGCAAAATAACCAGGCAGAAATCCATCTATCCTGTTCAGTGAAACAACCTGGCACCTAATAGGTTCCCGCTTGTACTCCTTTAAAAAATGGGTCCATCAGAAGCTCTGCAACAGAAGGCCTCACTGGTGCTGCAGCCAGGCATTTTTCAATAAACTGTCTCATTCCTTGATTTGTAACCTTTTCCAATGCTGCAGGCTTTATATCAGAACTCACCTTCTTATAGATTTGAGCAACGCTACGGCACTCACTATAAGGAATTTCCAAAGTAACCAACTCCAGCAAGCACATGCCGAAGGAATAAATATCTACAAGCTCATTATAATCCTCCTCATATAATTCTGGAGCCATGAATTCCGGAGTACCGAGGACAGTGTGTGCACAACGATCATTTACCAGGGTAGTGGCAAGACCCAGATCCCCAATCTTCAGAACGCCACTATTGCCATTCACAAAAATATTGCTGCAATTCAAATCTCTGTGAATTACACAAGGCTCATGATTATGAAGATTATGCAATCCTCCCAGTATCTGAAGTGCCCAGTTCTTCAAAGCCTTCATGGAGACATGACGGTGCTTCTGGCGGTACTCTCTCAGAGTACCCGAGGTACAGACCTCAGTAATGAAATTCACATGACTTGTCTTTCTATCGAGCCATGCATTATAGAGCATAATTATGTTTTTGTTCCTCAGAGATTTCAACAGACGGACTTCTGCATAGATCCTTTGTATGGAAACATCATCTAGGTTTTGCAGAGGCACTTTGTTCCAAGCAACCTCAATACCCTCTTCTTGATCGAAAGCTCGGTATACCTTCTTCATAGCACCACGGCCCAGCAAATCTTCATAGCGACCATACCTACCAGTGGGATCCAGTTCCACAAAGGGCTCCCTGTCCTTATCACAGGTGTCATATTCTACACCAGGCATTTCTCCACCTCCTATAAAGGAAATGAAACCCTAACCCCGGAATTCCAAATTAGGTTCCTCTATCTAATTTGAATTTAATAAACAGAAACCCTTGCAGGGCTATAGGAAGACACAGAAATGGAGATTTTCCCTAAATTCCGAAGACGAACAGGCAGCAAAGACAGAAGACTTTGCCCCCTTTGGGATTACTGAAGACACTAACAGCATTTTCGCTCCAGAGATACTGAAAATACAGAGACACCAGATTCAGAAAGCCACCCAATAAATTTAACTGTAAAACTTAAAATTGCCAAGCAATCTTAAATCAAACCAGGAAATCCAAAACCCTAACTCTACAGACAAACAAATTCTCTCCGCAGAAAAGAAGTCTCATAAAACTATTTTGATAAACAGAATCCTCAAAAAATAAAACTGTGATCAAAAGCATTGCAGTGCACAGAGTTCAAATTTCACTGATAAAGGAAAACAACCTTATAAAAATAAATAGGAGAATGCAGAAAACATACCGGTCTATCTGTAACCGCAGAAATCGCTCAGAGTCCGTCCTCGTAAACATATTTGGGTCGAGAATATGGAGAGCAACCTGAGGATGTAAATAACAGAGGTGTGTATTTATACTAGAGGTTGGGTTTGACCGCGAAATACCAGCTACGCATTGATTTTTTTATATATATCTGTTTGGATTATTATCGGGACTGAATATTCCATAACTGAAAAGGCAAACACACGTTGTTCAGAGTAATTCGTTGGCTATGAGCTTTCCCAACAATGCGTTTAAAGTGGTTTATTGCCAGGTGGATGATAAGTTTTTTATTTTAATTGAATTATCTGTATGGATGAGATAAATGGTATTTATTTATGTGGTAGTTTAATTAATAGATGAAAGTGTTTGTTTATTCATTTTATAATTTAATTAGTAAATGAAATTGTTTGTTTATTCATTTTGTAATTTAACTAATAGATGAAATTGTTTGTTTGTCTTGCTTAATTTTTTTAAGTAATTTTAATTAAAAATTTAGTAGAATTTTTTATAAAAATATTTTAAGTTGTTTTATTTATAAAATATAAAATTAGTTTAAGTTGTTTTAAGAGTTTATGATGACGTTAAATTTATTTATTTATTTACTTTTTTTTTTTTTAGTAATTTTAACTAAAAATTTGGTAGAAATTTTTATAAAAATAGTTTAAGTTGTTTCATTTATAGCATATAAAATTAGTTTAAGTTGTTTTATTTATAGAAATGTTTCAAGAGTTTATCATGGTGCTAAATCTATTTATTCATTAAAAAACATAATTTAAATAAAAAATCACTTTCAAAAAAATAATGTCATCTATTAGTTACACATTGTTTTTATTTAGACAAAAATGTGTAATTATTTTAAATTATCTAAACTTTTATAAAATTGAAAATATTTATTTACACTTTTATAGATTTTAATAGTCAAAGAGTTTCATACATCAATTTTATGTGTGACTTGGTTGTGATTTTAAATGAACATTAGAATTTTCTAGATGTTATATGAATACGATTTATTGGAAAAACTCAAGTTTAAAGTGGAAAAAAAACAAGAAATATTGGAAGAAGAGATAATTAATGTTCATGTGAAACAAGTACCTTTATTCTCTATAGGTTGAACAAAATGCTAGTTATCATATCTTTTTCATAGTTAATTTGTATATTACCCTTATGTAGGTGTACGTTTAGACATATAATGTTTGTTAAGATAAGGTATGATATAACTTCTATGTATTGATGGATATGAATAAGTCATCTAATCTTCTAACAAACTATTTTTTTACTTATTGAAATATAATGATATAGAAAGTAAGAGTTCACATATATTTATGACCTTGATCAATTTTTTCATGTTCTGGGTTGATTTGGAATTGGATGAAATCCCCAAGGATATCTTTCCACCCTCCATGAATCTTAGATCATGATAAAAATTTATTCATGCATATTTTTTTTGTGAGATTCTAATCTGATTTGTAGTTAGAAATAAGGTTTAGCTACAACAATATTGATTTACAATAGCATGGATGTTGGGATCTTAGATGGAGTGGATGTATTACCCTCTCGAAATGTAAATTTAGGCACTTTATCAAATCGAATAATTACACATAACCAACTGTGCATCCAATCAAAATATTTATGTAGCTTAACATTATGAGATTGTTGAAGCATGCAAGGGGATAATAAGTGTAGACGGGTCATTCAAGGACCTCAAGGGACCACTTTCTTAAAGGATACAAAGAAGTGTGATGTGGTGATTGTTGAAGACTCCCATTATCATGAGACCATTGAGTCAAGGAAGAGTTGCCTTCTTCCCCACCTTCACTTACATCCTTCAATGATAATCTTACTGCTCCAAGCCTTTGATCAAGATCATTGCTTTTAGATTAAGCAAAATACAACTCTCACATTGATCAAATAGCCTACACATGGGGTATTTTTTTCGATCTCGTTAACACGAGTTCTCTTCATTGCATTTTTTGAGTAGATGTTTTCTTGATACCCAAGGATTTTTCATCTCATTGGAGCTTTCATATAGCCTAAACACAGCCATTTTCATGCTAGCAATTCGTTCCTTAACATCACAACCATTTAACTCAACGATAGTTTCCTCATACATTACAACTTTCATCCCCTTTGCCTAACATCATTTCAAAATCAAGAGGAAAGTGAGGATGCTTTTTGCTTAAACTAGGATGAATTATGAGGATCAAAGACATCCCTCGCTAGCACAATACCCAAGGAGGGCTTAGTCAACACATCCAACCGAGAAAGCTAGTCAACAAGCCAACAAGCCTAGATATTAAGGGGCATGGTTCCCTTCAAGATGAAGCCCACTAACCAACTTAATTAAGAAACACAACATTTAAGGAAAACCCAATGTTTGAGTTGTGCTAACCCCTTGGGGGGCAACCTTCTAGGGACACCTACATTATTTTATTATTTAATAGTGTGAGTTACATAGCAATACATCTCTTTCTATCCTAGAGTTCTTGCATGTCCATTTTATATTGTTTTGTAACATTGAGTGACATACATATGCTAGGGTTTTTGAATTAGAGAATTTGTAAGCCTATAAGAAGGCCTCTTAGATTCATTAATAAACTGAGGGAGTTGTTTTTATCTTCTCCATATATTATCTACTTTTTTTTATCAAATTCGTCTTCATCTTGTGATTTTTTTGTCCCTTGGATCAAATATAGTCATATCTTGTGGACTATTTCTCTAGCTCTTGTTTGCAGGTATCTATTTCTAATCAATTGAAGTCATTGATTACTGCCCATGGGAAGGTTTCTTCAATTTTAATGGTCTAGAGACATTAATCTATCCATTCTTTTATATTTTACACATGATCTCTTTAAGGGATTCGCATAAAGTATTGAAGGTTGTTGAATGGTCCTTAGGAAAATGCAATTTAAACTTACCATGGAACCTTAGTAGACAAAGGAATGGAAGGAGCAAGCTAACTCTAAACTTGATGGCATTGTTAAGAAGCAAGAACACATTTACCTGAACATTGTTTTTTTGGTTAAGTTGTCTGTGATCCTCCAAGCTTAACATGTGGCATGAGAAACTGCGACCCAGGGGAATCTACGCTATCAAAATCACTCACGGATCGCACCTAGTCTGGGCCACACTTGCCCTAAGCTCACTTGATCTTAGTGTGTCACCTCCTCCTAGCACATGCACAACAAGCTCCATGAGGTTTGATCTTGGGCCGCCTTGCTAACGAGGCCCATCCTCAATCAATTGTGCTAGTGAGGCTTGACATTTACCTGAACATTGTTAAACATACTTTAGCTCCCAAAATGTTAGGAAAATGAGGTTGAGGACACCCTTTTTTATATTTTTGATACATAAGACCTTCTTGTTTGTCTAGTTAACTTTATATCTCTCTCCTAAGGTGCTTGCAAGAATTTCTTTCAACCATTATTCTATTGAAGGCTCTCAAGGAAAATTAATCATCACCAATGTTGAAGATGTAAAATATAAGTTAATTGAATTTACTATTTGATTAATAAACTATTTAATTTTATTACTTTTTATTTGGTCAATTTATAGAACTATATCTCTACAAATTTGTGAGAAAGATGATTCAATCTATTTTGATAATAGGGAATTACATGTTAGTCAAATTAAACTTTCTACTTTTAGTATGTTGAAGAAATGTATTTTAATTTGATAAATAAAGTTATAAATCAATTTATACATCAATATAAATATATTTTATTGTTAGATAACTAAAAAAAGATAAAAATAGTTATTACACATGATTTATTTATTTAAATGACGTGTCAGATATATTGTGATTTGTGTAAGATAATAAAAGTGAAATACAAAATGAATTATTTATTTAAATGATGTGTGGAATATGTCGTAATTTTTGTAAGATAATAGAAGCCACATAGAACAAAAGTTTCTCCCTAAATTAATGATAATTTACAAGAAAAAATTCATTGTAAAGGTTTATATTTCATTTCCATAATCATAATAATTTTATTTTCAATTCTACATTCAAAGATTCCAAATCTCAAATCATTTTTGTAAGATAATAGAAGCCACATAGAACAAGAGTTTCTCCCTAAATTAATGATAATTTACAAGAAAAAATTCATTGTAAAGGTTTATATTTCATTTCCATAATCATAATAATTTTATTTTCAATTCTACATTCAATGATTCCAAATCTCAAATCACGCATACACTAGAGCAAATAAGTAATATGATAATTCTCTTTTTTTCATGAAAAGCACAAGAACAAACTCCTTTTTTCATGAAAAGCACAAGAACAAATAGGGATATGATCCAACTTTTTGCTCCACTTTTTTTTTTTTTTTTTTAATAAGTTGTTTCAATTCCTTAATTGTTTCCATGTTCATATTTTTTTAATATTGTCACATTTGTCTACATTAGTATTAAAGGTTTATGATTTGGAAAAAAAATAATATTCTCAACTAAAGCCAATTATTTTTTATATTTTTTGAAAATAAATATTATATTAAAGAATTATTTATTTAAATTTTGAAAAAAAAATATAACTAAGAATTAATCATATAAACAAATTGTTTTGATAGATATACTTAAAAATTTCCTTTATTATTATTATTATTATTTTTTAAATTAATAATAGTATCCTAAACATGAGTGGCAAATATCTTAAATCCGACCTACATAAAAAAATCCCACCTACATTTAAAAAAAATCCCCCTACATTAAAAAAATAGTGTTTTGATAGTAGTAGTAAAAATAACTATTTTTATTATATTTTAAAAAATTAATAATAATAAATTAAAAATTATGGTTGGCCAATTTCTAGACCCTATAGAGATGCATAAATAAATTAAAGTATATGATAAACATTAAATTTTATAATATTATGAAATACAAATTTTAATTAGAAGTCATTAAAAAAAATCTACAATTATTAAATAAAATAAAATAAAATCAGCTGAGCCTCGCATGAATATATATAATAAATAATATATATCCACTCCATTTCTAAGCACAAAATATAATATGTTGCATATATGTTCACGAACCAATTTAATATCTTAACTTCAAAATATTTTAATATTTTATATATTTAAATCCATACGATAAAAACGTGGGAAAAGGTGAAAATTCATATATATTTGTCTGGATAATTATGGGGGAGTGGATATTCCATAACGGAAAAAGCAACCACACATTCAAAGTGATTCGTTGGTTACGACCTTTTCCAACCTATTCTATTCTTTTGGTTTGATAATCGGTGACGAGGTGTTTCAAGTGGTTTGTTTATTGATTGGTTAACTGGTATTTATGCAGAGCAAAGGTATATTTTTATAAAATTATTTAAATATTTAGAAATGAAAATTTTATTTATAATTTTGTAATTTATTATTATAATTTTATAAAAAAAAATGTTTTTTAAATAAAAACATGTTTAATTAAATTGTGATTTTAAAATTATATTATTATTATTATAATTATAAGTTTCAGATGTTATATGAATACACTTTGTTGGAAGAGTATAACTTTATTTATGTAGGATTTTTTTGTTTTTCAAATAATGTTAAAATAATAATAATAATAATAATAGTAATTATTATAATAATAATAATAATAATAATAATAATAAGTGATTATAAGTTAATTATTATTATTATTATCATATCTATTTTAAAGTTGACTCAAATCATTTACTCTAATTAATTATCAGGATATATATGGATAGCTAAACCAGAGAACTAATAAATAGTATTGATGCAATGGATTAATCACAACAATGAAAAAATTAAAAAATCATTATAATAAAAATGAACATTAGAAAGAAATAATAAAATCAAAACTAGAAGATAAAAATAATGAAAAAAAAACTAAAAACTAAAAAAGAAAATTCAAAATAAAAATAGGAAATAAAATAATAATAATAATAATAATAATAATAATAATAATAATAATTATTATTATTATTATTATTATTATTATTATTGAGTATAAGTTAATTATTATTATTATCATCATAGTCTAATTTATACATGAAATGACCTTTTTCACTTTTCTCGTTAATTTTAATCAAAATATGACAATTATTTTTAAAAATTTGAATTTAAGTTGTTTAATATATAGAAAAATATTACAGTGATTTTTAAAAACTTGAGTTTAAGTTGTTTAATCTGTAGAATTATATAGTCAGTGGAAAAGATGATTTCATCTATAAGTTAGACTAAGTCATGAAAAAAAAAATTATAATAATTATAAAACTTCTAATATTTAATAAAAATGAGTAGTCTGACTTATGGACAAAATAACTTTTTCATCGTAATTCACCAAAATCCAGCAATACAATTTCAAGATTTTTTGTCGTTTAAAATGCATTTTTGAATGCATAAATGGATTCAACACCATGAAAAGCATGTGGGGCACTCTAATTATGCATATTAAACAATTTAAATGCAAGTTTTTAAAAATCACATTGTTTGAAAAAACAATGTTTGTGTGGACCCCACAAAGGTTGCGCAAATTGTGAATAGGGATCCACCAGCCAATGTGAAGCAGTTGCGATCGACGTTGGGCCACATAGGGTATTATCATCGATTCATCCGCAACTATGCTTCCATAACCGCTCCCATGGAGAAGCTGCTTAGGAACACAAAGACATTCAACTGGATGGAGATGTGTCAAGCGACATTGAACATCCTCAAGGAAAAGTTGGTAAGTGCACCGATCTTAGTATACCCAGACTGGAACAAGAAATTCCACGTAAATATTCATGCATCATACATTGCATTAGGGGCAGTGTTGGCGTAACCAGGGGAAGGGAACTTGGATCATCCAATCTACTTTACAAGTAGGAAGATGTCAATGGCAGAAAAGAAATATACCACGACTGAGAGAGAAGCACTAGCCATGGTATACTCCTTGCAGAAGTTTTGACACTATTTACTTGAGCTCCATTCAAATTATTTACAAATCACTCAACATTAAAATGCTTGGTCCAAAAGCCAGACTTAGAGGGAAGAATCTGCAGGTGGCTACTGTTGTTCCAGGAGTCCACATTCGAGGTTATCATTAAACCAAGCAAGCTGAATGTGAGACTGGATCATCTCTCTAGATTGGAATCAGGGGAAAGTGGGGGCTTCCTAGATGATCAACTACCGGATGCTGATTTATTCCACATACAAGCAATTCCTGACTACTTGGAGGAAATCACAACTTTTCTAGCCACAAGACAATGTCTAGAGGGACATACGGTGACACATAAGAGATATATGGTGGTGCAAGGAGCTGAATATCAACTAATCATAGGAAATTTATATAAGTTGGGCCTATATCAAGTCTTGCAGCGATGTCTCCTCCATCATGAATGACAAAATGTCCTATGGGAGTGCTACTTTGGTGTTTCGGGAGGGCATGTCGGGGAAAAGCAACAATGAGGAAGGTCTTGCAAGCAGAGTTATGGTGGCCTACACTCTATAAGGATTCCAAAGAATATGCGAAAGGTTGTGATGTGTGTCAGAGAGTGGGAAAACCATCACATCAATATGAATAATCACTACAGCCAATACGTACAATGCAAATATTTTTACCCGAGATACAGACCTCAGTAATGAAATTCACATGACTTGCCTTTCTATCTAGCCATGCATTATAGAGCATACTTATGTTCTTGTTCCTCAAAGATTTCAACAGATGGACTTCTGCATAGATCCTCTGTATGGAAACATCATCTAGGTTTTGCAGAGGCACTTTGTTCCAAGCAACCTCAATACCCTCTTCTTGATCAAAAGCTCGGTATACCTTCTTCATAGCACCACGGCCCAGCAAATCTTCATAGCGACCATACCTACCAGTGGGATCCAGTTCCACAAAGGGCTCCCTGTACTTATCATAGGTGTCATATTTTACACTAGGCATTTCTCCACCTCCTCTAAAGGAATGGAAACCCTAACCCTGCAATTCCAAATTAGGTTCCTCTTCTAATTTGAATTTAATAAGCATAAACCCTTGGAAGGCTATAGGAAGACACAAAAATTGAGATTTTCCCTAAATTTGGAAGGCGAACAGACAACAAAGACAAAAGACTTTGCCTCCTTTGGGATTACTATAGACACTAACAACATTTTCGCTCTAGAGATACTGAAAAAAATAGAGCCGCCACATTCAAAAATCCACCCAATAAATTTAACTGTAAAAATTTAAATTTAAATAAAAAAATCACTATTTATTCATTCATTCCAAAACATAATTTAAATAAAAAATCACTGTGAAAAAATAATTTCATCTATTAGTTACACATCGTCTTTATCTAGAAAAAAATGTGTAATTATTTTAAATTATTTAAACTTTTACTAAATTGAAAATATTTATTTACACTTTTATAGATTTTAGTAGTCAAATTGTTGTGTGGAGAGGGGTCCATTCTCCCAGAAATAAAAGAGTTTCATACATCAATTTTGTGCGTGACTTGGTTGTGATTTGAAAAGAATGTTAGAATTTTCTAGACATTATATGAATACGATTTATTGGAAAAAAACAAGAAATATTAGAAGAACAGATAATTGATGTTGATGTGCAACAACTACCTTTTTGAAAAAAAAGCTAGTTATCATATTTTCATAGTTAATTTGTATATTACCCTTATGTAGGTGTACATTTAGATATATAATGTTTTTTAAGATAAGGTGTGATATAACTTGGATATGAATAAGTCATCTAATCTTGTAACAAATTTCTTTTAATTATTGAAATATAATGATATAGAAAGTGAGATTTCACATATATTTATGACCTTGATCAAATTTTTCATGATCTAGGTTGATTTGGAATTGGGTAAAATCCTTAAGGATATATTTCCACCCTCCATGAATCTTAGATCATGATAAAACTCTATTCGTGCATAATAGTTTTTTGAGATTCTTATCTGATTTGTAGTTAGAAAGAAGGTTTGGCTACACCAATATTAGTTTACAATAGCATGGATGTCAGGATCTTGGATGCAATGGATGTATTACCCTCTCCAAATCTAAATTTAGGCACTTTATCAAATCAAATACAAACACATAACCAACTTTGCATCCAATCAAAATATTTATGTAGCTTGACATTATGAGATTGTTGGAGCATGCAAGGGGATAATAAGTGTAGACGGATCATTCAAGGACCTCAAGGAAATTAGAAAATAAAATTCACTTGGGGATTAGGCTATACAAGTAATAATGAGGTTGAAGTTCTAGCAATATATCTAGGGATCACTTTCTTAAAGGATATAGAGCAGTGTGATGTGGTGATTGTTGCAGACTCCCATTATCATAAGACCATTGAGTCAAGGAAGAGCTCCCTTCTTCCTCACCTTCACTTGCATCTTACTCCTCCAAGCCTTTGATCAAGCTCGATGCTTTTAGATTAAGAAAAATACAACTCTCACATTGATCAAATAGCCTACACATAAGGTATTTTTTTCTATCTCGCTAACACAAGTTCTCTTCATTGCATTTTTTGAGTAGATGTTTTCTTGATACCCAAGGATTTTTAATCTCATTGGAGCTTTCATAGCCTAAACGCATCCATTTTCATACTAGCAATTCATTCCTTAACATCACAACCACTCAACTCAACATAGTTTCCTTATACTTTAAGACTTTCATCCACTTTTCCTAACATCATTTCAAAATCAACAGGAAAGTGAGGATGCTTTCCACTTAAACTAGGATGAGTTATGAGGATCAAAGGCATCCCAAATAGCATAGTACCTAAGGAGGGCTTAGTCAACACATCCAACCTAGAAAGTTAGTCAACAAGCCAACAAGCCTAGATATTAAGGGGCATGGTTCCCTTCAAGTTGAAGCCCACTAACCAACTTAACTAGGCAACACAACATTTAAGGGATGCTACCCCTGTACGGGGGCAACCTTCAACTAACCAACCAACTCAACTAGGCAAACCCAATGTTTGAGTTGTGCTAAACCCTTGGGGTGCCAACCTTCTAGGGGCACCTACATTATTTTATTATTTAATAGTGTGACTTACATAGCAATAAATCTCTTTCTATCCTGGAGTTTTTACATATCCATTTTATATCGTTTTGTAACTTTGAGTAACATATATACGCAGATTAGGGTTTTTGAATTAGAGAATTTGTAAGCCTGTAAGAAGGCCTCTTGGATTCATTAATGAATCGAGGAAGTTGTTTTTATCTTCTCCATATATTATCTACTATTTGGATCAACTTCAACTTCATCTTGTGATTTCTTTATCTCTTGGATCAAATATAGTCATGTCTTGTGGACTATTTCTCTAGCTCTTGTTTGCAGGTATCTATTTCTAATCAATTGAAGTTGTTGATTATTGCCCATGTGAAATTTTCTTCCATTTTAATGGCCTAGAGACATTAATCTATCCATTCTTTTATATTTTACATATGATCTCTTTAAGGGATTCACATCATGTATTGAAGGTTGCTTTATGGTCCTTAGGGAAATTCAATTCAAACTTACCATGGAAACTTAGTAGAAAAAGGAATGGAAGGAGCAAGCTAACTTTAAACTTGATGGTGTTGTCAAGAAGCAAGAACACATTTACCTTAACATTGTTTTTCTTTTGTTAAGTTATCTATGATCCTCCAGGCTTGACTTGTGGCTTGAGAAACTACGACCGAGGGGCATCTAAGATATCAAAGTCACTCGGGGATCACACCTGGCCTGGGCCACACTAGTCCTAAGCTCACTAGATTTTAGTGTGTCACCTCCTCCTAGCACGGACACAACAAGCTCCACGAGGTTTGATCCTGGGTTGCTTTGCTAATGAGGCCCATCCTCAATCAACTGTGCTAGTGAGACTTGACATTTACCTGAACATTGTTAAACATACTTTAGCTCCCAAAAGATTAAGAAAATGAGTCTAAGGACACCCATTTTGATATTTTTGATACATAAGACCTTCTTGTTTGTCTAGATGACTCTATATATCTATCTCCTAAGGTGCTTGTTAGAAGTGCTTTCAACCATTATACTGTGGAAGGCCCTCAAGGAAAACTAATCATCACCAATGTTGAAGATGTAAAATATAAGTTAATTTAATTTACTATTTAATTAATAAACTATTAAATTTTATTACTTTTTATTTGGTCAATTTATAGAACTATATCTCTACAAATTTGTGAGAAATATAACTCAATCTATTTTGATAATAGGGAATTACATGTTAGTCAAATTAAACCTTCTACTTTTAGTATGTTTGAGAATGTGTTTTGATTTGATAAATAAAGTTATAAATCAATTTATACGTCAATATAAATATATTATATTGTTAAATAACTATAAAAAAATATAAAAATACTTATTACACATGAATTATTTATTTAAATGATGTGTGAAATATATAGTAATTTTTGTAATATAATAGAGGCCACACACAACAAAAGTTTTTCCCTAGATTAATGATAATTTACAAGAAAAAAATCATTGTAAAAATTTATATTTCATTTCCGTAATCATAATATTTTTATTTTCAATTCTATATCCATGGATTCCAAATCTCAAATCACACATACACAGGAGAAAATAAGTAAGATGATAATTCTCCCTTTTTTCATGAAAAGCACAAGAACAAATAAGGATATGACCCAACTTTTTGCTCCACTTTTTTTTTTTTAATTTTAAGTTGTTTCAATTCCCTAATTGTTTCCATGTTCATATTCTTTTAATATTCGGGTCACATTTTCTTGCATTGGTATTAAAGGTTTATGATTTGGAAAAAAAATTGATATTCTCAACTAAATCTAACTATTTTTATATGTTTTGAAAATAAATATTATATTAAAAAGTTATTTTTATAAATTTTGAAAAAAATAAATAAATATAATTAATAATTAATCATATAAACAAATTGTTTTAATAGTTATACTCAAACTTTTTTTTATTATATTACTTAATTTTTTAAAGAAAAAATTAATCATAATATCCTAAACATGAGTGGCAAATATCTAAACCCCACCTCCATTAAAAATATGGTGTTTTGATAGTGGTAGTAAAAATAACTATTATTATATTTTAAAAAAAAAAATATATTAAGAATTACGAAAGGCGAATTTTTAAATCCTATATAAATGCATATGCATAAATAAATTAAAGTATATGATTAACATTAAATTTTATAATAATTTAATATTATGAAATAGAAATTTTAATTAAAAATCATTAAAAAAATCCGCAATTTATTATATAAAATAAAATAAAATCAACTGAGCATCGTATGAATGTATATAATAAATAATATATATCCACTCCATATCTAAACATAAAATATAATATGTTGCATATATGTTCACGAACCAATTTAATATCTTAACTTCAAAATATTTTAATATTTTATATATTTAAATCCATACTATAAAAACGTGGGAAAAGGTGCAAATTCATATATATCTGTATGGATAATTATGGGGGAATGGATATTCCATAACGGAAAAAGCAACCACACATTCAAAGTGATTCGTTGGTTACGACCTTTTCCAACCTATTCTATTGTTTTGGTTTGATAATCGGTGACGAGGTGTTTCAAGTGGTTTGTTTATTGATTGGTTAATTGGTATTTACGCAGAGGAAAGGTATATTTTTATAAAATTATTTAAATATTTAAAAAATAAATGATTTATTTATATTTTTGTAATTTTTTATTATATTTTTATAAAAAATTATTTTTAAATAAAAATATGTTTAACTGAATCGTGATCTCAAAATTATAATAATATTATTATTATTATTATTATTATTATTATTATTATTATAAGTTTTAAAATGTTATAAGAATATAATTTGTTGGAGGCAAAGGCGGATATTGCAGGGGAAGCGAGCTGAACTAAGGTTTGCAACAGGGTATCAATGCTGGTAACCATGGAGGGGCGAGGAGGGGGGAGTTCCACTCCCTCCTACAGTGATGCAGTTTCGAACCGCTTCAAGAAACCAATGGACGAAGAAACTGAGAGTATCAACATAGAAAAACAAAAAAACATCAGATCACATGAACACGAAGAGAATCATGAGGAAGTTAGAAGAGAGAAAAGAACAAGAGGAGGCAGTCAGAGAGCTTAGCACAAGAATATGACAGGACTCTATAAACCTAGGTCAACCATCACACCCCGGGTTGTATTAAGTGATCCAGCGCTACAGGTGCATAGGTATCACATGGCGACTTATGCGGTAATATGCAAATTTATGGGGATATGGCCAATAGAGAAGGTTTTACATGCATGGATAAAGAACCACTAGAAACCTAAGGGAGAAATAAATCTCACCTTGGGTCCAGGAGTTTTTTCACAGTAGTGTTCACAAACTTAGAGGACAAAGACAAAGTGTTCGAAGGAGGATCATATTTTTATGCTGCTACAAGCCTCTACATGCGACCATGGGAGATGAATTTTGTCTCGGAACGAGAGACATTCACATCAGTGCCGATATGGATAAGACTCTACTCTTTACCTTTAGATTAAATATCAGATGCGACTCTGTGAAGAAAATACACCTCCTTTGTCCAAATATGCGTAGAAATGGACCTATCTGGAGCAATTCCGGACGAAATCATTAAAAAAGTATATGACGAAGAATGGGTGCACGCGTTTGACTATGACCATGTACCATTTATATGTCGCAAATTTCATGAAAACGGGCATCTCTTCAGACACTGCCCATTAAACAAACTGCAGAACAATATTAAAACCAACATAGGCAAAGATACTGAAGGATTTACCAAGGTGGGAGGCAGAGGGAAAGGAGGGAAAGAGAACCAAAAGAAAATCAATGAGGAGAAGCAACCAAGTCATAACAACTTCAAGATTTTTGAAGAAGAAGATGGGAATAATGGGATGAACCAGGTACTGGAGGATAGTCCTGCAGGGAAGGAAAATGATGACAGCATGAAGGATATACCTGAAATCAACAAACTAAAGGAGGATCTGCCAAGCACTATGAAACTTGACAGGGATCATGAGATGACCCCAAGCGAGGTTGGAACAGAGGAACATGATCTGCAGGAAATTGTTGAAAGGGAGAATCTCGATCTAGAAAAGTTCTTGGAGCAGGGAACCACCAAAGGGGTTGATTCTCTACCACAAGAGGAGTTTGACATAGTACAACAACTCTTCCTTTGGATATCTCAAGTAAAGGGTTCTGGATTCAAAAGAAACCATGATAGCTAGGAAACCGGAGGGGTAAAAACGATGGAGGTAACATCGGGACACACGTCCAAGAACCCAGACAAGAAAAGAGGAAGAAAAAGACAGAATGAGCTGCTGACAAAGTGTAGGAAACTCATGATAAACTCAAGTAAGATTAAAGTTCTTACTAGTTACTCATTTACAAACCTTTCTTAATGAAGCTTACAACTTGAAATATTAGGGGTCTAGGAAGTAAAAGGAAACAAAGAAATCTTAGCAATAGAATAAAAGAAGAAAAACCAGATATGGTGTTTATCCAAGAAACAAAATGTTCAATAGATAAAATAAGAGAGATAAATAGAAAATGGCTCATCAAGTATGAATATCTAGAAGTTAAAGCAGACAACACAACAGGAGGGATTCTCACACTTTGGAACCCCTAGAAACTTGGAATTGTAGATGCTGAAGCATCCAGGAACTATCTATCAATGGTGATCCAACCTTTGGGTGATAAGGAAGTCTATTTGATCACAAATGTCTATGGTCATAAAAAACGCGAAGACAAACTTAGGCTTCTTATCTCTCTGGAGGAACTAAGAGAAAGATATCCTGTTATGCCCTAGATTCTGGGATGGGAATTTAATATGACCAGATCTCTTACAGAAAAAAAGGTGGGACCAGAACACTAGGTAGCGACTCCATAGCCTTTCAGAACTTCCTAAACAACATGAGGCTAGTGGATACAGAGACAAAAAATTGTACCTTCACCTAGAATAATAAGCAGGGAGGGGCTTCTCAAGTTGCCTCTAAACTAGATAGATTCATAATCTCTAAGGACCTCATTCTCACAGGCCTTGACTTGCCTGATTTAATCCTCCCTTTTGGAGGCTCGGATCACTGGCCTATCCAACTTGAAGCTTCTTTTATAGGCACTTTGAGAAACAAACCTTTTAGGGTTGAAAATATTTGGCTCACCCACCCTGACTTCATCAGCAATATCGAAAAATGGTGGGCAGAAGATATGCCCGTTCAGGGAACTAATATGTTCCTTCTGCAAACTTAGGCTTAAAGATTAGAAAAAAATGAGTTTGGCAATATCTTCAAAGCCAAAAAAGAAGTTGAACAGAAACTACAGGGAATTAACTAGGTCCTCATCGCAGATGGCTTTATCGAGGAAAGGAAAATACAAGCTGACTCTTTTCAGTAGGACCGGGAAGAAAAAAGCAAGCAAGAGGAGATCTTCTGGAGACAGAAATCGAGAGTGCAATGGATAAAATAAGGAGAAAGAAACACAAAGTTTTTTCACAAGTCAAACATGGATCACAGGTTTCATAACAGGATTTCAAAATTCAGAGATACTCAAGGAAAATAGCTCAACACCCACAAAGAAATAGAATTTGCTCTGGTACAACATTTCCAAAGCATAGGAGAGGAGCCTCTCATAGATAGATCACAATTTATCAATAACTTCACAAAGCACATTCCTAAGCTTGTTACTAAAGAAGACAATTACAATATTAACAGGCCAGTGACTGAAGAGGAGGTCAGCAAAGTCAACAAAGAGATGCAAAATGGGAAAGCTCTAGGCCCAGATGGGTTCAATGTAGACTTCTTCAAAGCATGATGGGAAATAGTCAAACAAGATATCCTTGATGTGGTGGAGGACTCGAGGAAACACAAAAATGTTTTGAGGGCGCTTAATGCTTCTTTCATAACTTTGATTCCAAAGCAGGAAAAACCTATGACACCAGATAGATTTAGATCCATAGCTTTATGCAATGTGGTGTACAAAATTATATCCAAAGTAATTGAAAACAAGCTCAAGCCCCTTCTTCCAACTCTTGTGTCTGAGGAGCAAACTGGATATGTGGAAGGAAGGCAAATTCTAAATAACATCATTCAAGCTCATGACGTGGTACATTCTCTCAAGAGTAATAAGCAAGCAGGGATGAACATACAACTTAACCTAGTGAAAGCTTATGATAAGCTAAGCCGGGCATACATTAGGGAAGTACTAAAAGCGTATGGCTTTGACCACAACTGGATAAGATGGGTAATGGCCCTTGTCACCATAGCTAGGTTTTCAATCCTGCTTAATGACTCACCATCCAGAACCTTTAGGCCTTCGAGAGGCCTCAGACAAGGAGATCTGCTCTCCCCCTTCCTCTTATTATCATGATGGAAGGTTTAGGCAATGCGATCAAATCAACCAATCTAGAAGGAAATATCTAGGGTCTCAAACTCACCCTGAATGGGGATGCTTTGACTCATCAACAATTTGTGGATGACACTATGCTGCAGGGTACACCCACGGTCAAGGAGGCTAGAGCTTTCAAGAAAATCCTGAACGACTTTGCTATGGCTGTTGGTACAGAGGTAAGCCTTACCAAATCAAATATTTTCTTTTTTAATACTGACATTTCTATTCAGAGAAATCTCACTAGAATTCTCAGCTTTCAAAGAGAACAAATACCCTCCAAATATCTGGGAATAACTCTAATGGACAAACCTCTGAGCAAGGAAGTTTGGGAGCTATTAACAGTTAATAAACTCCAGGACAAATTCCAGAAATGGACAAGCAGGTCTTTGAATTTAGTACGATGGATAGTGCTAACAAACGTTGTCCTACAAACTATTCCCATCTTCATGTTTTCAGCCCTTCCTACTCCTAAAGGAGCTATGCAACACATCAAAAATATCCAAAGAGACTTTCATTCGGGCAAAGGGGAAGAGAAAAAGAAATGGGCTTTGGTAGCATGGGATAAGATCTATAAACCTAAGAACCATGGAGGTTTGGGACTTCATGACCCTGAAACCCTAAGCAAAGTTTTGGGGGAAGACTATGGTGGAGATCGCTAAAGGAATTGGTAACGCCTTGGGCCAAGGTCTAGAAACAGAAGTATGCAAATAATTGGCAAGAAAGGGATCATGTTTGAATGTCTGGGCTCATCAAGGGCTCCCACATTTGGAACAAAGCATGGGATAATAGAGCCATTGTTTAGAAACATAGTTTCTGGGAGATTAGAGATGGAAACCTAGCTTGGTTTTTGGAGGACAACTGGCAACAGGAACCTAACCTGTTAAGAGAAGAACTAGCCAATCTCAAGAATGACAATGACAATAAAGGTTTACTTAGGGTAAGTGACTTCTGGGATCAGGCTAGAAACAAGGGAAAATGTAGAATATGGAAGAACCTGGTATATAGTGAAGAGACCCCTTTGAAGGCCCAGACAGAAGCTCTTGCAGTGATCTTGGAACAGAGAAAGATTTTGACATCAACATCGTCAGAGCAACTAAGATGGGGAAGAAACAGTGAAGGCAACTTCAACCTCAAAGAAGCCAAGAGAATGGCCCTAGGGCTTGACTTTCCAAACCCTGATAAGGTATGGAAGGACCTATGGCAGAACCCACACTGGATGAAAATCAAACTATTCATGTGTTTGGGGCAACATAAAAAGGTTATGGCTTGGGAAAACCTTCAGAAAAGAGGTGTAGTCAGTCCATCTAGATGCCAGTTATGTGAATTACAAGAATAAACAATGGAACACCTAATCAACCTCTGCCCATTCACCTCTACCTTGTGGAATTGGGTGGCTTCAATATTCAGACAAACAGATAGGGACAATTTAAGCATCACTAGTACTTTGAAGAATTGGAGAAGAAACTTCTCTGAAAATGAAATAATCAACAAAGCTTGGACTCTGGTTCCAGGCTCTCTAATCTGGGATGTCTGGAAAGAATGCAACAATAGGATTTTCAGGAACAAAATTGACTCATCCCAGAGAGTCATAACTCAGATCATTAGACAACTCAAAGAGACTGTAGGCACCCTTCTAAACAAACCCTTTGAGAACCCACCTCAAGACCAGGATGCACAAATACTATTGCATTTGGGTCTATAGGTGCCTTTCCCCCAAGGCATAAGCAAGATTGTAAGTCATATAACAAAAGATAAGGACTTCTGGCAACCTCCTCGTCGTGGTTTTTTGAAATTTAATATAGATGGAGCCTCTAAAGGAATCCATGGGGTGGCTGGTTATGGTGGAGTGATAAGAGATGAGCAGAGATACATAAAAGTCATCTTTCATAGTCATTTATGGAAGGCCACTAATAATATGGCAGAACTCACGGCCCTAGAGAAATGCCTAGAAATCTTGATTGAATCAGATTTACATAATTCCATCATTAAAGTTGAGTCTGAATTGATAATTAATTCGGTCAAGCAGATATGCAATGGCACAACACCATAAAGAGTGTCGAAACACTGGCGGTTATTGCAGGTCTATCAACGTATACAATCCCACCTGAGAGCCCTAAGAACCATCAATTTTGTTCATGCGCCCAGAACACCTAACGGGTTAGTGGGTCGTTGGTGAATGAAGGAGTACTTTGTTCAAAAAGCAATAGAAGATATGACTAGATGTCAACTCCCCCCAGGGAAATTGCGCGAAGAATATCACAAAGAGGCTACCAAAGACAGGGATTACTTTCAAAGTATGAGAAATAAGCAGAGAGAACACTAATGGAAATAGAAGAAAGTGGACCAATCACAAGGAAGTAGCAAGTGGTAAACAGTGGGCAGTTTGGTAGGCGCCTAACTAAATATTTCCCTGATCTGCATCATCCTATGGATTTTGGGCTGGAAAATGCACGTAGGTTAATTTCAAAAAAGGACCCAAAAAATATAGAATGGTGGCCTATTTACTCTTCGGGTCCATAAGAAAAGATAAAGTGTGGGCAAGTTGCCGAGATCAGTTTGGAACTCCTTCATCCTATGGATTTCAGGTGGAAAACTGCATGATAGTTAATTCTTCAATTGGACTCAAAAAACTATAGTGCGGTGGCTTATTTATTCTTCAGATTTGTAAGGGAAGTTAAAGAGTGCGCAAGTTTCTGAGACCTCTTTTGATCTCCTTCATCCTATGGATTTCGGGTAGAAAAACTGCATGATTGTTATTTCTTCAATCGGATCTGAATTTTTTTAAAGAGGTGGCCTATGCTTCTCTTCGGGTCCGTAAGAAGAGATAAAGTGTGGGCAAGGTGTCGGCCCGAAATCAGCTCATGACCATTGGATCATTGAAGGTTGGATCGCACAGTCATCGGGTTAACAAGATAACCGAAGGTTAAATATGGTCATTTGATGTAGTTTTTTGGGCCTTTGGATGGTCACATGTTGCAGTTTTCTGGGCCTTCGGATTTGTGGGCCCTCATCATCAAAGGCTTTTAGGTTATTTGATGCACGGCAGTTCAGATTCCAAGTTTCATGTTCGCTGGTTGTTCAGAGCGACACCTTGAGGGCAGACTGTTCATGGGTGTTTTTTGGATTCTCTGCACTTTAGGTTGGGCGGATGTTTTGTTAACATCTCTTTTGTAGTCTTGTTTGAGATTTTCACAGTTTTTAGAGTTAGGTTCGGGATTTTGCCAGCCCAGCTGTCTGTTGAATTTCACAGAGCTGCTACTACCAGTTTTGACTCAGTTAAAAAAGTGCACATTATGTATTTTTTCTAGATTAATAGAAGGTTCCACTCTTACTTCATCAAAAAAAAATACAATTTGTTGGAAGAGCACAATTTTATTTATTTAAGTTGTTTTTTGTTTTTCAAATAAATGGTGTTAAAATAATAATAATAATAATGTGTTTATAAGTTAATTATTATTATTAATTATTATTATTATCAATATTATTCATTGGAGAAAATCACATATCTATTTTAAAGTTGACATAAACCATTTACCGTGTTCATCATCAGGGTCAATGAATAATAAATAAAGGCATAGTCTAACTTATACATGAAATGACCTTTTTCACTTTTCTTGGTTAATTTTAATCAAAATATGACAAAGATTTTTAAAAAATTGAGTTTAAGTTGTTTAATCTATGGAAAAATATGACCGTGATTTTTAAAAACTTGAGTTTAAGTTGTTTAATCTATAGATTTGTATAGCTAGATTTCTATGGAAAAGACTATTTCATCTATACGTTAAACTAAGTCATGAAAAAACAAATTATAATAAAAATAAACTTCTAATATTTAATAAAAATAAGTAATCTAATTTATAGACGAAATAATGTTTTCACCCGAATTCACCAAAATCCGACAATACAATTTCAAGATTTTTTGTTGTTTAAAATGCATTTTTGAATGCATAAATGGATTCAACACCATGAAAAACATGTGGCCCAATCTAATTATGCATATTAAACAATTTAAACTCAAGTTTTTAAAAATCACTGTAGGATTTTGATCAAAATTAAAGAGAAAGTGGTTTATAATAATTTCTTCTATAAGTTAGACTACCCTTAATAAAAAATACTAATTCAAAAAAAAAGTCAATAAAAAAAGAAAGTAAATAATAAAAGAGGGAAATTCACATAGGAAAAAAAAAAACTTAGGAGTAAAGAGATGGAATTCAACAACAACCATCATCCCTATTTAGTGTCTTAGACCTTTTCTCAATCTCAATGGTCTTGTTAAATTTACCACGATGGAAGTGATCGATCTTGGCAATTACCTGGAATCCTCAATACTAATGTGGTGCTTAGTCTTCCCAACATGCTCAACAAGAGCAATCATGCTTTATGTGATTAATGGAAGTGATCGATCTTGGCAATTACCTGGAATCCTCAATACTAATGTGGTGCTTAGTCTTCTCAGCATGCTTAATAGGAGCAATCATGCTTTATGTGATTAATGGAATGACCAATTTCTCCAATGTAGGGAGGCCCACAAAAACATAAGATCAAATACACACCTTTCATGTCTTTGGGATTCACTTAGTCTTTTACTTTTTTAATGATTCCTTTATATTTATTTATTATTCATTGAATTTTAGTTCATTTCTTTTATTCCTTCCGTTTTTATTTTATTTTTTAATTAAAATAAATAAATAAATGTAATAATAACAATAAATAATAAATAAAATTTAAAATTTTCCTAATTTTATTTTTAGTCTTTAGTGTGTGTGTGTGTATATATATATATATATATATATATATATATATATATATATATATCTATATATATATATATATATATATATATATATATATATATATATATATATATATATATATATATATATATATATGATGATGATGATGATGATGATGGTTGTTAACGTCCACTGAGACCAAATAATGATTTATCGGACCTAAAAAGACAAATTATTTATTTTGATTTAAGATGTTATTCCGATGCTCAAAAAGCTTGGAGAGAAGCCTCCCGAGCTCACTATAATTTTGGCATTGTAAAAGGCTAGAAAGGTCAGTATTGTAACAAAGGTTGTGAAATTGAGATCTAATGTGGTTGTATGCAGGGCACTCTAAGAGGAAGTGGTTTTCATCCTCGATGCTCTTATTCTCACAAATATGGCAGATCCTTTCCATCCATGGCGTTTTAGGAACTACCCAGCGGCCAGTCTCACTATGGAGCTCATGAGAATTCGTTCTAATCTTTGCTATATTAATTTTCTTTTTTGAGCTATTTAGAATAGAGAGATACTTTTGATCTTCAAGGGTGGGGTTGATGACCTTCTTATAATAACTTAATTTTCTTTTAGACGCTAAATCTTTCTCACACCACAATTTTTCTTTGAACTTAGAAGTAACAATATCTTTAATGTTATTTATGTTTTGCAAAGCATCATTCTCATTGATCTCCCAATAGTTTAACCAGGCCCTTGTGTCCTTATGCCATCCTCGGTTAAGCCTTAGGTGATTTTTATCTACTAGTTTTTACTTTATTATTTCTTTCTAACTTTCATTTTTATTATAATGATATTTTAATTTTTTCTTGGGATTAATCTATTGCATATCTACTATTTATTAGGTTGATGGTTGAGTTATCCATATATAAGTGGTTGGAAACATGTCCACTTTAAAATTGATATTTGATTTCGTTTAGAAAAAAATTGATATAAATCATGAATCACAAAAGCCTTATTATTATTATTATTATTATTATTATTATTTAAATGTTATATGAATACAATTTGTTGGAAGAGTACAACTTTGAATTAGAAAATCCAAGGAATATTGAAAGAAAAGATCATTAATGTTGATGTGAAACAACTTTGCTTATTTTTTATAGATTGATATCAAACTAGTTATCATATTTTTTTTTTTTTTTTGTTTTTTTTTTATAGTTAATTTTTATTTTACAATTATGTTAGTGTAGATTCTAACATACAATGTTTGTTACGATAGGTATGGTATAATTTTGATGTATTGATGGGTATAGATAGGTCATTTAATCTTGCAACATATTTTTTTTTAATTATTGAAATACATTTTTATCAATTTTGACACGATCTAAGTCAATTTGGAATTAGGTGAAACACCGTTCATGAATATTAAATCATGATAGAACTCATGCACTCAATTTTTGTGAGATCTTTATTCGATATCTTGGATGGAGTGGATGTATTACACTCTCCAAATCTAAATCCGAACACTTAATCAAATCGAATACAAACACATAACTAATTTTTCATGTAGTCAAAATATGTGACGTAACTTAACCTTATAAGATTTTGAGGAATGCATGGGGATAATGAGTGTAGAGGGATTGTTGGTGTCCAAGTGTGAATGATGTGATTCAACCCTTTACCACATTAATATGTCAATTCAGGTGCGTACAATTTTCAAGGTAACACGCAAGATATATGCAGGGGCAAGGTTACAATCTTACATTGACCAATGGTTCGTGACTAAGAAATTAAAACATTGTTGTAACAATAATGGAAATTAAATTGCAGAAAGAAAAGCATTCACAACAATATATGGAAATATGTAACAACAATAAAGAAAATACAACCAGTAAAAGAAATATACATAAAAAGGACACATGCACAACACCTGATCAGAAGAGTGGGCCCAACTCCCTGGTCAGGGATGTGCTTAACTCACATATTGAGAAAAAATTCAAAAGGCTAGAAATTTCATTAACAAGGGTTCCACTGTTACAAGGCTCAATTCTTATATTATCTAGCTCCACTTTCTCTCTGAATTGTGTCTTTTAAATATACAAACATCCAAAGGAAACTTACAACAAACTAATCTCAATATTCAAGATGAGATATGAGAGATCTAGCCATCATGATTCAGGTGGAACAAGTCGAATTTGGTTATTACAATTGGGTAATTCTGGAAAATGGTCGCAACAACAAATTTGTCAATATGTCCTTCGATGAACCTTGCTTTTCTCCCAATAAAAACTGAATTTTCTAAAATTTCTCATTGGGAAACTGATTGGGTTTATTGTGAACAAAACTCATGTCTCAGATTTTCCAGATTCGCTTTCATTTGCCCAAAACGTCCAACGCAAAACTGTCACTTCTTATGCCAACAAATTCCTGAGTTGGAATATCTAATTTTCTATTGAAGATCAAATCTGCAATCTAGAAGAGATCTTGGAGGATAAAATCATGAATGAGGTTATAACGAATGAATAAACCAAAATTATGCATAATAATCATTAATTATTAAAAATAAATGAGATCAGATATTATTTATCCACAAGAGCATAAATGATTATGAAATGGAATAATATAATAAATTATGGTAAATAATGTAATAAAAGAATAGTGTAAATATATGAAATGAATGTTAAGAAGTGGTAATAATAATGACAAATTAAGAGCCCGACATTCCCCCAAACTAAATATGTTGCATTCCCACATGCAACGCAATGCATCTGTATAAAGTACAGGAAATAATGGTTTGAAAAAATATGAGCGAATAATGCTTAGTGGTTTTTTTTTTTTAACATTCTCCTAAACTTTTAATAAATCAAACACTCATGTTATTTCACCTCAATTGTTACTTTCAACAAAATAAAGTGGAATGACATCTATGGATTAACATTTTTTGAAGCTAATGTAGGTTGAGCTTGTGTAAGTGATGTGGAAGGTGGAAGCCATGCAAGCTCAAAGAAAGTAATCAAAAAGTGTAGCAGGATTTCCTTCCCCCAAACTCATTAGTTTCCTTGTCATCAAGATTTCTATAACACATCTCATGAGTATCCTCAATCAGTAATTCATCAGGATTCAAAATCAGAATTAAGCCTCTTCATCCTTCCCCAAAATAATAGTAGTGTTGTTAAGCTAGGATTAAATAGAGATTGATTAGGTAAAGCAACTATCTTTGGTTAAAGATACGAAACTTGTAGAATAAAGGAATTATAGATTAGATGATACAAAATGTCAAATATCAAATATCCTAAAAATTTCATCCCTAACATGTAAAGTAAATATTAATAACTCAATAATAGATATAAACCATAACCACCATTATCTAAGAACTGATTAAATATTACCCCATGAACCATGAGTTCTAGCAAACCTTATATATGCAATAGTGGCATTATAAGCAGTTAGTTTCTAGAAAACAAGGTAACCAAGTAGATCATAGTGTTGAATTAACTTCTGTACCATAGGCATCGCCACTACTGCCAGCGGGCGTCCACAGCTTCGAAAGGGATGCCTTTTTAACCCATTGAGATGACAGTGCCCCATCTATTAGAAATAAGTACATAGTTACAGAAGCATTTCAATTTACTTAGATTTCTATTGAAGATCATTGTTCTAGCTTGGTAACCAGTTAATAACAATGCCATTCACGGGAAGAAACAAAAGTGAACAAGTCGGCTCGTGATGAGACCTCTTGTCCTTCAATTTTATGACTGAAATCCATTACCCTGGCTTGGTGACCAATAGTGGTAATGTCACACTATTAGGACCTATGATCATGGTAGGTCGGCTCGTGATGAGACCTCCTATCCTCCAATTGAATATTTATGTTTAAAATTTAACTATGGTTATTGTTAATCAACAAAAGATAACCTAATAGATGGGGTGGCAAGCCAGCTCCTTAAGAGTTAGAGATGGCGTAAAACGTTTTATAGTAACTATTTTCAACTCGGGTAATTTTTCTTCTCAAATACTAATAACCTTCAAATGACTGTTGATAAATATATTTTGCTTTGTTAAGATTGGGGTTTGAGGAATAATTCATTAGATAGTGATGGAAAGATTTAAGTACAATTTTGTGGTCATTATCATAAATTTTACAAGATCAGGGACTTGACAAATTAGGAAAGTTGAAATTTTCCATGATGAAATCATCTTTTCATAATTATTCCTTAAAAAATAAAACTATGTTTGTAGATAAACAAAGACAAATTGACTACCCAATCATTATTTCAAAGACGACCTAGACAATTAAATGTATTTCCCCAGTCACCAAGTTAATGTCATTGTGCATGATTCAAGTTCCAATGTGTGTGGATAAGTGGGGGTTATGGATTGTTATGGATTATGGTGGTAATAATCATGAGATGTATGAGTTGACGTGAAATTTTAATAACAATGATGACATGACATCATTGATATTAAATATAATACATTTTCTATCAAATGCAACACCTCCCCCCAACTAAGATATGACCATCCTCGGTCATAATTGAAACATCAATAAAATACATGGAGTTGATTAGGGATGTACCTGAAGACTTATCTTGACAGAGTATCAACATGTGGAGAGTAACAGCACTCGGTACTTAGAAAAAATTTCACCATGGAGTAGCAACACTAGAGGAGTAACATCACTAAAAGAGTAACAACACCAACAGAGTAACAGCAGTGGCAGAGTAACAACACTGCTTGAGTAACAACACCGGCGGAGTAATAGCGCTAGCTGAGTAATAGCACCGACAGAGTAACAACACTAGATGAGTAACAACAATGACGGAGTAACAGCAGTGACGGAGTAACAGCATCGACGGAGTAACAGCACTGGCAGAGTAACAACACTGGCGGAGTAACAGCACCGGCGGAGTAACAACACAGGCGGAGTAACAACAATGACAGAGTAACACCACCGACGGAGTAATAGCACCAGTGGAGTAATGGCACTAGCGGAGTAACAACATCGGCGGAATAACAACATTGACAGAGTAACAACACCGGTGAAGTAAAAACAATGATGGAGTAACAATATCGACGAAGTAACAGCAGTGATGGAGTAACAACACTGGTGGAGTAACAGCACCAGTGGAGTAACAACACCGGTGGAGTAACAACACTGATGGCGTAACAACACTGACAAAGAAACAACACTGGTGGAGTAATAGCACTAGTGGAGTAATAGCAATGGCAGAGTAACAACACCAGCGGAGTAAGAGTAGTCATGGAGTAACAACACCGACAAAGTAACAGCACTAGCGGAGTAACAGCACCAGCAAAGTAACAATACTGGAGGAGTAACAACACTGGCAGAGTAACAACATCCAAGGAGTAACAGCATCCGACACTTAGAAAAATTTCGGGAGTAATAGCACCCGAGTAATAGCATTGGCAGAGTAACAGCATCCAAGGAGTAACAACATTTGACACTTAGAAAATTTTCGGGAGTAACAATAAAGATGAAGTAACAACACCCAAGGAGTAACATCATTCGAAACTTAGTAAATTTTCGGGAGTAACAGCAGTGGCAGAGTAACAACACCCAATGGATCTGAGAAAACCATATACTGATAAGACTGAAGAACAAATGGATAAATATGGAGCAACATCATGAATCTTGACAACTTCCTTTTATTTTGATGAAGGAACAAAATTTGTGACTTTGAACACATGAAAAAAACATAATATGAATGAGAAAAGAAACAACAATTTTATTGAAAAACAATAAATAAATAAATAACTTAAGTTGCAATGACTATGATTTTGACTGCAGCAATGTTGTTTCCTAAGGGAATATCAATCTGTTTCCAGAAACAACAATCTGTCAATGGTAAATGAATGGAAAATTGTTTTGGCAAAAATGACTTGGATCTTAAATGGAAATCAATTCTCCATTTCTCTTGTTATAAATCCATTAGGTAATGAAAAAGTCTTCATGTTGTTGGTGAGAAATAATAGGAATAAATTGTAAAAAACTCTTATGATCAATTTCCATGGCACCTTGAAAGAATTAAAATTATATGATATTAGATTTCTTAATAGATGTTGGGATAAAAATCTATTATTTCATTATCATTGCCTTCAATAATCACTTGTTCAAAAACAAATTGACCTCCTTTATTCTCCGTGGACTTGCAAAAATGAGTGTCTACTTGCAATAAAACATGTAATCATGGAAGAAGAGAGGTGACTGGGCTCTCTAAATCCAATATATATGAAAAAAATTAACATATAGTTACTCTGTAAAACAAATCCATGGAAAACAAATAACAAAGTACAGTTAATTTATTATCTGCGGGACAACGGTGGTCAACCATACTAACCAACATTATTTTAATCATAAATTCTTTGTTTTTCATTTGATTAGTGTGATTCGAAAGCCAAATGAAAGTAAATTAATAGGGATATCTCCAATTGAAACAGTTTTTAAAAATTCCGTGATATGATATGTCAAATTTACTTAGAACAACCTGCATAACAGAGTCATTTTCAATTTCCGAACTTAGACCAAATGTTGATATTTTAAGCATAACTTTTTCATTTGATGACGGATTTAACCGATTCAAGATAGAGATTAAAATAGATTCATGTAAATATATCCAATAGAAACATTTTTTGAAATAATGAAGATTGATGGGCCAAATGTGCGAAGGAACAGTTGGAAAAACAGAGTTTTAAAGGTGTTGATTTGCGATAGACAGTCAGTATTTTGGTCATAAATTTCTCATACGATATAGAAATTGGGCGATTCAAATTGAATTGTAAACTAGATTAATAGGGTTATATACCCTAGAAATGGGTTTAAAAAATATAGTCATTTAGACCCCCAAAAATGGACTGTCTCAACTCTATTCCTGAGTTTCCTACTCGACATTCTGTCAATGTTTTGGTCATAACTTTTTCATTTCAAATTCAAATTGAGTGATTCAAATTAGATTATAAGTAGTAATAAAGGGATACTTAGGAGAGAAACAGGTTTTTAAAATATGCCTATTTTACTTCTCAAAACATGACTGTACCGACTGTGATTTTAGTGGTTTTATCAAGCCCACATGCCCTAAGATATGATAATTTTTTTTTTTTTTCAAAATGATGATGAGTGTTTGTAGAAATCTATTTTTCAATATAATACATCTACATACACAATTAAATTCAAATATTTACCATTGATATTGATATACTCAGCAAGTTTCAGCAAACACAACTCATTCTACATATAACAAAAAATATTTATATACTTATTTATTCTATTTTCTACACTAACCTATTCTACCTTGAAAAGTAAAGCATACTTACGTATACGAGTACTTCCAATGGATCCATTTTAGAAATAAGGCATCAAGTGTATACACATCCGAATTTGAGAAATGCCTATTAATAAATACTAGGGTATGAGAGAACAACTTCCCTTGAAAATATGGTGTCAAAAATTGCTGAAGTATGGAGTGATGTTGTGAACAATTGATGGAGTGGAACCAATCTTCAATATATCCTTTAGTTTCTTGATTTCCCATAGTTGTCATATCATGAAGTTCTTGAGTTTCTAAAACAACTTGTTGATGTAGACTAGAAGAAACCTAATTTTCTTCCATAACTTTTACAATTTTTGGATTTGGAACATTTCCAATCTCGGTATAAGTTTTCTGCAATTGTGTATGCGAGATAGGTTGGGTGTGAAGGGTAGTTAAATTTTACAATTCAACACTGTAAGCATGATGTACTGGTCTATTATGGTGAGGGTGTGGAATGATTTGAGCATGATATTGTGTAGGGCATGGAGGGTTTTGATGATGTAGTTGATTGGGATGTGTGGATGATTTTGATATGAAAGCAAGGTGTTCTTGAAAAGATGGAAAATAATATGGATGATATTTTTGTGCTACAAGATGAGGGAGAGTAGTCATGTAATCATAGGATGAAGAATTCAAAACTTGTGGATAAGATTGATGGGGGTTATATTGAGATTGGCATGGCTGCCCTAACACATGAGTATTCCATAATAGATCATGCAAGTAAGACAATGGAGAGGAATTGTTCTGAAACATACGTGTAGGCCAAGTTTTCCATGGTTGTGAAATTGTTGTAGATTCTCCATCTCTTGGAAATGTTGTTTTCATCCCAGGTAAGAAAGAGAAACTATCCATGGGATGCTCCTTCTGGCATTGAGGAAAAATCACTTCTTCAAATTCTGCTTGATTTTTCTTAAGGTGCAAAACATGCAATTGTGAATTTAGAGAGCTAATAAAATCAACTTTAAAATGTTCAAATAAATCATTGATTTCATCTCTTATATCTCATGTTCTTGTAGCACATTTGGAAAGGAAAGAAGAAAATTCTCTAGAATTCTTACCAGCCTTGGATATTCCTCTTGAATACCTTATGCATAAATCACATACATCGTCATATGATAGCTAAAAAAAATTACATTTTATTATCAGATTTAAGATTTCTAAAATTTCATCTTTGATTCCTTTAAGAATAAGTGTTTTTAAGGTCTCTTTTTCCAAATGCTTATGCTTTGATTTTTGAAGGTTGTATTTAAGTTGCTACAAATAGTCCTCCAAGCTTTCATCTTCCCCTTGTCTCATACTGAAAATATCTTCATTGGCCTTGCAATAGTCTTGGTACTTCTCCAAGAATACATTCTTCATGTCCTCCCATGTTTTGATGCAGTTTCCACTAAGGCTCATGAACCATCGGAGAGTTGCTCCTTTTAGAGTAATAGGAAACACTTTCAACCTTTGATCATTAGTACAATAATCATATCCTCTACAAAGTACTTCAAACTCAAATAAGAATGTATCTAGGTCCTCATTATCCAAACCATGAAAATTTGGTAAATAAGACAGAGGAATTATGTGCATTTATGTCACTCCTCCTAGATCGCTGATAGGGAATTCAAAAGTAACAATGTGAGCCATTTCTTACCATAATAGAAGATGTTCTTCATATGCTGCTTTGAGGTTCCTCCTTCATATATTCTTGTCAATTTGTTAGTGGAATGGGTGGTGCTTACATCACCACTTGAGTGAAATGATAAGATTTTTCAAATTTCTACCTTTTTCTTCCTAGTCATTCAAAAAAACAATTTGAAAGGAAATCTAATGCTCAAGACTTAGAGCAAGGCATTAAAGGACCATTCCCTCCCCAAGACAAGAGATTAGTTTTTCCAAAATCAAAACAAAAAAGAAATGCAGGAAAAATTCTAAGCTCAAGACTTGGAGCAGGGTGAGAGAACTCTTTCCCTCCCCAGGATGAGAGAGTGGATCATATAAAATAAAAACAAGAAAAAATTCAGGAAAAATAACTACACTTAAGACTTGGAGCAGGGTGTCAAAGGATGATTTCCTCCCCAAGATGAGAGAATGACCCTCTAGTTGATAGAGATTGTGTCTTACACCTTGTTAGCCTTCCTCGACAACGACGCCAAAAGGTTGGTGTCCAAGTGTGAATGTTGTGATTCAACCCTTTACCACATTAATATGTCAATCCGGGTGCGCACACTTTTCAAGGTAACACGTAAGGTATATGCATGAGCAAGGTTACAATCTTACATTTACCAAGGGTTCATGACTAATAAATTAAAACATCGTTGTAACAATAATGGAAATTAAATTGCAGAAAGAAAAGCACTCACAACAATCTATGGAAATCTGTAACAACAAGAAATAAAATGCAAGTAGTAAAAGAAATATACATAAAAAGGACACACACACAACACCTAATCAGAAGAGTGGGCCCAACTCCCTAGTCAGGGCTATGCTTAACTCACATATTGAGAAAAATATTAGAAGGCTGGAAATTTCATTAACAAGAGTTCCACTGTTACAAGGCTCAATTCTTATATCAGCTAGCTCCTCTTTTTCTCTAAATTGTGTCTTTTAAATATACAAACATCCAAATGAAACTTACAACAAACTGATCTCAATATTCAAGATGAGATATGAGAGATCTATCCATCATGATTCAGTTGGGACAAGTCGAATTTGGTTATTACAATTGGGTAATTCTGGAAAACGGTCGCAACAACAAATCTGCAAATATTTCCTTCGAAGAACCTTGCTTTTCTTCCAACACAAACCGAATTTTTGAAAACTTCTCAATTGGAAACTGATTTGGTCCGTTATAAACAAAACCCATGTCTTGGATTTTCTAGATTCGCTTTCATTTGCCCAAAACTTCCAATGCAAAGCTGCCACTTCTTATGATAGCAAATTCCTGAGTTGGAATATCTAATTTTCTGTTGAAGACCAAATCTACAATATGGAAGAGATCTTGGAGGATAGAATCATCAATGAGGTTATAACGAATGAATAAACCAAAATTATGCATAATAATCATTAATTATTAAAAATAAATGAGATCAGATATTATTTATCCACAAGGGCATAAATGATTATGAAATGGAATTATATAATAAATTATGGTAAATAATGTGATAAAAGAATACTGGAAATAGATTAAATGAATGTTAAGAAGTGTTAATAATAATGAAAAACTAAGAGCCCAATAGGGATCATTCAAGGACTCAAGGAAATCATAAAATAAAAATTTCTTGAGGATTAAGCCATGAGATTAATAATGAGTTCGAACTTTTAGGAATTTATCTAGAGATCACTTTCCTTCAGGATATAGAGCAATGTGATGTGGTGATTGTTGGAGACTACCAAAATCATAAGACCATTGAACCAAGGAAGAGCTCCCTTCTTCCCGCCTTCACTCAGAACTTTCAAAGATGATCTTACTCCTCTAATCCTTTGATCAAGCTCATTTCTTTCAGATTATACATAGTTATGACATTTGGACTTACAAATGCACTTGAAACATTTCAAAGCTTGATGAATTCTATTTTTAAACCCTTGGAAATTTTGTGTGTGTATTTTTTGATGACATACTAATATATATCAAATCTTGGGGAAAGCATATACACCATGTTGACAATGTCTTAACACTATGGGAAGAGAAAAAATTGTATGCAAATCCTTCCAAGTGAACCTTTGGGGTTCAAGAAGTGGAATATATCAGTGATATCATATCTCATGAAGGTGTTAAAGGGGACCCTAACAAAATCAAATCCATGTGGATATTTGTGGCCACCTGCCTATTTCACTTGGACACGCAACATTGTCTCTTTCAATTTTTTAGTTTCCTTAATTGTACCACAGTTTACTATTTTTGGCAGTTTTTTGGGTCCTAAACTTTCGGGTTTGTTTTGAGGCCCTAAACAACGTTTTTATGGAAAACAGAGAGATTGAAATCGTTTCAAATTAGTTGGCCAATTTGTTTTTGGCCTTCTCTTCAAGTTCTTCGAAATGAGGTATTATGATAGCCAAACGAAGATCGTATGATAAAGTTATGACCCCACGAAGTTGATGTGCCAATTTAACCAAACGGGGCCCACAGTTTTGGCGCTTCATCTCCTAGGGTTAGGGTTTTTGATGTTTAGGGTTTTCCATTGTTTCTCAAAAATAAATAGGCCTTTGAGCCTCATTATAACATAGTTCTGAGGCATGTAGCCGTCACATCTCTTCTCAGAGATAAGCTACCATCGCCCAAGCTAGTCTTATTTCCATTCTGTTTGTAAGCACATTTCAGTATTTGATATTAATGAAATGAAGTGTTACTCCATCTTTGTATTTATGGTTATATTTGTAAATTTTTGCGTTCCTATTTAAATCCGGATCAGTGGTATCAGAGCGGTCTGTTTTTCTTTGTATGTCCTCAACGAGGTCAGGGTATAAGGAGTTAGGGCTTGAACTGGTCAAACCTTTGCACGACCAACCTTGCAAATCCTAACGACCTCCCATGGCAGATGAAAATAAAGATGAGGGGGCATGAGATCCTATCAAAATCTTTCTCGAGGAAGCCATTGGGTGACAAAGGAACGCAATGATGGAAAACTTTGTCTAGATCCTTCAGCAGCTACCCAAGGGTGACGCATCTACTTCCGGCAGCTACTCTGAAAGTGCCACACCCTTTAAGGTAACTTTGGCATTTCCAAATTTGAGTGTCAAATATATGCAGACGCAGTAGATAAATGGTTAAATCTTCTAGAAGGATATTTTTTCGTTTGTGATTTTTCTAGTCGGGAAAAGACCACTTTTGCACTTCTCAAAGAAGCCCCCCATGTCAAGGACTGGTGGGAAACCTACTGTGAGCAGAAGGATGAAAGTATGAACTCATTGTTTTCAGCCGCACCCACTTGGAACTTGTTCCAAGATGCCATCAAGGAGCAGTACTACCCTATCGGGAGCTATGAGGATAAATACATAAAGTGGACAATGCTGCAATAGGGAAGGGACCAAGATGTACCGGAGTTTACCAATGTTTTTCATACCCTTTGCACGAAGTTGGGTATCAAGGATTCTGAGAACCATTTGGTTCTCAAGTACCGCGACTGCCTACATAGGTACATCCAGGACGAGATGGAGTTTTGAACATCTCCTCGCTCGGCACGACATACCAATATGCCATCAAGATCGAGAAAAAGTTTAAAAAGAAGAAGTGAGACTTTGGATTTACGAATCTAAAGCAAGGGAAAGGTACCCCCAAGCCGCAGAACAAAGGAAAAAGCCAAGGCGGGGCAACCCAGGAGAACTCGCCAAAGCCACAAGCAAAGAACAACACTGTGAAGCCGAAGAAGGACATAGGAAAGTGGTGTGAGCTCTATAAGAGCTCCACTCACAGTACAAGTGAGTGTGAGGCCAAGCAGTCACTAGTGGCCGAGCTAAAGGCTTCAAAATCAGATGCATGTTCCGACTCTGAGTCAGAACCCTATAAGGGGAATGACAAAGGGAAGAAGATTATCGATGCATAGCCCAATGCCACTGTTACCACCACGAAGATCTAGAAGGAGGAACTCGAAGATCCAGAGGAGGAGGAGCGCCTCTTCCACTCCCAGATGTGGGCAAATGGTTCCCCACTACAGTTCATTGTAGACAGTGGGAGCCAAAAGAATCTCATTTCAGCAGAGGTCATGAAGTGGCTGGGCTTACTGACCACAACACATCCACAACCGTACACTATCAGGTGGCTTCACCAAGGACGGGATCTTCGCGTGAGCTAGAAGTGCTGCCTTCCATACAGCATCAAGCCCTTCACGGATGAGGTATTATGTGACATTGCTCCACTTGATGTTTTTGATGTATTATTAGGCCAACCATACTTATGGAAGCAGCATGTTTTGTATGAGTCAAGACCTCGTGCTGTTATTTTTACTTTGGGAAATAAGTTGTACAGGATACCGGAGGTAGCATCGCCTACCACCATCTCTTTGGTTACTACAAAGCAATGCAGTAAGCTCATTTCCAAAACTGGGAAATTTGTTTTTGTGATGATACACCCTCAAGGAAAGAAGAAGATAGTGGCCATGACCTCCATATAGGGCCCCCTCCGCATGATAACTACAGATGGACAATGTTGTGGAGGAGTTTGAGGACATATTCACCTCCCCCATAGGGGCTCCTCTACACTGTCAGGTCAAGCACTCCATCGATCTGACCCCAGGTGCGCCACTACTCAATGGACCAATATATCGGCACTCTGTTTTGAGAATGACGAAATCAAGAGGCAGATTCAGGAGCTGTTGTAGAAAGATCACATCCGGCTGAGTTCATTGCCATGTGGGAACCTGATCATGCTGGTACAGAAGAAGGATGGGACTTGGAGTCTCTATATTGACTATCAGGCACTGAACAAGATCAATGTCTAGAATAGTTACCCGATCCCATGGATTGATGATCTTCTAGACCAACTGAAGGGGGAAAAATATTTCAACATGATCGACTTGAAGTTAGGATATCACCAAGTACCAATCGAACCCTCCAATGTGTGGAAGACTACCTTCAAAGCCAAGGAGGGCCTTTTCGAATGGTTATTTATGCCTTTCGGGTTGACGAATGCTCCTAAAAAATTCATGAGGTTGATGGATGACATCTTGTAGCCCTTCACCAACTCATTTGTAGTGGTATACTTGGATGACATCCTGATCTTTAGCCAGAGTTGGGAAGATCACCTCCACCACATCCGATAGGTTCTCCAAACACTACGACAACACAAGCTATGTGCCAATTTGGAGAAATGCACTTTTGGCATGACCCAGGTTCAGTATCTGGGATACATTATTGATGAACGGGAGTGCATGTGGATCTAACCAAGATCCAAGTCATCCAGGATTCACCAGCTCCAACCACTATGACAGAGCTCCTCAGCTTTCTGGGTCTTGACAATTTCTACTATAGGTTCGTGTTGGGATTATCTCATATCACCTGGCCCTTCATTCAAGTCACCAATGGAGGAGCGAAATCAAAATTCTTTTGGTCTGAATCTCAATAGAAGGCATTCATAGAGTTGAAACATCGCCTCTGCTCTACACTAGTGCTCACATTACCAGACTTGCAACAACCATTTGAGATCGAGACATATTCCTATAACTATGCTATTTGGGTAGTCCTTACTCAACAGGGGCATCTAGTGGCATCAGTGAGACACTTTCAGACACAATCCAGAAGTATCCCACTTATGACAAAGATATGTATTCCATTATGCGGGCCTGCCGACAATGGAAGCATTACATTTTGGGGAAGGAAACGGTCATCCACATTGACCACCGGTCCTTGCAATTCATATAGATGCAAGGGAAGTTGTAGAATGATCGCCATCAGAAGTGGTCCACATACTTGCAACAATTCCATTTGAATATCAAGTATAGGAAGGGCAGCACCAATAATGTTGCATATTGCCTCAGTCAAACACTGATCATGGCGTTAACCACTGTGCTCAACTCTTATGGGCACGAGGCTTCTGATTGGCCACTTCTCTACAAAAGCGACCCAGAATTCGACCACACATACTAGACACTCTTGGGGTGTCAGCAAGTTCCAGATTTTCACCTCCAAGATGCCCTAGTATGTCACCGGGGAAATGTTTGTGTTCCTTCAAGAGAGAATGCAAAGATGATTTTGGAATCACACTACAATCGGGCCATTGGGCATTTCGTGGTCAAGAAAACAATGGCAGTACTGCAGAAGCATTTCTATTGGTCAAATCTTTGACAGGATGTTGGGAAGTACATCAGATCATACACTTCCTACACCATTGCCAAACTAATCATCAAGAAGCAAGGCATCTATACTTTGTTGCCTACCCCTAGTCGACCTTGGGAATCCATCTCCATGGATTACATGTCAGACCTTCCTTCTACTAAGCATGGCAACGACTGTGTTTTTGTAGTCGTCGACAGATTCTCGAAGATGGCCATTATGGAAGCCTGCAAGAAGAATATCACAGTGGGAGCCACTACTAAACTCTTGTTTGAACGAGTGTGGGTACACTTTGGGATCCCACAATCTATCATCTCAGATTGGGACAACAGGTTCCTTAGTACATTTTGGTCCAGTCTTTGGTCGATGCTAGACACCAAGCTCACTATATTCAGAACTTTCCATCCCCAAACTGACGGGCAGATAGAGGTCATCAACAGGATTATCATAGAAATTCTACACATGTACAACTCAAAGCATCCACACACATGGGATGAGAGCTTCCCCTATGTCTAGCACAACTATAACCAGGTTCTCCATAGCTCGACTGGCCATAAACCTTTTTAGGTGGCCTTGGGATTCCAGCCACTATGTCCCAATGATGTGGGCATGCCATTTGCAACTACTCATGTAGATTCGACTCATGTCTAGTCCGAAACCGATAAGGCAAACAACTTCATTAAGCACATCCAACATATCACCAGTAGGTCCATGACATTCTAGAGAAATCAAATGCCAAGTACAAGTAGTGACATGATCAACATCGAGTGCCACACAAGCTTCAGGTGGGCAATAAAGTCTAGTTTCATTTGCAAAAGGAATGCCTTACCAGAGCCTATCGAAAACTTAAACCACTCTGATATGGTCCTTACACCATTACCAAGGCGGTGGGAGACAATGCATTTAAGCTCAGCATTCCCCTATTCCTTGGCTTGCACCCAATGTTCAATGTGGACCACCTTCGACCATACTTCCTACCATTGCTAGACACATCAGCCATTGTAGAACACCTCACACCTATAGAGTTAAATCTAGATTGCATGGAACAAGTCACAACTGATTAGATCATGGACACGCAAATCAATAACACCTGAAAGTAAAGGAACCAACTACATCGAGTTGTCAAAGTAGGCCAACTCCTTCACCAGGGCAAGTGGCTCACTAGGGACCAAGTTCGGCAGAAGTTTCCTCATCTCATGGAGGAACTCAACGCAATGGGGACCATTGCTTCCTAAGGAGGGAGGAATGATCCAGGTGGATATTGGTGGCCACCTGCCTATTCCACTTGGACCCCCAACACTGTCTCTTTTAGTTTTTCGATTTCCTTAATTGTAGCACAATTTACTATTTTTGGCAGTTTTTCGGGTCCTGAACTTCTGGAGCCGTTTTGAGGCCCTAAACGGCGTTTTTAGGGAAAACGGAGAGACTAACAGCATCCCAAATTGCCTTGCCTACTTTATTATTGGCCTCCTCTTCGAGATCTTCCAAACAAGGTATTATGATAGCCAAATGGAGATTGTATGGCAAAGTTACGAACCCGGGAAGTTGATGTACCAATTTACCCAAATGGGGCCCACAGTTTTGCCACTTCATCTCCTAGGATTAGGTTTTTGGATGTTTATGGTTTTCCATTGTTTCTCAATAATAAATAGGACTTTGCACCTCATTGTAACATAGTTCTGAGGCATGTAGCCACCACATCTCTTCTTAGAGATAGGCTACCATCGCCCGAGCTATTATTTCCATTTTGTTTGAAAACATATTTAAGTATTTAATATTAATGAAATGAAGTGTTATTTATACTCCATATTTGTATTTATGGTTATATCTGTAATTTGTTGCATTCCTATTTAAATTTGGATCAAAATCAAAGCCATGAGAATTCCCAATTTCGAAGACCTTAAAGAAACTCAAAGGATTCATAGGATTGATATGGTATTACTACAAGCTTGTTAAGAATTATGGTCGAATAGTAGCATCTCAATCTTATGGTATATCTTCAGAAGAGCAACAAAAATGGGTTACAAAGATGATGGGTTATGAATCTGAAATTATCTACAAAGAGGAAAAACATAGTATTGTGGCAAATACATTCTCAAGGAAAGAGGAAGAAACAAAGGGTTTAGTGTGTTGTTTCCATTCCACAATCTAGTTGGGTGGAAGAAGAAATGATAAAATGGAAGCACTATAAAAAGGTATGCAAGATCATTCAACAACTACATGAGAAGCCTATTATAGTAGAAAACGTAATGCGGGAGAATGATTTATTGATGTATCAATATCACTTATAATAATTCTCAACTCAAGTAGAAGCTCCTTTCAGAATTACACACTTCTCCTATATGAGAATATTCAAGGTTCTTAAAAACATACCATATGATTAATAAATATTATTTTGGGAAAGTTCATAAAGCAAATGTGCAGAAGGTTGTGGCTGAATGTACAATATGTAAATAGAATAAGGGAGAGGAAATTAAGACCCTAGGGCTTCCACAACTATTATTCATACCTAACTAGCATTGGGAACAAGTTTCAATGAATTTAATTATAGGTTTACCCAAATATAAAGGAAAGAATGTCATTATGGTAGTGGTAGATCCAATGACAACATACACCCCTTTTCTATTTCTTTATCACCATTTTAAAGGAACTATAGTGGTAAAATCCTTCATTAAAAAAATCCGAAAGCTACATGTAATCCCAAAGATTATTGTAAGTATTGGAGATCCATTTTTCACTGAATTTTTTTGGATTGAATTATTTTCTTGTTTGGGTACTTGATTGGCTTATAACTCATCTCATCGTCCTTAATTTGATGGTAAAATTGAGATTGTGAATAAATTTTTAGAAGGATCTCTATGTTGTTACATCTGATAAACAAGCACAATAGGTCAAGTACTTTCCCTTGGCAGAATGGTGGTACAACGCATCCCTCCATACTCCATAAAAAATGTCCCCATTTATGTCACTTTATGGATATCATCCTCCATCCATGACATCACCCTTGAAAGGGAATCTGAAGGATTAAGCAGTGGAGGACCACATAGTGTACCAACAACAAGTTCTCAAATTATTGAAGGAAAGCTTTGTTATATAACAAAATAGGATGAAACAACAAACATATAAACATCATAGTGAAAGAGAATTTGAAGTGGGGGATTGGGTATATATATGACACTACAACCATATAAATAGATATCCCTCAAGAAACAAAAGAAGGACAATAAATTAGCACTGAGATGTTATGGCCCCTATAAAGTGTTACATAGGATTGGAATTATGGCTTACAAATTGTAGTTGCCTCCACCTTCATGTGGACATCCAATCTTCCATGTTTCTTGCTTAAAGAAGGTAATTGATGATAAGACCCTAGTCCAAAGTATTTTATTGGAGATTATTAAAGAAGGTAAAATCATTCTAGAACCATAAACAATCTTGGAAACATGAATTCAACAACTAATAAATCAAGAAATCATATGAGTGCCTCATAAAATGGAAGAACCTACCAGTGGAATAGTTGACATGGGAAGATTATTTTTTCATACAAAAACACTTGCAATTAGTCAAGTGTTGAGGAAAACACTTGTTTGAAGGGGGGAGGAATATTGAGCTTTATACAAGCTACATGTTAAGCATCAGGCTCATTATTAAGCCCTACATATTGAGTTATTACATTTACATTGTTATATTGTTATGTCTACCAAAATCTTCCATTGTACCATTTTATTATAATTGTACACTTTTTCTCATATATATATATATATATATATATATATATATATATATATATATACCAATGAGACCTAGTTTTAGGATCATCAAATATTTATTATATATTTTACTCATTATAAAAGGAGGTTTCCCCATTGAAATGGACTGTAACTATTGGCTTCTTATCATTTTTAAGGTGTATGGTTCATAACATGTTTGTTATTGAAATGAGGGGTTTGTGGAATTGTTTGGGGTTTCAAATGGTTACAAACATTAGGTCCCATCACCATGGATTTATGTGAGTTATACATAAATTTCAAATAGGAGAGGCATCACTACACGTTCAAATAAATCACAATCGATTTTCCAAAGATCATCAGCTCACACTATATGGGAAAACTCCTAGAAAAGGAGCATTCAAAAAATGTGTCCCAATTATATGGGTCATTCAAGCCTTTGATACATCTTCTCAAACCATCCATCATGACCTTGTCCAAACATCAATTCATATTTGAAACCCCTAAGGCTTACAACCCTATCAAGGTGACCATTATCATTCTATTCTACTCATACTAGGTATCCTTCCACCTAATGTATTCCATTATCACCATCCATTTTCCCAAAAGAATGGAATAAAATGATGGTTCAAGATTTGTTATTAGTTGGTGTTATTCATCCTAGTATTGGCCCTTATAGTTGTCATGGTCCTCTAGAAAGAAGGTATTGGCATATTTGTCCTAAATTTTGAGCTCTCAATAAAATCACTTTCAAGTATTAGTTGCCCATCCCCATCATTGACAATGGCTTATATGATATCAAAGGTTCTCAATTATTCACCAAGTTGATCTCTATTTACTCTATCATCAAATATGTATGAAGGAGATTGATATTACCAAAACTATCTTCCATAATCATGAACACCATTATGATTCCTTGGTGATGCCCTTTGGCCTTTGCAATTGACCTTCCACCTTCCAAAGTCTCATGACCATATTTCAACCATTTTTACATAATTTTGTCCTATCTTTTTTAATGACATCTTGATTTGCAGTAAAACTTGGCATGCACATGTCACCCATGTGGATTAAGTCTTTCAACTATTTGTTAATTATAAATTTTTTCTTAAAAGGTTCAAATGTAACAAAGTTACCAACTTAATGATAATTGTAACCTCAAAGAGAGGAATCTAACAAAAAAAAACCCTATTTTTGCACAAAACACATGAAAAAATAACTTGAAAACGAAAAGTGTTGGTGCTACATAAATTAAATTATTTCTCAAAGTTATTATTGCATTGTGGATATTTGAAACAAATGAATTAATAATTAAAACATATAATCCAACAAATGGATAAATGACTTATAAATTCATGTAAGATCATATGCAAGTTAAAATATTTATTTCAAGTTACCATGCAAACATCATTAACCTTAAATGTCTTACATAATTATTCAAATTCACTCATAGGTTTTGGCACAACATAAGAATATGTAACATCTTTAGATGAATAATTGATGTAGATGAAGATGACCCATATTCTTCTCTATTGTCAACTAGTGCCCCATTCGATTCGGCATGTATTCCCACCATTTCATATCTCAAAAGTATTTTAGATCTATAACTGGATTCAGTGGACCCCCATCTTAACATTATTTCTTATGGTAGCAACCTATTGATATCCTCTATGGTCATGAAGTGAAGATTTCATCTCTTTGTTAAATTGAATTCATAAACAAGCATGTCAACATCCTCCAATTTTAAGAGGTCGGTGCAACAAGGATTTATATTTCAACCGTTTATTTTTCTCTTTCTGTTGACTTGTTTACCAACTACCATCTCTATCCTATACACACCATTACATGAGTGTGTATATGTGGCCTACCAATGTAATTCAATTGTTATAACTTCTTCATTTTCGTTAATGACCTTTATAACCTTGGCAACCTGTTATAGGCCATTTTGTCACATCCGATCAATAGGCCAGGGTAACGGGATCAAACAACATCCTATTCCCCCTTGCCATCATCTTGCACAAAGACCTAAGCATTTCTCTTTCATTTCATAGAGTTTCTGCCTAAAATTACATCATCTGAGCCAGTTTTAGGACAAGTGTTCCCTAGCCTCTTATTAAATAGTGTTCACCTACATGTTTCTCCATTGTGGCCTGCATTGATCACCTATAGGTTGCTTCCCTTTGCACTTGTGTTGGTTCTAGAAATTTGGGAAAAAGAGAGAATTTCTAGAAGCTTCCTCTTCCAGAAGCTTCCAGAATTTGTTATAATGATTTACCTCAGATAAAACATTTGGATCCTATCCTAACCTAATTTGGAGTTTCCATCCCTTATCCTTTGATCCCATCCTCCCATCAAAGGTGGATCTAAAACCTTATATTGGTAATTGGATGAGAACTTCCAACTTACCCCACTCTATATATTTACAATCTTCCATATGCAAGGGGTTGGATTTTGGATATTGATTCTACCCTTATCTTGTTGTTGTGAGAAGTTTCATTTCATACATTTAGGGTGATCAGAGGTGCACATTGTGACAAGGAAAGTACAGGTCAACCTGAAGGAGCTCTTCTACAAGATTAACACCTATTTATGGTTGTAATTCCTTCCATTTATATTATTGCAAACAATTCTTTGTTTTCCTATATGTGATGTTGTTATTTCATATATTTCAATACCATGTTGATCTATTGAATATTGTATATAGATGATACTGCATAAATCTCATATTTTCTTGGATTGTGTTATCTGAATGTGTAGGTCCTAATTTTGGCAATTAGAGCTGGAATTGGAGCATTCAAGCTAAAGAAGGATCAAATCCCGTGATGGATTATAGGTAGGCTTCATTCCATCATCTGTTTACTTTAAGGAAATCATTGGGTTCCTTGTCTCTCTGTTGTTCTAGGTTAGCCACCAAACCTAGGGGAGCTACTTTTGTCAGCAATCATAAATCCTATATAACAAATTGGTCACTCAACTAGGGAACAATGTATTCCCTTGGTGGTTGTTTTTTCCATTGTGTTTTGATTTCATTGAGTCTCTTTTGCAATTTTTGTGTCGGAATCCTCTATCCCTGGACTAACACTCCCTCGGTGCCTCTGACAGAGTGTTGCACCTAACCTGGGCCCACTTTGTACCAACATTGTAAAGCACTGGTACCTCTTATGCACCAACATTGGCCTCTATTTTTTCACAAAAATTCCTCTTGTTTTGAGTGTCTCTTTGATCAACCTACTTCCAATTGACCTTCCCTGAGTCTTAAGTGTCTTGTGGTCTCTCTAAAGCATTCATTTGGCTTGCATTTGTGTTTGATTTCCTTTCATAATAATTGTTTTTTATTTTTATCTTTTCTTATAACAATGTAACTTTGAAAAGGGAACTATAAACTCAAAACGTAAACTTTGGCCAAAAAAACCTCGAAAAAACATAAAAAACAATGCTAAAAACGAAAAGTGTGTATACTAGAACGATGATTTTTTTTTTAGGGTCAATTTTGAACATGTTTTAAAAATGGCAGTGAAAACAAAATTTTCGTGCAAAAAACACCTTGAAAATGAAAAAGTGTTGATATTGGAATGATGATTTTTTTTAGGGTCAATTTTCAACATTTTTAAAAAATGCTTGTAAAACTAAATTTTTATGTGCAAAAAAACAATTGTTTATGAGGAAAAAAATACACTAATGTTTTTGGTAGAATAACATTTTCCTTTCCTAAGTATAAATTCAACATGTTTTCAACCATAACATATTAGATACAAAAAAAAAATGGAATCTTTTCAACCATAAAATTAAAAAACCATGACATTATGAACAAATTACATGACTAAATGAATCAAAATGTCATTATTTGTATATCGAATGAAACATACATTATATATTTAATTTAACGTTGCATTGTAGATATTCTAAACAATAAAAATTATCATAATTAAGACATATAATCCAACAACATAGAAATGACTTATAACTTCTGATTTAACACCATATGCAAATCAAAAATTTTATTTTAAGATACAATGAAAACATCAGTTATATAAACTGTCTTAGACAATTATTCAAAATCACTCATATTTTCTTGCACAATCACAATTCATATTTTCAGATGAATGATTGGATGATGACGAAGATGTTCCATATTCTTTTCTTTCATCAACTAGTGCCCCAGCTGAGTCCACATGCATGCCCACCATTTCAAGTTTCAAAATTCTTCTAGATCTACGACTGGTTTCAGCAGACTCCTATCTCAACACGGTTCCCTTTGGTAACAACCTTTTCAGAATCCCTATCGTCTTGAAGCAAAGAATTCCTCTCTTTGTTAAATTGAATTCATAAACAAATATGTCAACATCCTCCAATTTTAAGATGTCTGTGTGGCGGCAATTTATATTTGTACCCTTTCTTTTTCTCTTCCCGCCATTTCTTTTGTCAATTACCATCTCTGACTTATACACACCATTGAATGGGTGTGTATTTGTGGCATACCAATGTACTTCAACACCTGTAACATCCTCATTTTCTATAAATACCTTTATAACCTTAGCAACCCATAATGGATAGCCATTGGGATCTACATCTGCTAGCACTGCGATCATACAACCCTCCTTAATATTCTATACCGAACCCCTGTAAAGGTCTTCCATGGATTCACATTGTGCACGAGATCTTCTGGAACCAATATACATCTCTCTTTCCTCTGCCTGTGAAGAATTAATAATACCTTGAGATTATTGTTGTTCAATAATGTTTATTTCATCATGTTCATTTGACACAATTTGTGGCCAAATAAATGGATTTTTCAAAGGTATATCTTCATTTATTGTTGTTGAAATGATATCACTTTTATTATTGAAAAATGACTCCCACCAAACTGAATCAGCGATGTCAAAGTACTCATATGCATATCTAATACATTTTTTAATTTCTTCTAGGCAATCAGAATAATTTATATCTCTATTCTATGTGCGTGCATTATGAACTTCACCAACTGATTGTAATAACAATACTTTTGATGCAAATATTGGATGATCTGGAATGAACCTCAAGAATTCCAAAACCTAATGATGGTGCCCATTCTACAGTAGTTAAATACTTCTTGCCCCATATTAGTGTTTTCCCATCAATTTTTTGATACGAAATTGATGTTGGAAGATAATGTCATTAAGTTGTTCAATGCATTTCTCCTGACCATGCAATCCTAGAATAAACCTTCACATGTCAATAGTTTCTTCCAACACATCAAAAGTAGGCTCTAACACGTATGATTTCTTAATACATTCAATTAATGACGGCAAGCTCCCAACTTCCTTCCTCCTCAATGTGACAGAAAAACGACTAAACATCTGATCAATATGGTCATGAGTGTGCCCAACAAAAAGGAAACCAACCTTTACTTTCCGAAAAATTCTCAATTCAACAAGCATGTTTAGATATCCAAAAACAACCTGATTTTTGTTTTCACGACAAGCGTTATCCAATTGTAGTTACAAAACTCCAGGAAGATTACCAGACCAATGAGAAAGCACATCATGAATTATGGTTATTGTCGGATTTGCATCATTATGAATATTTGGAGCTGTGAAGTACACCCTTGGCAAAATTTTCCCATTGAAGACCATACAACCAACCAAGTGATACTGAAGAAATTTTCCTCCTGTAAATTTTTGGGTGTGCGAACAAAATGTGGTAAAAATGTTTTCTTCTGGTCCATACCATCAATTATCAAACCCAAATATTTATTCGAATTATCGTAACACTTCTTTCGATTCTTGTACAACTTTTTCCATTCACTTGTTTGTTGTTCATGATGCTCTTGAAGTTCTTTGACATTTGAATCTACACAACATAAAAGAAGCCATTAAGAAATATGTTTTTAAAGTTGATGACTATACAATTTTAAAAGTTAAAGTTATGAATTCTTACCTCTTTCTCACCCTTCACATTAGTCCCTTTTTAATTTAAGAGAAGCACATGTGCTGCAAATCCCCATCCTTGTCTTCTTAGGAATATGAACATTGTTGAATTCTTTCTTCCATACCTTCACAAAATATTGATATGTAATAAACCGGCCATGTCCCTCAACACCTTCTGCATATTCTTTGTATAAGTTGTAGATTTCTCGTCTTGAAAAATTATCTGGAATATGTATTGTCTCTCTATTTGGCGTACACTCTCCATGCTTTGAAAAGAAATATTTCATCCATGACATTGCAGTATTTGATAATGGCCCAAACGGTCGTTTGTGACATACTTCTGAATAAAATGTGGGATCCTTTTCCAAATTTTCTTGAATTCTTGAGAGACGAAAATTCCCCATTGAATGAAACATTTTTAAAGCCTTTCTACAGATAAATAAAGACCCAATATGATAATCATAACCTAAAAATGTAGATTGCATGAACCCAACTAAATATTAATTTTGCATGCTTTTATTCATTAAGAAATATCTCTTCCTTTTCTCTAATGCAAATTTGAAATCCATATGTTTCAAGCAATGTTTTTGACAACATTCACTTGAAATGAGAGTGCTGATAGAACTTCTTCTTGTCAGATATTCTTCTCTACCCCTTGTATAACTAGAACATCTTACATTGATGCGAAAAGGTTTGCTCCTACTCGATACAATATTTCGTGGCAACATCTCCATCATTGGATCATCATTAAGAGAAATTTTATCCACACTATGATTAGTTGTGCTTTTCAAATACTGACTTGGAGGATATTCTTCATCTTCCCCTTCTTTAGTGTTACTATCATAGTCCTTAGAATTGGACTAAATGGAAAATTTAACTCAATGTTTATTGGATATTCTTCCTCATGTGAATTGCCAGTACTACTCTCATAGTCCATAGAATTAGGACTACGTCGAAAATGTGACTGTTTACTTACTAAAACTGTTACATCCTGTCCTTTGTCATTGCTACCTTTATAGCCATTAGGATTAGGACTAAGTGCTTCATCTTCCCTTCATCACTACTGCTCTCATAGTCCATAGGATTAGGACTAAGACGACACCATGACACTCCATTCTTTTGAATTTTTTCATCATGCTCTTCATCACTACTACTCTCATAATCGACAAGATTAGGACTAAGTGGACATCGGGACACTCCATTCTTTTGAAATTTGTCATCATCCTCTTTATCACTTCTGCCCTCATAGTCCATTGGATTAGGACTATGAGGACACCATGAAACTCCATTCTTTTGAAATTTTTTATCACGCTCTTCATCACTACTGCTCTCATAGTCCATAGGATTAGGACTAAGTGGACACCATGACACTCCATTCTTTTGAAATTATTCATCATCTTCTTCATCATTGCTGCTTTCATAGTCCATAGGATTAGGACTAAGTGGACATTGTGACACTCTATTCAGTTTAAATTCTTCATCACTACTGCTCTCATTGTCCATAGGATTAGGACTAAGAGGACACCGTGACACTCCATTCTTTTGAAATTCATCATCATGCTCTTTATTACTGCTGCTCTCATAGTCCATAGGATTAGGACTAAGAGGACATCATGACACTCCATTCTTTTGAAATTCGTCATCATGCTCTTCATCGGTGCTACTCTCATAGTCCATAGGATTAGGACTAAGAGGACACCGTGACACTCCATTCTTTTGAAATTCGTCATCATGCTATTCATCAATGATTCTCTCATAGTCCTTACGATTAGGACTAAGTGGACACCGTGACACTCCATTCTTTTGAAATTCGTCATCATGCTCTTCATCACTGCTGCTCTCATAGTCCATAGGATTAGGACTAAGTGGACAACGTAACACTCCATTCTTTTAAAATTAGTCATCATGCTCTTCATCACTACTACTCTCATAGTCCATAGGATTAGGAATAAGAGGACATCGTGACACTCCATTCTTTTGAAATTTGGAATCATTCGTGTGTGTGTCCCTGTCTATCTCACACTGTCCCAATAAAAGAAAATAGGAAAATGAGGAAAATCATTAGGGAGGATCGTAGCGCAAGGTAAAGAGGTGTACATCCCATGTGTGTCCAATGTGTAAGCTCAGGTGGATTAGGGGAGGTAGGATCAAGAATGTTGGTGAGGTGAGCACAAGTATTCCATGTGGTTGTGGCCATAAGGGGAGCTCGATACGCCCGCACTCTCTATCATCTTAACATGTCCCGTCTTTTCTTTATGAATTTCCCATGCTTACAACACACTTTACTAATCATCCTCTTCATCACTGCTGCTCTCATAGTCCATAGGATTAGGACTAAAAGGACATCGTGACACTCCATTCTTTTGAAAATTTTCATCATGCTCTTCATCACTGTTGCTCTCATAGTCCTTAGGATTAGGACTAAGTGGACACCATCACACTCCATTCTTTTGAAATTCATCATCATGCTCTTCATCACTACTGCTCTCATAGTCCATAAGATTAGGAATAAGAGGACACTGTGACACTCCATTTTTTTGAAATTTTTCATCGTGGTCTTCATCACCGTTGTTGTCATTGTCCCTAGGATTAGGACTAAGTGAACACTGTAGCACTCCATTGTTTTGAAATTCGTCATCATGCTCTTCATCATTACTGCTCTCATAGTCCATAGTAGACACCGTGACACTCGATTCTTTTGAAATTCATCATCATGCTCTTCATCACCACTGCTCTCATAGTCCATAGGATTAGGACTAATTGGACATCATGACAGTCCATTCTTTTGAAATTCTTCATCATGCTCCTCATCATTGTTGCTCTCATAATCCTTAGGATTAGGACTAAGTGGAATCCATGACTCTTTATTTATTTGAAATTCTTCATCCTCTCTTTCATCAGTGTTGCTCTCATAGTCCTTAGGATTAGGACTAAGTTGAAGAATTGACGTTCTATTCATAGTGGACGAATTTCTGATATATTCATCAACATGATTAGAGTTGTTACGTGATGAATATGTTGATAATTTACAAAGAGAAACTTCAGTATCAGAAGAATCCATCCCTTACAAATAGAAGACATTGAATGATACAAATGTAGACTCTCCTAAAGATATTATATAGCTTAGAGAATGAAATTTTCCCTCCAAAAAGTTTCACCAAAATATTTACCTCCAAAAATTTCGTTCCATGTATTTCCCTTCATTATTTTATTCTACAATTTATTGAAAAAATTTAACTAAATATTTTTATGAAATAAATCTTTAAATTTAAAATTGTAAAATAAATCTTTTACCTAAATTATTTTAATAGTTAAACTTTATAATATTTACTAAACAATTGAATGTTTTTTATAATCTTTATAATACCTTCTAAAACAAACTAATCCCACATTCACCACGCTATAAAACAATTCTATAATATTCGCTTTATCATAGTTTCCTATATCACCATAAAAAAATTAACATGTTAATTTTTTTTAAAACAAATTAATCCCACATTAACTGTATGGTAAAACATCTCTGTAATTTCACCTATATAATAAATTTCATTATCACTATTACTCACATCACATCAAGGTTTCCCGAGGTTCGTTAAAAGACTTGGAGCGAATTTGTGGAGCAACTACATTGTTATCAACAACATATTCAACGGAGGATTCTTGCATTTGAAAGGTTAGTTAATTTGTTTTCTTTGCAAATTTTAAAATTAAATAATTTTAATGAAGTTTAATTTGTTTTTTTTTTTAAATTAAAACTTTTTATAGACCAAATTTACCCACTACATCTGCAATGGGCATGGTGGGCCTAGTAATATTCACAGCGGCCAAACGGGCCCAGTAATTCTCACGATGACCGAACAGGCCCCTAGGTTAGGGGCGATGGAGATGTCTACCCGGCCCTCTGCCTCACCCCGCCAGCCCGTAGGGTGGCAGGTCGCCAGGGTTGAGAAGGGGGAGCTACGGCAGCTCCCCCCACGCTACCTCGGAGGCCCACCCGCCACGGGGCAGAGCTGCGAAGCCCGCCCTGTGCCACCCCACGGGCGTGTGGGTTGCCTGGGTGGCGCGAGGGAGCTGGCCACCCCGACGGCCTGCGGGTAGCACATCCACCCCACCTTGGCGTCCCGACGGTCCGCGGGGTGGCGGGGCCACTAGGGTTGGGTGGGGGGCAGTGGTTGGGCTGCCATGGTGGGCTAGGAGGCCGGACCCAACGGCCAGCTCGGTTGGCTGACCGATTTTCAGGGTGCAACGATAGGGTGATGTATTTTTTAATTTTTCTTTTGAAATTGTTATGGTTTATAAAATTAATTAACATTTATCATTTTCGTTGTTAATTTAAGTTACTATGTTTTTTGTCATTTACTAATTTATGTGTGTCTTTTTTTTTTTTGAGGAAAATGACATCAAAGAAGATTTCTTTGAATCTTTCTAGACCAAAGACTCTTAAAGGTGGATCTTCAAAAAACATTGGTGAATGAACCCCACCTAAGCTGATGGCTACAAATCTTTCAAGTGCCTCAAATGATAAGAAGATGATTTCATACTGGAAGAAATCAAAAGAAGTGAAACTTCCATTGAAAATTTAGTATGTGAAAGAAAGAGAAAGCCAAAATGTGCAGACATATTTATATGTTTATATACCTAATGATAATGGAATTTATGACTTAATGGGAAGAGTCATAGACATGTGTTCGGTACCAGATAGTGAAGTTGTTTACATACTTATAAAATCGCCCAAGTCACATGAAAGGATTAAATACTAGTTATCATATTCATTGTATGACACGAGAAAGGTATATACGAAGTTGTGTAAACAAATCGTAAATGAGATGAAACAAAATATCGTAAATATTGTTATTTATATTTGTGTTTTGCATTCTTGTAATTGTCTCACTATATTTTTTTAACTTTGTTTTTATTGACATGTGATTTTTTTTGGCAGAATTTTGTTGAAAGTTGTTCAATTAGGTTGGGAGGCATTCATTTCATAGAGCATGATATTATGAAAATTGTCAGTAGTTTCTACTCAGTGTCAGAAGAAGATATGGAAAACAAGAAAAATGTAGTAATTCATGATGCTACAAAACTACATCCAAGGGATCAGAAAAAAAAAAAAAAAAGCCTCTAGTGGATAAATATAGCAAGGGTATACAAGTTACTTTTGAAGACAAGGAAATTGAAACTGACAGTGAAGAATATGTTGTCGTTACTGAGGATGACATTGGAACTGAGAAGAGTCGTAAAAGACCAAAAATAACAATTCCCAAGAATAAATCTGTTACAGTTAATGATGAGAATGTTATGAAGAAGAAAAGTAAAGTTGAACATTTTGAAGTAGTCATTACCAACAGTCAAGAACCTAGTGAAACTTCAAAAGAAAGCAGAGAAATCATTACACTAGGAGCTGATTTAGAGGATGGCATTATCAAAACAAAACAAAATGCCATTCGACAGAACTTGACAAAGAGAAACTTAATTGAGGGTGGTCGCAAATTTCAGCTTTATGTCAGACAAATCTATAAGGCAAGTGAAGGACAATGTCAATATCAAATCAGAAAGCCACACCATCTGCATGTTCACAACTTGAATACATTGATGAGGTATAATCCATATGCTCATGTGGTTAATTATGTGTTTCTTGTTGATCTAGTTCAAGTTATAAACAAATAAGCATTTGATAAGTCAAAATGTTTTGAATACAATTATTATGTGCTTGGGGGGAACCATTCTATAGAAGCTTAAAGACAATTGGTGGAGGAATATCCCAATAAGCCATGTTTTGAAAAAATGAAATGTATCATTTATGCTGGTTTATCAGATATAGAAGCAAAGTTAGTGGCATGGGATCATAATTCAAATATTGAATATAGGATGTCTATGACTTTCATCCAAAGGGTTAGATTTATTCATAATGAATTTGAAGAAAAATGTGGTGGGGATAGGATAAATGTTACTCTGAATTTCCAAAAGGAATGTTGTATGGAAATAGGCTATCAAATTGAAGAGAAAATCAATTCAAAAGGCAGAAAAGGCGACAAATTTAGTGATTTATTCAGAGGTGTTGATAACATTTTCTAGTTGGCATTTAGAATTGGAAAGATATGGGAGTTGATTAATGAGTTTTTTAGAATGTGGGAGAACATTGGCATTAAAAACCAAAAGGTCAAAAAGTCTAAGCCATTGATATGTAGGAACAGTACACCAGGTCCTGAAATGAAGCAGCTTCCAGAAGATATGACTATCACACCTTGGAGAGCATTGAAAGGAGTGAAGGATGAAAAACTTGTCAAAGCAATATTATCTCGTGTGAGGTCAGGGGAATTATCATTGGAGGAAATGTCTAAGGAATTTCAAAAGTAAGTTTGTTGAATTATTTTTATTTATTTCTAGATTATAATTTTCTTTCAAATATAACTTGTTTTGTTATACATATCATTATATTAACTTTTTTTTACTTTATCTATGCAGTCACAAAGTTTACGTGAAAATTCAAGAACAAATGGTTAAATTGTTGAATGAAGATAGTTAGGATGATGTTTTACACAACTAACCAGATTTAAGTTCTACATCAACATTAAAAAAAATAATCTTGCATTTAAAAATGTATGTTGATTTATACATTCATTTTTATTTATCTATACACTATTTTTAATTTATAACTTACACATATATTTGTTTATTTTATAAAAGATGAAGAAGGATGATAATGGAGCACCAGATAGTTTCAGAATTTTTACTGAAAAAATAAAGATCGAAAGATTGAAGAAGCAACGTCTTAAGAATGTTGAACTTCATCCAACTCTTACTCATTTAATTTGGAATGGGCTAGACACTATTCAATATCAAGTAATACAAGGTGGCTGCGAAGAAATTGTTAAACTCATACCTAAAAGGGATTATGCCCTAGTTATTGTAGATATTCCCCATGGTTTCAATATTCCAAACATTCACTATGATAGTGATCCTTATACTTATCAAACTCCTAATAAAGTGGTTGCGGGATTTCTAGAAGTCACATCATTACCATTATGGAGATTTGTTACATTTCATTCAGCCACACAATTGGCAATGTTATTGTCAAGCTTCAAGGGGAAAACAAATTCAAGGATGCAGCTTACATCGTAAGACGTTTAAAATGTATATTTGATTAATGTTAAAAAATTCATTTATGTACAAGTTAATTGAACTTTTACTATTTCATGTTACAGACAAAAGTCAAATCTTCTTAACCGTGAAGATCAACCATTTATAAATGATTGTGAGTTCATCCATATTGATAGTTGGGCAAAAGATGATAGTTATATGTCTATGATTTTTAATTGGGTAGATGGAAAGAGTCATAGCCAAATATTGACTTATGATGATGTTGTGAGAAAACCAACATATGAAGACAAAGAAGCAAAAGAAGATATAGTTAACATTTATAAAAAAAAGGTTATTGATTAACGATCTTATAGAGATATGTTCAAATGAAGGAGATTGGGTTTTGGATTTATTTTCTGGCTCAAGTAAGTTTTATTATATGAATTGAATTTCAATATGTTATTATTAATTTATATTTCATTGTACTAATTTACTTCATTATTTCTTTTGTGCTTGATAATTATGTACAACACTAGCATGTTGCCTTCAAAAAGAAAGAAATTGCATTGCCATTGAAAAAGATCCAATATAGTGCAATTTTATTCAGCAAAGAATTAATGATCTTCAATTTATTCTAGATGCAATACAAGAAATTGGGTTGAAAAAAGGGGACTTTAGTGAATCACGTGTGGCAAAAAAGGCAAAGGAACCCCAACCACCATTGTACGAAATGATTGGAAAGGCATACATTGGGAGATTAGAGGAGGAAAACGAGCAAAATGAAGTAGAAAATATTGTGGAAGAAGACAATGATGAAACTCCAGAGGACGAAGAGTTTGGATTACGTGACATTGTTGATTAAATTTAAGTTATGCTTGGAAATCAAGCTCATTTTTTGTAACTATTAATTAGTTATACTTGTAATGTTTTGAATTTGACATTTTATGAAAAGAATAAGCACTCAATTAAGGTTGTTATGCATTCAATATTTGTATTATGTGATTTTCACATTAATTTTTATGTTAATCATTATTTTTTGAAAAACAATAGTGATTATTATTATTTTTTGACATGAAATTCGTAAAAAGAAAAATATTATTTAACCATTTTTAATTAAAATTTTCCTATAAAAGTTGTGATTTTGACATGTCATCTCTAGAAAAAAATTACAAAAAATTATAAAAACGTGTATTTTTTAGTTATATTTATGTTAAAAATGGTTATTTTTTTGTCAATTGTTAAAAATTATTGTTTTTTTGAGGCATTATTTCATGTGAATTGGAATATTAATTAATGATGTATAAATATTTAGGATATCAAAAATTCAAAATATCGACCTTCTTTTTTAAATATGCAAAACAATAAAAACCTCACTACAAAAAAAAAAAAAAAATATGAAGAAGAAGACCACTTCAAAAATTATTAAATTTAGAAAATAATTATTTACATTTCATACATTAGAAAATTTAAAGTAAAAAAAATATGTCTTTTAAAAAAAGGGCATGATGCAGAATTACCACTTTTTAAAATTAGCATGAAAATTACTACCATTCTAAAACGTAATGTACATAAAAAAATTTAAAAAGTGCCAAAAACCATGCTCTAAAAAAAACGTGTGTTCTGCATCACCCCTTTTCAAAATCGGGTCACTTTTTTTCTATCTTTATGAAACGGGTAACAGTATCAGTTCCCGTTTCAAAGTTTACATTATTTTATCATTTGGTCGCTTGCAAAATAATTTTGTTTGATCATTGAATGCTTAGAAGAATTGGTGTTCTAGTCATCATTCTAAAAAGCTTGTTTGAATCAGTGATTACACTTTGTATCTTAGTTTTCTTCATTTTAAAAAATTAAGTGATTTGAAAAGAAAAATATTTTCATTTGCATCTAAGGTGTGAAATTGGAATTGCCTAGTGTGAAGTTACGCGTTTTTTCTTTGAAAAAAATATTCCCTCTCAATTGTCGGGGCGGGGGAGGGGGCTACATAATCCATAAGTGTTAATCTCCTTTGAGTGAAATCACGTTTTTTATAGGATTTTGTTTTGTTCTTTCTTTCTTCTTCTCAAATTCAGGGTGTATGCATAGATTGATTATTGAATTTGAAAATGAACTTTTACATTACAGTTAAAGTATATGTGGTTTATGTTACCGCTTAAACTAGCAGGGGACTTAAGGGGGATCCCTAAAGGGAAACTGCTAGGCCAAGGGCAATAAATGGAGACTTAGCCCACTGTCACCTTAGCTAAGGTTCCCTTTTATTTACCGAATTTCACCGATGGGAGGAGACACAATATGTATCAAGTCACTAACGAATGATAAGTTAATGGCCATGAGTGACCCAAACAAACCATTTCCTAGAAAATATTGAAGGATAGAGCTAGTTTGGTTTCTGAACAAGGTACTAGGTAATCTACAGAAAGGGAGAGAGGATTTTAGGGTTAGGTTTATGGGATATGACTTGTGAAGGAGTTTCCAAATCCCTAAAATCCTTGTTAGAATTTTTTTCCCATATGGTTCTTGGAGAATGGTGTTTTAGTGGGACCATACAGGGCCAAGTGGACCAAGACTAGGGTATGAGGGATGAATATAGAAACCAATGATATTCTCACCAAATACAAGGTGGGGAGAGCATCAAAGAAAATATATTTACTCAAAGATGTTGGTTTGACCTTGGGAAGTGCTAGCCTTGGGGATTGCAGGGCAAGTTTTGGTCTTGGATTTTCTCCCAACTCCATCATCAAAAATGTCTTCAAATTTGGAGGAGGGATAGAGGAAAGGCCAACGCAGGAAACCCTAGGAGATCAGTTTTTTTTTAGTGGCTAGCTCATTGGGAAATTGATGTCATAGGCACCCCAATGTGGATTGACTTGGGAGAAGGTGAAAGAATAGGAGTTTTGGTGACCGCCCTTGGTATATAAGTGCCTTAATCATTGGGAGAATGGAGTCTATGTTTATTACGTGTAATATTTCTTGGTTCCCAATCAAGGAGGCCTCAAAATTACTTCACAAACCCTCTAAGTCAAGTGAAATCAATATTACAGCCTTTATACTTCAAATGTACAAGAGGAATGGCTTATCAAGGTAAAATTTTACCCCTAGGAGATTTCTCTCACACTACATGGCCCAGACATGGAAATAAAGTTATAATAGAGACAATCCCACAATATTAAGTAATAATTTGCGTGCAACAATTAGCCCTAAAACAATGAAAATCCTAATCCAACATATATGACAAAAGTAACAAGAATAACATCAAAATTTTGTAGTTACATGAAGTAGAGTATATCCAACCATTCACAAATTACAATAGAGAATATCCAAGAGAAGATAGGCCAATAACTATACATCAAAATTCATCCATAAATGCTCCAATTCATCCTTCAGAAAAAAGTGTGAAGTTCTCTAAATAAGAGAGAGATCCAATCCAAAGAAATGATGAGAAATGAAATCATCTCGCTTGTATTTATACACAAATTAGGAGTTCGAATTAGCCTCCTTGGCTTACATAAGTCCCCAAAATAAAATAATGTTCTAATAATACAACTTTTGATAACAAGCCCACCAAACTAACTCATAAATGAAAAAGTAAGCCTCTCAAGTGGTCAAATAATATTCTATGCATGTTGTAGGGCCCTCTAAGAGGCCTAATTAGGTCCATTGGTGCCACAATGAAAAATAGGACCTTCAAAAGCAGTGGACAAAGGGTTGGCCCCTTATAATAACCTGTGGTGCTCCAAATGACATGTGGGGGCACACAAGTGTCCTCATGGGTCTCCAAACAAATCAAAGATTCTTGTATATCTCTTGTAAGGGCTAGGATGATGTTTTAGATGATGCCAAATCATCATGTAAGTCCGGATCTTCTACCAAGTGTATGGTGTAGATCTAAGGCCACCTAGACATGATGGATCAGGTGCGTCCTCCTTGTCCAATAAGTGAACCACAAGCAATCTCTAAATGACTATGGGGATCCATGGAGTCAAATCTCATGTTGTGGTGGTCCATGGCTCTCAACAATCACCTTACATGTGCCAATGTATCCCTTTCGAGGATTAGGACCCCGTATAGGGAGACCAAACTCCAAATGGAAACCATATGCAATCATGTATAAGATCCAATGCATCCCCTACCCTTCTAGTACAACAAGTCATTAGAGAAATCAAGTAAATGAGCTTACCTAATCACGGACCATAGGTGGGGACTTCATAATGGCTCGCCCTTCCATAATGGGCTTCATGATGTTCCAATGTCTCCTAAACACCAAATAGGGTCAACCAAGTACCCTATTAGGTGGTTTCTACTTCTAAATGTTAGATAATTATATATTACGGAGCAATGGAACACATAAAATATTGCAGAAATATAAACACAGAAAACGCACAAAACAAGAGAGACACAGATATACGTGGTTCACCCAGTTTGGGCTACGTCCACCCCGAACAACCAGTCCTTCCTTTCTATTATCCAGCAAAATGAAGAGATACAACCTACAGCAAAACCGCTGTAATATCCTCTATTTTCTCTCATAGTCTCACCTCTATGTTTCTCGCTCACCGAATACACATCAATCACAGCCTCAAATACAATGCCCTCATATAAAGAGAGGGGTTTCCTTCTAGGGCAAAAAACCCTAAACCAAACATAAGTTCTACCGTCAGATCATCCGCCTAATGAACGGCCCAGATTGACTAGAAATTACTATACTTTTACAAGGCAATTTTACAGCTGTTTTTAGCTTCGGGGGCGCTGCCCCCGAAACCCCCCGCCAGGGGGGGGCTCCATAAAGTCGCTGTCGCCCCCCCCTAGACCCCCCACGGCAGCGATCATTTTATGGGCGGCGTTGCTGCCCCATTTTGAACTGGGGTCCAAAATGCCGGTACTATAGAAGATAATCAGGCTCCACACCCAACAATCTCCCACTTGGAGACTGATTGTAGCAACTCCACCGTTGCTCCATTTGCTGGACAATGACTCCTCTTTGGACCTGGCTGTTTCTCATCTTCATCGTCATCCTTGAAGACCAACTGAAACTGAGCATATTCTCAGTTTCTCCCTGGTTACAACTTTTGTTAGCATATCTGCAGGATTCTGGCTAGTGTGTATCTTTTCCAGCTTCAACTCTCCATCTTCCAACACTGATCGTATGAAATGGTACTTGAGCTGTATGTGTTTTGTCCTGGAATGAAATGCTGAGTTCTTTGCAAGATGAATGGCACTTTGACTATCACTGTATAACGTGCCCATATCATGCTCCTTACCCAATTCACCCATAAACCTTTGTAACCAAATCATTTCTTTACTAGCCTCTGTAGCAGCAACATACTCTGCTTCTGTTGTTGAGAGTGCAACAACACTTTGGATTTTTGAAACCCAACTGATAGTTGTTCCTCCGACAGTAAATACATATCCTGTAGTGCTCCTCCTATTATCTCTATCACCTGCCATATCTGCATCAACATATCCTTGTAGGGATATGTTTGAACCACCAAAGCATAATGCCTGATTTGTGGTACCTCTCAAATATCTGAGAATCCATTTCACTGCCATCCAATGTTCCTTTCCTGGATTGTTCATGTACCTGCTTACAACTCCCACTGCATGTGCAATATCAGGCCTTGTGCAGACCATTGCATACATTAAACTTCCAACTGCTGATGCATATGGAACTTTAGACATATAATCCATGTCTTCTTGGGTCTTTGGGCACATTTCTTTGCTAAGTTTGAAATGGCTAGCAAAAGGTGTACTAACTGGTTTTGCATTTTGCATGTTAAATCTTTTCAACACCTTTTGTATGTACTCATTCTGAGACAATGTTAATTTTCTATTTTTCTTGTCTCTAGTTATTCTCATACCAAGGATTTGTTTTGCAGCACCAAAATCCTTCATTGCAAATGAATTTGCCAATTTTCTTTTAAGCACATTTATTTCCTGCATGTTAGATCCTGCAACAAGCATGTCATCTACATACAATAACAATATAATATAGCTGCCATCATTTTTCTTTTTCAGATAAACACAATGATCAGAGTGACATCTAGTATAACCTTGTTCAGACATAAACTTGTCAAATTTTAGATACCACTGCCTTGGAGCCTGTTTTAAACCATACAAGCTCTTCTTCAACCTGCACACAAGTTTCTCCTTCCCTTTCACCTCATATCCTTGTGGCTGCTGCATATATATCTCTTCCTCCAAATCCCCATGGAGAAAGGTTGTCTTTACATCTAACTGCTCAAGATGCAAATCTTCAGCTGCTTCAAGACTTAAAATAGTTCTGATTGAAGTCATTTTAACAACAGGAGAAAATATTTCATCAAAATCAATACCTTTCTTCTATGCAAACCCCTTCACCACAAGTCTAGCTTTGTACCTTTGCTTTCCTCCATCTTCTTCCTTCAGCCTGTAAACCCATTTATTCTTCAATGTAGTTTTTCCTGCAGGCAACCTGACTAAATCCCAAGTCTGGTTATGCATTAAGGAGTCCATCTCTTCTTCCATGGCTACCTCCCACTTCTTCTTGTTTTCAACCTGCATTGCTTCTTCATAACATTCAGGTTCACCGGAATCAGTCAACAATAAATAATATAATGAAGGAAAGTATCGTTCAGGAGGTCTACCTATCCTGGTAGATCTTCTAACACCACTTTCAGGTGTTTGGGGTGCCTGTTGCTGTTGTGGTGGTTGCTGTTGTTGTGGTTGTTGATTATTATTATTTTCAGGCACCTTTACTTTTTCGGTGATTTCATCAAGGACTGCGTATTCCTTGTTTTCCTTTTCTTGTTTCTTTTCCTGCAACTGATTCTTATACAAGACCTTTTCATTGAATATTACATCTCTGCTCCTAATGATTTTGTGATTTTCGTAATCATATAAGTGATAACCAAAATCATTAACACCATATCCAATAAAGGTACATTTCTTTGACTTTGCCTCAAGCTTTGTTCTATTTTCTTTATCAATATGGACAAAGGCCTCACAACCAAAAGGCTTTAAAATAGAGTAGTTTACCTTTTTACCTGTCCATGCTTCCTCTGGAACACCACCATCCAAGGAACTTGAAGGCCCTCTGTTTATTAGATAAACAACAGTATCTACAGCATTTGCCCAAAACTGTAAAGGCAATCCTGCATGCAATCTCATGCACCTTGCACGCTCCATGATTGTTCTGTTCATCCTTTCTGACACACCATTTTCTTGTGGTGTTCTTGGAACTGTCTTCTCTCTGCGAATTCCATGCTCTGAACAGTACCTATCAAACTCTTTGCTGCAATATTCACCTCCATTGTCTGATCTAAGACACTTCAATTTCTTTCCTGTCTCAATCTCAACCAAATCTTTCCATTTCTTGAAAGTATCAAATACATCAGATTTATTCTTAATACAATAAATCCAAGTTTTTCTAGTTGCATCATCAATAAAAGTAACATAATAACGAGAGCCAGCAAGAGATGATACCTGAGCAGGTCCCCATACGTCTGTATGCACAAGCTCTAATTTTTCGTTCTTCTTTTCTTTCCCAACTCTGAGAAATCGGACTCTCTTCTGTTTTCCATAAATGCAGTTCTCACAGAAGTCCAAATCAACATTCTTCAAACCTAGCAACAAATTCCTTGAGTGAAGAATCTTCATCCCTTTTTCACTCATGTGTCCGAGCCTTTGATGCCATAATGCTGCATCTGCTCCTTTGGAAGTCAAAGCATTAACAGAGTTAGAAATACCATTGCATAAATACAATGTACCAACCTTTTCACCTTTTGCTATTACCAGGGCTCCTTTTGTGACCTTCCAAGCTTTATCTGTGAAAGTTGTCACACAACCTTCACTGCCTAACTGCCCTGTTGAAATCAGATTTTTCTTTAGATCTGGAACATGCCTTACCTCCTTTAGTAGCCATTGGTTTCCATTCTGCTGTTTTACAAGAACCTTACCCATTCCAACAATTTTACAGGGTTTGTCATCACCCAGACGAACTTGTCCAAAATCTCCTTTAACATAGTCATAAAATTATTTCTTTTCAGGTGTGGCATGGAATGAGGCCCTTGAATCTACCACCCAGGAATCAGTAATATTTTCGAAAGAAAGAATCAAAGCATCTTGTAACACCTCACCTGTCACATTTGCTTCATGATTGTTTTCTTGTTGTGCATCTCCTTCTTTTCCCTTCCGAGATCTACAGTCTTTCTTTAGGTGTCCTTTCTTTCCACATTTCCAGCACACTATCCCTGATCTGGACTTGGATCTACCTTTCCTTGATTTACTGCGATATCCTGAGCTCTTTCCTCTTTCCATTTTTCTTCCTCTAGACTCTGCACTCAAAGCATTTCCCGATGTCTCACCGGAGCTTTTCCGTCGCATTTCATCGCTAAGGATAGCACCGACAACATCATCAAACTTTAAAGTACTAGATCCAGAAACGGAGTTACTAATGGCCATTACCAAACCATTCCAACTTTCTGGTAATGAGCACAAGAATAACAGAGCTCTAACTTCATCATCAAAGTTTACCCCTACAGAACTTAACTGGCTTGTAACTGTATTAAAATCATTTAAATGGTTTGCAACAGATCCACCTTCCGACATATTCATATTAAATAACCGTTTCATAAGAAATACCTTGTTTGAGGCCGAGAGTTTTTCATATAGTTTCGACAACGTCTGCATCAAACCCTCTGTTGTGGTTTCCTTCGAAATGTTGAAGGCGACTGACGCAGCAAGACACAACCGTATTGTTCCGAGTGCCTTTCTATCGAGAAGGTTCCATTCTTCGTCTTTCATACCCGTCGGCATCTTTGTTTTTCCGCCCAATGATAGGTATAGATCTTTCTGATACAGATAATCTTCCATCTGCATCTTCCACAGCGAGAAGTTTTGGCCGTTAAATTTCTCGACCCTAAACTTACCATCTTCTGCCATTGCTCCCACTCGAACCAGGAACCCTTCTTTCCTGCGAGATTATCAGCCAAATAGACCTTCGGCTCTGATACCAGTTGTTACATAATTATATATTACGGAGCAATGGAACACATAAAATATTGCGGAAATATAAACACAGAAAACGCACAAAACAAGAGAGAAACAGATATACGTGGTTCACCCAGTTTGGGCTACGTCCACCCCGAACAACCAGTCCTTCCTTTCTATTATCCAACAAAATGAAGAGATACAACCTACAACAAAACCGCTGTAATATCCTCTGTTTTCTCTCACAGTCTCACCTCTATGTTTCTCACTCACCGAATACACATCAATCACAGCCTCAAATACAATGCCCTCATATAAAGAGAGGGGTTGCCTACTAGGGCAAAAAACCCTAAACCAAACATAAGTTCTACCGTCAGATCATCCGCCTAATGAACGGCCCAGATTGACTAGAAATTACTATACTTTTACAAGGCAATTTTACAGCTGTTTTTAGCTTCGAGGGCGCTGCCCCCCCCCCGAAACCCCCCACGGTAGCGATCATTTTATGGGCGGCGTTGCTGCCCCATTTTGAACTGGGGTCCAAAATGACGGTACTATAGAAGATAATCAGGCTCCACACCCAACACTAAAGGGGATAATATTCAAGGTACATCCTTCAAAAGGTGGTGGCATGTGACAAATAGGTGGATGAAGTAGGGGATGGGAAGGGCCAGTCATGGTTCACATGCTGGGTTACAAGGGTATTTAATAAGAGGGAATCCCACACTTGGGTTTATATTGTGTCGGAGGGAGAAATCATGGTGCATGAGGTGCCCCGACCTTGATTTTTCCACCCTTATTTATATGCCTTTTTACCTTTTATGATTTTCTTTGATTAACTTCTCGAGGCTTAAGGGGTTAGAGCATGATGTGTAAGATATAATAGTGGCATACCCTTTTTAAGGTGGGAGTGTTCATCGCCCACCAGGGATTTGAAAAATATTGGGTTCCTATATGACGAAGAAGGCTCATAGAACCTATAGGAACTAGGGTGATGGCCATGATGATGGGGTAGAGCTCATGTATTGGATTTTTCCCACGTGTTAAAGTTTTTTGTCCTGACCATATTTTGCATTTTGTGGTACTTTTCATGTTGAATGTGGCCATATACGCTTTTAAATTTATTTTCAACTGCATCAACCTTCGGGCTTCATTCTAGGCCATGACCCAAGGTGTGGGCAAGGGGAAGGGGAAAGCTAACCCGATGCGGATCCAATGGAGGGATGTCGAACTAGGTGGGAAAATTAATGGATGGGGTGATAATGAATGGAAAGGGGGTAATAGAAGTGGATAAAGGAGCGGGACCATGCAACCAAAATCAGGGTTTTCATGAAATACCAAACCTGGAACCAAATGATTAGTAAAAGAGATCCCATGGGACTAGAATCCAAGGTTAATTTTTAAAATGAGTCTAAGGAACAAAAGCACAAACCTATCCCATTATTTCTGCCGAATCCCCCCATTAATCCATGCCCATAAGTGTCCATGATAAGAAAACTACAATACTCAATTTCAAAATGACAAGGCATACCTTTAGATTCAGGAGGCCCATCTTCAAACATGTGATCATGTCAGATGGGTAAGGGATGACATGGCTAGCTCAAGTGGTGGAGAAGATGGAATAATGAGCTAGTTGGTGGCTACAAGGGGCTACTAGTTATTGGCTGAGTACCATCTTGGAGAAACAAATTCCCCTAGGGACATCACCCACAAAGTTGTGGGTAAAATCTGGCTCCAATTGGGATGTGATCTCTCTCGAAGTGGATGAAGCTACTCAAATGGAAGGTCACGAGAAAAATCCAACAATTTGTTGGTTATTGTAGGCCTCTCACCTACACATACAATAGATGGAACAACATGGGAAACATGCTTTTGTGGTGTCTTATGATCTCACATGCTAATATATTAGGCCATAAAACCAACAGAAAAATAAAAATGAAACAGGTTCTAATTTTGGCATTCAGAGCAGATTTCCTTGTCTTATGTCAAGCTCATTAAAAAATGAAACAAGGTCCTCTAAGCAGAGCTCCTTATCTTGTGTCAAGCTCATTAAAAAATGAAACAAGGTGCCATAAACATAATTCTTTTCTTGTGTCAATATCATTAAAAAATGAAACAAATCCCCTTCCAAATTGAGTCTTTGATTAGATCTGTTAAGTTCCTAGTCGAGTCTTTCACTTGATGTCATAAATGAACCTTCATTCCATCCACCTGTTAGAACCCACTAGTATACTTAGGTGCATTAAATGAAGCATGGGGAACATGTACCTTGAATTGACTCATTATGTCGGGGGCATGCAAACCAATCTTAAGCATAGTTTCCCATGTTTCAAGCTTGCGTAAAAATGAAACCAATTTCAAGGATAGTTTCCCATGTTTTAAGCTTCTGTAAAAATGAAACCATTTCCCATTTTATCTCTTGTGATTACCGTTTTTTATTAGCCTATTTTATAGGTGAGCCTTTGTTTCTCATTCCATTGTCGCTATCTGTTTGGCTGATCATACACTTTCATTTGGTTGTTTTACCCTTCCCTGAGGAACCATTGTGATGAGTAGTCTTATTAGCCAGCCTCTTGACCTTTGTGTTTTTTGAGTAGTTCCATCATGATCGGAGCCAGTTTCTACCCTTTATATCACTCATTCTTCTAGGAGGAGTCCTCTTCCATCTCTTTTTAGACTCCCAAAATATGAAAAGATTGTTGATCACTTGTCTTTTTAAACTGGTGAATGTAAATGAAAAGATGTCTACTCAATATAAGTTTAACCCTTTCCAAACTGAGATAGACTAACTATGAAAAATGAATACCTTAGTCGAACATGGCTAAGAGGTTCTCTTGGGTATTTTTTTATACCTTTTTGGACCTAAGGGACTACCTACAAAAAGGGACATTTGGATTTTTATTTTTCGCCTCTTTTTCAATCTTTCTAAAGATGCAAAGGTCAAGAGTCTGGACCCATTAAAACATCAAACATTGATGAAATTGTCGAACATGACAAGATTGAATCACTCCATCTTAGGGTTTGTTAAATATACTTAGAGGGAATCATCCGAAGGATGAACCTCCTCAACCTTGTTAAAAAATAAAGAGGTACTAACTAGTATGGATGGGGAAATTGAGAAAACAAAGGATTCCATTTTGCTAATGGTGATGAGTCACTCTTGAACACGCTATTACTCCATTTCATATCCATGGTTGTTGGGTTGGGTAATCTACTTGTCTTTTGGTTATCATACTGTTTTCAGAGCCTCCATTTTAGTTTTGGGTCAATGCTACCAACTCCATTCAGTGTCGCCAGTGTGTTCAAGAGAAGTCATTCAGTTGATCTTTGCTAAAATACTCTTAAGCCTTCATTTCATGTCTGCCTTTCCTGATTCAGTTCCATATTAGCATCATTTTGATCATTCAGACTAAATCATGATGCATGTTTCATGTCGTTGATGGGGGATACATCAAGGCCCTCTTGCGATGGGTTGCTTCCTGTCGCCATCAGTACATCATCCAAGAAGTTGACTTAGAAAAACACCTTTGGTACCTTGGTGCTTGCATACATCAATGGTAAGTTTCCTCGCTATCGGCAACAGGTTTGCATCAATGGCCTTCGACTAAAAGATTCTGTGTGTTTTTCGACATCAACTCATTTATTCACACCATACATATTGTACTATAATACCTTGAGGGATATTAACATCATCGGTGGTTTCTCTCACCTCTATTAATGACTTACATTATTGGCTGGTAATTAGATGGTTTCTACCATGTTTGACTCCAACTCATTGGTTCACATTGTTAGACTCATACATTGGTTGGTCATGTGAACAAGATAGAAGAACTCGAATCTAGTTTCATCCATCTGAGCTGCGATTTCAGGAGTTATACAAATATCACAATGTATGATGGCCATGATCATATAGACAATCATCTAGTCATGGGTCCACCAATTGCATATGTGGATGCATATTTTGATCATTATAAATGTTATATTGGCTTATGATCTGAGTATGGGTATGCCTCCCTCAGCAAACAAATATTTCATGTTCTAAATGTATTGTAACTGATGAAGCTCATTGGTTGACCTTGATCCCAACTTGTCACAAGGTAAAGAACTTAAGTCATCAGTCATCATCTCTGACTTTTTTTCTTTTTTTTTGTGGAAAAACCTATGAATAGTTTTGAAACCGACATTTCGGACTAGCTTAGTGAGTCCACCATCAAGGCAATGAGATTTGTATTTGAGAAGAGAGAGCGTTAAATAACAGAGCTTATTAATAGTTATTGAAAAATATTTTTGATGTCTTCTTTTGTAGTCGGCTTACAAATGATTAATTAATTAAAATTTATTTTATTTATTTATTTAAATAAGTATTTATTTTATTTATTATTTATTATCTCTGACTTTGTTCTTTAGAGGGAATTTTTTTTATAGGCCATTTTTTCACATCTGATCAGTGAGCCTCCTAATGGGATCAATCAACATCCTATTCCCCCTTGTCACCATCTTGCACAAATTCCTAAGCACCTTCCCTTCGTCCCCAGAATTTCAGCCCTAAACTGCATCATTTGAGCCAATTTTAGGACCAAATCTTCCTGTATTCCTACTAGGGTGTGATCACCTATAATTTTCTCCACTGTGATATGCGTTGGTCACCAGTAGGTTACTCCCCTTTTCCCCTGCATTGGTTTTGGAAATCTGGGAGAACGATAGGGATTCTAGAAGCTTCCCCTTTTAGGAGTTTCCAAAAGTTTTTTTAACTACTTAACTTGGATAAAACATCCATATCCTATCCTATCCTACTTTATATTTCTCACAACTTATCCTTTGATCCCCTCCCTCCATCAAATGTGGATCTCAAACCTTATATTGGTAATTAGATAAGAACTCCCAATGTACCCTACTTCCCTATATATTCCCAGCCTTCTATGTAGTTGGGGGTTGGATTTTGGAGAGTGATTATGCCCTTATGCTGCTGTAATGAGTGGTTATCATCTCATGCATTTAGGGTGATTGGAGGTGCATACTGTGACAAGGAAATGAAAATTCAACAACTTGGAGGAGTTATTCTACAAGATCAACTGCTACTTATGGTTGTAATCACCTTTCATTTATATTAATGAAAAGAATTCATTTTTTTCTTATATGTGATGTTGTTATTTCATATATTTCAATACCATGTTGATCTATTGAATGAACTACTTATATGATACTACATAGATCTCGTATTTTTTTCGCTTGTGTTATCTGACTATGCAAGTTCTAATTTTGGCATTTGGAGCTAGAATTGGAGCTTCCAAGCTAAATAAGGAGCGAAGTGTGAAAAGGATCCTAGGTAGCCCTCACTCCATCATATATTTAATTTAAATAAAAGCATTGGGTTCCTTGTCTCGTTGTTGTTCTACGTTAGCCACTGACCTAAGGGAGATACTTTTGTCCGCAATTGTAAATCCCATATAACTGGTAGCATACAAGCCTTATTCCCTGCATCAAGGCCACTCCCATAACATACCAACTCACATATGTCTCCACTTCGAAGGGTTATTGCAAGTTTCGTAATGCTAAAGTTGGTGCTTGACTAATAATATTCTTTAGTGTCTCAAAGACCTTCTGTTGACCCTTTCCCCATTGGAAACTCTTACCAATTGTTGTTATGGTGTGGAATGGAATTTCTACCCCTGAAAATGAGGCTACAAAATTCCTTAGGTACTTTGTTTCCCCAAAGAAATTCCTAAACTCAAAAAAATTAGTAGGCATTGAGAATTTCAAGATGGCCCGCATCTTGGCAGAATCTATCTTCAACTCTCCTCCACCTATCACATACCCCATATACACCAAAGACTATTGAACAAACCCATACTTCTTGAGATTTGTTAGAATTTGGTGCTTCTTTAATGTCTCCAACACCAACACCAAATGTGAGATGTGCTTCTCATAGGTAGCACTGTATACTAGTATATCATCCAAATAGACAATAACACACGAATCTATAAAAGGGCACAACATATAATTCATTAAATTCATAAATGTAGTTGGTGCATTACATAGGCTGAATGCCATGACTAACCACTCATACACACCTTGCCTAGTTTTGAAGATAAATGTTTAGGTGTCTTCTTCTTTGAGTAAAACATGGTAATATCCAAACTTTAATTCCACCTTGGTGAAGTAATTTTCTTGTTGTAATTGATCCAACAAATCATCTATCCTCGATATGAGATACCCTTTCTTGCGCATGATTTTGTTTAATGCCCTGTAATCAATACCCATCTACCAAGTCCAATCCTTCTTTGGCACAATGATGATGGGTGACCCACATGGTGATGTACTTGGTCGAATGACACCGTATTCATGTAGCTTCTACAATTGTTTCTTCACCTCACTTACTTCTATAACAAACTACCTATACAACCCAATATTTGGCAATGGGGAGTCTGGTAATAATTGGATGTCATGTTCCACTTCCCTCTTGTGTGGTAACCTTTAGGATCTAGAACAAATACCTATATTCTTGTAGCAACTCTTCTACTTGTTGTTTCTTTTTCATAGTAAACTCATCCAAGGATGCCTTGCCTCTTACAGACTCTTCTATAGACTTATTTTCTCTTAAAAATAGTAAACCATATTTCTTGTTGGAACTGATCAATTTCTTGGATTGGTGGCACTTACCAGTGAAATTTTTTTGTCTTGCCTTTGTGCATGTTGATGGTAAACAATTTTCCATCCTTGACAAGCCGAATTTGTTGGCTCTCCATTTGAATATTGCATCTCTCATGTACATGTAGGAACTTCCAAGCACCTCTTTACATACATCAGGGGAAGCACATCTAATTCTACTTCAATCAATCAAATCAACACTAATAACAAATCTCATTTTGAAATATATTTTTACCTTTAACTCTGCATCCTTATTTACCCATCCCAATGGATATGGGCTTGGATGATCATGAACTTCCAATCCCAAGTTGTTGACCAGATCTACTGCAATGAAATTTTACTATGATCTTGAGTCAATTAGAGGATCAAACTTTGTCTTCTTGACCTATATATTTATGTGAAAGAGTTTGGTCATTTCTTTCTCTAAAGGCTACTTAGATTCACCTCCTTCTACATTGATGTATATACAATATTCTCATCCATGTTCAAGGTGCTTGCAACATGGTTTCTCGAGTCGGTGGACATGAGGTTATTCTTATTGTCTTTCTTTTCCTTCTTTGAGTTAAGCTCTCGATGCAACTTCCAACACTTATCCTCTATATTGTCCTTAATGTTGTAATGGTTGTTATGATATTTAAACTGGTGTTTTGTCACTGTCGTCTTTTTGTCTTTCCCCCTTTCGAATTTTTCTTCCCCTTCTCAAACGTGTCCTATTTCTCATTATACTTGGATCCACTTGATTTTCCTCTCTTTAGGCCTATGTTCTTCAGGTTCTATGCCTATACACAAGCCTTATCCACTAATCTAGGCTCTAACAACATCACTTATGTTCATAAATGGTTGTTTAGAACCCCATGATACTCCAGGAGTACATATGGGTTCTTTATGGAGATACCCAACATTATGACCATATTTCTAAACTCTTTGGTGTGCTCTTATATGCTAACTCATTTATTTTTTCCTAAATAATTACCATTGAATCCACTAGTCCCATACATGCAAAATAGGCTACATTTGTGGCTTTATGAGGGTTTTGAAGTCCTCCCACTTAGTCACTAGATGTTCTCCCTCTAATATTAGGGTCTCAGTGTGGCTTTCCCAGTAAGTGAAGACATGGCCCTCTAATTTTAGTTACGTAAATGAAATATTATTTTTCATCCTCAACATGATGGACATTGAAATAAAATTATAATTGCTGCAACCAGTGATTTAGCTTCAAGCATAAATATCACCTCCGTATGGCTCAATATCAACCTTTTCTTTCATTTTGAATAAGGATTGTCAATCATTCACGACACTTGAACTGGGTTGATCATTTTCAATTCCTTTCTTTGGTTGGTTCTTTGTTTCTTCCCGATCTCATGATCTCCCCTTTGACATGTCCTATGCTTTAGAACCCTTATTTTCTCCAAATATCTTAAGATTATTACTCAAGTCTAACATGAGGATATAATATTATGGTTTATATCCACGACTTGTGCTTCCACCAATGAAAACCTTTCCTCTACAGGATCATGAGGGTCATTCATAGATTTATCGACGATGATTAAGGTTTTACGACTTTTGTCCTATATGATATAGATTCCTTGAAAATATCCACAATATACCCAAATAAGCCTACTCTAATACCAATGTGATCTGTAAACTATTAGATATTCGAGTAGAAAGTTCGTCATAGCAGATCTGATAAAAATATATTTAAAGGTTTGAGATTTACACTATAAAGGTTTTGTTTCTCTTTAGATTTATGCATTATTAGAATATTATTAATTGTATATACATAAAAATTAAAATTATGCAGAAGATAGAGAGTAGTGAAACAAAAACTCACAAACCATTATTTGACGCAAGATATGACCAGGGCAACCTTTCCGAGAGAAACCTCGACTAGAAGGTGACGTCGCTTTGCTCTCATTCTCTAAATAGAAAATGGTTATGGGTGCAAGGAAGTATGACTTGTGGCCCGTGGGCTACTATAGTGTAAAAATCCTCTCCGCATGCTCTATCTCCTATCCCTCTCAGCTACTTTCTTTCATCTAAGGAACAAATGCACTCAAAATAATGGAATCCATTTTCCCCCTAGTAGCCCAATTATAACACATCTTGATAGCCTACTAGTGGTTAGGTTTGATTACCTAAAATCTTAACTAGAATTACAAAATGGACTCTTTTAGAGTATTATTCATTGTAATCACATGGCTATCCCCTTTTCCATGAATAATGGGTATTGATGTGGCATCCTATTGAATTATGGTGGTGGAAATAGGAAGGTCAACTTTTGAATACAAAGTCTGATTGACGTGATTCTCGTATCGTTAGAATGGTCTCTATGTGTGTAATATGAAAATAGGGTAAGGTGAAAGAGTGACATAGTTTTACACACAGAAAAACATCATTTGTTGCCTCAAAATGGTCCCATAAGGTTTCAAACCCCAATTTGCCAAACTGGGTCTTACTAGTAAAAGTGGTCCTATGAACTAATTTATCCACCTTTTCCACTTACAAAGCATCAAGATGGATTAAAAACAACATAATGATTCAATATAGATCATCACCACTTTGGATATTTGTGAAATTTTATTTAGACACAATTTGGATTGATATTATCAAGCTTCAAGGGCAAAGAAAACTTAAGGATGCAACTTACATGGCAAGACATTGAAATTATATGTTTATTGATTAATATTAAAAAAGATTATTTATCTGCAAGTTAACTTAAATTTTATTATTTCATGTTATAGGAAAAAGCCAAATCTTATGAGCCCCAGAGATCAGCCAATTATAAGGATTGTGAGTTCATACATGTTTCACCTTGGGAAAAAAATGATAGTTATAAGCTTATTATTTTGAATCTAGTAGATGAAAACTTTCATAGCCAAATATTGGTTCATGATGCCATGGTGAGAAAACTAACATATGTGGATAAGGATGCAAAAGGAGATAATTAACATTTATCAAAATCCCCAAGAATTAGCTAATTATCTTTTAGATTTATCTTCAAATGAAAGAGATTGGGTTTTGGATTTGTTCTGAGGTTCAAGTAACTTTTATGATATAAAATTCAACTTCAATATTCTTCCTTTTTTTTAATGTTTTTGTACTAAATTTCTTAATATTTATTTTGTACTTGATGATTAGGTATAACACTAGCATGATTCCTACAAAAAATAAGAAATTTCATAATCACTGAAAAAGGCCCACTACAATGCAATTTTATTCAGCAAATAATTAATGTTATTAGAGTTTTTATAGATGCAATGCAAGAAATTGGTTTGAGGAAAGGGGATTTTAATGAATTGTGTGTGTTAAAAAAGGAAAAGGAACCCAAGTGAGCATTAGATGGGATGATTGGAAAGGGATACTTCAAGATATTTGCAGACATCAAAGATCCAACATGAGATTAAAATGACCAAACGAATGCACAAAATACTATGGAAGAAGACACTAATGGAGCTATTTAAGATAATGAGCATGGGCTATATGATATTGCTGATTAAATTTAATTTATGGTTGAAAATCAAGCTCAAATTTGAGAACTATACATAAGTTATACTTGTAATGTTTTGACTTTAAGATTTTATGATAAGAATAAGTAATCAATTATTGTTGTTATATTCTTAGTATTTTTATTATATGATTTTATCTTTAATTTTTATGTGAATCATTTTTTTGAAAAAAAATTTGAATATTGTTATTTTTTGACATAAAATTCATAAAAAATGTTGTTTTAATTTTTTTCTGTTCAAATTTTCCCATAAAAATCATTTATTTGACATGAAATGTTTAGTGAAAATGTCCCAAATGTGTATTTTTTTACTATCCCTATATTCAAAATGTGTATTTTTTGTCAAATATTTAAAATTATTGTATTTTTAGTGACAATTATTTGATATATATTGAAATATTGATGAATGATACATAAACATATATAAAATCCTAAATTTACAATATTTACCTTTTTTCTAAACTTTGCAAAAAAATTAGGGATGGCAATAGGGGGAGGGATTCTCATAAATCTCAATGGAGAAATGGAAATAAATTTTGGTTTGGGCTTGGGTTAGAGAACAAAAAATCTAGTTGAGATGTATGGACTCCTTCTTGGCCTTCAACTAGCGAAAGAGCAAGACATATCTTCCATCGTCATTTAGGGGGATTATCTAATCAACATTTAACACCTCCATTGGGGATCTCTCCCTAATAACAATATGCTCTCTCTCATCCTCCACAAAATCTATCGCATGCTTAACTCATTCTCTTATAAATCGTATCATCTTATCCTCCACATTCAGAACAAAGAAGATAATGAAAAATCCAATATAGCTTGTCAGTTAGAAGAAGGGAAATATAAGGTCAACGAACCTCTCAATTGGATGGTTATCCCATGAACAAGGTAAAAAATATTTATTTCTTCCCCTCAACTAATATAAATTTGAAATGGGAGAAGTCTCAGACTAAAACATTAGGCAAAATAATTTTTTATACTCTTAGAACAAGGATTGGTCCACTACATTTGGTTAGAAATGAAGGCATCCCTTCACCTCTAATGCATGCTCATTGTAATTACATGAATCCATATAGATGGCATCCCTTGCTTTCTCTGTCACTCAAGGTGGAAGTCTCCTCGTCTAGAGGCATGACAAATATTTATATAATATTTGTGAATCAATTCAACTCATGCCCTCTGTATTATCTCGAATCAGACTTGTACTCTATAGAATGGATAATTCGTGGCATCATCTCCCTATTTTGGCATTAATGGATGCCTAAGAAGTTTGGGAACCTTTGAAGCCTTTGTGGTCATTCAAAACTGTAAAGATCATGTTGAGGTTGTGGAATTGGAAAAGAAAATACATATAGGCTAGTCATTTGCGTGGCCAAGGAAAAATTGGGAGACCTTCGCAAGTTGGGTCTGTCATTCCTTCATTCAAGAGGAATTCTCTTCTAGAGAATCATTCCTTTAGTCCAAGCTTGAAGCTTCTCCTCTCTTCTCACACACATAATTCTTTGTTTCAAGCATAATTTGTGATCTCTAGTGGAAGGTAAAAGTGAAGGAGCACAAGATTCCCCTCAAGCTAGTGCTTTAAGCGATGAAAACAACATTAGTTGTAACTTCCCAATTGAATCACCTGAAGTCTCTGTGTTTTTGTGTGATCATAGGTTCTTAATCAACGAAAAAGTAGGAATTTTGGACAAGTTTCCCGATCATGATAACATATTTGTTTGTAACTTCCTTGAGGTACCCCTGTTGTCTTCCCAATTTCTTCAAAGAGACCTATGATTCTTCAAACCAAGGACCACAATGAGCTTCAAAGAGCAACAACTCTGTAATCTAAGAGTTTTCACAACATCAAGTCTCCAATGGCACACCAATTTCATCTATGTTTTCACCCTCCATTGAACTAGTTTATTGAAGTCAACGAGCTTTGTCATAAAATTCTCACCTTAACAAACACAATGTAGAACTAGTAGGTCAAAATCCAACATTTGGAGGATGTGCTGGATTTAGTGTGCTGACAATTTGCTGACCTCCAAGCTTAGAGGAATAATTAAGATACCATAAGTAAAAGTGGTGCCCCTAACAGTCCTACGAAAATAATGTCAATAGACCCCCCATAGTAAGAAATGATATCTCCTTGTACATGTATTTTGATAAAGGGCCAATTTTGTAGACTCTATAGCAACAAATATCTAAGTTTTGATACTAGGAGGGAATGTAGAAAAAGTGTGCAAGAACATTTTGAGATAATTCTCCCCATCTTAAAATCTTTGGGATTTTGGAATGATATGTAAATTTCCGATGTACCTTGTTGTGATCGGGCACATAATTAATAGAGAACTTTTATTATTTGTGTAAAAAAAAAACAAACTTGAAAAACACTTAAAAACAAACATCTTAGGAAAATAATAAGAAGAAGACTACTTGAAAAATAGTTAAATAACCAACATTTAAAAAACATTATCCATACTTAATGCATAAGAAAATCTAAATGGTAAAAAATAATTCCCCAAAAATGGTAGTTGATGTTGCATCAACACTTTCCAAAATCAACATGAAAATCACTAACATTTAAAAATAATGTCCATATTTAATACATAAGAAAATTTAGAGTGCAAAAATATGCTCCAAGAAAAAGGTTGATGTTGCATTAACACTTTCTAAAATCAACATGAAAATCATGATTTCTTGCAACCTCTAAAATACAAAAAATTGATTTAGTTCATGTTAATTTGGTAACTTTGTTATGTTCCTTCGGTGTCTCTGAAGTGAAATATTTGGGTCATGTTGTTAGTCATGATGCTGTACGTGTGGATCAAAATAAAGTTGAAACAATAAAGAATTGGCCACATCCTAAAACTCTTATAATTTTAAGGGGTTTTATGATATCAATGCTTACTATAGAAAGCTTGCCAAGAAATATGGTAATATTGGAGCACCCTTTGTTGGGTGCCAAACTTGCATACTTCTTCCCTCCATTTTTACTCTCTCTCTCACTCCTTTGTATCATTTAATTTCACTAATCACCCTAAATGCATAAGGTAAACCCTCTTTGATTTCTTTCACGAAATGTTTAATTAATGAAGTAATAATTATGGAGAATTTGCCTATGTGAGTTACTAATCTTGCCATTTCCGCAGATCTGGTGGTCAAAGGTTATGGGTGAAAAAAACAGAAGCAATTCCGAGTTTCCAGTATCATATCAGTAAGTGCTGTATCAACATAACAGATTTGGGGCATATTCCAGACCTTTCTTGTCTTTCTCTCGACAACTAGTTGGCCGTTGTAACAATTGTATAATGATAGAACATTAGCTGCCATCTTGAGAAACAATTTTCTCTGTGTATTGTATAAGAAGGGTTTCAACGCTATGAATGGGGGTTAGCCGTGCAAGAGATTGAGATTGTAACAAAATACTGTTTAAGTTAATCAAATGCAAGTTATTTTTTTGTTCTCTTTATAAGCTATGAATCGATCACAACCCTAGTTAGAGAGTTGGGCCCACTCTTCTGATTAGGTGTTCAGTTATTTCGTGTGATGTTATTTCATATGTGTTGAGATACTTTGATTGTTGTTACAATATTTTAGTTAATTACTATGAATTATTTTTATATTTCTGCAATTCATTCTTAATTTTTGTCGCAATGACTCTTTCGTTAATTGTGTTGTCGAATCTAAGATTAGTGATTGATTGTGGCATTTCTACCTACATATATTTTGTGCGTTGCCTTGAAATAAATTACGCACCTGGATTGATAAATTAAATGTGGACACCAACATTTTGGTGCCGTTGTCGAGGAGGCTAACAAGGTGTAAGAACACGATCTACACTGATCTATGGACCAATTTCTCATCTTAGGGAGGGAATTTATTACCTTCCTCTGAGTCCTGAGTGTAGTGTTTTGTTTTGTTTTGTTTTTGTTTATTTTCTAATTTGTTGATTATGTAGAAACCAATGTCTCATTATGGGGAGGGAATTGTTACCCTATCTAGATCCTAAGCTTTAGTTGTTTTCTTTGGTTTTTTTTCATTTTCCTTTTGATAGGGGCCACTCTCTTGTTCTGGGGAGGGAAAGAGTTTCCTCACCCTGCTCCAGTTCTTGAGCTTTAGTTTTTCCTATTGATTTATTGTTTTTAAATCATCCTCTCATCCTTGGGAGGGAAAAGAGTTTCCTTGCCCTGCTCCATGTCTTGAGCTGTGAAATTTTTAATGTTTTCTTTCCAATAAATGTATGAACAAGTATTCGAATAAGTGGGGTAGAGGAGGACCCAAAAGGCAAGGAAGGAAGGATTTGGGGAGGAATACCTATATCCAGGAAATTATTACAAAAGCTGCATCAAAAGCCTCTTCGCGAGTTGCTGCTAGCGTTAGGTTTCCCACAGGATCCGAAGGACATTCTGTGGAACAACCTATATAGCCTCCAGAGGTGGAAGTATCCCTTTCAACAACTATAGGAGAAATAGGAAATAGGGCATCAGAGAAATTAGAGACACTTCCTCTGGTATCAGTCAGGGAGGAGGTAGCCAGCAGAAGGTTAGAAGAAGAAATCCACTCAAGGATTGAAGGAGGAAGCCTCATAGGATTCTCTTCACATCGTGATCAGGGGAGTGTTTTCAAATCTTCAAAACCACCAGTTGTTACACAGGAAGAACTTGTTGAAGTTCCAAGAGAGTATTGGAGGGTATTTATGGCACCTTCAACATCTTCTATTGATTTCCCAATTGGGGAAATTACGGGTGATGTGAAAATGAAGCCTATTCCACTGACCACACTGCAAAACTTCCATGGGATTTCCACGGAGGATCCATACACTTTCGTGTTCGAGTTTGATATCATTTGTAGATGGTATGAATATGTCAATGATGCTCAAAATTAAAAAAAAAAAAAAAAAAAAAAAAAATCCTACTACATTAAAAGGGACAACATTGTGATGGTTCATGGGTTTAGGAGGGAAAATGATTTCTGCTTGGGATGAGATGAAGAAGACCTTCTTGGAGAGATATCAGGATTATTGTAAATCGTGGGACATTAAGGAAGAAATTTTCAAGTTTATGCAGAAGGAGGATGAAAATATGGAGGACTGTGTAGAGTGCTTTAAGTACACTCTCTAGAGGTCTGGCCACAGTGACTTGGATAAGGATATTTTGAAAATTATTTTTCTCTGGGCCCTGAGGGAAGAGTCTTTGGAGCTATTAAACAGAGTAGGCAAAGGGGATATGTCTAAGGAAGACTTTGACACCATCTGTGAACTCTGTATTTAATTTTCAAGAGGAACTGCAAGGAATAAACAAGGGATCCGAACTTTCAAGCATCAAGCGAGGTTCTCACAAAAGTAGAAATTGGGAACGTGTTGGATAATTTGAAAACTAATATCCTAAGCACATTATCCTCCGAAATGGACACATTACAGAAAAATAAGAAGAAGATGGAGTTGGAAAGAACGCTGGCTATTTTATGCCCATGGTATATAAAGAAACATCCATTGAAGGAGTGTCCACTAGACACTCTAGAAACATGTGCTATCTGTGAGCAGAACCACTCAATCGGTGCATGTCCTTCGCTTCCAGCTCAGGGAACAAATGAAGAACCATATCAGCTATGCTTTATGGAGTCTAAGAAACCATGGCAGCCATGGTCATTAGACCTAAATCCAAGTACGTATCAAGATCCTTTTTAGTATTATAACATGAATCCTCAGTAAGTTCCTTTTTGGCCTCAAAATTATTAATACCCATCTTGGCAACCATGGTGTCCTCGACCTAGTTCAATTTCTTCATGGTCTCAAAGTTAGCGTAGTCATGTTCCTCATGCTGCTCAATTTCCTCAACCTACATAGCAACAATAGTTACAACTGCCCTCTAACGTCCCCTTCAATAATCCTCCTCTCTAGCCTCAACTTCCTATTCAACCAAACCCAAATCCAAACAATAAGGGTGCTCAGCAAGCATACACCCTCAACCTTCCTTCGTATAAAATTTCTACCGTAGGTTTTCACTAGATAAATCTGCGATCTGGCTGGGTAGTAAATGCTTCTGCATTGCCCTTTATTGTTGAACATCTTAATGATGAGAATCCAAAGTCTCAATCAGTCAGGGATGAGACAACCCAACCATCTCCGAAGCATTCTCCTTCTCATTTGACTATTAATCAGGCCTATCAAACCAATCCTCCTTATCCAGAATGATTAGCCTTGAGCAAACCAGTCCCTCAATCAGAATTTGATCTTTTAGGAGAATTGCAGAATTTGTTTGTCAAAATCCCCCTACTTCAGGCTATGAAAGATGTACCTATTTAGGCAAAAACTATCAAAGAATATTATTCGAAGGGACATGGGAAGAAACAAAATATCTACTTACAATTCATGTTATGGGGAGATTATCAGACATTATGCTGGGAAAGGTTATGCCTGTAAAATATGGGGACCATGGGAACCCAATTCTAATAGTTCAGATTAATGGGGTAGATATTCTGAATGTACTGGTAGATTTGGGCACTGCAATTAATGTAATCACTTCCGAAACCATGCTTACATTGGGATTACGTGACCTCAATCCAACCCCTACAGTCTTAGAATTAGCTAACAGATCTACAATCAAATCGATAGGGAAATTGGAAGACATAACGATTTCAGTGGACTCTTGGTGCTACCCTGTTGATCTCCTAGTCTTGCATACATAGTCCCTAGATGGTGGTCATCCCCTTATTTTAGGATGGTCATGGCTTGCAACCGTTGATGCCTATATCAGATGTCGATAAGGAAACATGATAATTTCTAATGGGGAAAATACGAAAAATCTTATTCTTGATCCCCTTGCAAAACCTAGCTCACAGAAAAAGCTCAAGCAGAACTCTGTCTTTGGATGGGATTGAAATTGAATAGCAGGAACTTCAGCGAGTGCTTACTATTGGGAAAGCCCTCTACTTTAATAATGAGACAGAGGATGATGCTATTAGCACTTTTATCAGTAGCCCTCATGATGTTGCAGATCCAACTCGGTAGTTTTTGGAATCAGTCATGAGACGTGAGATACAAGAAACTATCGGATCAGAAACCGAAGGTGAATACATACTTGTAACAACACTTTCTGACAGCATACCAGTGGAGATGGAGCCAGGGAAGACATTGAATATCTACCCGAATATTTCACCGACCTAGACAAAGAAACTTCTTAAGATCCTTCGAGAACAAAAAGAAGCTTTCGCCTGGGATTATACTGATATGAAAGGTATCCCTGCCGATTTGTGTACTCATCATATTTACATTAAATAATATTTTTGACCTATAAGACAACCTCAAAGAAGGATGAACCCTGCCTTGAAGAACATTATCAAGGAGGAGCTTCAGAAGTTATTGGATGCAAGATTTATTTACCCAATCTCGGATAGCCAGTGGGTATCCCTGCTAGTCATCGTTCCTAAAAAGAATGGTAAATGACATATTTGTGTAGACTATAGGGAGCTAAATAAAGCAACCCTAAAAGATCATTTTCATCTGCCATTTATTGACCAAGTCCTTAATATCCTGGACGAAAAGAAGTTCCTCTCTTTCTTGGACGGGTTAAGTGGGTATAACCAAATCCAAATAACTCCTGAGGATCAGGACAAGACTACCTTTACATGCCCTTGGGGGACATTCGCTTATCGAGTCCTTCTATTTGGTCTTTGTAATGCGCCTAACACCTTTTAGAGGGAATATTGAGGAATTTTTCTGATTTACTCAATGACAGTGTTGAAATTTACATGGATGAATTCATGCCATATGGGGGGTCATTCGAAGAAGGATTGCAAAACTTGGAGAAAGTTCTTAAAAGGTGTAAAAAAATGCATGTTTCTCAGAGTACAATAAATTTTCATATGATGAGAGAAGAGGGAGTAGTGCTAGGAAATTTACTTTCAACAGTTGGGATACAAGTTGATCCTACCAAGGTAAAGGTAATTCTGCATTTTCCTGTACCTAAGACACCGACTCAGGTACATAGTTTTATTGGTTGTGTTGGCTACTATAGGTGTTTTATAGAAATTGTTTCTAAAATTGCATTTCCACTTTTTCAGCTGTGATCCGGGTGGATGTTGGTGGCCACCCACCTATCCCATTTGGACCCCCACAACTGTCTCTTTCAATTTTTTTAGTTTCCTAAATTGTAGCACAGTTTACTATTTTTAGCAGTTTTTCGGGTCCTGAACTTCCGAAGTCATTTTGAGGCTCTAAACGATGTTTTTTGGGAAATCTGGGGGCAACATGGATCCATGGACCCATGTTGCCCTTCCCAAAGTTGTAGTGCTTGGATAGATCTTTCTAACGAGCTATTGTACGCATCAAACAGAGATCGTATGCCAAAGTTACGACCTTGGGAAATTGATGTACCAATTTACCCAAACGGGGCCCACAATTTGGCATTTCATCTTCTATGGTTAGGTTTTGGGATGTGAAGGGTTTTCCATTATTTCTCAACAATAAATAGGCCTTTGAGCCTCATTGTAACACAGTTCAAGGGCATGTAGCCACCACATCTCTTCTCAGAGATAAGCTACCATCACCCTAGCTGTTTATTTCCATTTTCTGTTTGTAAGCATATCTCAGTATTTTACATTAATGAAATGAAGTATTATTTCTGCTGCATCTTTGTGTTTATGGTTATCTCTGTAACTTGTTGCATTCTTGTTTGTAAGCATATCTCAGTATTTTACATCAATGAAATGAGGTATTATTTCTGTTGCATCTTTGTGTTGATGGTTATCTCTGTAACTTGTTGCGTTCCTGTTTAAATCTGGATCAGTGGAATCAGAGCGGTCTACTTTTTATCTGTTTTTCTTTGCATGCCCCCAACGAGTTTGGGATATAAGGAGTTAGGGATTTAACTGGTCGAACCTTTGCAAGACCAGCGTCGCAAATCCCGACGGCCTCCCATGGTGGATGAGAAGAAAGATGAGGAGGCAGGAGATCCTATCAAAATCTTGCTCGAAGAAGCCCTCGAGCGACAAAGGAATGCGATGATGGATAGCTTTCTGCAGATCCTTCAACGACTACCTAGAGGCGACGCATCGGCTTCCAACAGCTACTCTGGAAATGCCACACCTTTTAAGGTACAAGTTAATTTTGAAATCCCCATCTTCGAGGGTCAAATAGACGCAGATGCCATAGATAAATGGTTAAACCTACTGGATGGGTATTTTTCTGTTCATGAATTTTCGAGTCGGGAAAATATTGTTTTCACTCTTCTCAAAGTATCCCCCCACGTCAAGGACTAGTAAGAAACCTACTGTGAGCAAAAGAATGAAAGCAGAGGCTCATTATTTTTAGTCACACCCACTTGGGATTCATTCCGGTATGCCATCAAAGAGCAGTACTACCCTGTCAAAAGCTACGAGGACAAATACATAAAGTGGACGTTGTTGCAACAGGGAAGGGACCAAGATGTGCTATAGTTCACCAACGTTTTTCATACCCATCGCACACAGTTGGGTATCAAAGGTTCTGATTTGCACCTAGTACTCAAATACTGCGGCTGCCTACACAGATACATCCAGGAAGAGATGGAGTTCCTGAACATCTCCTCGCTTGGCACAACATACCAATAAGCTATCAAAATCGAGCAAAATTTCAAATAGAAGAAGCGAGACTTTGGATCTGCGAATCCGAAGACCAAAGGACAAAGCCAAGGCGGGGTGAACCAAGACAACTCATTGAATCCGCAAGAAAATAACAACACCACGAAGTCAAAAAAGGACACACGAAAGTGGTGTGAGTTCCACAAGAGACCCACTCACAACACAAGTGAGTGTCAGACCAAGCAGTCACTGGTGGCCGAGTTGAAGGCTTCTAAATCAGATGCATGTTCTGACCCTGAGCCAGAACCGGACAAGGGGAATGGAAAAGGGAAGCAGATCATTGATGCGGATCCCAGCGTCACTATTGCCACCATCAAGATCCAGAAGAATGAGCCCGAAGACCCAGAGGAGGGGGAGCATATTTTCCACTCATAGATGTGGGTGAAGGGTTTGCCGCTGCAATTCATTGTCGACAGTGGCAGCCAAAAGAACCTCGTTTCAGCAAAGGTCGTGAAGCGCTTGGGCCTACTAACTACACCACACTCGCAACCGTATAGTATCGGGTGGCTTCACGAAGGACGAGATCTCAAAGTTCGCCAGCAGTGTCGCCTTCCCTACAGCATCAAGCCCTTCATAGACGAGGTATTGTGTGATGTTACGCCTTTGGATGTTTGTGATGTACTATTAGGCCAACCATACTTGTGGAGGCGACACGCTATGTATGAGTCTGTTGTGGCCACCAACAACCCCCCTCTTTGTTTGGTATTAGAGATAACACCAAGAAAATGGTGACCCTTAATAAAAATCCAAAAAAAACATTTTATCAAAATTTTTGTATTTTAACTCCCTAAAGCTGTATTGCATCGCGAGAAGAGAGTGAAACGTTTTCCTATGCACATAATAAGATGCGAAGAAGCGACGTGAAATTCATCGCATCGCATATATTATGAAGCGCTCTTAAATAAAAAACTTAAGGAATCTCCGACGGTCGATATGCGACATCACATATCGCAACATCGCATAAGCAGCACACAATGATTGGATGACTAAGCGCGATTTGCAATTCGCAATCTGCGATATCGCGATCTGCGATATTGCGATCTGCGATGTTGCGATCTGCGATGAATGTGATCATCAATTCCCACGATGACACATCTTGACGATGCAATCCTCGATACTGCGATACTAGTCGCAGAAATCACCCATCGCAAAATTTCCTCGACACAGTATTCAAGCAAAGCTGTCTGTAGACCAAAATTGGGCCCGCGCCTTAAAAGAAATCAATGATTGTACGCCAAAATATCCAAGAAGGATTGTGTTGTGTTTTTCGAAGAGTCAGTTCATTATGGGTGTCATGATTATGCATTCATTAGAGCTTAAAGCTTTCATGTCAATCTTTTCATCATTACTCTTTTCCTTTGCATAAACTGTAAGACGGAAAATAAAATAAAGCAATGTGCAGGAAACATCTAAGAAAAACAGGAAAGCGTCAATGCTCGGATAACAGAGAAGAGATGCCTTCACAAACGGATGCCGCATGCAATAGGACCACAGATCCCAGAGTATCACTCAATAGATACTGATGTCAATAGGCTATCCAAAAATCAGAGTCAAAGGCGCACAAAAGCAGCGTGTTTACAAAAGATCCTGAAGCTTAGACTGGGTAAAGCAAAAAGAAAACGACGTTAAAGAGGGAAAACGCACCAAAAAAGCCTGGAACAAAGAACGGAGGCAGTTTTCAATACAGAAAATTGTTCAGAGAGCAAAGTCCCTAACTTATTCAGTCATTCACAAGGCCGGAAATCGAAATAGCAAAAGCAGAATCAGTTTGAGAGAAATTTGGGTTATTACCAAGTATACACACAGTGAATACACCAAGCCAGAGGAAGATTTTCGAAAATATCTTCTAGTTTGCCAGAAAGCGGTGCCAGCGCTTGTTATTTCTATTTTCGTAGCTCAAATGAAAGGAGAAGACGACCAGCCGACTCTTCCCAGGCGAATGTTGCATTGCTTACAGCACTAAGGGGCAAATACAGAAATGGTTAGAAATTAGATTCAAGTTTTAGAAATAAATTTTCTTTAGTAGAAGGGCGGTCATTTAAAAGCGTGTCCTAAATTTATGTAATTAATATTAATTAGTTAGCAGTATTTAAACCCTTCTCAGGCATTTGGAGAAGGGTCCAGAAATTTGTCAAAAAACTTGTCCTCAGAACATGCACTTTTGCACCCTCGGAGGGGGTTTTTGATGAATGGATGGATCGAGATTTATCAATGATTGCATTTGATATCTGCTACTGATGTTGCACTTTTGTACTCTTAGTAGATGTTAGAACAAGTAGAGATAAATCGTTGTTGCTTGAAGCTTATGAGTGGAACCAGTCATAAATGGTACTTTTATCTCTTGACCATTTCTGCTTATATTCTTAAAGTGATATACAGTTTTCAATTGTTTATATGTTAATACATGAATGTGTGGGTTACCATTTGGCACTTTTGTACGGTGGAGTCATTTATTTGTGTTTGACATATGAATAACTTATTATGCGATATGCTGTTCACAACTGTTTTTCTTAACTTTTTATGCAAAGTGGTTTATCTTAATTGATTTCTATTCTTATGATAGCTGAATGATCTTTATTACCAGTTATTGTTCGAAATCTCTTTAGATCGCATATTATAAGAAATACACCCCGGGTTAGCATAGATTAGATGTGTTGTTTCTCATTATATTACAATAGCATAGAGTTAGTTTAGAAGTTTGAATTAAATTAGCTTTAAAAACTCCTAGATCAGCATCATCCAACTCTACACACACACACACCCCTTAGATTGGGAAACTGGTCCCATTATCCCCAGTCGGACCCGCTATACCAAAACGGATAAGGAGCTGCCAACCAAGGTCCGGACCGGGTGCGTATCCCCCTTGTTGTCAACCCGATTTTCGGGGCTTCAACATATTTGGCGCTAGAAGGAGGGCCCGAACTATGAATGGCACCTAAATCAAATTCTAAATACCATTTTGAGAGTAAATTGCCCTCATCAACTCCCTCGACTTCCCCAGTACATTTAAATCCAGAGTTAGAAGTCGCTCGAGTATCAACCGCTGCTACATACCCTAATATTTCAGACCAATTTACCATTGAACCCCCTGAAGTTCAAACTCTGATTCGCAAACTCCGAGGATTTTCTATTTTTACACTGAGGTTTGATAAATCTCAAAGCAGCGTGACTTCGCAGTACAATCCTGCTCATCCCCTGACCAGATTAAAGAGTGAAAAATTTGGCATCCAACCAACTGAATTCCCTCTCCCCACCAAGAAAAGAGCAAGGAAAACACCACCAGAGTCTAATAGGGAGACTCTTTCATCTACATCGTCCATTTCAACTCCCTCACCGCGAAGTCAGCCACCCACATCTTCATTCCAAACCACTCATCCATCTTCCACAACCTCTCCTCTTCAAACATCAAAGATCATAATATCTTCATCTTCCTAGCATCAGGGAACATCCTCTGCACTTTCATTTACTAGCAGCTGAACGATGGCCCAGTCTCCATGGAACAATCCTGGGGCAGTTTTAATGCCTCCACCCCTGAGCCAAATACCGGCCCATCCTGAGAAATAGCTACCCAAATTCAATCCAGAAGCAGGCATGCTAGCTGAAGAGCATATTAATAATTTTATGCTTTCTGTCAATCTCAACGGAATTACCAACGAGGATGTTGTCGTCCGGCTTTTTCCCTATACAATGCAAGGAACAGCCAGGTCATGGTACTTTTCATTACCTTCCGGGTCTATCACAAGTTGGGACATTTTTCAAAGTCAATTCCTTACCAATTTTGGTGATGACAGATCAACGGCGACGTTAATCAATGACCTATCCAATCTTAAAGCCGAGGCTAGAGAACCCATCAAAGATTTCAATTTATGGTTCAATAAAATCCTAAACAAAATTCCCGCTACTTCCCAACCCAGCAAAGAAGTGAGATGTGAATGGTATATTACGGCCTTACCATCAAACTTGGCAATCTTCGTGGATAGGGCAAATAAGACAACCTTAGTTGAAAACTTGACAGAGGCGATAGCAGTAGAGAAATGCGTAGTAGCCCTGGAAAAAAGGTCTGCGATAGAGGAACGCAAATCTAAGAAAGTCTCATTCAAGGAAGACCCCAAGAAGAAACTAACAAAAGACCTTTTCGATTTGGAGGGATTACAAAAAGTGTTAAAAACCATGTCCAATGAGATGATTGACATAAAAAAACAAGTAGCAGAAACTTCTTCAAAAAAGCCCTACAAAGCTTTTAAAAGAAGTCCTTCAATGGATGTGAAACCACCCAACTCTATCTCAAACGTCGAATCCGAAGAAGAGGAAGAAGAAGAGAATACCACTAAAGGGCAAACCGATGACGAAGAAGTTGTGGAACTACAAGGAATGTGGGATTTCATCCTCCCGCAAGAAGAAGATCAAGAAGCATTTCTGGTTAGCACACAAAGCAAAAATCAACTTGATCCTCCCCAAACTACCCCTAAGCAGAAGGGCGCAAGCCCTGCAGCAAAATATAAAGTCGCAAAAAAGAAAACGACCGCTAAAGCGACTCAATCTAGCCCAGTCCAATCAGATCAAACACCTCCATCAAGAACATTGATTATGTCAGATGAAATGGAGTACAATATTATTGATGACATGAAAAAGACTAGGGCTAATATCACTCTTTATGAATTGAGCAAATTGAAACATCAACAGAAGATAATGATGAAAGAATTACATGCCGTGCCTACTACATCTTTGCCTACAGCTGTAGCTTCCCAAAACATGGGAAGACCTCCAACCAACACGATCGATAAGGTTGACCCAAATGACATCGCCTTGATTGGAGGAAGATCAAGGTGTCACACTCCCCCTTTTCTTCTCACTTATGAAATTTTCAATAAAAATGTGCACAATTGTTTGGTAGATTTCGGTGCTTCAACGAATAATTTACCCAGATCAATATGTGCCAAGTTGAATGTTCAACCACAAAAATCCGCAGTGCGCATAGTTCAACTTGATCGATCTCAAGTCGAAGTGATTGGTGAACTTAATCAAGTGACCATAAGATTGTCGTCTAACCCGAAGGTATGTCAGGTTATTGACATTCTAGTAGCTGATATCCCAGAATTCTATGGCTTGATTCTTAGCAGGGATTGGTCTGAAAAACTCCATGGATACTTCTCAACCGACTGGTCGCACATGTGGTTACCCTACAATGGTAAACCGAATCAAATAAAGGTTGAATGAGAGTTACACCAGAAGTACATAGTAATGGAATTGGAAGGAGAAAATGAAGCAATAGCATACAATAGCAGTATCATAGGCAATTACTCGGTAGATTCTTTCCTCGACAATTTCAATGCTCATACCTCACCTTACTTAGAAAATTCAGTTTTGTCCCAAGTCGAAAATTTTTCCCAAACTGATAATTCAAAGTGTGTTAATTTTTTAGATAAACCTATAAATACATCTTTGTTTTGGAAATTATATTTTGATGGCTGTAAATCTAACGAGGGAGCAGGAGTAGGATGCGTTCTGATTAGCCCAGAGGGAAATAAGACCATGCTTACGTGCAGACTTGAATTCGATTGCAAAAACAATACAGCGGAATACAAGGCCTTGGTGCAAGGCCTATACAAAGCAACCGGGTTGAACGTTAAGTACCTTCAAGTCTTCGGAGACTCTGAGATTGTCATCAAACAGGTAACACCATACATTGCCTATCAGGTCATTTGAAACACTATCAATCTTTAGTATAAGATCTAACTGCACATTTCATAGCATTCAATATTTCGTCAATCCCAAGACTCCAAAATTCGAGCGCATACCTGTTAGCTAACGTTGCCTCTAGAATTATTCCCTCCGAAGATTTTAGTTCAGATAGATTCTCAATAGAATTAATATTTAGACCGTCCATCCCTGACAACATTACAAACTAGAGAGTATTCAATGACGATCCTGACATTGTAAATTTCCTCACTTCTGAAGGATCCTACTCCAATCAAATAATTGACGAAGACCATCATGATCGACAAATACAACAAAATAGCACTGATAATGCTATACTTAAATCGGTGGTTAAGTTAGAAGACTTATATGATTTGAAAAGTCAGTTTAAAAGGTCTACCAATTCTAAGCTCTACAATTCAACTCTGAACTACGAATTGGTAAACCTAGGAACCGATGATAAACCACAAAACGTTAATCTAGGCCACGACCTAGCCCCTGAAGAAAAAATAGCGTATATCCATCTTTTGAGACAATACAAAAATGTTTTTGCCTGGAATTACGATGAGCTGAAGACATACGACACTTCTATCATTCAACATAATATCCCTATGATTGAAAATGAAAAACCTGTCCAATAGAAACTCAGAAAAATCCACCCCAATTTAGAAAATCAGATAAAAACTGAGCTAAATAAGTTATTGAGAGCCAGAATAATTTTCCCCGTCAGACATTCCAAATGGGTCTCCAATATGGTACCCGTTAGAAAGAAAAACGAAGATATTAGAATCTGTATCGATTTCTAGAATCTCAACAAAGCCTGTCAAAAAGACAATTTTCCCCTCCCACCTATGGAGCAGATATTACAGGCAGTAGCAGGCTCAGAATTAATGTCTTTTTTGGATGGATTTTCAGGATACAATCAAGTGCTGGTACATCCCAATGATCAGTTAAAAACCACATTCCGAACTAAATGGGGCACATACGCATATCGGAAGATGCCATTTGGTTTGATCAATGTCGGCGCTACATTTCAGAGAGCCATGGACATCGCACTCAAAAGTTTAGTCAATAAATCTGTAGTGATTTACCTGGATGATATAACAGTGTACTCCAAGAAGCGAAGCGACCATCTCAAAGACTTGAAACAAGTCTTTCAATGATGTTTAAGGTATGGGATTTCACTTAACCCAAAGAAATATTTTTTCACATTAAGTGAAGGAAAACTTCTAGGATTCATAGTGTCAAAATCTGGTATTCACATTGAACCTGACAGAATCAAAGAAATTTCTGAAATATCCATGCCTCATAACAAAAAAAAACATGCAATCTTTCCTTGGTCAAATCAATTTTGTGAAGAGATTTGTCCCAGATTTTTCATGTATTGTTTCTCCTTTGCAAAACATGATTAAAAAGAATTCAAATTTTAAATGGGGTCAAGATGAACATGAAGCATTCAACCTGATCAAACGAGCTATCATTAACGCTCCATCTTTAGCAACCTCGAATTTTTCAGAATCTTTTATCTTATACACATTTGCCTCAAAGAAATCATATGCCGCGATTCTAACTCAAGCAAATCAAGAGAAAGCGGAAGCTCCAATCGCATTTTTTAGCTCGAATTTACAAGGTGTTGAACTCAACTATTCAGACGTGGAGAAATAGGCATATGCTGTTTTCAAAGCAATCAAATATTTCAGACCTTTCTTACTTAAAGCCCATACTAAGGTCATAGTACCGTTTCCAGCGGTAAGAAATCTTCTAATACAGAAGGGTGTGGGTGAAAAAAGAGCAAATTGGATCACCACTTTACAAGAATACGATCTTAAGATCAAACCAGCAAGTATTGTAAGAGGTCAAGGCTTCTGCAAAATGTTGGCTAGAGCATCGCAAATTCTTGAGAATTTATCTGAAGAGGTAGATACGTATGAGGTAAGCCTAAACGATGCAGAATCATTATATGCTGACACCATTTATTATCTTAAGAACGGGTATGCTCCATCACACCTGGATCACACCAAGAAAAGAGCTCTGAGATTGAAAGCTAAACAATACCAGCTCATAAATGATGTTCTGTTTAAAAGGAATTACGATTCTGTGCTTCTTAGGTGTCTTGAGAAAAATGAAGCCGAAAAGGTTTTGCAGGAACTCTACGATGGACCAGCGGGCGGACACTATGTTGGAGATGCTACTGCACATAAAATCTTACGTGCAGGATATTATTGGCCCACGCTGTTCAAAGACTCACACAGTTACGTGAGGAAATTCCAAGTCTGCCAGACTGCTGCAAGGAAACAAAAGAAACCGTCCATGCCACTACAGCTGGTAAACATCGAGCAACCATTCAGTCAGTGGGGCTTGGACATAATAGGTGAGATCGTTCCTCGCTCTTCTAAGCAGCATAGGTACATCCTCACGGCAACAGATTATTTTACTAAATGGGTAGAAGTAGTTCCTCTCAAGACAGCTAATTCTGAAAACATTTTTGAATTCATAGATCAATTTATAATCACTAGGTTTGGATTGCCAACGGCCTTAATGTTTGATAATGCCTCATACTTTTCTGGAAATACAATGACTGAGTTTGCACTTAAAAGAGGGTTCAAACTGAAATATTCGGCCAACTACTATCCGCAAGGTAATGGATTGGCTGAATCGACAAATAAAAACCTGATCAGGATTATTAAAAGAACAGTTGACCAGAACCAAAAGAATTGACACAAAGCATTGGTAAATGCTTTATGGGCAGATAGAATAACGAAGAAAGCTTCAATCGGCACTTCTCCCTTTAATTTAGTTTATGGGAAAGAAGTGGTTCTTCCAACTCACTTAGTCATCCCCTCTTTGTCTTTAGTACAACACATCGATGAGGTATCTACTTCCTCCAAACAACTAAGACAAATGGAAATAATTAAATTAGAAAAACGACGAGAACAAGCTAAGAACACCCATGCTCATCACCAAGCGCTGGTAAAATCCTCTTTTGACTCAAGCATAATGACCAGAAAGAATTTTCATATGGGGGATTTAGTTTTGAAATGGGATAAGGCTCATGAAGAAAAGGGCAAACATACAAAATTTTAGAAAATGTGGCTTGGTCCTTTTCAGATTGTAGAAGTCATAGGCCCATCAACGTATGTGTTGCAGGATTTAGCAGGTAGAAGAGATTCTTTGCCTGTTAACAGACAGATCCTTAAAATATATTTTCCATAGAAGATCACTCTTCTATTTTGTAGGATAGTTTTAGTTTTTATTTGTTTTTCTCTTTCTTATAAATAAAACCAATTGTAGATGGTTACTATAGGGGTTCATAAAGAAAAACACCAATTCTCTATCAGATTTTGAGCTTTTTTGCTTGTACAAGTAGCAAAATTTTTCGAAATGTCTAATATTTATTATTGACAGGTAGAGTTAAATTTAGCCTAGATATGGTACCAATTTCAACTTCAAAAAATTTGATGAAAGCAACCTTTGGTAAAAAATTGTTTTATATATGCACAATGAAAGGTATCAATAATAAAATAAATATTCTCTGTAAAACTACTGTTTTCAAACTCTATTATTGTCGTCGAGAGCTTTCTTAAGGAAAAACAATGACTTCCTCCCTGCTAAAGGAAATCACAGCATTCAGAGGAACAATCCGAGAAAACACCGTATCTCAAAGAATAAGAGGTCTCATCACGAGCCGGCTTATCATGATCACAGATATTATAACTTGCTGACTTTGCCAATACTGTCCACCAAAACAGGGCAACGACTCAAGATTGTTGCAATCAAAAGACAAGGGGTCTCATCACGAGCCAGCTTGTTCAGCAAAAGTGTAAATCAAGTTAATGACTGTGTCATAATTTGGCCACCAAACCAAGACATTGTTCTTTAGAGAATAAAAAAGGAAAAAGTGTTAAAAGGGGTTTTTCTCTGAAAAGTTGTAAATAGCCTTAAGCAGGATAAAGGATCATTGCTGGGTAACAGGTAACCCTATCGAGGCTATGGACGCTTGCGGGCAGCAGAGGCTCTACCTACGACAAATGAGCATATTTTAAAAGCCAGCACATAGAGAAGACCTTATTTTATCTTTAAAAGACCAAGTAATGTCTGGTGTGAATACAAGGACTAAGCCTGAGGAAACAAACAATTGGAATATGAAAAGTTTGAGACAAAATATCATTGATAGGATAAGGCGTAATGTACTCTATCTGTCCATAACAAAATTTAGACATATGAAATTTTTTTCTGCTTCGGAAGTTAAAATTCAATAGAAAAGCAGAGATAACTAGTTCTTCACAGTGAATCGCCATTGTTGTGGCCACCAACAACCCCCTTCTTTGTTTGGTATTAGCGATAACACCAAGCAAATGGGGACCCTTAATAAAAAACCAAAAAAAACATTTTATCAAAATTTTTGTATTTTAACTCCCTAAAGCTGTATCGCATCGTGAGAAGAGAGTGAAACGTTTTCCTATGCGCATAATAAGCTGCGAAGAAGCGACGCAAAATTCATCGCATCGCATATATTGTGAAGCGCTCTTAAATAAAAAACTTAAGGAATCTCTGACGGCCAATATGCGACGTCGCATATCGCAACATCGCATAAGCAGCACACAATGATTGGATGACTAAGCCCGATTTGTGATTCGCGATCTGCGATATCGCAATCTGCGATATTGCGATCTGCGATGTTGCGATCCGCGATGAATGCGATCATCAATTCTTGCGATGACACATCTTGACGACGCAATCCTCGATACTGCAATACTAGTCGCAGAAATCACCCATCGCAAAATTTCCTCGACACAGTATTCAAGGAAAGCTGTCTGTAGACCAAAATTGGGCGCGCGCCTTAAAATAAATTAATGATTGTACGCCAAAATATCCAAGAAGGATTGTGTTGTGTTTTTCGAAGAGTCAGCGCATTATGGGTGTCATGATTATGCATTCACTAGAGCTTAAAGCTTTCATGTCAATCTTTTCATCATTACTCTTTTCCTTTGCGTAAACTGTAAGACAGCAAATAACATAAAGCAATGTGCAGGAAACATCTAAGAAAAAGGGGAAAGCATCAATGCTCGGACAACAAAGAAGAGATGCCTTCAAAAACGGATGCCGCATGCAATAGGACCACAGATCCCAGAGTATCACTCAACAGATATTGATGTCAATAGGCTATCCAAAAATCAGAGTCAAAGGCGCAAAAAAGCAGCATGTTTACAAAAGATCATGAAGCTTAGACTGGTAAAGCAAAAATAAAAAGGCGCTAAAGCAGGAAAACGCACCAAGAAAGCCTGGAACAAAGAACGGAGGCAGTTTTCAATACAGAAAATTGTTCAGAGAGCAAAGTCCCTAACTTATTCAGTCATTCGCAAGGCCGGAAACTGAAATAGCAAAAGCAGAATCAGTTTGAGAGAAATTTGGGTTATTACCAAGTATACACATAGTGAATACAACAAGCCAAAGGAAGATTTTCGAAAATATCTTCTAGTTTGCCAGAAAGAGGTGCTAGCGCTTGTTATTTCTATTTTCGTAGCTCAAACAAAAGGAGAAGATGACCAGCCGACTCTTCCCAGGCGAATGTTGCATTGCTTACAACACTAAGGGGCAAATACAGAAACGGTTAGAAATTAGATTCAAGTTTTAGAAATAAATTTTCTTTAGTAGAAGGGCGGTCATTTAAAACCGTGTCCTAAATTTATGTAATTAAGATTAATTAGTTAGCAGTATTTAAACCCTTCTCAGGCATTTGGAGAAGGGTCCAGAAATTTTTCAAAAAGCTTGTCCTCAGAATGCAATTTTGCACCCTCGGAGGGGGTTTTTGATGAATGGATGGATCGAGATTTATCAATGTTTGCATTTGATATCTGCTACTGATGTTGCACTTTTGTACTCTTAGTAGATGTTAGAACAAGTAGAGATAAATCGTTGTTGCTTGAAGCTTATGAGTGGAACCAGTCATAAATGGTACTTTTATCTCTTGACAATTTCTGCTTATATTCTTAAAGTGATATACAGTTTTCAGTTGTTTATATGTTAATACATGAATGTGTGGGTTACCATTTGGCACTTCTGTACGGTGGAGTCATTTATTTGTGTTTGACATATGAATAACTTATTATGCGATATGCTGTTCACAACTGTTTTGCTTAACTTTTTATGCAAAGTGGTTTATCTTAATTGATTTCTATTCTTATGATAGCTGAATGATCTTTATTACCAGTTATTGTTCGAAATCTCTTTAGATCTCATAATAGAATAAATACACCCCGGGTTAGCGTAGATTAGATGTGTTGTTTCTCATTAGATTACAATAGCATAGAGTTAGTTTAGAAGTTTGAATTAAATTAGCTTTAAAAACTCCTAGATCAGCATCATCCAACTCTACACACACACACACACCCCTTAGATTGGGAAACTGGTCCCATTATCCCCAGCCGGACCCGCTATACCAAACGGATAAGGAGATGCCAACCAAGGTCCGGACCGGGTGGGTATCCCCCTTGTTGTCGACCCAATTTTCGGGGCTTCAACAGAGTCAAGGCCTCGCATTGTCATTATTTCTTTGGGTGATTCACTATACAAGATACTGGAGGTAGCCCCACCTACTACTGCCTCTTTGATCACTGCTAAGAAAGGTAGCAAGCTCATATCCCAAACTAGGAAATTCATTTTCTGTCTAGTTCACTCCCAAAGTAAGGGGAAGATCGTTGCTACATCCATGACCCCCACAAAGGGTTCCTCCACGCAGCAGTAGCAGCAAAGGAATATGGTCATGACAGAACACAAGAACAACTTCTCCTCACCCACAGGGGTACCAAAAAAGTTTCAGGTGGGTGACAAAGTTTGGTTACATCTGCAGAGAGAACGCCTTACTAGAACCCATCAGAATTTCAGACCACTTCGACATGGTCCTCACACCAGTACCAAGGCTACGGACAACAATTCTTTGAAGCACAACATTCCTCCATTCCTTCACTTGCACCGATTTTTCAATGTGGACCATCATTGACCATGCTTCCCACCATTTCCTGGACACATCAGAGATTGCAAAATAGCTTACCAGAGACCCAACTGAGCAGAAGCTTCCTCATCTCAGGGAGGAACTCAACACAATGGGGACCATTGCTTCCTAAGGGGGGAGGAATGATCCAGGTGGATGTTGGTGGCCACCCACCTATCCCATTTGGACCCCCACAACTGTTTCTTTCAGTTTTTTTAGTTTCCTAAATTGTAGCATAGTTTACTATTTTTAGCAGTTTTTTCAGGTCTTGAACTCCCGGAGCCATTTTGAGGCCCTAAACTACGTTTTTTTGGAAATCTGGGGGCAACATGGGTCCATTGGGTCCACGGACCAATGTTTCCCTTCCCAAAGTTGTATTTCTCGGATAGATCTTGCTAACGAGCTATTGTACGCATCAAACGAAGATCGTATGCCAAAGTTATGACCCCGGAAAATTGATGTACCAATTTACCCAAATGGGGCAAACAATTTGGTGTTTCCTCTTCTAGGGTTAGTTTTTGGGATTAGAAGGGTTTTCCATTGTTTATAAACAATAAATAGGCCTTCGAGCCTCATTGTAACACAGTTCAGAGGCATGTAGCCACCACATCTCTTCTTAGAGATAAGCTACCATCGCCCTAGCTGTTTATTTCCATTTTCTATTTGTAAGCATATCTCAGTATTTTACATTAATGAAATGAAGTATTATTTCCACTGCATCTTTGTGTTTATGGTTATCTCTGTAATTTGTTACGTTCCTGTTTAAATCCGGATCAAGTTGTTAACTAAAGACGCAGAATTTTTATGGACAGATGATTGTGAAGTAGCTTTTGAAAAGATTAAAGAACTAATCTGCCAAGATCCAATCTTACGTGGTCCCAACTGGGTACTTTCATTTCATATCCATGTAGATGCCTCTCAAACGGCTGTGGGGGCAGTGTTGGGACAACAAGAGGAGAAGAAGCTGTATGCGGTCTATTACATCAGAAAGAATTTAACGTCTGTTGAGTTAAACTATACGATAACGAAGAAAGAGTTCTTGGATGTTATCTATGCTGTTAATAAATTTTGATACTATATTACTGGGTATTCTACTTTTGTGCACACTGACCATGCAGCAATAAGGTATTTGATGAACAAACCTATAACTCCTAGGTGTATAACAAGGTGGTTGTTATTACTTCAAGAATTTGATATCACCATTATAGATAAACCAGGCAAGGATAATGTAGTTGCTAATTTTCTGTCTAGATTAAATGTTGACAATGAAGGAGAACCTGTAGAAGATAGCTTTCTGGATGAACATTTGTTTGCAATTTCTACTAATACCCCTTGGTATGTAGATATTGCTAACTATTTGGCTACAAGAAAAATACCTCAGTATTTTTCATACAGGGAACAACAAAGGATTATTCATCATAGTGCCCGTTACTCATGGATAGCAGGATATCTCTTTTAGACAGGGGTGATCAACAGATCTGTCGTTGTGTAGTAGAAAGTGATATCTACGATGTTTTGAGAGTTGCTCATGATGACCCTTGTGGGGGGGATTTTACATACAAACGAACTGGCCACAAGGTGTTACAGATGGGATATTATTGTCATCTATCTTCAGCGATGCACGAAACTATGTTCGAAGATGTGATAGCTGGCAACGAATGGGTCAACCTAGTCACTCAAACGAAATTCCATTACAACAAAAATTAGTTCTTGAGCCTTTTGAAAGGTAGTCCATTGATTTTATGGGTCCATTTAACCCACCTTCACATCAAAAAGTCCACATTTTAGTCTGCACATATTATGTGACAAAGTGGGTGGAAGCCAAGGCTATAGCAAAAGCAACAGAGCAGGTTGTCTCAAACTTTCTATTTGAAGAAATATTTGCCACGTATGGTACTCCGAGAGAGATAATTTTAGATGGAGGAGCATAGTTCACGTCACACATGATAGCAAAGCTTATGGAAAAATATGGGATCAAACATAGGATAACAACCCCGTATCATCCTCAGGCGAATGGTCAAGTGGAGAGCACAAACAAAGTATTGGAAAACATTCTCGCCAAGACCGTGGAAAACCATCGTTGGGATTGGGCTGAAAAACTTCCTGAAGCTCTTTGGGCATATAGAAAAACATGGCAGAACACAATAGGATTTTCACCATTTGAACTTGCCTAAGGAAAATCCCCAATGTTCCCGTTAGAATTTGAAATTAGTATGCTCAGAACAGATCTAGAAGTTGGACTGGATCTTTCAGAAGTCGAGAAACACCAGTTGGAACAACTAAATGAGCTAGATGAAATTTGTTTAATGGTTGTCTAGAGAATTGTTGCCATACAAAAACAGAGAGAAAAATGGCACGATAAATTTATTAAAAATGAGGTGTTTCAAAGAGGGGATTGGGCATTACTATATGATTCTCGCTTTAAGGATTTTAAAGGAAAGATTCGCTCGCGATGGATGGGACCATACGAGATTGATGCGGTATTTGACAATGGGACTGTCAGATTGGTTATAATTGATGACTCCCATGTTTCTTTCATTGTAAATGGACATCGAATTAGACTCTACCATCGCCCAACCTCTAGAGAAGCCTTCATCAAACATCTCTCTAAAAAATTTGGATTGAAGGTTTTTAGTGCAAAAGATACCCCCTCTACACCCTTGAATTATATATATATATAATGTGTCTACTGCCAACTTGTTGTCTTTTTGCAGGAGATACTATCAAGGTGCAATAATGGAGGAGCTGAAAAATTTCCTGAGTAATTGGGACAGTCACTCCACTAATGCTGATCTTCTTAAGAAATTTTATAAGTATTAGGTGTTGTTACTCATTGGGTGTTGTTACTCCTTGTTACTCCTTGGGTGTTGTTACTTCTTGGGTGTTGTTACTCCTTGGGTGTTGTTACTCCTCGGTTGCTATTACTCATCGAGTGTTGTTACTTCTTGGGTGCTATTACTCCTTGGGTGTTGTTACTCCTCGATTGACATTACTCGTCAGGTGTTGTTACTCCTCGAGTGTCATTACTCGACTTCTATTACTTGTTGGGTGTTGTTACTCGTCGGTTGCTGTTACTCCTCAATTACTGTGACTCCTCGATTTTTGTTACTCTAGGTACATCTCCATTGACTTTTACGGATTTAATTAAATATTCTATGGACAAGACATTGACATGCCGTGGATGGCTATTTATAAGTTGGGGGGTGTTGTCATAATTAAAACAACATCGTAATTAAAACCACACTGATGATTGAACCACTACCATCAGTAAAACTTGTGCGATGGTATGCTCCATGATCTCCATCACTATTCCGCATAATCATTGGCATGCGTTAGGATTTGAAATATGTACCTTTTCATTTAATACACAGTAATTACCATAACATTCACCACATCCACCATGATTTTCTTCGTTTCCAAAGAAATTAACCACCTTTTTTACTGTTGTTCCACCTTATTCATTTTTTTTCCATGTTGTTACTGCAATAAGTTGGTCACTATCACTCCTCCCAATGGTATGTTGCTTCCAAAGTGATGTTACAGTTTCTACGGGGTGGAATGGCTGTGCATCATGAACTGAAGGATACAACCCTGGTCTGCAGCAATGTAAATGTGTGGCGGGCCTTTGTAGAGGCAGGATGGGATGTTTATTTCAACGGACTGCAGGGGTTCGATGAGGGGATCAAGGTGGAATTATCAATGAATTTGGACGAGAATTTCTTGTGGGTTAGAGGATTAGAAATCTCTGTCATAGAGGATACCATTGCAGAAGTTAATGCGTTAACAGAGAAGGGGCCAAAGTGGTTCTCAAGGAAGGCTCCACTACCCGAGTTGCCAGAATTATTTTTGCAGGCTGGAGAAAGCGTTGTTCTGAAGGGAAGTGGGTATGACTAAAAGTCCTTGCCACATCCATGGGGTGATGTAGCAAGTTTTGTTATGAAATATATAAACCGCGAGGGGTGGTTTACCACCTTATTCAAATACCACTTCAAAATTCTAGCCCACCTTTGATTTCCATGGGAAAAAGTTCATTCTCTGAACATGCCTTTCTTCTTGATGAAGAATCTTCAACTTATGGTGTAGTCTGCTCGACGCTCACGCCCAGTGCTGGCGATCCTCACAAATCATGGACTAGTTCGACTGTTAGTCATGCATGCAATGACCCAATTGTAAGTATCTTGGGTGAAATTCCTCGAGATGACAAAGGATGAAGTGGTAGTTGTTATAACTGCTATAGAAGAAGAGCCCGAGGAATCGGAGGGGCAAGAATCAACATCTCCTGCTAGTACAACAGGAGAGGAAGAAGAACCTGAGGAAGAACCAGCATCTCATGTTGGTACAGTAGGAGAGGAAGAAGAGCCTGAGGAAGAACCAACATCTCCTACTTGTATAACAGGAGAGGAAGTTGAGACCAAGGATGAACCAACATCTCCTACTAGTACAACATGAGAAGAAGAAGAGGAGCCCAAGGAAATGGAGAAAGAAGAATAGGAACTAGAAGAAGTGGAAATGAAAGAGGAAGAAGTGGTTGGTAACACAATCGAGGCTGTGTCACAAGAACCAACCCCGGTTGTGGAACCTGTTAATGCAGAAATGGAAATGGAAGTGGAAGAAGTGGTTGGTCACACAATAGAGGCTATCACACAAGAACCAGCCTCGATTGTGGAACTGGTTAATGCATAAATGGAAGTGGAAGAATCTATGAAACTGTTAATATAGAAATGGAAGTGGAAGAAGATGTGAAACCTGTTAGTACAGATGGAAGTGGAAGAAACTATGGAACCTATTATTGCAAACATGGAAGTAGAAGTGTAAGAAGCAGTTGGTGACATAGTCAAGGCTGTCACACAAGAAACAACCCCATCTGTGGAGCGTATTATTGCATAAATGGAAGTTGAGGAGACGATGGGAGATACAGTCGAGGCTATCACACAAGAACCAACCTCTTCTATGGAATCTATCGATGGGGGTATGAGGGCAATGGATGGAGTTGTTGTTGTTTTGTAGGAATCAACTTTCATTAATGAAATGAAAGGAGAGGAAGTTCGAGTCAAAGAGCTGGTAAGTGATGCTATTACACCAAGACCATCACCACTTGCCCAAATAAACATGGATGTTGAAATAAGTGGGGGTTCTACACAAGAACCACCGACAACCCAGTCACAATAGGAAAATGTGGAAGAAATAGATCCTGAGGCTGATGTTGTTCCACAAGAACTAGCATTGACCGCAAGACAAGAGGCACCACACGAAGAAGGCTCGACCCAATTGAGGGATGAAGGCAAAGAAGAAAGAGAATTAGAAGTAGCAGGCGGGACCACAGAAGAGATTTTTGTTCCTCCCATATTGAGGTACGTTGGCTCGAAGGAGGGCGTAGCCATTGTTGGCTCATTACTTGAGGATTCCCAGCAGGGGCCTCGTGAAGAACAAGGTCGAGGAAGGAATTTTGACAGCAGGATTGGAGCAAGGGGCGATTGTTGAAGGCACTGTCCAAGTGACAGAAATCCCCGAATTGAGACAAGTTAAGGAGGAAAGTGCTCCTAAGGATAAGAAACCAAGTAAGGAAGACTTGGTGAAGGAACTAATTGATGCCTCGAAAGACAATCCACCACCTCTTGAACCAGCTGTCGGGCTAGGAAATGAATTTACTGTTAAACAAGAGTGGGTGGAACAATATGAGAGGAGAAGACCACTTCTCAAGGAGAGGTATCAACTTCAGTTTGGAGAGACCATGCAGTTAAAAATGAATATTCAGAAGCTGAGAAAGCAGGTATCTTAGCTAAAAAAGAAGGTAAAGAAATATAAATGGAAGGCTGTAAGGCCCAAGGTCAAGGTCTCCTTGGTAGCTGTACAGACCGAAGATGTTGCCACAACTTCCGCTGCTACATAGACTGGTCCTATAGAATAGTTGTTTGAGGCCTGAGAATTCTTCTTAGCAGCTGAAATTTAGAGATGGCAATCTATTGTGAATGAACAAAGGAAGGAGATAGTGAGGGTTTTAGAGCAGGCTACTGCGGTTGTTACCAAGTATGTAGACTAGCTGGACAAAGAAAAACATAAGCAGGAGAAACAAAAGATAAAGATAATGGGTTTATAAGGGCATATACAAGTGTTGGAGGCAGATAAAGAACAAATGTTTACTCTAGCATAACAGGTAATGGCCTGTCAGCCTCCTACCCATAGTTACACTTTGTTTCTTCATGAGAAATTCTTTTTCTTCTACCTAGAAAGCATCTACAAGGAGATCATCCACGAGATTGAGGACCCAATACAGTTCCTACATATTATAAGAATCCATGATATTGTGAACCAGCATTTGATGTGTGAGCTCTACATGCATGGTTATTTCTTAAAGGATGACGAGAGCTTCAACCCAGTTTCATTCATGGGAGATGTGCACCTGAGAGCCTTTACCTCCTACACCATTAACCAGGTTAAATGGAGGAAGGCTTGTGATACTTTTGAAGGAAATCAAGCTACAAAGCCACTGATAATAAGGAGGGAGAATGGCCAGTCAGTGACTATTTATAACAGGCACTCCACCTTTCTACAGATTGAGGGGTTTAAGGAACAAATGCTGGTAGCACAGAGATGTTGTAGTGACCTCTGTGTTAGATAGATAGTCACTTTTCAAGATGAATCCCTTGACAGTTGCCAAAGAAGATGGATGATGTCGTCATTAGCTGTCAGAAACCGGGAGCCTTTTGGGGCACCCAATTTTTCACAAGCATTAGAAAGGGTGCCACATTTTGTTGCATGCATTCAAACCTGTGGGGTCCAGTGGATGGGGTTGAGGTTTCAGTTTCCCCTCATTTGGCTGGCAGTAGAGTATTACACTCCATAATACAATGTGAGTAATTATTGGTGAAATGTTGTCCTTATGACAAAAGGATACAAGCCTCCAAGGATAGATATGGCTGAAGAATATGATCTTGCTCAGCTACACGCTGACCATAGTCGGTCCAACCCAAATCTGAAGAGACGATGAGCTGCATGAGGACATGCAGAAGGACTAGTTGGGGGGAGATGTTGGGTGCCAAACTTGCATACTTTTTCCCTCCATTTTTACTCTCTCTCTCACTCCTTTGTATCATTTAATTTCACTAATCACCCTAAATGCATAAGGTAAACCCTCTTTGATTGCTTTCACGGAATGTTTAATTAATGAAGTAATAGTTATGGAGAATTTTCCTATGTGAGTTACTAATCTTGCCATTTCCGCAGATCTAGTGGTCAAAGGTTACGGGTGAAAAACACAGAAGAAATTCCGAGTTTCCAGTATCATATCGACAAGTGTTGTAACAACATAATGAATTTGAGGCCTATTCTAGACCTTTCCTGTCTTTTTCTTGGCAACTAGTTAGCTGTTGTAACAATTGTATAATGATAGAACATTAGATACCATATTGAGAAACAATTTTCTCTATGTATTTTATAAGAAGGGTTTTAATGTTGTGAATGGGGATTAGTTGTACAAGAGATTGAGATTGTAACAAAAGATTGTTTAAGTTAATCGAATGTAAGCTATTTTGTTGTTCTCTTTATAAGCTGTGAATCGATCACAACCCTAGTCAGAGAGTTTCACCCACTCTTCTGATCAGGTGGTGTGTTATTTTCATGTGTTGTTATTTCATATGTGTTAAGCTAAGTTGATTGTTGTTACAATATTTTAGTTAACTACTGTGAATTCTTTTTTATAGTTCTGCAATTCATTCTTAATTGTTGTCACAGTGACTCATTCGTTCACTTATCACTGAATCTAAGATTAGTGATTTATTGTGGCATTGCTACCTGCATATATTTTATGTGTTTCCTTGAAAAAAATTACGCACTCAGATTGATAAATTAAATGTTGAAAGGGGTTCAATAGGTATTCACACTCGGACACCAACACCCTTCATGACCTTTCTTAAAAAAATTCTTTCAAGTGGAATGAAGTAGTGAATTTGGTCTTCCAAGTTTTGAATATTCTTATGTGTACCACCCTAGTACTCAATCTACCTAACTTTAATAAGTATTTTATTTTGGCAAAGGCATAGGTGTAGTGATCATGCAAGAGAGATGATATTTTGGTTTTACTAGCAAATAACTCTATTAAAATCACTTGCGAAAATCCATTTCTGAAAAATTAAATGATGGCTATATTACACGTTATGGATATATGACACCCATGCCTACTTGATCAATGTTTCTAGATTAAAATTGATGATTGTGGCCTAAAATACTTCATGGAGAAAAGGGTTTCAATTCCTTAGCATAAAAAATGGATCACCAAAATGCTCAAATATAATTACAAGATAAATTATGAAAAGCGAAAGGAAAATGTGGTAAAAGAAATTCTCTCAAAAATATGAAAAGGAAACATCCCTCTTTTCACTCTCCTTCATATTAACTAACTAGTTGAACAATGTCTACAAATAATGGTTTGTCAATGCCAAGTTTGTTCGCTTGCTTTAACAACTTCAAATGGTGTGTCATGCATATTAGGGTTACACTTAACACAATGAAGAGCTTCACTATATATATTATTTGTATTTGGCCAACTAATCCAACGTTAAATCAACAATGTTATCTAAACTCCATGCTTCTCCAATAACATGTCATTTCAACTTTCATAAAAAATAGGAAAGGATAAAATAGTCATTTTTTTAGGAAGGCATGAAGAAGAAAATCCACAACTTTGTGAAGAATGTGACCTTTACCATAATCAAAACTCCAAGTGAACTACGAGCTCTACCTATTTCATTAGGTGTAAGGATTCACATTCCATAGAATTCCTTGTGGGGTTACCTAAATATCGCAATAAATGTTTCATCACGGTTGTGGTTCATCACCTTTCTAAATATGCTCATTTTGTGTTATCTAACACCCCTTTAAAGCATCCATGGTCAGTAAAGTCTTAATGGATAATATCTTTAAACTCCATGGTATGGTGTGTCAAACCATGACCCCACTTTCACTAGCAATTTCTCACAAGAATTATTTTGTAATTAGGGTTTACCACCCTTAAATTGATGGTTAGAGTGGAGCTATTAACAAATGTTTGGAAGCATATGTGAGGTTCTTTAATTCATAATGGAAATCCTAATGGGTTCTATAGTTACCTTTTTGAGGTGCCACATAGATATAATCTATTGGAAAAGCACCTATAATAAGAAAACCAAGAAAGGTAGGGATACAAAACCATTAACATTGATGTGAAATACATTGTTCAATCTTTATGGGTTGGAAAACATGTGATTTGTAAATCTCTCCTTAGAACCATGTGTTTTATATTTTTTCCTACCCATATTGTGATGGATAATATTTTCTAATACAAGGCATGGTATAACCTTGATGTATTGGTGGGTGTGGACATCATGATCTTGGATGAAGTGGATGTATTATCCTCTTGAAACCTAAATCTAGGTATTTAGTCAAATCAATGGAAAACAAATAAAAAACCTTTCATGTAATCAAAATGTCTTGTAACTTCACATTTTAAGGTTATTGAGAAGTGTGGGGGATTTAAGTGTAGGAGGATAACACAGGGTGCTAAAGGAAATAAAAAAGTAAGATTCATTTAAGGATTGGGGCATGCCACTAATAATGAGGTTGAAGTTTAACATTTTTATCTAGGAATCACTTTCCGCAATGATATATAGTAGCATTATGTAGTTATTATTAGGGAATCTACCATTATTGTTATATCAATGAGCTAAGGAGAGTTCAATTGGTACCCACCTTGTATCTCATTTTTTACAACATGGTATTATTCGTCCAGGCCTTTGATCAAGCTCAATAATTTTAAGTTAGACAAAAAAAACCTCTAATGTGGTCTATTGAATTTCTTTCTAATACACCTCATAGAAACAAGGAACTCTTATAACATGGATACAAGAGGAGGGGTGATCTCACAATGCCTCAATTCCAAGATCATAGTAAAGGATCAAGGCGAGGTGGAAGTCCTCTCCTTAACAAGTAATGGATTGCAATAGATAGTGGTTGGAAAATTACAAGGATCAAGGAGAGGTGGAAGTCCTCTACTTAATAAGTAATGGATTACAATAGATGGTGGTTGGAAAATTACAAATGAAGGGACTGAGGTGTTTTACTAAAAACCATTTGAGTCATTCAAGTCATCTACTCATTGCATTGAAGCCAGTAATTTTGATCTATATGAAGGCCTCTTACATTGTAATGACTTAGAAGACATAAATGTATCCATACTTTTGTACTTTCCACAAGATATGTTAATGGGATACACATTGACTGAGACTCTTCCCTTTCATATCACTTTATTAATAGAATGCTTCTCATTTCCTCCACTAGGCCTTTGATTATATTATACTATTGAATAGAAGATTGACTAACTCTCTAGAAATTGTTTTATCAACCCTAGTTTTGAATCCATTAGATGTTTATGGAGTGATGCAATTATTGTTGACAATTATGGGGGATGTGCATAAGTTCAAAATGAGTTTTTATGTGGCCATTGGGCTAGTCAATTCAAAATTTCTAAATGCAGAGACAAAGTTGATTAAAAAATTGATGGCATTGTCAAGAAATGGGCATGCCTCTATATCGGAAAAAAAATGCTACTAATGCCCTTCTTGTGCTTAAAAAAAAAAATTAATAAGTTCATTGTCAATGCTTTTGATGTTGACATCGTATATCTCTCTCCTAAGATGCTTGCCACAAATTTTTCCAACCAACAATCCATGGAATAGTCTCAAGATAATCAACTATCACTTGTGTGGAAGAGGTAGACATTAGGTCTATTTAATTCACTATTTAGTATATGAAATATTTACTTTTATTACTTTTTATTAAATTAGTTTAGTTAAACTTTATACTTGCAAATTTGCAAGTGTGATATATATATATATATATATATATATATATATATATATATATATATATATATATATATATATATATATATATATATATATATATATATATATATATATATATATAACTTGAGAATTGCATGGTAGTGAAGTTGATCCTTCTAAATTTAATATACTTAATAGATTTACTTTGGTTGTATGAGTAAAGTCATAACCCAATTTGTTAATAAATAGAAATATTTGTAATTGCTTTGAAAAGATTATTGAGGCATGCAAGGTGTTCAAATTCATGAATTTTGATCTAATTAGTGAGTTTCATCATTGTTAATGCTAAGGAATGCAAATTGCAACATCTCTTTTAGTAGGTATCATGCAATTGTGGAATGTAAATTGCAACAATGCTTTCAATATGAATCATGGAATTATATATGCCACTTCTTTATCTATAAATGAGTTTCAATGTCATGCTAAGTAGCTATGTATTCTAAATCCAAAAGCTATACATTTTATAAATATATAAATATTCTCATTGAGAAATGACAAATATTCTATAATTTCGGGTGACCACTTTACAATAGCATATGTATCACTTCTAAGTAAACAATATTAACCATCAATTGCCTCTAAAAAGAATATATATATATATATATATATATAAATTATGGATTTAAAATTCACTAATTTTGTGACTATTGTATGGGCTTATATGGTTACTCTTTCCTTAAAATTAACGTTTGAATACTTTGCACCACCAAATTTGCAAGAGTGCTAAAGAAATTTAGCCAAAGTAAAAAGTATCTATCAAATATTACAAGTGGCCAAAGAAGCTTGGTCTCTTACATGTCTAATTTCAAGCTTGGAATATGCCTTGATTCAATGGGTTCACATTTCAAATCCATATGTATAATATTAATTTAGATTGCATTATATAAAAGAACCTAGCTTTATCACCTGCATGATAATTTTTAGTTTTTCCTTAAAATTGAAGCAATGTCAACTTCGTAAAAGACCATATTGTTAAAAAGATATACAATGCCCCAATTGAGAAATTTAGCAATGAAATAAATTGCCAATGAAATCTAAAATGTTATTGTTTTGAGGCTTTTGCAATTAGTTCTTTGTGTGTAGTTTTCTTCCGGAGTTCTCGCACCCATAATTGTTTGAATCGACTTTTCGAGCCAAATTTTTAGCACCTCTTTGCCTTCATTATCAGTACTTGTAAGAATGATTTTTCATGCATGAACTTTAAATCAATTGAGCATATTTAAAAAATAAATAGTCTAAAACCTATGTCTTTCAATCAAATACCCTAGTCACAAGTAAGAACTCACTTATATTCCTTCAAATGGATCTATCAAAAGCACTACTAAAAAGGGTTCACCAACGTTTCAATAAATTGTCTCATTTCTTAAATATGCAATGAGTATTATATCAAAACTCACCTTCTTATAAATTTGAGCAATGCTACAATACTCACTAGAAGGAATCACAAATGTAACCATATGCAAAAAGAACACGCCAAAAAAATAAACATCTACAAGTTGATTATCCTCTTTATCATATAATTAAAAGGCCATGAATTTTGGAGTACCAAACCCAAATGCAAATAGCATTTCCCATGGTATTGGAATGAACCAAATCTGCAGTCATCAAGAAACCACTATTGCTATTCACAAAAATATTGTCACAATTCAAATCTCTATATCATTAATAGTTAGTTAGATGTAATATGGGTCATATGGGGGTTACCTCATTTGGGATTGAGTTGGGTTATATGCATTATTTCCTCCCCTTCAACTCCATCTCCTCTTCTAATGTGCATTGGGGTGGCCCACTAAAGGTGGATTCAAAATATGACCTAGCCATTGGGTTATTCTCTCCGTATCCATGAGTTCCTTATGTCTATCTCCATAAGTTCGTTAGTAAAATAAGCCCTTGTTTGTCCAAATTAAGGTTCACCACCAATAAGTCCATTTTGTTTATTGGGATGATCGTGAGAGGTGCTCTCCAACCTAGTATGGTAGACTAAGTCAAATTACATAATAACTAGGTCAAAATTAAATAGATATAACCCTATAAAAATACAATAAAAAAATGGTCATGGTATTGACCCATGGTTTTCATATGGAATGTAGCCTATTTAAAAGAAGAACTTAAACCAGCCTAGATCCATCTTAAAAAGGTGAAAACAGACTTGATCTCTCCTTAAAGAGTGAAAATAGACTTGATCTCTCCTCAAAGAGCGAAAAAAAACTTGATTTCTCCTTAAAGAGTGAAAACAAACTTGATCTCTCCTTAAAGAGTGAAAACAAACTTGATCTCAAACTTGATGTGAAAACATACTTGATCTCTCCTTAAAGAGTGTGAAAACAAACTTAATCTCTCCTTAAAGAGTGAAAACAAATTTGATCTCTCCTTAAAGAGTGAAAACAGACTTGATCTCTCCTTAAAGAGTGAAAACAGAAAACAAACTTGATCTCTCCTTAAAAAGTGAAAATAAACTTGGTAAAAACCACAGAACAATACTACAAAATAAAACTTCAAACCTATCCATAAATAACATAATAGATAAACAAAATTCAATAATGTTTAAAAATAAATAATATATATTTTTTTAATATTTAAAAAATTATAATCAATAAATTAATTAATATAAAATTAATAATAATAAATATATTATTATAGTATAATATTTATTATAATTCAGCTAAATACTTTCACACAAGTTAATGAATGAAATACAAGTTGTGAGAACTTATTGGAAAAAACTTCATGGGTAATTTTACAAACCAGACTCAAGGGCTCTTAATTAACTATTAAAATAGGGAACCAACACCTCTTTCAAAAACAACTTGTCAATCTCCTCAGCCATTACCTGCAATATCTTCATATTTCAAATGCATGCTTGTTACATCGATTCTAAATGATGGGGTCATCTTTCAAATAATTGCATAATCAACTTGAATATGGCGTTATAAGATGCAATATTCTTAGGTTTTATTTGCTAATTCAATACAACGTCAACTTTTTGTCAGTCCACGTCATAAACAGAATATATCACGCGCAAATTCCACAAACATGGGCAGATCCTATGATAAAGTGAATTGCCAACCAAATTCCCAAATGAAGTGTGCGCACCAAAAATAATTTTAATTTTCATCCATCACATGCAATAACAGAAAAATCCTGATAATCTTTCCTAATTATGATCACTGAAAATCCCACATATACATCGACTAATATTTAAATATCTTTTCCTAGCATTTGTCATCATATATATTTCCACCGACAATTCTTACACATGCTATAACAGAAACACCTAACTCAATCTTAAAATAATTGGGAAGTCTAACATGCATGTGCACTACCTACTCGAGTGGGTTTGTTTGGGGTGAAATAGAGAGGAAAAGAAAGAGACACGTAGATACAAATATAGATCTACTATATAATATTATATAATCATCCTAGATCCATTTTAACGAGGATGTACGGGTGAGAGGTTTTCACATGGAGAGAGATTGGATCCCTCTCGCTTGATAGATCCAAGTTAAGATGGATCTAGGCTGATAATAATTAATATAGATGTGCTCCATCTATAAATTTAATTAATAAGTGGATAAAAATTTAATGTTTACAATATGACAAGATTTGTAATCATTAATATTTACCATGGATATTATTAACTTTTAAGATAGAGAAGGAGAGGAGGTAAGAAAACTATGATACCATGGGTTGCTACCATGGATATTATTAACTTTTAAGATAGAGAAGGAGAGGAGGTAAGAAAATTATGATACCATGGGATGCTACCATGGATATTATTAACTTTTAAGATAGAGAAGGAGAGGAGGTAAGAAACTTATGATACCATGGGTTGCTACCATGGTTTATCAATACCATGGGCCATCTAGACTTTTGATTATTATGTTATGGATCTAGGCTTTTAATTATTTTCTTACAATACCATGGGCCAATACCATGGCTTATCAATACCACATGCCCAAAAACCATAACTTATTTCAAAATCAAAATATTTTACAAATACTTTATTTTAATTTAATTTTATAACATTTTTTAATTAAATCTAAGAGAAAAAAGGTTATAATTACTTTTGAGGTATATCTAAACCCTCCATCCTCATGACTACTAACAATATTCCCATAGAGATTAAATGGAGGTTTTAATAAATTAAAAAATGAGAATACTTTTATATATACATATGTGAAATTTATATAATATAAATAATATTATAAATAACCATGATAGATGCATTTTAACCAAGGATCCAAGCGAAGTGAGAAAGCAAAGTGATTAACAATTATAAAAGAAAGATAGTGCATGATTCTTTTAATTTTTTTATTATTGTATTTTCTTTAACATGATCAATCCAAAATATAGGTTTAATATTTTACAACCAATTTTTTTCTTTTTTTATTTAGATACTTTCTTAAATACAATACAATGGAATCATGCTTAAGAAAGAGAGTGAGATGGAAGGGGAAATAGAGTGGGAGAGAGAGATAGTGAAAGAGAGAAAGGAAGAGAGAGAGGAGGGGGGAAGAGGGAGGAAGAGAGATGAATTTGGAGGGGGAAAGAGACATAGTGAAGAACAAAAGACATTGAGAGATAGAGGTGGACAGAGAGGAGGTAACAAGGGAGAGATGAAGATGGAATGAGGGAGAGAGGATATGAGGGAAGACAGAGAAAAGGAGGGGATAAATATAGGGAAATAAGGGGAAGAGGGGGACATGGAGACATAGATGTGGAGGGGGGAGAGGGGGAGAGAGAGAAGTTGAGAGGGAGGGAGATAGTGACAAAGTTGGAGGGTGGAGAGAGAGTGTGTATGATAAGGGGAGAGACGGAGGGAGGTGGGAGAGAAGGGGAGAGAGAGGAAGGAAAAATAGAGATGAGAGAGAGAGAGAGAGGAGAGAGCGAGGGGGAGAGAGAGAAGTTGAGAGGGAGGGAGATAGTGACAAAGTTGTAGGGTGGATAGAGAGAGTGTGTATGATGGGGAGAGACGGAGGGAGGTGGGAGAGAAGGGGAGAGAAATGAAGGAAAAAGAGAGAGGATTTGAGAGAGAGGAGAGAGAGGGGGAGAGAGAGATGGAATTCGAAGGAGAAGAAAGACATAGAGAGAGAAAGGTGGAGAGGGAGTGGTAAGGGGGAGAGAGAGAGATAGAGAGAAGGAAAAGAGAGAGAGGGAGAGGAAGAGGGAGGGAGAGAGAGAATGTATATTTTGCGGGTGAGAAGGAGAGACAAGGAGAGACAGAGATATAGATGGGGGGAGGGCAAAAGAGAGAGACAAAGAGAGAGAGAGAGAGAGAGAGAGAGAGAGAGATATGGGGGGAGGGAGAGAGAGAGTGAAATTTGTTTAGGGGGCTGAGATAGAGATATGAACAAGGAGAGATGGAGGGAGGTGTAGATGTATATGGTAGGGGGAGATAGGGAAGAAGAGAAAGAAGAAAGGAAGGGAGAGGAAGACAGAGAGAAATGGGGAAGAGAGGGAGGGGAAGAGATAGACGCAGATAGGGAGGGAGATAGATACATAATCAAAGGTGGAGAGAGAGGGAAGAAGAAAGAGACACACATAGACAAACACACACATAGAAGTTAGATCTAGAAAGTCACGAATATTTTGGATTTTCACTAAAATAGATGTATTGATTTCAATGCAGTTGTTGATTTCTAATCCTATTTGATCATAAGCACTATATGCATTGATTTCAGTGTAGATGTCGATTTAAAATCCTATTTAATATATTACACTAAATGCATTGATTTCAGTGTCATTTTTTATTTATACTCCTATTTGATTGCTTGCATAGGATGTATTGGTTTCAGTGTAGATATTGATTTCTAATCCTATTTGGTCGCTTGCACTAGATGCATTGATTTCAGTGTAGATGTCGATTTCTAATCCTATTTAATACCTTACACTAGATGCATTGATTTCAGCATAGATGTTGATTTCTACTCATATTTGATTGCTTGCATTAGATGCATTGGTTTCAATGTAGATATTGATTTCTAATCCTATTTGATTTTTTGCACTAGATGCATTGATTTCAGTATAGATGTTGATTTCTAATCCTATTTGATTATTTGCGCTAAATGCATTGATTTTGGTGTAGATTTTGATTTCTGCTTTCATGCAACTAGATGTATGATTGACATTAATTTCAAAGTAATTAGATTAATAGTGTGCATTGATTTCAGTGTAAGCACATCTCTGCCTCCTCCATCTATATATCTATCTCCCATTGTCTCAGCGTCTCTATCTCTCTATCTCACCCCGTAAACATACACACACTCTCTCCATATCTATCTATCTCTCTCACTCTGACTCTCTTTTCCCTCCTCTCTCTCTTCCGCTTCTCTCTACAACATTTCTCTCTCTAAATCTATATCTCTTCCTCCCTCCCTGTCTTTGCCTCTCTCTTTTTCCCTCTCTCCACCCCAAATTTATATCTCTATCTCCCCTTGTCTCTCTTTCTCACCCCCAAAACATACACACTCTCTCTCTCAATGTAAGCACATAAACATTATTCATGATGTGCATTGACTTATGTGTTACAATAATTCGACCATAAATACAATACTTGAAATTTTATCCCAAATAAAATGTTTTCTTACTCAAAATGTTTGCTTCTTGAAACTGTAAACTATTTATAATTGGCTACATTCCTATTATTCTCATTTGCCATCATTCAACATTGTTAATTACTTCACATTCAAACACAGTAATAGAAAATAACTACCATTGAAAATTATTTGGGGTTTAACACTCCATAAGTCATAATAATTGAATTAAGAGAAAACTACAATGTGTTACAATAATGCAACCATAAAAACAATACTTGAATTTTTATCCCAAATAAAATATTTTCTTACCTAAAACGTTTTCTTCTTGAAACTGTAAACTATTTATAATTGGCTACATTCTTATTATTCCCATTTTCCATCATTCAAAAATTTTTAATTTCTTCGCATTCAAACACGGTAATAGAAAATAAATACCATTGAAAATTAACACTCCATAAGTCATAATGATTGACTTTGGAGAAAATTACTATTAATATTGGAGAGCAACATATATAGGGTATGTTGTTTATTACAGTAGCCCAATTTAAATATTTAAATGGTCTATGATTCCAACTACTCTTTTCATATGATCGATATGAGAAAATGGGAAACTAATAGGTGTGACAATAGGAACAATAGCTCAAGTTAAATATTTAAATGGTCTATAATTCCAACTACTCTTTTCATATGAACAATATGAAAAAATGAAAAACTAATAAGTGTGACAATAAAAAGGTATTCCATCATTTTTCATGCATCTTCTACAACCAAGAATTTTAGCCTAAATCAATCATAAATGCCTTTTTGGATTACCATTTACATTAAACTATGCTTTAATGACAATATTTTAATTTTTTTAATATCCTCGTCAAACAACATATTTTTAATATAGAAAACGTGTACTTCTATTATCAGTTTTAAAATTATACCATATTTATATTTCATTATATAACATTTAAATTTGCGATAATATTGAGAAAAATAGGCAATGGCCCTGCTTAACCAGAGATGAAATATGTCTTTATTTTTATAATAAAAATATAATATTAAAAAAAAAATATTATTTGTAATGAAAGATAAAATAAATATACAAGTGTGATTAATTTTAATTATAAATAAAAAATAAAATAAATATATACATTTGATTAAGTTTAATCATAATTATTATAAAATATTAATTATTTTGTTTTATTGTGCTCATTAGGTTTATTGTTGTTTATATTATAACTAGCACAACCATATTTATTAATAAATGTGGTTGATATACGCCTAAGGCATATAATAATCACATACACAACCATATTAGTAAATATGGTTGATATACATCAAAGACCTATGATTATGATTATGATTATTATTATTAATTAATATTACTACTATTATTAACTAATATTATTATTTTTATCGTAAATTAAATTTAATAGGCACAATACTTGCTAAGATTTTGCAAATGGGGTAGCAAGCTATGTGGGCTTGATTGTGGGGAAACTCCACAATTAAGCGCCCATGATCCAGAGGCCATCTAGGATGGGTGACCTCCTAGAAAGTCCTAGTTACTGGGTGCAAGCCCAGGAAGTGATGATTGACGCTATGTGATTCATTTCACTAGTTTCAATCCCACTTCTTCACCCCTGTGAACATCACCCGATGCAATGAGTGCTAAGTGAACTATTCAAAAATCATGAGAAATTAGTCAGTTACAACTACTTCTCATGGAAATGGTTATAGATGAATGACTTACATAATGCAGTTGAATCCCAAAAATCTAATATAGTGCACTGTGGAAACCCCTTGATACTTAAATAATAGATTCATCCATTTTTATTTCATTTATTATTAATTAATTCATTAATTCATTTATTATTAATAATTAATTCCCTCATAATTTTTTTGGTAGGTAAGTACCCACAAGGGATTTGAACTAGTAACCTATCGCAAGGAGTGCCTTAACAATGCACCCATTCACCATCAATCCAAAGCCCCATGGGCCTCATAATTAATTAATTAATAATAATAATAAATAACTAAATTTTATTATTATTTATTAATATAAACATTGTTAATTAAAATAAATATTTATTAATATAATATTGTTAATAAATAATAATTATAGTTATCTGAATAATTAATATTGTTTTATCAATATAAATATTGTTTCTATAAATATCTATTAATACAATTTTTTTAATTTATATTATTAATTTTAATTAATTAAATGTAATTATTTATATTTAACTCAATGACTAATATTAAAAAGCTTATGAATAACATTATACTTTACAAATATGAATTTTTAGATTAATAAACTCAAGAGATTTATATTATAAACCCAATTGATTAATAAACCCAAGGGATTTATACTAAAAACTCAAAGTATTATAAACCCAAGGTATAAAAACCTATGATAAATATTATAAACCCAAGGGATTAATATTAAAAACCCAAGGGAATAAATATTAAAGCCAAGGGATAAATATTATAAACCCTAGAAAATAATAAACTAAAGGGATTAATTCTAAAATCCTAGGATATTATAAACTTAAGGGAATAATATTAAACCCAAGGGATTAATATTATAAACATAAGGCATATGAGCCATAAGATAAATATTATAAACCCTAAAATAAGCAAGGTTGACCATGGTTGACCATGTTTCATTTTTATATTGAGAAAATATTTGTCACAAAGCGACGTTGGACCATGGTTGATAGTGGCTCAACATGATTGATTTTAATATTGAGACAATCTTTGTCACATTGCGACGTTGGACCATGGCTTATTTTCATATTGAGAGAATCTTTTTCAAAATGTGAGGTTGGACTATGGTTGACCATGATTATAAACCCAAGGGGTTTATATTAAACCCAAGGGGTTTATATTAAACCCAAGGATTTATATTTTAAACCCTATGAATGATATTACACCCTAAGAAAATGAACCCTTACATTAATAAACTTAATGAATTAATACTATAAGCCCAAAAAAAAAAAAACCCAAGGGAGTGATATTAAACCCAAGGGATTAATATTATAAACCCTATGTATATAAACACTTAGATAAATATTATAAACCCTAAAATAAACATGGATGACCATGTTTTACCATGGTTGATTTTCATATTGAAACAATCTTTATCACAATGTGGCATTTAACCATCGTTGATTTTTATATTGAGAAAATATTTGTCACAATGTGACATTGGACCATGGTTGCGCATGATTGACTATGATTATAAACCTAAGAGATTTATATTAAATCCTAGGATTAATATTATAAGCCTTATGAATAATATTTTACTCTAGGAATATGAACTCTTAGGTTAGGTTGATAAACCCAAGGGATTTATATTATAAGCCTAAGGGAATAATATTAAACCCAAGGGATTAATATTATAAACCCAAGGTATTTAAAACCTTAGATAAAAATTATACACCCTAAAAGAAACATGGTTGAACATGGTCGACTACAGTTGGTTTTCATATTGACACAATATTTGTCACAATGTGATGTTGGACTATGGTTAACCATGATTGATTTTCATATTGTGAAAACCTTTGCCACAATCCGATGTTGGACAATGGTTGACCATGGTTTATTTTCATATTGAGACAATATTTGTCACAATGCGACATTGGACCATGGTTGGCGATGGATCACCATGGTTGTCAGAATGTGACGTTGGACCAAGAGACAATATTTGTCACAATGTGACCATGTTTATTTACCATGGTTGATTTTCATATTGAGACAATATTTGTCACAATGTGAAGTTGGAACATGGTTGACCATGTTTGATTTTCATATTGAGACAATCCTTGTCACAATGTGTCATTGGACCATGGCTGACCATTGTTGACTTTTATATTGAGATAATTTTTGTCACAATGTGACATTGGACCATATTTGTGCATGGTTGATCATGATTATAAACCCAACGGATTAATTCTAAAACCCCAAGTATTATAAACCAAAAGGCATAATATTAAACCTAAAGGATTAATGTTATAAACCCAAGGTATATAAACACTAAGATAAATATTATAAACCCAAGGGATTAATACTAAAAACCCAAGGGAATAATATTAAAGCCAAGGGATAAATACATGGAAAATTTCAAAGGTTAATATTCGTAGGTGGACTAATTTTCCATGATTTTCCAAAAAAACGATTTGCCAATTTCCATTTTTTATAAAATGATTCACCCAAATTTTACAATATAAAATTATTTTATCTTAAAAGTCACCAACATTATATAGAGAGTATATATAAAATCATTATAAATTTGAATAATTTTACAAATACATCAATAAACATTTTATAGTTTGCATATTAGGGGCTAGTGAGATTCACCAATATTTTTAAACTTCAAGATAAATTTTCATCCTTAAAATTTTCCCTCAATAAATAGTATAAACCCAAGGTATATAAACACTAATATAAATATTATAAATCGTAAAATAAACATGGTTGACCATGGTCGACCATGGTTTTTTTTCATATTGACACAATATTTGTCATAATGCGACATTGGACTATGGTTGACCATGGTTGATTTTCATAATGAGACAACCTTTATCACAATGCGACGTTGGACAATGGTTGACCATGGTTGATTTTCATATTGAGACAATATTTGTCACAATGCGACGTTGCACCATGGTTGACCATAGATGACCATGGTTGATCATGGATGAGCATGGTTATCATAATGTGACATTAGACCAAGAGACAATCTTTGTCACAGTGTGACCATGGTTAACCATGATTGACCATGATTGACCGTATTTGATTTTCATATTGAGACAAGTTTTGTCATAATGCAATTTTGAAACATGGTTGACCATGGTTGATTTTCATATTGAGCCAATCCTTGTCACAATGTGGCATTGTACCATGGTTGACCATAATTAATTTTAATATTGAGACAATCTTTGTCGCAATGCGATGCTGGACCATGGTTGACCATGGTTGATTTTCATATTGAAAGAATCCTTCTCACAATGCAACATTGGACCATGGTTGACCATGAATGACCATGGTTTTCACAATGTGACGTTGGACCAAGAGACACTTTTTGTTATAATGTGTCCATGGTTGATCACGATTTACCGTGGTTGAGTAGGGTTGGTTTTGATATTGAGACAATATTTAACAAAATGTAACATTGGAACATGGTTGACCATGGTTGATTTTCATATTGAGACAACTATTGTCACAATGTGACATTGGACCATGGTTGACCATGATTATTTTTATGTTGAGACAATCTTTGTCACTATGTCACGTTTGACCATCGTTGATTTTCATATTGAGACAATCTTTGTCACAATGCGACATTGGACCATGGTTGACCATATTTTTCATATTGAGAAAAACATATGATAAACCATAAGATAAATACTATAAACCAAGGTATATAAAATATATAGTTTTAAAACATTTATCTTCATAATGAGATGATAAATATTATAAACCAAGGTATATAAAATATATAGTTATAAGACAATTATCTTCATAATGAGATGATGGTTATACAATTTCAAACCATTTATTGTATCTAATAGCTTCTCATAGTGGCACGATGATGTTGTAGTAATGTTTTAGATGAAGATTAAGTAATAATAATAATAATTTTAATTTGGACTCGATTGAAAAAGTAAAAATGGATTCAATTCAATGTGTTATATTTTAATTTTTCTTTTATTAATTAATTGACAAACAATTAAAAAAGCATAGGATACATATCACATTAAAGTAAACTTAAATATTAATAATAATTCATCTTCATAACTAAGATATTTCAAAAGATATAATTAATATACATATAAAATTTTAATAAATTTAATTAATAAATATATAATGAAAAATAAAATATTTCTATATATAAATATGTAAAAATATATAAAAAAATATATAATTAATAGTTATAAATTAAAATCTATTTTACCATATAAATTAAAATAATCATTCATATTTTGAAACTTCATATTTTAATTAAATTATAATTATAAAATATTTATTAGAACAAACCCTTTTTAGGGTTTTGTTAGACACACAATATTGTATACCAAATACAACTATATATATATTGATCTCAATAAATGATGTACAATGTGTACATATTAATGCATACAAAAAATCTTTGAATTAATTTCTAGGTCTTCTTAGACTCCAATAACTACTCACCACAATACAAACTAACTCAATCTTTAACCTCGAGGATTAGTTGTTTAACATTCCCCCCTTAATCCGAAGGGATGTAGCAAAGTCCAAGAATGAGAGATCAAAATGAAAAAATGCATCACATTCAAGAGTTGAATGCCTATCAGAAATGGTTTTTAAGGATGAACAGTCCACAGACCAAGGATGGTGGTTTTTAAGAAAAAAACCACAAATGATACCCACATCTGGGACCCTCATAGCAGTTCTCAGATCAATTAAAACAACATGCCAAAAGCATGCAATCATGCTCATTCTCATAGAGCATAAATAAGAAATCTTTCTATACAACTTTGAATCTAAACTTAGACTCTAGAATGTAGCAGCAAAATTATGATCTTTGTCTCAGGCTTGGTTGACAAATCTTCAAACCTGTAGTAGACTATCAATAGTTCCCCGTTTGTTAGATACAAGGTGAGAAGATAAAGTATTCTTCATCACTGCAAGGATGGTCATTACTCTCAAACAATATTGTTGACTATTCTCAACTAATCCCAAGAAGCAATCCATCTGAAATTTAGTTTCTCTCATGCAATAGTCTTCTTTCTGGAACATCTGTTTAAATGGTGATTTCGCTTTCCACAATAATCACACAGGTGAAGATCAAAACATTGTTATTTCACATGCCCAATTATATTACATTGTTTACATCGATCAATTTGTTCTGGAAGAACACTATACATAAATTCAGCACTGCAAAATTGCATAGGTTTAGAAAAATTAGGAATATGGAAAGATACATCCAAGACATTATATCCCAAACCAGTTCTGTGTTTGTTGTGTACAATTTCCTCTCACAGTATTCTAAAGGTTTTTGGAACTATAGGTTTCACATCTATATGAAAATGGCTCTTGCATACACTTGGATGAATATGACTTTATGCTGCATTGAAAGTTTCTTCTGAAATGGTTTCATTACTCTTCGATTGTTGTTGGAAATTAAGATTTCCAACTCAATCTGGATAAATTCAACTATCTCCAACACATCATGTAAATAGACTGTAATATCAAAAAGACTTGCTTTGTTAATATTTACAGTTTCATTAGCAGTAGACTTGATGAGATTGTTTAAAACTTCTAATACATTCTTAATTTCAGCCATTTTACTCAATCTCAAGTGTCAGGTTCAACTGAAAATGGACCCATTTTACAAAATAGTTTAAACTTTAACAACACAAATCACAACATGTAACAGACACAAGACTTCATGGCCAAAAACAATGTAAATTTTGAAACAGGAACTATAAACTCAAAACGGGAACTCTGGCCAAAAAACCCCGGAAAAACATCAAAAACAGTGCTAAAAACGAAAAGTGTGTATACTAGAATGATGATTTTATTTTTTAGGAGTCAATTTTGAACATGTTTTAAAAATGGCAGTACTACGAAATTTTCGTGCAAAATATAGCTTCAAAACGAAAAAGTGATGATACTGGAATGATGATTTTTTTAGGGCCAATTCTCAAACTTTTAAAAAAATGCTAGTAAAACCTAATTTTTATGTGCAAAACAAAGTTGTTTATGAGGAAAAAAACACATTAATGTTTCATGGAAATTAGATTTATTTTTGAATCAAATCATTTATGATGCAATAGATATCCATTGACATATTAAAAAAGTCTAAAATTTTATTTCCCAACTTTATTTTATAGTAAAACAATATATTGTAAAATACTATTAATATATTTTTATATATTTTTATACAGTTATACAGCTTATATTTCCCAATTTTTTTATTCTAAAACAATATATTGTAAAATATTATTAATTTATTTTAATATATATTTTTTATAAAATAGTCACTATAAAAAAATAAGTTTTCTTATATATATAGTATTAAATAAATAGAACTTTAATAACAATATTTAATTATTTTTTAATTAAAAAAATCAACAAAACCATTTCATAAATAAAAAATAAAATAAAGTCCATCAAATTAAAAAAAAATAATTAACAATCGAACTTCATAGCTTTAATAAAACTTTAAAACTAAATAGCAAGAATTACAGATCTTGAAGTATAAAAAAATTTAAAACATTTACCCTTATATATCAAAGTTGTACGATTAAAATAACAATATAATTAACAACAAAAATGATATCCATTCACAAAATGATATCGATATGTCATTACAATGTCAACAACATGACAAAAGATGGTGGTGATGGGAAAATAACTCAATTAAATATAGTAGTTATGGGTGGTCCTTCTCCTCTGCAATTAAATGATGAGGTTAGCCTAAAATGGATTTCTTACATCTCAGCAAAGCACATATGACACTTGTAACAATACAGAATATTCCCTTATATGACAAAGGGTTGACAAGAACTGATGTCAAATAATGCAAACTAGCTCCACTAATTATTGGAGACACGATATTGAAGTGCTTATCCTTATCACGACTTTATTCTAGAGATGACAAACTATGATGAATGTGATCAATAGCTTTATATTTTCTTGACGGCCGCATGCGATGTAATTTTCAGTAAATATTTCATAATTTGACCAGACATTACCGTGATTACATGAAGTTCTTGGTGTAATGCATATTTGGAAAAAAAATAAAAATAAAAAAATATCTTTTTCATTTAAATTTGTGTTCTGACTTTTATATTTTTTTGAAAACATCTTAATTTTCTATTCTATTGAATTAAAAGAATTGAACAAAGGACATTGTTATTGAATTTAAAAATATGAACAAAAGTACATTGTTATTACGTCGTCTGTGGAAATGTAAATTTCATGGTTGTTAAGATTTGACATTCAACGCTGGAAGCAATAACAAATAATTTTAGTGTTATGTGAATGACAAGTTAAAAAATAATAATATCGTAATCATTATAATTTAATATGTTTTTCACTTTTGTTCATGGGGAACTTTGTTTCACATGCTCTCCCATATATTCCATTACATCCCTATCCCTATTTCTTCCTGAGTTTAATGGGAGATATATATATATGAGGTTTTTTTTTTGTTTTTTTTCAAACCAGTGAAATCGGTAATTCGCTAGCTTGTACTGGCATGATACAGGTCTATCCCATCGCTGTCAATATAATTTCAGGTGCAATTGCACCACCTCCGACACAGCTCATGGGTAAGACTAGATTAAAGCTTGTAAACTGAACAGCAACACAACACCAACAAGCCCCACCCTGATATATATAAGACTCTTAAAGCTGGTTGAAATCACTAATTTTATGTGGGCGGATAAAGTGAGATTATATTGTCTGCATTGACGTACTGAGGCTCTGGCTCTTTTCCGTTGCCCTAAGAAGGGCTAGGGAAATGGTTATAGATTTTCCGCCTAACCTTGATATATATTTTACAAAGAAAGGTTCCACATCTAATCATGGCCATATGGCTGATTACATAGAAAGTCCAGAACAGTTAACCACGGCCATGTGACCTCTAACTCTGAAAAGCTAGACCTATTACTGTTGCATATAAATTTTCAGCCACAGCTAGTAAACTTGAAAAACTCATATTTATTTTTACAAAGAAAACTTCATCTGAGAACCACGGTAACAGCAGGTGGCCGATCTATTTCATAGTTTCATGCCTGCATGAGCTAGAAAAGGATGGAGAGTACTCTAAACCTAAGTTACCAACTTCGGCCGTATCGGCCCAAAACATTCGGAAATTCGTCAGTACGATTCGGTTCGCGTTTTAATACGGTAAATTTAATACGGTACGGAGTTTGTAGTTTATGGATTCATTTTATGTTAAAAATGCTCAAAGTTTGCGTGTTTTTATTATCTTTCAACCGGTCATCGTTGCCGTTATTAGCAAAGACGCTGAGCAGAAGGCACGGCCTTCCGGAATAGCGTTTGAATCTCCTTTCATCAATTAGCAAGCATGCAATGTACGTTGTCGTTATTAGTAAAGACGCTGAGAAGAGGGCACGGCCCTCCGGAATAGCGTTTGAATCTCTTTTCATCAATTAGTAAGCATGCAATGTAAAATAGATCTACACTGAAAAATAATAATTTTTATATTCAATAATGTGATAGAAATTTTTAGTATTAAAAAGTTTAAAGAGAAGGGTAAGTTATATATTAAAAAAATTGTAAAAATTTTAAAATAGTTTTTGTTTTTCTCATTCTTATTTAGATGATAGTTATTAGTAAATTGGATAATAGTGGTTCATTGCCATTATTAGTATGGAATTCGAATTTAATTTAAAAGGTTCAAAGATTAATTTATACATATTTATTATTGAATAAATTTGGATGTGAAGAAAAAAGAGATTAAGATATAAGTTTTTTGATCTGTGTTGATCATTTGAAATTTAATTTTAATATTCAATATCTAATTTTTTATATAAATATCAGGTTTGAATTTTTGTTATTTAAATTATTATATTTGACTTACACTTTTTTCAAATTTGTAATACTAATAGTAATAAATTTTGTTTGATGCATTTTTCTTTCATTATGAGGTAATTTTAAATAGACATAAAAGATTAATATTGGAAATAAGTACCACATTAGATTCATTTCATTTTTTTTATTTTGAAAAAAATAAAAAATTGTTTGTCTTTATAAGATGTATATTGTCGAATTTTTCTCGTATTGAATTTTACATTGTCGAATTTTTTCTGTATCAAATTGAATTCGAATCCGTATTCGAATTCGAATTTGGTAACTATGCTCTAAACATATTTCTGAAATTTATAATCGAGCTAGCTTTTCTTATAGTGCTTAAAAAAAAATGAATTTTAAAATATTTTTACCCGAAAAAAAAAAAAGAATTCAAGAACCTTCTCCACAGGAACAGTGTTGTTGGAAATTTGAACAATGTGTGTTTGGTTTCCACATGTTGGGTGATCCAATTTCAAACAAAACTATATACATATGAGCTATTCAATAACAATTTCTAAATAATAAATAAAAACTCCATGGAAAATTCTCTATCTCCAATATCACAAGAAGCGCAATAGTTTCTCGCATTCAAGAACCTCATCATCATCGATCCATACAGAGTCCTCAATGAAAACAACATCAGAAATATTACAAACTGGGTGGCTAGAATCGTTGGGTGGTGGGGCGACACTGAGAATCGCCCCGCCACCACTGGTGGTGGCGGGGTGGTGGCAGGGCAATTCTCAGAATCACCCCACCACCTCGCGATTCTTAGAATCGCCCCATCTGTTGGCAGAAGAAAAAGTGAAGCAACCACGTGGAGATTTGTCATGGAGAACAAAATGGCGATGAATATTATCAACACTTCCATTTCAAATTTGAGTGTCGCCTCACTCAAGTCTTCCGCAAATGCCAAGACTCAATCCAAATACCCGATGCGAGTCTGAGCTAAAGTGGAACCTTCTAACAAATCTATTGAAATAATCAGGAAATTTTCTGAACAGTATGCTCGCCAGTAAGACACATACTTTTGTGTTGATAAAGCAGCTACTTCTGTTGTTATTAAGGGTTTGGAAGAACATAAAGATACCTGAGGCACACCTTTATGTCTTTGCAGGCATTATGATGATAAGGGTGCAGAGGCAGAACAAGGATTTTGGAATTGTCCATGTGTACCTATGTGAGAAAGGAAGGAGTGTCATTGTATGCTTTTCCTGACAACTGATAATGATTTTGCTGGAAAAGAACAGACGATCTCTTCGAAGGAGATCAAGGATTTGACAGCAAAGTTATAAGTCGCAAAAAGCTATATTCGTTGTTATTATTGAAGCTCTTACAATAGATATTCGTTCTAAGTTATTATGTAAGCTTATTGGATTTCAAGAATGTTCTGCACAATAGCAGCTGTAGATGTATAGATCGTTGGGTACATTAAGGCAAACGATTGTCTGTATTTCAGTTTCTGGAATAAGAAGAATCCACATGGGTGCATGTATCACAAAATTTTTTGTAATTTGATCAACTTATGGTTTAAATTGCAATTCTAATAATCTATTTCAATTCAAAAACCATTTTTTGTAATTTGATCAATTTATGATTTAAATCACAATTCTGAAATTCTGATAATTTATTTCGATTCAAAAACCATCGTGCAATTTTTAAATACCCAAATTACAAAATTGGGATTATTGCAATCTTGACGTCGAGATTTGAGGTAAATGCTCAATGAAAACAACATCAAAAATATTACAAACTGGGTGGCTACATTTGAGATTATCCTCCATGAAAAAAACACCGCAATTGGGGTGACTTTGTTGTAGATTACGCTACATTGGAGATTACTTTTATTATTGAATTGTGACTGGATATATCCCTTAAGGATGCGTTGTCATTTTTATTTTCAAATGAATTTTGGTATTTATAATGTGTAGTATATAATTCTACTGAGTCCCTTTTTAATATTTCATAAATCCATTTTATATATTTTCCATCATTTGTACGTTTACTTTATAGTCCCAAATATTATAGTAGTCACTTACAAGTGCATGTATCAAATTTACTAGTGCGTGGGTGCATGTATGAAATATGGCAGAAGAAAAAGTGAAGAATCCAACTCAGCCGTTTCTTCTCAATGAACATGTAGGTCCTTTTTTCTTTCTTTTTTTTTTTTGAATAATTAACTCCAACTAAGATATAAATGAATAATCAATCCATAAATTTTTTCTTTCTTTCTTTTGTTTTTTTAATAATTAACTCTGACTAAGATATAAATGAATAATCAATCCATAAACGTTGATTAGATTACATTGTTTGATTATTTCTAACCATCTTCATGGTATTCCTTTTCAACAAAAACCAGACTAAGGTTAACCAATAAGGTTTCATATCAAATTTGGTTTGATATGTGATCTATCTCCTCTCCTCATAATTATAACCTATCCAAATCTCTTATTCATGATGCATAGATTAGGCATCTATGCGAGGTTTGCAAGCAATTATAAAAATCTGCAATATAGTATTTATGAATTTTCTTTTTCACCCATGGATCTACCACATCTATTTGTTTCCTTCCAATCCTTTTTTTCATTGGATATAACACAATATTTTCCAATCATTGTGTATGACACAATATTTTCCCATCTTCCATTGTCAAATATTTTTTGATGCTAAATAATCTTGGCAAGTGAAAAAGAGTGGTTATTGGTGTGTATTGTGAAAGAAAAAGAGACAATCTAACACGGTTTACCTCTTCTCCATCTTTTAGATGAACACATGGGTTTCTTTCTTTTTTCCAAAGTAATGAACTCTGAATAAGATAGAAATGTAGGTGTCTTTTTCTTTTGCTAAAATAATTAATGTATGATGAGATAGAAATAAATAAAGAATTATGAATTGGGATCACAAATTTCAAGATTTGAGTATACTCAAATGTTGATTTTTACATTCTCTTGTATGTTTGTTTTGATTAGGTTTATTGAATCAAATTCGCTTTCAATGGGTTTGTTTTGAGTATGTGAGGTTTCTAGTGTCTTATTAATTCAAGTGGAAGAGATCTTTCTTACATATCATTAGATTATGAAGTGACATTGAACATAATTAAGCTTTGGGCCATACCCTTTTAGAGACAACAACCCAAACTAAATGATTAGTTATTAGACCTTTTTATTTAGTCTATCTAAACTAGAAGATCATAAAAAAATTAGTTTCATTGCTCCTCATAAACCAAGATAGATTGTTTCATCCCTCCTTTTTAGTGTATAAAGAGGAGTGCTTGATTTTTACTCAAAACGATGGGTTGTTGATGTATCTATATATGGGTGCTCAGGTTTTTATATTAAAAATTTTCTCTATTGCTTGATTTGTAGTCAAAGAGATGCGGTGATAATGTATCTAGATATGGGTGTTGAGTTTTTTATATTGAAATTTTCTCTTTGTTTCAATTAGAATTAGAAGGGTTTGTTCTTTTTGTTTTCCTTATAATAATCTATTGTTCTCAATTGAAATTGGATCATTTGTATTAATGTTTCTTTTCAATGTAAGTTTGAGGTGCAAGTTACTTATTTTATTTTTAGACTATGACATTTAACACATAGTGACCTATGCTTAATAAACTAAAATTAGGAAGGTTTAATAACTTGTTTAGGTTTTTTTATGGTTTTGGTGTAGCTTGTTTGTAGAGATACTAGAGATTTGTTCCCTAGGCAGTAACATTCTCTTGCATCTTTGAAATCTTATTTATTGGTTCTATGTGCTTGCATTACCATCCTTTCTTTAAAAAAAAAAATGATTACTATTATTTTTTTAACATGAAATTCATAAAAAATAAAAAAATAAAATAAAATAAAAATAAAATAAATAAAATAAAAAAAAAAAACTTATTAGTAACCATTTTTAGTTAAAATTTTCGTATAAAAATTGTGATTTTGACATGTCAATTCTAGCAAAAAATTTATTAAAACGTGTAGTTTTTTTAGTTATATTTATGTTAAAAATGATTATTTTTATGTCCATTGTTAAAAAATATTTTTTTTTAGAAACAATTATTTCATGTAGATTGAAAAATTAATTAAGGATGTATAAATATGTAGAATATCAAAAATTCAAAATATTGACTTTCTAATTTAAAAATGCAAAAGAATAGAAACCTCATTACAAAAAGAAGAAGAAGAAGAAAATAGAAAATATGAAGAAAACGACCACTTCAAAAATTATTAAATTTACAAAATAATTATTTACATTTCATACATTAGAAAATTTAAAGTCAAAAAACAGGTCTTTTAAAAAAAGGGTCTGATGAAAAATACCCACCTTTTTAAATAAGCATGAAAATCACTACCATTCTAAAATGTAATGTACATAAAAAAATTAAAGTGCCAAAAACTATGCTCTAAAAAAAACATGTGTGTTGTGCATCACCCATTTTCAAAATCAGGTCACTTTTTTGCTATCTCTACAAAACGGGTAACAGTATCAGTTCCTGTTTCAAAGTTTACATAGATCAAAATGTAATAATATCTATTGAGTAACAAATCAGTTGACGATCATACTTCAAGAAAAGTCAAAAGATCATCGAAACTAAGAGGTTCTTTAATTAGTTCATCATCGATTTCAGAGATCTGTGGCTTGAATCTTTTGAGTCAATGATCGGAGAATCCACAGTTTTAATATTTTTGTACCAACGTTTCAAATCCCAAGTGGAATCCATCTTCAGGATGAGAGAATGATGATGACAGAAGAGCAGCCGAGAAGAAATAAATAGTGAGATGAAACATTTAGGAATAACAAACAGGCCGGCTAAATTAATAATTTTTATTTATTTTAATTAATTTTAATATGCTTTAATTTTAATTAATTTTAATATTAATATGTTTTAAAAAAAAAAATATTTTGATTTAATAATTAAAGTTCATCCATCAAAGTTTTTCTCATAACAAGGATTTATCGTTAATTGCAACTTCTTCATGGCACTTTACACTTATAGCATTAGAAACATTGATGGCATTTTGTGGCAGATTTCCGTAGTGAGCCAACTATTCAATTTCACTCTCGAGGTAGCAGTGACACTTCATAACTCAATATGGGAGCAACAATACCAACTAGCCAACACAAACATCTGCACTATAATTTCTTTACTCCAACCCCAACCTTGATGCCAAAGTTTTAATAATAAAAATTTATAATGTCAACTCCACTAAACGTACTCAACCATAAAATTGCAATAAATTTAAAATGCCAATTTTATCGACCTTTATAACTTCTTGAAAATGCTAACATACTAAAACTCACGACATACCTTTTTCAATCTATGTTTAATTTTGTTGCGCCATGGCGTTACTTTGCTCTTCATCATCCAAAATTTTCTCAGGGCTTAAGAGCAGAGAATAGGTCTCGCATCAATAATATGCACAACTTTATATCAAAGACATGTAGGTACATATCAATGGTGTGTGGTCCCGTGTACTCGTAACAGTCAAACAAAATCGACAATTCAGAGTAGTTCTCAATGTATCCAAACGTGCCCAACATCACGTTTCTTGCCAAATTTTAACAGGTGAGTTGGTCCCGAGAGGCAGTTTTACAAAATCGCTTATTACTTTAATTGACAGTTCAAATTCCTTATGACATTACTTATTCCTTATGCTAGAAACCACTCAAGTGCTCCCATGGAGTTTTTTATGGTCGTGATCCTTCAATGATTATTTCGCCACACTATGCTCGGAGCTTAAAATTTTTTACGTCTGTATTTTCAATTATAATCATGCTTCCATATGGAAATTACATCGAAAGAAGTATCCGCCATAATGGTTTGGTCAAAACCAAATTTCTTCGAAAAATCTACAAAAATTGATTGATTTTTTCTTAAAATTGATATATTAATGGTGACACTTGTCGTTCTTGGGCACCATTCAGTGAATGGGAGCCAATGAGAGCCCAAGGGTAGGTGTTCATGACTGATGATGAAACCGACGATCCAGATGATCCAATACTCGATTAAGCCCACTGTATCTTATAAATTTTAAAATAACGCTTCAAATGAATCATATTCTCAACACATGAAAACCTCGCCTTTGATTTAAAAATTTAATGATGGTTCATCCACCTCAGATTGATATATAAACGCCTTAGCCTTCTACCAACTAGGTATGAAAAAGTTGTGGAAAAACTATTTCACTAAATAAAATATTTGAAGTGGAAAAAAAATTTCACTAAATAATCTATTTAAAGTCACTTAATTTTATATCAAAGAAATAAAGTAATTAAAAGTAAAAATATTTTATATTTTTCCTCTATGAGTGTAGCTTAATTGGTGATTGGAGTAATATTAGTATTATGTAAATTAAGAGATACCCCCTAAGACTCCAAACTGGTAGGATAATACCCTCTATGTCATAAACTATTTGAATATCCATGTAAGTAATTTATATCAATATCAACTTATTAATAATAATAATAATAAAACATGGTTTACAAATTAAACATTTTAATATGAAAGGTTAGATGTGTATTAAATAATATATTAATAAAAAAATGGAAAAAAAGGACATTTTAATGTGCACAATTTAGTTTATGATGCCATTCTAAGCCGACAATACCCACATTATGCAAATAAAATTGCATGTCACTGGTCCCAGGCCTTAATCACCTTATCCATGGCGAAAACCTTAACAAATAAAGGTTTAAGACTTCTTAATTGAGTTCTATGCAGAAACGTTTCATTTGGCTTTCTATAGTCTAACCCTTCATTACCCTTTCTAGTGGAACTTTATTCAACCATCATAAACTTTGGTTAATTCTATACCCCACGCATATTAACCAAACCGCACTCTTTAACTTTGGTTATGTTCGAACTTAACCCATAAAACCTTTATTCGCTTTATTTCTATTATAATTCTTATATAATAGAAATACTCCACAAAGCACATTTAAACATTACCTTTCCACTTTTCCACAGCCTTGACATTTTTTGAAGCTCATATTTATCAGTTCAATCTTCCACTGTCGATTTCACTCCCTCGAATCAATGACTATTGCGCAATTTCCATTCATCGTCCAGAACTCAAACAAAATTAAACTCCCATTGATAAAATTCTCGAGTCTGCTCTTTTCCAAGCCTTATCAGCTTCAATCTCCGTCGTCGATCTTACCATTCAATCCGATGGTAGTTGGCTTCCCAGATCAACAAAACTAATCGGTGATCCTCCACCGTTGATCGAAGCACACTTGATCCAACGATAAACAACAATATCGTCTGGACTACTTGCACAGGGATTACCTGCCCGATAAAGCGGTTTTCTCTCTCCACCTGAGTGTCACGTGTTAGCCAATAAATTGAATCGGGTGACCAACCCGAATTACCACCTACCACTTTTTCTCCATTCGATAAACAACTTCCGCTTATAAACCCGCCTTTTTTCCATGACTAACGCACGAGCTCATTTGCGCGTGATGACTGTAGATCTTCGCCCATCAGACAGCTGTAACGACTCCTCTGGATTCCTCTTCTGCTAACACTTAAGTTTAATCTCCGCCATCCATTCCTTTTAATTTATGCTACGCGACTTAATCTTGATCACCCATCACCTTCAACCTCATTCGTTGATCTCATAGATCCAACGACTCTTTTGCATCATCACCCCATCTCTTCGTCCTTCCCTTTACTTCAATTTTATGCTATTTCTTCAATGTTTCTGTGGTTTCGGGTTTCTTCAGGGTTTCAATATTTAATTTCCATGCAACACAACTCCCTCTTGATTTCACTCTGTATGCTCTTAACATAGTCACTCATGAATCTCGACTGTGATCCTTCGAATGGATTCAAGTGACCCAACACGATCCTTCATCCTTTCTTTTTCTTTGTGTTCTACTCGAACTCCACCTGCATACATATATTATGTAGAAACTCTAATTCACACACAATTTATCCTTCGATTACTCAATCCACACTCACACAATTCAGGAATTAAATTCTATATATATATATAACCAAATGATTACATAATGAGACTCTCTACCTCTCTGGCCTGATTTTCTAATCAATGGCTTCTATTTTCCTACCTGCCTGTAGGCTTACAATCAAACCTATCTAACTTTCGACCTGACTGACTAACCAACTAACTATCTAAGTTGACTATGCCTTTTAGGTTACATTTATACAAAATGATTCTACAACCAATTCCTAGTTCAAATCCATAACCTTCTCAACAAAATCCTAAAATCTCTTCCTTATCTCTAAGGATCCTCCCTAATCCACAAAATCATGAAACCAACTCCTAATCTAAGATTTACAACCGATTCTCAAAATATTTCAACTATCCTAAATCTCTCATGTTCTCCAACATTTGAGAACATTTACAAATATGCCTCACAATACTTAATTAATTTCTATTCTCATTAAAATCACTCGAAATCCTAAGTAATTACATTAATTTTAACACTCAGGAAACCAACTTCCTTAAAACACAAAGACCTCTCTATGTCTACTAAAATACAATGATTCTTCTGAGCTGAATGCTCCTGCATTAGACTCCTAAAGCAGAAAGCATTAATGATCTCCTGATCATGTGTCTTCATATGTTGATAGAAAACCTCAAGGTTCCCAAACTTTAGTTTATATTTGTCTGAATGTGCTGCACCTTTGCTGTTGTTGTATGTATGTTGTCTTATGTTTCATCTTCCTATCCTTGTCAATCAGATTCAAGTTCTGATTGATCATCCTTCTTGCTGTCATTTCCCTCATCCTGGACTGTTTCATCATCAACTGCCATAACTCTTCAATCTCCATCTCCAGCACATCCTTGGGCTGGTACATACTTTTCCACTTACTTCTACCTCTTTCTCTTTGTTTCAAGTTGTTGCTATTGTCCACTAACTCTTCAAACTATTGTTCTTCTCTTTGAAGTTGTCGAATTCTTACTCTTACTCTTACTTTTTCTCCTATGCTTACTTTTTCTTCACTTATTCTTATTGCCGCCCTTTCATCCTTACCCTTTTTCATGATTATCTCTTTCTACATTGAATCCTGAATTTCCAACATTCTCTCCAGCAATTGAACATCTCTATTCCATAGATTAAATTCTTCCACAGAATCATCTTCTACCGTCTTTACTTGGCTGCTCATTTGTGCCAAATTTCCTCCAGCATCTGCAACTAAACCTGCACTCACAAAACAATTATTAAAATAAAAACATAAGGCCTCAGTGCCTCTTCTTCCTTTGGCAACACTTCAGTATGCTGCTCTGATTTCTCCCCTTCTATTAGCACATCAGTGTGCTTATTCAACCTCTTTAAATAATTCTCTAATGTACTCTCAAGACTATCGATTAGTCTCCCCTCCACATCATCAGCTCTAATGATGTCTTTCTGCTCTTGTCCACTATAGTGAACTCCTTCCTCTGCAATCACACTGTCATACTCTAAATTTCCCAGCAAATACTCCAGCAATTCAATTTCTCTATGACACTTGATAACTAATTCATCATTACTTATGATTCCCGCATTTATACACAAATTATCAATTTGAAAATTACAAGGTTCAACAGTCTCAACTGTTGCTTCACATAACAGTTCTTCAGACTGAATTTCAACTCCTTTCACAAGAAATTGTTCTAGTCTTGTATCATCTTCAAACATCAATGTTTTACTAAAGTCATTCTGATGTTCCAAGTCCTCTACATGACTTAGGAATATTTCGACGGTCTACTCTTCAGCTTCTTCAAGCCCTCTACTTGGTTGCTTGATATCCTTCTCCACTTCTTCTTTCAGAACATAATTTAGATTATGCCTGTCTTCTTTCTCCTTTATGACACTATCAGCAAATTGTCCTTCTTTACATGTTTCATTTTCAAACATACACAAATCATCAAATTTAAAATCATGTGACCTTTTGGTCTCACTTGAAGTTTCAGTCTTCAAGTCTTCATCTTCACCTAGAACTTCACCGTGCTCTACTTCACAAATGGACACTTCCATTTCCAACTCAACTTATCTAATCTTTTCCATCAACCACTTTACTTGCTTTTGTTGTAGCCTTCTCTGTAACTTAGACCACTTCACTGACTTCTTCTTTAATACCCAACCTAGTCTTTGGATTTCCTCTAGTATCCTCCTTAATGCATCGAGTTGTCCTTTTAACTCTGCAATTTCCTTGTCAAGCTCCTCTTGACTCATTCCCTTTTCATTTTCCTTGGCATCCTCCTTCTTCACCTTTCTTCTGCTGTGGTTTTCCTTAGAACCTCTACTATGACTATCAGTAGTCATTTTCTCCTTCTCTATCTTCATGAGTTCCTTACTCACTTACTGCGAGCTACATTAAAGCCTTTGTAACAGTAAGTCCTCCCTACTGCCACTTACCTCACCAAGCTTTCCTCTATACTTGGTCTTTTAGAAATCCCTTGGTTCTCTGTCTCTGGAACCTCTTTTAAGAACTTCTCTATGCTCCTTCTAGGATTCAACTCATCTGCACCTTTTAAGAACACAATTGTCCTCTTGTATTTCAATCACTAATGAAATACTAGGTTCTGACCACCTCTTCTTTCACTTAGAAACTCTTACTAGCTTCCTTCATGCCTTAGAAATTCTACCCACATCCTCTGTGGAATTGTCTTTGTGAGCTGCAACAAAACCCCTGCAGTAACAAGTCTCCTTCCTGCTACATATGCCTCACTAAGCTTCTCTCCTCTGAGCTTAGTCTTTTAGCATCTCTCTGGTTCTTTCCTTTGCAACCAATTGAGCACTCCTTGGTCTAGGTTGTTGCAATCTTCTCACCTGCTATTTTTAAGACCTCTGCATTATCTTGTTCTACCATTCTCTTGCACTTTTAATGGATCGTTCTTTGTTTCCTTGCATATGCAAGGTCTGCTACACATTATCTATGTGTTCCTACTGTTTCTCAGATTAGAATCTGATCTCCTCTTGCCTACTTTCATCACCATTCACCTTTATATACACCTTCAAAACATAACTTTGTTCTAAATTTTCTCAAAGAAATTTTCACACAGAATTTCTTTGTGTTGCTCTCATACTAAATGATGCCGGCCTAAGCCGAAAATACCCACATTATGCAAATAAAATTGCATGTCACTGGTACCAGACCTTAATCACCTGATCCATGGTGAAAACCTTAACAAATAAAGGTTTAAGGCTTCTTAATTGAGTTTTATGCCAAAACGTTTCATTCGGTTTTCTATAGTCTAACCCTTCATTAAACTTTCCAGCGGAACTTTATTCAACCCTCATAAACTTTGGTTAATTCTATACGCCGCACATATTAACCAAACCCCACTCTTTAACATTGATTATGTTCGAACTTAACCAATAAAACCTTTATCCGCTTTATTTCTATTATAATTCTTATATAATAGAAATACTCCACAAAGCACATGTAAACCTTACCTTTCCACTTTTCCACAGCCTTGACATTTTCCGACGCTCACCTTTATCGGTTCAATCTTCCACCGTTGATTTCACTCCTTCAGATCAACGACTGTTACACGATTTCCATTCATCTTTTGGAAATCAAACAAACTTAAACTCGTGTTGATAAAATTCTCAGGTCCGCTCTTTTCTGAGCCTTATCAGCTTCAATCTCCGCTATCGATCTTACCATTCAATCTGACGGTTGTTGACTTCCCCGATCAACAAAACTAGTCAGTGATCCTCCACTGTTGATCAAAGCACACTTGATCAAACAATCAACAACAATATCGATCGGACCACTTGAATGAGGATTACCTGCCTGATAAAGCAATTTTCTCTCTCCACCCAGTGCTACGTGTCAGACAATAAATGGAATCGGGTGTCCAACCCAAATTACCACTTACCACTTTTTCTCCATTCAATAAACAACTTCCACTTATAAACCCTCTTTTCTTCCTTGACTAATGCACGATCTTATTGGCGCACAATGACCGTAGATCTTCACTTATCAGACGGTTGCGACGACTCCTTCAGATTCCTCTTCCGCTAACACTTAAGTTTAATCTTCACTGTTCATTCCTTTTAATTTATGTTGCGCGACTTAATCTTGATTGCCCATTGCCTTCAACCTCATTCATTGACCTCATAAATCCAACGACTCCTGTGCATCATCACCTCATCTCTTCGTCCTTCCTTTTACTTCGGTTTTATGCTATTTCTTCAGTGTTTTGTAGTTTTGGGTTTCTTCAGGGTTTCAATATTTAATTTCCCTGCAACACAACTCACTCTTGATTTAACTCTGTATGCTCTTAACACAGTCACTCCTGAATCTTGACTGTGATCCTTTATACACACTCACACAATTCAGGAATTGAATATATATATATATATATATATATATATATATATATATATATATATATATATAAACAAATGATTACATAATGAGACACTCTGTCTCTCTGGCCTGATTTTCTAATCAGTGGCCTCTGTTTTCCTACCTGCCTGTGGGCTTACAATCAAACCTATCTAACTTCTGACCTGACTGACTAACCAACTAACTATCTAACTTGACTATGCCTTTTAGGCTTACATTTATACAAAAGGATTCTACAACCAATTCCTGGTTTAGATCCATAACCTTCTCAACAAAATCCTAAAATCTCTTCCTTATCTCTAAGGATCCTCTCTAATCCACAAAATCATGAAACCAACTCCTAATCTAAGATTTACAAATGATTCTCAAAATCTTTCAACTATCCTAAATCTCTCATGTTCTCCAACGTTCGAAAACATTTACAAATATGCCTCACAATACTTAATTAATTCCTATTCTCATTAAAATCACTCAAAAACCTAAGTAATTAAATTAATTTTAACACTTAGGAAACCAACTTCCTTAAAACACAAGACCCCCCTATGTCTACTAAAATACAATGATTCTTCTAAGCTGAATGCTCCTGCATCCCTTTATAAATAAAATATTTTAATGTTCATGTTAAATAAAATATTTTATGTCAATTATATATAGATATATATATATATATATATATATATATATATATATATATAACAATTGTAAAAACAATTCTTAATCTTAGAATATGTAAAAGAGTCTCACCATTTTACATTTTATCTCTTTTCAAGTATATTTTTTGTTCATTTTGTGTAAAATCCAACAAGCATTTGTCGGAATGTCAAGTTAAGCTATGCACTCTACACAATTCAACTGCCCAATAGAATTTCCAAGGCATTGAATTCAATTATGTAATTTAAATGGTAGAAAGTTATAGATGGTGTATGTGTGTGTCTTAACCATGGATCAATGATGAGAGGGATCAAGTTTGTCGAGGTACGAATGTTTTTCCAACTTTTGCACTCTAAAAGAGGCTTGCAGTTTAAGATTTTTGGTGCCCCTTAGTGCTTCATAGATGTAATTAAGGACTTATAATGGTTTATATTAATTGAAATATGTGGTTAAGATGAATTTATAGTGGTTTATATGGTTAAGATGAATTTTTAATGGTTTATATTAATTGAAATATGTGGTTAAGATGGATTTATACTGGTTTATATTAATTGAAATTCAATTTCCTCTAATAGTGCTCACTCTAAAATAGGTGGCTTATGTATTTCTAAAAATCATATTTAGAAATAATATAATGAAGAGTCAAACTTAATATAATTGAGTGTACTTTGTCAAAATACAATTGTTTACTCATAATTAAAGTAAAGAGAGATTCCCCCTATGGCATTCCCCCACCACAGATGGGATATTTCCCCCATGGTGTTGGCTTTTTGGAGGCCTTATGCATATGTAGTGACCTTGTCTTCCTCTACAATTCTTGTGATTCGTCTTTGCTACAAGAGGAATATCTCTCTCATAACACTAGTTTTGTGAGAATTCAATTACACGATAGTCTTGGTTCCTAGGAAGCTAGCCTTCAATACATGCACCTAGTGTTGACCCTTCATGTGTGGAGTAGGGCGATAACGGCTATGGAGGTGACCTCTGGGATGTCGGCAATGGTGAAAAAAAATTATAGAACTAGTGTGGGAGGTGAGTGGAAAGGATTTGACCTTTGTTTGAAGCAATTCAAATCCCAGTTTTCTTCAAACCCTAGTGGGCCAACACTTGTGGGGTAATTTGTTTTATGTTAATCTCTACAAATCTTTCAATTTGCTAGTCTTTGCATTATGAACTCTAGTTCCTGGTTTGTAGAGTATCATGGTGTTGTGTATTTTCATTGGCACGCTCGAGGTTTTATGGATGTCAGACCCTTCCCGAAGCTCTTCTTTGTTTGTTTATCCTTTGTCACAACTTGCTAAACCTTGCTCTAGACTTTTCTGACAGCGAATTGTTAACTTTCTGTTAATAATGGTAGGGATCCTATTAACTTGTTTGATTAGATTTTTTCCCTATCGAGAGTCATTCTTAATCTGACCTCTTGCTAATCTAGTGTTAACTTTCTGTTAATAATGGTAGGGATCCTATCAACTTGTTTAATTAATTTTTTTTCCTATTGAGAGTCATTCTTAATCTAGCATATTGCATCATTATTAATCTAGCCTCTTACACCATTGTTGATGCGACAGAGAGTCTAGAGACAAAGGCTCTCAAGGCCAACCTTGAATTCAATACAAGCTCAAAATGCAATAGCTATATTCCATTCTTATAATATCATTAATTAATATAAAATTAATAATAAATAAAGTATTATAATATAATATTTATTATAATTCACTAAGTACTTTCATAAAGATCAATGAATGAAATACGAGGTGAAAAAACTTATTGGGAAAAAAAATTCATGGGTAATTTTAAAAAGACTCTTAGATTAATACAACACCTCTTTCAAAAACAACTTGTCAATCCCTTCAAACATTATATGCTATATGTCCCACAACCAACTACCTTCTGTTTTAGTGGGCTTACTCTATGAAACGAAGTTACATTCTATTTTAGTGGGCTTACTCTATGAAACGAAGTTACATTCTATTTTAGTGGGCTCACACTATGCAACGAAGTTAGTGGACATTCTATTTTAGTGGGCTCACTCTATCCAACTTTCGTTTATCTAACCCATAGGACTTTATTTTATCTACGTCGATAATGGGAAAGGATTACAATTGCATGCACATACCACCTTGACATGCCTTTACAATCCACAAATTGTCTACATTCGAGGGATCCGTTGACATGCATATTCCTCCCTTTAACTCCAAGACCCCTGCCACCCAGCCAACCCATGCTCCTGCATCAATAACTCAAACTCCTACGAGCCTTCTGAATTGAATGTTGGAGTCATGTTTCAAATGCATAGTTTTTACATTGATTCTAAATGATGGGGTATCTTTCAAATAATTGCATAATTAACTGGAATATGGCGTTATAATATACAATATTCTTAGGTTGTTTTTGCTAATTCAATAGAACGTCAACTTTTTATCAGTCTATGTCATAAACAAAATATATCACGCCCTAATTCCACAAACATTGGCAGATCCTATGATGAAGTGAATTGCCGACAAAATCCACAAATGAACTGTGCGCACAGAAAATAATTTTAATCTTCATCCATCGCATTGCAATAACAGAAAAATCCCGATAACGTTGGCTACTTATAATTAGGCAAAATCCCACAGATACATCCACTAATATCTAAATATATTTTCCTATTATTTGTCATCATATATTTCCACCGACAATTCCTACTGATGATAACAGAGACTCGTAACTCAATTTTAAATGATAAATGTGCACTACCTTCTCGATTGTACATTTATGATAAATGTTAAAAATAATAATCCCAACCACCGCCCTAACACACTCAGTGACACCATGCTTGCCCAGTGAACCACTGTAAGGTTGCAATTTTGTTTGAACCTAGAAAGACAACAGAAGTTCAGAGCGAACCATTCTGCAACACATCACACGGAGGTTAAAAGCATTTAATGAAGTTTATTAATTAGATATGAGTAAACATTCATTTTCCGCAACTGTTTCTGACACTTCACAACACCTGCAACTTCAGAAAATCATTTACTATGTAAAATCGCCATTTTCTGGTATTAAATATTTTGTTTGTCATGTAATTAAAGTCAAATTCGTATGTTATGATAAATATGCAAGTAAAATTCATTTGTAATTTTGGGCATGTTGGGCAAGTTAACAAGTAAAAGTCATTTGTAATGTTGGGCATGTGGGGCAAGTTAGGAAATGTTGATGGGCGCGTGAAAACCAGTGTTGCGGAGTTTTACAGAAGTTTGCTCCGCAACCTAGTGATGTATAAATCACAATAAGTTTATTGGGTTTTTCACTCGGAGCTGAAGCCTCCATTTCTCACGAGAATGTAATTTCTTTATGTTTTGACATATAATATAAAGTGTGGTCAGTTGCATTATGGTTTTAATCTTACACAAGTGAATTTCCGCAACCTCTTTTATTTTACTCTATTTTACCATTGCGATATCCTCCCACAACCTAAGATTTACCTTTCCGCAACTGAAGTTGAACTTGCCTACTTTGCCGGAACCGATTTCTGAGCTACTCTGACAACTAAATTCATTTTCAAACCAGAAATGGGTCCTTCAGAAGTGTTGCAGCACAAGGCCTTGCCGATGCAACTGCCACACATTTTTCAATAAATTGCCTCACTAACTGATTGGTAACCTTTTCCAATACTCCAGGCCTTATACCAGAAATCACCTTCGTATAAATTTGAGCAACGCTCCGTCACTCACTGTAAGGAATCTCCAGAGTAACCATCTCCAGAAAGCACATGCCAAAGGAATAAACATCGACAAGCTCATTGTAATCCTCTTCATATAATTCCGGGGACATGAATTTTGGTGTACCAATAATAGTTTGTGCAGCATGATCATTTTCCAGGGTAGCAACAAGAACCAGATCCCCAATCTTAAGAATACCAGTATTTCCATTCACGAGAATGTTGCTGCAATTCAAATCTCTATGAATTATGCAAGGCGTGTGACTATGCAGATAATGCAATCCATCCAGTATTTGGCGTGCCCAGTTCTTCACGGCCTTCATGGAGACATGGCGATGCTTCTGCCAGTACTTCCTCAGGGTACCCGAGATGCAGACCTCAGTAATGAAATTCACATGCCCTGTCTTTCTGTCCAACCAGGCAGTGTAGAGCATAATCATGTTTTCATTCCCGAGAGACTTCAACAGATGGACTTCTGCATAGATCCTCTTAATGGAAACATCATCAAGATATTCGCAGAGACTCCTTGTTCCAAGAAACCTCAATACAATCTTCTTTATCAAAAGCTCTGTATACCATCTTCATGGCACCACGACCCAACACATCTTCATAGCGGCCATACCTACCAGTGGGATCCATTTCCACAAAGGGCTCCATGTCCTTATCACTGGCATCAAATTCTGCACCAGGCATTTTTCCTCATTCCCATAAAGGAAACGGGCAAGAAACAAACCCGAGCCTCGGAATTCCAACAGTTTGTTTGAATTGCATTAACATAAATTCTTGCAGTGTTAAAGGAAGATAGAAAAAGGATTGGGAAGAAATTTTGCAAAAAGAATTTAGGGAATGCAAGAGGGAGAGGGATTCTTATAAATTTGAAATTCTCATTGGAAAAAGGGAAATGAATTTCGGTTTGGGCTTTGGGTAAACAATCTAGTTGAGATGTATGGCCTCCGTCTTGGCCTTCAACTAGCGAAAAAGAAAGACATATCTTCCATCGTCATTCAGGTGATTATCTAATCATCATTTAACAACTCCATTCGGGATCTCTTGTTAAGCTCCATTAATATTTTTAAAAATTTCTGCCTACAATTATGGAAGTAAACTGCAGTCTTTCCTTAATTTCTGGAAACCAACTGCAGTAATTTCCTTAAATTAAGGAAATCAACTGCAGTTAATTAATTTTCTTGTTAGAGCTTTTGAAGTGGTCCATTACTCCATCTAGAGTTCTCTACCTTGATCTATGGAACACCTGACACATAGCCATCGGAAGCTTGATGGAAGCTTGGCTATAAATTTATTTGTTTGGTCCCCAAGCTTGCATCTCAATCCCCTTCAGTTTTTTACACCATCTAGCTGAGAGAGCAGAGCTTGGAAGTGCCTTCAGATTTTTTGTATTCTTTTCTTTTTGCTTGGATTAAAGCTGGAGTGCTGAAGTAAAGAAGCAAGTGGACTGTGGTTTGCATCAAGAACATCACCAATGGCTGGAGGTAACTTATTTTCTAGGCATTAAAACAATTCTTTCATTTTTTTCCACATATAGAATCGTTGTTGCATAATTGCATAACATTGGTATCAGAGCGATTGTTTATTTATCTCTTCCTTGGTTGGATTCGAATACTTTGAAATGATTTAATTTGAACTGTATACATAATTTTTTTTTCATTTATTCGACTGAATATCTGAGTACAGAATCGAACTGGGTACCTTTAATTTATATATGTTGTAACTACGGTGATGTGAGTGCGAAGAGTTGGATTTAAAAAAAAAATTAAATCAAAAGACAGGCATTTACTTGTAGCTCTTATCATAACACCAACCCTTTCGAGTTGAGTGAATGAATTTGTTGAGCGAATGAATTTGTAGATGTATTCTTAACACAATACTTATCAGAAAGACTGAGTGGGTAAAATTAAACGTTTCAGTGATATTTATAGTATGAAAACCTAAGAAAGAAAACTAGTATATAATTTAAAATAGAGGACAAGAATCTGACAGAATCGCGGAAGTGGAATAAATATTATTCATAATTTATTTCTGCAGCATTGAAAACTGATGAGCCAAAAACATAAGCATAGTTTCTTTCTATAAGTTTCGTTCATCTTCTCAAATAAGTCAGGGAAAGACAGTAACTACAGGGGTCCGTCCTTCCTTCGCTGGGAGAATTTTATGAATATGTGCCGAATGCATTCATATTTGAAGCCATGTGTCTGTTTTGGTATTTTTATTTTACCGAATGCATTCAAATTTGAAGCTGTGGTTCAACTCTAGTATGTTTAATTTTGCACATCCATTCAATTTATGCAAATCTATTTTTACTGTACACATTACAATGACATGAATTAAACCACAAATTCATTGTTTCTTTTCGATGGTCGTCTTCTGTTATGATGTAATATGAATGTTTTAAACTCAGGACAAGTGAATTCAAGTCCCATCAATGGTAATCCAGGTGCAAATACATGCAACATGAATTATCTATTATTAAGCCTTCATATAAACTTGAAATTTTAATTTATCCACTGATTTTCATTCGAATTACACGAGGGCCCACTTAGCTGGTGCTCTCTCCCCTTCACGCTCCAGGCTTTTTCTTTGCCTAGTGTTAGATGACATGGCAATTGGTCATGCCAGATCATGAACTTTTGCCAAAGTTTATTTTTTTTTCTCCAAATTCAATGTTTGTATAAGCTCTACGACCCCATTTGTAGTTGAAGTCGTTAATTTTTTCCATCAAGTTCAGGGTCGGAAGGGAGTTTGAGTTTGAAAATATTGAAAGGGTTAAATTAGTGTGGTATATTATTGATTAATTTAATTTAAATTTAAATTTAATTTTATTTATCTTGTGAGCAAAATAGCTTGTTTGCTGGTCTATTTTTTTTTTGTTTATAAATTGAACAATCAATTTGCAGTCATTTATGGTAATGCTGACTTCTTTAACCTTAATTTTGATTTGTTAAGAATTATTAAAGTTATATGGAGTTTATTTAAAATGTCATTTTGACTTACTCCTTTTAGTAAACATTATTTTTTCTCTCTGGTTAAGTTTTGTTTATGCAACAAAAATAATGTCTAGTGATCCATATAATTTTAATTAATTAGAGAATAGCCACAACATCTTTAATTAAATAAAATTATATATTTTGATTGGTTAGATCACATAAAGATTATTTAGACATTAAATTGTAATTAACTAGACTGAATATAATAAATTTTATCCCGCGGGAATTTTTATTATATTTATGTAATTAATTAGGATAAAATTTCATAACCTACCCACAGGAGTTATGAATTAATAAGTTTTATCATAAAGTTTTATTGAATCTATTTGAATTGAAAATTTAGCCCACAGGAAATTTTTATGTCATTAGATTCAATTTTTGAGCATGATTTACATTGGTAAAACATGAAAGTTTATTAAGCCTCAATTTTAACATAAGCATGTGATTTTTAATTTTGATGCAGCAGTACAACCTGCAAATTTCTCTAAAATTCATTGTGACATTCCCGAACTTAAGGGAGATAACTATAAGGTTTGGAAGGAGAGGATTCTCCTTCATTTGGGGTGGATGGACATAGATTATGCTATTAGGAGAGATGAACCACTGGCACTCACAAATACCAACACTGCAACGGACATCACGCTTTATGAACGATGGGAGCGATCCAATCGTCTAAGCATGATGTTCATTAAGACTAAAATTTCAGCTGGTATTTGTGGTTCTGTTGATCAACATGAAAAGGTCCGAGACTTGTTGAAGGCCATTGATGATCAATTCGTCACTTCAGACAAGGCACTAGCAAGCACCCTAATCATGAAGTTCTCATCCCTAAGGCTCACCAGTGTGAAAGGTGTGCACGAGCACATCATGCAGATGAGGGACACTGTGGCTCAATTGAAGAAACTCGAGGTTGAAATATCGGAGTCCTTCCTAGTGCACTACATCCTGAACACCCTTCCGCACCAATATGGACCTTTCAAAATCTCATACAACACACATAAGGATAAATGGTAAATTAATGAATTCATGACCATGTGTGTTCAAGAGGAAGAGAGACTGGTGATGGAACTGGGAGAGAGTGCAATGCTGGCAACGCGTGGAAAGGGCAAATCTCAAGCCAATCGGAAAGGGAAAGGTAAAGTACCTCCCCAAGCCGATATCAAGAAGGATTCCAAGTGTTTCTTCTGTAAAAAGAAGGGACACATGAAGAAGGAATGCGTCAAATTTCAGAAATGGCTTGCGGACAAAGGTAATTTAATCTCATTTTTTTGTTATGAATCTAATATGGTTAACGTTAATATTAACACATGGTGGATTAATTCTGGATCAACAATTCACATTTTGAATTCCTTGTAGGGTTTGCAAAACCTAAGGAAGCCAGTGGGAAGTGAGCAAAGCATCTTATCAGGAAACAAGATGGGCTCGCATGTGGAAGCTATAGGAACATGTTATTTAACTTTAAGTAGTGGCTTTGTTTTGGAATTAGAAAAGACCTTTTATGTTCCAAGTTTTTCTAGAAACTTGATTTCAGTTTCAAGGCTTGTACCTTTTGGATATTCCTTAAACTTTTCAGAAAAATCTTTCAGTCTATTCTATAAATCTGATTATGTTGGGAATGGTATTTTGTCTAATGGTCTTTACTGCATTAATTTACAAAACAATGTCACTTATGATTCAATGCATGTTCACACTGGCACTAAAAGATGTGTTATTAATGAAGATTCTTCTAAATTATGGCACCGGAGACTAGGTCATATCTCCATAGAAAGAATTAAAAGATTGGTAAATGAAGGGGTACTTAATACTCTGGATTTTACTGATTTTGAGACTTGTGTGGACTGCATAAAGGGAAAGCACACCAACAAGTCAAAGAAAGGTGCCAATAGGAGTTCAAACATATTAGAAATCATACATACTGATATATGTAGTCCAGACATGGACTCACATGGTCAGAGACACTTCATCTCTTTTATAGATGATTACTCACGCTATATGTATCTCTACATGCTTCATAAAAAGAGCGAAGCATTAGATGCCTTTAAGATCTTTAAGGCTGAAGTAGAGAAATAATGCAGCAAGCAAATTAAGATCGTGAGATCAGATAGAGGTGGAGAATATTATGGTAGATACACAAAAGATGGACAAGCACCTGGGCCATTTCCTAAATTTCTTCAAGAGCATGGGATCGTTGCCCAATACACCATGCCTAGTTCACCCGACCAGAATGGTGTAGCAGAAAGAAGAAATCGAACATTATTGGACATGGTGCGGAGTATGCTTAGCAGCTCCAATCTTCCTAAATCCTTGTGGACGGAAGCACTTAAGATGGCAGTGTATATATTAAACCGAGTTCCAACCAAGGCGGTTCCTAAAACGCCATTTGAATTATGGAAAGGTTGGAAACCGAGTTTGCGACATATGTGCGTTTGGGGATGCCCGTCTGAAGTGAGAATTTATAATCCATAAGAGAAGAAGCTGGACCCAAGGACCATTAGTGGGTATTTCATTGGATATGCTGAAAGGTCTAAAGGTTATAGATTTTATTGTCCATCTCACAGCACTAGGATTGTGGAATCAAGAAATGCAAAGTTTCTTGAAAATGACTTGATCAGTGGAAGCGATCAAACCAGAAACATAGTTTCTGAGAAGGATTATTCAGAATCTCAACCTTCCACTTCAAGTGATAGATTGGTTATCATAACACCCCTCAATTACAAACTGGTGTTGAACAACCGATTTTTGAAGTTCCACAAGCTGCTGACGATATTCCAGTAGATCAAGGAGTTCAAGAGTTGCCAAGAACTTTTGAACAACAAGTTGAACCACATACTTCTTAGGAAGATGATGGTACAACATTAAGAAGATCTACTAGACCAAAGAGATCAACAATTCCTAATGATTATGTTGTGTATCTACAAGAATCTGACTACAACATTGGAGCCGAAAATGATCCCAAGTCATTTTCAGAAGCCATAAGTTGCAAAGAATCAGAACTATGGTACAATGCCATGAAGGAAGAGATGAATTCCATAAAGAGTAACGAAGTCTGGGATCTTGTTGAGTTTCCTAATGGTGCAAAAGCCATTGGATGTAAATGGGTCTTTAAGACAAAGAAAGACTCATTGGGCAACATTGAGAGATACAAGGCAAGACTTGTTGCTAAGGGATTCACTCAAAAAGAAGGAATCGACTACACGGAGACTTTTTCTCCTGTATCTAAGAAAGATTCCTTGCGCATAATTATGGCATTAGTAGCCCATTTTGACTTGGAGTTGCAAAAAATGGATGTGAAAACGGCTTTTCTTAATGGAGATCTAGAGGAGGAGGTTTACATGAAACAACCTGAAGGATTCCCCTCTAGTGATGGTGAGCAATTGGTTGCAAGCTCAAGAAGTCATTATATGGTTTAAAACAAGCATCCCGCCAATGGTATTTGAAATTCCATAATGTAATTTCTTCTTTTGGTTTTGTAGAAAACATTATGGATCAATGTATATACCTGAAAGTTAGTGGGAGTAAAATTTGTTTTCTTGTTTTATATGTGGATGACATTTTGCTAGCAACCAATGATAAGGGTTTGCTACATGAGGTGAAAAAATTCCTCTCTAAAAATTTTGATATGAAGGATATGGGTGAGGCATCTTATGTCATTGGCATTAAGGTCCATAGAGACAGATTTCGAGGCATCTTGGGTCTGTCACAGGAAACCTATATTAATAAAATTTTAGAGAGATTTCGGATGAAGGATTGTTCACCAAGTGTAGCTCCCATTGTGAAGGGTGATAGGTTCAATTTGAACCAATGCCTGAAGAACGACTTTGAAAGGGAACAAATGAAGAACATTCCATATGCTTCTGCTTTCGGAAGCCTAATGTATGCTCAAGTCTGCACAAGACCTGACATTGCATTTGTTGTGGGAATGTTGGGACAATATCAGAGTGATCTATGTTTAGACCACTAGAGAGTTACAAAGAAAGTAATGAGGTACCTTCAAGGAACCAAAGACTACATGCTTATGTATAGACGGATGGACAACTTGGAAGTAATTGGCTACTCAGATTCTGACTTTGCTGGATGTGTTGATTCACGCAAATCAACATCAGGTTACATTTTTATGATGGTCGGTGGAGCTGTATCATGGAGGAGTGCCAAGCAGACCTTGATTGCCACTTCCACTATGGAAGCCGAGTTCGTCTCCTGTTTTGAGGTTACTTTACATGGTGTATGGCTTAAGAGTTTCATTTCTGGGCTTAGAATTATGGATTCTATCTCTAAGCCTTTGAGAATATATTGTGATAATTGAGCTGTTGTTTTTATGGCTAAAAACAACAAAAGTGGGAGTCGAAATAAACACATCGAAATTAAGTATTTAGCTATAAGGGAATGTGTTAAAGAAAAGAAAGTGGTCATTGAGCACGTCAACACTGAGTTGATGATTGCTGATCCTTTGACTAAGGGCATGCCACCGTTTAAATTCAAGGATCATGTAACGAATATGGGACTTGGTTCCATTATGTAGTTTCTCATTGTATGGACAATGTTATTTTAATTAAATTCTTAATTATTGTGATGTTTTTTCTCATATTTATGTGCACTTTTAAGTTGATTTGAGAAAATTAATTTAAGAAGGACCAAGAATAAACATAAGGTTTATTCATAAAGAAATTGTTGCCACATAAATTATAATAAGAATAAATACATAGTAATACATGGAAGATAATACTCGTCTTTAGAGGACTTATCGCCATGATTCATGTATCTATTACTTAATACAGATTATCAATGGGTTTTAAGTTGAGACATTAAGTTTGGAAGTATGGACCAAGTGGGAGAATTTTAAGCTCCATTAATATTTTTAACAATTGCTGCCTACAATTACGGAAGTAAACTGCAATCTTTCCTTAATTTCTGGAAACCAACTGCAGTAATTTCCTTAAAGTAAGGAAATCAACTACAGTTAACAAATTTTCTTGTTGGAGCTTCTGAAGTGGTCTATTACTCCATATGGATTTCTCTACTTTGATCTATGGAACACCTGACACATAGCCATCAGAAGCTTGATGGAAGCTTGGCTATAAATTTATTTGTTTGGTCCCCAAGCTTGCATCTCAATCGCCTTCAGTTTTTTACACCATCTAGCTGAGAGAGCAGAGCTTGGAAGTGCCTTCAGATTTTCTGTATTCTTTTCTTTTTGCTTGGATTGAAGCTGGAGTGCTGAAGTAAAGAAGCAAGTGGACTGTGGTTTGCATCATGAACATCACCAATGGCTGGAGGTAACTTATTTTCTGGGCATTAAAACAATTCTTTCATTTTTTTCCGCATATAGAATCATTGTTGCATAATTGCATAACATCTCTCCCTAATAACAATATGCCTTCTCTCCTCCTTCACAAAATCTATGTCATGCTTAACTCATTCTCTTATAAATCGTATCATCATATCCTCCACAGTCAAAGCAAAGAAGATGATGAAAAATCCAATATAGCTTGTCAGTTAGAAGAAGGGAAATATAAGGTCAACGGATCTCTCAATTGGATGGTTATCCTATGAACAAGGTAAAACATATATATTTCTTCCCGTCAACCAATAGAAATCTGAAATGGGAGAAGGCTCAGACTAAAACATCAGGCAAAATAATTCCTTAAACTCTTAGAATAAGGATTGGTCCACTCCATTTAGTTAGAAATGAAGATCCCTTCAGCTCCAATGCCTGCTCATTGTAACTACATGAAGCCATCTAGATGGCGTCCCTTGCTTGCTCTGTCACTCAAGGTGGAATTCTCCTCTTCCGGAGGCATGACAAAGATTTATATAATATTTGGGAATCAATTCAATTCAGGCCCTCCGTATTATCTCGACTCAGGCTTCTTACTCTATAGAATGGATCATTCATGGCATCATCTCCCAATTTTGGCGTCAATGGCTACCCAGGAAGCGTGGGAACCTTTGAATCCTCTGTGATCATTCAAGAATGTTGAGATCATGCCAAGGTTGGGAAATTGGACAAGAAAATACATATAAGGTAGTCATTCGGGTTGCCAAGGCAAAATTGGGAGACCTTTGCAGGTTGGCTCTGTCATTCCTTTATTCGGGAGACAAGCCTCTTCGGGAGAATCCTTCCTTTCGTCCAAGCTTGAAGTTTCTCTTCTCTTCGCACACACATAATTCTTTGTTTCAAACATAATTTGTGATCTCTAGTGGAAGGTAGAAGTGAAGGATCCCAAGATTCCCCTCATTCTAGTACTTTAAGCGATGACAACAACATCAGTTGTAACTTCCCAATTGAATCACTTGAAGTCTCTGTGTTCTTGTGTGCTCAGAGGTTTTGAATCAACGAAAAAGTGGGAATTGTGGACAAGTTTCCCGATCGTGATATCATATTTGTCTGTAACTTCCTTGTGGTACCCCTGTCGTCTTCCCAATTTCTTCAAAGAGACCTATGATTCTTCAAACCAAGGACCACAAAGAGCTTCAACGAGCAGTAACTCTGTAATATAAGAGTTGTCACAGCAGCAAGTCTCCAATGGCACACCAATGTCATTTATGGCTGCACCCTCCATGGGACTAGTTTGTTAAAGTCAACGAGCTTCGTCATCAAATTCTCACCTTAACGGACACAGCATAGAACCAGTCAGTCAAAATCCAACGTTTGGAGGATGAGCTGGATTGAGTGGGCCAACAATTTGCTGACCTCCAAGCTTAGAGGAATGAAGATACCAGAAGTAAAATTAGTGCCCCTAACAGTCCTACGAACAAAGTGTCAATAGACCCCTTGGTAAGAAACGATATCTCCTTGTACATGTATTTTGATAAATGCGCAAATTTTGTAGATTCTATATGAGCAATTTTGTAGATTCTATAGGAAGAGATGTCTAACAAAATGTCAATAGACCCCATAGTAAGAAACGATGTCTCCTTGTACATGTATTTTGATAAATGAGAAATTTTGTACATGTATTTTGATAAATGAGCAATTTTGTAGATTCTATAGGAAGAGATGTCTAAGTTTTGGTACTCCGCGGGAATGTAGCAAAAGTGTGCAATAACATTTTGAGATAATTCTCCCCATTTTCTTAAAATCTTTGGGATTTTGGAACAATTGGTAAATTTCCCACGTACCTCGTTATGATTGGGCACATAATTAATAGTAAATTTTTATTATTTGTGTAAAAAAACAAATTTGAAAAACACTTAAAAAACATACATCTTAAGAAAAGAAGAAGAAGATTACTTGAGAAATTGTTAAACTAGCAATTGCACCAAATGCTGCAAAGGAAACGCTCTAAGGCATAAATTCCAAAAGAAGTGTGACATATAGAAAAAAACTTAATATAAAAATTAGTAAACAAAATGTTATTCAAACAAATATTTTCACAATTTGACCATCAATCTCAACCTCTGATGCCTCCTTTTCTTATACTCATATATCCTAGTAAATAAATGAGTAAGCTCAGCTAACTTATGAGATTGGACATAAACTAGAACTGTTGTGATGGATTTCTTAGACAAAACAATCTCATACCCATCTCCATATGAGCTCATTCCTTCTACCATCGGCTGCCAAAACATGGCCCCTCCACCTGCTCCTCCCCATCTAGCAGATGCATATACATGTTTATAAACCACATCAAGTAAATTATCTCTCTCACTCATGTGAAATCTTGGGTCTTTGTAAGATTTCCCAAACATAACTGGTTTTTCCAATATCCTGCTTCCACCTTCAAGATGGCTCTTTATCCAACTCTTAAAAAATGAAAGTTGGGTCTCCTCATGTGCCTAAGAAAACCTTTAAAAGTTAAAATCACAGTGCAATATATTAGTGCAAACTCAAACATTATTATCAAGAAATTTAATCCATCTCTATGCTCGCTAAATCTAGAGTTAAGATGGATCTAGAGGAAAAGCTTGCACCTTGAGAAATTTGATCCCTTTGTACGCTCTCTAAATCTAGAGTTAAGATGGATCTAAAATGGTTTAATTATTAATAATTATAATTCTTAATTTAATTTAATTTTATATTTATGTAATTTGACTGAATTAAGATGTTTAAATAACATTACATAACCTTACAACATCTCATTCATGTTGGGCTAAATTCTCTCCATGCAATTATTTAAATTTGTAGATATTTATTTTTATTTTAATCAATAATATTTAATAGAAAATAGAAAATATAAACTTGGAAAAGCATATTATAAATATAAAGTGAATTACAACGTACTTCGCACCATTTAAATTTATAATTTTATATCTTTATTTTGGAAAAAATTCAAACCATAAAATTGATAAAAATAAACAAAAATGATTAAATATATGGTTATTTTATTTTATTTTATAAATATTATATACAATGATACATGAAAAATGTAATATAATTTCAAAAATGGTAATTTATAACTTTAAAATTACTTAAGTATGCAGAAGGAAACATAATTTCAACTATATTAAAGTATAAGAGAAAAAGTTGATAAGCTACATAATTTTTATTAGAATTCTGAGAATTTTACACCCCATTAGACTGCTAAGAGCAATGAATTAGGTGTGCCCATTAAATTCAAGCTTACTTATCATACATTGTAGTGTTCTTGATTTAATAGATCTTTTCTGTGCAATACCAAGGTTACTTACCATGGATAGGTAATGGATTTTTATATCTTTTAGATATTAGAATTGTATGCTATAAACAGTTATGTTGAAATATCTATGTAGTGGCTACACCACATGCATTTACAGTGCAATATTCCTTTGGTTTCCTTATTTCCTCTCATCACTTGGCTAGTGATATTTTGAAATGCCTTACTGCATCAAGATTCCTAGTGTTTGTTTCCTTATCTGTACAATTTCCTAATTTTGTTTGAACTGCCTGGCTAGAGACACATTGAAATGAATTATTGCACTGAGAAAAACTAGGTGCTTTACAGCCTCTATGAAATGCATTATGGCACTAAGATTTCTAGGGTTTGTTTCCTTATCTGTACAATTTCCTTATTTTGTTTGAACTTCCTGGCAAGTGACATTTTGAAATGCATTATTGCACTGAGAAAAGACAGGTGGTTTATAGCTTGGGTGGGAGAGATGTCTGTTTAATCCTTATGGTTTCCTTATTTTGTTTGAACTGTCTTAGGGATGTTTTGAAATGCATTAATGAGTCAAGAGAAGTGAGGTGCTTTACAGCTCAGGTGGGAGAAATGTCGGTGAAGTGAGGTACTTTAAGCATGGGCTGGGAGAGATGTCTGTGGTTTTCTTATGGTTTTTATTTTGTCTGAACTGCCTGGCTAGTCATATTTTGAAATGCATTATTATATTGATAACAGTGAGGTGCTTTGCTAGCCCAAGTGAGAGAGATGTTGGTGAAGTGAGGTAATTTACAGCGTGGGTGGGAGAGATGCCTGTGGAATTCTTATGATTTCCTTAGTTTGTCTGAACTGCCTAGCTAGTGATATTTTGAAATGCATTAATGCATTGACAGAAGTGAGGTGCTTTACAGGTGGGTTGGGAGAGATGTTGGTGTAATGCTGTAAAAATAGCAGATGCTTTACAGGTTGGGTGAGAGAGATGTCAGTGTAAAGTTGTAAAAAAACAAGCAATCTTAACCCTAGATCTTCTAAGCACCTTAATCCCTCTCTGCTTAATAGTGTTGGGGTTAAGATGGATATATGCTAGTTTTGTTTTATCATTGTTGAAATTTCTATGAAGTGTAATGGCACTTCCAAAATTGATTTGTAATGCTAATTCTGTATCAGAGTTTGTAGAACTAATAGACTTTTCCAATTGTTAGAAAAAAATAGAGTAATGGTTTACTGAAAATATGAAATATGTAGTTTCGATTACAATATATGGTATGGTTGGTCTATTTTGACAGTTCAACCAAAGGCAAGTTTGGATTGTGGATGCAGTCTCCGTACAATGTTGTGTATTGTTTAGACTAGACTTAATACACAACAACTATACGCGAAATGTTAGCAGAAAATATGCTAATATAAACAACTCAGTGGCAGAAACAAAAATGGTCAGATACAGAGGATTCAAGTATATTGTTAATCTAGAGATATATAATGTAGTATCTTGTCTAATGTGGCAGGTTTTTACTACTTTCTAAATTCAATTATTGATTTAACTGGCAGAAAGTTTTGGACAAAACAATTCATTGAATTCCGAGTTGGGATGATTGGGATGATTAGGATGATTAAATTCTGAAGTTCACCCTTGCACAAGCCAATTGCGATGTCTTGGTAGTCTTTCAACACGTTCAAGTATTTTTATTTGGATTTAGTAATGTTCGTAGTTGAGGGAGTTCATTCCTTCATTCCTCACTAGATTATATTTCCATGAGTCTGGTAAAGGGGAAACGGATTCAACCTACATCCATGTAGTTTGAGTTTTTTTGTAGGACTAAAAAATATGCTTCAAAAGAGGGAGCAAGGAGACTTAGATGGCACAGATCACAATGTAAGGACAATCCATCATTAACTAGGACTGTGTAACATATGTATTTTTAGGTTCAATGGAAGCCTTCTCTCCAGCTTGAGATCTTGGACTTATGCTTCCAAGACACTAAGTTAATCTATGGTTTGGCCGTCATTCATCAATAAGAATCAACATTCTTAATTTAATATTTTAGTTGTTTAGAATGAATCCAATTCCAAATTCCATGGCCATCAATGAACATAAACATGCTTAACTCTCTAATGATCGATTTAGCACAGAGAGCTTGGCTTTGGGTATCAATTTCAATTATTGATTACCAAAATTAGTGGTCATTTAAAGAGATCCATCCTTTAAATTGATTGTCTTGACAAGTATATAATGGTATCAAACCATTTGTGAAGTTTTCTCATTTCACTTGAAATCAGGCAATCCAACAAGTATTCCAAGGTGAAAATAGTGCGCACATCATTGATCTTGATGTAATGCAAGGTTTGCAATGGCAGAGAACAGATATAAGTTTGTAAAAACCTATCAATCTCAAGTACCACCATGGATGGGAAAATTGAGGGATGCAACATAATGAGAAGGAGGCAATAGCAGGATGGGATAGAAATATTGGACAATCATTGCAAACCATGGATGAGGATGCATCTCATCTCTGGGTAGAAGAAATGATAAATCACCTCAGGAAGAGCTCTCCTAATATACCAGTCTACCAGATTCTTAAATACTTGCATAGCAATATTTACTATTGCAGTAACCCTTTTATAAAATCTGCAGTTGAATCTAGACATCCCTACTTCATGCGATTTAGTGTTCTTTGAAATCATAACACACAAATATTTGACAAAAACAATAGATTAATAACTCAATATAAAAATCGAGTTCCCTTGAAGCACAACTTTGAGAATAACTATAAGGAGAAGGAAAATTCAAGAAAAGAACAAAGAAAATTTAGGCTGGTATTATTCTCAGAGATAGATGACATATTTTTTCATTCAGTATGTAATATATTATAAAACCGAACTTTCATGCGTTCAATTACTGGAGAAGCCTCAATGCTACAGTTAATCAAATTTCAATGGCACTGTGAGTGATCAGGTGAGAGTTTGCAATATAGCCGCTAGATCTTGTTGGCCACCAAATAAGCTCACTTAAGCTTACAGAGCCCTGAAAATGCAACCAAAAGTAATAAGAAGACACAAGATTTCAAATATGAATAAACAAAGCTTGAACAAGTACACCTCAGAGTTTTTCTGAAGAAAAAAAGGAGATGCACTTTGAATCTAAGCGAGTTGTGTCAATGGTTCTATTTTCGTTGGTAAAGCAGAGATGTTTGTGTTAATATATTTGTTGGCTAAAGCCAATGTTATCTTCAGATGCACTACTCCAAATTCTTGAATTTTTACAAAATTTATAGGTTCGACACAAAACCAGTCCTCCGAAAGAAAAATCCCCTGAAAAGAGCTATACAAACCCTGATACAAAGAAAATAATTTGACAGTTAAACCCTAACACAAAAAAAAGTCCTCCAAAAGAAAAAGCCCCTGACAACAGCTATGTTATCCTTGGTCCAAATAGGGTGAAATTTTTCTTCAATTCAAAAGGCTCCCACTGATCAGAAACACCAAATCTACAAGCTTAATATTCACTATAAATTGAATATAATGCAATTCTATTGTGTCTCGAGTCTCGACATAGGACAAACGAATGCAGATTTCCAATCTTTGCTCACTTTACGAGAAATATGGTCCATTGCAGCCATGAAGAGTCTCCTCCTCTTCTGAATTTGGTGATACTGATGTAGCGAGGCAGAAAAACTATTGTTGTGTCAAGGGTTTACCTGGCCCCCTGCTGCCTGAGGCAGAAAAACTACTATTGTGGCAAGGGTTTACCTGGCCCCTTATTGCCTAAGGTAGAAAAACTATTATTGTGGAAAGGGTTTACTTCACCCCTACTGCCTAAGGCAAAAATACTACTATTGTGGAAAGGGTTTACCTATCCCCTACTACCTGCAATCGACGACGCGAAGTCAAACTGTTCGGGGGGAATGGAAGACTGTTTACTCGTATGCCGCCTCTGAGCCTCGTTTCCTGAATCCAAGACGTGAAGTCAAAATTATTGGGGAGGGAGGGATGGAAGACTGTTTACTCATAGGCCGCCTGTGAGCCTCGTTGCCTGAATTGAAGACACGAAGTCGAAATCGTTGGGAGTGATGGGTTAGGGTTTAATAACTCTTCTTTCCCAACTACCTTTCTATGATCCAACGACTAAACACTTTCCAATCATCTAACATATAATCTAACAGGGCGCGAGGATGAAAAGTGGACAAGAGGAAAGTTCTTTTTAGAGGGGAACGCCTTATGACGTAATAACCAACATTTAAAATAATTTATCCATACTTAATGCATAAGAAAATCTAAATAGTAAAAAATAATTACCCAAAAAAGGGAGTTGATGTTGCATCAACAATTTCCAAAATTGACATTAAAATCACTAACATTTAAAAAGAATGTTCATATTTAGTACATAACAAAATTTAAAGTGCAAAAATATGCTCCAACAAAAGGTTGATGTTGCATTAACAGTTCTTAAAATCAACATGAAAATCATGATTTGTTGCGACCTCTAAAATACGAAAACTTAATTTAGTTCATGTTAAGTTGGTAACTTTGTTATGTTCCTTCGACGTCTCTGAAGTGAAATATTTAGGTCATGTTGTTAGTCATGATGGTGTACGTGTGGATCAAAAGAAAGTTGAAACAATAAAGAATTGGCCAGATCCTAAAACTCTTAAAATTTTAAGGGGTTTTATGATATCAATGGTTACTATAGAAAGTTTGCTAAGAACTATGGTAATATTGTAGCACTCCTCACGACCTTGCTTAAAAAATGCTTTCAATTGGAATGAAGTAGTGATTGGGTCTTCTAGGATTTCAATATTTTTATGTGTACCACCCTAGTACTCAATCTACCTAATTTTAATAAGGATTTTATTTTGGCAAAGGCATAGTTGTAGTGGTTGATGCAGCCTAAGCCGCACATACCCACAGTATGCATATAAAATGCATGTCGTATACATGTCCCATGAATTTTAATATTCTTGTTTAGTAAAACCTTCCATAACCCAAGGTTTGATTCTATTTAATTAAATGTTTAAGCGGAAGCTAATAAATCACATCTTAATTATATTATACCCGCAGATCTTCTTATTTTCCGATTCACAACAAACCTGAACAATCACCGTCAACCGTGTGTCACATAGCTGACGTATTTATTTCAACACTTGACTTTTCTACGCCCCAAATCTCCACCGTCGATCTATCGCATCCGATCCAATGGCTATCACATCACCCACTCTCCAATTAGCTTGGATGATCTCCATCGTCGATCAATCCCGCATGATCCAACGACTATCGTGAAATCTCACGTGAATTCTTGCACAACCAATATCAAACTGAGAACACACAAGAAAAGTGGTTTTCTCGTGCTACGTGACATCAGCAAAGGTTAATCACGCAGAATTGAGGAATACCATTTACAGCTTTTAGGGCACACAAGATACTGCTTACCACTTGCGAAGACCGCTCCATCCTTCTACTAACACATGGTTTTAATCTGATCCATTCACTTCTTGACTTTATTTTGCGCGACTTAATCCTAGTTGTCTATCTCCCTCACTCTTGTTCGTTGATTTGATTGATCCAATGATTGTGCTTCACTGCTACATTCTTCTGCATCTCATTGTGTAATAGTCTTCTTGCTTCTTTGTCTGTGTAATTATTCTCGCCTTACGGTCTTCAATTGTTCTGATCCCGATCTTTAGCTCCGTTATTTCACTCCTTCGCACCTTTACATTTCCTTCGTAAATCCTTAGGTTTTAGGAAACCTTGCAGTTATACCTTCGATGTAACAATAAAGGTTTTCTCCAATACTATCTGTGTGCAAGCCCATAACACTCCTCTCTGCACTTCGTCTCTGGTTTTGCACACCTGCAAACCTATGTTATGCAAATTTATTCTAATCCACACACAATTTATAATTCAATTACTCAATCCACACTTGCATAATTTAGAATTAAAATCTTTGTGTATATATAACAAATAATTACATAATGAGTCTCTCTCTCTCTGGCCTGATTTTCTAATTAGTGGCCTTTTTCTTTCTTGCCCGTAGGCTTATAGTCAAACGTTATCTGATCGGTGAACTCCAAATATCTAACTAACTAACTAACTCTCTTCTATGCCTTTTAGGCTTACATTTATACAAAGGTTCTGTAACCCATTTCTTAGTTTAGAACGATAACCTTCTCAAAAAAATACTAAATCTCTTCTTTATCTCTAGGGATCCTCTATAATCCACAAAATCATCAACTAATTCCTAATCTAAGCTTTTACAATTAATTTCCAAACCTATCAATCCCTATGAACTCTCGTCTGTCATAATTCTCTCATGTTCTCCAACATTCGAGAACATTTACAAAATCCTCTCAATATTTAATTAGTTTCTATTCCAAATCACTCAAAACATTAATAATTATATTGATTTTATACATAGGAATCCAACTTCCTTGAGAACACAAGACCCCCTCAGTTAAATAGAATTAATGAAATTGCTGAGCTGGATGCTCCTGCATCAGTGGTGATGCAAGAGGGACAATATTTTGGTTTTACTAACAAATAACTCTATGAAAATCACTTGGGAAAATCCACTTTTGAAAAATAAATGATGCCTATTTTCACGTTATGGATATATGACACCCATACCTACTTGATCAATGTTTCTAGATTAAAATTGATGATTGTAGCCTAAAATACTTCATGGAGTAAAGGGTTTCAACCCCCTAGCATAAAAAAATGGGCCACCAAAATACTCAAATATGACTACGAGATAAAATGTAAAAAGCGAAAGGAAACTGTGGTACCAAAATTTTTCTATCAAAAATATGAAAAGGAAATATCCCTCTTTTCACTCTCCTTCATATTAACTAACTTGTTGAATGATATCTACAAATAATGGTTTCTCAATGCCAAGTTTACTCGCTTGATTTAACAACTTTAAATGGTGCATCATGCATATTAGGGCTACACTTAACACACTGAAGAGCTTCACTATAGATATTATTTGTATTTTACCAACTAATCCAACGTTAAATCAACAATGTTATCTAAACTCCATGCTTCTCCAATATCATGTCATTTCAAATTTCATAAAAAATAGGAAAGGATAAAACACTCATTTTTCTAGGAAGGCATGAAGAAGAAAATCCACAATTTTGTGGAAGAATGTGACCTTTACCAATGACACATGGGAAAAAAATCAAAACTCCAAGTGAACTACAAGCTTCACCTATTTCATTAGGTGTAAGGACTCACATTCCATGGACTTCCTTTTGGGGTTACCTAAATATGGCAATAAATCTTTCATCATGGTTGTGGTTGATCACCTTTCTAAATATGGGCATTCTGTGTTATCTAACACCCCTTTAAATCATCCATGGTAACTCAATTCTTCATGGATAATATCTTTAAACTCCATGGTATGGTGTGTCAAACCATGACCCCACTTTCACTAGCAATTTCTCACAAGAATGATTTTGTAATTAGAGCTTACCACCATTCAATTGATGGTTAGAGTGAAGCTATCAAAAAGTGTTTGGAATCATATGTGAGGTTTTTTAATTCATAATGGAAATCCAAATGGGTTCTATAGTTACCTTTTTGAGGTGCCACATCAATATGGTCTATTGGAAGAGCACCTAGAATAAGAAAACCAAGGAAGGTAGGGATACAAAACCATTAACATTGATGTGAAATACATTGTTCAATCTTTATGGGTTGGAAAAAATGCCATTTGTAAATATCTCCTTAGAACCATGTGTTTTATATTTTTTCCTACCCGTATTGTGATGTATAAGATTTTCTAATACAAAACATGGTATAACTTTGATGTATTGGTGGGTGTGGACATCATGATCTTGGATGGAGTGGATGTATTATCCTCTTGAGACCTAAATCTAGGTATTTAGTCAAATCAATGGAAAACAAATAAAAAACCTTTCATGTAATCAAAATATGTGGTGTAACTTCATATTTTAAGGTTATTGAGAAGTGTGCAGGATTTCAAGTGTAGGAGGATAACACAAAGTGTTAAAGGAAATAATAAAGTAAAATTGATTTGAGGATTGGGTCATGCCACTAATAATGAGGTTAAAGGTTTAAATTTTTATCTAGGAATCACTTTCCGCAATGACATATAGTAGCATTATGTAGTTATTATTAGGGACTCTACCTTTTATCATGATATCAATGAGCTAAGGAGAGTTCAATTGGTACCCACCTTGTATCTCATTTTTTACAACATGGTATTATTCGTCCAGGCCTTTGATCATGCTCAATAATTTTAAGTTAGACAAAGAGAAACTCTAATATGGTCTATTGAATGGCTTACTAATACACCTCATAGAAAGAAGGAACCCTTATAACATGGATACAAGAGAAGGGGTGATCTCACAATGCCTCAGTTCCAAGATCATAGTAAAGGATCAAGGGAAGGTGGATGTCCTCTCCTTAACAAGTAATGGATTACAATATATGGTGGTTGGAAAATTACAAATGAAGGGATTGAGGTGTTTTACGAAACACCATTTGAGTCATTCAAGTCATCTACTCATTGCATTTAAGCCATTAATTTTGATCTATATGAAGGCCTCTTACATTGTAATTACTTGGAAGACATAAATGTATCCATACTTTTGTACTTTCCACAAGATATGTTAATGGGATACACCTTGAATGAACCTCTTCCCTTTTATATCGCCTTATAACTAGAATGGTTCTCATTTCCTCTACTAGGCCTTTCATTCTAGTATACTATTGAATAGAAGATTGACTAACTCTCTATAAATTGTTTGCTCAACCCTAGTTTTGAATCCATTAGATGGTTGTGGAGTGATGCAATTATTGTCGACAATAATGGGGGATGTGCATAAGTTCAAAATGAGTTTTTATGTGGCCACTGGGCTAGCCAATTCAAAATTTCTAAATGGAGAGAGAAAGTTGATTAAACAATTAATGGCATTGCCAAGAAACAAGCATGCCTCTATATGGGAAAAAAAGGGCTAAAAATACCCTTTTTGTGCTAAAAAATAAATTAATGGGTTTATTGTCAATGCTTTTGATGTTGACATCATATATCTCTCTCCTAAGATGCTTGCCACAAGTTTTTCCAACCATCAATCCATGGAATACTCTTAAGATCAACTATCACATGTGTGGAAGAGGTAGACATTAGATCTATTTAATTCACTATTTAGTATATGAAATATTTACTTTTATTAACTTAGTTTAGTTAAAATTTATACTTGCAAATTTGCAAGTGTGATAGCTCAATCTGTTTTGAATATATACATGGTAGTGAAGTTGATCCTTCTACATTTAATATACGTAATAGATGTACTTTGGTTGTATGAGTAATGTCATAACCAAATTTATTAATAAATAGAAATATTTGTAATTGATTTGAAAAGATTACTGAGGCTTGCAATGTGTTCAAATTCGTGAATTTTTATCTAATTAGCGAGCTGCATCATTGTTAATGCAAAGGAATGCAAGCTATGACATCTCTTTTAGTAGGTATCATGTAATTGTGGAATGTAAATTGCAACAATGCTTTTAGTATGAATCATAGAATTACGGATGCCATCTATCTATAAATGAGTTCTCAATGTCATTATAAATTCCAATGCTAAGTAGCTATGTATTCAAATTCCAAAAAATACATACTTGTATAAATATATAAATATTTGCATTGAGAAAGGCAAAATATTATATAGTTTCGTGTGACCTCATTACAATAACATATATAGCACTTCTAAGTAAATAATATTAACCATCAATTGCCTTTAAAAAGACAACATAAAAATTATGATATATATATATGAATGATGGATTTGAAATCCACTAAATTTTATGACCATTGTATGGCCTTATATGCTTACTCTTTCATTAAAATTAATGTTTGAATCTTTGCACCACCAAATTTGCAAGAGTGCTAAACTACTTTGAAGCAATTTAGCCAAAGTAAAAAGTCTTTATCAAATGTTTCATTGCAAGTGGCCAAAGAAGCTTGGTCTCCTACATGTCTAATTTCAAGCTTGGAATATGCCTTGATTCAATGGGTTCACATTTCAAATCCATATGTATAATATTAAGTTAGATTGCATTATAGAAAATAACCTAGCTTTATCATTTGCATGATTTTTGTTTTCTTAAAATTGAAGCAATGAAAACTTTGTAAGAGACCATATTGTTAAGAAGATATACAATGCCCTCATTGAAAAATTTAGCAATGAAATAAATTGCCAATGAAATCTAAAATTTTGTTGCATATTGAAATAACTATTAGAGATCCAAATAATCTTGACATTTTTTAGTACTTCCTTGTCTTCATTATTATTATTTGTAAAATTGTTTTTTCATACATTAACTTTAAATTAATTGAGCACATTTCAAAAATAAATAGGCTAAAACCCATGTCTTTCAATCAAATACCCTAGTCACAAGTAAGGACTCGCTTGTATTCCTTCAAATGGATCTATCAAAAGAACTACACTAAAAGAGCTTCACCAAGGTTATTGTCATACACATTTCACAAACTGTCTCATTTCTTAAATATGCAATGGGTGTTATATCAAAACTCACCTTCTTATAAATTTGAGCAATGCTACAACACTCAGCCATATACAAAAAGAACATGCCAAAAGAACAAGCATCCACAAGTTGATTATCCTCTTTATCATATAATTCAAAAGCCATGAATTTTGGAGTACCAGATATTGCAAATATCATTTCCCATGGTATTGGCAAGGCCCAGATCTGCATTCATCAAGAAACTATTATTGTTATTCACAAAAATATTATCACAATTCAAATCTCTATATCTCTAATAGTTAGTTAGATGTAATATGGGTCATATGGGGATTACCTCATTTGGGATTGAGTTGTGCTAGATGCACTATTACTTCCCCTTAAACTCCATATCCTCTTATAATGTGCATTGGGGGTGTCTCATTACTTACCCCTTGAAGATAAATTCAAAATCTGACCTAGCCAATGGGCTATTCTCTCTGTATTCATGAGTTCCTTATGGCTATCTCCATCTCCATCCTTTCCACTTTTAAGTTGGTTAGTAAAATAAGTCATTATTTTTTCAACTTAAGGTCCACCACCAATAAATCCATTTCCTTTATTGGGATGATTCATAGAGGTGCTCTCCAACCAATGTAGTAGACTAGGTCAAATTGCATAAAAATAAAAATAAAAATAAATAAAAAGGTTAATGTAATGTAAGCATTTTAACTAGGTCAAAATAAGATAAAAATAACCCTATAAAAATACAATAAAAAAATGGTCATGGTATTGATAACCCATGGTATTAACCCATGGTTTACATATGGAATGTATCCTATTTAAAGGATCCATATTTAAGATGGTGATCAGGTGCTCAGTATTTAGCTGAAAAATAAAAATTCTTAGATTGGTTTGAAAACTATATGATTGCGTTCATCTCGTCAAAATTATCGTAACGCGCTTCATTTCACCAAAAATGGAGTTCGGATGAGAGAGAAAAGGCATGTTGTTCCTTTTCCTAAATAACTAAAAAAGTTGTAGAATGGGACAAAATGATGACATGTCAGTCCAGTCAATAGTCCAATCAGCAAGGGGAATCTTCTTTAGTTTTTGTCCAATGGGTTGTGACAAGTGTCACCTCCAGATTCTCCAGTTTGGTTGTGTGAAGGTGAAATTGCCTAGTTGGTTCCAAGGTGGAATTTGAATTGTTTTTATTTAAATATTATTATATATTATATATAATTATTATTTATATTATATAGTTTTTAACTATATATATATATATATATATATATATATATATATATATATATATATATATATATATATAGATATATATATATATATATATATACATATATATATATATTATTAAATCCGAATTTTATATATATTCAATTTTTTTTAAAATATTATTATATATTATATATAATTATTATTTATATTATAAATCCGCATTTATACACATTTCCAAAGTTTATGCTAAAATTCGCATAACACATATAAGTCCAAAGTCCGAATTTTATATAGAACATGTATTTGGGATGGGCAGAGGCAGGTTTGAACTCATAACCTCCCCCACCCAAACTCCATACCATACCATACCATACCATACCATACCATACCAACAAACCACCACGGTGGGATTTGAAGAGCATAGCCACGGATTTGTATTTAAAGCACACAGTGTTGCCGATGGCAGGAAAGGAGGGAGCCAGCCCTGCGGGCTAGCCCCCTCCCCATGCGACCACAAGTGCATGACCAAGGGCCAATGGATGGATAAGCACTTAGTGTTGATCATGCTCAGCTTAAATTAATTCATTGTAAACCTTAATTAAACCCACTTTATTTTCGGATTAAGTTGGCAGTGCGCCAAATTTGGTGAAACTGCTAGTTTTGACAGACTTAAGTGGAGTCTCTCTAGATTTAGCAAGGTTTCCTAGGGAAAAATTGAATGCGGCATATCTTGAGAAATTTTCGACAAAATTGAGTTGAGAAAGAAGTGTTCCTGGTTAATTTGGACATTTTGAACGCATTGGTGCAAATATGAAGAGCCATAGAGCTTTGTAAACAACATTTTTTCCACATTGAGATAATACAGAGGCCCAAGCCATGGAAGCTGGATCAAGGAGATGTTGCCTAGGAGGGGTGAACTCCCTCATCAAAACACTGTGTTAATGTGTCTCTTTGATGGTTTGTTGCATTGTACATGTTTTCTATTCATTATTATTTTTTGAAGCTATTTTTTTTTATGAATGTCTTATTTAACTTAAGGAAATTTACTTATTTGTAAGCACCAACAACTAAGAAAACCTCAGAACAAAAAGCAAGAAGCAAGGAAATGTTTATAAATATGTAATTTTTATTAGAATAACAAAACTAATCATACAAAAACAGATCAAGTTGGTATCAGAGCCAAAGGTTGAATTGCTTGATTGCTTGAGTTTGTGCAATTAGGGTTTTAATGGTTGCAAAATTGTGATGCTTACAAGGTTAAAGTTGCAGAAAGGAGAAGGGAAGATATTGGTTGCAACTCCTGAGGTAATGCCCAAAAGAAGGAGAACCAAAAGGCCACAATCTCCACCAAGCAAAGTTCCAATTCCAGCTACACTTGAAGCTCCTCAAGTTTTTCCTTCAACTAAGATTGAAGAGGCACAATTAATACAAATTTCTGAGCTTCAATCCATAACCATTATGTTTGGAGAAAGAGAGCCTGCAGGTTTCTCTTTAGAAGAGGAAGAATTTAAGAAAGCTTTCTATACTTTGAATGAGATGGTTAAATTCCTCTATGAAGAGAGAAATACCAGAATGGTTGGAGAGAGTTCTAAACCTCCACATGCAGAAGGAAGCTCATAGGACAAAAAAGATGAGAAGAAGGATTCCAAAGGGAATGGTGGAAAGCCACCTCCATCTCCACCATCCTCATCATCTATATCATCTCACGCAGCATCATCTTCCACTACCACCACTGAAATTGCCCATACTCATTCTAAAACCCCAAAATGAAAAACTCCATTACTGAAATTGGACATAAAATTTGAACTTCCCATGTACAATGGAGAGGTGAATGTAGAAAATTTGGACAATTGGATTCGACAGTTGGAGGTATACTGTAGAATTCATAACCTTCAAGAAGATGACATAAAGATCCAATTGGCTTCATTGAGGCTAGAAAGAGCTGCACTAGTTTGGTGGGAATCAAAGACTCAAGAGGAAATGAAAATCCATGGTAAGATATCCATCACTTGGATTGAATTTGTTTATGCAATTAAAAGACAGTTTTATCCTTTAGCCTATATGCAAAAATCCATTATGAGTTGGCAGAATTTTAGGCAGCTTAAAGGCAAAACAGTCCAAGATTATACAAAGGAGTTTAGGAAAAGGGCTTTGTTATTAGGAGTGAATTTGAACTCCTAAGACACACTATTGAAATATATTTGGGGTTTACATTCTTATTTGAAACATAATATCCTTATGTTTAATCCAAATAATTTATATGAGGTATGTGTGAAAGCCACACACCTTGAATCTAGAGGAAAGAACACTTATGAAGAAAGTAGTAATAAAAAACCACCTAAGGTAAGGAGAAAGAGAAAGGAGGAAAATGGAAAGGGAAGAAAAATGCAAGTGTGAAGAAAGAAGTGGAGAAAGTTATCTGTAAACATTGTTCAAAAGAGGGACATAATGAGGATAACTGCTAGAAATTGCATCCAAAAATGAGACCAAATAATTTCAACAATAAAGGGAAACAAAAAACTATTGCTATCACTCAAGAAGATTTAGGTTCTGAATCAGGTGACGAAAACAAAATTACTGTCATGGGAATCAAAGGAAAACAAGATATTGCAAGAACTAGCTCACAAAATTGTAACACTACTACTACTCTAGATGAAAAGAGACGAATTGAATTATTTCATGTTAGGGTCATATCTAAACACACCAAAATTGACACATTCTTCGATAGTGGGTCAAAAGAAAATCTAATCCTTGAAAACTTAGTCAATAGATTGAATCTTGAAATTGTACCTCACCATAAACCATACCCTTTGGGATGGATAACAAGAGACATGAGTTTACAGGTTACAAGAAAATGTTTGTTTAAGTTTGCTATCACTACAAATTCTGTTGAGGAAGTAGAGTTAGATGCGATACCGCTTGATATTTTAGGTGTGGAGTTGGGTAGTCCATATTTGTATGACCGAAAAGAAGTCTTTTACCGCCGTGAAAATAAGTATCACTTGTTCAAGGATGGTTTGGGGTAGATAGTGAGAGCCCATTTCAAAAACCTATTTCTTTGGTTAATGCAGGGGAGGCAAAAAGACTAGTGAATTCAAGTAAAAGTTTAGTACTTATCATGTTCAAGAAAAATGATGGTATTGTTTATGAAAATGTTGTTGCATGTAATGCAAGTTTCAATTTTTATTAGGTTGGTTTAGTTCATCAAAGTGATAAGTATTTCAAGTTTTGAGATAATCACCTTCAAGGCGAAAGAAACTTCACATGAAATATCTTTGCAACAAGAGCCTTCTCTTTATGATGTTATCATGTAAGAGTTGAAAAAATTGCAAAGTGTAGAGGCACCAATGCAATGCAAAATTTTGTTGAAAAATGGGCTCATTCAATCATCCCTTACACCATGTTGTGCGTCGATGGTTATGGTGCCAAAGAGGAATGGCAATTATTTCAAGAAAGAGGACAAAAGGAATAGTTTTTGCCAAAGAAAATTTTAAAGAAAAGGTAAGTGAAAGAATATACATAACACTAAACAAGAATGGTTTGTATGGATTTTAATGTATGTTATTTGTAGCACTTCTAAATACATGTATTTGAATTATGGCAAAAAAGAGTTTTTTCCTGAAGAAATTGTCCACTTGGATGACATAAACATGTTTAGAAAGTTTTCTTAAGCACATGTCATCAATGAAGGAAAATTGTTTGATATTTTGAAGATATCAAAGTACAAGTTGGGTTTCATTTCTTTGATGCATTTGGTCCATGATATTGGAGGAGGTAAGTTCAGGGCAAGCCTCCTCAAGTTGGATGTCATTGTTGATTAGTCAATGCCTCATATCGTCATTTTGATAAGAAGTTTGTTGGGAGAAGCCCAATGTTGGAGAAGAGTTGTTGTTGACATTTCTTCTTTCAAATATCCTTTGCATGCATTGCCATGTGTGTTCAAAGTCTTCCAGTGGGTAAGCAAACACCAAGAGCCATGTGTTGCTTCAAACCAAAAGATCAGTTCAATTCTTTTTTATGCTCTTTTAAACTTGAAAGGTTCATTTGAGTTTCAGGTTTATGCAAGTAACTTCACCATCTTATTTCATTCAGATTATTTCCATGGTGTAAAGATTAAGTTGCAGTGATCCATGCACTTTCATTGGATGGATACTGGTCAAAAGGTTCACTTAGTTCGAAGGTACAAAAGATGTATAAGCAACAAGTTCATTGTTATGCCTTTTAGGCCTATTGGTTATGTATCTATTTTATTTACGCATCATTATGTTTTACATGAAACTTATGTAAAGAAAATTTCATACTTTCAAGATATACAATTGGGCTTGAGTCAAGAAAACCAAGTAGTGAAATTTTTCATCCATTTGCATTATATTTTGCTATGTCGTCTTAATAAGAAGGATATTATTTTTTATGGAGACATGGACACAACCATGAGGCTTTATGAATGACTAAGAACGCTGCAACAAACAGTGCAAGATCGGTTTGAAAACGGAAAAAACAAGTACAGGTATTATGTCAATCACAAGTTTCAAGTCGACGGTGCAAACTGGTGTTAGTTTTGCAAAAAGAGGCTTCAAGTTCTTGAAAAAGGAAAAAATGTTTAGATTTGACATTCTGAATGCATTCCTACAGAATTTCTGAATCAGTTTCAACAAGACATCATCTGTGATAGAAGAATGTGGTCCTCAAGGCAAGTGAATGTTGATTTTGTTAGAGAGGAGCTCAAAGAAACAAATTCGTCAAAAGCGAATTGGATTGAGATTGGAAAGGTGAGGGAGTTGTACACTCATCTACTTGTCAGATAACAATGTCTTTTAGGGTCCGAAAAGATTCAAGTGGGGAGGAATGATCAGGTGCTCATTATTTAGCTCAAAAATAAAATTTCTTAGATTGGCTCGAACATTGTACGATTGCCTCCGTCTCATCAAGACAATCACAATGCAATTCGTTTCACCGAAAATGGAGTACGAATGAGGGAGAAAATGCATGTTGTTCGTTTTCCTAAACAACTAAAGGAATTGCAGAATGGGACAGAATAATGACATGGCAATGCAGTCAGCAAGGGGAATCTTTTTCAGTTTTCACCCAACGAGGTCGTGACAACTGTTACCTATCGATTCACCAGTTTGGTTGTGTGAAGGTGAAACTGCTAGTTAGCTCCAAGGTAGAATTTGAATTTGTTTATATATATATATTAAACATTAATTATTAAATCTGCATTTATACAAATTTCCAAACTTTATGTCAAAATCCGCATAACACATATAAGTCCAAAGTACGAATTTTATATGGCAGATATATTTTATATGGTAAAAGTATATGGGATGGGTGCAGACACATTTGAACACATAACCTCCCTCACTTGAACTCCATAACATACCAACAAACCACTGTGACAATATTTGAAAACCATAGCCACGAATGAACACATAACCTCACCCACCTGAACTCCATACCATGCCAATGAACCACCATGAAAGGATTTGAAAAGCATAGCCACGAATTTGTATTTAAAGCACACACTGTTGCCAATGATGGGGGAGGAGGGAGCCAGCCCTACAGGCCATAAGCACTTAGCGCTAATCATGCTTAGCTTCAATTACTTCTGTTTAAGCCTTAATTAAACCCATTTTAATTCTGGATTAAGTTGGCAGTGGATTTGGTGGCACCTCAAATTTGGTGAAATTGCTAGTTTTGGCAGACTTAACTAGAGTCTCTCCAGATTTAGCAGGGTTTCGTAAGGAAAAATTCAATGTAGCATATCTTGAGAAATTTTCGATCAAATTCCACATTGAGTTAATGGAGAGGCCCAAGCCATGGAAGTTGGACCAAGGAGATGTAGCCCAAGAAGGGTGAAATACTTCATCAAAACACTGTGTTAGTGTTAATGTCTCTTTGATGGTTTGTTGCAATCAGGGTTGGAAATTGGATTCCTCTTTACCCGTCAGACAATTTTTTTTTGACGTTTTGCGTCTTTATGTTGCCCATCAAGAAACGTTATGTTTAAAATTTTTCCCTTCAAAAGTGATGTCTTAATAATAAATTAACCCTTCACCAATGAAGATTTGATTAAAATATTACCCTTCAATATTACAAGTATGTTAAAAATTTTCACATATTTATTATAAGCAAAGAAACAAAATGACCATAACATAGAAAAGATTTATTGAATCATGAATTTTAGTTTGAAATTTCATGAATAATAACAATAAAATCTCCATAACTTGTTGTCTTTGACCTGGACATGCTAGAACATTCATATGTAACATGCACCTCAAGTCACATCAACAAATCAAAAGGGGCCTAAATAGATTTACCTGTGAAAAATTGAAAGCTTACAATACTTGTGGCACAAAATCAAATAGAGAAAGACTAAAAATGTGAAGCCTAGGAGTATATATATATAGCTTCTATTTGTAATAATTGCCAAAGCATAAAAAGAGCCAAACAAAGCAATTTCTAGATGGTTTTGTCAAAAAAAATCCCAAGGTAACATATCTACATTATTATTGTAAATCTACATTATTTTGTTTACAATTAACAAGAAGCCAAAGTGCACAATTTTGATCTCAAGATGGCAATCAATGTTTCCAATATTAACAACTCAGTAGCTCAAGTAGTCAAGACCGAGATGTGAGGGATGGTGGATGACTGATGTAGTGGGGTTTGCGTGAGTTACCCATTTTTGTTCGGGTTCAACTCATAATATATTTACTAACAATAAATCTATTCACAATGTTTTCAAATGGGAAAAAGGATCGATAATGAGCGCTAAATTATTCACCAATTATGGTGATTAATTTTTTTTTACCGATATTGAATTATCAAAAATCAATACCTATCTCTATATATATAGACGCATGGGTCTATGAATGTTGTAGCTTACCATAAATTCAGAACTTAAAGCAGGTTTACCAATGCAAAAGTGGCCTACCATAAATAGAAAATTGAAATAAGGTCCACTATTGCAAAAGTAAATGTGGAAAAGTATAACCAAAGCTTGCAAAATAGAAATTTTGAAACAAAGTATCTTACAGTTATTTATAAGAAAATTAGTATCCATGATTAGAGAGAAGATTAAGAAACAAAGTTTGCAACAATTGTACCCTAAATTATTCACCAATTATGGTGATTATTTTTTTTTTTACCAATATTGAATTATCAAAAATCAATATCTATCTCTATATATATAGACGCATGGGTCTATGAATGTTGTAGCTTACCATAAATTGAGAACTTAAACCAGGTTTACCAATGCAAAAGTGGCCTGCCATAAATAGAAACACTATTGCAAAAGTAAACGTGGAAAAGTATAACCAAAGCTTGCAAAATAGAAATTTTGAAACAAAGTATCTTACAGTTATTTATAAGAAAATTAGTATCCATGATTAGAGAGATGATTAAGAAACAAAGTTTGCAAAAATTGTAAAGTGTTCCACTCTCCATTTACCAATAAAGCGCAAGCTAAAAAATCTGGGAGAATATGGTACAACTACTATAACTAATTATTTTATGGTATGAGATTATAAAAATTTGATATATATATATATATATATATATATATATATATATATATATATATATATATATATATATATATATATATATATATAGATATAGATATAGATATAGATATATATAGATATATATATATATATATAGATATAGATATAGATATAGATATAGATATAGATATATATATATATATATAAGAATGAGTACTTGAATATTGAGGCCATCAGAAATAGGCATATATCCAAGCATTGCAAAGTAGAATTTCTACAACAGAGTTGTCATGCAATTGTATTTAAAGCAATGGGTGTCCCATGATTAGTGAGGTGATCAAGCAATAGAGTCGTCCTTGGAAAAATAAATGTGAAGGCATATATCCAAGCATCGTAAAGTAGAATTTCTACAACAGAGTTGTCCTGCAATTGTATTTAAAGCAATGGGTATGCCATAATTAGTGAGGTGATCAAGCAATAAAGTCTACCACATTTATAGAGGGCTTCATTGTTTCCCACAATGTGCAAAAACAAAAATTGTTAAAAGATGATACAAGGGCTTCACTGTTTCCCACAATGTGCAAAAACAAAAATTTGTTAAAAGATGATACAAATCATTGTGGATAGTTCCCTTCTTCTAAGCATTAAAAATATATGAATTAAATTTGTAGTAACTCAAATCTATGATCCAAACATTCCATAGATTGGATTTTTCGAAACCAATAATTAAGGGCAACAATGATAATGGATAGGTAAATTATAAGTAAATGCACGCATAACCAATGGAGTCAATAGAATATTAAAAAAAACCCAAGGAATTCATGGAACAAGAAATTCTTGGGTCGATTGTTTTACTTCTTGATACTAAGAACCCACCCCTGCATGCAGAATCTTCAGACTAATACAAGATGCCTCTACTGTATTAGCATTTGGTTTCAGGGCTATTCTTATAACAGGCCTGGTTTCATGGAAATTTCAAAACCCAACTTGCATACAACCACCACTTCATTCTATTCTCTCGTGGGCCGCTGTTTTCCTTCAACAAGGTTGGAATTTGGCATTTTTCCCAAACATAGGGCATTTTATCGGGCAAAATGTCCTTAATTTTTTAAATAAAGTAGAATTTTTACCATATCTATGTCGTCGTTAGCATTGGAGAGATCTCCATCTTACTATTATCTTGGAGCAGATGCAGCTCTTTTAGCCAAAAATTTGCAATATTTGAACGAGCTATTGTCTCTAGACTGTAGTCTGATTTTGCCTCCATGCGATTCTTCAACAGATTTTGTGTTGCAAGATTTCTGCAAGGGACTAGGTACATTAGCTTCAGAGGCCAATCAGTTTGAAGAAGTTTTTACTAATCAAACTATCGTGCAGCATGTCAACAGTTTTACAGTCTCCGATGATCAAAGAATTGAAGAATTCTACCATTACACGCAACAACACTTAGATTGATTCATGAACTCGATTGTACAAAGAAAACAAGCCCACATTCGTTGGGTTTGCTACTGTTGGAATCCGAAGATGAAAGAGGAAAGACAGGGAGACCATGCACAGATCCCGGAAATCGTCCAGGGAAAGATTCCAAATTAATGTTGGTTTGCTGACCAGACCATTCCGTATTTGATCAACATTACCATCCCGAAACTATACTATATCCTTTCCCAGAGAAAAAATTAGGCTAATGGAATGGTGCGAGATAAGGTATTAATAACGTTTTTCAAAAAATTAATAAATTAACCCGTCAAAAATACGTTCTTCACATTTCAGAACACTTCACAATACGTTCTTCACATTTCAGAACACTTCACCTTAAACGGTCATTTAAAAATTTAAAACATATTTTACGGGTGAAATGCCTCATGATGGGCCAAAAATACGTTCTTCACATTTCAGAACACTTTCTTAAACGGTCATTTAGAAATTTAAAACGTATTTTACAGGTGAAATGCCTCATGATGGGCAAAATGCCCGTCAATTTCCAACGGTCATTTAGAAATTTAAAACGTATTTTACAGGTGAAATGCCTCATGATGGGCAAAATGCCCGTCAATTTCCAACCCTGGTTGCAATGTACATGTTTGTTGTTCATTATTAGTTTTTGTAGCTATTTTGCTCATAAATGTCTTATTTAACTTGAGGAAATTTACTTATTTGTGAACACCAACAAGGAAACAACACAAAAAGAAAAAAGAAAGCACATGTTTAAGAAGCAAGCACGTGTTTATAAATCCGTAATTTTTATTAACACAACAAAACTAATCATACAACATTAAAACAACAAAACTAATCATACAAAAACAAATCAGATAGATTTATATTAACTTAAATTCTTTCTTAAAATAAACTACATTTAATATGAAAACCATAAATCAATACTATATGATAACACTTCATACTTGTCCATAAATAAATAAAATTCAATACTTTTTAAAAATAAATAATATATTTTTTAACATATAAAAAACTATAATCAATAAATTAATTAACCCATTTTTCAATATTTAAAAAATTATAAACAATAAATTAATTAATATATTTTTTAATATTTAATATATTATTTATTATAATTCTCCTAAATACTTTCATGAATGAAATACAAGTTGTGAGAACTTGTTGGAAAAAGCTTCAAGGGTAATTTTACAAACCAGCCTCAAGGGCTCTTAATTAACTATTAAAATAGAGAACCAACAACTCTTTCAAAAAAAACTTGTCAATCTCCTCAACCATTACGTGCTATATGTCCCACATTATAACTATCTTCTATTTTCCTTCATTACATTCAACTTTAGTGGGCTCACTATATTCAACCTTCGTTTATCTAACACATGGGAATTTATTTTATCTACGTCCATTATATCCAAGGATTACAATAGCATTCACATACCACCTTGACATGCCTTTACAATGCACAAATTTTCTTTATTCTAGGGATCCGTTGATATGCATATTCCTCCTTTCAACTCCAAGACCCCAGCCACTCAGCCATCCGAGGCTACTGCATCAATAACTCAAACTCCTACAAGCCTGATCCTGGAATATGTCACAATTCTGAATGTTGGGGTCATCTTTCAAATAATAGCATAATCAACTGGAATATGGCGTTATAAGATGCAATATTCTTAGGTTTCATTTGCTAATTCAATGCAACGTCAACTTTTTGTCAGTCCATGTCATAAACAAAATATATCACGCCCAAATTCCACAGACATTGGCAGATCCTATGATAAAGCGAATTGCCAACAAAATTCACAAATGAAGTGTGCGCACATCTTCATCCATCACATGCAATAACAGAAAAATCCCGATAAACTTGCCTAATTATAATCACTGAAAATCTCACAAATACATCCACTAATATCTAAATATCCTTTCCTAGCGTTTGTCATCATAAATATTTCCACCAACAATTCCTACACAGAAACACCTAACTCAATCTTAAAATAATTGGGAAGTCTAACGTGCATGTCCACTATCTACTCGATTCTACATCTGTGAGAAATGGGTCATTCAGAAGAGCTGCAGCAGAAGGCCTTACCGATGCAACTGCCACACATTTTTCAATAAATTGCCTTATTTCTTCACTGGTAACCTTTTCCAATGCCGCAGGCCTTAGACCAGAACTCACCTTCTTATAAATTTGAACAACGCTACTGCACTCACTGTAAGGAATCTCCAGAGTAACCATCTCCAGCAAGCACATGCCAAAGGAATAAACATCGACAAGCTCATTATAATCCTCTTCATACAATTCCGGGGCCATGAATTCTGGTGTACCAATAATAGCGTGTGCAGCATGATCTTTTTCCAGGGTAGCAGCAAGACCCAGATCCCCAATCTTAAGAATACCAGTATTGCCATTCACGAGAATGTTGCTGCAATTCAAATCTCTATGAATTATGCAAGGGGTGTGACTATGCAAATAATGCAACCCATTCAGTATCTGGCGTGCCCACTTCTTCAGAGACTTCATGGAGACATGCCGGTGCTTCTGGCAGTATTGCCTCAGGGTACCCGAGATGCAGACCTCAGTAATGAAATTCACATGCCCTGTTTTTCTGTCCAACCAGGCAGTGTAGAGCATAATCATGTTTTCATTCCTGAGAGACTTCAACAGATGGACTTCTGCATAGATCCTGTCAATGGAAACATCATCAAGATTTCGCAGAGACTCCTTGTTCCAAGCAACCTCAATACCATCTTCTTTATCAAAGGCTCTGTATACCGTCTTGATGGCACCACGACCCAACACATCTTCATAGCGACCATACCTGCCAGTGGGATCCACTTCCACAAAGGGCTCCCTGTCCTTATCACTGGCGTCAGGCATTTTTCTCATCTTCCTATAAAGGAAAGGGGCAAGAAACAAACCCCAACCTAGAGGAAAGGAGATTTTCCCTGAATTCAGATGAAGTACAGATGGCAAAGACCAAACACTTTGCTTCCCTGGGGGTTACTGAAGATTCCAATAACATTTTTTGCTCCAGAGATGCTGAAAAGGCAAGCCACCAGAATAAAAAAGAAGCCGAGAACAGGGCAGGGTTATAAATCCACAAATTGGAAACCAATAATTAGATTTCACAAAAGGTAACACGATATAAAAGGCAAGCCACCAGAATAACAAGAAGCCGAGAACAGGGCAGGGTTATAAATCCACAAATTGGAAACCAATAATTAGATTTCACAAAAGGTAACACGATATAAAAGGCAAGCCACCAGAATAACAAGAAGCCGAGAACAGGGCAGGGTTATAAATCCACAAATTGGAAACCAATAATTAGATTTCACAAAAGGTAACACGATATAAAAGGCAAGCCACCAGAATAACAAGAAGCCGAGAACAGGGCAGGGTTATAAATCCACAAATTGGAAACCAATAATTAGATTTCACAAAAGGTAACACGATATAAAAGGCAAGCCACCAGAATAACAAGAAGCCGAGAACAGGGCAGGGTTATAAATCCACAAACTGGAAACCAATAATTAGATTTCACAAAAGGTATCACGATGTAAATTTATTGATCTAAACCAATAAACAAAGCGTCGAAAGAGTTGGAGGTCCCAGAAAACAATTATTATGAGCAACATGGTTTTTTAAACAGCCAACAAAATGGAAAAGAACCGAACCATTACAGTGTCCTGAGATCCAAAGACAGTGATTAAGCAAAAAAAGCACCCTCATAAAAAGAAATGGCTTCATGGAGAAAACGTACCTGATTTTCTGTCAAAGCAAAGATCGCACAACGATTGTTCAGGAAATCTTTGAAGAGAAACCGCCCCAGATATAATTCATCGAAATCGCAAAAAACACAAGTGCATATATCCACCCCGCCCATGAGTCGGTTTGGGTAACCGCCGTTAACCAGTGCTTGACCGGGCGTTGCCGTTTCGGAATACATAACCCAGGCGGTATTCTTGCACAATATGAGCGCGGAGGACCGAGCTGCTCATATATATAATTTTAATTTTATATATATATATATATATATATATATTCTTTTCTACCAGAGATCCGATCCTGCACTTGATGTCATATATATAATTTTCATACAAATTAGGATACATTTTCAATGAATAATACAACATATACATGTTTCAGTTTTATATTATTTTTATTATTAACCATGGTTTCTTAATTTATACATATATAAATTTATCGTTAGTTCTAAACGTGTCAACGAAGATTTTCTAATGTAATTTTTCCTAAAATATTTCTAAAAATTCAGATGATAGAAGCTTAAATTCAAATATAAATATAAATTTATTAAATGAAATATCTTTTTATATAATATAACAAAAATATATTTTTTTATTATATTAATTTTTTTTGTTTGTTAAATTGTTTGTGTTTCAGAGATAACTACAGAGTTAATTTTTGGCTTTAAAAACACTGTCACCTAAAAGTATTTAAGCTATCAAAATCGCCTAAGTATTTAAGCCATCAAAATTACTTGATCGTCTAACCCTTAAAAAAGAATGTGCTTATATGCACATATATAATAGGCTAATATGCACATAGATAATAGTTATTGTGTTAGTTTTCTTGAAAAAATGTGTCTATATACACTTAAATAATAGTTATTGTGTCTATGTGCCCATGGAATTTTGAACCAATGACCTTCACATGGCACAATACACCTATAGGAATTTCAACCAATGACTTTCACATCTCACAGTAGACCCATCACCATTTATTCTCCACCTATATTATTATTATTATTATCCAATTTTAAGGTCACCACCAAGCTAGACACCAAATTAATGTATAAAACCCCTTATTTGTGGGACAAAAACCTTTTTTAGGGTTTTAAGCCTCTCTATCAAATAATATAAACTTGATATTATTAATAAATAATCCTAATATAGAAATTGATTTAATTAATTAATAATTATTGAATTATATTGGAATTAAATATTTTAAATTCCTCACAGCTAGTTTTCTACCAAATATATTTTATTTAATACTAATGAGTCAACCCCTAACAAATAAGATGATATAAATTATTACCTAATAGTTACTTTACATAAATCGATAATTTAATTATTCCTTAACAGCTATTTTTAACTAAATATAGAATATTTTAATAAAATAGCTTTTTACCACTAATTCCAAAATAATTATTTTCTTTACCTATTAACTAATTCACCAACAACTAATTTTTAACGACTAACTTTGGGCAATGATGCATACTTACTATTTATTCCTTCTGATCGATGGACTTCTCACTGTGTCTTGAGGATGAACCACATTAGTTGGTTCAAAATGTCAACCAAATCCTAACAATGTGATTAATCCAAAAGACTTACTTCTACATTAATGGTTTTCTTGTTTCACATTCACCTTCCTCTCCATGTGATTCTTCTTGTGTATTTGTTCACTTATTAGCAACTCTGAGGTTTAGAGGAAAATTCTTGGCTTTATGTGTCATTCGAAATCAAGCACCTTAAGGGTGTTTGATCTCCAAATCCTCTTAAACCTTCCCTTCCTTAAATATTTTTACCTTAAATTTGGTACCTCAAGGTTTTTAAAGGATGCTTTGGAGTTTGCTCTATAATTCTTTGTTCTTTCACATGAATTTGTTTCTTTGTCTTTGTAATATTGTTTAGATTTTTTTCAATATCTAAATTTATGAGTTTTACTTTGTGAGTTTTTTTTCCTAATTTCATAAAAGTCTTTGTTTGATATCGAAATATTTACATTTAAAAACTTCAGTGGTTCTATTTCGTTAGTTTCCTTTATGTTGTCATAAAAGCCCTTGTTTGACATTAAGCCCTATGTTGTCACTTTATTTAAAACCTCTTGAATCAGTATGCTCACTTAACATTTGAAGAAAGGATTTTAAGAGACACTATATACAATAGAGGGAAATAGTGTGCCCTGTTTTAATGCATAATATGAATAGGCAGGGAAACCGAGATTCTGAATTTTTGCAATAGATCAACAATGAAAGAGAAGAAAACACTTCATCGAAATGCAAAATATTCAAACATGTTTGCATTGAATTTATGAAGCCTCAAAATCTATCAATAATGGAAGATATGTGAGAAATAAAGCACATGCTAAGATCTCATATTTTCCTTATGATGATACTTGAACATGAAATTCATATTTAGGATTTGAGGATCAAAAACCTACGAAGGTATGCAATCCTCCAAAACAAAAAGGACATCAAAAGTTAGCCATGAATTAATCTCCATTCACCAAACATGAATATATAAGGAACAAAGAAATAACGCCAAAGGGAAATATTAGGACAACTGGAGTGGTCAGGAATTTGAAGCAGGAAACCTAATTAGTAGTGATAATGCATGTTTTCAGCTTTAGTCTCTATAGATGCAAGTAAAAAAAGGAGCAAAATTATGGATGCAATTTCTCTCAATCTAGTCAACATTAAGACATGGGAATTATTATTGAGAGCAGTTGAATATGACTTTTCAGTTACTTAGGTAAGCAATTCCTTCTATGTTACTTGACCGGATTGAGAGAAATTAACATTATTTGAGTTTCCATATTTGGATGGAAAGAGTCAATCACTCCTTTCAATCCCGAGAAATCATCTAGATCATCTACATCGACAATCACTTCCGCAATTGAGACCAAGAAGAACAAGACCTTGATGCTGACTCCTATTAGTTTCTTAATCACCAGTGTTGATATGCCTTATGATTCAACTATTGCACTTCATTTGCTAGCTAATTAATATTCCCTTATGATAAGCGAGCCAGAATAAACGAGTGGTCAATTGCGATATATTAAACTTGTGATGGTTGATAATTTAACAAAGTGATATTTTTTATTCATCTTTATTCAAAGCCAATAACCCAAGAGGTAAATAATAAAGAATAATGAATAGCAACATTAAGAGTAAAATATGTATGACTGAGAGTAAAAAACTAGAGAATTTTACCTCAAAATTATTATATTGTTCTATGAATTACCCAGTTATACAAGAAAAACAGAGCGTAGAAAATAGAATGCAACAAAAATAGCAATTGGAGTTACTATAGAGGGAAAACCCTTTTTTGTTGATGAAGAGATAGTTTGGGATGCGCTTACCTTTGCATGTAGTAGTGTTGATGAGTCTTTAGTCAGCGTTGCTTTGCGTCTCATAACTTCAAGTTCAAGAACTCTTATGGTCCTTGTGTAAAAGATAGAAGAAGAAATTAATTTTGAATCCATTAGTTTTTTTTGTGTAATGCAAGAAAAGCGAAAAGAGAAAAAAATGAAAGAGCGTCCACGCACATTTTGGTCCTTTCAAAGAGTTTTGGAAGACTATGAAAGCTACCTTTTAAAGAAAAATGTTCAAGCCGACTTGGATGTCTTCAAATGCAACTTGTCTAGTAGATGCAGATGGTAGCAGAGTCTGGTGTTGATGTGTTCCATTGGAGAGAGTAATGTGGAAATGTGAGCATGTAGTTCTTGCTAAGGTAACGATGTGATGTCAATTATTTGGATGGAAGCGAAATCCAAAGTTAGGGTCTGGAAAAGGGTTATGAGTTCATGGTACAAATCTTATTGAGGAGAGCTAAACCTTTGTGAGCCATAACCCATAGTCTTCTGGATTGGAGCCATCAAGGGATTGAAGTGAGGAACCCCTAGATTCAATATTCATCAATTTATCATTGGTTTCTCTCAAAGTTCAATATAATACATTCCTGAAACTTCATATATAATCCTTAAGCGAGGGTAAAGAAACTTTGTAGGCTTTAACTAGGTTCACTGTGACTAACTCCTTCATAAATCGCTCTGTGTGGAATTTTACATAGGAAGAGGGGCAGAATACAGAGCTATGATTACAAAATAAATAATAAAACATAAATGAAAGCCTATGCAAAGGAGAATATCATCATGGAAGAGAATTACAGGATGTTTCATACATTTGGCACATATGTTTATTTTATTTTCATAAATTACGTCATAGATATGACATAGGCATTGTATTTTATTTTCATAAATTACATTTATGAACTTTGGTGAAGTATTTAAGCCAATTATTGACAAATTTGTTTCAAATTGAAAATTTTCACTTCAGACAACATTCAAATTTGGTAACTATGGTAAAACATAACATTTGAATAACAAATAACAATGTTATAACAATGTAAGAGAAAATACATAATATGAAAAACCAAATCATCAAAACAAAAAGCTTGAAAATAAAACGAAGGATGTAATTTCAGGCTACACAAATTGAAAGTCAGTCATTGTCATATATCTATCTATATACATGTTTTGTATAAGGAGGCTCAAGCAATAAAATAACAAATCGTGAAAGATCCATTTCATTCATATGAAAATGGTTAGGAGGTTTTCAATTTTTTTAGATATGTTTAATATATGGTTTATCTGTGGACTGATAAATGCTAATGACTAAGTGACAATGGACGATTTTAAATTTTGATGGTTGGAGCATTATTTACTCCAGGTTTTCCAAGAAAGAAAATTATATTCATCGTTAATTATGAATTTGAGTATTCAAGAAAAAACAAAACTTTAGCTTAATTGATAACTAAATTAAAATTAAATTTCATTTGAATCCATTTAACATCAAGAACAAAATCAAATTTTAAATTTTAAAATCTATTCACAGTTAATTATGAATTTGAGTATTAAAAAAAAAACAAAACTTTAGCTTATTTGATAACTAAATTAAAATAAATTTTCATTTAAATCTATTTAACATCAAAGAACAAAATCATATATTTTAAATTTTAAATTCTATTGACCATTAATTATGAATTTGAGTATTCAAGAAAAAACAAAACTTTAGCTTATTTGATAATTAAATTAAAACTAAATTTGATTTGAATCCATTTAACATCAAAAACAAAATCATGTATTTTAAATTTTTTGACATATATACATTGGGGTCTTAGAAAGAAATCTCTATGCTTCTATTTGATGTGTGTTTTCCAATCTCTATGCCTCTATTTGATGTGTGTTTATTAGTATTTGTAAAAGTTTATTGGTTTTATTGACAAGTGAGTTTATCTATTGTATGACCAACATCTTCTCCAGCAGAGACTCGAATTTATTTTGAATTAGTACATGAAAGAAATTTGACGAGAATAAAATAATTAATTAATTAGAATCATTCTTAGAGAAGCACATACATTATCAGTGCCACAAATCAATTAGATCACATATAATGCCATTAATAAATTTCCAATGAATTGAGAGAAGCTTCAAAGAACGTTACGACGAGAGAGCTACATAAGTTTGAAGTGGAAAAGGTTTTTGAAAATTATTCTAGTTTAAATGAAAAGTATAATTGTACCCCCAAGATTTTGGTGTATAACGTTAAAAACATAAAACAGTGAAAAATTGCTTTCAAAAATCAATGATTATAAATATTATAAATATTACCTCAATAAAATGAAATTTAAAATTTCATAAATACCTTAATTGAAGTGATTAGTAGAAAAGTGATTGGTAGATAGTTTGGTATGGGGCGCATCTTTAGAGTGGTAGATGTGAATCGAGTTTACCACCATGTGTCAGTTAGAATTCGATTCTCTGTAAACATAGTTGATATGGCATTACCAAAAAAATCCCATGTATTTAATTTCTGTAAAGAAAATAATGACACGAGCTCTAATATATTGTGGCATTTTTCCAGAAGTGATTGACAATGTTAAACATGAGCATTTCATATGATTGTGTCCATTCTTGGATATCAAGAGCTATTTTGGTGGTCTTGAATGGAGGGTAAAACATCAAATTATGGTTCATACTTTGTCCAAAGTTGGTATCCCTTGGAAACTTCCACAATCCCACTCTAATCTAAGTTAATTGTTCCTCGGTTTCCTTCAATTTTAAACATTTGTCCTAGTTAATTATCCCTGAGTATCCTTCCATTTTAATGTTAGAATACTTTTTAGCCTTTACATCACTTTAATGAGTTCCCTTTAAGTTTCAATTTTCTCCACCCACATACTTAATCAGTCGGTACCATGAATTGATACTATATATATAAGTCTTAGTGATTCCTATTTGCAAACATAATGTCAAGAGCATTGGTGAATTGCTAATATATATATAAGTCTTAGTGATTCCTATTTGCAAACATAATGTCAAGAGCATTGATAGCGTACTAGTGTATGTGACTCTTTGGACGATTATGATTTTATGCCCATTCAATTTATGTGTTTCTCATGGATATTAAATATTGTGTGAAGTTGCAGAAAATCAAAGAGATAAATCATAAACAAATACAAGTGTCTGTGGCTTTCATGATTAATATGTAGGTATATTTTCATTACAAGATGTTTTAATCAGATTATGTAAGGTTAAATAGATTGGGGCACTAATGATAAATAGAATTGGATGTCAATGGAACAAGTTTTACTCTACAAATTACTTCATCCTCTATCTTTCTTTATTATAACATTTAAATCGATAACATAATGCAAATTAAACTCCCAAAAAACCAACTGATATATGAATGATATATTAAAAACAAACTAAACTTATAACTAAATCATCAAACATACCATTCAACATAAAACGAAATAAATGGAAACCAAAATATTCATATAACGCAAGATATATCTTAGTACATGAATGAAAAGGACATCAAGAAGTGAAGTAAGTTGCTTTTGCATGAACTTGAATTGTGTTCATATTTTGTTGGATTATTGTAATATGTTGTGTCAAATTACTTATCATCTCGAAAGGATTCATGCCAGAGAAATATTCATATTGAAATAGGCACAACTTGTTTGTTGAGGTAATGTGAGCAGATTGGAAGAGAAACTGAGCGTTGAGTTGTCCAGATCAAATTGGATGAGATCCTCTTGCATCTGATAACTACCAATCACAATTGATGCCACCAGATAAAAAAATCTAGAGACAATGCATTCTTCTTGTACAATCGCTTCATAAAGTTATCTCCAAGGATCCTCCAAGTAATTTTTCCCTGCAAAACAAGATTGATCATCGACATAGTGGGACCTGGATCAATGCTCCCTCTATAAGGAGGATCTCTAGTACCAATACTATATTATATTCAACTTCAAAATTCAAGTTTGGAAATTTATAAAATGAATCTGCCTAACACGCTAATCTTTCTCTTTCTAACTATCATTGAATGTTATCATTAAATCTTCAATATAGGCTACAAAAGAGTAGACATATTTCATTTTCAATTGTTAAATTTCGAGATTTACAACAAAAATTGCTTCGGAATGACTCGCAATTGTAAAACCTTTGCCCCATCTCCACGTCTCTGTTGTTTTACAGAGCTTAAGCAGTCCATCCCCCTCACCTGCCATGTATTACTTAGAAAATAAACAAATGGTACATTTTTTTCTCAAAATAGGGACTCGAAATGTGAAAATATTCTCAAAATAGATACTCAAAATGTCAAAAACTGTCATAGTCAAACTCTCGAAAAGCTCCAAAATACCTGCTGAAACTCCCGACAGTTTGGAACATTTCCTCCCAACCCCCAAGCTCTCAGGAATGCGGGAATGTGGAATACGTGCTCTCCAATGTGTGAGAATAGTACCCCTCCCGACAGTTTGGAACATTTCCTCCCAACCCCCAAGCTCTCAGGAATGCGGGAATGTGGAATACGTGCTCTCCAATGTGTGAGAACATTACCCGCGTATCTATGATTTAAAATATAAAAAATAACTAAAAAAATAAAATAAGAAAATATTTATAAATAATAAAATAAATTATAAAATAAAATATATATATGATGATGGTGGTGGTTAACGTCCATTGAGACTAAATAATGGTCTATCAGACCTAAAAAAACAAATTTTATATATATATATATATATATATATAAAATAAGATTCAAATTTATAATAACTTTATTCAATTAAAATTAAATAATTAATTATATAATATAAATTAAACAATTTTAACCCTTTTCAATCTTCTAAATATCATAAAATAAAGAGATGATAAATATTGTTAAAAAAATCAATCTCTAAACTAATTTCAACCTAAATCATGTCCATAAAATGACAATCCATAAACATTTCACCATCCATGAGTTCCATTAAAAGTAACATCTGATATACCAAAAATCCAAAATCATTATATAACATAAGCATGAAAAGATAAAAGTGGTGTAAATGTTAAAAAAAAAAAAAAACAAACAAACAAAAAAAATAGAAATACCAACCAGAAGGGTATGTTTACTACATTTTGTTATATATTTTGATTACTCTGAGTGATTGTTATTTTCAACTTTATAATGTTATAATAGTATTATAAATAAGTACTGCTGACAAATCAGGGAAATAGTGCTCGTCCTCTCTCTCCACGCTCAACTCTCGTCTCTCCTTCAATGACTACGAATGACTATATCATGATTCCCTGTAACATTTCTCAATGCTGTGTGAATATTGTCCCACCTCTATTCTAAGCCGTTTGGCTGAATATCATGCTTCTGCAACGCATCCAGAAAATCGATTCTATCTTTTAGCTCAAGAGCATCAGCGAAATAAGCTGCATGGAATCAAGATCCACTAATAGCTTTAAAGCTAGTTTGTCAACTGAGAGGCGTACGAGGAACAGGGAAATGAGATCAAAAGGGCTTTTGTGCGGCAGCTTCTTGGATTCATTCACGTCACCCCAAAACTCTTGCTGCCAATGTCCACAACATCGCTCAGTCTGATTATTTCAAAGACCTACCTGAGATACTTGTTCGCTCTCCACAGGGATCCAATCCACGGAGAAACGCAAGGCTGAAAAAATCAGTCACATGGAAAAAATCCAACGCGCAAAGGAAAATGGGCCTCCAGCAGCGAAGAGCCAAGGTTGTAGTGCATGTGTGGACGAGCTCACCCAGCGACGCCAGCGGCTTCCTGGGGCAAAGTGGTGCGATCAAAATCATATTGGCAAGCGACGGGCAAAAGGGGGAACTGCACCGACTCTCTAACAACACTAGTGGTTTTGGTGTGCCAGCGTAGCATAATAATTCTAGGCAGAAAATGCTTCTCGATACATAGGATCAGGAGTTGTTGTTTATAATGTGATTTTTTTTTTTTTTTTTTGGAGATTTCGGTGATGGAATCCCGTCGAAAATTTCTACTGGATACTGAGAATGAGGTCACTCTAAATACAATTAAACAAATTTTAAAGTAAATGTAATTAAACAAATTTTAAAGTAAAAGATGAGATGGGACAAATTTCAAGATGAAATGAAGTGAGTTGAGTTGATTCAAAAAAAAATAGTCTATAGTCTATCGACTAATTAATATTATGATTATTATTATTAATTAATATTATTTTTATTTTAAATTAATTTTAATAGTGTTATTAATTAATAAATATTAATAATAACATATTTATTGTTAATTAAATATTAATAAATATAAATATTGTGAATAGATAATATTTATAATTAACTAAATTACAATTTATTCATAGTGTTTTATAAAATAAATATTGTTTATATAAATATTTATTAATACAAATATTATATTTTTAATAATCTATATTATTAATTTTTAATTAATTAAACACAAGGATTTATATTTAATTCATGTACTAATATTAAAAGCCTTATGAATAACATTTATCCTATGAATATAAATTCTTAGATTAGTAAGTCCAAGGGATTGACATTATAAATCCAAGAAAATAATAAATCCAAGAGATTTATACTAAAAACCCAAGGTATTATAAACCCAAAGGAATAATATTAAACCCAATGGATTAATATAATTAACTCAAAGTACATAAACCTTAAGATAAATATTATAAACCCAAGGGATTAATACTAAAAACCCTAAGGGATTATAAACCCAAGGGAATAATATTAAACCCAAGGGATAAACATTATAAACCCAAGGTATATAAACCTTAAGATAAATATTATAAACACTAAAATAAACACGGTTGACCACAGTTGATCTTCATATTGATAAAATATTTATCACAATGCAATGTTGGACTATGGTTGACCATGATTGATTTTCATATTGAGACAACCTTTGGCACAATGTGACATTGGATAATGGTTGGCCACATTTGAACATGGTTGATTTTCATATTGAGACAGTCTTTGGCACAGTGTGTCATTGGACCATCATTGACCATAATTCTAAAACCAAGGGATTTATATTAAACCCTAAGATTAATATTGTAAAACTCATGAATGATATTATACCCTACAAATATGAACCCTTAGATTAATAAACCAAAGGGATTGATATTATAAACCCTAAGGAGTAATTAATTTAAGGGATTAATTCTAAAACCCCAATATTTTATAAACCAAAGGGAATAATATTAAACCTAAGGGATTAATATTATAAACACAAGGTATATGAACCATCAGATAAATATTATAAACCCTAAATAAACATGGTTGATCATGGTTGACCATGGTTCATTTTCATATTGAGAAAATCTTTGTCACAAAGCAATGTTGGACCATGGTTGATCGTGGTTTAGTATGATTTTTGTTCATATCGAGACAATGTTTGTCACATTGCAACGTGGGACCATGGTTTATTTTCATATTGAGAAAATCTTTGTCAAAATGTGACGTTGGACTATGGTTGACCATGATTATAAACCCAAGGGATTTATATTAAACCCAAGGATTTATATTATAAACCCTATGAATAATATTACACCCTAATAAAATGAACCGTTACATTAATAAATCCAACGAATTAATATTATAAACCCAACAAAATAATAAACCCAATAGATTAATACTAAAAACCCAAGGGAGTGATATTAAACCCAAGGGATTGATATTGTAAACACTATGTATATAAACTCTAAGATAAATATTGCAAACACTAAAATAAACATAGTTGCCTATGTTTTAACATGATTGACTTTCATATTGAGACAATATTTATCACCATGTGACATTTGACCATGGTTGATTTTTATATTGAGACAATATTTGTCACAATGTGACATCGAACCATAGTTTTGCATGGTTGACCATGATTATAAACCCAATGGATTTATATTAAACCCTAGGATTAATATTATAAAACTTATGAATACTATTATACCCTAGGAATATAAACCCTTAGATTGATAAACCCAAGGGATTGATATTATAAACCTAAGAGAATAATATTAAACCAAAGGGATTAATATTATAAACCCAAGGTATATAAACCATACGATAAATATTATAAACCCTGAAATAAACATGGCCGACCACGGTTTATTTTCATATTGACACAATCTTTGTCACAATGCAACGTTGAACTATGGTTGGTTGTGATTGATTTTCATATTCAAACAACCTTTGTCACAATGCGACGTTGGAAAATGGTTGACCATGGTCAATTTTCATATTGAGACAATCTTTTTCACAATGCAGTGTTGGACCATGGTTGACGATGGATCACCATGGTTGTCACAATGTGACGCTGGAACAAGAGACAATATTTTTCACAATGTGACCATGGTTGATTTTCATATTGAGACAATCTTTGTCAACACACCTGCCTCTTTCTACCCCAAAATTTCTGTAATAGTTCTTCTTGTTTGCACACCTACCTCTTTCTACCCCAAAATTTGAGTCTCTAGATGATTCTTCTGAACATACCTGGATGGAGTCTTTTCTTATACCCTTTTCTGTTCTTCTGGTGCCTCATTGGTTTCTTCTTCAGAATTAGTCTGATTTGATGTGGAAGGATAGTCCTCATCTTCTTCATAATCTTCAGTTTTTACCTGTTTTGGACTTTTTCCTACTTCATCTACCACAACATCAATACTTTCAACAATTTTCCCAAGTCTTTTATTATAACACTTATATCCTTTACTTCAGGAAGAGTAACCAAGGAGAATGCCTTCATCTGCTCTAGGTTCAAACTTGCCAAGTTTTTCATCAGTCCTTTTGATGTAACATTTGCTTCCAAAAACTTTGAAGTATTTTACAGTAGGAGTCTTGCCATACCAAAGCTCATGTGGAGTTTGAGTGTTGTTTACCCAGACATTTGTTTTGTTGAGAATAGTGATGACAGCAAATGCAGCTTCACCCCAGAAGGTTGCAGGAGTTCCAGACTCATCTAGCATAGCACGAGCCATTTGTTGAACAGTTTTGTTCATCCTTTCTACCACTCCATTTTTCTAAGGAGTTCTTGTGGTAGAGAATTCCCTTCTTATTCCATGTTCTTCGCAGAAGTCGAAGAATTCATCTGAGGTAAATTCCCCTCCTCGATTAGACCTAAGGCATTTGATTTTGCGATTTGATTCATTTTCAACCAAAGCTTTAAAGGCTTTGAACTTTTCGAATGCTTCGTCTTTATGCTTTAGAAGTCCTATCCAACACATTTTGGAAAAGTTGTCAATGAACAATATAAAGTATTCTTCTCCACGAAGTGACTTTTTCCTAGATGGACCACATAAATCAAGTGTGAACAAGTTCAAGAGGCTTACTAGCTGATCCTTCCTTCTTAGGGAAATGTGCTCTGGTTTGCTTACCAAATTGACATGATTTGCATATTGTATTTTCTGGAATGCTAATATCAGGAAGATCACGAACAACCCGGTATCTACATGCTTTTCTTATTTGAGAGAAACTTAGATGCCCCAATCTTCTGTGCCATAGCCAGTGTTCATCGTTTTTGCTTAGGTAGCACTGTTGTTGTCCCCCCTTGAGTATGTACAAGTTGTTTGGAGTTCTTATACCTTTGATCACTGTTTCTCCTATATCAAGCTCACGAACAACACATCCACTTGATCGAAATACTACCTCATTTCCTTGATCACACATTTGACTGACACTCAATATATTATGCTTTAGACCATCAACATACATAACATTCCCAGCTTTAACCTTTTATTTTAAGAGAACAGAGCCTTTACCTTTTATGACTGCAGGGGTGACATTACCAAATGAGACCTTCTTTTATTTTTCTAAGGCTTTATATGACTGAAGTTTTTCTTTATCACCTGTCATGTGTTTCTAGCATCCATTGTCAATGTACAATTGATTTTCTTGTCCTTATGCATACAAGGCTATACCACATCTTTCTGTTTGTGGTTCTTTCTTTCTCCATGTTTTGGGACCCAATGAAGCTTGCTCCTTCTGAGATGTTTGCCGAAATTTACTCCTGCATTCAAAATCTTCATGACCGAAGTTGTTACAGATAGAGCATTCTATTTCATTTTCAAGAGCAGAAAAGTTATTGTAGGTCCTTTTCATGATCCCAGCCACATTCCTTTGATTTCGTGCTTCTCTAATCATGATGGTCTTGTAAGAAACACATTGAGCAGCTTTGTGTCCAAAGTTATGACATGAAAAACATTGGCCATTAAAGAAATTCGTGTCATTATCGAATCTACTGACCTGATGATTGTATTTTTCATTGACCTTGATTCTTGAAACAAATTGAGAATGATTTACCTGTGGTTGGTTATAGCTTTTGTTCATCCTTGAAGTAGATTGAACCCGATTTACCTGGTGATCTGATTTATGCCTTTGCTGACGATTGTCAACCTGTTCACTTCTCCTTGCTGCATCGAGATAGCTTTCGGAGGTTGATGGATTTTGTGCTTGAAATGCTTCTTCAGCATATCCAAGACCTGTCTTTATTAGAGGAGAACGCTGCACTTTGATAATTTCATCTAAAGTTTCTGATCCTTTAGCAAACCTGAGATTGAGAGCTTTTGTATGTATATAAAATATATAGTTTTAAAATATTTATCTTCATAATGAGATGATGGTTATACAATTTCAAACACTTTATATTGTATGTGTCTTATATATATATATAAGACAACAGTTGTTCGTTTTTTGTGGTAGTGAAACGTTGATATTATAGTAATGCCTTAGATGAAGATTAAAAATAATAATAATAATAATAAATTTTGACTCAATTGAAAAAATAAAAATAAATTCAATTCAATGTGGTATATTATAATTTTTCTTTTATGCCCACAGGGCTTTGGATTGACGGTGAATAGGTGCATTGTTAAGGCACTCCTTGCGATAGGTCACCGGCTCAAATCCCTCATGGGTACTTAGGTTAGTCTTAACTAAAAAAAAAACTTTTATTAATAAATTGACAAACAATTAAAATAAAACATAAGATACATATCACATTAAAATAAATTTTAATATTAATAATAATTCATCTTCCTAACTAAGATATTTCAAAACATACATTTAATATACATTTAAATTTAATAAATTTAATTAATAAATATACAATAAAATAATATAGAATTATAAATTAAAATTTATTTTATCATATGAATTAAAATAATTATTCATATTTTGAAATTTCGTATATAAATTAATTAATAATTATAAAATATTTATTAAAACCCACTTTTTCTAAAATTTTATATTAAATAACCCTACGTTTAAATTTAATCAATAATTATTAAAATGCTTCTGGGAACAAATCTTTTATCAAGTTACATATTCAAAAAGATTTACATGTTAAAAAATTGATAAAAAACATTCTATATTAATTATTTATATTATTTAAATTATTATCATATTTATTTTTAATTCTTAACTTATATATATAAACAATCCTCTTATTAGTAAGAAAAACCTGCGCTATTATATGTGGCCGTCTCTAAAATAATTGCACTAATGGCAGTATATAAAATAATTGCACTAATGTTAAAGTGAAAATTTTAAATTTAAATTTAATAGATTGTTCATTGGGGTTCGTATTTTACTTTATTATTACGTGTAAAGTTAATATCAAAATCCTCTCCACAATGTAACAAGCACCATAAAAATTGTGATTTTCTTAACCCGTTAGGAAAGACCAACACGATATCATAAACTAATTGGGGATTCAATGTGAATGGCCATTAAAACTTTCAATTTTTTAAACCACTATGAGAAATAAATGAATCCTTAATTTTAGGGATTAAATGTTGGCACGGTTTTTGACCCAACCTATGCTTCCTTCTCTCATTTATTTATTTTTAAACCACGGTGTTTGGATGTATTAATTATTTATTTTTGTTTTATGAAAGAAGATTTTCACGACATCAATTAGTAAAATGTTTCCAAGTCATCATAATACTGGATTGACAGATTAAAACTTTTTATGTCTGTTTTGTTTTTAAATTATAATTATGTTTTTATATTTAAATTATAATTATGTTTTTATATGAAAATTTCATCTGTTAAAACATTTTTTATGATAAATTATTGGTTCAAATTTCTCGTGAGTACTTACTCACTTACTTACCAAAAGTACTTATCAAAAAAATTTCATAAAAACATCCCTCACCAAAAGTACTTATCAAAAAAATTTCATAAAAAAATCCCTCACCAAAATAGTTCAGTCAAAATCAAAATACTTATTAAAAAAAAAAAAAAAAAACACTAAAATTAATCACTTTACTTTAAAAATTAATATATTAATGATACCACTTGTCATTCCTAACCACCATTTAGTGTATGGAGCCCAAGAACAAGCGTTCAGTACTGATGACTCCGATGATCCATTAACTGATTAGGTCCACTGCACTTTCTTTTATGCATTATATAAATTTTAGGATAACGCTTTACTCAGCGCTTTATATTTATATTTATATTTATATATATATATATATATATATTATTTAATTTTTATTTATATATATTATTTAATTTTTTATTTTTTATTTTTTATTTTTTTTTAAATATTTATAGTCTTTTCTCTGTACATATATTTCTGTAACAGGAACTTTTATATATAATACTATTCAGCTTGAAAAAAAGCATATATCAGCCCATTAAATACTTGTTTTTTATTTAAAAAATCAATGATGGTTCGTTTATCAAGCCACATTGTTTCATATAATTAAAATAAAGTAATTAAAAATAAAAATATTTTATATTTTTTAAGCGTAATTTAATTGGTGGTAAAAGTAATTTTAATATTTTGTAAATTAAAAGATACTCTTAAGACTCGGTTTATGGAAAATATAACCAGTAAATTCCATAGAAAAAATAACTGGTAAACTCTAAAAATGAAGTATAGTGACAGTACTTGTTAGTGTTATTTTAATAATAATAATAATAATAAAATATGGTTTATAAATTAAATATTTTAATATATAGTTAGATGTATTTTAAAAAGTATATTAAATAAAATATTTTAATGTTCATGTTAAATAAAATATTTCGATGTCAATTATGTATATAGTTTTAAAATATCATATATATTATATGAAATAATTGTTAAAAATTTCATAGTCTTAGAATATGTGAAGTAGTCTTACCATTTACATTTTAGGTCTTTTCAAGTATATTTTTTGTTTCATTTTGTCTAAAATCCAACAAAGATTTGATAGAAATGTCAAGTTTAAGTTATGAAGTCTACACAATTCCACTACCCAATGGAATTTTCAAGGCATTGAATTCATTTATGAAATTTAAATAATAAAATGTTATAAATGGTGACTTTTTCAAAGCATTGAATTCATTATTCAATTTAAATAATAAAAAGTTATAGATGGTGTGTGTGTGCATCTTAATCATGGATCAATAATAAGAGGGATCAAGTTTGGTGAGGTACAAAAGTTTTTTCAACTTTTGCACTCTAAAAGAGGTTTGCATGCTAAGAGATTTGATGTCTCTCAGTGCTTCATAGATGTGGTTAAGATGAATTTATACTAGTTTATATTAATTGAAATATGTAGTTAACATGGATTTACACTGGTTTGTATTAATTGAAATTCAATTTCTATTGGCTTTGTGGAGACCTTATGCATTTGTAGTGACCTTGTGTTCCTCTACAATTCATGTGACTTGTCTTTGCTATAGGAGGAATATCTCTCCCATGGCACTAGTTTTATGAGAATTGAATTACACGATAGTCTTGGTTCCTAGAAAGCTAGCCTTAAATATATGCACCTAGTGTTGACCCTTCGTGTGTGGAGTAGGGCGATAACGGCTATGGAGGTGACCTCTAGGATGTCACTAATGGTGACAACAAATGATAGAACCAATGTGGGAGGTGACTAGCAAGGATTTGACCCTTGTTTGAAGTAATTCAAATCCCATTGTGCTTCAAACCCCAGTGAGCCAACACTTGTGGCGTAATTTCTTTTAATTGTAATTTCTACAAATCTTTCAATTTGTTAGTCTTTGCATTATGGACTCTAGTTCATGGTTTATAGAGTATCTTGGTATTGTGTATTCTCAATGGCACACTTGAGTATCTATGGATGTCAGACCCTTCCCAAAGCTCTTCTTTGTTTGTTTATCCTTTGTCACAACTCGCTAAACCTTGCTCTAGACTTTTTTGGCAGCAAAGTGTTAACTTTCTGTTAATAATGGTAGGGATCCTATCAACTTGTTTGATTATTTTTTTTTGTCTATCGAGGGTCATCCTTAATTTGGCCTCTTGCATCGCTGAGTACCATGCCCTACTAGAGGTTGCATTGTCGCTAAAAGTCTAGAGACAAAGGTCCTCAAGGCCGACCTGGAGTTAAATATCAAACTCAAAATGTAGTAGCCATATTCCATTCTTATAATATCATTAACTAATATAAAATTAACAATAAATTGATTATTATAATATAATATTTATTATAATTCACCTAAGTACTTTCACAAAGATCAATGAATGAAATACAATGTGAGAAAACTTATTGGAAAAAAATCCATGGGTAATTTGACCACAAGGGCTTAACTAGTGAAACAATACCATACCACATACATTAATATTGGAGGATATATTGAGGAAAAAATGACATAAAATATTGAGCATATAATAGGGGGTAAATGGATTTTATATTAGAAGGTATTAAAAATGGAGCTCAAATTTAATGAAAAATAACAAGGGGTATAAACAATGTTAATGAAAAATGGATGCCTACAATATCTAGTGAAAATAAGGATTTTTTAAATTGGGAATGTATATTGGTAGGGGGTTGAATAATGTAATTTTTAGAGGTATTTTTCAATATATAGTCAAATTAAAAATATTGTTTAATATACCACGAATGCACGTACTATGTCATAGATTCATTGAATAAAACACTGTGAATTTTACAAATCACTAAAAAATAAACTCTTAATTAATTATTATTAAATAGAAAAACACAACCCTCTCAAAATAAACTTGACAATCCCTTTCAACCATTATATGCTATATGTCCCACAACTAGCTACCTTCTATTTTAGTTGGCGCACTCCATGAAACGAAGTTACATTCTATTTTAGTGGGCTCACTCTATGCAACGAAGTTAGTGTACATTCTATTATAGTTTTCTCACTCTATCCAACCTTCGTTTATCTAACCCATGGGACTTTATTTTATCCACGTCGATAATGGGAAAGGATTACAATAACATGCACATACTACCTTGACATGCCTTTACAATGTGCAAATTGTCTATATTCTAGGGATCCGTTGACATGCGTATTCCTCCCTTCAACTCCATGACCCCTGCCACACAGCCAACCGATACTACTGCATCAATAACTCAAACTCCTACAAGCCTGATCCTAGAATTTCACAATTCTGAATGTTGGGGTCATGTTTCAAATGCATAGTTATTACATTGATTCTAAATGATGGGGTCATCTTTCAAATAATTGCATAATCAACTGGAATATGGCGTTATAATATGCAATATTCTTAGGTTTTATAGCTAATTCAATACAACGTCAACTTTTTATCAGTCCATGTCATAAACAAAATATATCACGCCCTAATTCCACAGACATTGGCAAATCCTATGATGAAGTGAATTGCCAACAAAATCCACAAATGAACTGTGCGCACAAAAAATAATTTTAATCTTCATCCATCACATTGCAATAATAGAAAACACTGATGCTTCGCACGAGACATGCCGATGCTTCTGGCGGTACTGCTTCAGGGTACCCGAGATGCAGACCGCAGTAATGAAATTCACGTGCCCTGTCTTTCTATCCAACCAAGCAGTGTAGAGCATAATCATGTTTTCATTCCTGAGAGACTTCAAAAGACGGACTTTTCAATAGATCCTCTCAATGGAAACAACGTCAAGATTTCCCAGAGAAACCTTGTTCCAAGCAACCTCAATACCATCTTCCTGATCAAAATATCTGTATATCGTCTTCAAGGCACCATGACCCAACACATCTTCATAGCAACCATACCTGCCAGTGGAATCCACTTCCACAAAGGGCTCCATGTCCTTATCACTGGCATCAGATTCTGCACCAGGCATTTTCCTCATCTTCCTATAAAGGAAAGGGTAAGAAACAAACCCCTACCTCTGAATTCCAACAGTTTGTTTGAATTGCATTAACAAAAACCCTTGCATGGTTGAAGGAAAATAGAAGAAAGGAGATGTTCCTTGAAATGAGATGACCAACAAATGGCCAAGATGAAAGACTTTGCTTCCATGGGGTTACTGAAGATACCAATAACATTTTTTCTCTAGAGATGCTGAAAAGGCAAGCCACGAGAATAAAATAGAAGCCGAGAATTAGCAGGGTTGTAAATCCACAAATTGGAAACCAATAATTAGATTTCACATAAGCTAACACGATATAAATTTATCTTTTAATTTAGAAAATCCAAAAAGGTATGATACCAATAAACTCTAGGATAAATATTATAAACCCAAGGAAATAATAAACTCAAGGGATTAATATTAAAAACCTAAGGAAATAAATATTAAAACCAAGGGATAAATATTATAAACTTAAGAAATATAAACCTTAAGATAAATATTATAAACACTAAAATAAACATGGCTAGCCATCATTGACCACATTTGATCTTCATATTGACAGAATCTTTATCACAATGTGATGTTAGACTATGGTTGACTATGATTGATTTTCATACTAAGATAACCTTAGGCACAATGTGGCATTGAACAATGGTTTGCCATATTTGACCATGGGTGATTTTCATATTGAGACAATCTTTGCCATAATGTGACATTAAACCATCATTGACCATGATTCTAAACCCAAGAAATTTATATTAAACCCTAAGATTAATATTATAAACCCTATGAATAAGATTATACCCTAAGAATATGAACCCTTAGATTAATAAACCAAAGGGATTGATATAATAAACACTAGGGAATATTATTTAATCCAAGAGATTAATATTATAAATGTAAGATAAATATTATAAAGCCTAAAATAAATATGGTTGACCGTGGTTGACCATGTTTCATTATCATATTGAGAAAATATTTGTCACAAAGCAACGCTGGACCATGTTTGATAGTGGTTCAACATGATTGATTTTCATATTGAGACAATATTTGTCACATTGTGACGTTGGACCATAGTTTATTTTCATATTGAGAAAATCTTTGTCAAAATGTGACATTGGATTATGGTTGACCATGATTATAAACCCAAATTATTTATATTAAGCCCAAGGATTTATATTATAACCCTATGAATAATATTACACTGTAATACAATGAACCCTTACATTAATAAACTCAATGAATTAATATTATAAACCCAATAAAATACTAAATCTAAGGGATTACTAAAAACCCAATGAATTATAAACCCAAGGGAGTGATATTAAACCCAAGGGATTAATATTATAAACCCAATGTATATAAACACTAAGATAAATATTATAAAATGTAAAATAAACATAGATGACCATGTTTTACCATGGTTGATTTTCTAAATGAAACAACCTTTATCACAATGTGACATTTGACCATGGTTGATTTTTATACTGAGATAATATTTGCCACATTGTGACATTGGACCATGGTTGCACATGGTTGACCATGATTATAAACCCAAGGGATTTATATTAAACCCTATGATTAATATTATAAACCTTATGAATAATATTATACCCTAGGAATATGAACCCTTAGATTGATAAACCCAAGGGATTTATATTATAAACCTAAGGGAATAATATTAAACCCAAGGTATTAATATTATAAACCCAGGGTATATAAAACCTAAGATAAATATTATAAACCCTAAAATAAACATGGTTGAACATCATCAACTACGGTTGATTTTCATATTGACACAATCTTTGTCATAATGCGACGTTGGACTATGGTTGACCATGATTGATTTTCATATTAAGACAACCTTTGTCACAATACGACATTGGACAATGGTTGACCATGGCTTTCATATTGAGACAATATTTGTCACAATGTGAGCATGGTTGATTTTCATATTGAGATAATCTTTGTCACAATGTGAAGTTGGAACATGGTTGACCATGGTTGATTTTCATATTGAGACAATCCTTGTCACAATGTGTCATTGGACCATGGTTGACCATTGTTGATTTGTATATTAAGACAATCTTTGTCATAATGTGACATTGGACCATGGTTGTGCATGGTTGACCATGATTATAAACTGAAGGGGTTAATTCTAAAACCCCAAGTATTATAAACTCAAAGGAACAATATTAAACCTAAGGGATTAATATTATAAACCCAAGGTATATAAACACTAAGATAAATATTATAAACCCAAGGGATTAATACTAAAAACCCAAGGGAATAATATTAAACCCAAGGGATAAATATTTTAAACCTAAGGTATATAAACACTAAGATAAATATTATAAACCCTAAAATAAATATGGTTGACCATGGTCGACCACAGTTAATTTTCATATTAACACAATCTTTGTCATAATGTGACATTGGACTACAATTGACCATGGTTGCTTTTCATAATGAGACAATCTTTATCACAATGTGACATTGGACAATGTGTGGTTTATTTTCATATTGAGACAATTTTTGGCACAATGTGACGTTGCACCATGGTTGACCATAGATGGTCATGGTCAGCCATGGATGAGCATGGTTATCATAATGTGACATTGGACCAAGCGACAATCTTTGTCACAATGTGATTATGGTTATTGACCATGGTTAACCATGATTGACCATAGTTGATTTTCATATTGAGACAATCTTTGTCATAATGCAGTGTTGAAACATGGTTTACCATGGTTGATTTTCATATTGAGCCAATCCTTGTCACAATGTGACATTGTAGCATGGTTGACCATGATTGATTGTAATATCAAGGCAATCTTTGTCAAAATGTGACATTGGACCATGGTTGACCATGGTTGATTTTCATATTGAGACAATCCTTCTCACAATGCAACATTGGACCATGGTTGACCATGAATGACCATGGTTGTCACAATGTGACATTGGACCAAGAGACAATTTTCATCATAATGTGACCATGGTTGAGTAGGGTTGATTTTGATATTGAGACAATCTTTAACAGAATGTAATGTTGGAACATTGTTGACCATGGTTGATTTTCATATTGAGACAATCTTTGTTAAAATGAAACATTGGACCATGGTTGACCATAATTGATTTTCATATTTAGAGAAACATATGATAAACACTAAGATAAATATTATAAACCAAGGTATATAAAATATATAGTTTTAAAACATTTTTCTTCATAATGAGATGATAATATTATAAACCAAGGCATATAAAACGTATAGTTTTAAAACATTTATCTTCATAATGAGATGATGATTATACAATTTCAAACACATTATTGTATGTGTCTTATATATAAGCCAGAAGCTGTTAGTTTTTCAGAGTAGTGGCACGATAATGTTGTAGTAATTCTTTAGATGAATAATAATAATAACAAATAATTTGACTGAATTGAAAAATAAAAATGGATTCACTTCAATGTGCTATATTGTAATTTTTCTTTTATTAATAAATTGACAAACAATTAAAAAAAACATAAGATACATATCACATTAAAGTAAATTTAAATATTAATAATAATTCATATTCTTAGCTAAGATATTTCAAAACATATAATTAATATACATTTAAAAATTTAATAAGTCATATTTTGAAACTTCATATTTAAATTAAATAATAATTATAAAATATTTTTTAGAACAAACCATTTCTAGGGTTTTGTTAAACACGCAATATTGGAAACCAAATACAACTGTATATTAATTGATCTCAATAAATGATGTACAGTGTATATATATTAATACATATAAAAAATCGTTGAATTAATTTCTGGGTCTTCTTAGACTCTAGTAATTACTCACCATAATACAAACTAACCCATTCTTTAACCCTGAGGATTAGCTATTTAACATTCCCCCCTTAATCCGAAGGGATGTACCAAATTCCAAGAATGAGAGCTCAAAATGAAAAAATTCATCTCAACCAAGAGCTAAATTTCTCTCGGAAATGGTTTTTAAGGATGACCAGTTTGCAAACCAAGGATGACATTTTTTAAGAAAAAACCACAAACGATACCTGTGTCTGGAACCTTCATAACAACTCTCAATAAATCAAAACAACATGCCAAAAGAATGCAATCATGCTCATTCTCATATAGCATAAATAAAAAAATTGTCTACAACTTTGAATCTGAACTCGAACTCTAGAGTGTAGCAGCAAAGTTATGATCTTTATTTCAGGCTCGCTTGACAAATCTTTGAACCTGTAGTAGACCATCAACAATTCCCCCATTGTTAGATACAAGGTAATAAGATAAAGTATTCTTCGTCACTACAAGGATGATCAATTCTCTCAAACAATCTTCTTGATTATTCTCGACTAATCCGAAGAAGCAATCCCACTGAAACATAGTTTCTCTCTAGCAGTAGTCTTCTTTCTGGAACATCTATGTGAATAGTGATTTTGCTTTCCTTCATGATCACATAGGTGAAGATCAAAACATTGTTATTTCATATGCCTAACTCTATTACACTGATGACATCGATCAATTTGTTTTGGAACAACACAATCCATAAATTTAGCACTGCAAAATTTTATAGGTTTAGAAAAAGTAAGAATATGAAAAGATACATCCAAAACATTATATTCCAAACTAGTTCTGTGTTTTTTGTGTACAATTTTATCTCACGGTCTTTTAAAGGTTTTGGGAACTATAGGTTTCAAATCTATATGTAAATGACTCTTTCATACACTTGCTTGAATATGAATTTCTGTTGCATCCAAAGTTTCTCTTGAAAAGACTTCATTACTCTTCAATTGTTGTTGGGAATTAAGATTGCCACGTTATACTTGAGACTCAATCTCGAGATATTCAAATGTCTCCAACGCATCATGTAAACGGACTGTAATATCAACAAGACTTGCTTTGCTGATATTTACAGTTTCATCAACAGTAGAATTGATGAGATTGTTTAAAATTTCTAATACATTATTAATTTGAGCCATTTTACTCAATCTCAGGTGTCGGATTTGACCGAAAATGCACCTGTTTTACAAAATAACAATCTCGAAGACACTATTAATTTGAGCCATTTTACTTAATCTCAGGTGTCGGATTTGACTGAAAATACACCTGTTTTACAAAATAATTTCAACTTTAACAACACAAATCACAACATGTAACAGACAACTGCAAAACTTCCTAGCCAAAATGTAACAATCTCTACTGAGTAACAAAACAATTGACGATCATACTTCAAGAAAATCAAAAGATCATCGAAATTGGGATGTTATTTAATTAGTTCGTCGTCATCCAACAAAGGTTTTCTTGTAACAAGGATTTATCGTCAATTGCAACTTCTTCACGGCGCCTTACACTTGTAGCATTAGAAACATTGATGTCGTTCCGTGGCAGATTTCCACAATGAGAAAACTGTTCAGTTTCACTCCTCGGGTAGCAGCGACACTTCACAGTTCAATATGGGAGCAACAATACCAACGAGCCAACACAAATATCTGCACTGTAATTTCTTTACTCCAACCCAAATCTTGATGCCAAAGTTTCAGGTATAAAAGTTTCTAATGCCAACTCCGCTAACCGTACTCCACCATAAAATTGCAATAAATTTAAAATGCCAACTTTATCGACCTTCATAAGTTCTTGAAAACACTAACATACTAAGACTCGCGACACACCTTTTTCACTATATATTTAATTTTGTTGCGCCATGGTGTTACTTTGTTCTTCATCATCCAAAACTGTCTCAGGGATCAACGCAGAGAATAGCTCTCACATCAATAATATGCACAACTTTATATCAAATATTATAAATGAAATTGTTGTTCGTCGATAGGCCGAAATCAAAGTCAACACAATAGATCAAAGACGGGTAGGTACATATCAATGGTGTGCAGTCCCGTGTACTCGTAACGGTCTAACAAAATCGACGGTTCAAAGTAGTTCTCGATGTATCCAAAGGTGCCCAACATCACGTTTCTTGCCGAACTTTAACGAGTGTGGGGGTCCCAAGAGGCAGTTTACAAAACCGCTCATTACTTTAATCGACGGTTCAAATTCCTTATGACATCACTTATTCCTTTAGGCTAGAAACCACACGAGTGCTCCTGTGGAGTTTTTTATATTTATTTTATAAAGTAATTAAAAATACAAATATTTATATTTTTTTTTTTGGGTAAATTAAGAGATATTCTGAAGACTCCATCTATGAAGAAGACAACTAATAAGCCCTAAAGGTGAGGTATACTAATAGTACCAAACATGTCATAAACTATTTGAATATCCATAAAAGTAATTTATTGATTATATCAATGTTAATTTTTTAATAATAATAATAATTAAATATGGTTTACAAATTAAATATTTTAATATACAAAGTTTGATGTGTATTAAAACATATATTAATAATAAAATGAAAAAAAACATTTTAATGTGCACATTATAATTTACAAATAAAATATTTTAATGCTCATGTTAAATAAAATATTTCAATGTCAGTGATGTATATATTGTATATAATTTTAAAATATCTTATATACATTATATAAAACAATTGTAAAAAAAATCTTATTCTTAGAATATGTGAAGTAGCCTCACCATTTACATTTTAGCTCTTTTCAAGCATGTTTTTTGTTTCATTTTGTCTAAAATCCAACAAAGATTTGTTGGAATGTCAATTTTAAGTTATGCAGTCTACATAATTCAACAACAACCTAATGGAATTTTCAAGGCATTGAATTCATTTATGCAATTTAAGTAATAAAAAGTTATAGATGGTGTGTGTGTCCATCTTAACCATGGATCAATGATGAGAGGGATCAAGTTTGCTGAGGTACAGAAGTTTTTTCAACTCAATTCAACAACCCAATGGAATTTTCAGGCATTGAATTCATTTATGCAATTTAAATAATAAAAAGTTATAGATGGTGTGTGTGTCCATCTTAACCATGGATCAATGATGAGAGGGATCAAGTTTGCGGAGGTACAAAAGTTTTTTCAACTCAATTCAACAACCCAATGGAATTTTCAAGGCATTGAATTCATTTATGCAATTTAAATAATAAAAAGTTATAGATGGTGTGTGTGTCCATCTTAACCATGGATCAATAATGAGAGGGATCAAGTTTGCCGAGGTACAAAAGTTTTTTCAACTCAATTCAACAACCCAAAGGAATTTTCAAGGCATTGAATTCATTTATGCAATTTAAATAGTAAAAAGTTATAGAAGGTGCATATGTCCATCTTAACCATGGATCAATGAGTCTGCTGAGGTACAAAAGTTTTTTCAACTTTTGCACTCTAAAAGAGGTTTGCACCTTAAGAGATTTGATACCTCTCGGTGTTTGATAGATGTGGTTAAGATGGATTTATACTAGTTTATATTAATTGAAATATGTGGTTAAGATGGATTTATACTAGTTTAGTTTAATTGAAATACAATTTTCTCTAACAAAGCTCCTAAAATAGATGGCTATATGTATTTCTCAAAATATATAACAAGTGTTGGATCTCTATTTAGCCTATTTAAAAGTTAGAAAAAATATAATGAAGAGTCAAATTATGTGGTTAAGATGGATTTACATTGGTTTATATTAATTGAAATATGTGGCTATGATGGATTTATACTAATTTATATTAATTGAAAAACAATTTCCTCTAACAATGCTCCTTCTAGGTATGAACATGAATAGCGACTCGTGACTAGCGCTTCATGGCTGCTTAGGGTTTCTAGTAAACTCTGCAGCAAATGAACCTCTCTGCACATCACCAGACTGCAACAACTCAGCCTCTCTAGCGACAACATTACTTAGCAATTAGGCCCATTGCTATGGATCCCCTTCCGAGGGGGTAGTCGGAGCCTCCCCCCAACGACAGCAGTGAGAGTCGGATTCCCAATGGGATTGAAAGGGCTTTTGATATGGTTCAGCCTGATAGCACTGCAAAGCAGACTGACCCAGCAAAGCAAGGGAAACAATAATCACCACAAGATATGGAGGCAATACCTTAGACTCAGCAGTAAGATCATCCTACTTTGAACAAAGAGATCCCCAAAACAACCTTTGCCACTTGCAAACCTATTGCAGTAGAGCAACCCAAGATAGAACTACCTGGTCATTGGATCAATACCCAAATCCAATTTATGAAGGACCACGCTCTCATAGGGAAATTTATTGGCTTCTGGCCGATGGAGAAAGCCCTACAGGGATGGATTGCAGCCAAATGGAAACCTAAAGGACATGTCACCCTGCAGCTCGGACCTAAAGGTTTCTTTATGGCTATCTTCAACTGCATAGAAGATCGTAACAGAGTCCTAGACGGCGGCCCCTACTTCTTCAACTCTGCGGGCCTATATCTGAGAGACTGGATCAAAAGATTCAATCCGAACAAAGAGGATTTTAGTTAGGCGCCGATCTAGATCTGCCTGTATTCCCTTCTATTGGAGTAATGGGATGAAGAATCGCTAAAAGACATTGGAAATGGTTTGGGCGACTTTATAAAGATAGCCGAAGAAACGAAACTTAGAAGGTATACCTCTTATGCTTGCATTTGTGTCTACATGCATCTAGACAAGGCACTCCCAGACTCAGTAAGTCTATATCATGATGATTTTGAATGGATTCAGCCTATCGATTATGAACATATTTCATTCAGATGTAGAAAATGTCGTGCCCATGGTCATCTTTTCCATGACTACCCCCTAAATGCAACCCCCAAAACCAATGCCACCTTAGAAAAACTTGATTCAGAAGGATTTACCAAAGTCAATATCTGAAAAAAGCACCACAAAAAACCTGCCTCGGGCTCTAGAAATCCCTAAGCCATCTCCTCCATACCCTCCACCAGCAATAGCTCTGACATTTTAGCACAACCAGCATTGAATGACTCTGAATCCCCGAATCAAACTGATGATATACCCAAGTCATCTTCGGTAATCCAACCCTCAGACATAAGGAAAGCCCTGAAGCCACCTCATGCCATGGTAAGCCCAAAATCCATTCCCAGCAAGGAAACCAAAGGGAGGTCTAATGGAATGGAAATTGATATCTTCCTCCAAGAATCAATACATTCCAATGACTTAGTAGTGGGAAGTAGTGAGCCCAAACGTATGGAAGAGGAGCCTGAAAGTATTAACGTTAGGGATATGGACATATTCAGCCTTGAGCAAGAATGTAGGAAGAAAGAGTTTGTTAAAATCCCAGATAGACAGTTAGAAAGTTTGGAGGTAATCCTTTCTAGAGCACATCAGTAGTGAACTTTAGGGATCCAACCGGGTAGTCAATGGGATGGGAAAAACCTTCCCAAAGATACCAAGAAACGAGGAAGAAAGACAGATCTGCAAATAACCATCATCATTGGGGAAATGTTGGTGGAGTCAGGAAGATATTCCAAGTTAATGAAGTATTATAGGCTGCTACCCAATATTGAACCATGAAGCTCACATCATGTAACTTAAGAGGGTTAAACAGTCCTGTGAAGTAAATAATGATCAAAAACATGATACAAAAGGAGAAACCTCAAATTTTCTTCATGCAAGAAACAAAATGTAACAGTAATACACTTGGCACCATTCTCTCAAAAGCCTGGCCAGGAAGCCATTCAGTAGCAGTGGATGCCTCGGGAGCTTCAGGTGGACTCGCAATAGCATGGGATACATAGGCTATTTCGCTCACTGATATCCATACGACTCATAATATCATTCAAGCTACATTTCATATTATCGGGACCAATGCTCACGAACATCTCATCAATGTCTATTTCCCTCTGGATGCAACGAACAAGTTGGCATTTATGAACACAATTGCATCGCTTAACTCCACTAGAGTCCATCCTCTTTGGATTATAGGTGGTGACTTTAATATGATTACTAAACTTGAGGAAAAGAATGGAGGGCGAGTCAAATTAGACATGGAAAGTAGCCACTTCAAGGATTTTATACAAAACAACTGGCTCATTGGTCTGCCCTTTAACAATGGAATGTACACTTGGAACAACAAAATATCAGTATCGTAGCAAATAGCCTCACGGTTGGATCAATTCTTGTTATCTGATAATGCCATTCATTTAGGAGGAGACTTTACTGCCTCAATCTTGCCTCTATTCTCATTGGCCCATATCTCTTCAATGGCAAAGACCTGGAAACTCCACAAGGAAACCTTTCCGTTTTGAAGCATTTTGGCTTAATCACACAGAATTCAACAATCCGGTCTTCTCAGTATGGAAAAGCTTCATTCCCCGTGAAGGATAAAAAATGTATCAATTTCAACAACGACTCAAATATCTCAAAGTGCATATCAAGTAGTGGAATCAAACAACCTTTGGAAATATCTTTCACATCCAAAAAGCTCTAGCATAAGAAATGATGGGACTTCAACAGAAAATAATTAAGGAAGGAAGAAAAGAAGCACTGGTAGAAAAGGAATAGAATGTTCAGAATCAGCTGGACAAAAGAAGAAAGCAAGAGGAGATCGTCTGGAAGTAGAAATCCATAGTAAGATGGCTAAAAGAGGGAGAGCGAAATACGAAATTCTTTCACCGCAGCACCATATAGAGAAGAATGCACAACAACATCACACACATTCAGAATCTACAGGGAGAAAGGCTAGAAGAACACGATGATATTAAAAGAGAGCTCCTCCAACATTTCAAAAAAATTCATCAGGAACCACAAATCAACAGACAGCCAGCTACAGAACAGATTCTCTAGCATATCCCTAAAATCATAACAGAAGAACATAATCAATTACTCCTTCGACCGGTCACTCTACAGGAAGTTGAAACAACAATGAATCAGCTCAAGGAGGGGAAAGCTCTTGGACCAAATGGTTTTACCTCCAACTTCTTTCATAAATTTTGGGATCTCATTAAAGTGAAAGTATGGCAGGTTGTGAAAGAATCTAGGACCTTGCATTGGTTGCTTCCATCTCTAAATGCTACCTTTATTGCACTCATCCCTAAAGAAGAGCATTCTATAACTCTGGACAAATTGAGGTAAATAGCTCTCTGCAATGTTATCTACAAAGTCATCTCCAAAGTCATTGCTTCCCATTTGAAATCGCTGCTTCCCTTGCTAATATCGCCAGAACAATCGGGATATGTAGAAGGATGACAAATCATTGACGACATCATCCTCACCCATGAGATCATTCATTCTTTTTAGCACAACAAAAAAGCAGGTATGCTTCTCAAAATTGATCTCTCTAAAGCTTTTGACAAGTTAAGATTGGCCTACATTCAAAAAAATGCTAACTGCCTTTGAATTCTCTCCTCCCTAGGTCAGATGGGTAATGAATCGTGTATCCTCTACTTTTTTCTCTATATTAGTAAATGACATTCCCTCTCGTCCTTTCCATCCTTTTAGAGGCATTTGTCAAGGAGATCCCCTCTCTCTTTTTTATTTTGTGCTAATGGCTGAAGGGTTAGGACGTATAATAAAGAACGCTTTTCAAACTCAGCAGCTCAAAGGCATTTCACTCCATGACTCTCCAACCATCACGCATCAACAATTTGTGGATGGAAACATGTTGTTTGGGCACCCTTCAGTTCAAGAATCATTGATGTTTAAATCCCTGCTTGATGAATACTCTGAAGCATCTGGAGACAGCATCAACACTGCAAAATCCCAATTTTTCACACTCCCCCACCACTCAATCCTCTATAACACCCATTCTTAGATTCTCTAAAGCCTCTCTACCCGCAAAGTATTTAGGAGCCCCTTTGATCGATTCAACACTTAAACATGCCTCTTAGCAATTGCTCCTCGAAAAACTTGAAGCCTGCCTTTCTTCTTGGACCTTTAAAGCCGTTAATATGGCTAGTCGGCTGGCGCTGGTTAAAGCCGTTTTACAATCGATGCCCCTATATCTATTCTTTATTTTAGCGGCACCAAAATGGGTGCTTAAGAGAATTAAAAATTTACAATGTAACTTTTTATGGGGATTCTTAGGCCAAAATAGTAAATGGGCATTGGTCAAATGGACGACGGTTTTCCTTCCCAAAAAAATATGGAGGTGCGAGTCTTCGAGATCCTCAACACAGCAATGCAGTTGTGGGAGCAAGGATATGGTGGAAATGGCTCTCAGCTCCATACACACCATGGGCTATACTTTGGACTACCAAATATGCAAATAACAGATCATTAGAAGATTTAATTAGACTTCGGTCCACTGAAAAGGGCTCCTTAATATGGAATGCAGCCAGACAACATAGGGAAATGATACAGAAGCACATCTTCTAGGAAATTAGAGATGGTAGCAATGCTTGTTTATGGGTTGACTCTTGGCAACAAATACCATGACTCAACAATTTGTTCACACCTCCACATAGAGATGATTGGACAACACAACAGAAGGAAAAATTCAATCAACAATGGATTCCAGCCCTCAATCAGGGATATAGACAATGGCTAAAAGCGGCACAAATTATCAGACAAGGAACAAAGCAAATCCACAATGAGATTGACACAAAACTCACGAATAGGAAAATTAGATTCTCAGACAAGAAGGATATTCTGAGATGGGGATATACACCAAATGGGATGTTCACCACTAAGGAAGCGTACAACCTTTTGATTAACAATCAGGATTCAAAAGACCCTATTTGGGACAAAATTTGATCTCCTAGTATTTGACCCAAGATCTCGACGTTTCTCTTGCTGCTATGTCAAAAAAGGATACTCACCTGGGACAATCTAAGGAACAAAAGCTTCCACGGGCCATCAAGATGCCCCAATTGCAACCAACAGGAAGAGACAATACAACATCTTCTGGACACGTGCCACCTAGCCAATAAACTATGAGAAAAAACCAACTTTAGATGTCAAAAAAGAGACAGAGTAACAGGGGATATTACAAACACCATCCCTAACTGTGTAATCGATCCTTACAAGTGTAGGTTGCTAAACTCTTTGTGGAAAATTATTCCAGGCCTTCTCATCTGGACTTTATGGAAAGAAAGAAACAGACACATTTTTAAGAATTAATGCACACCTCTCGAAAACATATGGAGTAATTTCTACAACAATCTTCAGGAAACCTTGGCACTTCAAAAATAGCATGAAGAGGACTTTCTTACCCTTCCTCAGGAGAAGAACATATGGGAGAATTGGCATCTTTGGATTACCCAAACACTTGAGCACCCCAGCAATCTTTCTCAAAATCCCAAAGCACCAAGTAAATGGAAGCCTCCTCCCCAAGGAATGATACAATTAAATTTTGACGGAGCCTCCAAAGGCAACCCAGGCATGGCAGGTTATGGAGGCATCTTTAGGGATCATAGAGGCAAACCACTCCTACTCTTCCTTGGCTCAATAGGTTGGGACACGAACAATTCAGTTGAACTAGAAGGATTGTTGTAGGGACTTTGCTTAGCTCAGCAGCTGGCCAATCAAATTCTCCAAGGAACACCTGCTCAAAAAATAGCCAGCAGCTGGAGATTAGCAGCTCGTTTAGAACTCATGGAACAATGGCTCTTAAACAATAGAGCAATCACATTCCATCACATTAAAAGGGAAGGCAATAAAGTGGTGGATCTCCTAGCAAATCTGGGGGTGGATAGTGATCGAGTTCTAAATGCAGGCTCGTTTGACATCTTAAATGACAACTCTCATTTATAGGAATGCACTGACCTGGTGCAGAACAATGTAGAACTCCCAGATGCGGGTGTTTAAAAGTGCTGGTACAACACAACAAATTTGGGTTGGCAAGTGGTGCGGCCACCTGGCCACCCACGCTTCCACCCAGAAGATCACCGCCAACATTAATGGTGTTTTAATGCAGTGTGCGGGCCAAGGAAACCCCAATTTGGTTCTTAAAATAGCATATTCGAACCACCTTCCCCCTGTTTCGCATCCTCTGAACTGCAATTGTCTCCCTGCTGCTACAGAGCTGAGCTCACGCATGTCAATGGGGAGATGATGCCAAATTCTTTGCTGCATTGAGATGGTAGATGGTGCCCATTTCTCGCAGAGTCTCCTTTGTTGCCTTCGAACTGATGCTTCGGCCTTGAATCTTGGTTCTGAACCGCGGATAACCGGTCCTCCTGCTCCCACTGGCCATTCAATCCCTGACATTACTCCTACTCATCCTCGTCTACCCAATTTCGACCAGGTGAACATGCCTCATCTGCGTCACAAGATGCGTTGCAGGAGGGGTAGTAGCAGAGGAAGAGCAATTCTCCCCCCACCCTCCTGCCTTGCCCCTATTTGACTTGACCCCTTCAGAATCTTCCTCCCCCTCGACGACGGCTCGCTTCACGGGACGTTATCCAGCCACCCGCAGCGGTCGGGACCGAGCTGAGACGACAGGCTCTTAGCATGTTGAAGATGCTCCACTACCTCCTGCTACCTCTGTCCCATCTCTGCAACCTAGTCACTCTGCCCAATTCCAGTTCTGCTGCACGCTAGAACACCCTTGCATAATTGCAACCATTTTAGTAGTTTTTAGAGAGAAGCCTCAAAGTTTTGAAGTCCCAGCTCACAACATTCAGGAGAGGACCAATACCAGCAAAAGAAAATCCCCTGGTAGTAGCTCAGGGATGCATAAAAGCCATGAAGAAGCTTTGGACCACTCATGCGCAGCTCATGGACGTGATAAGCCAAGCCACTTCAAGACTATGGAAGCAACGTCGAGAGATGAACAGGACGAGGAAGATGACATGGAGGCTACAAGTGTCTAATAGTGGAAGAACCTCTTCCCACTACTAACACCTAGCTGGCCAAAGTTTTTTTTCAAGTTTTGGGTTCCCGGCTCCCAACCTTAGGGGTCTATTCTGCTGTTTCTTTTATGTAATTGTTGTCAATTTTGATGCTTATTTGACAAACTATTCTGCTATGGCATTACAGGCTGTTACCCCTGCGTGGACAACAAACAATTTTAGTTTTGGACTGGTTTCCCCAGTGCGAGCAGTCACTTTTAGTTATTGGTTGTTAAACATGGCATAATCTCAGGCATGCTCTGCAGAGGTCGATGCCTCCTTGTACCATTTTTGTTACATTAATAGAATTAGTCTTATTTAGAAAAAAAAAACAATGCTCCTAAAATATATGGCTTTATGTATTTCTAAAAATATATAACAAGTGTTGGATCTCTATTTAGTCTATTTAAAAGTTAGAAAATATATAATGAAGAGTCAAATTCAATATAATTAGGTACACTTTGTCAAAATATAATTATTTACTTATAATTAAAGTAAAGAGAGATTCCCCCTATCACATTCCTCCGCCTCAGATGGGATATTTCCTCGTGGTCCTAGCTTTGTGGAGACCTTATTGGTGTTGGCTTTGTGGAGACCAAATATTTCCCCATGGTGTTGGATTTGTGGAGACCTTATTGGTGTTGGCTTTGTGGAGACCTTATGCATTAGTAGTGACCTTGTGTTCCTCTACAATTCCCATGACTTGTTTTTGCTAGAAAAGAAATATCTCTTCCATGGCACTAGTTTTTTGAGAATTCAATTACATAATAGTCTTTGTTCCTAGGAAGTTAGCCTTCAATACATGCACCTAGTGTTGACTCGTTTTTGCTAAAAGGAATATCTCGCCCATGGCACTAGTTTTGTGAGAATTCAATTACACAATAGTCTTTGTTCCTAGGAAGCTAGCCTTCGATACATGCACCTAGTGTTGACCCTTTTTTGCTAGAAGAGGAATATCTTTCCCGTGGCACTAGTTTTGTGAGAATTCAATTACAAGATAGTCTTTCTTTCTAGGAAACTAGCCTTCAATACATGCACCTAGTGTTGACCCTTCATGTGTGGAGTAGAGGGGTAACAACTATATAGGTGACTTTTGAGATGTCAGCAATGGTAACAACATATGATAGAACAAATGTGAGAGGTGAGTGGCAAGGATTTGACCTTTGTTTGAAGCAATTCAAAACATATGATAGAACAAATGTGAGAGGTGAGTGGCAAGGATTTGACCTTTATTTGAAGCAATTCAAATCCCAGCTTAATCTCGAATTCAATACCAAGCTCAAAATGTAGTAACCATATTTCATTATTATAATATCATTAATTAATTAATATAAAAATAGCAATAAATATTATTATAATACAATATTTATTATAATTCACCAAAATACTTTCACAGAGATCTAGGAATGAAATAAGGTGAGAAAACTTATTGGAAAAAAATTCATGGGTAATTTTAGAAACCACCCGAAAATGGGCTCTTAATTAATTATTAAAATAGAGAAGCAACACCTCTTTCAAAAACGACTTGTCAATCCCTTCAACCATTATATGCTATATGTCCCACGACCGACTAACTTCTACCTTCTATTTTAGTGGACTCACTCTATGAAACGAAGTTACATTCTATTTTAGTGGGCTCACTCTATGAAACGAAGTTAGTGGACATTCTATTTCTATTTTAGTGGGCTCACTCTATGCAGCGAAGTTAGTGGACATAGTTATTAATAAATTTAAATAAGTGTAGTGTAAATGGTTATTAAAGTTAGGCTATTTTTTTTTTTTTTAATCTGCACATATATACTAATAGGAAAATTGCTTAGAATTTTTTATTTTATTTTTATATACAGTTATAATTTCAATTTCTTACAAAAATTAGTTAAAAAACTAATACAAAATCTTTATTCTTCAAAATCGTTTGTTTTTAACGTGATCATAATTCCGACCTATTTTAAAAATATATTTTGTTGAAAATTATTGAAAAACTAATAAAAAATTAAACTAGTAACATCCCATTCGTAATTGCCTGTATGCACACACCATCTGTTTCACTAGCTTAAAAAGGTCGAGGTTGCAGTGATAAAAAGGCGTTCCTTCATTTTTCATGCATCCCCCGCAACCAAGGATTTGAGCCTAAATCAATCATATTTATATTTCATTATATAATATTTAAATTTGTGATAATTTTGAGAAAAAGAAGTAATTTTTTCCGTAATTAATTAAAGTTGAAATGCGTCTTTCCTTTTTTAATAAAGATAAAATATTAAAAAAAAAATATATATATAGATTTGATTAATTTTAATTAGAAGTATTATAAAATATTTATAATTTTGTTTTTATTGTGTTTAGTAGCTTCATTGTTGTTCATACTACAACTAGCACAATTGGTTGAAGGGAAAAAGTACCCCTAGGGTCCTTTGGGCTAAGACTCTACCAGACTGAAAATTGCTTATTCAAAGAAACACACACACAGCCATCATTTTTTTTTTTTAACCACATGGTGAATCGGTAACTATCAAGTTTAATCCACGGGAGACCCAGGATCAAACCTCATTGCTGCCACTATAACACCAAGAGCATAACCAACCACCTGCAAGTCGGGTATGCTAAGATCCTATGATTTTAGCAAGAGCAGACCCAACGGTCAGGGGGGGTCCGCCCCTCTAGCCGCCACCACAGCAGGTCACTGTACTCCATGAGATTTGAACTTTGGTCTCCCGAGCTTCGCCCGTTTGACTTACCGTTAAACCACACATCACTGCACCACATAGCCATCATTTTTACTTTTAAGCAAATTCTAATGTTTAGGGTACGTACCTAAGGTCCTACGTTCGAGAAGGCCTTTAGGGTCCAAACCCTTCTTGGAGTTCCCTTCTTCTTCCTTTGACCTGCAAGACAAACAAATCAAAGAACACAACAGTACATGTACAGATACTTATGTATAAACCATCTTTATGCTATAAAGTTAGTTATAAAAATCTTTAACCACTTGCATAAGAATTCAAAACAAGAATCTCATAAGCATAAAGAAAGATTATTTCGGGAACAAAGACGTGTTTCTTTATATATAAAGGCAAATAAAGTACATATAATGGAAAGATATCACCTGAACACCTTCAGCATGCTCCAAGCAAAGCTTCCTCCCGGATTCGTTCCAGCCTCAAGCCTCCAACAAGAGCTCCTTCCAAGTCTTACTCAATGATGATATCAAGGATGAATGATCACCAATACACATGGAAACAAGGGTTCCCTATGCAAAATGGGGGGAAGTGCAGAAAGCACCAAGGACTTCAGACCTGGTCTAAGGGGAAAATCTCAGCATAATAATCTTGCTCTCCTTTCTCTCTCTCCCCTTGGCCTTCCCTTTGATGTCTTTTTATACCCTCTCCAAAGTAGTTTTTTAGTTAGGAGTTGGTTGGGAACAGTTGGGCCACGGGCACTAACAGGTGATCCAGCAGGTAAAACCCGTGATCTCCGCCCGAAAAAGAGGAATTTATTATTTTTTTAAGTGTTTTAATAGATACACGCGGGTTGGGTATGACAGACCCGCGTGTACACGCGTTTAACTCAGGGCAATGTCGCGTATAGGGAATAAAACACTGTTTTTTAAATTTTTGGACCAAGTCTGGAAGGAGGGGTTGCCCTAGGCCATAAGTGCAGCATCACAAACCATAAGAGTGAGATTTGGAGCTATAACAGATGCCCCCTAATGTATGAGGTCAGAAGGGGAACATGATGGCCGGAATATATTAAGTAAGTACAAAGAAAGGAACTCTGCCGAAAAACCGAGGAGGACTTCACCAGAATTCAGCCTGCCAAGCCACCGAAAGGAGATCAGAAAGAAACACTGTCTGAGGCGGGCATACCCATGCTCAGGAAAAGTAAAGCATGTCCGCATATCAAGTACAAGCGGATCCACTAAGTATACAAATATAAATGACTGGAAAATACATAATGGATCATCTGATCATAATGAGTAAGTACATGTCTGAATATCACATATAAGACTGTCAATGATGCTGAAAGATGCAACGGATCACTGATATCAAAGACTGATCCCATAAGGTACCGACTGAACATGATGGAACAGGATGGTACTACACTGCAAACTCAGGTGCCAGCATATAGAATGTCGCCATGACTGACTGCAACATATAAGGTGGAGTGGTATCAACTAGCAGTAACAGGAACAACTGTCAAGTGAACCAATGAATGCTGATACAACCTGATGTCTTCACCGACCGCCGTGGTACATTTCTACACCATGGGAATAAATGATTTGAAGTCGACCATGTGAGAAATCGTTTGATTACCGGTCATTGATGTATACCGTTAACAAACGCGAGACTACTCACTGATAATGATAATGAGCGTCAAGGTACCCAGTACAATCTAACAAGTGTGAATAGATGAGCTGAAGTCGAACAGCTGTAAGAATCTATCGATCTGGAGACAATGATGGTTTCCCACTGTCGATAGCGAGGAATCTGCCACTAATGACTGCAAACCCCAAGGTACTGCCAAATGGACTCTAGATCTTTGCCCCAGAGCAATGAGTCGGAGTCGATAGGGAAAGATCCGCTAGAAGGAAGGAATTAAGGCATCCTCCATCAATCTAGCGCGAGTGTAACCCGTAGGCAATTAATGTGGAAGGAATCGGACGAAAAAGATGTAGTAACCCAACCGAAGTACGTTTCCGGCGTACACAAGATGTGGCTAGCGCACGGCAGAAACCCTCTGAACCAACCAATAATGAAAGCCGACACAGAGGCGAGGTATCCACCAATAGGGTCAAATGGAAACCAAGGTACTGCACGAATCCCAATGTGTGATAATGTATGCTGATGTCGAACACAAGGGAAACCACTCAGTCAAAGACCCATGATACTGATCGATGCTGAGCACAAGGTGACCTATCAATAATGAAAATAGGGCCAGGGTGCGGCTCTAGGCCTGTCCTCAGAGCAAGGTGTTGTCGTCGATAAGGACAAGACCCGCCAGCAAGAAGTCAATGGGGACCTTCTCAAACCGGCACGAGTAAAGGACCAATATAACTGATGTGATGATAGACATGACACTGACAACCAGGGATGCCCGATTGAAAAATGAGTCAAGAGACACCGCAGAAAGGCCGACTCAGGCTAACTTCCCTTGAACAAAAGCACGACTCAATGTGACTATGTGGCAGCATATGATGAATCTGTATAAGTTCGTCATGTAGGAGGCACGAACGAACCCTCCATATGATTGGAAGAGATAACCAATCGGGGGAGAACTGACTCGATAACAAGGTTATGGCGTACCTAAGTCAAACTAAATCCCACCCATGCGGAGGAGACTTTGTTTTGAGTGCTTTGTTCAAGGGCGACACGACTGACTCTAGCTGCCAACAATAAATGGAAATAATGTCCCTGTTCCCGCTCTTTTTTGGAATATTTAATTTTTTTGTCTTTTTCTGATAAGCTGGAAAAAGAATAAAATAATGCTATGGTACTGTGGAAAGAACGAGTGTCGGTGAAACAGATGATCTAGTTCCTCGGAAAGGAACGTTCCTATGCTCAATGCAGGGAGGTGAAAACTGGTCAGTGACACTCAGAGGTGTGTTCCTTCCACGGATCTGGGTATGTCAAGCTGCAGAAGTCAAAGGTATGCAAGGTTGATTTTGCAGATGTCATGGTCAAAAGTTGGCTTAAACACGAGTCCAAGTGAAGCCGGCTCTAGGCCAAAAGGTGCAAGTGGTCAACATGCAATACAGTAGTACAACTCAACACAAAGGAGCCTCTAGGGTATAAGGCCAGAACAAAGCGGAGAAGCTAAGAGGAATGAGTCTTCAACGCATAAGTCATGGCGGGACTACAAAGGACTCCCGAGCCTAGGGATGAAAAACAGCATGAGTGCCAAGCGACAATAAGGTACTAACTAGGGCACCCATGATAAGGTAGGCTCTACCACACAAGTCATGATACTTCTAAGCAATGAGAAGGTTCCGCACCATAACTTGGTGGGGTCGATCCTAAGGCCAAATGGGAAAGGAAACTGATAAGTGCACAATGCAGGCGAAAAAAAACCTAACCTATATGCCAGTTTCGAGAACCAATACCTGTTAGAACGGACCAACCATAAACTTCCAATGGAGAAATCTTCCAAGTTCTGTAAACATAAATAGGAACACTAGACGAGAAGTTAATGCATCCCACATATAAACTTCATATAAGATCTTCGTGTTATAGAATACGAAACTTGAAAATGCGTACCTCATATATACAATATGGTACAAGGGACCACGCAGCCTTGCGGCTTACGCATAATAGTTCTTCTGGAAAAACCCTTTGTAGGGATCGGACCAAGGACTCCTTTGGTAGTCATAACTCATGGCTTCAAAGAGTTCCTCCTGTGAAGGCAAAGCAGGATCTGAGAAATCATGAGAACTACAAGGATCAAAAGAGGGAATTAAAGGGTCCCATGTCCCTATAGGAAGAATCTCTCGGTCAACTGCCGGGACCAAGTCCCAAGAAGGAGAATAATTAGTCAAAGGATCCTTCTTAGAAGCAATTGAACATTGAGGATTCAATGCCACATAATTGACCCGTGGCGGGGTAGAGTCTACTTGAACACTTGGAACAAACCAAGGGGCATTCTGCAGTAAAGTCGAATTAGGGTGGTGATTATCAGATGCAAGCTGATCAATAGTGACAACATTCCCATTATGAGGAAAGCACATTACTCGAAAGAGTGAAGACACCATAGCATTCATAGCATAGACATAATCACGCCCAAGTAGCATATTAAAGTCTAAAGGGCTATCAACCACCATCATATCGATTAAGACAGTCTTCCCACCTAAAGTGATAGGCACTTGAGGAAGAACCCCCATAGATTCACCAGGCCTTCTATCATAGGCTAACAACTGACTTTGAGTTGTCAACAACTTTGGGGAACCCAAAGCTTTCCAAGTCAAAGAGGATATAATACTTGTAGAGGATCCTTCATCCACCATACATCGATAGACATTTGTGGAATTAACTCTGACCTTTATTTGGAAAGGTGCAGCGGAAGGAAGACGAGGCTCAACAAGACTATCCCAATCAAAGGAAACACTCTTAGAACTTGGAGGGGGAACATTCGAAGAAACCGGAATGCCCCCTATACTATAAGACTCTGTACTAGAGATCAAACAAACTCTTTTGTTAGGCACTTCACCCCCCAAAAGAGGAGTGTAATCGGCCAGCGATTGCACTGGCTCAACCACATTATCAACCAATGGTTGATGGGATTGATGAGAAACCACATCAGGTGTAGGAGTAGAAGTACTTTCAGACTCGGACCATATCCTTTGAACCTCTGGAATACCAGGGCATAAATGAGTAAGATGGTCTCCCTTGCATATCTTACAAGGGAACTTAGGTTTAAAACTTCTACGTCCAGGTTTCTTATCAACCTCCATTCCGCCAACATGACTAGCAGTGGTTTGCGGAGTGTCCTGAACATAACTTGCAGAGGTCGGTGACTCTTTGCTAGTATGACTCGCATTGACTAGACTCATGCCCCCAGCATGACTTGCAGCGGCTGAAGACTCATCTCCAACATGATTCGTAGAGGTTGAAGATGAAGTGCTAGTGTGACTTGCAGTGACTAGACTTGTGCCCCCAGCATGACTTGCAGCGGCTGAAGACTCATCTCCAACATGACTTGCAGAGGTTGAAGATGGAAGGATAGAATTATTCTTCTTCTTTGACTTCCTTTTTCTCCTCTTTTTAGATTTCTTGTGACAAGAAGGAGGAGAAGAAGGAACCCCAGATTTCTCTTTGAGAGAAGATGAACAATGAGCACCCATGTGATGCCCTTGAAATAAAGCATTCAACTGAGAAGCTTCAAGAGCATTCGAAATATTCGGAGTGGACCACAGCCAAACGGGTAGTCCAACGTTCAACCCAGGAATATTCAAAGTGGCCATCAAGGGAGTACCAACGTTTCCAAAGAAAGGAAAAGCACAAGGATCCACTTTTGGGAGGGCACCTTGGTTGGTTTCCACAGGAATATTGGCCATATCTAACTGATCCAAAGACCCTTCCCCTACGGGAATATAGAAATAACTCTTCAAGGAATATGGATAAGCAATCAAAACCTTTGCCCTTGAGGAGGCAACTCTACAACTTCTGAAAGAACGACCAAAAGCCTTTCAAGATTGGTAGAGTGGTAAGCCAGTCACTCAGAACGCAAAGTCCAAACATGACTAGACAAAAATACCTAAAGCCAACTATATACAAGGAACAAAGAGCACACACTATAAAGTCCCTAAAGATATAGCCAGTCAAACAAATTCCAAGTATTTCCGCTCCGGGTGATGAGGACCGGACACCAAAATACAAGAAAGTGGAGTCAAGGGCCTTCCGAAGATAGTCTGGGATAATGACGGCCCAGTCCTATCAGCGAAGGTAACAGAGGAAGTTACGCTGACCTCCTAACAACAGCCTGCGCCGGTGCAAGCCCCCAAGCTTCGCAAGGGTGCCCTCCAGTAGTACTGTCGAGAGTGATACAACATCAACCTCAGGTGCCACGGGATTCCCCTCCGCAGCCACCTGTGTAGATCCCTAGGAGAGGCAACTATGGGTACCAACTCGTCACAGAAGCCAGGCGGAACAGTCGTGAGGTAAGTTCGGACAAGTAGGAGAGGGGGTATCTCTCTTCCCTGTCTTCACAGACCCTCGTGCTTAACTCCCAGATCCGGAGCTTTCCTGGTCTTCCTAACGCTATTGGATTTACTCTCGTTAATCAGACTCTTATGTTTGACGTTTTATGTGGCCTTGGAGAGTTAACTCTCCACTCGCCTAATCCAAGGCCCTAAAATCCTAAACTTGTTGGTGTAACTGACTAAAACAAAAAGTTCTAGTGGATTTTAATTTAGCGCTTGATTTTATTAGGCTGTTCTTTAAGTCACAAGGTAATGGTGATGAAACTTGTGGTGTTTTTTGACGCAAAAGAAGTTAAACAAAAATTAACTACATGCACATGCACTTTTCGTTTTTCGATGAAAAGTAATCTCTACAGGGTTCAGAGGAACTTCAAATAAAACAAAGTTTTTTGCTTTCTTTTCAGACTCCACACTCACAAAAGCTAACAAAGATATGTATGCATAAAAAGGGATGAAAATCTATCCTAATGCAACAACTATATGTGGATGCAAGATTTAAAGACTACTTCTAAAAACAAAGAAGGAAAGTTGCTGCTTTACCAAATTTTGTCTTGCCACTAAAATGCTTAGATAGAAGATGATGTGTTACCAATCATTTCGTCCAAACAATAAAAACAAGTTCTAAGATAAAAACAAAGCACTTTCACTTCGCAAAAAAGGAAATCAAATGAGAAGCAAGTTTAAGAAAGTGAAACTCAACAACTTTCAAAAGATTTTCTTTCAATCAAACCAAAAAGTCTTTTTCAAAGGAAAGCTCTCAACAATACTGACACCAATGATTGATAAATGGGAAACCAAACACTTTTGTGAATCGACACCTTTCAAATGATGAAAACTCAACAAAAATAAATGTGTTTGAAATCGCTTTTGACAATCAAAAGCAGCAATGAAAGTCCCAAAAGATCAAAAGACAAGTTTCAAGAAAATGGTAACAGACAACTTTCCCAAAACGAAGGAGCAAATGGTCACAAAAATGATTCCGTTAAGCAAACAAAAGTGTCATCAAAGCAAAAATGGACACAAAGATTGAACCCAATCTTCATGCTCTGCCGAAATAGAGCAATCAAGATTCTTAAACAGAAATCTTGTGTGTCAAAAATCAATGACACTTGCAATCAACGAAAACAAGACTAATACTCCTTATGACTAGAGAGAGTTCAGAACAAGATGCCCCCTGTCAAACAGAGAACTGTTACTGGAAAAGTGACTGCTTGACACTGACCCAAACCACCAGACAAACATTCAGCAAAAAGAAAATTTATAAATATTGAAATTTATGTAATATACGTGCCTGCAATTAAGTGCAGAATGCGTGTACACGCTACTGTAACTAAGGAAACCTGCGTATACGCGGGTTCACTTAGTGCAACTTGCGTATATACGCTTCTGTAATCCAGGAAAAGAGCGTATCTGAAGTCTTTCAAGAAAAATAAAAAAAGCACAGACTGAAAAACTGGAAAAGCTTGGGGTTCAAGAAAAGATCAGACAGTCAGAGCCAACAAACAGAGGGGCTGAGCCTTGATTGGCTTGAAGACTACCCAAACTAGGAACAACAAGAGTGTTGTCCCCAGTGGAGTCGCCAATTCTGGTTGAAGGGAAAAAGTACCCCTACGGTCCTTTGGGCTAAGACTCTACCAGACTGAAAATTGCTTATTCAAAGAAACACACACACAGCCATCATTTTTACTTTTAAGAAAATTCTAATGTTTAGGGTACGTACCTAAGGTCCTACGTTCGAGAAGGCCTTTAGGGTCCAAACCCTTCTTGGAGTTCCCTTCTTCTTCCTTTGACCTGCAAGACAAACAAATAAAAGAACACAACAGTACATGTACAGATACTTATGTATAAACCATCTTTATGCTATAAAGTTAGTTATAAAAATCTTTAAGTAACCACTTGCATAAGAATTCAAAACAAGAATCTCATAAGCGTAAAGAAAGATTATTTCGGGAACAAAGACGTGTTTCTTTATATATAAAGGAAAATAAAGTACATATAACGGAAAGATATCACCTGAACACCTTCAGCAGGCTCCAAGCAAAGCTTCCTCCCGGATTCGTTCCAGCCTCAAGCCTCCAACAAGAGCTCCTTCCAAGTCTTACTCAATGATGATATCAAGGATGAATGATCACCAATACACATGGAAACAAGGGTTCCCTATGCAAAATGGGGGGAAGTGCAGAAAGTACCAAGGACTTCAGACCTGGTCTAAGGGGAAAATCTCAGCATAATAATCTTGCTCTCCTTTCTCTCTCTCCCCTTGGCCTTCCCTTTGATGTATTTTTACACCCTCTCCAAAGTATTTTTTTAGTTAGGAGTTGGTTGGGAACAGTTGGGCCACGGGCACTAACAGGTGATCCAGCAGGTAAAACCCGCGATCTCCGCCCGAAAAAGAGGAATTTATTATTTTTTTAAGTGTTTTAATAGATACACGCGGGTTGGGTATGACAGACCCGCGTGTACACGCGTTTAACTCAGGGCAATGTCACGTATAGGGAATAAAACACTGTTTTTTAAATTTTTGGACCAGGTCTGGAAGGAGGGGTTGCCCTAGGCCATAAGTGCAACATCACAAACCATAAGAGTGAGATTTGGAGCTATAACAACAATTGTGTTAGTTATGAGCTTCATCATCCGGTAATTATATGGGCTTTAATTCACCTCTTAGCTTAGTCAAACCAAATATTCTCACAACTTATTGCATACTTTTGATTATATTTTGTTTATGAGATAAGTTAGAGTTTGATATTTTGCTTTGTGGTCTAATGTGCATTTAATGCAGGATTAAAGGATAAAAGCAAGGAATTTTGGCAAAGACCTTGGTCAAAACTGAATGGGACAAGGGAGAGGAATTATAGGTGGTAAATCCTCCTCATTTACTACCCCCGTTCGAATATTCCTCCATCAGCTTGGAGTGTAAATAGCCAAATCATGAGGACTAGAAGGCAGCCGAGCAAGTGAAAATCAAAGCACCAGTTTATCTCGAGTTTGGGAGTCGAGTCTCCCTAACTTTAAGGAAGTTGTTAGAGACTTCAGACATATAAGTAGAGAAGCCTAGGACCTCAGTAGGATTCAAACTTATTATTGTAAAACTCTACTCTATTTTCGAGCTGCAAGACATGTGACAGTTTTTGATGTAATCCATGGTTTTGATAATAAGAATGCATTTTGTTTTGAGCCAGCACTGAGTTAACTCAAAGGGCTAAAGCTCTTGGGTTAGGGCCCAACACTAGCAGCCAAGGCTCCTCTTTATTGTACATGTATGCTAGCATAGAATCATGGTTTAATCGTTCATGTGCTTAAGTAGCCTCATTTCCATTACAACAGTGTAGAGTAGATTGGTTGTGTTTTAGTTTGCTTCCATTTATGCCTTTTTTTCAGTTAGCAGGTTAGCAAGGAGAAAATGATTACCATAAAGTTGTCAGCAGGTGTCTCGGCCTCACCTCCTCCCTTTGGGACCATGACTTGAGGAAGAGACCCTTCAACAACTCCAAAAACGCAGATTTGTAGTTATCGCATGAGATTTGGAGTTTTTGTCTTGATTCAGTTCTTGGTTCATTTCATTGTCATCTTTCTCCATCACTCTCTTTCTGTAATAAGATCTCATGCATATTCTCATTTCCTTCAGCACGAAATCATTAAGTGGAAGCTAATAAATCATGTCTTAATCAGATTATACCTGTAGATTTCCTTGTCGTCCGATCCACAACAAACCTCACTAGTCACCGTTAAACCACGTGTTGCATAGTCAACGTATTCATTTCAACGTTTGACTTTACGCGCTCCAAATCTCCACCGTCGATCTGGCTCACTTGATCCAACGGCTATCGCATCACCTACTCGTCAACTAGCTTGGCCGATCTCCACCGTTGATCAATCCCGCATGATCCAACAACTATCGTACAGTCTCACGTGAATTCTTGAACGACTGATATCCAACCAAGACCATGTGAGAAAAGTGGTTTTCCCGTGCTATGTGTCACCCACTTAGGCTAATCATGTAAAATTTAGGAATTCCTCTTACAACATTGAGGGCACGCGAGAAACTGCTTACTACCTACGAAGACTACTCCATTCCACACGTTTTCCACCCTTATGTTGACACGTGACTTGATGTGATCCATCCATCTATTCACTTAATCTCCGCAATAAGATCTTCACCGCTCATCTTCTGTTAATCCTGTTCATTGATCGATCCATCCATCTATTCACTTAATCTCCACAATAAGATCTTTGTCGCTCATCTTCCATTAATCATGTTCGTTGATCGATCCATCCATATATTCACTTAATGTCCGCGATAAGATCTCTGTCGCTCATCTTCCATTAATCCTATTCATTGATCGATCCATCCATCTATTCACTTAATCTCCTGCAATAAGATCTCCATCGCTCATCTTTCGTTAGTCCTATTCATTGATCCACCCGATCCAATGGTTCCTATGCACTGCTGCTTCATTATGTCTCCCTTTCACTGATTTCGATCTTTGATTTCTCTTTCGCTTGACTCCTTCCTGAACTTTGTTCTACATATTAGTTAAACGCTGCCACTCCTAAGCTTTGATTTGGTTATTCAATCAGACTCCAACACTGTCCGATCATCACAAACACCAAAAAAACAAAAAAAAGTGAAAACAAATTTAGTTTAGTTTCCTTTCTTACACATTAGTATGGTTTGATGCTCTTTACTTCTGTAACTTAGATAGCAGCATTAGGTTAGCGTTGATTTATCAATATTACTTAGCATAGTTGTTTAAATGGTTAATTAGTGTAGAAATTCCCACTGTAGATCACCTGATAATGCAATATACTAAAGCAAAATACTTGATCTACTTCTATAACAAACTTTGTGGAAGCTTAACCAATTTGAGCTAGATCAATCAGAACACATATAACATAGAAGAAGAAATCATACACATGAAACACAGAAGAATACTCTAGGGAAAGCCTCAGCTAAAAACCCCGATCTCTATATTATCATACAAGTGGAAATATCTCAGGATTACACAAGGCTTTAGCTCATAAGCTATCTAACTCTCAGTACAATCCCTCACTGCTGCTCATAGATAGTCAAAGGCTTTTCAAAAACCTTCTCCTTTGTCCTCCAAGCCTCTTATTTCCTTGCGTAGTTTCTCTTAGGTCCTCAAGTTGCCACCTGTGTGTAATAATCCCTCACACACTGCTCTGACCTATGAAATAATTGCACAAATCTGAAGGAGATAATTCCTTCTGCATGGATGAGTTTCCTTTATAGGAAAAATCCTCCAACTAATAGTACATTATCCCTCCCTCTGATCTCAACCGGGTCTCGGACTAAACTGACATGCATGAGTTATTTATGAGAGAATATTCAGTTATCTGAAGTGCAGCAGTTACATGCATGCATGCATTAACTAACTAAACTCACAATTAATTCCAAAAACTGTTGGAACTAATCTAACTAGACTTAACTCAGTTAACTGAGCTAACTAATTACAACTCAAAGAACAACTCATCATGATCTTCTTTAATCAAGGGATAACTTCCTTAATTAATGGAGAAAATGTTGCATGTCTTCACATAGACTTCATGTTTGATTTCCTACAACTAATTACCTCAAGATGAATTAATTAATTATTTTACAAATAGCTGCTAAGATGAAATTCGAATTTTACTTCTCAATTTTAGTTCAAGGACTAAGTAAAATTGGAATCTAACCCGAAATGATATTTATAGCACTTCCATTTTCCATTCCTTGTTGCTATGTCCAACGCTGGTACTTGAGATGCTATTTATAGCATTTCTATTTTTAGCATTTCTTGTTGCCATTTTCAACAGTTAAGATATGGTGTGATTTAGCATTACATGTTGTTTTCTTTATCATTGCAGTAGAGTAACTTTCTTAGAATAGATTTTCTCTTCTTCAATCAAAGAATTAAGCTTCTTCTGACTCTATAAAAGTCTGGCTTGGAACCCCTGGGGTCTCTCGCCAGATGAACAGTGACAACAAGGAAGACCTTCACTTTTACTTATGCATATAGCACTGTCACCTCCAAGTTTGTACGAACCCTAGGTTGATAAGTAAAGCTGGTAGCCCAGGAGTCGCAACATCCTTGTTGCAATACTCGCACTCATCAATTTTTGGTGTTGTTGTCGAGGAGGTGTCTTAGTAGAATGTGATTACTGCTTTCTTTTCTTCTATTTCTCGTCTTCATTTTTTTGCCATTAGTTTATTTTTGCAAAAGTAATCTAGTAGCTTTCTTTCTTTCAGTTGTCATTATCTACTTTCCTTTCCATTCTGCAAGTAGAATATCAATTTAGCAAGTAACTTTTCTTTTTGACAATAGTTTTCATTCAATCAGCAATTTTATTTCTACAAAGTACTTTCCAGCTAAAAGAACTCTTACAAAAACCAATCCAAAAACATTCCCTTTCATGCCTTATAGGAATAGGGACAATTTAGGGAAATTCTTGCTAAATACCCCCATTGCATCCAACACCCAACCTTCTCTCTTCTTCGGTGGCTGTGAACTGGAGGAATCTTTAGGTGAGAAAGCTAACATATTTGAAGAGCCTACAGGGGAAGAAGAAGAAGAAGAACCCATTCCTACTGAACCAATGGCTGAAAACCGAAATGACAGAGGGAATAGAGAGAGAGTTGAGAGTGCTTTCCCCATCAGGGAAACTAATGGGGACATTGAGATGAAGAATATAAGCCCCTCTGCTCTACCTCATTTCCATGGCTTGACCACAGAGGACCCCGACACTTTCCTATTTGAGTTTGTTGTTATATGTCGAATCTATGACTATATAGATGATGAGAAAAAGTTAAAATTGTTTCCATCTACCCTCAAGGATGCAGCATTGCGTTGGTTGATGGGTTTACCTAGAGATAGCATCACAACTTGGGCTCAGATGTAGGAGGATTTTAAAAACAAATATCAGGACTACTGTAGGCAAAGGATACTAAAGAAGAAATTTTTAGGATGACCATGGGCCAGGATGAATCCTTAGAAGACTACGAAGAAATATTCCAGCTCAGTTATAAAAGGGCCAGGTGCACACTTGACCCCTAGTCACTAAAGTTGGTCCTGCTCAGAGGAGTAAGGGAAGATCTTCTAGTTACCTTACATTTGTTAGCAGGAGGAGATGTCTACTAATTACCCTATGAGGATATCAAGGTTGTCATTAGAAACCATTCTAGGGCAGCCAGGAAAAAGGGTAGGAGTGGTCAACCTATAGCTAGTACATCATCTTCCAACTTATCCATCAAGGGTGAAATTGGAAATATGCTGGAGGATTTCAAAAGTGAGATGTTGCAAACCCTTGCCTTGCAATTGGATACCATGAACATCAAAAGGAAGCAAGAGTAAGAAGAGAGGGCCTTGGCCATCTTTTGTCCTAGATGCACCAGGAGGCATCCTAGGAACGAATGTCTATTGAACTGTATTGAGATTTGCTCGGTCTGTGAAGAAAACCACTCCATAGACAAGTGCCCTTCTTTACCCATACTCAAAGCTGTATATCAAGGAGCTGAAGGGGTCACTTAGTAGCTTTGCTACATCAATCAAAGGATACCTCCTGGGCCTAGACCATACCAGCAAGGTATGCAAGGGTCATCCCATGCATATTACAACCCCAACCAAACCACAGCTATACCTTCTTGCAGACCCTCTACTCATCCTTCCTGGTCTACACCCCCTCCTTGGTCCTATGCATCTCAGTATCATTCCTAGCCAGTCAGTCAATCATTTCAACCTTAAGTTTCGCAACAAGCTCAGTGGAATACCCCCACTCCAGGGGTGGAGGGCTCAATACAACAATGCTCCAGCTCTATTGCCTCCACCACCTACCCAACCACAACTCCTATAGTGTGCTCCACCCAAGCAACCCCAGATGCCTACCTAGCCAAATCCGAACCCGAACAATAGGCAAGATCAAAAAGTATATAGTGGAGAGACATCATATCTAACTTATGTTGTAGAAATCCAGGAGATCAACCTAAGATCTGGGAGAATTATCCCAGATAACCAACCTCCCTCTCCACATAGGGAGGTTGAGGAAGAAAGAGAGGAAAGAAACCTTAAAGTAAATCCACCCTTTCCTGAGAGATTAGCCCAACCACTCCAGCCTACCCCAAAAGAAACTGAACTTCTGGGAGAATTGAAAATCTGTGTGTAAAGATCCCCCTTCTCAACGCAATAAAAGATGTCCCCATTTACAATAAGTTGATTAAGGAGAAGCAATTCAAGCATCTAGGGAGAAGAAAAAGGGATGCCCCTACCATTAATGTCATTGGGTAGTTGTCCGACTTAATGTTGGGGCAGGTAATATGTCTGAAATATTTGGACCCTGGAAGCCCTGTAGTAGATGTGCACATCAATGGCACCATCGTCCCACACACTCTGATTGATATTGGGGCTACCATTAATGTGATGACCAAGGACACCATGCTCAAGCTCAACCTCCAAGGGTCATTGAGGAAGACCACAATAGTTCTGCAACTTGCAAATCATTCCACAATCACCCCTGAGGGAATTGTGGAGGATGTGATGGTCTCCGTTGATTCTTGGGAGTATCCTGCAGATTTTCTAGTTCTCTAGCCTAAGGCTAAGCTTACTGGTTACCCTCTCATCCTTGGGAGGCCATGGTTAGCCATATTCGATGCTTACACTAGCTACAGAGTTGGGCTTATGACCATTAAAAACGGGCATATGTCCAAACAATTAGTCCTATACCCTTCTGCTCAACCTTCTCTAGAGCATGATTTACCTTCATGGTTGGAGGAGGAAAAAGAAGATGAGGTTTATTCCACCCAACTTTATTCTTTGGAAGCAACCATAGGAGGATGATAGCAAGATGAAGATGACTTAATTTAACACCTGCTCCAAAGTCCAACTCCTAGTTCATTACCATTGGAAGAAGAAGTAAGGGAAACCCAAAACAATCATCCAATTGACTTATGCTTAGCCAATTCCAACCCACTCCGTGTCAAAACCATAGAATTCGGCCCAGAAAAAACTTTGAAAATTAATCCATCTCTTTCTGCTCTCGAAGAGGAAAAGCTATGCAACATGTTGAGAGAAAACCTAGAAGCCTTCGCTTAGAGTTACAAGGAAATGAAGGGAGTACACCCCTCAGTGTGTACTCACCACATATACATCAAAGAAGGTTACAAGTCAATTCAACAACCACAAAGGAGGATGAATCTAGCTCTTAAAGATATATTCAAAGAAGAACTGCAAAAACTACTAGATGCAGGATTCATCTACCCTATCTCCAACAGTGAGTGGTTCTCTCCTTTAGTGTTAGTTCCCAAGAAAAATGGTAAATGGAGGATTTTTTTCGATTACAGGGAGCTAAACAAAGCCAAAAATAAGGATCATTTTCCCTTACCCTTCATTGACCAAGTGCTAGATGGCCTGGCAGGGAAGAAGTTTTTTTCTTTCCTAGATGGATTCAGTGGGTACAACCAAATCTAAATCTGCCTAGAAGACTAGGATAAGACCACATTCACCTGTCCTTGGGGTACTTTTGCCTATAGGGTCCTTCCTTTTGGCCTATGCAATGCTCCTGCCACTTTCCAGAGAGCAGTCTTGAGTATTTTTGCTAAATTAGTACATGATGCGGTGGAAATTTATATGGATGATTTTACACCTTATGGCTGTGATTTTCAAGAAGCCCTAACTAACCTAGGCAAAGTATTGCACAAAATAGAAATGAACCTATCTCCAAGTCTGGAAAAATGTGAATTCTTAATGACTGAAGGGACCGTGCTAGGTCATTCAATATCTCAGCAAGGACTGCAGGTGGACCCAAACAAAATAGCAATCATCCAAAGGGTCCCACCTCCTTAAAAGCAGAGGGATGTTAGGAGTTTCTTGGGGTTAGCTAGATACTACCGAAGGTTCATAAAGGACTTCAACAAGTTGGCCTCTCCTTTATTTGGGTTGTTGGCAAAGATTTAGAGTTTATATGCTCAAAAGGTTGTCAAGAGGCCTTAGACATTTTAAAGGGTAAGTTAACCACTGCACCAATTCTTCGAGGCCCAAACTGGGCCCTCCCTTTTCATATTCATGTTGATGCCTCACACAAAGCCATAGGAGCAGCCTTAGGTTAGGTAGAGGAGAAATTGCCCTATGCCATCTATTTTATTAGTAAGAACCTGTCGAAGGTTGAGCTAAATTATATTGTGACCGAAAAGGAATTCCTGGCTGTTGTGAATTCATTAAACAAATTTAGGCATTACATTATAGCCTACCAAACATTTGTGGATACTGACCACACTACAATAAAATATTTAATGAACAAAATAGATGTGAATGCTAGAATTATAAGATGGTTTCTTTTATTACAACATTTGATCTAACTATTGTGGATAAGAAGCCTGGTAACGAAAATGTTGTTGCAGACTTTCTATCTAGGATGAATATGCCTGCAGGTGAAGAGGGAATGGTGGATGACCAGTTACTAGATGAGCATTTGTTTGCTATTTCAGTTCTCTCCCCATGGTTTGTTGATATAACAAACTATTTGGTATCAGCACAGTTCCCACCAAACTTGCCCTCTAAAGAAAAGAGCAAGATAGTCGGGAAAAGCGCCTCTATCACTTGGATTGGGAGAAATCTTTTCAAACTTGGCCTAGATCAAATCTTGAGAAGGTGTGTAAGGGAAGAAGGAGTTTTTGACATCCTTCTGACCTGTCATGATGGGCCTTGTGGAGGTCACTTTGCAGCAAAAGGACAACATTCAAAGTGTTACAAGCGGGCTATTATTAGCCCACTCTTCTTTAGGATGCGAAAAAATACATTAGTCAGTGTGATTGGTGCCAGAGGATGGGAAAGCCTACTCCAAGAGATGAAATGCCCCTACAACCTCAAGTGACTTTCGATCCATTTGACAAGTGGGGCATGGACTTCATTAGGCCTATCAACCCTCCTTCAAAGAAAAAAAAATACATTATTTTGTGCACTGATTATTTGACTAAGTGGGCTGAAACTAGGGTGATTAAGGCATCAACAGAAGATAAGGTGGCTAAGTTCTTAAGGGAGAATGTATTCTACAAATTTGGGTACCCTAGAGAGCTAGTCACAGACCAAGGTAGCCATTTTACCTCCAACATGATTGAAGAACTGCTCAGCCATCACAAAATCAACCATAGGACCTCCACTCCTTATCATCCACAAGCTAATGGGCAAGTGGAGCTGACCAACAGGGCATTGGAGAGCATCTTAACCAAGGTAGTGAGCAGCAACAGGAAGGATTGGGCAGAGAGACTAGTTGAGGCCACCTGGGCCTATAATACAACATGGAATAACACCACTGGATTTACACCCTATGAGCTAGTCTATGGGAAAAAGGCTTTACTGTCCATTGAGTTTGAATATAACACATTAAGGATGGTAGCCCAACAAGATTTGGATCTCAGTCATGCACAGAAAGAAAGATTGTTCCAATTGAATGGCTTGGATGAATTTTGAATGCAGGCCCTCTTACATATAGATATAGTTCAGCTTCAAAGGAAGATCTGGCATGATAAACATAGTAAGGAGAAGCAATTTCAAGAAGGCGATTGGGCATTGTTATATGATTCTAGCTATAAATACTTCAAGGGCAAGCTAAGGAAAAGATGAATCAGACCTTATGTGGTGGAAAGATGCCATGATAATATTTCAGTGCAAATCAGAACTATAGATGAAGAAGCCATACCATTGCTTGTTAATGGACACCAATTGAAAATGTACAAGAGGCCTTTATCAAAACAAGAATTCATTGACAATATCAATAAGACAGTGATGATGGTGGACCAATTTCTAGCTCCTCCCTCATCAGGTCACTGTAAAAGAGAAAAAAGAATAAGGATTCAGGTGAAAACCTCCATGAGGCGCCTCAGTCCCATATTTGGTTTGAAAAACTCGTGAGGCGGCCCAATGATGAACAAAAGGGAAAAAAAGAATAAGAAGATCCATTGGTGAAAACCTTCCTTGAGGTGCCCAGGGAAAACATCTAGGGTGAAAACCTTTCGCAGATAGCCTAGGTGTTTTTCAAAAAAAAAAGAGAGAAAAAAGACATAATTGTTATTTGCAGGTGGGCGAGAAAGACAATCAAGGAGTAAAGAGAAGATCCAAAGGGAACCCTGCCTCACATATATTCATCTCCTCCACTCCCTACCATGCATCCCTCCATCAATTCCATTATTTTTTCACTTCATTTCTTCAATTTAGGCGAAGAATGTGTTTTCTACAGGATCCCCTGAAAACCTATAGGATGATCCTGTAGGAATTACAGTGGCCCGAAAAACCTACAGGAAGCAATTCGAGGGTTAATGGTAGGTTTGCTAGGTCCCTAAAATTCAACCTAGACATGATCTAACACCTCACCTCATCCATTATCATCATCCCTGCAATCACGATCCAAAACAAAAAGAGATCAGTTTTTGCCAGTTATGAAAAAAAAGAAAAAAAAAAGGAAAAGACAGAGGAGAGTAAGAGAATTAACTGAATGTCCCTTGCTCCACACACACTCTTACTCCATTTAACCATTCATTGTAGCATCCTCACAACCCCAACCAACAACATGATTAAGAAATTCTAAGGGAGAAGCAGCTACAAGACATCTTATAGGAAATACTCTAGCAACCTATCCCACAGAATATCAATCATCAGCTACAGGTCTTCACTAGGATGATCCAAGAGCTCCAGACAACAAGATTTATTTGTTGCATGGTCATTCTTATTCTTTTTTACTAGGCTTGAGGAGGAAGAAGGGTTTGCTGAAGGGTCTCTTCCTCAAGCCTCACAAGCAAGATGACAGGAGGGTTCAATAGGAGAGAACCCACAAACACTGTGAGGATACAACAACACCCCCAAGTGCTTGAAATCTCTATAAGACACCAATGGATGGGGTTTTTTGAAAAATTCACAAGGTATGATGATAAGGTGGCTCAAGAATTTGCTCATTCCCTCACTCCACACAGCAGAATCCATGCCACTGTTATAGTTAGAGGGCTCACTATAGATCTCACCCCAGAGCTCATCAGTAGGGTCACCACACTTCCCCTAGGAATTGCATGGAGAAAAAAAGACAAAACAGGCGATCAGGTGGCAAAAAGGAAATTCTTTTTAGAAGGTGAAGAACCCATAGAGGATAAAAATGGTGTAAGGAGGGACAGTCCACCAAACCCATGGAGTGAGGTGGGTTACCAACTCGTCAAGTATATCTCATGTGAGGGTAGATACAACGTTGTTTATGGCTACCATTTTAGGATGCTTGAAGAATTAAGATTTGGGGTAGAAACACCAGTTCACCAAAGACTTAGCATACCCTATTTCTTGATGCAATCAATCATAGACTCCAGCAACAAAGTAAAGGAAGGTAATTCCCAACAATTGGCTCACCATGGGTTGATCAGGATCCTCATTGAGAATTCCCTCCAAAACATCCCTATAAGATGGTCAGTCTTTAGAGACTTACCAGCAGAGGATGACATCAACACCCTCACCTATGATGTTAGTCCTTTTGTCAGTGAGGAGGAGGCAAAACAAGAATAAGAAGATATAGAGCTAGATGGGGATGAGATGGATGAAGAAGAAACTAACACAAAGGAACATGATGAAGTAGAAGAAGAAGGGGGAGAAGAGAAGGATGATGATGCTAAAGCAAAGGAGGAAAATAAGGAAGAAACTGATGGAGATGAGGAAGAACAATAAGAGGAAGAAGATAAGAAAAACAAAGAGGAAGAAGGCGTTGAAACAAAAGGGGAAGAACACAAGGAGGAGTCACCTAGGGTGTCTCCAGAGGCCCCTGAGAGGGAGGCAACAACTGCCCTCACTGCTCTCAGCACCCCAGTCAAGCAAAAAGGGAAAAGAAGGAGGCAAACCCCTCTATATTTCAGAACAAGAAAGAGCATAAGAATCAAACAAGGGAAGCCACAAATATCAACAAAAATACCTATTGAGATTGAATATTCCCCTACACCAAGACACAAAATGCCTTCCCCTAAGTCATCAATCACCTATGTAAGGGGGCCTAGTACCAGATCAACTTCCTTAAAGGGTAAGGCCATCCTACAGGATCCACAACAAAAACTACAGGAAGCATGAAAATTGGAAAGCAAGCTAGGGGAGCAGCAAGAAACAAAAGAGGAAGGCATTTGGCACACAGAAGAGAGGCTCAAGGAAATGGGAAAAGAGCTAAGTGGCTTAAGGGATAGAGAAGCAATAATGAGAGATCAACTTGAGAAGGAAAATGCATGGCTGAGAGGACAGCTACAGGAAAGGGAAAACCAACTAGCATGTATGGCTAGCCTCTCCTTGGAGGCCATATAGTGTAGGATGCTACCTAAATCCTATGATCTTTACCTCAGAGAAAAATGGCTGCAATTTCAGATTAAAACACTAGCACAAAGGGGCACTGTGCCACTTTAGGACTACAAGCAGTTTATTGATCTTTGTGATCAACGTACACTAGAGGATAGGGCCAAAATGGTTGAGTTTTACTTGCACAACATGGCCCTCATAGACATGAATGTTTGGGATCCTAATTCTGAGCTAGGAGATCTGCAATTAATGGCTTTGGCATCATGGATGAACCATGAGGAGTCAAGGGTTGTAGAGATCAAAAGAATATTGGCCAGAGAGAAAAATGAACCTCTTTTCATCAAAGATGAACAATCAAATCCCATGGCCCTAATCAACACCCATAATCTAATTGAAAATGATCCTTGGTTGGTAGATAGATATCTTGATTCCCAAGATCAAGAAATTTCACATTTTGAGGATATGTTTAGGTTGTTAGAAGATGATAGTATACATTCCTACTTAAGGAGATGGAACACACTGCCACACAACTTGAATATCAGAGAATATCACTCCTCTCAAAGGTTGAGATAGGCGCTCAACAGGACACCGATGTATAAGCAATCAATGCAAAGGTTGAAGGTCAATTGGATTAGCCTAAAACTCAGTCCACCACTACTCCTAGGGATGCTAGAAGGCAGAAAAGAAGAAGAGGAAAAGAGGCAGTGGGAAGAAGTAGAAAGGAAAGCAGGCTCCTATGAACAAGAAGAAGAGACCACAACGGAGGCATGGGATGTGAGAGAGGCTACCAGAGCCATGAAGGACATGGACATTGACTAAGTTGCTTAGAGGATGAGCAACACTTTCAGTAGGGGGGGTGATGATGAGACTCATCATTGGGTAATTATATGGGCCTTAATTCACCTCCTAGATTAGTCAAACCAACTATTCTCACAACTTATTACATGCTTTTGATTATAATTTGTTTATGAGATGAGTTAGAGTTGGATATTTTGCTTTGTGGTCTAATATGCATTTAATGCAGGATTAAAGGATAAAAGCAAGGAATTTTGGCAAATACCTTCGTCAAAACTCGAATGGGACAAGGGAGAGGAATTATAGGAGGTAAATCCTCCTCATTTACTATGCCCCCATTCGAATATTCCTCCATCAGCCCGGAGTGAAAACAACCAAATCATGAGGACTAGAAGGTAGTCGAGTAAGTGAAAGTCAAAGCACCAGTTTATCTTGAGTTTGGGAGCCGAGCCTCCATAATTTTAAGAAAGTCGTTGGAGACTTTAGACGTATAAGTAGAGAGGCTTAGGACCTCAGTAGGATTCAGATTTTTGATTGTAAAACTCTACTCTATTTTCGAGCTGCAAGACGTGTGATAGTTTTTGATGTAATCAATGGTTTTGATAATAAGGATGCATTTTGTTTTGAACCAGCACTGAGTTAACTCAGAGGGCTGAAGCTCTTGGGTTAGGGCCCAACCCTAGCAACCAAGGCTCCTCTTTATTGTACATGTATGCTAGCATAGATTCATTGTTATGAAACCAGCTCAAAAAAAGATAGAATGGATAAATCAACGCCTTAGAATTCAGCCTCTTCGAGGGGGAAACCTCCTTTACATTACATAAATGGACAATTCTTCGATGATTCAAATGAAAAAACCTCCTTTCTATATATAGGAGTCTAAGGAGTCACAATATAACCCAACCGACCTAACAATAATAATATAAAGCCACAAAAATAACAATAGAGGGATTCTATGGGGCATAGTAATAACAATATGGGGACAATAGGGGCACAACAATATTAATAAGCGATACAAATACAATAGTAATGGGGTAATCACTAGTATTATAGGGACCTAACGTTCATGGTTTAATCATTCGTTTTCTTAAGTAGCCACATTTCCATTACAACAGTGTAGAGTAGATTGGTTGTGTTTTAGTTTGCTTCCATTTGTGCCTTCTTTCAGTTAGCAGGTTAGCAAGGAGAAAATATCACTATAAGGTTGTCAGCAGGTGTCTCGGCCTCACCTCCTCCCTATGGGACCATGACTTGAGGAAGAGACCCTTCAGCTACCCAAAAAATGCAGATTTCTAGTTATCGCATGAGCTTTGGAGTTTATTGTCTTGATTCAATACTTGGTTCATTTCATCGTCATATTTCTCCATCACTCTCTTTATGTAATAATATCTCATTCATATTCTCATTTCCTTCAGCATGAAATGCTTAAGTAGAAGCTAATAAATCACGTCTTAATTGGATTATACCCATAGATTTCTTTACCTTCCGATCCACAACAAACCTGACCAATCACTGTTAAACCGCATGTCACATAGCCGATGTATTCATTTCAATGTTTGACTTTACACACTCCAAATCTCCACTGTTAATCTGCCTCGCTTGTTCCAACGACCATTGTGTCACCCGCTCGCCAACTAGCTTGGCCAATCTCCACCGTTGATCAACCCCGCATGATCCAACGGCTATCGTGCAATATCACGTGAATTCTTGCATGACCGATATTCACCCGAGAGCACACGAGAAAAGTGGTTTTCCCGTGCTACATGTCACTTACTTAGGCTAATCGCGTAAAATTTAGGAATTATGCTTACAGATTTGAGGGCACACGAGAAAATGTTTACCACCTGTGAAGACTGCTCCATCATTCTGCATGTTTTCCACCCTTCTGCCGACACGTGACTTGATGTGATCCATCCATCTATTCACTTAATCTGCACGATAATATTGCTGCCGCTCATCTTCTGTTAATCTTATTCATTGATCCATCCATCCATCTATTCACTTAATCTCCATTATAAGATCTCAGCAACTCATATTCCGTTAATCTTGTTTGTTTATCAATTCATCCATCTATTCACTTAATCTCCGTGATAAGATCTCAGCTTCTCATCTTCCGTTAATCCTATTCGTTGATCAATTCATCCATCTATTCACTTAATCTCTTGTGATAAGATATCCGCCACTCATCTTTTGTTAGTCATGTTCATTGATTCACCTAATCCAATGGTTCATATGCACAGCTGCTTCATTACATCTCCCTTTCACTGATTTTGATCTTCAATTTCTATTTTGCTTGATTCCTTCCTAAACTTTGTTCTGCGTATTAGTTAAATGCTGCCACTCCTGAGCTTTGATTTGATTATTCAATCAGACTCCAACGTTATCTGATCATCACAAACACCAACAAAACAAAAAAAGAAGTGAAAACAATTTTAGTTTAGTTTCCTTTCTTACACATTAGTATGGTTTGATGCTCTTTACTTCTGTAACTTAGATAGTAGCATTAGGTTAGCGTTGATTCAGCAATTATGCTTAGCATAGCTTTTTAAATGGTTATTAGTATATGGTGTGATTTAGCATTACATGTTGTTTTCTTTATTACTACAGTAGAGTAGCTTTCTTAGAATAGATTTTCTCATCTTCCATCAAAGAATTAAGCTTCTTCTGACTCTATAGAAGTCTCGCTTGGAACCCCTGGGGTCTCTCAGCAGATGAACAGTGACAATAGGCAGGACCTTCACTTTTAGTTGTGCATGTAGCACTATCACCTCCAAGTTTGTACAAACCCCTGGTTGATAAGTAAAGATGGTAGCCCAGGACTTACAACATCCTTGTTGTAATACTAGCACTCATCATTACTAAATGTGGTTGATATAGGCCTAAGGCATATATTAATCACATGAACAATCACATTAGTAAATATGGTTGATATACATCAAAGGCATATGATTATGATTATTATAACTATCAATTGCCCCAAAAGGTGCAAAGAAAGGCCTATAGGTTTGTTAAAATGGAAACGTTGTATGCCTATATGTTTTCCCTTTTGAATTTGGGGATTGTGCTATGAAACATTAATTACAAAATGAAATATTGTAGTCTCAAAAAACTGGAAAAAAAATTGGTCATTGTGAACAAACATTTAACAAGTAGAAATATTAAAAAGATTTCTAAATCATTTATCAAATGAAATATCCTTGCATTATGGATCTAATCAATTTGATGAGTAACACCTCTAGATTGAGGTAGTGCATGTGGTAGTTCAACTGGGTTATTTATGAAAACTCATTGAGCAAACCTTGAACCTCTAGCCGAATTTCTTCATTTAACCTCTTCCCATTTGTAGGACATAGATTATAACAAATAACAAAATTCTTGTCTCGACTCATGTTACACTTTATGTGTATTTTCCAAAACATGTTGAATGGCATTCCTATAATATTTACATGTCTCCCCAACAAAAGGCGACCAACATCCACTATGTATTACATCATAGAACACCCAATTATTGTATGGATCATTATTAAAGCAACCCAACATGAGTTGTCTACTAACATACTTTGATCTTTTTTTAACCAAGAGGTTTTATAAGGATCAATTAGAGGAATACAAGTGAAATAGAGTTTCTAGACAATTTGAGTTCATACCATATGATTTCCAAATCTTCTATGTCCATGCTTCTTGGGCCTCATTCTTTTTTCCCTTTTTGGCACTTCATTACTAAATTTCTTTGCAACATTAATGTTTTTCTTGTTTCACACTCACGTTCCTCTCCATGTGATTCTTCTTGTGTATTTGTTCACTTGTTAGCAGCTCTAAGGCTTAGAGGACAATTCTAGGCTTTATGTGTCTCATTGGAAATCAAGCACCTTAAGGGTGTTTTATCTCCAAATCCTTTTAAACCTTCCCTTCCTTAAATATTTTTCCCTTAAATTTGGTGCCTCAAGGTTTTTAAAGGATGCTTTGAAGTTTTCTCTATAATTTTTTGTTCTTTCACGTGTATTTGTCTCTATAATATTGTTTAGACTCTTTTCAATATCTAAATGTATGAGTTTTACTTTGTGAGTTTTTTTCCTAATTTCATGAAAGCCTTTGTTTGATATCGAAATGTTTGCATATAAAAAATTAGTGTTTATATTTTGTAAGTTTCCTCTATGTTGTCATAAAGGCCCTTGTTTGACATTAACACCTGTGTTGTCACTATTTAAAACCTCTTGAATCAGTATTCTAGCTTAACGTTTGAAGAAAGGATTTTAAGAAACACTATATACAATAGAGGAAAATAGTGTTCCCTGTTTTAATGCATAATATGAATAGGCAGGGAAACCAAGATTCTGAACTTTTGCAATAGATCAAGAGTGAAAGAGAAGAAAACACTTCATTGAAATGCAAAATATTCAAACATGTTTGCATTGAATTTCTGAAGCCTCAAAATCTGTCAATAATGGAAGATATGTGAGAAATAAAGCACATGCTAAGATCTCATATTTTCCTTATGATGATACTTAAACATGAAATTCATATTTAGGATTTGAGGATCAAAAACCTACAAAAGTATGCAATCCTCTAGAACGAAAAGGACATCAAAAGGTAGCCATGAATTAATCTCCATTCACCAAACATGAATATATAACGAACAAAGAAATAACAACAAAGGGAAATATTAGGACTAGAGTGGTCAAGAATTTGAAGCAGGAAGCCTAATTAGTAGTGGTAATGCATGTTTCCTACTTTAGTCTCTATAAATGCAAGTAAACAAAGGAGTAAAATTATGGATGCAATTTCTCTCAATATAATCAACATTAAGAGATGGGAAGGATTATTGAGAGAAGTTGAATATGACTTTTCAGTTACTTACGTAACCAATTGCTTCTGCGTTACTTGACCGGATTGAGAGAAATTAACATTATTCGAGTTTTTCTATTTGGATGGAAAGCGTCAACCACTCCTTTGAATCCCAAGAAATCATCTAGATCATCTCCATCTACAATCACTTCCTCAATTGTGACTCAGAAGAACAAGACCTTGATGATGACTCCTATTAGTTTCTTGATCACTAGTGTTGATCTGCCTTATGATTCAACTATTGCACTTCATTTGGTAGCTAGTTAATATTCCCTTATGATAAGCGAGCCAGAATAATCAAGTGGTCAACTCCGATATATTAAACTTGTGATGGTTGATAATTTAACAAAGTGATATTTTTTATCCATCTTTATTCAAATTTATTCAAAGCCAATAATGCAAGAGGTAAATAATAAATAATAATGAATAACAACATTAAGAGTAAAATATGTATCACCGAGGGTAAACACCTAGAGAATTTTGTGTAAAATTTATTCTATTGTTCTATCAATTACCCAGTTATACAAGAAAAATAGAGCGTGGAAAATAGAATGCAACAACAATAGCATTTGGAGTTACTATAGAGGGCAAGCCCTTTTGTGTTGATGAAGAGATGGCTTGGGATGTGCCTACCTTTGCATTTAGTAGTGTTGTTGAGTCTTTAGTCAGCACTGATTTGCGTCTCACAACTTTAAGCTCAAGAACTCTTATGGTCCTTGTGTAAAAGATAGAAGAATAAATTAATGTAGAATCCATTATTATTTTTTTGTGTAATGCAAGAAGAGTGAAAAGAGACAAAAAAACGAAAGAGCATTTAGGCACATTTTGGTCCTTTCAAAGAGTTTTGGAAGACTATGAAAGCTACTTTTTAAAGCAAAATGATCAAGTCGATTTGGATGTCTTCAGATGCAACTTGTCTACTATATGTAGATGGTAACAGAGTCTGGTGTTGAAGTCTCCCATCAGAGAGAGTGATGTAGAAATGTGAGCATGTAGTTCTTGCTGAGGTAACAATGCGATGTCGATTATTTGGATGGAGGCGAAATCCAAAGTTAGGGTTTAGAAGAAGGTTATGGGTTCATGGTACAAATCTTATTGAGGAGAGCCAAACTTTTGTGAGCCATAACCCATAGGCTTCTGGATTGGAGCCATCAAGGGATTGAAGTGAGGAACCCCTGGATTCAGTATTCATCAATTTATCATTGGTCTCTCACAAAGTTCAATATAATACATTCCTGAAAATTCATATATAATCCTTAAGCAAGGGTAAAGAAACTTTTTAGGCTTTAACGAGGTTCACTGTCACCAACTCCTTCGTAAATCACTCTGCATGGCATTTTACATAGGAAGAGGGGTGAAATACAGAGTTATGATTACGAAATAACTAATAAATGTAAATGAAAGCCTATGCAAAGTAGAATATCATCGTGGAAGATAATTACAAGATGCTTCATACATCTGGCATAGATGTGGTATTTTATTTTGATAAATTACGTCATAGATCTAGCATATGTATTGCATTTTATTTTCATAAATTACATTTATGAACTTTGGTGAAGTATTTAAGCCAATTGACTAATTTGTTTCAAATTGAAAATTTTCATTTGAGACAACATCTGTATTCGGTAACTATGGTAAAACATAATGTTTAAATAACAGATAACAATGTTATAACAACGTAAGAGAAAAGACATAATATGAAAACGCAGATCATCAAAACAAAAAACTGGAAAATAAAATGAAGGATGTAATTTCAAGCTACACAAATTGAAAGTTAGTCATTGTCATATATCTATCTATATACATGTTTTGTATAAGGAGGCTCAAACCATAAAATAACAAATCGTGAAAGATCCATTTCATTGATATGGAAATGGTTAGGAGGTTTTCAATTTTTTTAAATGTGTTTAATAAATGCTAACGACTAATTGATGATCGACGGTTTTGACTTTTGATGATTGGAGCATTATTTACTCCAAGTTTTCCAAGAAAGAAAAGTCTATTCACCGTTAATTATCAATTTGAGTATTCAAGAAAAAACAAAACTTTAGCTTATTTGTAAAATTAAATTTTATTTGAATCCATTTAACATCAAGAACAAAATCATATATTTTCAATTTTAAAGTCTATTCACTGTTAATTATGAATTTGAGTATTCAAGAAAAAACAAAACATTAACTTATTTGATAACTAAATTAAAATTAAATTTCATTTGAATCCATTTAACATCAAGAACAAAATCATATATTTTAAATTTTTTGACATATATACATGGGGGGTCTTAGTAAGAAATCTCTATGCTTCTATTTGATGTGTGTTTGACAATCTCTATGCCGTTATTTGATGTGTGTTTATTATTATTTGTAAGAGTTTACTGGTTTTATTGACAAGTGAGTTTATCTATGCATGAGCAACATCTTCTCCAGCAGATACTTAAACTCATTTTCATTTTGAATTAACATACGAAAAAAATGATATTATTCTTGAGCAGATATTTGATCTATATAAAGAATTAGTACATGAAAGAACTTTGACGAGAATAAAATAATTAATTAATTAGAATCATTATTAGATAAGCACATTCATTATCACTCTCACAAATCAATTGGATCACATATAATGCCATTAATACATTTCCAATGAATTGAAAGAAGCTTCAAAGAACGTTACAACGAGAGAGCTACATAAGTTTGAATTGGCAATGGTTTTTGAAAATTATTCTAGTTTAAATGGAGAATACAATTGTATCCCAAGATTTGGTTGTAAAATGTTAAAAACATAAAAACGGTGCAAAATTGCTTTGAAAAATCAACGATTTTCGATATTACCTCAATAAAATGAAATTTAAAATTTCATAAATACCTTGATTGAGGTGACTACTAGCAAAGTGATTGGTAGATAGTTTGGTATGGGTTGCATCTTTAGAGTGGTAGATGTGAATCGAGTTTACCACCTTGTGTCAGTTAGAATTCGATTCTCTGTAAACTTAGTTGATATGGCATTACTCGAAAATCCCATGTATTTACTTTATGTAAAGAAAAATAATGACGTGAGTACTAATATATTGTGGCATTTTTCCAGAAGTGAATGACATTGTTAAACATTATCATTTCATATGATTGTGGCCATTTTTGGATATCAATAGCAAGTTTGGTGGTCTTGAATGGAGGGTAAAACATCAAATTATGGGTCATACTTTGTACAAAGTTGGTATCTCTTGGAAACTTCCACAATCCCACTTTAATCCGAGTTAATTGTCCCTCAGTTTCCTTCCATTTTGAGCATTTGTCCGAGTTAATTATCCCTGAATATCCTTCCATTTTAATGTTAGAATACCTTTTAGTCTTTACATCACTTTAATGAGTTCCCTTTAAGGTTCAATTTTCCCCACCCACGTACTTAATCAGTCCATACCACGAATCACTTATATATATATAGAAAGTCTTAGTGATTCTTATTTGCAAACATAATGTCTGGATCATTGATAGCATACTAGTGTATGTGACTCTTTGGATGATTGTGATTTTATGCCCATTCAATTTAGGTGTGTCTCATGGATACCAAATATTATGTGAAGTTGCGAAGAATCAAAGAGATAAATCGTAAACAAATACAAGTGTTTGTGGCTTTCATGATTAATATGTAGGCATATTTTCATTACGAGATGTTTTAATCAGATTGTGCAAAGCTAAATAGATTGGGACACTAATGATAAATAGAATTGGATATCAATGGAAGAGTTTTTACTTCACAAATTACTTCATCCCTTTCTCTATTATAACATTTAAATTGATAACATAATAAAAATTAAACTCCCAGCAAACCAACAGATATATGAATCATATATTAAGATCAAAGTAAACTTATATCCAAATCATCGAACAGACCATTCAACATAAAATGAAATAAATGGAAACTAAAATATTCATATAATGAAAGATATATCTTAGTACATGAATGAAAAGGCTATCAAGGAGTGAAGTCGGATGTTTTTGCATGAACTTGAATTGTGTTCATATTTTGTTGGAATATTGTAATATGTTGTGTTGAATTACTTATCGTCTCGAAAGTATCCGTGCCATAGAAGTAGTCATATTTAAATAGGCACAGCTTGTTTGTTGAGGTAATGTGAGCAGATTGGAAGAGAAACTGATTGTTGAGTTGTCCAGATCAAATTGGATCACAATTGATGCCACCAGATAAAAAAATATAGAGACAATGCATTCTGCTGGTATAACTGCTCCATAGAGTTATCTCCAAGAATCCTCCGAGTAATTTTTCCCTGCAAAACAAGATTGATCATCGACACAATGGGACCTGGATCAGTGCTCCCTCTATAAGGAGGCTCTCTAGTACCAATACTATATTATAGTCAACTTCAAAATTCAAGTTTGGAAATTTATAAAATGAATCTGACTAACACGCTACTCTTTCTCTTTCTAACTATCATTGTAATTCATTGAATCTTATCATTAAATCTTCAAGATAGGCTACAAGAGAGTAAACTTATTTCATTTGCAATTGTTAAATTTTGAGATTTGCAACAAAATCTGCCTTGGAATGACTCACAATTGTAAAACCTTTGCTCCATCTCCATGTTTTTGTCATTTTACAGAGCTCAAGCAGTCTAGCCCCCTCACATGGCTATATTACTTGAAAAATAAACAAATGGTACGTTCCGTACTCAAAATAGGTACTCGGAACATGAAAATCTACTTAAAATAGGTATTGAAAATGTCAAAAACTATTATAGTGAAGCTCCCGAAAAACTCCAAAGTACCTCCTAAAACTCTTGACAATTTTGGAACATTTCCTCCTAGCCCCCAAGCTCCTAGGAGTGCGAGAGGGTAGGGTACGTGCTCTCCAATACGTAAGAGCGATACCCGCATAACTATGAATATAATCTAAAATGTAAAGAATAACTAAAAAAAATTAAAGTAAAAAAATATTTATTATTAATAAAATAAATTATAAAATAAAAAATTATTTAAAATTAAATAGAAATATTTAAACTAGATTCAAATTTATAATAACTTTATTAAATTAAAATTAAAAGAAAATTAATAATATAAATTAAATTAAATAATCTAAAAAAATATTTTCCATTTTCAATCTTCTAAATATCATAAAATAATGAACTCTTTCCACTCACAGCGGAGATAAAAGTCGTTAAAAAAAATCATTTTCTAAACTAATTTCAACCTAGTATCGTTTCCATATCCATAAAATGACAATCCAAAATCATTTCACCATCCCTGAGTTCAATTAAAAGTAACAGCTGATATACCCAAAATCCAGAAAATCATGCTTCTGCAACACATCCAAAAAATCGATTCTATCTTTTAGCTCAGGACCATCGACGAAATAAGCTGCATGGAATCAAGATCCACTGATAGCTTTAAAGCTAGTTTGTCAACTAAGAGGCGTACGAGGAACAGGGAAATCATATCGAAAGGTCTTTTGTGCGGCAGCTTCTTGGATTCATTCACGTCACCCCAAAACTCTTTCTGCCAATGTCCACAACATCGTTCAATCTGATTATTTCAAAGACCTAACTGAGATACTTGTTCGCTTTCTACAGGGATCCAATCCACGGAAAAACGCAAGGCTGAAAAAATCAGTCACAAGGAAAAAATCCAGCGTGCAAAGGAAAATGGGCCTCCAGCAGCGAAGAGCCAAGGTTGTAGTGCATGTGTGGACGAGCTCATTCCAGCGACGCCAGCGGCCTCCTGAGGAAAAGTGGTACGATCAAAATCATATTGGCAAGTGACGGCCTCCTGATTCCCGACTGTTAACTGCACCGACTCTCCATCAACACTGGCGGTTTTGGTGTCTCAGCATAATAATTCTATGCAGTTATCACTGAAATGCCACTCGATATCATCAGGGTCATGGCGCTTTATTTCTATCGCTGGTTTTTCGAATATTCGGGAATCGGACATGGCGCAAAAAATTGACTGTTTCCATGTCGGTCTGATTCCCGAATATTAGGGATTACTAGCTGTTGAAATTGCCATTGCACACTGAAAATGAGGCCACTTTAAGTACAACTAAACAAATTTTGAACATATTTCACACGACATTGCTTAATAATTAGCAATTGCCCCAAAAGGTGCAAAGAGAGGCCGATAAGATTATTAAATTAGAATTATTGAATTCGAAAATTTGTACTGTGTTTTGAAATAATAATTGTTCTATTTGTGTTAAGTTGGTAATACACAATTAAAATATTGAGATGATGAAAGTTGATTGAGATATAATTTATCACTTATTTTACCAATGACAGATTTAAAACCACTGTGAAAAAATATTGATTTTGTAGAATCGCACAATTTCTACTAAGAAGAAACTGTAGGTAAATATTATTTTTGTGTCATTTTGGGTTATTAATTTTAATGTCAGTAGCCCACAACCCATCTTTTTTATCCAAATTAAATACTTTTGAAAGATCCTTATTAGAAATCAAAGAGTGCTTTTTATTGGAGTGAGGATTTTGAAAAAATATTAATTCATTACAAAATATAATTATTATGATAATAATAATTTTTACAATTTGTAAAAACAAAGTATTTCATTATAAACATTTTTCCTTCCAATTTTTACCCAATACAATAAAATATTAAGCTAATTAATATTATAATAATAATTTTTACAATTTGTAAAAACAAAGCATCTCATTATAAACATTTTTCCTTCCAATTTTTACCCAATACAATAAAATATTAAGCTATGGGAAAAAATTATATTTTGTTATAAAAACATGTGAGTAAACCTGTGTTGTTCCATGTGAACTGCAAGGTTTCACCAATGTTAGTGTCTCCCATTAAACGAACAATAGAGTACGTTGATGGCTTGTCCTTCACGTTCACTTCCTCACTCTCACATCGTAAGCCATGTCTAACTTGATCCTCTTGTGGCTTGTCCTTCACTTGCTTCCCCACTCTTACATTCCTTACAGATTTCACAAGTCTAGTATTGTGCCTACTATCCATCAACACAAGCTTCTTATTTTTTTTCGTCTATGATGATTATGCTTGTGCTCATGATTTAGGTTATTACTTTTCTCCATAGGCCTTAGGATTGGGACCTGACAACGTCCTTTTATTTACCTCTTATTCTTGTTTTTTTCCCTATGAAAAGACTTAAATTATGCTATGCTTTTTTGTTTCCTTTCAATTAAATTGATTAATTAAAGAAAATGTCATATTAACAAGTGTTATGGGTTTTTGGGACATATGGTATTGATAACCCATGTTTTTTTGTAACAAACGTTATGTCATCTGTAGAAAAAATGGACTAATTGTTGCACAAATGTCATGTCTAGACGAAGGTGTAAAGACGTGAGGTCAATCCTAAAATGTGAGTTCATATGGTGCATAGATGTCAGTGTAAAATGTGAGGTCATATGGTGCACAAATGTCACTCCTAAACTAAAAATGTAGGAGAAAATGTGAGATGAATTGATTCAAAAGAAACAGTAGACTAAAAAAGGTAGAAGAAAATTTGAGATGAATTGATTCAAAAGAAACATGTAGACTAAAAAGGTAGAAGAAAATATGAGATTAACTGATTTAAAAGAAATGGCTATCAACCTAACTAAAAATATTAATTTTATTATTATCGACCTAAAAATATCGATTATTATTATTATTATTAAATTATTAATTTCTATTATTGACTTTTATTCATAAAATGTAAATAAATTAGTTGAAATCAGGCCCACAACAAAAGGTAAGGTTGGCTTGATGAAAAAGTCTAACATCTTTTAGATTACAAAAGAGAGTAAAGAAAAAATAGCAAGTTTGATAAAAAGACCACATTTAATGAAATAAAAAGATAACTTTTAGTAAAAATACCATATTTCATAAGAGCATGAAAAATTAACATGTGTTAGATACATTTTAAGGGTTTCGACAACAAAAATACTCAACAGAAGTTATTACAGGTTAAACTGTTTTTCATAAAAATTAAAATGAGAAAAGATATATTATACAAATTTTTCTTTGACCAATAGACAAAATCTATGCAAGTTCTAGTCCTTTACCATTGTCAAGTTCCATAATGAAATTGTTGGGGTAATCATCCGGGATTGTGGAGTTCCATAATGATATTTTTGGCCTAAAAATGTGAGCTCAACCACAAAATGTGATGTCATATGGTGCATAGGTCAACGTAAAATGTGAGGTCATATGGTGCACAAATGCCTAATTTATTATTATTATTAAGAAAAAAATAGTAACTAATTTTATCAAAAATTTATTGTAAATTGTAAAAATAAAAAATAAATGACCACACGCTAAAGTAATTGGCATCCTCTTACATGCCAACTTCTTATTACCTTTCAACATGTCTTCAAGTTGACTAATTTTCCAAGTTTCACAATTGTAATTGAACAAAGAAAACTTCATAGTCCCTTCCTCTTAAATATAAAATATAGATATCTAGAAAAACAACAACATCTCAACCAAGATAAAAATCTCAACAATCCCACAATACCTTCCTCTTGTTCATAGACAGATTTCAACGTCATTTTCTATATTCAAATATTCAATCAAAATGTGTATAAATTGTGTAAATGCATGCCAAAGTCTCTCAAAATATTCGATCATAATAAATACTTTAATAAGTTAACCTAAAAGATGTATGCTTACTCCGACCTTTTTTATTTAATATATATAAGCTGCATTCTTACTCTGACCTTTTTTATTTTATAAAATTTCAACATCAAGACGCTCAATAACATGACGAGCTTCCTCTTCTGTTATAGGCAGAACTTGCGGATCTTTAATCCACCTTCCAGAGCTTCAGGGTGTAGGTGAAATAACAAGTATTGGAGAGCTCGAATGTGAGGTGCACAGTTGTCAAGCGCAGGGTGTACCGTGAATGTGCAATAAGTATTGTAAAATGTTCGGTGTACAGATGTCACGGGTATGTCGAAACGTAAGATGTGATGTTCGGTGTACAGATGTCACGCTTAAGTTGAAAAGGTAGACAAGTTAACTGATTCAAAAGAAGGCCTATCGGCCTAAATATATTATGATTATTATTATTAATTAATACTAGCAATTGTCCCAAAAGGCACAAAGAGAGGCCGATAGGATTATTAAAATAGAATTGTTGAATTTCTCTAGAAGAGATGTTGGTTCAAGCCTAACGGATGAGAAATTTGAGCTGGCTAAAGGCCTTCTTATTGCTTTTTATTATTGTAAAATTATATTGATAATTCATTGGTTTTACTTTCAAAAGCTTGAAGGAATTTGAAGCGTAGGTATAGAATTGCTTTGTGGGATTTGATCCCAAGTGCTGAGTTGATTGCTTTAACTTGCCTGGAATAGCAACCTTGAGTGCTTTGATAATTGTACCTCTGTTGGGTGCTGGTGATCGTATCATCTCCCCTTGCATTTTGATTATTATTCAGAGAACTGAAGAACGTTCCACTAGAGTCAACAACAGATACATTTTTATTAAGTGCATTTGAAACATTTATAACAACCATAGGAGCATTGAAATCTAAATATAAAGTGAATAAGTCATCAACTTCAGAGGATAATTCTATTCCTGTGGTTGCCTCTATAATAACCTTACTATTGGTTGCTATCGTTTGGTTCACAATCTAGTGCTTTCCAAGTGCTTGAAAAGTCATTAAATTATCATACGTGAACTCTTGCGAAGTATTAGTAATGAGCTTGCCATGAGAGGATTCCACCCAGCCAAAGGAAGAGATCCCCCTATTGCCAAATGTGTGAAATGATCCATCCAGCTCTTTGAAGTTTGACACCAGAGACAACTCCAACTCCGGCTCCTCGTGTCCAATCAATTGCCCTATGATTGCACTGCTAGAGTTCCCATCAAGCCACAGGTGCAAGTTCACGTCTATAAACCAAACATCCAGAGCATTGGTCACGCCGAAACCAAATGTGTGCTCTTTTCCATCCAACAGCTCCCCCAAAAAGGGTGTAACCTCAATCTCATAGTTAAACCCATTTTTGCAATAAAAAATATAATTAAAATAACACATTTCTACATTTATCAAAGTGTTTGTTATTCACTTCACTCTTATTACATTTGACCACCTTTAAAGTGACAAAAATCAAAGTGCATATGAGCTTCTTAAGAGCGGCCTCAAAATAGACCAAAAATGTTCCACATCAAAAAAGCATTTTCTCAGCATTTGGTAATAACAAATATTTCAGAGATCAAATACCTTTTGGAAATATTTTAAGAATATACAAAAAAAACTTAGCAAGGCAATTTGGTTTCCTGCCATATTAAACAGGTTGCATTTTGACATCACAACAATCTGAAAATATACACAATATTAAATGTATACTCTATACACAGTACTAGGACAATCCACTATTTTACTTTTTTTGGACGGTTTCAAAGAACAATCCACTATCTTATCACTATTTTACTTCTCTGACAATATTTAAAGTTTCACCCGATACTCTATCTACATACATGTAAAAGAAGAAGAGAAGAAGCTCCTGATGATTATCACTAGAAACCCTAATGGTTCAACACAAGTATAAATGAAACTAACACTTTAAATGAAACTAACACTTTGAAACATAAGCTAAAAGTAAACATCGCACATTAACCCTAAACTTAAAATTAACCTAACACTTAAAAATAAAAACCAACATTGTAATGGGGTAGCCATTGAAACGCATAAAGAGCACCATTACAGTCGAGGGATTAAACTATGTGTGCCTCAGTAGGCTGCATTTATAGTCACTAACCCTGCTAATAGAAACCCCTAAATTCTCTGAATCTAGGTGACGCTGTCCATCAGCAAGTTGTTGGCGATGGAAAATTAAGCAACTGCTTCCTTACCTTTGTCGCCTACTGGGCCCTCGGGAATCTGCGGGGCAATTGCTATATTCGTAATGGGTAGCCCGGCTTCGAAGCAACTTAGCTTCTCCTCCATTGCTATAGAAATATTAGAATGTGAGTTCATGTTCATTTAGCTCATTTACCTATACTTGAATCCCCTGTCAGGATGCAAGCTTCAAATCTCTGCTGCCTCCCGCTTACTAAATCTCCTCCTTCACTACCAATTTCCTAGGGTTATTCCTCTGCAGTTCCATTGATTTCGCTTCTTCATTAAAGAAATACAAGTTTTAAAAGATTTTTCAAAAATATAAAGATTACTATCGATGAGAGGAAAAACAACTACTTCCATGGAAGAGTTTCATTTAACAATCCTCTGAATAATTAATATAAAAATACAGTGTGCATGAAAACGGGCGTTAATGCAAAATATCTATGCAAAAATGCAATGACTCTCCAATAACATTTTTCCTCCAAAATAATACACGGTAGGAAATGAACTCTTTATTTAAAACAAGAATTCGTAAGCATTACTATTAATGTAGATTCAAGCAGAAGCCCTCGGTGTGAGGGAATTCAATTTAACTATATACTAGTATTGCACTCACGATTTTTTTTTAAACAATAAAACCCATTCATTTTATACTCACATTGAGGGAATTCAATTTAACTATATACTAGTATTGCACTCACGTTTTTTTTTTAAACAATAAAACCCATTCATTTTATACTCACATTAAAGAGTCAGACATAAGAGTGCCATTTTTATGGCAGTAGGAAAGAAAAAGTAACAACTCTGGAAAAAAATCAGATTATGACAGGAACAGAAATTAAATAATTAATTTAAACAACTAAACAACTGATTTAGATGACTATAATAGGAGTAATGAGTATAAGATTTTTCATTACAATGTTTGAAGGTACACACTGCAGAGTCAATGAGCCATGTGATGGCAATGGCGACTAGTATTGTTCTCGAATTTGTAGACGCCTTCAATCCAACGGGCAAACCAATCAAGCAAGCAACAATTGTCGGCGTTGGATAACCCTATGAACAAGAAACAAGGCAAGCCCATGCAATGCAGAGTATTGAAGAAAATGATGAAATGAAAGTGAGAACCCGCTCTGTGAGATGGTTAACACTAATCAGTGCTTGCCAAAAGTCAGGGAAGAAAAATAGTGCTTGCCAAGAGTCAGGGAAGAAGAAGAAGAACAACAACTGGCAGGGAAAAAGCAGTAAAAATATCTTCGAGTAAAAGAATGGGAAAAAGCTGTAAGACAACTCAACCGATATTTGGAAAAAGCAGTCACACTTCAAATCAAATCAACAGTTGAAAGTGTCTCACCTGATCCAACGGAACAGGGTAGAATTTTTGGCAATTGTTGATGCATAGGAAAGGCCTATCGGCCTAATTATATTATATTATACTATAGAAAAGCTCATAAAATTTATAAAGTTTATTTAGTAAATTCATAAAAATTTAAAATAATTATGAATATAAAAATTTTATATTCAAATTTCTAATCACTCGCTTAAGATGATGACCTGGAAATTATAATAATTGTGATCTAAATTTAATCCCATAACATATGCCTATAATACAAACCATCCTAAAATATCATGATTACACTAATAAAAAATAATAATAATTATATACATATATATATAATTTTATTTGAATTCTAATTAAAAACACTAATTTCAAGGTTCAATTATAACAAAAACACACATTGAAATGGAAATAGTCACGAGGCACGTGAGGTACTCCAACGAAAGTTCGCAACGTCTTACGTCAAGGAAACTTTTCCCGCAGATTTTTGGTTAAAAATTTGTCAAAATTTTTAAAAACCCAAATTACAGTGTTCAGGAAGTTTTTGATAACGCTCAATTGATATTTAGCGCTAAAACAGTGATAAAGCTAATCCACTTTTAGCATTTGAATCATCATTATGCTAAATCTATTTTTAATATTAAAATCATGATTAAAACACTAAAATTTTACATTTCGAAAATGACCAATTTCCAGCCCCAAAAAAATGTATTCAAAACAAAATTATGCCTCAGTGGAAAACGCCTGAATCTTCTACACGACTCTTCAAAGTCCTGTAATGCAGCTCTGGAACTATTCCAGGAAATCAGCTAACCCTTTACCTCGGGGTAATCGCTACCAGAGTCACGTGGACAAGGATCAAACGCCACAAAAGTACAATAAATATCACAAAATCGATTGGAAATATGACAAAACAATGGCTGCCGAAGAATATCTTTTTAGCGCAAGTGACATTTTTCCACAATTTTTGACTGTCAAACCAGGCCCTGAAAGCCTTTTACTGTTTTCTTTAGTTGCTGGACTTAAAGAAAGGGCTTCGAGAAAATAAAGGCACAAAGGTATGGACGCCACATGTCGAACACATAAATGCGCATTTAATTTTTTAGCGACTGATTCTTTAGACGCTGACACGAATATCAGACCTTGACCACATTCTTTGATAAACACACTCGCATTTAAGGCGACTTTGTTTAAGCTTTGAAGTGTTGGCCTTCTTTGATAAACACACTCGCATTTAAGGCGACTTTGTTTAAGCTTTGAAGTGTTGGCCAGTATTGAAACTTTCTTCCATGAAATTGAACAAATCCCCTCCCAGGTCTTGTTCACCGTCTTTAACTAAATTTCTTCCGAAAATCCAGTAATTTTATCAAGCTGCCACAGAAAAGCCGAATCTCAGCGAGAAAGTAGAAATACTAAACTTTCGAAGTTCGAACACGTAAAGAACGCATATGACAGCTGCAAGCTTAAGGCCTAGCGACTACCTGGCGAAAGCACCAGCAGGACTCAAAACGTCAGTGAAATCGGATGATATCTGCGTGAACTTAGCGGATGTCTGTTTCGAAAAACACCGAAACCTCTGGAGTTCGCCGCCATAGCCATATCTTGGCGCAAATGCGCACGAAATTGAAGCAAACTGTAACATGATTATGCAAAATAAGCAAAAAAATGTTCCTCCTCGAATTTCAAGCGAGACGAGCACTACAATGGTCCTCTGGACACCAAGGATAAAGGCAGGCCCAGTCAAAATCTCACCTGGATTACCAAAAGGGCTCAAAATTTGGAGAAGGTGTAGCAATCGATCTCCAGATCAGTAATTCGCATCCCCTTAGCTTGTTGTCCTGCAAGGGCATGATTACAGACAGATCTAGAACCGTCTTCATTCTCCGCATCAGATGGCCCAGATCGTCTTGACTCTTTCTCCCTTTTCTCAGCTGTCCGATCGCTGACGTTGCAGGCCTAAATCCGTGTAATAAACGTTCACTGAAATAAGGTTATTTAGTCACAGCGAAGTCACGTCAACATTAAAAATGGAGGCGTCTGAAACACGTCAATAAGTTCGGTACTCGCCAGTCGCGTCTAACTGTCACGCAGTCCGCGTTTTCTTCGTTGTAAATTAGTTAAACAATTTGAGCGATCCATGATGAAAAATTTCCACGCAAACAGAATAAATTAAATTGGTTGCCTAACTCTCCGGAGAAACCCATCGATGGCATAACTGTCCACGTGTCAGCATGGGAGACAAAGGGACGATGAAAGTTTGTTCCAAAGGGAAGGCCTATCGGCCTAATTAATATTTTTATTTTTATTGTAAATTAAATTTAATAGTTATATATATATATATATATATATATATATATATATATATATATATATATATATATATATAATTTATTAATTCATTAATTTATTATTAATAATTAATTAATAATATTAATAAATAACAAAATTGTATTATTATTAGTCAATATATTTTTACTATATAAATCTACTTAATTAAATAAATATTTATTAATATAAATATAAATATTGTGAATAGATAGTAGTTATAATTAACTAAATAATTATAATTTATTAATATTGTTTTATAAATATACATATTTATTAATACAAATATTGTTTTTTAATAATTTATATTAATCATTTTTAATTAATTAAACGGAAGGATTTATATTTAATTCAAAGACTAATATTAAAAATATTATGAATAATACTTATCCTATGAATATGAACTCTTAGATTAGTAAGCCCGAGGGATTGATATTATACACCCAAGGGATTTATACTAAAAACTCAAGGTATTATAAACCTAAGGGAATAATATTAAACCCAAGGGATTAATATAATAAACCCAAAGTATATAAACCCTAAGATAAATATTATAAACCCAAAGGATTAATACTAAAACCCTAAGGGATTATAAACCCAAAGGAATAATATTAAACCCGAGGGATAAATATTATAAACCCAAGGTATATAAACCTTAAGATAAATATTATAAACAGTAAAATAAACACGGTTGACCACAATGGATCTTCATATTGACAAAATATTTATCACAATGTGACGTTGGACTATGGTTGACCATGATTGATTTTCATATTGAGATAACCTTTGACACAATGTGACATTGGATAATGGTTGGCCATATTTGACCATAGTTGATTTTCATATTGAGAAAGTCTTTTGGTAGAATGTGTCATTGGACCATCGTTGACCATAATTCTAAACCCAAGTGATTTATAGTAAACCTCATGAATGATATTATACCCTACGAATATGAACCCTTAGATTAATAAACCAAAGGGATTGATATTATCAACCCTAGGGAATAATTAAAATAAGGGATTAATTCTAAAACCCCAATATATTATAAACCCAAGGGAATAATATTAAACCTAAGGGATTAATATTATAAACGCACGATATATGAACAATGAGATAAATATTATAAACCCTAAATAAACAAGGTTGATCGTGGTTGACCATGGTTCATTTTCATATTGAGAAAATCTTTGTCACAAAGTGATGTTGGACGACAATTGATCGTGGTTTAGTATGACTGTTTTTCATATCGAGACAATGTTTGTCACATTGCAACGTGGGACCATGGTTTATTTTCATATTGAGAAAATCTTGGTCAAAATGTGACATTGGATTATAGCTGACCATGATTATAAACCCAAGGGATTTATATTAAACCCAAGGATTTATATTATAAACCCTATGAATAATATTACACCCTAAGAAAATGAAATGTTACATTAATAAATCCAATGAATTAATATTAAAAATGTAATGGAATAATAAACCCAATAGATTAATACTAAAAACCCAAGGGAGTGATATTAAACCCAAGGGATTAACATTATAAACATTATGTATATTAACCCTAAGATAAATACTATAAACCCTAAAATAAACATGGTTGCCTACATTTTAACATGATTGATTTTCATATTGAGACAATCTTTATCACAATGTGACATTTGACCATGGTTGATTTTTATATTGAAACAATATTTGTCACAATGTGACATTTGACCATGGTTGCGCATGGTTGACCATGATTATAAACCCAATGGATTTATATGAAACCCTAGGATTAATATTATAAACCTTATGAATACTATTATACTATAGGAATATAAACTCTTAGATTGATAAACCCAAGGGATTGATATTATAAACTTAAGAGAATAATGAAGGGATTAATATTATAAACCCAAGGTATATAAACCCTACGATAAATATTATAAACCCTAAAATAAACATGGTTGACCACAGTTGATTTTCATATTGACACAATCTTTGTCACGATGCGACGTTGAACTATGGTTGGTTGTGATTCATTTTCATATTCAGACAACCTTTGTCATAATGTGACATTGGACAATGGTTGACCATGGTTGATTTTCATATTGAGACAATCTTTTTCACAATGCGGTGTTGGACCATGGTTGACGATGGATCACCATGGTTGTCACAATGTTATGCTGCACCAAGAGACAACATTTGTCACAATGTGACCATGATTATTGACCATAGTTGAATTTCATATTGAGACAATCTTTGTCACAATGCGACATTGGACCATGGTTGACCATGATTGATTTTCATATTGAGATGATCCTTGTCATAATGCGACATTGGACCATGGTTGACCACAATTGATTTTTATATTGTGACAATATTTGTCACAATGTGACATTGTTCCATGGTTGCACATGATTGACCATGATTATAAACCCAAGGGATTAATTCAAAAACCCCAAGCATTATAAACCCAAATGAATAATATAAAACCCAAGGGATTAATATTATAAACCCAAAGTATATAAACACCAAGATAAATATTATAAACTCAAGGGATTAAAACTAAAAATCCAAGGGAATAATATTAAACCCAAGGGATAAATATTATAAACCCAAGGTATATAAACACTAAGATAAATATTATAGACCCTAAAATAAACATAGTTGACCATGGTCAACCATGATTGATTATCATATTGACACAATCTTTGTCACAATGCAAAGTTGGACTATGGTTGACCATGGTTGATTTTCGTATTGAAATAATCTTTGTCACAATTCGACATTCGGCCACGGTTGTAAGAATGAGATGCTGGACCATGAGACAATCTTTGTTACAACGTGACCATGGTTGATTTTCATATTGAGACAATCTTTGTCACAATGCAGCGTTGAAACATGGTTGACCATGCTTGATTTTCATATTGAGACAATCCTTGTCACAATGTGACATTAGACCATGGTTGACCATGATTGGTTTTGATATCGAGACAATCTTTGTTACAATGCGACATTGGGCCATGGTTGACAAGGATGACTATAGTTGTCACAATGTGACGTTGTCCAAGAGACAATTTTTGTCACAATGTGACCATGGTTGATCGCGATTGACCATGGTTAAGTAGGGTTGATTTTGACATTGAGACAATCTTTGACACAATGTAATGTCTGAACATGGTTGACCATGGTTGATTTTCATATTGAGACAATCATTGTCACAACGTGACATTGGACCATGGTTGACCGTGATTGATTTTAATGTCGAGACAATCCTTGTCACAATGTGACATTCGACCATGGTTGATTTTCATATTGAGAGAATTTTTGTCACAATGCAACATTGGACCATGGTTGACCATGATTGATTTTCATATTGAGAAAAGTATATGATAAACCCTTAAATAAATATTATAAACCAAGGTATATAAAATATATGGTTTTAAAACATTTATCTTCGAAATGAGATGATAAATATTATAACCCAAGGTATATAAAATATATAGTTTTAAAATATTTATCTTCATAATGAGATGATGGTTATATAGTTTCAAACACTTTATTGTATGTGTCTTATATATATATAAGACATAAGTTGTTAGTTTTTCAAGGTAGTGAAATGATGATATTGTAGTAATGCTTTAGATGAAGATTAATAATAATAATAATAATAATAATAATAATAATAATAATAATAAATTTCGACTCAATTGAAAAAATAAAAATGAATTCAATTCAATGTGTTATATTGTAATTTTTTTTTATTAATAAATTGACAAACAATTAAAAAAACATAAAATACATATCACATTAAAATAAATCTTAATATTAATAATAATTCACCTTCCTAACTTAAGAAATTTCAAAACATACCATTAATAAATTTATTATATATATATATATATATATATATATATATATATATATATAGATAGATAGATATATATATATATATATATGAGTTATAAATTAAAATTTATTTTACCATATAAATTAAAATAATCATTCATATCGTGAAACTTCATATTTAAATTAATTAATAATTATAAAATATTTGTTAAATTTTTTTTTTTCTAAAATTTTATATTAAATAATTATTAAAATGCTTCTCAGAACAAACCTTTTATCAAGTTACATATTCAAAAAGATTGAGAAAAGGCCGAATAATCTTAATAGGGATGATGGCTGGAAGATTAGCAACTGCTGGGTCCCAGCCTTGTCCTCCTAGCCGCCTATTTCCCCCTTTGTTAGGTCTTAGGGTTTCTGTCTTCCCCTCCTGGAGTTTCGTTTTTGACTGATTAGTCCTATTATTACGGAGGGTTTGATTTATTATTATGGTTATTATTTTATCCCATTGGGTATATTATAATTAGATTAGTTTTTTGTGTGTTTCCATAATCTCAATTAGTTATGCTTTTAGTTAATTCGACTATACCTTTAACTAATGTCCATAAAACCCCTGTTCAAGCCTTATAAGTATGAATATATTTACCTAGTGACATTATTTACTTTAATAATAACAGATTATTGAATAAATATTTATTATTAATTAATATAAATTATTAGTTTTATTATAAGAGGAGATCTAGTTTACCTAATGACCTTAGGTTTAAAGATAATTAAGAAAGTATTATATATTAATTATATGATATAACAATAATATTAGTTATACTACTATTAATAAACATGGACTTTAACAACCCTCAATTAGGGTTTTTACCTAATATAACTATATTCTAAGAATAATAATAATTTAACAAGAATATTATTTAGTTGTTTTAATGATATTGAGATTCTAAATTATTAGGTAAATATAGATCATTTAATAAACATATATTATTTTATATGACTTACTATGACCTTATATTTAAATAAAAAATAAACAAGATATATTTTAAAGAACAATTAAAGAAGGTCTAACTTACCATTGGACCATAAAAAAAGTATTATTAAATTAACACGAAATTACCTAATGTAACTAAATTTCTTAGGGTAATAGTTATTTAATACCAATTAAATATTATTAGAATAATAATAATTATAGATTAATTAAAAAATATGGGCTATTATACATGACCATAATAAATATAGATATTATATTAGTCATATACAAAAATTATCAAATAAGATTTAATTTTAGATATACATTTACATTTATTTAGATTAACAATTAAATTCCGTTATTTACCTGTTTTAGCTATTTATAGGAATTTTAATGGTTATTAATTAAATTAATGGTTTGACTAAGGATCCTTAGGTCAAAAGTAGCCGTTAGCAATATAGCCGTTGGAATCTCTGCACACTCTATTTAATCAGCTAAGCCGGATTGAGTCTTCAACTTGTCCTGACGATGAACCACACTGGTTGGTTCGAAACGCGTCGACAAAAGATTGGTTATGTGATTTTGCCGAAGATTTTCTAAACAAAGATTTACATGTTAAAAAATTGATAAAAATAATCTATATTAATTATTTATATTATTTAAATTATTATCATATCTTTTTTAATTCTTAACATTATATATATGTATATATATAAACAATCCTCTTATTAGTTTTCTCGAGATGTCTTGGATCGTGGCTTCTCTTGCCACCCTTTTATAACTTATGATGGTTTTTATGTTATCTCAATATAATCTATGATGCTTTTTCCTCTGAAAAAACAATCCTCTTATTAGTAAGAAAAACCTGCCCTATTATATATAGCCATCTATAGAATAATTTCACCAATGTTAAAGTGAAAATTTTAAATTTAATAGATTGTTCAATGAGGTTCGTAATTTGTTTTATTATTTCCTGTAAAGTTAATATCAAAATCCTCTTTTTTCAGAAAGAAAATCACGATATAAATTATATTAAAAAAATATAATAAACTATAACATGGGACCATAAACAGAGCAGCCAAAAAAAATACTGTTCCTGATCTGAATATTAATATCCTCTACACAACGTAAAAAGCACCATAAAAATTGTGATTTTCTTAAACCGTTAGGAAAGACGAATTTATGTCAACACGATATCATAAACTTATGGGGGATTCAATGTAAATGACCATTAAAACTTTCGATTTTTTAAACCATTATGAAAAATAAACGGATAGCTATTTTTAGGGATTAAATGTTGGCACGGTGTTTGGATGTATTAATTATCTATTTTTGTTTGGTGAAAGAAGATTTCCACGACATCAATTAGTAAAATGTTTCTAAGTCATCACACTATGTTGGCGGCTTAAAACTTTTTAGTCTGTTTTGTTTTTTAAATTATTATCATGTTTTTATATTGAAATTTCTAGTTAAGACAATTGTTGTGATAGATTATTGATTCAAATCCTCATAGGTACTTATTTACCAAAAAAATTTCATCGAAAAAAAATCCATCAGAATGAATTAATCAGATACAAATTTCTTCAAAAAATCTACTAAAATGGATCGCTTTGTTCTTAAAATTAATATATTAATAATGCCACTTATCATTCCTGAGCACCATTTAGTGTATGGATCACTTTGTTCTTAAAATTAATATATTAATAATGCCACTTGTCATTCCTGAGCACCATTTAGCGTATGGAGTCCAAGAGCAAGCGTTCGTTCAGTACTGATGACACAAATGATCCATTAACTGATTAAGTCCACTGCACTTTCTTTTATGCATTATATAAATTTTCGGATAACTCTTTAGACTAAGCTAAGCATATACTCAGCACATTAAATACTCGTTCTTGATTTAAGAATTCTATGATGGTTCGTTTATCTCGAGTTGATATATAAAGGGCCAAGGCCTTCGGCAAACTGGGTATGAAATAATGTGGAAAAAAATATTTCACTAAATAAAATATTTAAAGTCACATCATTTTATATAATTGAAATAAAGTGAGTCTCAAGGGTTAGTTCAGTTGGTCAAAAACTGTGTCTCGTCATCGGGAGGTCATAGGGTTGATTCTACTTGAAGTCATTGGGGTTAGGTCTTGCTAGTAGGCCGAGGGGCGATTAGCCCAGATTTTCCCGTGGACGTAGCGACCACTGACTCACCAGGGTGTTCGTGAACCACAACGTAAAATAAATAAATAAATAAAATTGAAATAAAGTAATTAAAAATAAAATTATTTTATATTTTTTTGAAGTGTAATTTAATTGGTAATCAAAGTAATTTTAATATTTTGTAAATTAAAAGATACTCTTAAGACTCAGTTTATGGAGAAGATAACTAGTAAATTCTATGGAGAAGATAACTGGTAAATTCCAAAAATGAAATATAGTGATAGTGCCATATATATCATAAATTATAAGTAATTTATATCAATGTCAATTTTTTTAATAATAATAATAAAATATTGTTTATAAATTAAATATTTTAATATGCAAAGTTAGATGTATATTAAAAAACATATTAATAATAAAATGAAAAAAAAACATTTTAATATGCACAATATAGTTTATAAATAAAATATTTTAATGTTCATGTTAAATAAAATATTTCAATGTCAATTATGTATATAGTTTTAAAGCATCCTATATATATTATATAAAATAATTGTTAAAAAATTTCTTAATCTTAGAATATGTGAAATAGTCTCACCATTTTACATTTTAGCTCTTTTCAAGTATATTTTTTGTTTCATTTTGTCTAAAATCCAACAAAGATTTGTTGGAATGTCAAGTTTAAGCTATGCCGTCTACACAATTCCACTGCTTAATGGAATTTTCAGGGCATTGAATTCATTTATGCAATTTAAATAATAAAAATTTATAGATGGTGTGTGTGTGTGTGCATCTTAATCATGGATAAATGATGAGAGGGATAAAGTTTGGTGAGGTACAAAAGTTTGGTACAAAAGTTTTTTCAACTTTTGCACTCTAAAAGAGGCTTGCACCTTAAGATATTTGATGTCTCTCGGTGCTTCATAGATATGGTTAAGATGGATTTACACTAGTTTATATTAATTGAAATATGTGGTTAAGATGGATTTACAATAGTTTATATTAATTGAAATATGTGCTTAAGATGGATTTATACTAGTTTATATTCATTGAAATATGTGATTAAGATGGATTTATACTGGTTTATATTAATTGAAATCAATTTCTGTTGGCTTTGTGGAGACCTTATGCATTTGTAGTGACTTTGTGTTCCTCTACAATTCATGTGACTCATCTTTGTATAGGAGGAATATCTCTCCCATGGCACTAGTTTTGTGAGAAATTACATGATAGTCTTGGTTCCTAGGAAGCTAGCCTTAAATACATGCACCTAGTGTTGACCCTTCGTGTGTGGAGTAGGGTGATAACCGCTATGGAGGTGACCTCTAGGATGTCAGTAATGGTGACAACAAATGATAGAACCAATGTGGGAGGTGACTAACAAGGATTTGACCCTTGTTTGAAGCAATTTAAATCACATTTTGCTTCAAACCCTAGTGGGCCAACACTTGTGGCATAATTTCTTTTAATTGTAATTTATACAAATCTTTGATTTGCTAGTATTTGCATTATGGACTCTAGTTCATGGTTTATAGAGTATCTTGGTATTGTGTATTCTGTGTCTATTCTCAATGGCACGCTTGAGTATCTACGGATGTCAAACCCTTCCTGAAGCTCTTCTTTGTTTATTTATCCTTTGTCAAAACTTGTTAAACCTTGCTCTAGACTTTTATAGCAGCAAAGTGTTAACTTTCTATTAATAATGGTAGGGATCCTTTAAACTTGTTTGATTTTTTTTATTTTTTTTATCGAGGGTCCTCCTTAATTTGGCCTCTTGCATCGCTGAGTATGCCCTACTATAGGTTGCATTGTCGCTGAAAGTCTCGAGACAAAGGTCCTTAAGGCCGACCTCGAGTTAAATATCAAACTCAAAATGTAGTAGCCATATTCCATTCTTATAATATCATTAATTAATATAAAATTAACAATAAATTGATTATTATAATATAATATTTATTATAATTCACTTAAGTACTTTCACAAAGATCAATGAATGAAACGCAATGTGAGAAAACTTATTGGAAAAAAATCCATGGGTAATTTGACCACAAGGGCTTCACTGGTGAAACAATACCTTACCACATGCATTCATATTGCGGGATATATTGAGGAAAAAATGACATAATATATTGAGCATATAATAGGAGGTAACTGGATTTTATATTAGAAGGTATAAAAAATGGAGCTCAAATTTAATGAAAAAAAAACAAGGGGTATAAACAATGTTAATGAAAAAATGGATACCTACAATATCTATTGAAAATAAGGGTTTTTTTCTTTCTTTTGTAAGCTTGGGTAGATCCTTTTCTATTTATAATAAACAAGCTGAATACACTTACTGTCCATAGGTGGCCTCAACTTGCCCAGTGGGAAACCAAGCTTTTTTGCCACCTATACATAACATATGCTATCCAAAATTGATAGGTTTGAAGTCTTTGTAACCATGCTATGTAAACAAAACTATTGAAAATATAGTGTTTGTCTATTGTTCCCATAAACATGCAAATATATAAAGAAACATGCTGTTAAAAAAAACAAAAATGTCCTGAGAACATAAGCTTAGTCTACTCGTCCAGTTCATCTTGATCTAGCTCGAGCACTGCTGGGTCTGCTGCTGAATCGCCATGCACTGGTGTCCTATCCACTATACTGGTGATGTGTCCCTCTATGCGTTCCAGTCGCATATCTTGTTTGCAGAGTTGAAATTGAATAGTTTGCAAGTCCCATTTGTAATCAAGCATGTCCCTAATTATTAAAGCCATACTCATTGAGACTTGCTCCACTACCTTACACATCAGCTGCTTCATTAGCCAATATAAGTGCAGCATCTGCTTGTACTGAGACATCCTACCTCTCGTGTTTCCAGGGTCTGATACAAGATCCCGCCACTCTTCCATCTCCTCCTCAGAATCTTCTTCCTTCGCACTATCTTCCATCTCGTCAATTATTTTCCTGATGCCTTCGTCTGTGTCCCTCATGTATGCTCTGGCCACTTCATGAATTGTCTCGTCCATTGGACGACGACCCCTTCTTTTGTCAGGGGTGTTACTGACCTGGGGCCCCAGACTATTGTTTGTCTTTCCTCTGCAACCCCGACCACGACCGCCGGTTGACCTTGCCATATCTCCCGAAAATAAGGGTTTTTTAAATTGGGAAGGTATATTGGGTTCATATTGGTAGGGGGTTAAATAATGTAATTTTTAGAGGTATTTTTCAATATATAGTCAAATTAAAGTATTGTTTAGTATGCCACGAATTCACGTACTATGTCATAGGTTTATTGAGTGAAACCCTGTGAATTTTACAAACCACCAAAAAATAAACTCAAATAAACTCTTAATTAATTATTATTAAATAGAAAAAAACACCTCTCTCAAAATCAACTTATCAATCCCTTCAACCATTATATGTTATATGTCCCACAACCAGCTACCTTCTATTTTAGTGAGCGCACTCTATGAAACGAAGTTATATTCTATTTTAGTGGGCTCACTCTATCCAACCTTCGTTTATCTAACCCATGGGACTTTATTTTATCTAGGTCGATAATGGGAAAGGATTACAATAGCATGCACATACTACCTCGACATGCCTTTACAATGCAAAAATTGTCTATATTCTAGGGATCCGTTGACATGCGTATTCCTCCCTTCAACTCCATGACCGGTGCCACTCAACCAACTGATGCTACTACATAAATAACTCAAAATCCTACAAGCCTGATCTTGGAATGTCACAACTCTGAATATTGGGGTCATGTTTCAAATGCATAGTTATTACATTGATTATAAATGACAGGCTCATCTTTCAAATAATTGCATAATCAACTCGAATATGGCGTTATAATATGCTATATTCTTAGGTTTTTTTTCTAATTCAATACAACATCAAATTTTTATCTGTCCATGTCATAAACAAAATATATCATGCCCTAATTCCACAGACATTGGCAAATCCTATGATGAAGTGAATTGCCAACAAAATCCACAAATGAATTGTGGCCACAAAAAATAATTTTAATCTTCATCTATCACATTGCAATAACAGAAAAATCCGATGCTTCACACGAGACATGCCGATGCTTCTGGCATTACTCCCTCAGGGTATGTTGAGCCCCAAACTTGCATCTTTCCTATACACCTTTCTAGACTTTTTTCCATTTACCTGGACTTCCTAAGCTGTCAACATCATTGCATATTGAGTTTAAAAGAGCACATAAAGTGGTTTTCTAACTATGTCTTGTGTTTGCTGTTTGAACTAGATTTTTGCTCATAAGCTGCGGAATCTTGTTATTTACAGCAGCCAGTTCAACCTTTCGCAGTCTTTTTGTTAAACTCTATATTGTAGGTGTCTTCAGGCAAATTGAGCCACATGGGCAAGTTGAAAATAACGTGGACATGGACCGAGTCCTATTGGCTCAATCTAATTCATCAAAGAAGGCCGTGGTCAAAGGTGGTCAAGGGGTTGTCAAATATAGGATTCCTACAGCAACAAGACTCCATTTCTAAGCACGTGAAGACTTGCATGGCCATTCCTAGATCTTTGGGGACATATCAACACCTGTGGACTGCTCCATAAGGCAAAGCCAACAGCCACCCTCAATAGATTTAATCATCACGGCAGCCATGATACTAGATCCATGGACGTTGTCGTTCACGAGTCCTTTGTCAGCGCAGTTTTTAGGAAATTAGTTATGTAGCCTTTTGTTATAAATAATGTGTTTCCATACGCATAATAGTTAGTCTTCTGAATGTATTGTTGACTGTTAATGAGCCCATTGTGCCGTGACATTATTTCGTTGTTATGACTGCGTTCTAAATATATGAGAAGTCTCTGTTTCTGAATATAAATTGTGGTTGATAGCTGTTGCCCGAGGTTGTGCAAAGGGCCCCTGCACACGACGAGGTTTTGTTTTATATTTTTGTACATTTTCATGCTGTGTTTCTTTACGTTCATTATGCCATAGTTAATCACTTGTATATATTGCATTTCTTATGGTATTAACGTTTCATTTTTGTCCATAATTTTACATGCTTTACATTACTGTTAACGCTGATCAATGTACTTGTTCCAGATTACAGTAGGCAGCCCAGGCATGTGCATATAGTTTCCACAATGAATAATGACATGGAATCAGTCTTGTCTTTCCGCTGATTTATTTTTCTTAGCTTTTAATTCCAGCACTGTTTTGTTTATTTCAGTTTTGTTCATTGGCTTTATTAGTTAACTTAGATATTAAATTGCTCATGTCATTATCAGTTACCTCTGAAAGCCATAGCGAGACTAATGGTGAGGGATTGAAGTATGAGTGTGTAATTTGATATTAGTTTATTTTTCTACAAATTAGATATTAAATTGCTCCTGTCATTATCAGTTACCTGCGAAAGCCATAGCGAGACTAATGGTGAGGGATTGAAGTATGAGTGTGTAATTTGATATTAGTTTATTTTTCTGCAAATTAGATATTAAATTGCTCATGTCATTATCAGTTACCTCCGAAAGCCATAGCGAGACCAATGGTGAGGGATTGAAGTATGAGTGTGTAATTTGATATTAGTTTACTTTTCTGCAAATTACATATCGGATTTCTCAAGTTGTTTATGATTACCTCCGAAAGCCATAACGAGACTAATTGGCGAGGGGTCAGAATATGAGTTGATGTAATTTGATTTAGCTTTACTTTGCTTGCAATTTTTGGATTTCTTTGAGTACAGTTTCTTTTGTATTTAGACAACAGCAAGGATAATGGCTTCATGATCAATAGTTCACTGTTTGTTTAATTATAATAGTGGCACATTTTCATTTTCTTTTAGGAATTAATTTCATCATTGCATGTTTTAAAACCTTTTTGAAAGTTTGAAGTTTTGGAAATCATTATAAAGGACATCATTGCCTTGAACATTTATATCCATACTTGTCTTTTAGAATTTCCATCTCACATTAGGAAATCAACAAATATAAACCCAAAAACAAAATAAAAATCACAAACGACAAAAAGTAAGAGATAGGTTATCTTGCAAATAAAGTGCGCCACACTTCAACAGTTTATGACTCCCGGATTGAAAATTAATATAGCAATTTAGGACACTCTAAATTGACCAAACATTTTGGCGCTGTTGCCGGAGAAGTGTAACTAGGTAACCAATTTCTTAAAAAAAAATATTCAAGGAAGGTAAAAATTGATAACTTCTCAAAGTATGCTCTCCTCTTGCACCTAGTGTGATCTGGAGGATCAGAAAAGAGAATTATTAGTTCAATAATTTCTTGAGTATGCTCTCTTCTTGCACCTAGCGTGATCTGGAAGATCAGAAAGAGAATTATTAGCCCGACTTGAAGATAAAAAATAAAAAATTACATGCATAGAGCAAGAGATTCTAGGGGAAGGTTTATAGCTAGGGCCAAGATTTTGATTTTTACAACTCCATCTACTTCAAGGCATAGACAAGATACACCTCCATCATCTCCAACTCACACTCCCAGCCTTAGGATTCCTGGAATTCAAGGGGCAACAGCTGAATTAGGAGACTCTCCCACACTATCCATCAAATTTGACCTAGGGAAAGAATCTTTCTTTACTTCTACAGGGGAACATATTGTAATCAAAGAAGTAGAATCACGTGAAGAAGAAAAGGGAGAAATTCTTCCTCATTCGCCATTAGTAGAAGAACCAGAGGACTTTGAAATCTCTCTGGAAACTATCATGATAGAGGAAGTAGTAAACGGATTTGGAGGAGGTAGAGGTGGAGGTAGAGGAGGAGGAAACAATGGAGGAGGTAGAGGTAACAATGGGGAAAATAGGGATGGAGATAACTCATTTGGATTTCCTATATTTGATGAGGAATCTCATACAACAATGAAAAAAATCTCACCATCTGTCCTCCCAAACTTTTATGGGTTGCGAAGTGAGGATCCTGAAACATTTTTATTTGAGTTTGAAGTCGTATGCCGAACTTATGACTATATGGAAGACTCTCAAAAAATGAAATTGTTTTCTTCAACATTGAAGGAAACTGCTTTGAAATGGTTCATGGGATTAGTCACTCAATCTATTAGGACTTGGAATGATATGAAACAAACATTTTTGGATAGATACCTGGACTATTGCATGCCCACCAACCATAAGGATGAGGTATTCAAAATGGTGCAAAAAGAAGATGAAAACTTGGAGGATTTACTTGAAAGATTTCAATACAACTTAAAAAGAGCAAAAATGAGTAACTTAGATGAGGAGACCTTGAAAGCCATTCTATTAAAATCCATTAGAGATGAATGGATAGATATTTTAAACATGATGGGAAAGGGAGATATTTCTCAGCTTCCACTTCATGACATAGCAGAACTATGTGTCCATCTCTCGAGGGGGAAATCTAAAACTGGAAAAGATCCTAGAGATCCTTCTCTTATTAGAGCAAACAAATCTGCAACTAGATCAGTAAGTAGGGTTGATATTGGCAATATGCTTGATGAGTTCAAAACTGATATTTTAGGGAGCCTTAGTGAACAACTAGACACCCTTAAAATACAAAACAAGCAGAAAGAAGAACCTGAAGCTTTGGCCATCTTTTGTCCAAAATGTAGGAAGAAACATGCTCTAAGGGAATGCCCCTTGAATTCAAAAGTTGTAGAAACATGTATGATTTGCTCGGAAAGCCATGAGACCAAGGATTGTCCTTCAATTCCTGGGCTCAAAGCTGTCTTTCAAGAAGATTCAAATTCAATAGAGTCTCTCTGTTTTGTTCAAGGAGACCTTGGCAGGGGCAACAAAATCAAGGGTTTAACAACCCTATGAACTTTCAAACCCCTCCAAATTGGAATCCTTGGCAACAACCTTGGTCGCAACCTCAAAATCCATATCAATCATGGGTACAAGGTATGCAAAATCCTTATGGGATATTTGCTCAATTTTATCAATATCCTCCATCTTTTCAAAATCAACAAGCTCCACAACTTCCAAATCAAAATCCACAACTTTCATTACCATTTCCACAACAACAACAACCTTCTCAACAAAATCCAAATTCTCAACTCTTGTTTCCATTCCAACAAAAGACAAATCAACTACCATCCCAGCCATTGCCAAATCCCAATAATAAAAATCCTCAGAATTCTTACATGGTAGAAGGACAACAATTTCCTACCTATATGATTGTTCCTCTCAATGATGTACAACTCAGGTCTGGTAGAGTTTTAGAAAAACCTTCTATAGATACTCAAAAGCAAAGTACTTCTGAGGAAGATTCTCTTCAAGTCAATAAAGGTTCTGAAGCATCTCTTCAAAACCCAAACACTCAAAAAGAAAAAGGAAAAGAGTCAACCCCCACAACTCTTATAGTTGAGCAACCTACATCTTCATCCACACCTCCTTTCCTTGAAAGATTACATATTGACAAAGGGATGGAAAAACAAATCTTGTTGCCCGACTATGATTTCCTAGATGAATTAAAAAATGTTTGTATCAAGATTCCCTTGCTACAAGCCATTAGAGAGATTCCTATTCTAGCAAAAACAATAAAGGAGTTGAGTCTCAAAAGACGAGGAAGGAAACCAAGAGATACAAGAAGAATCCACCTGGTAGGAAAAATTGTAGATATCATGATGGGAAAAATTACCATGTAGAAATATGTAGATCCAGGTAGTCCAATTGTCAAGACACATATAAATGGGATAGAAATTCCAAATACTTTGATTGACTTAGAGGCTGCTATCAACATTATGAGTAGACAGACTATGGAACAACTTAAACTTCCTAATCTTGTTTTTAAACCTACCTTACTGCAACTTGCAGATAGATCAATAATCAAACCAGATGGTGTATTAGAAGATATTTCAGTCTCCCGAGATTCTTGGGAATATCCAGTAGATTTTATGATTTTGACTCCTAAAAGTAATTTAAGAGGGCACCCACTCATCTTAGGAAGACCTTGGCTAGCCACAGCTGATGCTTTCATTAGTTGTAGATCTAGAGATATGTATATTTCTGATGGTAATTCGACAAAGAAGTTCAATTTTTATCCTCCAGCAAAAGCAATTACAGAAGTAGGAGAAAATGAATGGGTCGATGATGAGGACACTATACAACCTGTCTTTACCATTTCTGAAATCAGTGAAGATAGTCAAATTTTGATCACATTAGAAAACTTTGAAACATCTTCAGAATATGACCACACAATTTCAGTTAGATTCTAACATTGAGTATTTATCATCAAGACAAATGTCTCTTTACTCTATGGAAGAGTTCGGTAGTTCCACCATTGAGATTTTTCCAGGTAAAACACTGAATATCAATAAAAATTTGGAAAAGTCAAAACAGGAAGAGCTAACCAAAATCTTGCAAAATTATTCTACTGCATTTGCATGGGAGTATACTGATATGAAAGGTATTGACCCTAAGACTTGCATTCATCACATCTACATCGAGGAAAACAGTAGACCAATCAGACAACCTCAGAGAAGGATGAATCCAAACCTTAGGGAGATAGTGAAAGAAGAGCTCCAAAAACTACTCAATGTAAACTTCATTTATCCAATTTCAGATAGCCAATGGGTTTCTTCTTTGGTTATAGTACCTAAAAATAATGGTAAATGGAGAGTATGCATTGATTACAGGGAATTGAATAAAGCAACTTTGAAGGATCACTTTCCCTTGCCCTTTAGCGATCAAGTATTAGAGACATTAGCAGGCAAAAAGTACTTTTCATTTTTGGATGGTTTTAGTGGCTATAATCAAATTCAGGTAGCACCTGAAGATCAAGACAAGACCACATTTACCTGCCCATGGGGAACTTTTGCTTACCGAGTGCTTCCTATTGGATTATGTAATGCACCCGCAACATTCCAAAGAGCAGTACTAGGAATTGTTTCTGATCTAATCCATGATTGTGTAGAGGTTTATATGGATGATTTTACAGTTTATGGCAATTCGTTTGAAGAGGCATTAGAGAATTTGGAAAAAGTCCTTATAAGATGTAAAGAAACAAACCTTTCATTGAGTCATGAAAAATGATTTATGATGTTTACTGAAGGTATTGTTTTGGGACATCACATTTCAGGAGATGGGATTAAAGTTGATAGATCAAAAGTTGAAGTCATCTCCAAGTTACCTATTCCAAATTTTCAAAAAGATGTTAGAAGTTTTCTGGAATTTACTGGGTACTATAGAAGATTTATAGAGAACTTCACTAAAATAGCATCTCCACTCTTCAAATTTCGCACAAAAGACTGTGAATTCAAATGGGATCCTAATTTTCAATCAGCGTTTGAAACTTTGAAAACAAGAATATATGAAGCACCCATCTTGAGAGGGCCAAATTGGAAACTTAATTTCCATATTTCTACAGATGCTTCAGATACAGCTCTAGGGGTTGTGTTGGGTCAAAAGGATTTAGTTCCGTATGCCATTTACTATACCAGTAAAAACTTAACTCCCACTGAGTTGAATTATATTGTGACTGAAAAAGAGTTCTTAGCTGTTGTTCATGTAATCAATAAGTTTAGACATTATATAACAGGCTATGAAACTTTTATCCATACTGATCATTCTGCGATTAGATGTAACGAACAAACCTGTTACTAATGGCAGAGTTACAAGGTGGCTCTTACTTTTACAGGAATTCAATATTACTGTGTTGGATAGACCAGGGAAACAAAATATAGTAGCTGATTTCTTGTCTAGGATCCAGAATACTAAAGAAGATTCTCCTATAGAGGACAAGTTTCCTGAAGAATATTTATTTGCAGTAACTACTAAGACCCCTTGGTATGCAGATATTTCTAACTATTTGGTTATAGGAAAACTACCTCCACATTTATTTCCTAGTGAAAGAAGAAAGATTATTCAGGAAAGTTCAAAATATTCATGGATTTCTAACGAATTGTTTAAAACAGGGCCAGATCTTGTGATCAGAAGATGTGTTAGGGAAGATGAAATGCCTGACATCCTCAAGGCATGTCATGATGAACCATGCGGCGGACACTTTGCTGACAAAAGGAAAACCTATAAAATCCTTTCTTTAGGAAATCATTGGCCTTCCCTCTTCAAAGATGCAAAAGAATATGCTAAAATGTGTGACAGCTGCCAAAGAGTAGGGAAACCGACCCTTTCAAATGAAATTCCATTACAACCGCAGGTACTCATCGAACCCTTTGAAAAATGGGCTTTAGATTTTATTGGACCTATTAATCCACCATCTAAACAAAAGAAGCATATATTGGTATGTACTGATTATGTCACTTAATGGGTAGAAGCCAAATCATTACTTTCTGCTACTAAAAATTCAGTTGCTAATTTTATTTATGAGGATATTTTTACTCGCTTTGGTGTTTCAAGAGAAATTGTGACAGATCAGGGAAGTCAATTCACATCCAACCTGGTGGAGAAGCTGATGGAAGAATACAAAATCAAGCACAGAAAATCTACTCCTTACCATCTGCAAGCAAATGGCTAAGTGGAGTCTACAAACAAAGTTATTGAAGGCATCATCACCAAAACTGTTCATCTACACAGAAGAGATTGGGCAGAAAGGCTTCCTGAAGCCTTATGGGCCTACAGAACTACATGGAGGAATACAACAGGACATTCTCCCTATGAACTTGTTTATGGGAAAGAAGTCCTGCTCCCCATTGAGTTTCAAGTCAAAACTTTCAAGATGGCAGTTCAGTTGGGGATGGATCTATCAGAAGCCCAAAAGCATAGAATGGAGCAGTTGAATGAGCTAGATGAGATCAGAAAAGAAGCAATCCTAAGAACTGATCTAGTTCAGTATCAAAGAGCTAAGTGGCATGACAAGTACATCAAAGATAAAAAGTTTCAAGAGGGAGATTGGGCATTACTATTTGATTCCAAGTTTAAATATTTTAAAGGAAAATTTTAGGCTCATTGGCTTGGGCCAGATGAGATTGACAAAATCTTTAGCAATGGAGTGGTAAGAATTAAGACCATTGATGAATTTCAAACTCCTCTTATTGTGAATGGCCACAGGTTAAAAATCTATCATAAGCCACTCTAAAAAGAGGAATTTCTCAAAATGTTTCAAGATCATTCTGCAATAAGGCTGGTGAAGAAGAATCCTTCTTCTCCACCAGCCCAGCCTTTGTTCCTTTCTATTTCCGAGTAAAAAAAAAAAAAAAAAATTACAAGCCTGAAAACCAATCATTGATTGACAGTCTTATACAGAAAATATAGAGCGAAAATTAGGAACACCTGACACCCTATATTTTCCAAAAAAAAAAATCTCTCTCATTTCACAGTTTTGTGACAACTCCACTCCATTTCATTCCACTTCATTACACCTCACTTCATTTCATTCCACTCCATTTCATCCATTTCATTCCACCAATAAAAGTTTTTTATGACCATTTTCATTCAGTCAGTTATCATCTATCCATCTCCATTCAGTCAAATGGTTGTCGTGTCAGTTTCCGTAGCTGGAACCAGTTTCCGCAGCCAGAAGCAGTTTTCGTAGCCACCACTCTGTTTTTCAAAAATTGACAGTCAAGATGTTAGTTCAATAATCATGAAATCAAATGCAGGCATGACTGATGACATATTATGAAGACATGGAGCACCTAAAGGCATCAATAAGGAGCAGCTGATCAAGGGTTAATGGACAACAAATGACAAAAATTCCAAGGTATGAGTAGAAATTTATTTCAAATAGCAATCAAAACACATTTTTGTATAGTTATTAAACCATAAGCTCCACTATATGCAATGATTACCGTGATAGCCTCCATACCATTCCACGACATTCCTCCACGAACCATGCATTTATTTTCCAAACGGTCTTATGATTAGCCTTCGGATTTAATTTTTGTTGGCTGCATTTTAACACTCCACCTATACTCATGAGGACGTGGTCGATTTGACTACGGCTCCTCTCAGCCGCACAAAATCCACAACTATTTCATAAACATGTTCGTGTCTACTCTGCAGCCACCCAATTTAAAATTTTGCCGGATGCACTTTACTCCCCCTACTGTTCTATTGACATCATGGCTGCATTTCCACCTTCCTCACATAAGCCTTCACCCCATTTCACGAATTCATTTCCGCTGTCTGTCCTCTGTTTTCCACTCACAATCACTGGATTTCTACATAAACTCTATTCACTCCCATAACCCAGCCGTCTCACTTACGCTAAATCTTCCTCACACAGACGAGTTTTAAGAACAGAAGGAAGGATGGGTTTGTTGTTGAGGGCAGAACCGGAAGGGCCCAAGTTTTTGGAAGAATACCTGCAAGTGAAAGACATACTGAAGAAGGCAAGATGGCTACGGTTTATACAAAAATTCAAAGGCTACAATAAGGAGATTACAAAGACCTTTGCAAGGTCTTTTAACAGCCAAGAGGTGGAAATTGGGGACCTTAAGTTTACAATCACCGAGACATCCATAGCAGCTGCTATAGAACTTCCCCAGGAAGGTAAACGCTGGTTCAAGAACAAGAGCTTTGACGAGAAGGCTTGGAGAGTCATACTACGCAATCCAGGTATGGATGTAACTATATTCAAATGAGGAATTCCTGTCCATGCTTTAAAAGAGGAGTGGGCCAGCTTATTGTTAATTATTCAAAAGTTCATTACTTGTGAAGGCCGTTTTGGGGCAATGTATATGTATCATACTCGGTTGTTGATGAACTTTTTAGAAAACCAAACCCTCAATCTGCCCTACTTTTTATTGCTAAGCTTGAAAAAGATGTGCACAACAATCCAAAAGAATATAGAAGACATAGAACCCCATTTGTATCATCACGGGCTTGTGAAAAATTTAATTGAAGACCAATTGAAGAAAAATAGGGACACTTGGGAACAATTTTTGGTGAGAAACTACTTTCAAGAGCCACCCGAGGTACCTGAATGCAGTACAACAAGAAGGAGTAGGAGGAAGGAGACAAGTGTAAGAATTCAAGACCCTCCTATTAGCAAAACCAAAGAAGTTGATCAAGAAGAGAGGCTGGAAAGAACCAAGGATAGAAACCAAGGAAAATCAAAAGGGAAACGAAACATAAAAGCTGTATATCAAACTTCAGAGCCTTCTCAAAAAGAAAACCACCAAACACTGTCTGAAAGATTAGCTTATCTTCGAGAACAAGCGGCTGCAGCCAAGAAGAAACAAAAGGAAAAGCAGAGTATGGAGGAAGATACTAGTCCACAGCATGTAAGAAGAAGCTCTAGGCTTAAAGGGAAATTAAAGACAGTAAAAACCAAAGGGCCCCACTTTATTGATTTTGGGGGAGAAACCCCAGAAAAGCCTCCAGCAACCTCTCCTGACCGTAGCCCACACCACACTTCCATTCCACAGCCAGATTTTGACATGAGTCCTTCTCGGCCAGATTTGGAAATCAGTCCTTCTCAATAGGATTTTGGGGTCAGCCCAAGGAAAGCACCCGAGGTAGACCCGAATTAGTAGGAGATGTATGATTATATAGAATCCTTAGAGAAGACAGCTACAGGTCCAAGCACTTCATCCACTCAGCCTCACACAACACAAGAAGCTCTAGTCCAATCATTGAGACAAGAAGTTTTTGAATTGGAGGTCTTAAACAGACACATTAAACAAGAAAATGAAGCACTAAAGGAACAAAGAAGATTGGAAAAGATCATTCATGACAACACTATGTTACATCTGGGATTGTGGTTGAAAAAGAACAGGAAATTGAAGAAGAAATGCAAGAGGTTGAATACAGCACTTGTCAACCTCAAATTCATATGCTTGATGAGGAAGCCCAGGATGGTAGTAGTACCAAGGAAGAGGAAAAGAGGGTTGGATGTGCTGGCAGAGGTGTCAGAGCATATAGATTGAAGAAAGGATGGTCAAAATTTTGGTTGCATAGGGACATGCAACACCTTCACAGTGGGGGTATGTTGAGCCCCAAACTTGCATATTTCATATACACATTTCTAGACTTTTTTCCATTTACCTGGACCTCCTAAGCTGTCAACGTCATTGCATATTGAGTTTAAAAGAGCACATAAAGTGGTTTTCTAACTATGTCTTGTGTTTACTGTTTGAACTAGATTTTTGCTCATAAGCTGCGGAATCTTGTCACTTTCCATAGCGAGTTCAACTTTCCACAGCCTTGTTGTTAAACTCTATATTTCAGGTGTCTTCAAGCAAATCGAGCCACATGGGAAAGTTGAAAATGACGTAGACATGGACCGAGTCCTATTGGCTCAGTTGAATTCATCAAAGAAGGCCATGGTCAAAGATGGTCAAGTGGTGGTCAAATATAGGAGTCCTACAGCAACAGGACTCTGTTTCTAAGCACGTGAAGACTTGCGTGACCATTCCTAGATCTCTGGGGACATATCAACACCTGTGGACTGCTCCATAAGGCGAATCCAACAACCACCCTAAATAGATTTAATCATCACGGCAGCCATGATGATAGATCCATGGACGTTGTCGTTCACGTGTCCTCTGTCAGCGCAATTTTTAGGAAATTAGTTATGTAGCCTTCTGTTATAAATAATGCGTTTCCATACGCATAATAGTTAGTCTTCTGAATGTATTGTTCGCTGTTAACGATCCCACTGTGCTGTGACATTATTTTGTTGTTATGACTGCGTTCTAAATATATGAGAAGACTATGTTTTTGAGCATAATTCGTGGTTGATAGCTGTTGCCCGAGGCTGTGCAGAGGGCCCCTGCACACACCGATGTTTTGTTTTATATTGCTGTACATTTTCATGCTGTGTTTCTTTACGTTCATTATGCCATATTTAATCACTTGTATATATTGCATTTCTTATGGTATTAACATTTCATTTTTGTCCATAATTTTACATGCTTTACATTACTGTTAACGCTGATCAGTGTACTTGTTCCAGATTATAGTAGGCAGCCCGAGCATGTGCATATAATTTCTACAATGACTAATGACATGGAATCAGTCTTGTCTTTCTGCTGATTTATTTTTCTTAGCTTTTAATTCCAGCACTGTTTTGTTTATTTCAGTTCTATTCATTGGCTTTATTAGTTAACTTAGATATTAAATTGCTCATGTCATTATCAGTTACCTTCGAAAGCCATAGCGAGACTAATGGTGAGGGATTGAAGTATGAGTGTGTAATTTGATATTAGTTTATTTTTCTGCAAATTAGATATTAAATTGCTCATGTCATTATCAGTTACCTCCGAAAGCTATAGCGAGACTAATGGTGAGGGATTGAAGTATAAGTGTGTAATTTGATATTAGTTTATTTTTCTGCAAATTAGATATTAAATTGCTCATGTCATTATCAATTACCTCCGAAAGCCATAGCAAGACCAATGGTGAGGGATTGAAGTATGAGTGTGTAATTTGATATTAGTTTACTTTTTCTGCAAATTAGATATCAAATTGCTCAAGTTGTTTATGATTACCTCTGAAAGCCATAGCGAGACTAACTGGCAAGGGGTCAGAATATGAGTTGATGTAATTTGATTTTAGCTTTACTTTGCTTGCAATTTTTGGATTTCTTTGAGTACAGTTTCTTTTGTATTTAGACAGCAGCAAGGATAATGGCTTCATGATCAATAGTTCATTGTTTGTTTAATTAAAATAGTGGCACATTTTCATTTTCTTTTAGGAATTAATTTCATCATTGCATATTTTAAAACCTTTTTGAAAGTTTGAAGTTTTGGAAATCATTATAAAGGACATCATTGCCTTGAACATTTATATCCATATTTTTCTTTTAGAATTTCCATCTCACATTAGGAAATCAACAAAGATAAACCCAAAAACAAAATAAAAATCACAAACGACAAAAAGTAAGAGATAGGTTATCTTGCACATATAGTGCGCCACATTTCAACAGTTTACGACTCCCGAATTGACAATTAATATAGCAATTTAGGACACTCTAAATTGACCAAACAGGGTACCTGAGATGCAAACCTCAATAATGAACTTCACATGCCCTATCTTTCTGTCCAACTAGGCAATGTAGAGCATTTTCATGTTTTCATTCCTAAGAGGCTTCAACAGATGGACTTCTGCATAGATCCTCTCAATGGAAACATCATCAAGGTTTCACAGAGAAACCTTGTTCCAAGCAACCTCAATACCATCTTCCTAATCAAAAGCTCTGTATATCGTCTTCATGTGATCCAGATATTTGGGGCAGGCCCTCAAGATCTAGAAGATTGAAATGGATCTTGGGGTGGAGACACCCAAGATCTAAAAAATTGAAATGCCAGAAGAAAAAGAGGAGAATGCACAATAAACAACCACAAAGATTTTTTTTTATTAAAACAGAGAATAACTGTAAAGGCCACATTGTGGCCGACAATTTGTCATTTTACAAAATGCAACTTGTTACTTATAGACTTTTTTAGTTATAATACCACAGGTCAATTCCATGGCTGAATGAATACCATGGGTGGATGTCACAATACCACGGGTCAATTCCATGGGTGAATAAATACCATGGGTGGATGTCACAATACCATGGGCAAATACCATGGGTGAATGAATACCATGGGTGGATGTCACTTACAATACCATGGGTGGATGCCACTTACAATACCATGGGTAAATTCCATGGGTGGATGAATAACATGGGTGGATGAATACCATGGGTTGATGCCATTTTGCATTCGGATCATTCCTCCCTCCTTAAGAAGCAATGGTCCCCATTGCATGAAGTTCTCCCCTACGAATCCTTTTTTGAATATGAAGAGCCACTTAAGAGAAGGTTTTTATGTGGTTAACCCATAACCATGATGAACGAAGATCTGAGGATAGAGATACCCTATAATGTTTGTGACCAACTGTGATACTGACAGTGTGCGGCCTAGCAAATGGACTTCGATGAAGTGTGGATTTGTGGATGACCCATAACCATGACAAACGAAGATTCGAAGATAGAGATACCTTGTAATGCTTATGACCAACTGTGATCCTAATAGTGTGCGGCCGAGCAAATGGACTTCGATGACAAGGATTTTGTGCAGTTGACCCATAACCATGATGTTGATTGTTAATGAAATAGCAGGTGCCTACATAGCCTAGGGTGGGAGGGAACGTTTGCAAATAACCCAAGCTGAATGTTGCCACACTGAAACTCATGAATGTGAAGCAAGTGTCTACTAAAGTGGGGTGGGACGGCACGTCTCCAATTGGAACCTACTCCGAATGTTCCTCTAGAATTAAAATGGACATAACTCAGTCAATATAACTCAGAATATTTATTATAACCTGTTTTTGGAAGCAGAAGGACCATTTTGCATCTTCCATGTGTTGGAAATCCTTATCTAGACACTCTAGAATCTCCGATTCGCGCTACAATTTTTTCGACGTCACAAAAGTTATGAAAAAATAGTTGATTTTAAATCAACGATATATCCACATCCGAACTCTGATTCAACCCTTTTTTTTGTTTGAAATTGGGTGATTTTTCAAGAGGAGCTAAGATCTACAATCCCTTTTCTGAAATTTTGCACAAAAACTTCAAAAAATGATAGGAGAGTTGTCGTGCAGCAAATTCCGTCAAATTTTTTTTCTACAACATAGCTGATTTTAAATTAGCAATATCTCCCTCATCCAGACTCCGATTCGATTGATTCCTTTTTGTTTGAATTTTGGTATTTTTCACAAGGAATCCAGATCTATTATTTTTTTTGTATATATTCTACCGAATGTTTCAAATCTGATCTGGAAACTCGCCGCTCAAAAAAATATTCCTGCAAAAAAGTGAAAAAAAGAAAAGAAAAATTCTTCCTGTTTGGCGCAAGAAAGTGCTATGTGGAGGTCGCGTCGCATGCCTGAAGTTTTTTGAATATTGCTGCAAAAAATTGAAACTGAAATATGCATGAAACCCTCATTCCCATGGAATCATAATCTGCTCTGATACCATTGATCCAGATCTTGGGGGGAGGCCCTCAAGATCTAGAAGCTTGAAATGGATCTTGGGGGGAGGCACCCAAAATCTGAAAAATTGAAATGCCAGAAGAAAAAGAGGAGAATGCCCAATAAACAACCAAAAATATTTTTTTAATTAAAACAGAGAGTAACTCTAAAGGCTACATTGTGGCGGACAATTACAAAATGCGACTTGTTACTTATATTCATTTTCAGTTACAATACCACGAGTCAATTCCATGGGTGAATGAATACCATGGGTGGATGTCACAATACCATGGGCGAATACCATGGGTGAATGAATACCATGGGTGGATGTCACTTACAATACCATGGGTGGATAAATACCATTGGTGGATACCACTTACAATACCATGGGTAAATTCCATGGGTGGATGAATACCATGGGTTGATGCCATTTTGCATTCGGATCATCATGGCACCATGACCCAACACATCTTCATAGTCACCATACCTACCAGTGGGATCCACTTCCACAAAGGGATTCATGTCCTTATAACCGGCGTCAAATTCTACACCAGGAATTTTCCTCATCTTCCTATAAAGGAAAGGGGTAAGAAACAAACCCCTACCTCTAAATTCCAACAGTTTGTTTGAATTGCATTAACAAAAACCCTTGCATGGTTGAAGGAAAATAGAAGAAAGGAGATGTTCCCTGAAATCAGATGACCAACAGATGGCAAAGATGAAAGACTTTGCTTCCATGTGGGACACTGAATATACAAATAACATTTTCGCTCCAGAGATGCTGAAAAGGCAAGCCACCAGAATAAAAAAGAAGCCAAGAATAGGGCAGGGTTATAATTCCACAAATTGGAAGCCAATAATTAGATTTCACAAAAGGTAACATGATATAAATTTATCCTTTAATTTAGAAAAATAAAAAAGGTGTGATACCAATAAACCCAAGGTATATAAACCCTAGGATAAATATTATAAACCCAAGGGAGTAATAAACCCAAGGGATTAATATTAAAAACCCAAGGAAATAAATATTGAACCCAAGGGATAAATATTATAAATCTAAGAAATATAAGCCTTAAGATAAATATTATAAACACTAAAATAAACATGGTTGGCCACAGTTGATCTTCGTATTGGCAGAATCTTTATCACAATTTGATGTTCGACTATGGTTGACCATGATTGATTGTCATACTGAGACAACCTTTGGCACAATATGGCGTTGGACAATGGTTTGCCATATTTGACCATGGGTGATTTTCATATTGAGACAATCTTTGACATAATGTGACATTGAACCATTGTTGACCATGATTCTAAACCAAAGAAATTTATATTAAACCCTAAGATTAATATTATAAACCTTATGAATAAGATTATACCCTAGGAATATGAACCCTTAGATTAATAAACGAATGAGATTGATATTATAAACCCTAGGGAATAATAAATTGAAAGGATTAATTCTAAAACCCCAAGATATTATAAACTTAAGGGAATAATATCAAACCCAAGGGATTAATATTATACATGTAAGGTATATGAACCATAAGATAAATATTATAAACTCTAAAATAAACATGGTTGACCATGGTTGACCATGTTTCATTATCATATTGAGAAAATCTTTGTCACAAAGCGACGTTGGACCATGCTTGATAGTGGTTCAACATGATTGATTTTCATATTGAGACAATCTTTGTCACATTGCGATGTTGGACCATGGTTTATTTTCATGTTGAGAAAATCTGTCAAAATGTGATGTTGGACTATGGTTGACCATGATTATAGACCCAAAGGATTTATATTAAACCCAAGGATTTATATTATAAACTCTATGAATAATATTACACTCTAAGAAAATGAACCCTTACATTAATAAACTCACGAATTAATATTATAAACCCAATGAAATAATAAACTGAAGGGATTAATACTAAAATCCCAATGGATTATAAACCCAAGGGATTAATATTAAACCCTAGGATTAATATTATAAACCTTATGAATAATATTATACCCTAGGAATATGAACCCTTAGATTGATAAACCCAAGGGATTTATATTATAAACCTACGGGAATAATATTAAACCCAAAGGAATAATATTATAAACCCAGGGTATATAAAGTCTAATATAAATATTATAAACCCTAAAATAAACATGGTCGAACATCGTTGACTATGATTGATTTTCATATTGACACAATCTTTGTCACAATGCGATGTTGGACTATGGTTGACCGTGATTGATTTTCATATTTAGACAACCTTTGTCACAATACGACATTGGACAATGGTTGACCATGGCTGATTTTCATATTGAGACAATATTTGTCACAATGTGATGTTGGACCATGGTTGACCATGGATCACCATGGTTGTCATAATGTGACGTTGGACCAAGAGACAATCTTTGTCATAATGTGAGCATGGTTGATTTTCATATTGAGACAATCTTTGTTACAATGTGAACATGGTTGACCATGGTTGATTTTCATATTGAGACAATCCTTGCCACAATGTGTAATTGGACCACGGTTCACCATTGTTGATTTTTATATTAAGACAATCTTTGTCATAATGTGACATTGGACCATGGTTGCGCATGGTTGACCATGATTATAAACTGAAGGGATTAATTCTAAAACCCCAAATATTATAAACCCAAAGGAATAATATTAAACCTAAGGGATTAATATTATAAACCCAAGATATATAAACACTAAGATAAATATTATAAACCCAAAGGATTAATACTAAAAGACCAAGGGAATAATATTAAACCCTAGGGTTAAATATTATAAACCCAAGGTATATAAACACTAAGATAAATATTATAAACCCTAAAATAAACATGGTTGACCATGGTCGACCACGGTTGATTTTCGTATTGACACAATCTTTGTCATAATGCGACATTGGACTATGGTTGACCATGGTTGATTTTAATAATGAGACAACCTTTATCACAATGTGACGTTGGACAATGGGTGACCATGGTTTATTTTCATATTGAGACAATCTTTGTCACAATGCAACGTTGCACCATGGTTGACCATAGATGATCATGGTTAACCATGGATTACCATGGTTATCATAATGTGACATTGGACCAAGAGACAATCTTTGTCACAATGTGACCATGGTTATTGACCATGGTTAACCATGATTGACCATAGTTTATTTTCATATTCAGACAATATTTGTCATAATGCAGTGTTGAAACATGGTTGACCATGGTTGATTTTCATATTGAGCCAATCCTTGTCATAATGTGACATTGTACCATGGTTGACTATGATTGATTTTAATATCAAGACAATCTTTGTCACAATGCGACGTTGGACCATGGTTGATTTTCATATTGAGACAATCCTTCTCACAATGCAACATTGGACCATGGTTGACCATGAATGACCATGGTTGTCACAATGTGACATTGGACCAAGAGACAATTTTCGTCATAATGTGACCATGGTTGATCACAATTGACCATGGTTGATTTTCATATTGGGACAATCGTTGTCACAATGCGACATTTGACCATGGTTGACCATGATTGATTTTAATGTCGAGACAATTTTTGTCACAATGTGATGTTCGACTATGGTTGATTTTCATATTGAGACAATCTTTGTCACAATGTGACATTGGGCCATGACCATGATTGATTTTCATATTTAGAGAAACATAAGATAAACAATAAGATAAATATTATAAACTAAGGTATATAAAATATATAGTTTTAAAACATTTATCTTCATAATAAGATGATAAATATTATAAACCAAGTTATATAAAATGTATAGTTTTAAAACGTTTATCTTCATAATGAAATGATGAGTATACAATTATGTGTCTTATATATAAGACAAAAGTTGTTAGTTTTTCACAGTAGTGGCATGATGATGTTGTAGTAATGCTTTAGATGAATAATAATAATAATAATAATAATCTCGACTGAATTGAAAAATAAAAATGGATTCAATTCAATATGCTATATTGTAATTTTTCATTTATTAATAAAATGACAAACAATTAAAAAAAGCATAGGATACATATCACATTAAAGTAAATTTAAATATTAATAATAATTCATCTTCTTAACTAAGATATTTCAAAACATATAATTAATATACATATAAAATTTAATAAATTTAATTAATAAATATATAATGAAAAATTAAAATATTTCTATATATAAATATGTAAAAAAATATAAAAAATATAATTAATAGTTATAAATTAAAATTTATTTTATCATATAAATTAAAATAATCATTCATATTTTGAAACTTCATATTTAAATATAACTATATATTAATTAATTTCAGTAAATGATGTACAATGTGTACATATTAATACATACAAAAAATCGTTGAATTAATTTTTTGGTCTTTTTAGACTCCAATAACTACTCACCATAATACAAACTAACCCATTTTTTTAACCCTGAGGATTAGTTATTTAACATTCGCCCCTTACTCTGAAGGGATGTACCAAAGTCCAAGAATGAGAGCTCAAAATGCAAAAATTCATCTCAACCAAGAGATAAATGTCTATCAGAAATGGTTTTTAAGGATGACTAGTCCACAAACCTAGAATGGTGATTTTTAAGAGAAAACCACAAACGATACCCATGTCTGAAACCTTCATAAAAGTTCTCGGATAAATCAAAACAACATGTTAAAAGCATGCAATAATGCTCATTCTCATAGAACATAAATAAAAAAATTGTCTACAACTCTAAATCTGAACTCAAACTCTAGACTGTAGTAGCAAAATTATGATCTTTATCTCAGCCTCGCGTGACAAATCTTCGAACCTATAGCAGACCATCAACAATTCTCCCCTTGTTAGATACAATGTAAGAAAATAAAGTATTCTTCATCACTGCAAGGATTGTCAATACTCTCAAACAATCTTCTTGACTATTCTTGACTAATCCCAAGAAGCAACTCATCCAAAACTTAGTTTCTCTCTTGCAGTAGTCTTCTTTCTAGAACATATGTTTGAATGATGCTTTCACTTTCCATAATGATCACACAGGGGAAGATCAAAACATTGTTATTTCACATGCCCAACTTTATTACACTGTAGATATTGATCAATTTGTTCTGGAACAACACCATCTAAAAATTCAACACTGCAAAATTGTATAGGTTTAGAAAAATCAGGAATATGAAAAGATAAATCCAAAACATATATCCCAAACCAATTCTATGTTTGTTGTGTACAATTTCCTCTCATGGTCTTCTAAAGGTTTTGGGAACCATAGGTTTCAGATCTATATGCAAATGAATCATGCATACACTTAGCCTAAATATGAATTTCCACTACATCCAAAGTTTCTTTTGAAATAGCTTCATTACTTTTCTACTGTTTTTGGGAATTAAGATTGTCACGTTATACTTGACACTCAATCTGGAGAAATTCAGCTGTCTCCAACGCATCATGTAAATGAAATGTAATATCAACAAGACTTTCTTTGCAATATTGACAGTTTCATCAGCAGTAGAATTGATGAGATTGTTTACGATTTCTAATACATTATTAATTTGAGTCATTTTACTTAATCTCAGGTGTCGGGTTCGACAAAAAATGTACCTGTTTTACAAAATAATTTCAACTTTAACCACACAAATACAACTACAAAACTTCCTAGCCAAAATGTAATAATATCTATAAGTAACAAATCAGTTGACGATGATACTTCAAGGAAAATCAAAAGATCATTGAACTGGGAGGTTCTTTAATTAGTTCGTCTGTCATCCAACAAAGATTTTCTTGTAACAAGGATTTATCGTTAATTTCAACTTCTTCATAGCGCCTTACATTTGTAGCATTAGAAACATTGATTGTGTTGTGTGGCAGATTTCCGCAGTGAAAAAACTGTTCAATTTGACTCCCTGAGTAGCAGCAACACTTTGCAGTTCAATACGAGAGCAACAATACCAACAAGCCAACACAAATAACTGCACTGGGGTCCCAAGAGGCAGTTTTACAAAACCGCTGATTACTTTAATCGACTGTTCAAATTCCTTGTGACATCACTTATTCCTTATGCTAAAAACCACACAAGTGCTCCCGTGGAGTTTTTTATTGTCGTGATCCTTCAATGATTATTTTGCCACACTATGTTGGGAGCTTAAAGCTTTTTATGTATGTATTTTTAATTATAATCAAGCTTCTCTATGGAAATTTTATGTATGTATGTTTAATTATAATCAAGCTTCTATATGGAAATTTCTTCGAAAGAAGAATCCGCCAGAATGGTTCGGTCATAACAAAATTTCTTTGAAAAATCTACTAAAATTGATCGCTTTTTTCTTAAAATTAATATATTAATGGTGCCACTTGTCGTTCCTGAGCACCAGTGAATGGGAATGGGAGCCCAAGAGCAGGCGTTCAGGACTGATGATGAAACAGACGATGATCCATTATCCGATTAAGTTCACTGCACCTTTTTTTATGGGTTGTATAAATTTTAAGATAACGCTTTATCTGGTTAAGTCCACTGCATTTTTTTACGGGTTGTATAAATTTTAGGATGACGATTTAGACGAAGTATATTCCCAGCATATTAAATTTTCGTTCTTGACTGGGCATGAAAAATGCTTGCCGTGGATTGGGCATGAAAAATGCTTGCAAAAATATTTTGGTAAATAAAATATTTAAAATAACTTAATTTTATATAAAAAAAATAAAGTATGTGAAAATAATTTATTAAATAAAATATTTAAAATCACTTAATTTTATATAAAAAAATAAAGTAATTAAAAATATATATATATATATATATATATATATATATATATATATATATATATATATATATATTGTAAATTAAGAGATATCCCTAATATTCTATCTATGAAGAAGAGAAGTAAAAATAATTTACTAAATAAAATATTTAAAATTACCTAATTTTATATAAAAAAAATAAAGTAATTAAAAATAAAAATATTTATATTCTTTTGTAAATTAAAAAATACTCCTAAGACCATAATAAAGTGGGGTATATTAATAGTACCATATATGTCATAAATTATTTAAATATCCATATAAGTAATTTATATCAATGTCAATTTCTTAATAATAATAATTAAACATGGTTTACAAATTAAATATTTTAATATACAAAGTTAGATGTGTATTAAAACATATATTAATAATAAAATGCAAAAAAACATTTTAATGTGCACACTATAATTTAAAGATAAAATATTTCAATGTAAGTGATATATATATATATATATATATATATATATATATATATATATATATATATATATAAAACAATGGTAAAAAAAAATCTTATTCTTAGAATATGTGAAGTAGTCTCACCATTTTATATTTTAGCTTTTTTTAAAGTATGTTTTTTGGTTTATTTTGTCTAAAATCCAACAAAGATTTGTTGGAATATCAATTTTAAGTTATGCAATCTACACAATTCAACAACCCAAGCATTGAATTCATTTATGCAATTTAAATAATAAAAAGATATAGATTGTGTGTGTGTCCATCTTAACCATGGATCAATGATGAGAGGGATCAAGTTTGCCCAATAGAATTTTCAAAGCATTGAATTCATTTATGCAATTTAAATAATAAAAATATATAGATGGTGTGTGTGTCCATATTAACCATGGATCAATGATGATGGTGTGTGTGCCCATCTTAACCATGGATCAATGATGAGAGAGATCAAGATGATGGTGTGTATGTCCATCTTAACCATGGATCAATGATGTGTGTGTCCATCTTAACCATGGATCAATTTGCACTCTTTTTCAACTTTTGCACTCTAAAAGAGGTTTGCACCTTAAGATATTTGATGCCTATCAGTGTTTGATAGATGTGGTTAAGATGGATTTATACTAGTTTATATTAATTGAAATATATGGTTAAATGGATTTATACTAGTTTATATTAATTGAAATATATGGTTAAAATGGATTTATACTAGTTTATATTAATTGAAATACAATTTTCTCTAACAATGCTCCTTCTAAAATAGATGGCTTTATGTATTTCTCAAAATATATAAGTGCTAGATCTCTATTTAGTCTATTTAAAAGTTAGAAAAAATATAATGAAGAGTCAAATTATGTGGGATGGATATACATAGGTTTATATTAATTGAAATACAATTTCCTCTAACAATGCTCCTTCTAAAATAGATAGCTTTATGTACTTCTAAAAATATATAACAAGTGTTGGATCTCTATTTAGTCTATTTAAAAGTTAGAAAATATATAATGAAGAATCAAATTTAATATAATTAGGTACACTTTGTCAAAATATAATTATTTACTTATAATTAAAGTAAAGAGAGATTCCCCCTATAGCATTCCCCCGCCTTAGGTGGGATATTTCCCCATGGTGTTGGCTTTGTGGAGACCAAATGGATATTTCCCCATGGTGTTGGCTTTATGGAGACCAAACATTTCCCCATGGTGTTGGCTTTGTGGAGACCTTATGCATCAGTAGTGACCTTGTGTACCTTGTGTTCCTCTACAATGACCTTGTGTACCTTGTGTTCCTCTACAATTCCTGTGACACATTTTTGCAAGAAAAGGAATATCTCTCCCATGGCACTAGTTTTGTGAGAATTCAATTACACAATAATCTTTGATTCTTTGATCCTAGGAAGTTAACCTTCAATACATGCACCTAGTGTTGACTCATTTTTGCTAAAAGGAATATCTCGCCCATGGCACTAGTTTTCTGAGAATTCAATTACACGATAGTCTTTGTTCCTAGGAACCCCTTTTTGCTAGAAGAGGAATATCTCTCCCATGGCACTAGTTCTGTGAGAATTCAATGACCCCTTTTTGCTAGAAGAGGAATATCTCTCCCATGACACTAGTTCTGTGAGAATTCAATTACACGATAGTCTTTGTTCCTAGGAAGCTAGCATTCATTACATGCACCTAGTGTTGACCCTTCGTGTGTGGAGCAGAAGGATAACAACTATGGAGGTGAGGTGATTTGGGATGTCAGCAATGGTAACAACATATGATAGAAGAAATAGTAACAACATATGATAGAACAAATGTGGGAGGTGAGTGGCAAAGATTTGACTTTTGTTTGAAGCCATTCAAATCCCAGTTTGACCTCAAATTCAATACCAAACTCAAAATGTATTTCATTATTATAATAAATAATAATAAATAGATTATTATAATACAATATTTATTATAATTCACCAAAATACTTTTACAAAGATCCATGAATGAAATAAGATGAGAAAACTTATTGGGAAAAAAATCATGGGTAATTTTAGAAACCACCCGAAAATGGGCTCTTAATTAATTACTAAAATAGACAAGCAACACCTCTTTCAAAAACGACTTGTCAATCCCTTCAACCATTATATGCTATATGTCCCACGACCAACTACCTTCTACCTTCTATTTTAGTGGATTCACTCTGTGAAACAAAGTTACATTCTATTTTAGTGGGCTCACTCTATGAAACGAAGTTAGTGGACATTCTATTTCTATTTTAGTGGGCTCACTCTATCCAACCTTCGTTTATCTAACCCATGAGACTTTATTTTATCTACGTCGATAATGGGAAAGGATTACAATAGCATGCACATACCACCTTGACATACCTTTACAATGCACAAATTGTCTATATTCGAGGGATCCGTTGACATGTTCCTGCCACTCAGCCAACCGATGCTCCTGCATCAATAACTCGAACTCCTACAAGCCTGATCCTGGAATATGTCACAATTCTGAATTGAATGTTGGGGTCATGTTTCAAATGCATAGTTATTACATTGATTCTAAATGATGGGGTCATCTTTCAGATAATTACATAATCAACAGGAATATGGCGTTATAATCTGCAATATTCTTAGGTTTTATTTGCTAATTCAATACAACGTCAACTTTTAATCAGTCCAGGTCATAAACAAGATATATCATGCCCTAATTCCCCACACATTGGCAGATCCTGTGATGAAGTGAACTGTGCGCACAAAAAATAATTTTAATCTTGATCTATCACATTGCAATAACAAAGAGAAATCCCGATAATCTTGCATAATTATAATTACTCAAAATCCCACAGATACATCCACTAATATCCAAATATATTTTCCTAGCATTTGTCATCATATATTTCCACCAACAGTTCCTACACATGCTGTAACAGAATCTCCGAACTCAATCTTAAAATAATTGGGAAGTCTAACCTGCATGTGCACTACCTACTCGATTCTACATCTCTGAGAAATAGGTCATTCAGAAGTGCTGCAGCAGAAGGCCTTGCCGATGCAACTGCCAGACATTTTTCAATAAATTGCCTTATTTCTTGATTGGTAACCTTTTCCAATGCCGCAGGCTTTAGACCAGAACTCACCTTCCTATAAATTTGAGCAACGCTATGGCACTCACTGTAAGGAATCTCCAGAGTAACCATCTCCAGCAAGCACATGCCAAAGGAATAAACATCGACAAGCTCATTATAATCCTCTTCATACAATTCCGGGGCCATGAATTCTGGTGTACCAATAATAGTGTGTGCAGCATGATCATTTTGCAGGGTAGCAGCAAGACCCAGATCCCCAATCTTAAGAATGCCAGTATTGCCATTCACGAGAATATTGCTGCAATTCAAATCTCTATGAATTATGCAAGGCGAGTGACTATGCAGATAATGCAATCCATCCAGTATCTGGCGTGCCCAGTTCTTCACGGCCTTCACGGAGACATGGCGATGCTTCTGGCGGTACTGCCTCAGAGTACCCGAGATGCAGACCTCAGTTATGAAATTCACATGCCCTGTCTTTCTGTCCAACCAGGCAGTGTAGAGCTTAATCATGTTTTCATTCCTGAGAGACTTCAACAGACGGACTTCTGCATAGATCCTGTCAATGGAAACATCATCAAGATTTCGCAGAGACACCTTGTTCCAAGCAACCTCAATACCATCTTCTTCATCAAAAGCTCTGTATACCGTCTTCATGGCACCACGACCCAACACATCTTCATAGCGGCCATACCTGCCAGTGGGATCCACTTCCACAAAGGACTCCCTGTCCTTATCACTGGCATCAGATTCTGCACCAGGCATTTTTCCTATTCCTCCTATAAAGGAAAGGGGCAAGAAACAAACCCCAACCTCCGAATTCCAACAGTTTGTTTGAATTGCATTAACAGAAACCCTTGTAGGGTTGAATGAAAATAGAAGAAAGGAGATGTTCCCTGAAATCAGATGACCAACAGATGGCAAAGACAAAAGATTTTGCTTCCATGGGGATTACTGAAGATACCAATAACATTTTCGCTCCAGAGATGCTGAAAAGGCAAATCCACCAGAATAAGAAAAGCAGCCCAGAACAGGGTTATAAATCCACGAATTGGAAACCAGTAATTATATTTAAAAAAAGGTAACACGATATAAATTTACCCTCTAATTTAGAAAACCAAAAAGGTCTGATACCAATAAACAAACCAGCGTCGAAAGGGTTCCAGGTCAGAGAACAAATATTATGCGCACCAGGGTTCTTAAACAGCCAAAAAAAAAAAAAAAGGAAAAGAACCGCACCATTACAGTGTACTGAGATCTAAACACAGCAATCCTAATGAAAACAAATCGGGTCATGCAGAAAACATACCTGTTTTTCTGTCAAAGCAAAGATCGAAACGATTGTTCCGGAAAACTATAAAGAGAAAACTCCCGAAATATAATTCATTGAAAAGCGAAGAGCATAAGTGTGTATATATATATATATTCGCACCGCCCATGAGTCGGTTTGGGTAACCACCTAACCTGTGCTTAACCGGGCGTTGCCGTCTCAGATGGATAAGCGAGGCGCGATTCTTGGACAATGTGAGCGCGGAAAACCCCGCTCCCTTTTGGCTCTGCAAATTTCAAGAAAGTGTTAGATGTCCAATGGTGTTGGCTCTGCAAATTTCAAGAAGTGTTAGATGTCCAATGGTGTTGGCTCTGCAAATTTCAAGAAGTGGTAGATGTCTAATAGGGTAAGAATGTTAAGGGTTTTAACAAATTTCAAGTAGTGGTAGATGTATAATGGTGTAAGAATGTTAAGGTTTTTAACCAATTTCAAGAATTGGTAGATGTATAATGGTGTAAGAATGTAAAGGTTTTTAACAAATTTCAAGAAGCGGGAGATGTCTAATGGCGTAAGAATGTTAAAGTTTTTAACTGGGGTGGCTTACATTATTGTAAGAATGTTAAAGTTTTTAACTTGGGTGGCTTACATTATTGTTGATGTGAGCTAATTGCATTCAGAGGTTTTTGTTGCCTATGCAAATTTCAAAATGTCTAATGGTGTAATGGTGTAAGAATGTTAAGGTTTTTAACCTGGGTGGCTTGCATTATTGTTGATGTGAGTTTATTATATTTAGAGGTTTTGTTGATTATGTAAATTTCAAGAGAGGTTTTGTTGCTTATGTAAATTTCAAGAGGCCGAGAGTCTAGAAGTGGTAGAAGAAGTTATAGATGTGTAAGAATATTTTTAACTTAGTGAATTGTCATAATTTTTTATGCAAGTTTATTGTGTTTAAGGCTTTTTTGGCCATGCAAATTTCAAGAGGTAGAGAGTAAAGCAGCCGTAGTGTAAAAATATTTCTAACTTGAGAGGCTTGCAAGATTCTTCATGTGAGCTCACTGCATCTAGAGGTTTTTTTTGCCATGCAAATTTCAAGAGGTTGAGAGTCAAGAAGTGGTAGATGTCTAATGGTATGAGAACATTTCTATTTTGAGGGGCTTGCATGATTATTGATGTGAGCTTAAGAAGTGGTAGATGTCTAATGGTATAAGAATGTTTCTATTTTGAGGGTCTTGCATGATTAATGATGTGAGCTTATTGCATTTAGAGATTTCTTGAGTAGGTAAAAACAGACTAAACTCATTTTTCTTAGATGAAGATACATCATCATTAATATTAAAAAGAAAAAATTAATCAAAAAATGATCATTAACGAAAGGAATGGTATACATATTTTTATTTGTAACTCATCTTTGATAGATGAAGATACATCATCATTAATATTGAAAAAAAAAATCACTAATGAAATGAATGGTATGCATATTTTTATTTGTAACTCATCTTTGGTAGATGAGGATACATCATCATTAATATTGAAAAAAAAAAGATCATTAATGAAATGAATGGTATGCATATTTTTATTTGTAATTTTGTTGAATGCATAATACTAATTAATAAATCAACTACCAAGTGTCATCCTTATTTTAGAAAGTATATAGAGCTTTCAAAAGGAAAACCTTTTAATAATACATGTCCCTTTTTACAAGAGATAGTGGATTTGATCAATTGATTGTCTCCTTAATCTATGTAACCTACACACAAGAAACCAGATGACAGTGCAATTGAAAGTGTTTATCCTCAAATAGCCAACCAATGTTAGGCCTCTAACTTTGTTGGAAGTCGAGTACTTTATTCTCAAAATTGATCTCTAGGGCTTCATTTTGTTGCTAAAGTGTCAAGACCAATGCTCAGTGACATATCCAAGTGGATTGTGCTTCAACTATCAACAACATGATATGCACATTGTCCTTTACAACCAACTTCCTCTCTCACTTATGCACAAATACATGCAACCAATTACTGTAAAAAAAAAGAAAAAACTTATGATCTCATTTAAGAAATCTCTACAACTCATGTCCTAAGAATTCATTCATTTCAATCTAAGAACTAACCTCACAAATCTAAACTTTGAAATTGTTAAAAAGCCAATACAAGTAGAAACAAACTTTGTGACAATAACTAAGTCAAACTTATTCTCCCACCATTTAAGTGACTATTGAATTCTCTCTCATAGTAACTCATTAGAATGGTTTTATGACACAAAATAGCATTGCTTAGATGTCTTCCCAAATTTCAAGATGAATTGCTTGAGCATAAATCTTCTAACTATAGTTCAACTAGTTTAAACATTATATGTGTATTGAATGGCATTGTTGTCCAATCCCTTTAAATGAACAATCAATTCGACATGCCCCTTCAATATATATTGTTCTCTTAATGTTGCAATGACGACACATCTTTTTCCTTTCTCTGTAATCATGGATGAACATCTAGTAGAAGTGTAGGTATTATGAGCATTCAAACTATGTAAAGTTATCTAAGCAAGTGCCCATTTAGATTCTCTATCTTCTCTTCCATAATATTCCTTTGATGTGAAATTTATCTCCCTCTCAAAGAGAAACTCACAAGCTTGTCCACTAAGAGTGTAATGGACTATAAACTAGATTATATCTAAAGGAACATATAATACCACATTGCAAAGCTATATCTCTCCAACCCATCAACTAAGATGTTATGCCAATGTCCAAGTAACAATAAATTGGAGCATTACAACACCCACTCTCAACTCAATTATACATTTTCATACAAAATTGAAGGGCACCCATAGTTCTCAACTGACCTTTAGTTTAATGTATGGGATAATCAAGCAACTAAACCATTGAAGGGTGCACAATTGGAGGTCATCAGGATCATTAGAAAAGCTAATTGTTTTCAAGTTCTGTCAACCTCGAATAAGAATCATGCCTAAGTATTTCCCATAATGTCCAAAAATCTATGAGGAAAGTAATGCTAAATGCGAGGGACATAATTAGAAAACTAGCTAAGAATTTGCAACAAACAATTTATAATAGCCATAGATCCCAAATATCAGAGGGAATTGGATGGTGGACATTCTAGAGCTATTGGCATCCATACCACATAAGGAAAAATATGGATTTTTTTTTTCCTTTTCTCATTTCTAAGCTATCAAATGAAATTTGAACTCATCATGCTAACCCATTAACAATACTAAGAAAATCTCATTAAATATAGGTAAGAGCGTTGATAATATCATAGACAAAGCTTGCAAAACAATGAAATCAAACACAATTAATCATCGCGAACTAATATATTTTACTTTGGTAAACCAAAAGGGAAATCTAGCTTCTAATAGGGGCTTACTATTTCATTTTATCAATCTCTAGTTATAATGCTTACATGGCTCTCTAGTCTATTCGTCGCTTGGCAAAAGTAAACTTGGATAAAGGGGGAAATAGGAAGTGATAGGGGGTAAGGGGAAAAACAACATGTGTGACCCTTCATTTCCCTTTCACAAGTGTTCTCTCCTTATTTTTTTTAATCTTTTAATTAATCATTTTGTCATTCTATTGATCCTCAACAACCCCCCTTAATTTTTTGCCAACAAATTTAGGGGTTTTCCTACCAAAATTTCATTTTAATAAATTATTTTGTGAATTTGGTAGATCTTTCAAATTGGTTTCCTTTTTTGACAATTAATTGTGTTGAATTTGTTAGATCCTTCAATTGTCTTCTTTTCTAATGATAGGATTTTTATTAGGAATCTTTCTTAGCCCATGATTGTTACATTGTAAATAACCAAATAAAACAAAATCCATTTAAAACATTAAAAAATCTTTAAAAATCCCCAATACTTAAACATTCAGTGCTTGTTTAAATTTTACCTTTGTAAATAGGGAAATTCCAGGACTTTGTATGTTTTACTTATTTCTCAAAAGTCTCGGTATCCTCATAACCCACATTGTTTTCATATTATATGTTCAAACCTTAAAATTCCTATGATATCCTTGTTTTATGTTTAAAAAAATTTGATTCTTATTGGGATATTGGACTTTGGTGTTTCTTTCTACTTATTCTCTAAAATCCCCAAAGTATCGATATCCTAGTATAATAGTAATCTGATATGTCAATTGAAAAAATATTTCCATGTTAATAAATGACAACTTGGTGTCTCAAAATCTCAATACTAGAATATCTGAATATTTTACAAACCACTCAAATCTGCGATATGACCAGTTGACCAATAACCTAATATAGCCTATGGTTTTGATATAATGCTTGTTTCGATATGGATGATATCTTGGTGTTCCAATATCGGTATGTCAATGATTTTCTATAAATGAAACTTCACAAAACAACTAATATCCTGATATATCGATAGGCCAAGACAACACGCCACCTCATCCATTAACAACCAACCATATTGTGACATGTGTCAGATGTGATGTGTAATATGACATGGAAATTGATGTGTCATATGATGTGTCCATTAACACATGGCATTTAGTTGTAAAACTTTCATGACCTAAAGATGACAAATTAGCTTGACACATGTCCTCCACATGGAATTTCCACATCATCATCTCTAACATATTTCTTACATGTGACATCACCATCTTATCCCCTATGACATCATTCCTTACATCATGTTGTAAAGTCTAGATATTGAAATATTGGAATATTAAGAGATTTCAAATGTACATTTTTACAAAATCTCTGGTATTTGGTATGGCATGTCAACATCCTACTCTGATTTTTACCCTATCAACATGTGACATGTGGCAGATACAGACAACATTCCAATGCAATGTTCCATGCCCATGTATCAATAGTTTGCAGTGATTTCCTTTTTATTTTGTTTTGGTGATATCTGATATGTTGGTGCCCAATGTCGTTAACTATAAAAAAATTCAAGAAAAAAAATATTGTCGTTGAATGTTGTCTGTCATCTAGAGTGATCGACATATCATAGTTTCTAATTCTCCCAATATCATTGACCACCTGATATCTTGAGGATTGACCCTCTAATAACATCAAGTGGTGAAATTTTTTTGGTTAAGTGATTATCGTTACACCGAACCAACATAAAATGAGTTTTGTGTTAAAATTATCGGGAAGTAGATATGTTGATATCCCGATTAGTAATGGGTTCTATCACTTAGTCCTATGGGGAGTTCAAATATAGTGCCAAATTCTAAGCTTTTATAAAAAAATTATGTTTTCACAAGCATTTTAGTATTATTTGTTCCCATTAAAAACATTGGTTTTATAATAATGTTAAGCTAGTTTTACCATTTTGAACAATATTTGTTGAATTTAATTGATATTTGTTTTTTTGTACAGGATAACAAGAACTTCTCCAACAAAGCTAGAAGCCATGATCTGATGGAGGAATCCAATCCTCCAAATCTAATCCTTATCTAAAATCTTATGCACAAGGACAACATCAAATCAAGGGACAATGAGGAAAATATTTAACAACACAAAAAACAAACCTTCCAATTTCTATGAAAAAATCATTCAAATTAACAAATTATCTATTCACAGACTCGGTTAAGGAAAATATGGAGTAATTCTCTATTTTTGTTATTTGAATTTATTCTATAAATATATATCTTCTTGATTAGTAAATGGGGAGTGGGGTTGGATTATGAGAAAGATATTTTGTGCTATCATTATGTTTTCTTTTAAAATCTTGGTAACACGAGGTAAAATCATCTAGAAAAGAAGGAATTTTGTGATTTTTCATGCCAATTATTAAAATTAAATAACACGCCATCTGCATATGAACACAAAATGTACCCTAGGAAAAACCCAACTAGAAGGTGAGGCTTATGCATTTCTCTTTTCTTCTTGGTCGTGAAATGTAGATAAAAAGAAAGTGCACTCATTGTGCAGTCACCATGGACTAATGGCTTGTATGGCTTACCACAATATCTTCTACTTTGTTTATTCTACCTCAATATCACATTCCCATATGCTTCACCCAACTAGGAAACAACAAATATCATAATAAGAATGAACCCCTTTCTTCCCTAGTGCCACAAAATTCAACATGTCGTGGGAGCCTTATAAGGTTAGGCTTTAGGTTTTTGAATGCCTCAACCCCCTAATTAGGGTTAGTGTTTTAGACTCCTTATAATCTTCTTGCAATTCCACACATGGCTAAATCTACATGTATGAATAATTGTAATAGATTGAACTTCAAGAATTAAGCATAATGGCTCACACTTGAAGAATACTTATATAGAAATTATGTATAGGAATTCAAGACCATTAATTGAAAATCATAAAGAAGAATTTATTAATAGCTATATCATTCATAGAGAAAATATTGACAAAAAACTTACCTATATAATGAAGAACTAGCTTACTTGTAATTTTAGAACCATTGCACTACTCTGATCCAGTTGACCACAACCAAGTTTTTGGGGAAGACTCTCCACCCGACCATAGGCTCGGTTGCATTATGTATTATACAGTTGGCCAACCTTGATCCATCAATTGGCTACCTTTGCGAGTGAATACCTCCTACCCCAGCTTGAAAAGAATGACTCACATCCCTATTCTCATCCATTAAATAAAAAAAATTGTTCCAAAAATGGAAGGAATTTTTTCGTGCACATAATCCATGTGTCATAATTGTATAAAAATCATATGATGGATGTTGATCCAATCAAGCTCTCCCATACATGGAGGAATGGTTGCACATGGGACAAGGAAGTCACTAAACATTTGGATAGGTTTCTAGTAAAAGAAAATTTATTGAATTCCACACTCACTTTTAAATTTACTATTTCCACCAATGATATCTATGATCATTGACCTATCCTTTTGAGTTTTTATTAGGTGTAGGGGGCTAGAATGATTCCCTTTCATTTTAACCCCTCCTAGCTTGGGGAAGATGATTATCGGGTATTGCTTGTTAGTAATTGGAGGCACTTGTGTTTGTTAGAATCAGTCCCACTATGGAACAACTACAAAAAATTTGGCACTTGCTAAGTAGGTCTCAAGAGGGCGGGAAAAGGAGCATTACACCAAACTACAAGCCCAACTCATTGAGATTTAGGATCAAATAGCAAGTCTATAATCGTACTTGGAAAACAGTACACTCACATCTGATTCAAGGTATCTATTAAAAACAAAAAGAGGAAAGGAACTCAATACTTCTAAAGGAGGATGAATGATAATGGTTTAAGAGAAGGGAAATTCGGTTCTCCTTGGGCGATAATAACACTAAATTTTCCACCAATATGCCAATGTGAGAAGAAAATAAATGTTATATAGAACATTTCAAATTTGGATGGTACTCCTCTACACTCCTTTGAGGATATTGCAACTAAGGGTGTTCGGTATTTTCACACTCTTTTCCTGGCCCCTATGGGAAGCCCAATTCAAGAAATATTTCAAGTGGTGTTGAAATTCCCCAATGTCATAATAGATGAAATGAACTATGTGCTTATGGTGGATGTTCAAAGTGGGAAGTGTTGACTACTCTTAATTCTATGTAAAAAGGAAAGTGTCTAGGTTCAAATGGTTTAAGAATGGAATTCTACTCGGGGCTCTACGATCTGATTAAAGAGGATATATTCAAGGCAGAGTAGGAGTCCCAAAGAATTGGTAATATTTGGGTTATTTAACTAAGCATTTTTTTGTCTCCTTCCAAAGTCACATGAGGGTCTTTTCTTCACATATTATAGGCTAATAGCTTACTGTAATTTGATACATAATTTGATTCCTAAAATCATTACAAGGACAATCAAGCTAGTTCATAGTTCCCTCATTTCAGAGCTCCAATTTGGTTTTCTTCAAAACAAAAATATTCATGATGCAATCATGATAGCACAACAGGTGTTTCATTTGGTCAAATTAACAAATCTGAAAGCAACCATCCTAAAATTGGACCTCTCAAAATTCTATGATAAAGTCTACTTGACCTTCTTATGCTTAGTCCTCATTCAAATGGGTTTTGTGTTGTAGATGGTCAATTGGATCATGGGATGCCTACAATCAAATTCCTTCATAGTTCTGATTAATAGGACTCCATCTCAATTCTTTTGAGTGTCTTGCAAGATGTGCTAAGGTCATCCTCTATGGACACTCTTGTTCCTTATTATGGCTAAGGTTTTTACCAAATTGGTGGAAGAATTACAGTCCAGGTGAAAACTCCATGGCGTTGAGGCTTCAAAAGAGGTGGCAGTCTCATAGCATTTTGTTGATGACATATTTTGCTGCATCATAGGGGATATCATATATGTTGCATCTCAAATTATCTCTCGACATTTTTTACAAGGTGACTAGGATGGAGATCAAATCCAATAAATCATGCATCATTCTTAATGGTTTTTAACTAGAAAACTCTGCTTGTATAAGGGATATTTTTCCCTTTCCTGCTATGGATCTAGATACATGCGTAAAATGCCTTGTTTTTCACATCAAACCAAATAAGTGTCACATTTTCAATTGGTTATGGATGGCCAAGAAATTGGAGAAGCACATCTCCATATGGGCTCATCAATTTCTCTCTAAAGGAATTCACTTGGTTCTGATTAAGTTAGTTTTAGAAAGCATTCGAGTGTGCTAGAATTCCATTGATGTCGTGTCCAAAGGTGATATTTCATTGAGAGGGAAGGAAAAATTCCATTTCCTATTGGCTAGGGACCTGTGCAAGAAGGGAATGACATTGGTTAATTGGACACAAATTGTTGCCGCAAAAGATTATGGAGGATGGGGATTAGAAAATATTCATGTTTTCACCAAATTTGTAGTTGGAAAGAATCTTTTGAGGCTCTCCATGGAAAATAATCTCATTTTCAAAGTTCTCCAAGCTAAATATTTGCCACGAAAGTTATGGTAGAATGGTATAGGATTCCCAATAAATTAGCTGAGGGATTGAATGAATGGAAGACCTTGGTTAGGGTAGTTCCATTGGTGGAAAAGTGGTTAGTGTGGCATGGGGGGATGGATTCCAAATCAAAGTCGAACGTGACCCATGGCTTGGAGTAGGTAACGACTATGTTGATCCATATTTATGAAGGAACAAAATGAAATACATATATAAACAGAATCATAGATATAGAATGAAAAAAAACTTCAATTCATTAATAACAAAGTAATGAAAATTGTTTACATGCAGAATGGAAATAGACTAGCTCAGACGATTGTAGCTTATCTCTGAGAAGTGGTGTGGTGGCTACATGCCTTATGAAAGGTATTAAAATTAGGCTCGAAGGCCTATTTATTATTGAGAAACAATGGAAAACCCTAAACATCCAAAAACCTAACCTTAGGAGATGAAGCACCAAACTTTTTTGGGTCCCACTAGGGTAAATTGGTACATCAACTTCTCAGGGTCATAACTTTGGCATATGATCTTTGTTTTATGCATATGATACCTCACTAGAAAAATCTATCCAATGACTACAACTTTTGACTACAAACTAGCATTACAGGTAAAGGGTTTTCCCATTTTCCAAAAAAATGTCATTTAGGGCCTGAAAATGACTCTAGAAGTTCAGGACCCAAAAAAAATACCAAAAATAGTGAATTGTGCTACAATTAAGGAAATTGAAAGAACTAATGGTGGGAATCCAAGTGGAATAGGTGGGTGGCCACCAATATCCACCTAGATCAGTCCTCCCCCCTAGGAAGAAATGGTCCCCATTACGTTGAGTGCCTCCGTGAGATGGGGAAACTTCTACTGAAGTTGGTCCCTGGTGAGCCACTTGCCTTGGTGCAGGAGTTGGCCAACTTTGACAACCTGATACAGTGATATCTTCTACTAGAAAGTGTTCTTGATTTGTGTGTCCATGATCCAATCAGTTGTGGCATGTTCCATGCAGTTTGGGTTTAGCTTTGTTGGTGTGAGTTGTTCTACAATATTCTATGTGTCCAGTAATGGTGGAAAGTATGGTCAAAGGCAGTCCACATTGAACACTGGGTGCAGGCCAAGGAATGGAGGAATGTTGAGCTTAAAATAATTTTCTCCCACAATGTTGGTGATAGTGTAAGGCCCATATCGGAGTGGTATAAGCTTCCAATGGGATCCGGCAAGGCATTATTTTTGCAAATGCAACCAAACTTTGTCACCCACTTGAAACTTGTGTGGCACCCGATGTTGATCCTGTTGTTGCTTGTACTTGGCATTGGACTTATCCAAGATTTCATGCACCTGCTGGTGGATGTGTTGGATTTGTGCAATAAATTGGGTTGCTTTATCAGCCTTGGATTATACATGTGTGGATTTTGTCTATGTATTCACATGAGGCATGGCAACATCCATCGGACACAATGGTTGGAAACACAAACCCACTTGAAAAGGACCACGGCCAGTCGAGCTATGGAAAGTTCTGTTATAAATGTCGTGCACATAAGGAAGGCTCTCATCCTAGGTTTGTGGATGCTTGGAGTTGTACATGTGTAGTATGTGCATTATTATCCTGTTGGCAACCTATGTCTAGCCATTAGTCTGGGGATGGAATGGAGTCGACTTGATGAGCTTAGTGTCCAATAATTTCGAGAGGCTCAACCAAAATGTGCTCGGGGAACCTGTTATCCCAATATTATATAATGGTCTATAGAATTCCAAAATGTAACCATACTCATTCAAAGAAGATTTTGGAAGTGTCCTTTGTTGTGATACTCTTCTTGCAAGCTACCAATATAGCCATCTTAAAAACTTTGTACACGACCAAAAATACACAATCATTACCATGCTTGGTAGAAGGGAGGCTTCATAGATAGTCCATGGAGATGGATTCCCATGGTTTTTTGGGAGTAGGAAGAGGATTCTACAAGCCTTGATTCTTGATGGTTGGTATGGCGTTGGAATATGCAATGCAGTATCAGGCATATTTTCCAACATCTTCTTAGAGTTTTTGCCAACAAAAATACTTTTGTAGTACAAATGTAGTTTTATCCACACCAAAGTGTCATGCGACTCGACTGTAATGTGCCTCCCAGATCAGCTTGGCACACTCGATTGAAGGAACACAAAGGTGGCCCAAGAAGAATAATAATGTGTCCTAGAGGTGGAAATATAGAACTTTCTTTCCATCCACTAGAATTTTGTATGTGGTGGCAAAATATAGATCATTTTTATACAATAGTGTCCATTCATAGGTCTTGTAGCCACAAGAGGTGAGAATAGTAATTAATGTTGCAATTAGGGGATGATTGATGCAATTTGCAGCATTATTGGTGTTTCCCTTCTTGTATTTAATGTTTAAGCGGAATTGTAGTAGATATGTAGACCACTTTTTGTGTCAATCATTTTGCAACTTCCCTTGTGTCTAGATAAACTGAAGAGGTCAGTGATCTATGTGGAATACCATTTCCTTCCCAGAATGTAATGTTTCCATTATTTTCACATCTTCATGATGGAATACATCTCTTTATCATAGGTTAGGTATTGTTGAATTGTATCATAAAGTGTCTCACTATGATAGGCCACTGGATGCCCCTATTGGGTGATAACTACACTAATAGCATTGTCAAAGGCATCTGTCTCAATTTCAAATGGTTGTTACAGGTCTAGAAATGTGAGTACATGTGTAGAGTAGAGGTGCTGCTTCAACTCAATGAAATCCTTCTGTTGTGACTCTGACCAGAATTTTTTTTTCTTTCGCTCCACCCTTGGTAACTTAACTCAAAGGCCAAGTGATATGAGAGAATCCCAACATGAACCTCTGATAAAAATTGGTAAGGTCCAAAAAGTTGTGAAACTCTGTTAGAGTGGTCAGAGCTAGTCAATCTCGAATGACTTGTATCTTAGCCTGATCCACATGCACACCTTTCCCATCAATGATGTATCCCATATATTGAACTTGGCTCATGCCAAATGTGCATTTATCCAAGTTGGCACATAGTTTGTGCTACCATAGGGTTTGAAGGACCTGCCAAATGTGTTGTAGGTGCTCTTCCAAGTCTTGTTGAAGATGAGGACATCATCCAGATATAAAACCACTAACACATTGGTGAAGGGCCATAAGACGTCATCCATCATCCTCATAAAAATTGCAGGGGCATTTGTCAACCCGAAAGGCATGACCAACCACTCAAAAAGGACCTCCTTGGATTTGAAGGCGGTCTTCCATACATATATGGGTTCTATTGGAACTAGGTGATATCCAGACTTCAAATCAATCTTGTTGAAATACTTGGCCCCCTTGAGTTGGTCAAGAAGGTCACTAATCCATGGGATTAGATACTTGTTCTTGACAGTGATATTTGAGTGCCCGATAATCAATGTAGAGTCTCAAAGTTCCATATTCCTTTTGTGTAAATACAATTAGGCTCCCACAAGTTGAGGAGCTTCATCGGATGTGTCTCTTGATTTCTTTATTTTCCATAATGGAGCGATTTTTATTGTCCCATTGGGTAGAGGTGCTCTGAGAGTCAAATCAATTGAATGTTTGACGTGACAGTTCAAAGTTACCCTTGTGGGTAGGGAGAATATGTCCCTGTATTCTTCCACAACCTTATCCACCTACTTCTACTGCATGGGGAAAATCTTCCTGGGGTCCATGGATGTGGCCATTATCTTCGCCTTGCTTTGAGATCCAATTAGAAAGAAAATAAATTTATCGATTTGGGAGATGATATTACTACATTTCTTAGCAGAGATCAAAGATATGGTGGTAGGTGGGGCTACCTCTCATATCCTATATAACTTATTCCCCAAAGTAATAATAATAGTGTGAAGCCTAGACTCATACACAACATGTCGCTTCCAAAAGTATGCTTGGCCTAATAACACATTACAAACTTCAAGAGGACCAACATCACAGAAATACCTCATATATGAAGGGCTTGATGTTGTAGGGAAGCCAATACTATTGGCTGACGTAGAGATCTCATCCTTGGTGAAGCCACTTGATGGTGTAAGGTTAATGAGGGTGTGGTGTGGTCAGTAGGCCCAACCACTTCATGACCTTTGATAAAATGAGGTTCTTTTGGCTCCCACTATTGAAAATGAACTGCAATGGAGAACCCTTCAACCACATTTGTGAGTGGAAGAGATGCTCCCCATTTTCTGGATATTTGGGATCAATCTTTTGGGCCTTGGTGGTGGCAACATTTCCACTAGGTTCTGTGTCAATAATTTTCTTTCCCTTTTCATTCCCCTTGTCAAGTTCTGGCTTAGAATCAGAACATGTATGAAGCTTTGAAGCTTTCATCTTGACTACCAATGACTTCTTGGCACGACACTCAGTTTTGTTATGAGTGGGGCTCTTGTGGAACTCACACCATTTCCTATGTCCTTGCTTGTCTTTGTGGTGTCATTATTTTCTTGTTGATTCAATGGGTTTTACTGGGTTTCTCCACCTTTAATCTATCCTTTGTTTTTCAATTTGGGGGTGCTCTTGCCCTATTTCTGATTTTCAAATCCTAATTCGCGCTTCTTTTGTTTAAAATTTTGTTTAATCTTGGCAGCATATTTATATGTTGCACCTAGAGAGGAGATGTCTGGGAGATCCATTTCTTCCTAAATGTATTTGTGTAGACAGTCGCGATGCTTGAGCACCATATGTTACTCAAAGTCTTTTATACTCAACTTTGTGCGTAGAGTATGAAAGATATTTGTGAGCTCATGCACATCTTGGTCCCTTTGTTGTTGTAGTGTGTTCCATTATATGTACTTGTCCTCATAGATCCCCACGGGGTAACATTATTCCTTGAAAACTTCTCGGAAAGAGTTCCAAGAGGGGGTGGTTGTAAACAAAGAGCTTTCCTTGGCCCTTTCTCACAATAAGTTTCCCAACAGTCCTTGACATGGGGGGAAGCCTTAAGCAGTGAAAAAGTAATATTCTCCCTATGGGAGAAACTATGGACCGAAAATAACCTTCCAACAGATTAAACCATTTATCTACAACATCTACATATATTTGAACTTCGAATGTAGGGATATTGAAGTTCAGTTGTACCTTGAAGGGGTGGTGCCTTCGAAGTGAATTTGAAATAAGATGTGTCACTAATGGACATCCACTGAAGGATTTGGGAAAATTTTTCCATCATCTCATTCCTTTGCCGCTCGAGGGCTTCTTTGAGTAACAGTTTGATAAGATCTCTTACTCCCTCATCTTTCTTTTCTTCCACCATGGTAGGGATTCAGTGTTAACGGGATAGTCTTGCAAAGGATCATCTAGTTCAAGTCCCAACTCCTTATACCTTAATCTCATTGGGGACATTGACAGAAAAACAAAGAAAGAGAAGACCACTCTGATAAGCTGATCCAAGCTTATGAAGGAATGAAATGAAATATATATATAAACAAAAACATAGAGATGTAGCGAAAACAAAACTTCAATTCATTAATAAAAAATTACAAAAAACTGTTTACATGCAGAATGAAATAGACTAGCTCAAACGATGGTAGCTTATCTCTTAGAAGAGATGTAACAGTTACATGCCTTCTGAAATTTGTTAAAATGAGGCTCAAAGGCCTATTTATTATTGAGAAGCAATTTAAAACACTAAAAATCCAAAAACCCAACCATAGGAGATGAAGCGCCAAAATTTTGTGGGCCCCGTTGGGGTAAATGGGTACATCAACTTCCCAGGGTCATAACTTTGGCATATGATATTTTTGTTTCTATTTGATGCGTACAATACCTCCTTAGAAATATATTTTTGAGGAAAAAAAAATTCAACTTCAAACCACCAACAAGAGCTATGGGTTTTCTTGTTTTCTACAAAAAAATCATTTAGGGCCTCAAAACGGCTCTAGAAGTTCAGGACACGAAAAAATGCCAAAAAAAGTAAATTGTGCTACAAGTAAGGACACTGAAAGAAAAAATTGTGGGGGTCCAAGTGGAATAGGCAGGTGCCACCAATATCCACCTAGATGACAAAACATTATGTACTTAATTGACGTTAAGCTCTAGGAACCATAAATTTGTGGTAGGAATGGGTGGTTGTCTACCACATTTCTGGGTTGGACGGTCTTGTTGAAGGATGAGTAGGAAGAATACAATTATCTCCTGGTCGAGAACCATGTGTACTAAGAAAATCCCTTAATAGTCTATGCTGGCCTAAAAATCCACAATTTAGCTTCTTCACTCTAAACTAAACTACAAAGCCTAGTTCGAAGAGTCATTCAATCTACAACACAAGTAGTGGAAAAAGCATATATAGTCAGTGAGTGCTCCCCCAAAATTCAAAGTCATGACTTGGCTGGAACTTAATAGTATCCTTCTAACTCGGGACATTTTTACCAAGCGAGGGTGGGTTAGTCTAGATCACTGCCCACTGTGAAATGAGTAGGAAGAAACTTATGCTCATATTTTTATGAAATGTAGTTACTTTATTAAGGTTCACAATATATTCTGGAATTCATACAAGCCTAAATCTCACTTGATTGGTTCCTTCCTATGCAACACCTTCCATGCCTAGTGGATTGATAAATTAGTTCATGCCTTCAATGGTTTTCCCTATCTACTAATCACTAGCATATGGAGGGGAAGGAACCTTTGTGTATTTCAAGACAAGATCATGCTCCCAAATGTGTGCACAAAAAAGGTGGTTTCCCTAGCAAGTGAATTCAAATCAGACCTAAAACTTCCCAAATAGAGGAATCTGATTATGCCAAAGATCGATTATGGCTCCCTTGGGGTTTTCTTTTATGGCACTAGTCAGGGGCATCCTCCATGTTGTGGAGAAACAGTAGTCCCTTATATCATCCATTTTATGTGTTGTAGATATGTACCTGGCCACTAATCAAACAATAAAGTAGAGTTTTTTTCCTTTTCGTACTCTCCTAGAGGTGGTGAGGAAAAAGGGACTTCTTGGGTTGTAGGTTTTTAGCGATTCCAAACTAGTTACATATTTGGGAAATCACAAGGTGACTATTTAAAAAATAGGTCTTGCTTCTCTCCTAGATGGCATTTGAATAATAGTTTCTTCCTTCAAACAGGTCTTGTTCTGTTATATCCTTCATGAATTAAACAGGGAAGAAAATGGCCTCACACTCTCGATAGGATCAATTGGAGTTTATGAATTTACAGATGGTGTAGAGATTGAGTCAATGGTGAGGAGTCTTAATTTCTTGTCTCTCTTTCTTGGTTCATCACATTTTATTACTAGAAAAAAAATTAGGGGTTATATTCCGTGAGGGACTTATTAGTTCATCTATATTTTTGAAAAACTATATCATGTTACGTTTTTCCCTTAATGAGGCTACAAGATAGATAGTCTCTTTTTTATATAAAGGACTATTAGACACCAAATAACTTATTCATGTATATATTTCCCATATACATAAATATAATTTCTTACTTCGTAAAAAAATCCATGTGTCATCATACAATTTTTTATTTTGAAGTTTTTCCTTAACTTGATTTTTCCATAAATTTACTCTTAGTTTACACTCTTACATTTAAATAAAATAGTTTATTTTATTTATTTGGTAAGAACTTCACTTTATTATTTTATATTTTATTTATTTGTTAATTATTATTATTTCTTTTCTTTTTTGTTATTATTTATTGATTTATTTTTATTATTGTTAATGTTATTATTTCTATTTAGTAATTTAATAATATGGGGCATTACATACTCCCCCTCTTCAAGGAACTCTATCTCGAAGTTAAGTTTAATCATATGACTTATAAGTTATATATTTATTTCTCTTCTAGACAAATCCCTCTACTGTAACTAGTATAAGGGCTACCCAAATGACCACATCAAGCCTTGAAAGATACATCCCAACACTGCAAAAAGTGTGATTACCCTCAAGCTCTTCTTTCACAACTTTCAAAACCAGGATTAAAGCCCCATTGGTCTATACTAGAGCCCCAAAGCTCAATCCTCATTTTCTGCAAGGCATACATCTAGTCTAGTACTCATGTACCCCAACCATCTCAAAAGGCTGACCCAAAATCCCTCCACAACTCTTATCAACTATATTCCTAAGCACTAAAGTCCCACACATAACTCCATATAATTTTTGGTGTAACAACCCCTAGTTGATTTTCCATGTAAATAAAATAAAATTAAGTCATGGGACATGTATTCCAAGTTGAATGGTGGGTAGATGTTATAGTGGGAATCACTTGTGGTTAATTAATGACTATGGAAATTGGCAAAGGAAAAGGGGAAATAATTGACATTTAATTATGAAAATAAACAAAAATAGGAGAAAAGGAAGGTAGAGAGACACAAATTTACATTTAAGGTAAATTAGAGGTAAAATGAAGGAAACTGAAGAAAAAGGAGACATCAATGATAAAAAGGCACTTGAGAATAGGTTGATAGCTTTTTCCTAGGTTTTGAGCAACTGTAGCAAAAGGAGAGAGAAAAATCACTTGGACAAGCAAGCAAGTAAAAGCAAGGGTGTGCAAGAGGAAGCTTGGATAGTTGTAAGTAAGGACATGTTGATGGGCTTGAATTATCCACCAATAGAAAAGGGGATCTCCCTGGTGTAGGATCCCAACTAGATCCTGCAGTGTTTGATTTAGGGATCCCGTTTGGTATGTAGTCTTCGTTGCCTTTCAGATGAGTTGAGATTGCTTCGAACAAAAGTGGAATACGGGCTCATATGAACACGTGAACTTCAATAAATAGAAGGAAATAGACGACATAAATCTTATAACGTGCATACCATGAATATCCAGATTATAAACAAAATAAACCTTACATAAAGTAACTGTCAATAGACTTCAGATAAGACTCATGTCCACAAAATAAAGTGCTTAACAACTATAGAGCAGTTCACAATAATCAAACATCTAAAATCATAAATAAACATATAGTCAATGATATATTATGCCAATATCAACGAAAGCATTCACCAATATAATCATAGAGTTAACAAATTGTCTAGTCAATTTAACGTCTTAAATTTCTCTACATAAATTATCAATCCGGGTATTGTAAACTGATGAAGTGTGGTGCACCATATGTGCTTAGTTAACCTTTTTATTACTTCGTTGTTTTATAGTTTATGTTGTTTTGGGGGTTTTGTTCTTGTTGGTTTCCTAAAGTGTCTAATGAAAATGGAAATCCTATTCTAAGGTCTCAAGAATACTTTTAAAGGACAAGTATGGATAGAGATTTCAAGATAAGGCCTATGTCCCTAATGGTAAATTCCAAAACTTAGCACTTCAAAAGATCTCAAAACATGTTATTGATGGAATTAGTACTTAAACAAAAGTGTAAATATGCAGCTACTTCAATCAAAATATAATGCAACAACCAATCAATGAGCTAGTGACTATGAAACCCAGTATCCTTGCTGCTGTATAAAAAGAAAACTGAACTTAAAGCAATTCAAAAACTGTAAACAAAGTAAACTAGATCATACTACTTCAACTCATATTCTGACCCCTCACCAGTAGTCTCGCTCTGGCTATAGGAGGTAATCATAAACAAATTGAGTAATCTGATATCTAAATTGCATAAAATGAAACTAAGATCAAACTACACATTCATACTTCAATCCCTCACTAGTAGTCTCGCTCTTGCTATAGGAGGTAACTGAAAATGACATGAGTAGTCTAATATCTATCTTGCAGAAAAGTAAATGAACAAAACAAAACTGAAAGAAATAAACAGTGTTGGAATTAGAATTGAGAAAATAAATCAGGAGAAGGACAAGATAATTCCATCATGTCATTAATCATTAAAAAGCTATGTGTATTACTAATCTACAATCAACTGGTTGAACACACTTGCATGAATTAAAATTGCATGAATGAAAAATCTAATCTATCAAACTTGAAAGCAATCAAATGACATAATTAAATTAAAGCAAAATTTACAAAATGAAATCTACTCTACCTTACATTCTAATATGCTCCATGAAATCTACTTCACATCTCCTTCCATGTTGAGGACATCAAAGCTTTATTCAATTTCTTCAAAATTACAAAGTACAACAAAGTTCTCCAAAGCTTTCAAAAGCCATCAAGGAAGAACTACAAACTCCAAGCTAAAGAACTCACAAGCTAAAAGACTAACAAATGAAGGAGGGAGATCTCCTATTTATACAAAAATATGAGAAGCCATCTCATTAATGAGAGTCCATGAATCTCTCCCTCTACTTCTAGAGTCCTAATCAAAATAGGAACTGATAAGACACATGTCTTCTTAGAGTTACAATAAAATTACGAGATGTGACACATATCCTCATGATCCCATGATTCTTTCCACTCAAATTCGAATTTGGCCTTAGAGTGCGACATAAGGGTCTTCTAGAAGCCTCCTTTCAACCTACACATGTCAACAATCTCAACCCATTTGTTAGGTATAAGCATATGCACATTATTTTCTAATTTTTAACCACAAATTCACTTAAAAGACTTAGAATTAATAAAGATTGGAAAAACATAAATGTGACCCTAATGATAATGAAAGTGGGATGAATGTGGTGACATAGTAGTGAAATGGAGGTGAAATGGAGGTGATATAATGGACATAATAGTGAAAGTGTAATGGAAATGAATGACATTTTCAGGACTCAACACAAATCATATACCATCCACGCGTAGAAAAACAAGGTTTGTAGTATGAGACTTTACATGAACAGACCGTACATCAAAGAACTCTTACGAACATCTGATCCATCAAGTGAAAGTACTCATGGCATTACATCATAAAAGATTTGTGGAATGCAATAGTGGAACATAGAAATTACTCCTTATATCTATTAGAAGGGCATAAGTTATCTCAAACAATATGTCCCAAAAAGTCCTCAGCTAAAAAACCCTTTACAATGTGTCATGAGGGTGTATTTATAGAATGAGGGTGACTCTTGGCCTACCCCGAACTCTTGGGATTCCTCATGACCTTTCAAATAACTAGTGACTTTTGGCCTTCCTTATCACCCTCTGCATTCCAAAAATGTCTTATCTTATCTAATTACAAAAATCACAAAATAAGTTGTTAATCTAGTCTATCAATTTAAGAATAGTAAGTTTAGGGATGTCGAGATTGAGCTGCTATGTTAGATATGTGCGCCACAAATTGTACTCAGCTACAATGGGGGTGATCTGCGCTTGCTCTTCATCCAGGAATTCGAGTGCATTTGGTATGAGGGTGGTCCTTTTGGCATTCACCTGATTACTCAAAGTTACCAATTTGGTGTACATTCTTACTAGTTCCACCACATAGCGTGTGATATTCTCTTTAGTAATGGGAAGATCTTCTGCAAGCGCTGCCTATTTATATGTATCAACGAAGACTTGCACTTCCCTTGAGATATCTTCCTGCTTCCTTACATGTCTGACTTCCCCGATGGATGGAACTCCATGAATTTGGATCATAGACTCTAGGGCACTGAAAAGGTGTCTGTATGAAGCCAACACCCTATCCACATATTTGGCTAGTTTATCTTTTGACTGGATCTTGATGCGGAGCTGAAACTTAGTGTTTTGCATGGTGATCCAATCCTTCTTGGGGACTACCACTGGTGCTCCTGGGTACTTGACGGACCACTCATGCATACTATCTAGAGCGACCATGGCTTCCTTCAGCATCACAACTCTCTCTTTTGTGTGAGCTTGTATAGCCAATATTGGGGCCACTATGTGGTGTAGCTTTGACATCTCCTTGTAGACCATCACCATGGCTTCCCCGAGGGTCTCCACCTCTCCTTTGATTTCTTCCTGGAATTATGTCGTGCTTGAGTGAATTAAACAAAGGGCTACATTTTCTTCTTCTGCTCTCTTTCTCTCCTGCTCTACCCTAGATGCACTTTGTTATGATATGTAAACCCTATTTTGAAGGTTCGTAATTTGTTTTCTCATTCGGGCCACATTATGTTCTGTGGCGGTTACGAAATTTGTCCTAGCTGAGGCGATCATATCTAGATTCACAGTGGTGTGAGGCATAATCTCCTTAGTTGTGTTGACCAATAAGGGCTCAACTGGGTTTCTAGAATAAGATTTTTTCCTTTCCTGCACTGTTTTGAGGCTTACTTGGTCGAAGGTGAGCTTAGTGAGATGTGCAGGGGTTATGACTATGTTTTAGATGCTCGGAAATTAAAATTATTTCCTGCTACTCTAAAAGGAGCAGCCCTGAGATGGTTCATGGGGTTAGGCTTTGCTTCTATTCGAACATGGAGCGATGTGAAGGAGACATTTTTATCAAAGTATCAAGACTATTGTAGAACTAGGGATTTAAGAGAGGAAGTATTTAGGATGACACATAAGGAGGATGAGAGCCTGGAGGACTATGTGGAGAGGTTTCATTATAATTTTTAGAGGTCTAAACACAATGATTTAGATCACGAGACCTTGAAGACCATATTCATAAGAGGAATGAGGGATGATTGCCTTGATACCCTGAATATATTAGGAAAAGGGGACATATCTCATGAACCAATCGTCAAAGTCATAAAGCTCTGTCTGAGATGCTCTAGAGGATTCTCGAAGGGAAGAAGCACAATCTGAGATGCCTCCACTCGAATACAAAAATATGCAAGTGGAGGAGTAACCAGAGAAGAGATTGGGAATTTATTTGAAAATTTCAAAACCAACATCGGTAGTACTCTATCTTCCCAGATAACGACAACACAAATCAAGAAGACACAAGGAGAAGTTGATACACCTCTGGTTGTGTTCTATCCAAATTGTCGAAAGAAACATCCCTTGAGGGAGTGTGAAATGAACAACATCAACTTGTGAAATATTTGTGAGTTGGAACATTCTATAGGTCAATCTATGGAGCTTCCCAAACTGAAAGTAGTACTCAAAAAATCGAGTGAAGAAGTTCAGTCCTCTTATTTCATTGCACCCAGGAGACCATGGAAGCCACGACCTCTAGGTATGTCCCAATATTTTTCTTCTTTTAATTCATGGAATAATGCATATAATGCTCAACAATATCCATGGAATATTGTACTTCTTCTCCAGCATAGTTTCTTTGGCCCTGGAAACAATGATCCCTCTCACCATCTATTCAATATCCTCCATCTCAACCATATCCTTGGAATCAAAACTGGAGGGGGAATGCCCAAAGTATAGTCCCATATGGATTACCAATGTAGCAGTAGCTACAATTTCCCCCTTTCCAAACTCATGTTCCTACACCTCCTGTGTGACCCCAATTACCTGTGCAACCTAACCCTAACCCGAATAATAAAGTAGCCCAGAGCATAGAGGATCCGACTATCTTTTGGACTTACCTTATCACTCCTGTTGAACTTAATGAAATTCAAATACGGTTGGGTAAGGTAATTAAACCAAAACACTCCCCTATCATCACTAAAGAGGAATGTGAACCTTCAAGAGGAGGTACAATAGATTTTGGGGTGGTCGTTACACCTGTAACAATCAATTCAGAGAAAATTGTTACACCTATAACAGCCAACTCGAGAAGAACTATTACTCCTATAACAACCAACTCGAGTAAGGTTGATACACCTGCAATAGCTGATTTGACTGTTATGACTCAGGATCCTCCGTATCCTTAGAGATTAACTGAGATTGGAATGACCTCACAACCTGAATCTGATTTCCTTAACCTGCACATACAAATTCCTCTGCTGCAATCTCTTAAAGAAGTATCTATTTGTGCCAAAACAATATGAGATTTGTGCATTAAGAAACATGGAAGGAAGCCTAAGGACCCTGCTACCATACATGTGATGGGGAAATTATCTGAATTAATGACTGCTCAGCCTCTTTTAACCAAGTATAATGATCCAGGAAACCCTACGGAACATGTCTATATTGACGTCCAACCCATAACTAATATAGTTATTGATCTCGGGGCAACCATTAAAGTGATAAAAAATGACCTCTTTACCACCCTGGGGCTACATGGACTTATACATATGCCTACTATACTTGAATTAGAAGATAGGTCATGTGTTAAAATCGAGGGGGTATTAGAAGACATAGTAATCACAATAGCTTCCTGGAGGTATCTTGTTGACTTTCTTATCTTACAAACCAAATCCAACCTGGGGGGGACATCCTTTGATTCTAGAGAGACCCTGGCTGGCCATTACAGATGCATTTATAAGATGCAGATTCAGATCTATGATGATTTCAGATGGCCAAGCTACAAAGATCCTTATCCTTTACTGCCAAAAACCAAATATGGATTTGAAAAATCCCAGGTGGTATGTATTTGAACCTGAATAGATCTTTCCCTACCGCTCCTCACTCTGGGAAAAGCCTAGTATTTCAAGGATGAGAAAGAAGATGATATCATTAATGGATTTATTAGTAACTCACTTCCTATTGATTCTATTGAAAATTTAGAGGAAGAGGAGGTAGAAGATATAAACTTTGACAAATGAGAACCACTTCGCATACTGATAGCAGTCCAGTCGAAATAGAACCAAGAAAGTATCTGAACATTAATCCCAACTTGATTGCTGAGCAAAACAAACTATTGTTACAACTGTTACAGAAATACAAAAGGGCATTTGCATGGGACTACATGGATATGAAATGGATTCATCCCAACCAGTGCACTCACCACATTTATTTGAAAGATGGCTACAAACCAATTAGACAACCGCAGTGACGCATGAACCTTGTGTTGAAGGAGGTAGTGAAAGAAGAATTACAAAAACTCTTGAATGCTAACTTTATTTATTTGATATCTAACAGTTAGTGTGTGTCTCTGCTTGTTATTGTCCCTAAGAAGAATGGAAAGTGGAGATACTATGTGGATTACAGAGAACTCAATAAGGCCATTCAAAAGGACCATTTTCCTTTACCATTTATAGATCAGGTCCTTGACACCCTTTTTGGGATTTTTTTTTCATTTTAGATGGGTTTAGTGGCTACAACTAGATACATATTGCCCCAGAGGATTAGGATAAAACAACCTTTACTTTCTCTTGGGGAAATTTCACATACATAGTACTCCCTTTTGGACTCTGCAATGTGCCAACAAATTTTCAGAGGAAAATAATGGGAATTTTTTTCTGATTTGTTGAATGACTGCCTTGAAATATTCATGGACGATTTTACACGTTATGGTGATTCTTTTGAAACATCATTAGCTAATTTAGAAAAAGTGTTGGAACGTTGTGTGCAGATTAATGTTTCTTTGAGCACCAAAAAATGTCACATGATGATGACTAAAGGATCATGCTGGGACAATACATTTCTATTGACAGGATCAAAGTAGACCCTACTAAAATAGAGGTAATTTTGAAAATTCCAACTCCCAAGATGAAAAAAGAGGTATGCAGTTTCTTGGGCCATGGAGGTTATTAGAAAAGGTTTATAGAAAATTTTTCAAAAATTGCATCGCCATTGTTCTCCTTACTTATGAAAGATGTAGAATTTTTGTGGACAAAAAAGTGTGACCAGGTGCTGAAATGTTGTGTATCAGCAACTCCGGTTTTACGTGGGCCTAATTGGGAACTACCATTTCACATAGATACAAATGCATCTGATATTGTTGTAGGTGTTGTTTTGGGCCAGTGGAAGGATAAGAAGCCTTACGCTATTTATTACATAAGAAAAAATTTGATTCTGGCTGAGTTCAATTACACAGTGACTGAGAAGGAATTCTTAGTAGTAGTGTATTCCATCAATAAGTTTCGACATTATATTACCGGGTATCAAGTATTTGTATACAATGACCACTCTACCATTTGTATTTTAATGAATAAGCCAATTACCAATGGTAGAATTACATGGTGGTTATTGTTGTTACGGAAATTTGATATCACAATGTAGATAAACTTGGAAAAGATAATGTAGTAGCTGATTTTATTTATAGGTTAACTATTGATGACAATTGCATTCCTACTGAGGATTCTTTCCCCTATGAGTATCTCTTTTCTATTTCTACTTACTCACCATGGTATGCAGATATAGCCAATTATCTTGCTACAGGGAAGTTTCCACAATACTTGTCATCCAAGGAAAAGAGAAATATCATACAACAGAGTGCTACCTATACCTGGATAAATGGGAATCTCTATCACACTGGACTAGATTTTCAAATCAGGCATTGTGTTAGGGAAGATGAGATCTTTGACATCCTTAAGGCTTGTCACGAAGAACCTTGTGGAGGGCACTTCACAGACAAGTGGACATGATACAAAGTCCTTTCGATGGGATATTATTGGCCAAAAATATTTTAGGATTCTAAGAAGTTCGTGAAAGGATGTGATAGTTGCCAAAGGATGGGCCAATCGTTGCGATAAAATGAGATGTCGTTATAACACCAAATAGTATTAGAACCTTTTGAGAAATGGGCCTTGGATTTCGTGGGACCAATTAGTCCTTCATCTAGACAGTGATCCTACATCTTGGTTTGCATCGACTATGTCACAAAATGGGTTGAGGGAAAAGCACTAACCAGATCCATGGAGCAAGTTGTTTCAGACTTCTTATTTGAAGACATCTTTGTCTGTTTTGGGGTGCCCAGGGAGATAGTGATAGATGGAGGTCCCCGATTTACATCCCATATGATCCAAAAGTTGGTTGAAAAATATCAAGTCCATCATAGAATCAAAACACCTTATCACCCACAAGAAAATGGCCAAGTGGAAAGCACCAACAAGGTCATTGAGGGGATTCTTACCAAGTATGTGGTTAGTCACTGAAGGAATTGGGCTGATAAACTTCTAGAAGTGTTGTGGGCATATAGAATTACATGGAGGAATACTCCAGGATTCTCACCATATGAACTTGTGTATGGTAAAATTCCCTTATTCCCTATTGAGTTCAAAATCAAGACATTGAGAAGAACATTGCAGGTGAATTTGGATCTAGCTACAACATAAAATCAAAGGTTGAACTAGCTCAATGAATTGGAGGAGAAACAGTTGGCTACTATCCAGCAAATAGAGATTATCCAGTAGTAGAGAGCTAAGTGGCATGATAGGTTCATCAAGAAGAAAATAGAAAGGATATTTGACTCTCTTATATGATTCAAGATTCAAGGACTTCAAGGGTAAGATCTACACTAGATGGCTAGGTTCCTATGAGGCAGATGCAATCTTTGACAATGGCATTGTGAATTTGGTTACTATTGACAGTGTGAGGAGACCATTTCTTGCAAATGGGCACTGTATTCAGTTATATAATAAACCTGCTTCAAGGGATTCATTTGTTAACATTGTCATGAATTTGGACCTTCAGGTTACAGGAGCAAGGGAAACCCCCATATGCTTCCAAAATTATACCTTTTCAATAAGTGTAACAGTTGAAAACCAATCTCTGTCAGCCACTGTTACACCTACTAAAAAAAAATAAGAAATAAAAATAAGAAAGTAAAATAATGAAAATAATCTGGTTGTGAAAACCTCTTTTGGGCGCAGACAAATAATTTCTGTAACAGTTGAAAACCACTCTGTGGTGGCTGTTACACACTTTGAAACAACATTTGTTATTTCAGGCATATCTTACAATAATGTTGTTACACAATTGTTTTAGTTCTTTGTTTTTATCTTTAGTGGAAACCAAATACATAACAGTCGTCGATGACTTCTAGAAATAATCCAAGTAAATTATCTATTGTGATACACAACACACATCACCATGACTTGAGAGCAATGGACTTGACCGCTGAAATTAATTTCACGCACTTTGTCACCAATGTCTTCTGTCCATGTCACACCAGGTTTGTCATGAGATGGTAATATCGCTATCCTCTTTTGTTTAGCAATTATGGCAATCTAATGTGATATCTTTTTGATGGCCGATAATGACCATCACATTTAAGCCAAGGGGGAGGACGAATTACATTATGACATGACCTATGAGCATTTAAATTGAAACCAAAGTATGATGATCTTGTAATAATAATCGTTTAATGATCTATCATAACGAAAAATGGAATTGCACCTTAGACTAGACCTTCCATAACTTAATATTAGTAAGGAAACATTATTGCACAATATGAATCCTAATTTTAAATCCTTGCCTTTAACCTCACTAGATCACCTTACCATATACCCATTGCTAAAGCATTGCATCCTCATTTAGAACTCTCAGACATAAGTGGGGGAGAAAATTTTGTAGAGCTAGAACAACTGAGTATTGTGTCAATTACTTCAGGATTTCTCAAGGAGGAGAAGAGAGGAGAACAACATTGAAACAATGTAGCGATGGGTGGGGCGGTAATTCGATATGAAACATGATCAACAGATGCATTGGAAAACTTCCCTGAAGCATTTCAAATTTTTAAAGACACAAGTTGGTTTGAGCTTTCCCAAAGGCTAGAAGGATCAGACGAGGCAATTGTTATGGAATTCGCTAAGAATTTGAAGAGGAATCAAATGGAGGTCAGGGGATTGTAGCTGGAAGTTACAAAGGAGGCAATTTTCCATGTGACGACATTGCCAAAATAGGGAAAAAGGTGGTTTAAAAGAAAAATCAATGACCCATCTTTGAAGGAGGATTTTCTCCAAGGGGAGGAACGACTGGTTAAGAAAGGAAGAGGAATTTATAGGTTGTCTCTTCCCCATCCATGGGAAGATGTATCCCTTTACCTCATCAAGTATATCACCTATGAGGGAAGGGAAAAAATTGTATTCAATTACCACTTCCCATTTTTAAATCACCTCTGACATCAATAGATGATAAACCTCCCATGATTTTTGTTGGAGAATATCATGCATATGGCGCGGCCATGAAGATAGTTGTGCATATAGAGACTTGCATAACAAACCATGGCCTCATAAAGCTAATTGTTCTAGACACCCTAAGTCACAAGGGAAGGACCTGGGATGAATTCATGAGAAAGAAGGCTAGGACTACCCACAAGAAGTGAGCTGGGACATCTGAGGAAGCTCTAACAGAAACCAAGGAGCAACCCCAACCCTCAAAAATAAGGGTTGGAAAGAGACCAGTTGATAAGCCAATTGGTGATAAGTGGGAGAAACATAGAGTAAGGGTTAGTGGGCACCCAGAGTCCCCATCCATGTCTAAGATTAACAAGGAGGCAACGAGGCAGGAAGATGAAGAGTAGGCTCGGCCAGAGGAACCTTCCTCACTAGGTAAGAACGAGACCCAATCCTTGCTGCTTAAAATTGAAAGTTTAGAAAGAGAAAATCAAAAGTTAAGGAAGCAGTTAGTAGAGGATAAGGTAGAGGCAAGGACCCCGGGGTTAGATACTTTGGTTGAGGCTATAGATAGGGTCGGGGAGGAAAATTTTTCGGGTTCTATGTGCATGACCTATGCTAAGGAGGTAGTGGCAGGGTATAGACTCTGTATAGTGGACACCGTGTCGAGGGAAATAGAAACTAAGTCCTAGGAAGCTGACACACAAAAACCCGTTGAAGATGTTGTTGTTGCACAAGAACCAACAACTGAGATGGAGCATTCCATAGAGAGTAATTTGGTAGATGATACACTGTGGTGTAGGTAAATTCTTAGTGCGGACAGAAACAATTCCTCTAGCTCGAGAGAGCAGGTCTAGCCACAAATAAATAATCTATGGAAAATCTCCTTAAGCTAGAATCAAATAAGAGGGCCTACCTCTTAGAACATTATTCCGCTTGGTGATGATCCTGCTTCCTCACTCTAGCTACCTTTCGTTTCCTTCCTTTGAATACATGAAACAAGAAAATAACAACAATAACAAATGTGATAGCATACAATATTGTATTCAACCTACTTAACATGCCAAGGAACATTAAGCCATAAAGATGTAAGATAACACTTCATGTAGGAAATCAATCAATAGTTGTATTCATATAAATTTAGAAAGAGATTACAATCAATGCCTTGACATTGCTAGTCTCCTCTGATGTATCTGGGTTCCCACACTTTTGCTAGCATCTCATGGATAGCCCCAATAATGGAAGTTTTAAGGCCTCTTCCCTTTAGTCTCAAACCAAACCAAGCACACTATTCTCCCTCAAATGTACACTAGAAAGCTACAAGCTATAAATGTCTTGCTAATCATTCAAACTCACTCCAAAACTAGTTTAGCTTGGGAAAAGAGAGGTTTATATAGCTTGGATGGAGGGGAGATGGTTCCTCTCATCATGGGAGAAGGCCTTATCTCTTGGGTTTGTTCTATCCTAATAGGGAAAAGGAGCCCAAACTGACTTCTTCTGCTCCATCCAACCCAACCATATACTAGACTTCTGTTATGAAGCTTCTAGACCTAGAAGCTTCGACTCCATATTTAAAAAACTTGCCAAAAGAGGGTTGGCGCGAAAGGAAAATGGCACAATCGCTTCGTACGATGCTAGTGCTAGTTTTAAGCTCTGCAAATCGACACGAGGAGGAAATTAGTCAGTAGCACCGATCTTGTAAACTGGAGTAAAAGGAAGATTCTTGGGATATGATGCAAAGGGTAATTATTCTGCTCATGAAGAGGGACATACTGGGAGTTTATTCATGATGGGAAAGCATGTAGGGTTCACTGTAGAGCTACTCCAGGATCGTGGACGGGGAGTATAGGGACAATGACAAAATGTTGTGTAGCATACACCCCCTAAAGCATGAAGGCTGAACTAGAGTGAGGGGTGAAATGCTTTACAAGTGGATGCAGGGAACTGGAGTTCGTCATCGGAAAACCTGCAAGCAAGCATAGATACATATACATCAATGAAAACTCTAACAAATGATACTTGAATCATGGTATGGACGCAACCATCTAGAGAATGATAATGTAAATCAATCCAAGGCATGGGCTCAACTATCCAATAGAAAGGATCATAACGAAACTAAGGTATGGTCGCAACCATCCAATAAGGAGAAGGTTCACATATAACAACTCATGGTATGGTCGCAGCCATCCATCTAAAAGGGATATGTGTATTAACATGATCATGTCACATTGCCTCGCAACCGGGATTGGTGTGATCTAAGCCCAGGGTCTTACGCTCCAAACGACTCGATCAAAGTACAAATCCTAACATGTGAATGAATGTGTTGTATTCGAACACGCTATAAATTCACTTGGTTACCGGTCAATGATGTGAATCGTTAACAAGTGTGAGAGAAACCACCAATAATGACAATGTCTCTCAAGGTACTAGCAGCACAGTTCATGAAATGTGAATAAAGGAACTGATGTCGAACACCCATGAAATCACCCGATCGAAAACCAATGATGTGAACTTGTTATCGAGTGCGAAGAACTTCCCATTAGGGAATGAAAGCTCTAAGGTACTGGAAGGGAGTCTCTCAGCCAGCTTTGTGGATAATGAGCCGAAGTCGACAGGAAGAGACCATATTGAAGGAGGGCCATGATGTATACCACATCATTGACACAAGACAAAGGGATGCAAATGATTTCAGATGATATAGAGAATCAGGAGTAAGTGCAATTATAGAGTGACTAACTCTTGGACATATCAGCAACATGACTACGGAGTTTGGAAGCTTTTGGATCCATAGAATCAGTGTCATGATGACATTGAAGAGATGAAATGGAAGGAAAAAATGAACGGCCCAACCCAGGAAGGTCAATGATGAAAAGAAGGATATCCCAACCCAGCATGAAGCAAAAAGTGTCATGTTCAAGAGTGAGCTGCCGACACGATTGATAGAATTTCCAATTTTCCCCCACCATTTCTGGCAGGTACCCGAGTTAATTTTTATTGAAAGCTTGAAGGGGATAACATATGCTTGCACTGTAAGTTCATCCTTCGAACTAATCCAACCTAGTAAGTTTAATGAGCCCAAGGAAGGAGAAGCTCATGTTCATCATGGTGACGAATCCAATGTCGTTTAATGTTTTATCGAGTCCAACAAAGGTGTAACTCGGTATCTTTTTCATGTTTAAAGAGTTTAAAAAAGACACAGAAAAGAAAACTCCACGTGGTCCCTTTTTCGTACATTTGTGTCTCTTGAGCCCGAAAAGGTAGGAAATGATACTTGAGAGAACCACTTGACCATTTCATTCAAGGAGTACCCTTTTCATAAATAGTTTGTCCCATCCCAAAAAAGGGGTAAATGCATATTGGGTAAATGGCGTTTTGCAACCTTTAACGAGTTCAAAATGGCAAGAGCTCAACAATATTTTCATGTTTAAAGAGTAAGAAAAGAGCTTGAAAGTGGACCCCCCATTTTTATTCTCTTTTACGAGCCAAGAAGGGAAAAATACTCGGCGATGTTTTCATTTGAGTTTTACGAGTCGAGAAAAGAGCTTAACTGTGACTCTTGTACCATCATTAGGAATCTGTCACCTGTTGTTCCACAAAAGGTAAATGAATTATCCAATTTCAGAGGAAAAATAGGTTAAACATACTTTAAAAACCCTAACATTTTATGAAAAATGAATAAAAGGAGGAGAAAGTAATTATTTTTTCACCATTTTACCATTTTACCTTGTGTGAAGAACTTTTCACCCATTTCTGCCCTATTTTTTCAGGAGCAGATTGCGAGAGATCTAGGAGACCATTCAATGATCTGTCAGTTGCAGGTAAGAGCCAAGACCTTTAGCTTCATTTTCATGCTTGGTTTACCTGTTTTTAACCATTTTTTGGATTTCTTAAGGGGTTTTTAGCAAAGCAAAATCTCCCTTAGTCAACGCGATTTCCGGGCACGGAATCGTGCCAATCAGGGGTTATGAACATTGTCAAATGCGTTGTTGGTGCTATTGTTTTTAAAATAGTCGCGCCAATGCCGCGAACATAAAATTTCCAAGTTTTTGCCTAACTGCTCTGATTAATCCAAATTTTTCTTTCCAAGGATGATTATTGACTTGATTTCATGGTTTTTGCAGGGAGAACATCGCAAAAATGGTGGATTGGAAGGAATGCGAGCATGAGGACATTGACACACAAGCAATGGTAGACCCAAATTGCTTGAATGCTTTGAAGAACTGTGGGCTCCTCAATTTCTTCCTCACACCGGGTCTACGGGCTCAACCCGAATTGCTATGGTACTTGATCAGCCTCTGAGATATCAATTGGGAAGTTTTCATGATCCATGACCAAGAACTGGAGTTGGAAACTTCCGATATTTATTTCATCACAGGATTGTCCAGAAGAGGGGAACTGGTCAATCTGTATGGGTCTAGGCCTATTGGGGCGAGTGTGACCATGTTACTTGTAGAACATTGCCCGGAAGCACTAAAATCAAAGAGTGGAAAAATAATGATCATGATTGTTCGGGATCTTGTGCTGAGATTGTCATTGTTGACCATAAACAAAGTGGATGGGGCTTAAGCACAACATGAAACTAACAATTCGAAGTTTTAGTATGCTATTGTATGTACGACGTCGACTATATTCAACTAGGTGGAAGCCATGAAGGTAAACATGAAGCACCAACTATCAAAAGCCAAGGCAGGAAACCTGAAGCAGTTCTACTATGGTTCCATTCTAATGACCTTCTTTCTGGAACGAGTCACACTATTTCATGACCAGCTTGCTGAGGTGGAACCGTCGTTTCTACGAGACCCATGGATGGTCCGTTGGAGTGCATTAGTGCCTAGGATTATTGGGGGCCAACAAATGTCCTATAACCACGCCTTCTTCTCATGGCTACAATGACAGTTGGTTGTAGTAGAGGATTGGCCTTATAGCGGTATTGACTTCTGCAGTGATCCAGATATGCCGCTCTTAGAGGGGGAGGATTATGATGATGGAGGTAAAAACAAAAAAAAATTATTTTTATTTTTTTATTGTTTTTTAAATATATGAATCCATGACATTCCGATTTTATAAACCAGATGTGGTACCAGAGCATCCTACCAGGATGTCCCCGATTGTGAGGGGTGTTGCTCAGCAGTTCGATGTCACTCCTTATCAGGAAGGAAGTGATAATGAGGAGGAGATCACGCAGAACCTTGAGGGATTGACCCATGGTATCCCAGAGTATTCTCGGGTGGGTGACATCCCACACTAGTATTAGAGGCACACATGGGGGGTATCGAACCAGATCCACCAACTGTTGACTCATGTAGTATGAGAATTACGTGCTACGATGAGCATCATGCCGATTAGTTCATAGGTCTAGCATTCCACATTTTTGAGGCCTGCGAGCCACAGATGTATAAGGTGTGTGAGCCACGGATGTATTTGAACACACATATTATTTTTTGGGGTTTTGATGTATGAAAAACATATATATATATATATATATATATATATATATATATATGTATGTATGTATGTATGTATGTATATGCTATATTTCCTTGCTTACTATGATACAAATGTTTTATTTTACACGTTTCGCAAATGTCTATCTAGCACATAATTAGCTAATGTGTCTATCAATGTATTCATGTTCCTAGGAATATGATGATATGTAATGTAATCAAAATTTCTCTCCAATAGATGAATACGTAGATACATTCTCAATATTTGAGGGTTTTTGATGAAATATTTCCCTTTGAGTTGAAGAACAACAAGTTGTGAATCAATGTGACAACCAATTCTCGGATGCCAAGAGTGATAGCTTCTTATAACAATTCGATAACTGTGTTATACGCAATGATGTTATTAGTTGTTTGACCTAGAAAAATACCTTAAAGATCAATCAAATCACCATGGGGGTCATAAATGGTCCATGCCACGGATGATATATTTTAGGTACTACAGCAAGCACCATCAAGAAAACCGATGTGATGAGACGCCGACATTTGCAAAGTAGGTAGAAAACATAATAAGCAGGAAATATGCTTGCGAAACAATAGACTATACCACACTGCAAAAAAATGAATAACACACTATTGTATAAAATTATCCATGCAAGATGACCTAGGCATAGTACTTTTTGAGATAAAGCCCATTACGAGGCTTGTCTAAGGGATTTCCCTCATAGTCAATAAGCTCATAGGCCCCTTTCTGTAACACACATTTAACAATGTAGGGCCCATGCCACATGGGTTCGAACTTGCCTGCCCCCAGCTTGTCATTAGCCTGATCATACAGAAGAACCAAGTTTCCCTCAGAAAATGCTCGAGGAGAGATAGATTGATCAAAATGGGACTTGACCCGCTTTTTCTGTGCTTTGATGACCAAAGAAGAAAGACGACGAGTTTCATCTAGTTGTTCTAAATATAAGAGGCACTCTTCCTAAGGTGAGGTATCAAGGAGAAGTTCGACAACCAGCTTGAGGGATGGGATTTCACACTCAATCGATAAAGTCACCTCCAGACTGTAGACTACATGGAACGATGTCGATCCAGTTGTGTCCTTGGTAGAGGTTTGGTAAGGCGACAGAGCTGAAAAGAGAATGAGATGCCAATTTGACTTGTGCACCCCAATGGTGCACTGAAGCATCATAACGAAGACTTTGTTCACAAATTCAACTTGGCCATTGCCCTGAGGGTAATACGGGGTTGAACCATCATGGCGTAAACCCAATGTAGAAGTCATCTCAGCCATCATGTAATCTCAAAAATGGGAGCCATGGCCGATGACAATGGCCTTAGGCACTCCAAACCTGGAAATAACATGATTGAATAGAAATTGAACCGCCGTGTTACCATTCACAGAGTATGTAGGCATCACTTCGGCCGATTTGGTGAAATAATCCACAACAATGATAATATACCCATGCCCCCCAGCCGAATGAGGGTTATAAGTCATATAGTCAATGTCCCATTTGGCAAAAGGACCAACATTAATAACGAGGTGTAGGTGAGAGGGTGGAGCATGCATTTTTCACTAATAAATTTGGCACTTATGGCACTTGCGAATAGTAAGGATGCAATCCTTGAAGATGGAGGGCCAAAAATAACCAGTGCGAAGCATTTTTTAAGTAGTAGCATATCTAAACAGGTAACTGCCACATGCACCAAAATGGAATCCATTCAAGACTCTCTCAGCCTCCTCGAGAGTGAGATAGTGATGAAGAATGAATCAACACCGACGTGGTATAAAGTATCTCCAATGATACAGTAAGGTTGGGACTCATGTCGAATGCATCAACAATCATCCTTGGTAAATGTAGAATGGAAGGTGGATTTCTGCAGATACACTATGATATCACTGTACCAAGGGTCGAGGTTGGTAATCAAGAAAAGAGTCTCATCTGGGAGCTACTCATCGGCACCAGCTGGAAGGGAAGCAGAGGGTGTTAGTGTCGGTATCTTCATCCCTTAGTCAGAGATCAAAATATCTTATTGCATTGCATATTAGGTGTCTCGCTTAGTCAGCTGCATTCCATTAGGAGCATGGATCATCTGAAAATAGTGGCTTGTTGTACATTTTCCCTCATGTGCTGGCCTATTTTCATTCATCAAGATCATCTGCAGTCACTTTTTGTCTTTAAATTTGCAAGAGTCATTTCTAGGGTTTCAGTTTCATTAGGTCTAGGGTTTCATCAAAAAGGTCTTCAAAATGTCCAATAACAATCAGTAGGTGCATGAGGAGATTGAATAAAGTTTTAATACCAATAAAATTCATAATTTCATGCTCAAAAATGTATTTTTCCTCAAAACAGGAACAAAGTATTTTAGGTTTTTATTATAAATTGATGTAATTTCAGTTCTTTCATATGTAAATAACTTTAGTGGCAACCCTGGTCACCTTGCCAAGCTTCAGTTGCTCCATCCCTTGTAAGACAAACAAAAAATCAAGGCATTCAGTTCATCACAGGAAAAAATAAAGCAAATTGCCCAAAAACAAAGTTTGAAAAACAAGTCAAATGCAAACATTACAAAGTGGGTTTTTGATAAGTGAAAAATTAAAATCTTTTGTATATAAACCATTTATCATGTTTAAAGAGCTCATTTTCATCCAAAGGAGAAGGAGTGAACAAGAGAACAGTCGGGTTGAAAGTAAAGAGAAAAATTGCAGCAATTTGGGCAAGTTTCAGGGGCGCGGCGCATTGGGCCGCCCTCCGCAGTGTTAAATTTATACTGGCGCGGTGCATACAGGAGGCATGACACATTGGGTTTGTGGCGTGGCGCATAGATCTATCAAACCCGATTTCATCATAAACCCCCCCGAGTTGCCAAAATTGCTCAAATCTTCTAGTGTGCAAGTAAGTCAAGCCCTTTTCCTTGCTAGTGAAAGAGTTTCTCTTAAAACTTTATGGTGGTTGTGTGAAAAAACTCAAACCCTACTTCCTTGCAATTTCTCAAAAAATGATTGCCTAGGGTTTGCATTTGTCATTTTGTTGCCAATTCCACTCAACCTTTCCCTTACTCTTTGACTCCTCCATTTATTTTTCCAGTTCATCCATTCATTCCCTAACTCTCATATTCCTAAAAAACAAATCAATCACCCCTATCCCCAATTCCCATTTTCCCAAATCCTAACTACAAAATCCCCAAACCCTAATTTTTGTCCCTAAGCTTATATATTATTCCCTAAACCCCCTATTTCCCAAAAAACCTATCATAGTATTCACAAAACCCCTCACACCCTCTCCCTCCACAGTCCCTCATACATTCTTACCCTTGGTGGCAGAAAACTAAAATCACTATAAATCTCTTCATACTCATTAAGAAAAATCACACATTAGCAAGCATGGAATCTGATCCTTCATATGACTGAGATGAAGAGACACACAGTGACTCTCCTACAGAAATGAATGCACCAAGGAGACCTCACAAGGGTGGCAAACATATACGAGAGGAGCCTACTTCACTTGCTGAGCTGCAGGCCTGCCCTCTTTCTATCACATGCTTCCAACACCAATCCTGTTATCAGTTCTGTGAGATGGTTGCTAGAGTCCAGTACCACCATGAGTTGGCCAGGTTGTTTGTGCTTCATCTACATAATGGCTAAGCCACTCTAGCTGGTGTGGCATTCACCTTGACACCAGAGTCTATTTCTCTAGCAACCGGCATTCCTAATGTTGGAGAGAAGTGGAATAAAAGGCAGCAGATTGACAAGGAACATTATGAACCATAAATCAAGCCTAGTTATTTGAGACAACTCCAGAGATTTTTTCCATTTCGGTACCTGAAAGACTCATATGCTCCCTTGATGAAACTCATAATGAAGTATTTCAACTCTGAGGGCCGGTTTTCTTGCCTATATGCTTATCATATCAGATTGTTGATGCACTTTACCAGGGCGAGAATGATGAATCTCCCTTACTTCATGTGCTAAAATATTGAGAAGATGACCACCCTAGTACAACAGAAGACTCCTTAGTAGCAGTTTAACAGTATATATATCATTTTGCACTCATCAAATTTGTGGTCATGCATCAGCTTGATTTGCAGGGCATCTCATGGGAGGATTTCATTTCTCGTGAGTTCTTCACAGCTCCTCAGGTACCTCCAGAAGCTTTTAATGAGACAGGTGGACCTTCACATCAGCAGGAGGGTCATGAGACATAGACCACTAGTGTGCCGGTGTTTGTCACCTATCAAAAGGGAACTAGAAGGTTGTTTGCAGCAACAAAGCGAGTATTATCTCCACCCGGGGTGGAAGGGGTCTCACTTCCTTCATTAGCACAACAGGTTTAGGACAAGGGCAAGAGGCCATTACATGATGAGGGGCCTTCAGGTGAGCAGGAGACTGATTTCATTCTCATTCAGGATGATGACACTGATTTGGGCGCACAAATCTCAAAGCTCAAGGAGGTCATCTAGGAGCAACAGGTGGGCATCAATGATTTGTCCCTCAACTTGGAAAGAGACAAGTGGATAATAAAGTACCTGGAGCAAAGAAACAAGCAACTAGAGGATCAGCAAACCATAATGGAGCTAAGAAACATACGAGAAAACCGGCAAGCTGCCAAAAGGAGGAAAGTCAAGTTCACAACACTTGAGCAAGAAATCAATGCTAATCGTGAGTCTTGGTTGGAGAGGACTAATATCCACTTGGAGAGGATGTTGGAGAAAGCCATCAATGAGAAAATTATGTTGAGAAACATGGCATATCATTATTTGTCAAGGAATATGGTGTGCCAAGCTAGAATTAGGAGCTTGAAAGCTAAGTTGAAGAAGAGATCGAGGATGCAAAAAGCACAAGATAAACTTTAGATCTTGGCTGAGGCTTCCTTCGCCCAACACAACACTTGATGGAGAACACTCAGCCCAAATTTCAAAAAAATTGGGACACTTTTTGCATTTTTGAAATTTTTGGGCTAAAACACAGAATTTTCTGCCCAATGCACCACGCCACTTGGTGCTCGCTTTTGATGGGGACCTCCTTTTGAGGAAAACTCAGCATTTTTGGATTTTTCATAGAAAAATATGCATTCTCACAAATGGCCAAGAAATTTTGACAGGTTTTGAGCTTCCAAAAAAGGTCAAAAACACCTCAAAAATTACCTTTTTTCCCCTTTTTTGACACACAGGAAGTAGTGTTGGGAGAACTCAGTTTTGGAGGGCCAAATGGAGGCAAAATTCAAAAATTCCACTTGTGCTAGAAAGTAGATAGGTGGACCTTTCCAACAAGCCCACGTGAAGCAAATTTGTACACCGGGAAGGCCTCTAAAATCAGCTACAAAAGGGCGCTATGCATAGGGAAATCAACGCAGCGCATTGGAGGAATTTTGCTCATTTTTGGTCAAAAACTTTGTTTTTCACCTAGTTTTTTCACAATTTCACTTTTTTCCTTCTAATTGTCAAAATCATGATGTAATTTAATGTGACATGATGGATTTTGACGTAATTATGCTAAATTTTCACTCATAGAGGTAGATTCATCCATAAAAAGGTAGTTTGCAACTGAATGAATCAGTTCCATAGTTTTTAGAGGCACACTCTTCCACTGCCTACTTTTTAGTTCTCAGTTTAGAATTTGTTGGAACAACTCCTAAACTCATGAGCTCGACCCCTAAAGTCTAGGATAAGTTGTTGTTTGCCTATATCTTATGTTTTCTCAGTTATTAGCATGGTTGTACTTTTGGGAAAGCTTGGAGCTTCATTGTATACTCAATTCAACAGTTTGGCTAAGGAATAGACCAGTGCTTTGCAGCACTTTATGGGATTCATGTGGCCTCTTGCTTTGGTATTGTGTTTTCTTTCGTAATTTTAAGTCTACATGTATTTTATGTATGCCATTATCTCTCTTTATTTCATCTTAACTAAATCAAACAAGGATAAAGGTAAAATACATTGAAAGTGCAGTGCTCTACCTAGGGTTTGTTTAGTTATCTATGTTTTCAGCTATTTGAAGAGGATCCTTGAGTTTTTCATGCCCTCTCCAACTCGTCACCTATCTAAAATCTCTCCATATCACTCAATTTGAAGTACCACATCACTTGCCTACCTTGCCCCATAGAGATCTCTGCAAAACTAAGCCTCATTCCCCAGGCCCAAAACTACCTTTCACATTTGAGCCAACAAAACATCATCAAATTCAATCAAACACCTCTGTACACATACCTAGCCTAAAATCAGTCATTACATCAATCATCTCAAGCTTTCATTGGCCATTTTTTCTGAGATTGATAAGGAGAGAGCCCTATCCTGACCTGGTAGGGCTAACTACCAGGTTAAGCATGGTTTGATGTTACGCTAGATCTTTCCTTTCTCAGCTTGAGGTAGATTTAGGCCGTAATAGAGGGAAGGGAGCAAATCACCTCAACAAAGACCAATGATTTCTTAGATTTGGTAGTAGTGAACACAAAATCAAATTATTGGAGGATGAAAATCCACTTCGAATACTTGCCCCCTAGCCACTGACGAGTTAGGATGTAGGTCATGGGGTTGCATTAAAAAATCATAGTGGTAGTGTGGAGGAGAATGTAATGTCAAAAATGCTGAACAACATGTAAAACAACCAAATCCAACTTCTCAACATGAGAATAATGTGTCTTGGTGTCAAGGAGATTGCAGCTGAGGTAATAAATAACATGTTCATTTCCTTCATCATCATCCTGTACCAGCACCACAGCGATGGAACTAGAGGCTACAGCTAGATAAAGGAAGTAATAGCGATGATAGTTCAGGCGTTGCAACAAAGGAGAATTGATGAGGACAACTTTTAGGTCATAAAAATACCTTTTGGGTGATCTCATCCCAAACAAATGGGGTTCCCTATTTGAGCAATTAGGTGAACCCTGAATCCAGCTCAACATAGTTTGATACGAAATGACAGAGGAAATTTTCTTTTCCCTACAAACTCTGCAGTTGATGCAACAAAGATGGAGGGGGTAAATTAACAATGGTCTCGATTTTAAGAGGATCAAGGCGAATGCCTTCTTTCGAAATGATAAATCCAAGGATTTGTACGGATTCGATGTAGAAGACACATTTATGCAGATTCAACCGAATGTTGTAGTGTCTACACTGAAGAAAAATCTTTCGGAGATGATCAGAATGATCATGGAATTTACGAGAATGAGAGGGGAGATCATCCAAATAAGGTTGAATGGTGTTTTGAATGTCGTGGAATGCATAAGACATCGCTATCTGAAATGTGGCCCAAACATTCTTAAGGCCAAAAGGGAGCTTTTTATACATGAAGGTCCCCCACAAACAGATAAAGGATGTCTTATCTTGATCAATCAGCGGAATTTTTATCTGGTTGTAACCAGAAAAACCATCCATAAAGGAAAGGAATTCACTCCCAGCACATTCATCAATGATTTGGTCAATGAAGGGAGTGGGGTAATTATCCTTAGGATAGGCACAAATGAGATCATATTAATTGATGCAAACTTGAATTGTACCTTGTTTCTTTGTCACCGACACAATATTTGACGCCAAATCTATAAGAGGGATTAGATAAATAAATCTAGCTTTCAAAAGTTTTTCAACTTCACCCTTGATGTCAACCACTTTTCTAGGGTGCACTGGATGAAGCCGTTGGTGAACGGGCTTCACATGAGGATAACTTGGAACCTTGTGCATGACTATATATAGGTCAATGCTTGCCATTTATTCATATTAACATGCAAGAACATCTTAGAACTCTTGGAACAAATGAATATAGATCTTGATCTCATCTGGAGAAAAAGTTACCTTGATATGGACATTTTCAATGACACCAAGATTGACAAAAATATCAATTGGCATCATTTGGGTAATGTTACCCATGTTCCCTTCCGACCAAACTTCATGTGTCATGATTAGCATCTGAAGTGGTACAGTCAGGAATTGAGAAGAGAACTTCTTGAGACAAGTAGACATGACCACTGGGCCAGGCAAGAAAGAGAAATGATAATGAGTGTCATTCCAAGGTACTTCCTCTAGAGACATTACTTCCATGATACTCTTGCCCGAAAGAAAAGTCTTGGCTAAGGGATTGGGAGATTCCGAAGAAACAAGCCATGGGGATTGAGAATACGCATCGAGAGATGTTCTAGAAATAGGATGATTAGAGGATACCGAATGCAAAGCCAAAACAATCTCCACATAATTAATTTCGGCAGGACTTAGCGACATAACCTCGCCCCATGCATCCACAAGATCTGGTCAAAGAATGACCCAAGGATCAGACTTGATTGAAATCATGTTGACAAAGGCAACATGACGGGGTGGGAGCAGAAAAATACCCATCAAGGCAAGATCTTTAAAGAGTCTTGCCCCCACCCTCTTATAAGGAGCACCGATGTGCTTAACATATAGAACATTACCATCCGAGGAGGAAGAGGCAAATAAGGATAGTTGGTCGACTGTGACTATCTTCCCTTGATGGGGAAAATGGATCACACGGAAAAGGGAGGAGGCTACAACATGCATGGCATGGGTCTAGCTCCATCCAAGTAGAAGATTGTAGTTAAGATTAGTGTCAACGATCTCTACTTCAACGTGTATTGTCTTGCCGTCCAAAGTGATGGAAAGGTTGGGAAGGACACCAAATGCTCGCAAATTTCATCCATCAAAAGCTTCCAAAGTGTTAGGGAACAAGTTCAAATTAGGATAACCAATTTCCTTCCAACAAGCGATAGACATGATGTAAGTAAAAGAACCTTCATCTATGACAGTCCTATGAATGGTTTTCTCATTTATGACTACCTAAATGAGAAAGGCAATCTGATGAGGTAAACGCGAAATGTGGTTTTCTAGGTCAAAACGAATGAGATTAGAGTCAGCTGGATCAATACCCCCAATAGCTGACAATACTGATTTCCGTTGAGAAGGACAACTTTGAAGGACCTCGAGAGCAGACATAGCTGATGGCACTTTAGCCAAATCTTCAACAATATTATAATGTTTAATGGCTTAAGCATTTGGATTGTACGAGGACTTTCGTAGCTATAGATTTTAACCATGTATAGAAATTACCTGCATACGAATTCTAAGACACAGAAAATAAACAATGTGAGAGCATAACACATAAAACACATATACACAGAGATTTCCCCCTGGATCCCAAAACTGGGACTACCAGCTTGATTTTTCATTATGTTCCTTTCAATGTTACAATACATATTTATACATGCCAAAGCATCAAATACCATGGACCAAAAAACCATCGCATCCAAAACCATGGATCGAAAACCATCACATCCAAAACCATGTGCAAAAATCATGCACAATACCATAGGTAGGTCAGCCCAACCTAACATAGGATCCAAAACCAAAATTTTGAGTGGGGTTATCTGCACCCCTCAAACCCCCTATGACTCCCTGTGCTACACAATCAGCACAATGAAGGGGGGGCTCCGCCCCCTTCTAAACCCCTAGTTAACTACGTGGGCTAGTTGTGGAAATAATATAACACAACCCAAAAGTAGCACACCTCGAGAAAGTGGTTGAATGGTGGAATCAAGATTAGGTATCTTTGTATGGAGAGGACCAGAACTGCATGGGGCAAAAGAAGAAAGGGTACCTTCTTTCATTTTCCCTACTAGCGGGTTATGAGTTTGATAATATTTTGACCTGGTAGCCACGTTAATCGGTGTATTCATCATGAAAATGTGAACCTATGGAAGAAGATCACCGAGGCTGGTCTACCATTTGGGTCTGCTAGGATGGAAAGGACTCTTTCAGGACAGCTAGGGTCCCTTTGATAAAACAACTAACTTCAGATCATCTGGGACAATCCTTAGTATGTGATCCTCCTCATAGATGAGGCATGGATATTTGGGCTTTCTTTGGGAAGCATCACCAACAGATGACTTAAGAGGGCTCTATTTCAGGGCATTGGATTTACCCTTGCCTTTGCCTTTCTTCTTACCTTTAGATCATTTGTCGTTTGCAGTAGACTGGAGAGTGTGAACCTCTGAGGTTTTACTAGGGCCTGATGAATTATGAGAGGAATCATTGGAAGTAGTTTTGGAGATCGACTTCCATTTGGAAGAAGATTTTGTAGGGGTATGAGTCATTGAAACAATTACTCCATCGACAGGAGGTGTAGCCAGAGACTTAGATGTTTTCATATTAGATGATGGTCTAGGAGCATCGGGTAACACATCATATAACATTCCAAATTGTTAATAGACGAGGTCTAGATACTCGACACACATGAAGGCTTGTTCCTCAGTGACACATCCACCCATAGAAATGTCCTCAACAATTTTGTTGACGAATTATTTGGTGAACCACTCAATCAAAAACCGATCAGCAATCTCAAACTTAATCAGGCGACGCCTACGTCTCCATCCATGGATGTGATTGGAGATGTGGTCGTAGTGTCTTGCTTGAGCGACGTTAGCAGATGGGTCTTAGTTTCATAGTGAACCAACAACTAGAAATGTGTGAGAAAATCCATGGCGGGAGTGTTAAAGTCATGATAGGTATTTTGAGGTAGCTCAATATACCACTTGGCTACAGCACTTGTAAGGGTTTGTTGGAAAAGTCGAAGAGAAATGGAATCATCAACTTAGGAATTTGAGGAGCACCAGAGGTGATATGTCATCAAGTGGGCTTATGGATCCTCTTTCACTTTTCCTTCAAACTTCGAAAAATCACTCAAAATATTGGATGGAACTGGAGGCCATTATGGAAAATGAAGAATAGGGTCATTTGTGAGTCTAGACACATCTAACAATTCCAGTGTAGCCAAGAATGACAATTGGGTATTGAGAGGCATTTGAGGTCGATAAGGGGGCCCAACTAGTGGGACCCATCTTTGTTGGTAAGGATTTTGTCCCCATAGTGGAGGGTTTTGTCCATATGACATTTGATTTTGCCCCAAATGTAGGTTACCTTGCCCATAGGGAGGATTCTGACCTTGAAAGCCTTGAAACTGTCCATCCATAGGTTGTTAATAAGAAACATATGGGTTAAAAGTTTCTTGAGCCTGCTAGGTTTGGACATATGGATTTTTCACCTAATGCCCCTGATGCCCCTGAGCATACAGGTTTTGGACCTGTTGCCCCTAGAAAAAATGGTTTTGGACCTGATGTCCTTGGACATAAGGATTTTTCACTTCCTGCCCTTGGACATAAGGATTTTGCACCTGCTGCTACAAGACTTGACGCTGACCTTTCCCTTGCAAAGGTTGACCATGTTGATATTAGTATAAGGGTTGCTGATGCCCGGGTTGATTTTGTTGCTACAAGCGCTGACCTTGTGGCTGTAAATGATATCCCTACAACTGTAGAGGTTAACCTTGTGAAGGCATAGGCTGGGAGGATTGTGGCACATAATATACTTACGGTTGCATGGTTTTCTGTAATGGTTGCGATGGTTGCTCCTGCGGTTGTTGCAGTTGTCCTTTCTGCAGCATCATATGGCCTTACTACTACATGGATGGCCCTTACTGTAACAAAGGTTTCCCTTGCTACTACAAAAGATATCCTTGCTGCTGCAATGGTACTTGAATAGCTCTCGTAATGACCCCCTGAATGTTCTCGAACTGTATTTGGCCATATCCGCCAGGCACTACGGACAGACCAAGCTAGACATAAGGTTCAAGCTAAAGGATGTAGGGAATATTAACTATCGCTTGTGAACCATATGGAACATAAGGAGGTTGGTACTGAACCTTAGCCATATTAGGCTGCTAATACTAGATATTACTTGACCCAGACGGACCAACATGGTTCAGCTATTGGTACTGGACATTACTTGATCCAGCAGGACCAACAGGGTTTAGAATGGCACCCGAAGAGGGCTAGTTCATTCCAACCATGTGAGCTTGTGATCCACTCACATTGGTTGTACTAGACATCATAGGAGCATTCAGACTTTGCCCCCCAAGTGGTGGCACACTTTGTCCACTTACTGGATGGATCGAAAAACTGATAGAGACATGTCCCGAGACTGTTGGTTGAACTGGACGAGTTACTTGGACCCACGAAACAAGAGGATTCAGAATGGTGGGTTGTATCGGAACTAAAGTAACTACAGAATGCACCATCAGTTGGGAGGTCAGGTTCTAAATGAATGGACTTGAGGAAGGCACAACGCTAGATGGGTAGATAGGGTTGTGATATTGCAAAGAGACATTAGGCGTCCCTAAAGCTAACTGGGCTAAAGTCACGTAATTACGCGGTAACTCAAGATGATCATGATCAGAATGCTTCCCGTGTAAGGGAAACATTAAGGAGGGAAATGGTATTCCTGCTTCTCGACTGTGTGTGGAGTGGAAACCTCTGAGTGACCCAGAGAGCAGACTAGGCTTTTGCCTTCTGATTCCATGGGTGAAAATAGGTGACGACAGACTACCGAAGATGTTCTGGGGGATAATTCCATAGGAATATCCTACTGATTGTACAAACTATATGGATGCTGCGGTGATATCACTGTAGGTTTTAACCCCGTACATAAATTACCTGCATACGAATTTTAAAACATAGAAAATAAACAATGCCAATGTATAACACATAAAACACATATACATAGAGATTTTCCCCTGGATCCCAAAACTCGGACTACCAGCATGATTTTTCATTATGTTCCTTTCAATGTTATAATACATATTTATACATGCTGAAGCATCCAATACCATGGATTGAAAACCATCACGTCCAAAACCATGGAACGAAAACCATCATGTCGAAAAAACATGTGTGAAAATCATGCACAAAACCATAGGTGGGTCTGCCCAACCTAACATAGGTTCCAAAACCAAAATTTTCCGGGGAACTACCCCAGACTCCATAGAGTGGGGTTAGTTGCACCCCTCAAACCCCTTGTGACTCCCCCGCTATGCAATCATTACAATGAAGGGGGGGCTTTGTCCCCCTCCTAATCCCCTAGTTAACTACATGGGCCAGTCGTGAAAAGAATATAACACAACCCAACATTCTCCCACTTGTTGTTTTCTTTCCATAGGGGGCCACAAGAGAGCTTAGTCATTTATCCAACCCTGCAACACCCATTGTTTCTCTACACCAAGAGAACTTCTCAGAGCTCACAGATTTTGTCAATGCATCTGCAGTATTCTTCAAAGTGTCCACCTTTACCAACAACACCTTTTTGTCTTCTATCATATCCCTCACAAAATGATACTGAACATCAATGTGCTTTGTCTTTGAATGATATGCAGGGTTCTTTGCGAAGAAAATTGCACTTTGGCTGTCATAGTCTATCCTTATAGCTCCCTATACTAACCCCATATTTGAACACAATCTCTGCAACCAAACTACTTCCTTGCTTGCATGAGTGGCTGCAATGCATTCTGCCTCTATAGTTGATAGTGCCACTACAGATTGTTTCTTACTCATCAAACTGATTGCACCTCCAAATAGGTTAAACAAATACCCACTTGTAGATCTTCTCTGATCCAGATCTCCAGCCCAGTCTGCATCAACAAAGCCACGAATATCCAACACTCTGTCTAATCTTGGTCTTCCTTGGTAGCACAAACCATAATCACTAGTGCCACACAATGATCTAGGTGGATGTTGGTGGCCACACACCTATCCCATTTGGACCCCCACAACTGTCTCTTTCAATTTTTCAGTTTCCTAAATTATAGCACAATTTACTATTTTTAGCAGTTTTTTTCGGGTCCTGAACTTCTGGAGTTGTTTTGAGGCCCTAAACGACGTTTTTTGGGAAATCTGGGGGCAACATGGGTCCACGGACCGATGTTTCCCTTACCAAAGTGGTAGTGCTCAAATAGATATTTCTAACGAGCTATTGTACACGTCAAACAGAGATCGTATGCCAAAGTTACGACCCCAGGAAATTGATGTACCAATTTACCCAAACAGGGCCCACAATTTGGCATTTCATCTTCTAGGGTTAGGTTTTGGGATGTTAAGGGTTTTTCGTTATTTCTCAACAATAAATAGGCCTCCGATCCTCATTGTAACATAGGTCAGATGCATGTAGCCACCACATCTCTTCTCAGAGATAAGCTACCATCGCCCTAGCCGATTTATTTATATTTTTGTTTGTAAGCATATTTCAGTATTTTACAATAATGAAATGAAGTATTATTTTTGCTGCATCTCTGTATTTATGGTTATCTTTGTAATCGATTGCGTTCCCATTTAAGTCTGGATCAGTGGTATCAGAGCGGTCTGCTTTTTCTCTATTTTTCTTTGCATGTCCCCAATGACGTCGGGATATAAGGAGTTAGGGCTTGAACTGGTCAAACCTTTGCAAGACCAACCTCACAAATCCCGATGGTCTCCCATGGCAGATGAGAAAAAAGACGAGGGGGTAGGAGATCCTATCAAAATCTTGCTCGAAGAAGCCCTCGAGTGACAAAGGAACACGATGATGGATAGCTTTGTGCAGATCCTTCAACGGCTACCCAGAGGCGACGCATCGACTTCCAATAGCTACTTTGGAAACGCCATGCCCTTTAAGGTACAAGTTAATTTGGAAATCCCCATATTTGAGGGTCAGATAGATGTATATGCCATAGATAAATGGTTAAATCTGCTAGAAGGATATTTTTCTGTTCATGAATTTTCGAGTCGGGAAAAGATATTTTTTCGCTCTTCTTCTTAGAGATAAGCTGCCATCACCCTAGCTGGTTTATTTCTATTTCTGTTTGTAAGCATATTTCAGTATTTTGCAGTAATGAAATGAAGTATTATTTCCCTTGCATCTCTGTATTTGTGGTCATCACATCTCTGTATTTATGGTTATCTCTGTAATCTATTGCGTTCCCATTTAAGTCAGGATCACGCAAATACCTGAAAACACACTTCACTACTTTCCAGTGCTCCTTCCCTGGTTTTGACATAAACCTGATCAATACTCCCACTACATGTGCAATGCTTGGTCTAGTACAGACCATTGCATACATCAGGCTACTGACTGCACTTGCATATGGAACATGGGACACGTCCTCTTCCTCTTCTTGTGTCTTGGGACACTGCTTAGCAGATAACTTTACACCTACATGAATAGAAACCTTCATCAGTTTACTATCCTACATATTAAACCTCTGCAATATTCTCTCGACATACTTCCTCTGGTTTAGCCAGAGCTTCCTCTTTGTCCGATATATTTTAATTTCCATTCCCAAAATATAGTTTGCAGCACCAAGATCTTTCATGTCAAATTTGGAGGACAAATGGGTCTTCAAATCCTGGATAATTTCTTTGTCATTTCCAACAAGAAACATATCATCCACATACAAGACCAGATAAATAACATAGTAACCAATTAATTTAAAATACACACAGTGATCTGCTTTGCTTCTGGTGAAGCCAAGTCCCCATTTAAATGTATCAAAATTCTAATACCACATCCTTGGTGACTGTTTTAACCCATACAGAGACTTCTTTAACTTGCATACTAGTTATTTCTTACCCTTCACCGCAAATCCTTCAGGATGCTTCATGTAGATCTCCTCTTCCAAATCCTCGTGAATAAATTTTGTCTTCACATCCATCTGTTCTACCTCAAAATAAAAAGAAATAGAAATAGATAAAAGTAATCTAATATAAGTTACCTTGGCAACAGGAGAAAAAATATCACCAAAATCAATTCCCGACACCTGGGAATAACCTTTTGCTACCAACCAAGCTTTGTATTTCTCCACCTTTCCTTCTACATTTGTCTTCCTATTGAACACCCATTTGCTTGCAATGGATTTCCTTCTAGTCGGAAAATACACCAGATCCCAAGCCTCATTTTTGTGCAAAGATACCATTTCATCAACCATGGCCTCTCTCCAGAGTTTTCCATCCTTTGAATCTACTGCTTCCTTCACAGTTCTAGGATCATCATCAGTAATAGATAAAGCAAAATTTGAATAGAAAGTAGATGGACTATACCTTTCTGGCTGCCTTCTTTCTCAAACTGATCTTCTCACACCTAGAGTTTGTGCCTCTTCATATTCTGATTCCTCCTCTGATGTAGAGTCTGATTCTTCCTCCTTTAGCTTAAACTCTATCTTCTCAGGTTCCTTTGGTTGGAATTCATGTTTAATTACATATTTCACCTCTATGAACACCACATCTCGGTTGTACACAACCTTCCTTGTTACTGGGTTCCAAAGCTTATAACCCTTTAAAACATCCTTATACCCAATACAGATGTACTTTTCAGATTTACTATCCAACTTGGTTCATTTTTCCTTTGGAACATGTACATATGCATCACATCCAAATACCCTCAGATCTGAAAGAGAGGGTTTCTTACCAGTCCATACCTCTTGTGGAGTTTTGTCCTCCAACGCTGATGAAGGTGATCTGTTGACTAGGTAACATGCTATCTCCACCGCCTCTACCCAAAATTCCTATCCTAACCCAGAACCATTGAACATGCTTCTTGCCCTTTCCATCAATGTCTTGTTCATTCTTTCTACATCTTCATTGCTGAGGTGTATATGGAGTAGTCTTCTATTGTGCTATACCACACTTCTTACAGAATTCTTCAAATTCCTTACTGCAAAACTCTCCACCGTTATTTGTCCTCAACACCTTTATCTTGTTCTCTGTTTGGTTTTCCACCAGAGCCTTGAATTCTTTAAACCTTTCAAAGACTTTAGATTTATTATTAAGGAAATATATCCATGCATTCCTTAAGAAGTCATCTATGAATGATACACAGTACACAGGCTTACCCACTGATGGAACCTTCAGAGGTCCAAACACATCACTATGCACAAGCTCTAATATATGTTTCGCCCTCTTACCACCAGAGGGGAAACTCACCTGATTCTGCTTCCCATATACACAATTTTCACAGAAATCAAAATCCAGAGAGCTATTACTCATACCTTATACCATACCTTTACCATGAAGTATTCGAAGGCCCTTCCCTCCAATATGTCCAAGCCTTTGATGCCACAACATGTCCTCTCTCCACAGACCACTAGATTTTCTGCTCCACTTTCAGGAACCACAGAACTGTTGCACCCATAAAAAACTGTGCTACCTTGCAGCTTGTACAGAGTTCCAATCCAAACTCCTCGCATCAATACCAGTGCTCCTCGAACCATCTTGCAGGTATCCTTCTCGAACACTATTTTTACTCCTGCATCATCCAACTTTCTTACAGAAATCAGATTTCTGGCCAATGCAGAACACCCGAAAGTGTCTAACCCTTCCACCTTGCAACTTCAACTTTACTTTTCCACGACCAATGATTCTAGCCTTCTTGTCATCCCCTAAGAAGACATCATCACTATCATATTTCTCATACTCGCAGAACCACTCTCTATGGGGAGTGAAGTGAAAGCATGCACCTGAGTCAATCAACCATGCCTCATGATCTACATGTGTACTTGAAGAAGCGAAGTCCACATCCCCACCTTCATCTAAGGTGGTTTTTGCCTCTGTAGAAGGAGCATTATCAGATCCATTTCCTTTATCAGGAGCTTTAGATTTACAGTCCCTTTTGTAGTGCCCTTCCTTTCCACATTTCCAGCACACCACCTTTACAACATTTCCTAGAGATTTAGATCTGCCTCTAGATTTAGATCTCCCACTCGATGAATTATTTTTGTTTATGTTCTGGGACCGTCCTCGTATAGACAAGGCATCACCATTCTGGCTCTCCATATTTTTCCATCTCATCTCCTCCATCAACAAGGATGAGACTATTTCATCAAACTGTAAGGCAATTGCATTGCTACCTATTGCAATAACTAAACTATCCCACGAATTTGGTAGAGAAGACAACAAACTAATAAAATTATCTTCATATGAAACTTTGATATCAACAGACGATAACTGACTTACCATAGTATTAAATGCATTCAGATGCTTTGTCACTGAGTCTCCATCTGTCATCCTAAAGTTATATAGATTTTTCTGTAGGAACAATTTATTCACCAGAGACTTAGATTGGTACAAAGTCCTTAACTTGTCCCCCAAAGCCTTATCTGTAGCTTCCCCTGATACATTCAGCAATACTAAATCTAAGACACACAATCATATTGTGCTCTTTTTCTTCTGATCCAACTTCTTCCATTCTTCATGGGACACTCCCTTTGGTTTAGTACCCGGATCTACCACGATCCACTGATATTTATCCACCAACAGATCCTCCATCTTGAGTTTCCACAACTCAAAACTCTGACCATTAAATTTCTTGATCCCTATCTTTCCACTGCTTGCCATCTTCTTTCACCACTAGAATCGATCTTGCAGATCTCCCACTGATCAGGGTCTACCATAGGCCCGAGTGAAACCCCTTAGCAAAAATGGTGTCCCCTTGAAGCCAAAACAGATCTGATACCAAATGTAGGTTTTAACCCCGTATAGAAATTACCTGCATATGAATTCTAAAGCACATAAAATAAACAATGCAAGAGTATAACACATATACACAGAGATTTTCCCCTGGATCCCAAAACTGGGACTACCAGCTTGATTTTCAATTATGTTCCTTTCAATGTTATAATACATATTTATACATGTCGAAGCATCCAATACCATGGACCGAAAACCATCGCGTCCAAAACCATGGACCGAAAACCATAGCATCCAAAACTATGGACCGAAAACCATCACGTCCAAAAAACATGTGCAAAAATCATGCACAAAACCATAGGTGGGTCTGCCGAACCTAACATAGGTTCCAAAACCAAATTTTTTCGGGGCGTTGCCCCACTACCCATAGAGTGGGGTTACTTGCACCCCTCAAACCCCCTATGATTCCCCTCGTTATGGAATCGGCGCAATGAAGGGGGGCTCCACCCCTTTCCTAACCCCCTAGTTAACTACATGGGCTAGTCATGGAAACAATATAACATAACCCCACAATCGTAACAGGATCAAACAAAGGATTTAGAGGATAAACAATCAGTCCAAGCTGACCTTTAGAAGTCAGCAACTCTTTGGAGTCTAGATAGGGTTATCCGGAGATTCCGAGCCAATGACAGAAAATGACCCAGTATTTGAGGGAGGGGGGAACGAGATGAAAAAAGTTGAATGCTCAGAACAATTCTGATTTCAACACCTTGGTCCTCAAGTGATTGCGACAATTCAAGAAAAGGATCCTTAGACAATCTTTCAGATAGAGGAGAGGAAGAGGAACTAGGTGAACCTGATGGTTCAGCTATGATGATTTTGTCTCAATTAACCAAAAGAGAGAGATTGATTCCAAGGCTTTAAAATGTAATTAAAGGTATACTCACGACATGGTATAGAAAAAGACTAACATGAATGTTATATGATCGTGGGCAACAATTTTTTAAGACAAAAAAACAAATTGGTGCTCTTTCATGTTTTAAGAGTCGAGAAAGAAGAAAAGGTGACTATCACTTTCGGTTTGAAACGAGCTCAAAAGAAAAAACGCTCAAGTGATATTTTATATTTAGGGAGTCACAAAGATCAAAATTACTACTCAGGATGATCCAGGTAAAAAGGGTTACCAGGTAACCATGAACTGTAGAATACCTCCCGACGAACTGAAAAGTACGGGTAGGCAATCTCCCCGAATGTTGTGTTCGGTGTATCACGTTTACAAGGCGGCAAACTCGGCTTCCTATGGATAAAGGATTGCAACCTAGTGGGGACTCCCTTTATATACGCAATGGTATGGGGATCACAAGTCTGTACTATCATTTTCTAGTGCCGAAGCAAATGAAAACTGTGAGGTTTAAAGATGCCGGAACACATCTCTAGCCTATACCTTCTAAATGTGATCATTAGGTTTCAAATGCGCCTTAGGTTAATTGAATACATTTTAGAGTTTATCTTAAAATTATGTCTCGGTTTTCAGGCCTTATTGATGAGACTCGGAAAACCCCTATATGCAGCTAAATGAGATAAGACCCTTTCAATTCGATGAATTGTCTACAGTAATGAGAGTAGAAAACACACTCAATGCAACTAACAAGTAATTGAAACAAAAATGAACTTTTCACTATTTTGCTTTTTGAAAACAAAATGATGAAAAATTCTTTCCAATTCCTATATTTCCTATCAAACGCACTTCAGGTAGTCCTTTCACTAGTACAAGGAATTCACTTCTTTTCTAATGCAAATGACGATGCAAATCTAGTCTTCAATGATGCTAACTAACCTAACATATTGATTCAACAAACTAGAATTATGTATTTTTCAATGAAATGAGAAAACAAATATTTCACAAACACTTCAAAGAAATTTTTTCAAATCAATCAACCTCAAGAAAATGCAAGGCACAAAAAGTCCTTCCAAACTAATGATGCAAAGACTCCACCAAAAAAAATATGGGCAATGTGATCTATGCCCAAAAAGAGACACTCAAACAATAAAGAAACTTTTCAAACTTGTTAAATGGAAATCGAAGCAACAAAAGGACTAACAAACAAAATCAAGGAGAAACTTGACCATCAACTTGACTTGCTGAGCACATAAACAGGTGAATGAATGATGACCTAGATGCCCTAGGGTTACAAACCATCCAAGAACTCAAGAAACCAAGTGAAGAAAATGCAAATAAAACAAGCATATTAACCAAGCTAACAGAGCTTTCTAGTCAGGGAGAACACAGTCAAAACAAGCTAAGAGACAGAAATCAGAAGGGCAAGACACACTGGTTATGATGTAGGGGAAACCTTGATCTTCACCTACAGGAATCAACTTGACTACCTAACTAACAACAAGCACCAGAAGGGGGTCAGCGTGACTATTTTTGAGAAACTCGCATTGACCGGTGTGATTGTCAGAAAAATAAACACACTGACCGAGGATTCAAGGAAAAAAAATAAAATATTCAAAGGCTAAAACCAAACTTGCCACTGTAAGTTTTAGGCTCAGATCAATAAACCAGGCAAAGCAGAGAACACTAAAGGGAAATGGTGATACTAGAAAAGTTCACACAAAACCATAAAATGACAATCAATCAAATAGAAGGATTAGCCCCCTAGAGTAGTCACCAATTTGTGGTGCAGGTAAATTCTTAGTGCAAACACAAACAATTCCTCTAGCCCAAGAGAGCGGGTCTAACCACAAACAAACAATCTATGGAAAATTTCCTTAAGCTAAAATCAAATAAGAGGGCCTACCTCTTAGAATGCTATTCCACTTGGTGATGATCCTGCTTCCTCACTCCAACTACCTTTCGTTTCCTTCCTTCGAATACCTGAAACAAGAAAACAACAACAACAACAAACATGATAGCATACAATATTGTATTCAACCTACTTAATAGGTCAAGGAACATTAAGCCATAAATATGTAAGATAACACTTCATGTAGGAAATCAATCAATAGTTGTATTCATATAAATTCATAAAGAGATTACAACCAATGCCTTGATGTTGTTGGTCTCCTCTGACGTATCCGGGTTCCCACACTTCTGCTAGCATCTCATGGATAGCCCCAACAATGGAAGTTTTAAGGCCTCTTCCCTTTAGTCTCAAACCAAACCAAACACACTATTCTGCCTCAAACATACACTAGAATCTACAAGTTATAGATGTCTTGTTAATCATTCAAACTCACTCCAAAACTAGTTTAGCTTGGGAATATAGAGGTTTATATAGCTTGGATGGAGGGGAGATTGTTCCTCTCATCATGGGAGAAGGCCTTATCTCTTGGGTTTTTTCCATCCTAATAGGAGAAAGGAGCCCAAACTGACTTCTTCGGCTCCATTCAGCCTAACCATCTATCAGACTTCCGTTACAAAGCTTCTAGACCTGGAAGCTTCGACTCCATATTTAAAAAACTTGCCAAAAGAGGGTCGACACGACTAGAAAAGGGGTCAGTCACTCCGTATAACACTAGTGCTAATTTTAAGCTCTGCAAATTGGCACAAGGAGGAAATTGGTCAGTAGCATCATTCTTGTAAATTGGGGTAAAAGGAAGATTCTTTGGATATGATGCAAAGGGGAATTATTCTGCTCATGAAGAGGGACATACTAGGAGTTTATTCATGATGGGAAAGAATGTACGGTTCACTGTAGAGGTCCTCCAAGATCATGGATAGGGAGTACATGGATAGTGACAAAATGTTTTGTAACATACATAGTAACCTTTGGATGACATTATTGTTACAAAAGAACCAACAGTGGAAGTTGAAGCTAACCAATGGGAAAAAAAAGAAGCTAATATACATGAACCTATGGTTGACACTACTGTTACACAAGAACCAGCAGTGGAAATAGAAGCTAACCAAGAGGGAAATGATACACAAGAACATGTGGATGACACTGCTGTCACACAAGAAGCAGTAGTGGAAGCAAAAGCTAAACAGAGACAAAAATAAGATGTTACACAAGAACCCATTGATGATGTTGTTGTTACAAAAGAACCAGTAGTGGAAGAAAAAGCTAATCAGGGAGAAAAATAAGTTTTTACACAAGGATCCATTGATGACGATGTTGTTACACAAGAACCAGCAGCAAAAATGGAGCAGTTTCACCCGCGAGAGGCTACTACACCTTCAATTTTTAGTGCATGTGGGAGAACATTGGGTCCTAATGAAGGATGGTGTTCTGAAAGAATGTTGTTGATACCAAAGTTACAAAAATGGAAGAAGCAGGCGCTCTCTTTACAAGAGGGAATGATATCACTCAAGGCACATAAGAAGATGATGAATTCACTCCAGGAGAAATGGTTAAAGGAAGAATGGGTGAGAGAATGGGAAGAGCAGGGGAATAAGGAAGCTATGAAGAAGAAAGACATACAATTGTAGTTGTTACAGAGGTAGTTTCTGGATCTAACAAATGATAAGATGAAGCTTCGTGAGCTTGCCTTGAACCTGATAGGCTACAAGAGGACTTCCCCATCATATCCAGTGTTCCTATGGGAACATTATTATTTGTTTAAGTTAAAAGAAGTCTTTGAAAATAGACCTTATTTGGGTTCTTCTACCCATACTTTTCTTGAAATTTTTCATGCTTGTTATTTTGATGAACAAAGCTTACTTTGTGAGTTGTTTTTGCATAACATGATGTGTGAATATGTTAGTACAAATATGGTGGCAAATATTTTCTCTTATATGGGGGATTTGCAGTTGCAAGCCTTCATTTCTTTTATGAGGAATCAAATTGAATGGCATTTGACCATGAATTCAGTTAAAACCAATGCAGAAAGGGCATCATTATGGATATGGGAAGAACCAAGAATGGTTTATGAATTAAGATGTGAGTTCCAGTTGTTCCTAAGTACCTCGAAAATCAGGGAACAATGAGCCACTTACAAGAAAAGGATTATGGGATTTTGCCTCAATCTTTATGCACGAATGAAAAGTCAAGCACTAACAGGGTGCCTTAAGTGCACCGAAGCCTGTAGTGCTAGATTACAAGAAGGAGATCCTTTTGAGTTCAGGAATTTTGTGGCTGTTGTTACACAAGTACCAGAATATACTTGGGTGGTGCAAACACTAGGAGCCTTCTAGATCAAACTTAGATTCAAATATCCTCTGATTTGGTTATCAGTCGAGAAATACCAATCGTATTACCACTTGTGCGACTATGAAGAAGAATCATGGTCGCCACATATAATGGTTACTCAGGGATATACGTCTCCTGGTGAAGACATTGTTGGTGCCTATAATTTTACGGACTTGCATCAGAGGTATAACAAGAGAAACTGAGGTTTTGCATGAGGACATGCAATTGCTTTAGTTGGGGGGGAATGTTAGGTGTAGTTTTTATACCTATTTCCTATACTTTCTTTCCCCAGTTTTGATACTTTTTTCCTCCATGCCAACAAAACTTTACATGTTAATCACCTTTTCCTTATTAAGAACAACCTATTTTTCCATCATGTTATTTTTCCATTTTTCTAAATATAATGATGCAATATTCCTTTATATGGATAACTGGGGTAAGCATTGGAGATGTATTTTGGATCCTCTCCTCTTTTTCAGGTGTTTCTTGTGAGAATGAGGTTATTTAATGAAAATATGTGTTAATCGGTATAAAATAAGGATGAAATAGATTGTTGTTACACTCTGTGTGTTGTTATAGATCTTGTTGTTACACCATGATGATGTTACAAATGTTGTTATTACACCGCATTGTTGTTACAGGTTACTGTTACACCTCGGGTGTGGTTACAAGGTTGTTGTTATCCATTGATTGTTGTTACATCCAAAACCATCATTTGAATATAAGATGTTGTTACACCATAGCTGGCAAAGTCATGGGTACTATTTCCGGCAACAACTATTGGAAGTTATGAATTGTTTATTTAGAAAATGACAAATCCAAGTGGTTATGATCTTAACCGATGTATTTGAATAACATTCGTATTTAGGAACTGGTTATAACAATTTCTATTTTATGATCAGCATGAGAATCATGAGATTCTCATTACTGGTCTATTCCTAATTTTGGGTATGGAAAAACTATAAGAGAAACTTATTCTCTTAGATATGGGGGACAACATAGAAAGTACTGTTATTTTGATCTTGTAACTCTTAATTGTTTTTAATATCAAAGACACTACAGTGATTCTGTTGTTGTTTCTAAGTTGATTCTTTAACTAATCCCATGTTCATTCCTGTGCCCCTGCTAGGGAGGAAGGGCCCTCCTCTTTAGCAGGGACTGTAGTGGTAGAGTAGTTGTATATTATTGTTTCTCTCTTTTATTGTTTGTATGGTTTTCTGTTGTCGCTATATAATTTGTAGAATATATCTGCTTCAGTTCTAGAATTATGTTATGTTGTTACACAAATTTAATTAGCAATATGGTAGTTGACCAACTGGTGTAGTTATCAGTACAATCTGTGGTATGCCTTTTCTCTGGTAATTGTGAAGTGTGATTTCATTCCTGTAGAGTGTTTTAATTTATGCATGAATGATTTAGTTTCTGCAATTGATTTAGCGGCATTCTTTACTGTTTTATATTTTCACTCTTGGCTATAGTGTATCGGCACAGATAGTGCAAACTCCATTGAAATAACAGACTTACCCTGGGTTAAGAATTAAATGGTTTTAATCTCGGTCAATTAGGATTGATTAAAATAACACTACACAAGCGACATATATGTTGGGTGTGGAGCCTAATTATCCTTTTTATTCAGAGTTATTTCTGCATTGGACCCCATTTCGTAATGTGGTAGCAACACCGCCCATTTATGCGTGTCTTTAGGGGGGTGGACGACGATTCTTTAGAGCCCCCCCTTGGTGGGGGATCGAGGGCAGCATGCAAGCTATTTCCCCATAGATGGATGGCTCCTTATATTGATATATTTCCAATGAATTGTTCCCGAGATTCTACGAGTGACCATTGTAGTTGGGGGTATCATATCGTCTTTGAAAGAGGAGATGGAGATGCATGAAAGATCCATGTCACCTGGCATGTCAAAAAGACAATCCCATGATGGGAATGAAGACATCAAAAACAATAATAGAGACTGCTTAAATAAAATCGGTTCTAGATGTTGTGAGGAGGTCTTTAGCCAGGTTGCAATGGGAAGCAGTCGCAGGGGTAGCAAGGGTAGGAGCGCAAATTAGCAACTAAGTATAGGAGTTGCAGGTCATGGGGGTCGCAAGGGTAGGAGTGCGACTTAGCGACTAAGTATAGGAATCACAGGTTGTGGGGGTCGCACCGGTCACTAGATTACAAGGGTCACGAGGTTGCACTGGTCGCGAGGTCGCACTGGTCGCTAGGTCATAGGGTCGCACCGGTCACAAGGTCGCACTGGTCGCGAGGTCGCACTGGTCAATAGGTCACAGGGTCAAACTAGTTGTGAGGTCACACCGATAGTGAGATTTAGGCTATTTCTGCTATGGTTCATGTGACTTGTGCATTAAGCAAGCTAAAAGGTAAGCTTAATACTTGGGGAGATGTCTGGAATTCCTCAAGGCCAAATGGTCAATCTCACAGGATAAAACAGGGGTGGCTAAGGGTGAGGAATGACTATGAGGGAGGAAAAAGGGGTTGCATGAGGCAAGAGGCATTGATTTGAGGTTTTTGGTGAAAAATTAGGTATAAATGTATCTAAAACCCCATAGGGTTGGAATTTGCAGGGTTGGGATGGAAGAAGGTGACACTTGGAGAGAGAAAATAATTACAAGGGAAGAGGAAAGGTCGCCTACTTGGATAAAACTTGTGTGTACTAGTCACAAAACTCCCTTGTCTCTCATGCGACTAAAGAGCCCTTAGAAATGAGCCCTTGGCAACTTGCTATATATAGTTTTGGTCGCACGTGCAAAGGTCGCATTGGTTGCAAGTACTTGAGTCAGGGAGGAGTGCGACCTCATGACCTATGTGACCTTGTGACCTTCGAAGATTGTTAGGTCACAAGGGTTGTGTGGTCATGATGGATGTGAATTGCGACCTATGTGACCTTGTGACCCGATGACCTATTGGTTGCATGTTTGCAAGGGTCACAAGTTATAGAGATCCGACCTATGTGACCTATGTGACTTAGGCTGATCGGGTCGCATGGGTCACACTAGTCACATGCGAAGGAAAGGTCGCATTATGCAGCTGCAACTGCATGACTTGGCCCAGATTGTGACTTAGATTAACTTGGAAGAAAACCTTGGGTTCTTACTAGGCTTTTCTAGGTCTCTTGAGCTCTTGAACATATTCTTAGGATGCAGAAAACTTTTGTAAGGTAAATGGGGATCCTAAATTTTCAAGAGCTCAAAAATTTGGAGGGTTTGTTGCAGCGGCTACAACAGGACAAAAAATAGCTATGGACTGTAGGTAATAGTGTGCATGTGAGGTTCAACATGCTAAGTTTTGGATGTATAGTATATGCATGTGATTCCTTGGTTATGTGTTGTCATTGGCATGGATATTTTCCTAGAGTGATAGAAGTTTCATCCTTTCCTTACCATTTCCTATAAAGCCATGGTGTTGTGGATTTCTGACTTATTTTTCTAATTGGTTCTCAATTCCCCTATGGTTGTGTGTTGGAAAAAACACTCTAGAGCCCTAAAGTGGCTTGGGTTGAGTTACTAGTCCCTAGACCCATGGGTTGGAACAAACTCTCTAGAGCCTTGAATTAGTTATGGGTTGATTTACTAGTTCCTGGAGCCTTGGACAAATTAGATAGAGACTGATCTAGTTGATGTTAGAGATTTCTACACCATACAAGTGAGATCATTGTGCCTGAGGGTCGAGGTGGTTTGGCCTCTAGATGCCCTAGTTGGTTTTGTATTGGTTTAACCGATATGGTCCCACATTCATGCTTGGAATATGGTGCGAGGGTGATTGGTTGAAAGAGAGATTCGGTTCAAACCAATCTATGGTCAGGTGGTACGTGGACGTCCTTGACTTGGTTGGAATTTTCATATGTTAATATGAGCTATTTTTCTAATGTGATTTATGAGCACTTCTGCTAATTATCATGTTGATATTATGGTCTTGTTGTACTGTTCAACATCCCCCCATTTTAATATATTATAATTTTCCTATGAAATTTATTATATTAAAATAGGGACCCTTCAATTTCAGAAAAATATTATAATCAAAGTTTAATACTTAGGCTTTCTAATTAAAACCCAAGTATTAAACCTTGATTATCCCAAAAAACCAAATTAAATAGCCCCTAGAACCAAGACTTATACTTAGGCCTTAAAAAACCTTAAGTAATAAATTAAATGGGTTATTTAATTAAAAAAAAATAACTGGAGTTTTAATTCACAAAGGTTTTATTCTTCGTAAACTCTGACTCATCCCACTTCTCGAATCACAAAGTTTCCAAAGGCTGAAGACCCCTTCACCATTATCCATTTCAATTGCGATTAGACTGGACTCGATGACAAGATTAATACAATTCTTGATTTCCATGCGTCTGCAGCTATCACAATAAACCAAAAAACTTATGTCTCATATCTTAAATAATTACGATACGCGATAAAGCATGGACTCGACTAGATTATAAAATCCAATCCATAAAATCATGCATCTGCAGTCTATCATAAAAGTTTAAAGGCTTAAGTTCATACTCCTGCCAAATGCTGATTGTGATATGTGATTAAGCCCAGACCCGAAGAGATTATAAAATCCATTCCATAAATCCTCGCATCCAAGGTTGTCGCAGTTTCCAAAAGTCCATGCCCTGCTACACACTATCGATTGTGATATGCAATATAACCAGACCCGTCGGGATTATACAATGCAATTAAATTAAATATCACATCTGCATAATCACAAAGCTACAAGAGTCATGCCTCATTTGAATTGAGATTGTGATATCCTTCCTCATGCCGATTTCAGTGTGACGTCATCCTCCATGTCATCACCACGTCACCTGCCACGTCACATCATGAAGTCATTCATGAAATCACTGCCACATTACCCTGGGACCCTGCAATCACAAGTTTCAAAGGGACACAACTAATAACAAATTTTTCACCCTAGCCGATTTGCGATTGTGATTAAGCCACCCAGAACTGACACGATATTTAAATAGATATGAATGATTTCACATCTGAGCTTATCAAAACTTTCATAACCCTACCTGTAACTTTGCCTTTACTTTGAACACCAATTGCAATATAAAAAACCCAACTTGTCTTGATTTAAAAAATGGCTTAGATCTTACAAGATCAATGAAAGATAATCGTTATGGACCCCCCTGCACTAAAATTTAAGTTTCTCATGGGGGGGGGTCCAAAAAGTGGTTTTCCCATCTAAGCCCTATCACCATGTGTCACTCCTCCATTATTTCAAACTCCCCCCTCTGAAAAACCACTAAGCCTCCCACCTATTTTGTGATCTGCGATAACACATCATTCGCCATGTCATCCTCCACATGGATCTGCCACATCGTCTGCCATGTCACCATGATGTCATCCCGCACTACACAATCAAAATTTTTAAAAGGACATATTTTATAAACAAGCCATCCACCTTCCCAACATCGATTATGATATGTCTTATGAAAACCCCCTTTTGGATTTTGTTTAGAATATTCCAAGATTTAAAACGATTGTGATTATTCTAAGTTCTACCCCGATCTAAAAGCGATTGATAATTGCGTGAAAATGGTAAAGATCTGACTTGTCTTATCGTAGGTGTTACTCTGAATTCCTCTCCATGATGGTTGTATTCATAATTTATTGCAACTCTATGTTTTTCTAGATTTTCTGCAAAAGTGATTTGTTTCAAATAAAACTCGCTTATCAGTTTCATTTATTTCCAACTTATCGATTCCTATTTTTCTTGTTCAAGTTCATGATAGAGGAAGACAATTGTGCTGATAAGTGGTAGATCAGTTCAAACAGGTAGACAAACATCTATAGAGTTTGATGGAACAAACAAAGCTGATGAAGGCAACAAATCACTTTCAGAAACTTCTACCAAAACACTGTTTTCCTTTAAGAGTTGTTGAAGGGATCTGTTTAAATGCCATCAACGCTCTGCACAATAGATTTAGTTGTTTTCTTATATTTAAGCTTACTTGTTGTATCAAATAAATGTTCGGAATTTTATGAAGAAAGGCTTATGAAAGCTTGCATTATTAGACTTTCACACTTTTCTCAATAGAACGACTGTAACACTGTTTTAGGAATTTTCATAAAGAATTTTGAGAATATTGCACTACAGTACTCCTGGAATCATCTTTGTGAGAAAGGCTAAACTGCTGCTATTTCTTTTATGAGCTGATCAACGTGCATCTGAGTTCGTACTATTACAACTCTAGTTTTAAAAGCAGAAGTTCAGGCATTGTAAAATACTGTTGGAGACCAAAGCCAGAGAAATGCATATAATAAATTGGTATTTTTAATACTATTATTTTAAATACTAGTTTCATTTTATAATGGCAAAAATGTGTCATTTTATTCATATTTGTGCACTATTGTCAGTATGAGTAATTTGTCTCAATCATATGTTATTATTTATCTCTGCTCTTATGTGTTGAATTCTGATTTCTGAGTAACTATTTACTTAGAAATATGTCTTTTAATATCAATTTAACAAATAATGATATGATGTGAACTATTTCCTCATATTCTTGTTTAATTATTAAAATTATTGATTTAACAATCAATATCATTTTGTGAACTACTTCCTAAATGTTATCAGTTGATTATTTCAATTAGTAGGTCTCTGAATAGAATATGTTTTGGTATTCATAATGTTAGTTAATTGAACTATTTCATTAGCTTGATATTCATTATAAGCAAAACATATTTAAATCCGAAATCACTTAAATATTTTTCTCTTGGTTGGGTTAGATCTATATCTACCTAATTGAGATAGGATTAGGATTTAGTTCCTTTTTCTTGCATTTTAGAATTAGTTTGCATTTAGATTAATTCTACACTTTTAGAAGTCCTCTTTTGAGGAAAACTTTAGATTGGTTTGGTTGTTCCACAAAAACAACTTAAGGATCTTCTTCTTGCCTGATCAGCTCGAACAATTGATCGGATGGCCCTAGATATTAGAAATTATAGATATATTTAAAGTTGATAGCGGTTGGGAGAAGGTAGCTAGACCTAATTGAACCAGTTGGAGCCACTATCCCAAATGGAAAAGGAGTTGTTTTAAGGTCCATACCAGGTGGTTATCCCCAATATTGTGCAGTGATTTTTGAGGCATCAATAGGTCTCTACTCTAGTTATATGTTCGTTATATACCTGGTTATATGATGTACTCTAGCTATGGCTCTTGTTCATGATTTGTTAAGTTACTGGATGGTTGATGAATGCATGGAATAACAAGTATTGTTCCAGATGTTAGAGAGGGCTTGGAGCCTTCTTGGTGATTCTCAAATGAATTTCAAAAGTTAATGCTTAGATATGCATTCATGACTTGTATAATTCATGTTTACCATATGTTTGACGAAATTTCTATTGTGTACTAGGCATGTACTGGTCAAGATCTTGTTCAATCTTGAATGTTTTGCATTTTTTTCATCTTAATCATGATTCTTGAAAGTTACAGGTAGTTCTGGGAAATGGTTTGGTGGCTTGCCTGAAAAAGTGGCATATATCTCATGACCACATGCACTTAACTAAGAATTTTAGGCTATAACTACATGCATGCAGGCTTGTGGGTGCATTTGGAGCCTCATAACCACACTCACAGAGTGTCAAGGATGTGGTTTGGGTGCAAACCCTATGAAAAAGAGTTCCAACTCAAGAATTGATCGCTTGGGGTGCTTTATTGGTTCTTGAGTGGTCGGTAGTCCCTTAGGGATGATTGTAAGTTGTCGATTAATCGGCCCCACTTCCATTACTAGAACTTGGAGTTTGAGCCATATTATAGTGACACTTAGCTCATGTTTACCATGGAGAGACTGTAAAATTGGGTAAATGTGGGAGGGGTGCTTATAGATTGGTATTAGAGTGAGGTTGCAGCATTGGACCTCGGGATAAAAGAAAATCATCATATAAGTTTGTATTTTTTTCATGCAGACATGATGGTTAATGGTTGTTATATGCATCATGGTTATATGCATGCTTATCATTTTATTGATGTTGTGGTTACAGGCATAATAGATGCTAATTGAATAGTGTGGTCATATGCATGTGCATCGGTTAGTCATGCATTATAACATCTTGTTGTTATATGAATTGCAATCATATGCATGATGATTATTATCCTTGTGGTTAAGTTCTTAATATTGTTATATATCATGTTAATCTGGACTAAGTTGTGTAGATGTGATAACCTCCCCTAAGATACACTGAGGTATGAATTTTATTATGTCTTCTATTTGTTTTATCTAACATGGTATGATTGCATGAAATGGAAGATCAAAGATGAAGAGTAGAGTAGTGGATTACAGTTCACATGACTCCCCTTACAGACCTGATGTGAAATCAGGGGAATAGGAAAATTTAGTTAAGAAACAAGGAGAGTGTTCTCCTGATTTAGAAGATACAATGAGGAGTCTGAGGGTAGATATTAGAATTTTCAAGGAAGACAATAATAGGTTGATTGAGATACAGGAAAGACTTGTAAGGGCTGAGGAGAAGTAAGAAAAATTTAATGCAGTCATCCTTCATAGCCTTTCATATTTGCAGAAGCAGAGACAGTTGGGGATCATTCATGGATAAGAAGAAAATACTAATGGGGCATATGGTAGTAGGTCTCGATAAAGATATAGGTTGGACATGGATTATACAGTTAGAGGTGGCATATCCTTGGATACACTTGACAGGAGGGGTAGCACTCATGAATTTTATTCTAGCCCTAGTTCTAAGAGACATAATCATCATTACTACCAACATCCTCATAGGAGGAGTGAGAAGTATTATTTGCTATAGGAGTTCAAGAAATCCATGCCTCATACATTCAATGGAGAAATGAAGAAATCAAAACATGCAGAAGCATGGTTGCTTAAGATTAAGAAGCTCTTCAAATCGCATGATTACTCAGAGAACATAAAAGCTAAGAGAGCTACCTTTAGTCTCAAAAGAAAATCATATATTTTGTGGGAAGATGTGAAGTGTGTTATAGGCATTAGATAAGAGGAGTTGATTTGGGATGAGTTTGACAGAATATTCATGAAGAAATACCTATCTGAGGAGTATTATGATAGAAAGGCGAAGGAGTTCTATGATCTCAGGATGTAGGTGACAAGGAAAATATGGCATCTCTTAAGAATTTCAATGCAGTTGAGAGAGGACATGGGTCTTATCCTAAGGAGCAACAAAATAGAGGCAATGGTAGGGAATCATTATAGTGTTGAACCTATGGTGGAGATCATCGCAGGAAGGATTTCCCCTTGTATCATAGTGGTATTCTATTTTGTATTAGAGTGGCATATCGGGATCATGGCAGGCCTCAGATCTACAGTGTGTAGGAGGTGCAAAAGTTGGGGACGTAGTTAGAGCATTCCCCAAATGTATGCATCAGTTGATAATAGGCAGGAAGGTCACCATGTATCCATTGAGGTGGAAGTGGAAATAGAGGAAGAGTTCTAGGCAGAGCCTCAATGAATCTTGTAGTACAATAAGCTCATGAATTTGGTACCGAGCAATAGAGTAAGTTAAAGCATGTGGAAACACTTTGGGGCCTAGGAAGATACATGGAATATGGTTGACTAGATGCAGGTATGATAATTGGTTTCTAGTTATATTTGGATTCATCAAGGGAATTGGAACCCCTTGAGAGATGATATGTACATGTGTTTAGTTATAGGGAAGTGTGTTGGGTACAACAAGGTAAGGTAACTAGCATATTTATATGTAGATATATATATATATATATATATATATATATATATATATATATATATATATATATATATGCACTGACAATTATTTGTTTATGGCAGTATGATATAGGGAATCACATGGAAAAAGAGACTTCCATTAAATATTGAAGAAGGCTCAGGTTGTTTTTTCCTTCAGAAGCACTGGTAACCATGGGGGTTGAGTCATGGTGTCCGTTGAAGTCTAGTGTTTATGGTATTTTGTGATTTTTTTGCACTTGATTTGCGCTTATGATTTTTTTTAGTGCATGGACATGCCACTATGTTTATGGGTTATATTGTGGTTTCTTTTCTTCCTGTTTTCTTTGTGTTCTTGCCTTTTATGCTTTGAGGGTCTTGGGAATTTGTTGGGGAAGATGAAATTTAATGGAGCTTGGGGAGAGCTGAGTGGTACGCAACAGGAATGTAAGACTCAAATGGAGCCCGATGAATGAATAAAGGGTATCTGAAGGCAAGAATATGACAATCACTTGAGTTGGTTAGGTTCATTGGGGTTAATATACGATGGCATGAAAGTCATGAGAAAGGTAACAGGAAAGGTAAAGTAAATGGGTTTGAGGCATCAGATGCCTTGGCTAAGTTGGGAACTGTTGTTTTCAATGTTGTGTATGTGTTGCATGGATAAAGGGAGTTCTCTTAACCTTGACTTTATGAACACTGGTAATTGTGTTGTGATCATGATTATGATAATGTTTATGTGTGTGTGTGTGTGTGTGTGTACCATTTTCTGACAGGGTCGTTATGAAACATTCTTATGGAAGAACAATTGCTTTATGCAGGTGAATGGCATGAAAAGGTTCATGGTTTAGTAGAAATCAAGTGGGAAGGGTAGTCCTGTGAGATCTATGAGGTTAGTATCATGTGGATATGATTTTGATATTGTGTTTTTATAAATATGCCTATTTTTATGTTATGGATAGGAAATGTTGAAGGATAAATCAGTGAAATGAAAGAAGTGCAATCTGCGGCATGTTGGGAAAGCATGGATAGTGGACATGACCACAAACTCAAGATTTGGGTTGTGGATGAATGCGGTAAGGTGTGGGAAAGACACTAGAGGATAGGTTTCCTAGTAGAGGCAGTGTGGTCTCTGGATGTGTAGTACTACTACCATGTACATGTGGTACTTGTTGTGTTGTGTATATGTTGTATGTGTTGTGTTGTGTACCTATGATATTGTGTCATGTGAATGGTGTAGTCATTTATTGTGATATGTGTATTCATTATGTTGTATTTTGTTATGTGTACGTATATGTATTGTATTGTACATCGTGTGTAGGTGTATGCATTTTTTATACACCATGTGTGGGTGTATGTGTTGTAACGTACATAGTGTGTGTCTATACATGTTGGGGATTGGTTTTCATGATCCCTAAAATCTATGGGCTAGAGCCCTGTAACAACTTGGGTTCCCTAGAAGCTGTGCATTGAGTTACTAGTCCTTGGAGCATATGGATTTGGACAAATGCTTTGGATCCATGTAATAGATTAGGTTCCTTAGAGGTTTTGGGTTGGGGTAGTAGTCCCTAGAGCCCTGAACAACTTGGGAGGAGATCAATATTGAGTTGTTGATATTGAGGAGAGAGGCAATATATTATTTGGATGCCTTTTTTGTTGATACTAAAGATAATATAAGGCACTGGGTGCTTGTTGGGTTTGGCAACCAATCCAGTGTGTGTACATGGTTGAAGAGAAGAGAATGCATTGGGTGCTTGTTGGGTTTGGAAATTGATTCAGTGTGTGTACAGAAAGAACAAGAACAAAGGCAAAAGAAAAGAATAATTTAAAGATAAGTACCAGTATTTTATTTCAGTTTTCATTATACACATAATCTATGATTTTGATTTATGACAGTTGAGTTTTGAGCTAACCAGATGAGATATGTTTATACATGATGATTTAATCAAACATATAATATGACTTCTTGTGGTAGGAAGTAAACAAAATTGCAAGTGTACCTTATTAATGAGCTACCAATGAGGTATGCTTTGAATTTATTTCAAACCTTTTGAGTCTAATGGAAATTACGTGCTTGGTACATTAAACCATGGAAATGCCCAGTTTGGTTGGTTGAAACTGGCTGTGAAAATGTTAGAAGCAAGAGTTAAAGGAATTGGAACATGCAATTATGTGTTGGTAAAGCACTTTAGGATTAGGTCCATTGTGGGACACTGATACCCAATAGTGTCCATCGATTTCCATGAGCATGCTATGACCACTATGATGGTTTTGAGGCAATGATATGCCTTGGTTTTTGGACCTTCCAATGCGAGGAAACCTTGCCAAGGGATGGACTACCCGAGAAGAGGATGCCAATGGAACTTGGAAGGTGTGTGAATGCACAAAAGGGGGTGACCAAATTACTTGAGGGGTTGTGTAGCAGAGAAGGGAAGGACGAGGAATATTTTTTTTTTGGTTATTAGCATTGGTAGATGGAATTAGAAGCACATTGGGAGTGTGACCTAGAACAATGAGTCGGTAATTTTTCACTGAGAAAACATGTAGCACAAAGATTATGGCATTGAACATTGCAGACAAACTTTGATTTTAGAAGTGGATTCTAGACTTCCTAGGAAGGAGGTGAATCCTAGTACTACTTTGAGGGTGGAGGTGTGAGCCTCTAGATTCCCTTATCGTTGATGTGGGCATCATTTCCTTTTATTTGCTAGTTAAAGCAAATGTGCATATTATTGTAAATATTGTATTGAGTTTTGTTTGTAAAGCTCCATATATAATATGGTTATTTGTTAGATGAGGAAAATTTGCATGAGTATATGTGTTTGTCATTATAAATACTGCATTGAGCTAGGTTATAGAGCTCCATAAGCAATATGGTGTTCATGGTTTCATTTGTTTGATATGATTTAAATGTTGCAATGAGTTGTGTTATAAATCTCCATAGACAATATGTTTTTCTGGTTATAAGCATCATTTAATACGAAGGACAATGTTCCCCCAAGGGAGAGGGGCTTGTAACAACCCCTGGTTAATATTCCATGTCAATAAAATAAAACCAAGGTCATGGGACACATATTCCAAGTTGAATGGTGGGAAGACATTGTAGTGGGAATCACTTGTGGTTAATTAATGGCTAAGGAAATTGGCAAATGCAAAGAGGTAATAATTGACATTTAATTATCAAAATAAAGGAAAATAGTAGAAAATGAAAGTAAAGAGACACAAATTTTCATGCAAGGGAAATTAGAGAAACAAGAAGGAAAATGAAGAGAAAAGAGACATCAATGATAAAAATGCACTTGAGAATCAGTTGATAGCTTTTGCCCAACTTTTAAGTAGATGTAGCAAAAGGAGAGAGAATAAGCACTTGGAAAAGAAAGCGAGGAAAATAAATGGTGCACAAGAGGAAGATTGGGCAACTGTAAGGACATAAACTAGCTATGGGCTGCAGATAACGAGTTGGAACAAATGTTATGGAGCCCTGAATTAGTTTTGGGTTGAGATACTAGTTCCTGGAGCCCTATATAACTTGGGTAGATACCAATCTAGTTGATGTTAGTGATTTTTGGACCATATAAGTGAGATCATTGTGCTGGAGGGTTGAGGTGATTTGGCCTCTGGAAGCCCCAGTTGGTTTTGTTTTTGTTTAACCCATATGATCCAACATCCATGCTTGGAATATGGTGTGAGGGTGATTGGATGAAAGAGAGATTTGGTTCATCCCAATATATGGTTGGGTGGTATGTGGAAGTTGCTAACTTGGTTGGCATTTTAATATGTTAATATAAGCTACTTTTCTATTTTTCTCTATGAGCACTTGTACTAATTATCATATTGATATTATGGTTGATTTGTTATGGTCTCTATTATGGTTATATGTTAGTTATATACCTGGTTATATGATGTGCTCTAGCTATGGCTCTTGTTCATGATTTGTTAAGTTACTGGATGGTTGATGAATGCATGGACTAACATGTGTTGTTGCAGCTAGTTAGAGAGGGCTTGGAGATTTCTTGGTGATTCTCAAATGAATTTTAGAAGTTTATGATTGTATATGCATTCATGACATCTAGGATTCATGTTTACCATATGTTTGACGAAATTTTTATTTTGTACTAGGCATGTCCTGGTCAATATCTTGTTCAAGTTTGAATGTTTGGTGTCATATTAATCATGATTCTGGAAAGTTACAAGAAGTTTTGGGTAGTGGTATGGAGGCTTTCTTGAAGAATTCACATAGATCTCGTGACTGCATTCACTTAACTAGGAATTGTGGCCTATAATTGCATGCATGCATGATTGTGGGTGTGGTTGGAGCCTCATAACCGCACTCCTAGAGTTTCAAGTGTGGAGTTGGGGTGAAAACCCTATAAAAAAGAGTTCCAAAAAAGGAATGGATCACCTGGGGTGCTTTGCTAGCTCTTGAGTGGTTTGTATTCCTTGAGGGATGGTAGTAATTTTTCGATTAGTCAACCCCACTTCCATAATGAGAATTTGGAGCTTAGATTATATCATAGTGACACTTAGCTCATGTTTATCTTGTGGAGATTGTAAAATTGGGTAAATGTGGGAGGAGTGGTTACATTTGGACTTTGGCATCACAACTCCAATATCAAGCATCCATCCTTCTCAAGATGGTCTCATATCCCATTTCAGGTTATACAAGGAAAAATAAACACTGGCATAAGTAGTTGATTGAGTTTTTCTCCAACCCATAAGGTGTTACACATTCTCCCTTGCAGGTATCTACTCACACAAGGCCATCAAATAAATTGGCCCTCTTGCCCCAATCATGGATTCTCTATTAGTCACCACCTCCAAACATGCAACCAATACATTAGTTATATAATCATAAAACAAAACCTTCTACAGAATAACCCACATGCTAATTATTGCAAGTCTTTGTGAGAACACATCATTGTTATCACAACATCTTGAATAGTAAGGAACTACATACTCATGCATGCCATAATCAATGCCTCATAACAAAATTACATGCAAATACTACATGTCATTGCATCTTGAAATACCATCATGATATTATAACATCAACATATTTGTATCAAAGGTGTATAATTAAATCAAAGTAATAAACGGAAACACATGTTAATATAACACCATTAATGTGAATCATCTCAACACATATCACATGTAAGGCAACAAAGCATTAGGATTTTTTTTTATCATGATTTGTTAGCAAAATCAAATTCAATAGCCTACATAAACAATGGATGCTAACTATTACATTTATGCAATAATATCATTAGCATGCATCGAGGATTATTTTGTCTTAGTTAGTAAGCCTAGTATGGATCTTCACTGCTTTCATATATTTCTATCATTTGATTACACCCTTAAACTTTCAAGTAACCCTCTCCACTATGACGCTCACAAGTCATCCTTAATTATTATTATGTTGTTCAATCCATTGAGTCTATATTCTTAAGAGAGCTTTTCATTTGAGAAAGTGAACCACCTTGTTTGTGAAACTTCCACTCGACTCAAGTATTTACCTAATACTTTTTTTATTCATCTCATCATTAGAAAATTTGTAATTTCCTTCTTTTTTCCTCATTCTTAAAGTAATTTTATCAAATATATACACTAACATTTGGAACCATACTTAGAATATCCCCTTTGTTTCATAAAATACTTGTACCACTTAGTTGATTGTATAAGTGAAAACAACTTGTTTCATTTATCTTCTACTTATTTTCTCTCTCAATCTCACTTAACTTCACAATTTTCTGCTCCAGTCCCAATTACTAGTTGTTACTATTTCTCATGTGGAAACTACTACATATGACACTCTCAATAAATAACAATTGAAAATATCAAAGCCAATGTTTACAAGAAGTAATGGAAATAAATCTCAATATTCCAAAACCATCTTGTCCACTTACTCCACATTTTGCTCTTGTTTTAATATCATTGAAATATGTGTCACTAGAAATAGTAATTTGCAATACAAAATAAGAGATTAGTATAAGGAGACCAAAATTTTGCCTAGAAAAAAGTGGAATTTTGGACATGATTTTGGCAAAAATCCAACTAAATTTTGGGAAATCTGGGTCACGTTTTTCAAGATTCATGATTTTGGGTGCCTTGAGGGTTTTTTATGGCGATGAATCCATTTCCACCATCAAAACAATGATTCAAATACTCTTATGGTCATATTTTTTGAAAAAAAAATGGTCGAATTCTGGAAAAAAAATGACTTTTTGAGCGAAATTGTGGTCTCGGTAGACAACACCCAAAATAAGTATGAATTAATTTTTATTATGGAAATTAGCTTAGAAACTATTAACAATATCTATAAGCAATTACAGATAAATATTCTAAACAGACGTGCTTAGTTACCTCTACCACGAATTGATTTTGATGGTTGAGCTACCCCCCACCACTAAATCTATGTTGATTCATTTTATTTTGATACCGAAGTATGAAAAATGCTAAACAAAATTTGATTTACGAATGATTTGACACACGATTTTCAAGATCATAGTACAAAGCTAATTTTCATAATGTGTTGCAGTTGGCTGCATACACATTTTCCCATGATTTGTGACATTTTTTTTCGCCAATTAATGCTATCAATCATGAATTAATAGTCTATGCCAATAGTGTAGAAATTTCACCTGTAGAAAAAACCGATATATGCAATGTCCTAAAGCATAATACTTGTTCTACTTCTACAAAACATTAATCAGAATCATAATCGAATTCATGAGAAACATCAAGTAGAAACATGCATAACTAATCAAGGGAAATAATCACACATAACACAAGGTATATCCAGGGGAAAGCACCAGCATAAAACCCCAACCATGTATTATCAATCAAGTGTAGATCCTCAACAACATACAAAAAGAATCATCTCAATAGCTATCCTGCTCTCTCTGTAATCAGAAGATCCTGATGATCTTCAATCAGAAGATGAAAATCATGGACTACCTAGGCCTCAATATATAGGCCACAAGTCCTCCAATCTCCTATAATAGATCCTTATCCATGCAAGGAATACTTACTAGAAATATCCAGGCATCTGATAGTACATTGTCCCACATATGATCTCAACTAGGTCTCTGACAGAACTGACAAGCAATAATTATCCATGAGTGAATTCTCAGTTATCTAGAATAATAGTTGTCACATGCATGCAAGTATTAACAAACTATATTTTATTATTTTAACAACTTGGTAAAATAATCTAACTCAACTTGACTATTTAGAACTAAGTCAATTGATTTTCTCATTATAGAACTCATACTTATTCCCTCAATGAGTGGAGGAAATTAAGGATAAATTCCTCAATCAGTGGGACAACTCATGTGCATGCTCACAAAGACTTCAAATTCGAATTTCCTTAACTAATTAACTCAACTGAATTAATTAATTAATATTTACAACTGTTGTTAAGACCAAAATTAATTTTACTTCCTATAGATAGACTAGGGACTACTATAAATAGGAAGGGACCCAGGAATGATATTTTTAGAAGTTTCACCTCTCACCCAATATGGCCAATGACCTCACTAGCCAAACTGCTATTTTTAGACATGTTATTTTCAGTAGGTCTATTTTTAGCACATTTTAAATTTAACATTTCTTTTTGCACATTTTTCAACACTCCCTCTCAACAAGAAAGGTTTTCTCTCGAACCCGATCCTGTAACTCTGGAATGTTCTGCATGCAACACATCTACCTGGTCCACTTGCTCCAACAACACTTGGAACAAAAACACTCCCAACTAACCACTATGTTAGGCTAGGAGCATACTCTGATGCTGAAGCTCTACCTGCTGCTGACAAGTGCTCCCTCTCTGACATCTGCACTACTGCAACATCTCCATGCATCTCACACCATTGCACACCTCTCTATGCCACTTAGCACTATGCAAAACACTTGTGCCTCTCGCATTACTGCAACCTACTAGCTATGCGTTGTCCTGGGATTCCCTGCACTGTGGCTCTCCCTACCACTCCATCCGCATCTGTCTCTACCCAATCAGTCAATTCCTGCTACTCCACATCGGGGTTCTTGTAGCAAGGTCTCATCCAAGAGGTTGGGTACCTCAAGAATCCTGCCCCTCCTCCTTGGGACGATCAATCCACATCACCCCACCTCCTATCTAGAGGTATGGATGCATGTGATCCCTCTGCCCACCTGGCTCAAAGTTTCCCCCTACTGGAGGTCTCTGCATGAGTAGATGTCTCTACTCAATCTCCACTCAACTTCCCCTGTTGTGGTTGCTCCATAACCTCCTGAAGTTATTGCACCATTTGTGGCTCCTCCACAATCGTCTGAGACTTCTTCTGGCTCTGCATGTTGAGAGGTAATATACTCTCCCTCTCAACCACCAAGTCTCCATCAGTTGCCTTGCTGCTCAAGGCTTTGCATGCATCTTGAACCCCAAGAGCATAGAGGTTCTTGACCTGTGAACCAATCTGCTTCACCTGTCTATTGATGATGTGTATAAGGAAAACATTTCCCTTACTGAAGACTACATCATAGCCTCTGTCTTCTAGCATCGTGATTGACACCAAGTTTCTCTTCATTCCTGGTACATACTTGACATCGGTCAAGGTAATTCGAACTCCATGCTCCCTCTGAAAAATAATCGTGCCTACACCTGAGACATTATAATTCTCATCATTACCCATCGCTATGAGTATCTAGAGATCTTTCTCCTCCAAAGTACTGAAAAAACTCTTGGTGTCGGTCATGTGGAAAGAAGCTCCACTGTCAAGAAACCAACCACTTCCCACCATGGATGAAACCATGCATGCGAAGAGTGTGACATCCAACTCAAATTGTGAAGCAAGTGCCTCACCTTCAGATCCTTCCCCAGATCCCTTCTTGGATTTCCTCCATGGACAATTTGCAGCATAATGGCCCACCTCATGACAACGAAAGCATCACACTTTTGATTTGTCAACCTTCATCCTACCATTAGAAGAACTAGATTCATAAAGGGAAACCTTCTCCTTTCCCTTCTTTGCCTTACTCACTAAGGCATAGTTCTCCTCATCCTCCTTGGATGAAGAACCGTCTCTGGTGCTCCGTCTGATCTCCTCCTGCATCAAATCTGACCATAGTCATTCCCAATTTGGAAATTTCTCCCTTCCATTCACTGAGTCCTGGTAGCTATTCCAGCTCTTAGGAAGCCCAAGGAGTGCTAGACTCACCATATCCTCATCTGATGTCATGACCCCTACACTTGCAAGCTCATCCCTGCATGTGATGAGCTTCGTCAGATACATAGAGATCGTCTCATCCCTTTCACACTTGATCTTTCAAATTTTTTCCTTCAGTGTCAGCTTCCTCTGATCACTACTATTCTGGTATAAATCTTTCAATGTTTTCCACATTGCATGCGGAGTCTCCTTCCCATGGAGGCTCGGGACAATGTGATCTCGCACTCCCTCCAAGAGAATCCTCCTAGCTCTAGCCACACACTTCCTCCATTCCACCTGCTCAGTATTGTCAGTAGGCTTATGGATTTCTTGATCAATGAAGTCCTTAAGGTCATTATCTTCCAAAACTACCTCCATGTGATCCTTCCAAGCTATATAGTTTGAGCTACCATCAAGGGCATACTCAAGCCTCAAACCATAGAACGCCATCGATGAAATAGATGTGATAAGAACTTGAGATCTATATCCCGAATAATAAACTTCGAATTTCTCCTGCTAGTATATTGTTCTTGCTTGATCACCTATGCTCTGATACCATGTAGAATTTTGTAGAATTTTTCTACAAATCAGCTAGCTCTAATACCATGTAGAAATTTCCCACCTGTAGATCACCTAGTAATGCAATGTACTAAAGCAAAACACTTGATCTGCTTCTACAAACAATTTAGCGGAAGCTTAATCAACCATGAGCAACATCAATAAGAACACATATAACTGATAAGAAGGAATCAATCACACATAACACAGAATATATCACTGGGGAAAGCACTGGCATAAAACCCCAACATTGTATTATCAATCAAGTGGAAATCCTCAAAAACATACAAAAAGAATCAGCTTAAAAGCTATCCTGCTCTCTCTGTAATCAGAAGATCCTGATGAACTTCAATCAGAAGATGAAAATCATGGACTATCTAGGCCTCAATATATAGGCCACAAGTCCTCCAATCTCCTATAATAGATCCTTATCCATGCAAGGAATACTTACTAGAAATATGCAAGCATCTGATAGTACATTGTCCCATATCTGATATCAACTGGGTCCCTGATAGAAATGACATGCAACAGTCATCCATGAGTGAATTCTCAGTTATCTAAAATAATAGTTGTCACATGCATGCAAGCATTAACAAACTATATTTTATTATTTTAACAACTTGTTAAAATAATCTAACTGGACTTGACTAGTTAGAACTAAGTCAATTGATTCTCTCATTATAGAACTCATACTTATTCCCTCAAACAGTGGAGGAAATTAAGGATAAATTCCTCAATTAGTGGGACAACTCATGTGCATGCTCACAAAGACTTCAAATTCGAATTTCCTTAACTAATTAACTCAAATGAATTAATTAATTAATATTTCCAACTGCTGTTAAGACCAAAATTAATTTTACTTCCTATAGATAGACTAGGGACTGCTATAAATAGGAAGGGACCCAGAAATGCTATTTTTTAAATTTTCTATTTTTAGTAGTTTCACCTCTCACCCAATGTGGCCAATGACCTCACTAGCAAAACTGCTATTTTTAGACATGATATTTTTAGCAAGTCTATTTTTAGCACATTCTAAATTTAACATTTCTTGTTGCACATTTTTCAACAAATAGTTATATGTTCAATGTGTTCGTCTATTTGTCTGAAATCAAATAATTTGGAAGACGATTGGAATTTGTTGCTTTGTTTCTTCAAAGCTTAACACTACGTTTTCTTATCCATTACCGAGTTCATATCTGATCTATAGATTTCTCGATACATTTAACACTTTCAATAAACAGTAATTGAAAATACCAAAGTGAATGTTAACAGGAAGTGGAGAAATAAATCTTGAAAGTCGAAAATTATTTCTTTTTTATTTTTTATTTTTATAACTTCTAATGCTTTAGTATCATCAATATATGTGTACTTAGTAGTAGGAATTTATGAATTAAAATAAATATGAATTCACTCTCATCATGACCATTGTTGTATAAGTTGTCATTACAACAATACAAAAATATTGTGCATAATCGTGATCGCTTATCTCTAACACAAAATGATTTCATAGTTGTGTTTAATGTTCTATAAGTGGCGTCAGTTATTTTTTTGCAATTTTCTTTGATAGGTACACAATGGATTGAGTATGCATTAATCAACTAAACTAAATATTTTCACACTCTGCAAAATGAAATTAATTAAACTAAAAACAAAGCAATTGAATACTTAACATTACCCACATTTAGGCTCATTGAATTTTTATTAACTATTGCAAGAATTTCTAGTGATTGATACTGAGTACGTTGAATATGATTAATTCAAATAAATATTTTACGCAAATTTCATTGATTAATGAATCAACTTATGTATATGAAACATGCAAAATTTATACGTATTCGCAATAATTTCTTTGTGGAAAATAGATGTATCGAAAAAATATATAGTGATGGAAATTTGTATGAAGATGTAAATTTTTTTTCCTTCAATGTGGAAATTCAGAAGTTTGCACAACCAAAATAGCTTTGCACTCTGCATGCCCCACTTTTTTCTCACGCTTTTTGCTTATATTGCATAACGGTCCTCTCCTATTTCTGTATTTTTCATGATGAAAGCTTGTTTCGTACCTGTACAGAGTGATAATCTACACAAATTAACCGATATATAATATTGATCAGTATTTGCTCAATACCATTTTCAATTCCACATAATGAAATTCTAAGACATATTATTGGATGACTACATGTCTCGAGATGCATAAAATAGGTAATGATGAGTGTGGAGCTACGGAAAAGGCTTTTAGGACATTAACATTGAAATTTTCACGATTATAGCTAGTTCTACCACTCAATAAAACCTTCGAATCCACCTCGGCACTCCACACAATGAAAACATCAATACTAGCAACTATATCAATTTCTTACCATAAATTATTGCTTCCTTTGACATGATCTAGAAATCGATATCAAAATAGTATTTTATAAATATCTTAAAACTCATTTTTATTTTGGTTAACTAAATCCGTCTCACTAATACGATGTTAATATTGGAAGCACATATATGCAAAAGCACGTAAGTGTGCTTGACGCAAAACTGAGAGAACTATCTAACAATAGTCAATTTTCATTATCATACATTAAGCTAATTTCTAGTTGCATAAGTGTAAAATATATGAAAGATACAAAGTAAGTGTTGTTGTATTTTCATTATGAGTATTATGTCTACTTCGTTTTACTCTCATTTCTTACATTGTTTTATTGATTTATCAAATTTGAAAATTATATAACTAGTCATACAATATTACGACTTGGTTACACGCGATAATTGATGAATCATTCTTCAGTGATACTATTACTGATTAATGGAGGGTACAATGACGTTTTTATTTTTGTACATTGTCAAGAAATCCAGTAATGGTACAGTTCTTGATTCTTGCATTGTCAAGCAATCTTAACATTACCTTATACTTTTTGGTTGAAAAATTTGACTATTGTCGAATAGCTCTTTCGATTTATTGAATAATTGGAATTTGGTTTAATGTTATGATTGGGAACATGTGAATGTGTGGAAGTGAACAATAGTGATTTCTTCGCACTCCCACAGAATCAACTTCTTTCTCACTAAATACTTTGTACTCTGTATTTTTTTCGAAACACATATGGGATTGTAGGGCTTTGTTTGGATGCACAGAGTGAGTGCAAAAATTTCAAAGACAATATCTAATGTCACACAAACAAATTTTCTACACTTCAAAGCCAATGTACAATACCAAATCTCATTTATCAAATTTAATGTCACATATTATACTCATTTCTATTACAATTTAATATTAGTGTTTATAACATATTATGTTACATAATCATTACAATGATAATATGTAATGTACAAATTGTTGAAAGCACTTAGTACTAGATCACGTGAGAAAACACAAGTATGTTATATGCAAAAAATACGTTGAGATGGTAATGTTTATGAAGATGCCGAAACTTGAAATTTGCACTTTACATTCAAGAATTAATTAATTCTTATAATGCTATTAATATCTATTCAAAAAATCAATACACAATCATGTTATCACTCAAATGTTTAATATAATTTACTCTGATGCATTGTGTAATGATTGTTGGTTGCAAACATATCAATAAAATTGTATCTATTGATATTATAAAATATTGCTTTCGATATTTATTCATAGAATTCAAGTATACATACCACTTTCAAAAGAGAGGCATTTAACGTTCGACATAGTCCTCATGGATTTGATAAAAAGGAATGAGTTTCAGCTGGAGATGTTGCTGGTGATGAGTAGCTTGTATCTACATGTGACTAGTGAGATATGGTATTCACGTTAGTCATAGATTTAGGATATGTGGAAGAAGTACAGTTTGCGAGTTAGAGATTAGGTTGGAGGCCAATTGGTTCTTAAGAAAATGGACTTGCTTCCATTTCTTCCATGGCAGATTAAATCTATTTCCAGGTTATTTCTCAAGTAAATAGTTTGAGACACATTTCTATTACGTTGTACCTATATGAAGGTGCAATATGGATATAGATGGTTATTTTTCTTGAGTTTTAGATTGAAGAGTACTATTTAGTGTTAGATTTTTAGTGATGTTTGGAGAATAATGTCTTTTAGCAATGTGGTGAGGCTAAAAGTTTTCTAGATCCTGAAAGTTTTGTAAATCTATTATCGATACTGTAATCTTTCCTTTCTTTTTTTTGTTGGCATATACTGATACTTTGTTTCATTTACAAATGCTTCCAACATTGTCAATTGTTTGAGCTTTTCCTTTTTCATCTTATTTTATACTTTTTGTCAATTGAAAGCCATGTTGAAATGCATGAATGAATAGATAAACATAAAGAGCTCCGCATCTGCCAAATTTGGAAACTTTGATAACATGCTTTAGTTGCGAAGTTAATTATAATTGCAATGTTTAATTTCAGAATTGCAAATGTCTAAACCATTTAGAATAGTAACCTTTCACAATTTGATTTTCAAAATTATGCTTTTTTATAATAAAGATTCCTTGTGCAGAGCCTACAATGAAAGTTTTCATTGTGCAGAATAAGGTCATAATAGTTTTGGAATGCTAGTTTTTAGTTTATTGTAAAATGGTAGAAACCATACCAAGTCAAAAATTGCTACGTAATTGACTTAATTAAGTAAACATAGTTCATTTGATATTGGATAATAAGAGTTATTGGCTTGAGGGGGCCTAACCCAGGTTCGAAGTTATTTAGCCAAACAAATCCCTACACTACTAGCCCTTCGACATCAGCTCAGAGTGTGCCAACTGAAGTCTCTCACCCGAAGTAGTATGGGGGGATGCTGGAACCAAGTCTCCACACCCTAGAGTTTTCTAAGGGGTCGATTTAGTCCAACTATGCCTACCTTCATGAAGGTCGCTTTGTGCACTATCCTGACCTACGAGACCTTCGCGATCTATTAGGATCGCCTTTCGCGCATCCCTACCCAGAGGGCTAAGGTGATTTCGCGCTACTATGGTAGCGATCTGCACTATTTCCACAAGTACACCGTGTATCTTAATTGGCCTATTTTAGATGTTAGTCAACTTCACATAACTTGATACTTTAACTCACATTTATTTAATCTACACAATTATATATGTTCGCACACCAAATAGACAATAGAAATACAATTTATATCCAATATATTTGATACAGAAAACAGGAAATAAATACACAAAATTGATGTAAAACTTCTCTTTATTAATGCTTCAACAACTACAAACTTGACTCACCCTACACACTCAGCTGCAGGGGTCCACGCACTCAGCTACGGACTACTTGGCCTCTGTGCACTCAACTGTAGAGGCTTCTCCTACTCTACGACCCAAAGACTCGACTCTACACTTAGATCTTTCACTATCCTTCTATTCCATGATCACTCTAATTCTATTCTCCCCCAGCTACATAGAGCCTCGCTCTATTTATGCAACCCCATGGTCCACAGACCATGGGTAGATCTCTAAAGCCGACATTACATTACAAAATTGAGGGCAGACAAGCCTATGACCCATTTACAAATTCACGCTCTGCACACACAAAATGCGGAGTCTTTACATCATATTTACAATTTTTAGCCAAAATCTGGGCTTTAAGCCCCAAAAATTCCCTTGGGGGATCCCACACCCAACAGGCCCCCAACACAAACATCGTGACTTGCCCTCGAGTCACTCTGTCAATGCGGAGATCTTCGTGTGGAGACCTCCCGACTCTGCTTGGACTACTGCAAGATCAACAACGCACTGAGAAATTGCCTACTGCACTTCTTGGACGCGTTGTTTAGATACTACTATAGCTGAATTGTTGCCCTACAACTATTCCTGCATTCCCTGCATCTTTGCGAGCTTGGCTTCAATCGAGGTTCTAATGACGAACACCTCATTGATCCATGGTTGTACACGCACCTTCAAGACAACTTCCTCATGTCGCACAGCATCTACCTGCTCCTTAACCGCTTTTTCCTGCTGCATCCACACGAGCATCTCTACAAGGGTCATCGTCTGCGCAGTCCCTTTTATTTCATCATACAGTTGCTGCAGCTCACGCGCCTTTGTTTCTAAGCATTGTATGTTCAGGTCCTTCTGCAGAGTGGTGAGAACTTTGAATGACTCTTCAAATAGTTTAGGGTAGTCCTTCACTACACTGCTAATCTCTGTTGTTCCTACGGTAATGGCACTGACATGGTGTTCCTTCACATTAGGTAGAGTTTAAGGTTGTGCCTTCAATTGTAGCTCAGCTCTCTAAAGGTTCAACTCTAGCTAAAACCTTATCCATTTCTTCTTTGGCCCCGTGCACCCTTGCTGCTAGTCTCCAGATGCACGCCTCCGTTAGTTCCTCTGTTGGGATGGCCAACTTAGGGACCATCTCACAGGCTTCCTCAACCACTTACCCTAGTTGTCTGTTATGTGTGGCGACCTTGTTGCAGTACAGGCTCAATTGTTCAATATTAATCTGTTACTCACTCATCAAATGGAGTGTGCGGCCCTCCCTGGCCCGCAGTTTTGCAGTCACTCCATCCTGCAGAACATAGAGCATCTCCCGAGGGAGTGCAACCATGTTTATCCCAACTCCCTTCAGTGCACTGACCATAGGCATGTGGACCTCATTTTCTAAAACTAGTGCACCCTCTGGGAGCACTATGGTGTTGGTCATGCGAGCGCACAACATTTTCTCAACTGCGGTTGTGCCTACTGCGAGGCTGGTCGATAGAGTACCAACCTGAGGAGTGCACACCTGCAACTCAAATATCTATGTCCGAAGGGCCCCCAACACCATCTGGTTTTCCTCCGAAAACTGTTGGAGGGCCTCTGTGGTGACGTCCCACACCGTCTCCCTTATTTCATGGAGATCCCCCTCAGTGAGGGTGATCAAGTCGAAAGAAATCTTGGAGGCTTTCAACTTCTTCCGCGGCCCCACCTGCTCTCTTGGGCACTATCACTTTAGTTGTGTGGACGCTGTCTATGGTTCCACTCCACCTTCCTCTGGATCTGTCTCTTGTGTGGGAAAAGGCAACTTTTCTCCCTTCTAGTCCTTCTCAGCTTACCTTTGCTGCTCTTATGCTGCCTTCGTAGCATCACGTGCCTCCTACACCTTGGTTGTTGCTACTTCGTTCCTTCTCTTCTCAGCCTACTACGCCATCTACAGTTTTTCCTCCTCCTTTTTCCTCTATGTAGCGGACTTCTTTGATTCCAATGCAGAGCTGGCTGGAGCACGCCACTCTAGTGGCCATGACTCAAGCACGGTGAGTATGACATCGTCTGTGGCTAGCTAAGGTAGCTCATTCCATTTCTTCGCAAGGTCCTTACGCATCCTGATATACACATGATGGAATTCCACCTTGAACTCTGCGAAGCTATGTAGGCTGTTATAGACAATCGGTGATAATCATGACTTGCGGTTAATTCCCATTCTGATGTTCATTTCCATGAAAACCCAGAATATTTTGCTATCTCTGATCCTCTCTGCATCTTTAGTTGCCGACAATGAACCGTACTTCACTGCCTCTGGAAGATCCTTCACAATCGTTGGGAACTGGCTATTCTCAAGAAACTCCCCACCCATCGACACTATCGACAACATAAGCCATGCATAATGGAAAGTATTCCCTTGCTCCTATGCCTCGTGACAATTTTCCAGGAATTCTCGACACAAGTAATCTGCTTAGCTAAACTGGACCCCTTCTACACACTGTGCGGCAACTGCAACCACCGGCGCGGGCAACTCATCCACGCGACACTTCCACATAACTTTCCCTGCTAATATCTCTGTTGTGACTTTGACCACAGCGTTATTGATACTGGAGATCACGTACCCTCTCTTTTTCTTCTCCAGCTTGAACTTCTCCTTCATGGCCTCCATGATGGCCAAATCATCACTTTTACCCTCAGATATGTTCGTAGGATCCTCCCCTTTGCAAGGGAGCTGGGTAATTCTATGAATCAGATGATTTGTGATGGGGATGGTCTCCTCCAACCACAAACACCCATCATGTACTAGGCAGAGCAAGTGCTTGATGACAAAGATAGTCACTAGGGCGCGATGGTAATGCGACACCCAAAGCAAGTTTAACAACCCTACTTTCTCTACTCCTCGCAACCACTTGTGTGGCTCCAACTCTATGACTCCTGCTGTTGTATTTTTCTTCGGCCACATTAGCTGCACGGTTGCCAAATGTGGGAATTTATCATGGTCCACGAGATCCCAATCTTGAAATTTTAGATTTGACACTTGTCCTAAGTGCGCTCCATAAAAAACGATATCATCGGGTAGCAGCGGAGTCTGCAGAGGTGTCTTTCTCTCATCTAGGTCCTTGGGCACCCTTACTTTCCCCTTCCGCGTAGAAACATACGCGGGCAGCCTGGTAAGAGGGTCTGCACCCTGGGTTTCTTCCTCTATTTCCTCATCCTCCTCCTCTACCAGGATTTCCTCAAGGTCTTCCTCCTCCTCATTGGCTTCCAAATTGATAGCCTTCCCCTTTTCTTCCATGGTGAGCCTTGTTCTTAACGGATTCCTGGGGGACACGTGCACTGGTACCATAAGTTGCTTATCTTTCTTGGGTCTTAGTGTGCGTGGAAATTTAGAGATTTATGTGACTATCCTAACGCTTTCTGGAGCATCTCCTATTATCATGGCCTACGCAACCTCTTCAGTGGTCATCTCTCCGATATCCATGGCTTCTTCAAACACTACCATATTGTTGTTCCACAAATCTCTCAACGGCTCAGGTAAGTGCTCAAACAATGCCTTCAACTTCAAAAGATCAAACAAATCAGGGTTCATGAATCTCTAGGCGCGCAATAGCTCAATTCTCAAATATCCAAGTGTTATTTGCTGGACAACCCTTTGCAATTTATAGCGCCTTTTGAAATTAAATTCGCCCTTTCCCCAAAAATTCGGTCCATTAATTTGGCGATAGATTTTCCAAAATCTAGCCCATAAAGTTCACCTTAAATGCCTATCACCCATTCCATTTGGTCTCAAACCAAGCATCACATCATGAATAGTGACTATAACGATCACTTCACAGCCAACCCATGTGGCAGCGCAGCTACCCTTTCGCTGTCGCGGACCCTGTGACACCTCGCTACTATGCACATTCCTGTCATCGCGCAACTCTCGAGCATAGTAGTTTATAGTCCCGTGCCTCCTTTTAGCTGCCTGTAGTGCTAAGACTGTGCTTCCCATGGCTAGTCAGATGCTTGGGTCACTTGTGTAAGGCTTCAATCGACTACCATTTACTTTTCCTAGGAAGAGTTTGCTATTTAACTTCTCCAACTACACCGTGCCACCATCTGTGATTTCCTTAATAACATACAGTCACATCCAATGCTTTTGGAGCTACCCTAGGAATTTATCAAACTTACTATCATATAACAATACCAAATCATTCACCTTAAAATTTCATAACATGATCGTGCCAAGCCTTTTTGTGTTTTTTTTTTCACCTACTGATGGAATCTAACCAAAAATCGTTCTTCTTCAAGCTCCTCCAACTACGCGAACCTCTCCTCCAGGGCTCTGTATTCTATCATACCTATGAGCACTGCTATGCATAGACTAGGTACGATATACTCCATCAGCATTATGCCTTCCACTCCATAGACCAACCAGAAAGGTTTCTGTCCCGTCAGTTACTTGCATGTCGTCCTATAAACCCATAACACTACGGGTACGCGTAGGTCCCAATCACTTCGCTGCGCATTCCATACCTTGGTTAGTGCAGTCTCCAGTAAATTGTTAAATGCTTCTACTATCCCATTAGCTTGTGGGTGATATGGTGTGCTTTTCTGATGATACATCTAAAACTCTTCTGTCAGTGCGCTGATCGTCTCATTCAGGAAATGTGTACCACGATCGCTCATCATGATCTCCAAACATTTGAATCGTGTTAATACGTGTTCAAACAAAAAATTCGTCGGGCCTTGAAATATTTTATCGGCTACGCTTTTGCCCAACGATTCAGGTACTCTGTCACAGTGATAATATATCTCGTGCTCGTTTTTCCCTGAGGTTTGATAGCTCCTACGAAGTCGACCGCCCACATTTTAAAGGGCTGCAAAGTCACTTGCAGATTCAAAGGCATCTCGTCCCTCCATGATGGTTTACCTGTTCTTTGACATACAACACAGGCCTTTCAATGTGCTTTAGAATCCTGATGAAGGGTTGGCCACCACAACCCTACGCAGATAATCTTCTATGCGGTTGCTCTCCCTGCAGAATGTCCTCCTGCAGCACCCCCATGAGTGTCTGCAAGGATATTGCTTCATTCAAATTCAGGTACATATCTTCTCAGTATCTCATCATTCCCCATCTTATATAAGCGCCCCGCAATGATAGAGAAATATGTCACGCGCACCACTAGTTCCTTCTTCTACTGGACAGAGTATCCTTTAGGCACAGTTAAAGTCATGAGAAAGTGAATTATATCTTCAAAATGTCCATCTGCTATGTGCACAGCAAAGAGATACACATCAAGCAATCCTTCCTCCATACTAGTAGGTTGCTCTCCTATCTCAATGCGCGACAGGTGATTTGGTCTCGCATTCAATCGTTCAGGTTTCACAACAAATTCAAAGTCACATTCTTGGAACAATAAAAACCATTTGCATATGCGCCCCCCCAACACAGGCTTATTGACCAAGTACTTAAGTGTGGGATGATATGTATACATCTTAAAGTGGCCTCCTAGCAAGTAGTGTCGATACTTTTGGAGCGCATACACCATAGTCAGTCCCTCGCGTTCAGTGGTGAAATAGTTCTTTTCTGCTTTAGACAATCTATGACTCATGAACATGATAGGGTGATCCAATCCCTCTCCACCATCCTATGTTAGTACTGCTCCCAGTGCTATACACGATGCAGCGACATGGACACGAAACTCTTTGTTCTAGTTTGGGAAGAAAATAATCGGTGCAATGACCATCTTTTCCTTCAATATATCCAGGCTTTTCTTGCAGTCATCGTTCCAACAGAATGTAACATCCTTCTTCAATAGTTTCTCCATCAGCACGGTGATTTGGGCATAAATTTTGATAAACTTTCTGTAGTACCTTGTATGTCCCAGAGTAGCACGCAGTTGTTTCACACTTCACGACGCTTCCAAATTCATAATCACCACAATCTTCGTGGGATCTACCATCAGTCCCTGTCTGCAAACCACACGTCCCAATAGGTTCCTTTTGGGAACAATAAACACACACTTCTTGAGGTTAAGCGCGATTTGGCATCTTTGGTAGGTATCTAGAATCAAGCGTAAGCTCACTAAATGGCGCTTAACCAGCCCAAATATAGTCTAATCATCAAAATAACCTCCAAGAACTTATGAATATATTCCTTGAATGGTGCAACAAACACACACGAAAAGATGGCAGACATGTTCTTAAACCCAAACGGCATGACAGTATATTGAAAGCCACACTCAGTCGCGAAGGTTGTCTTGCTCCTATCCTCTGGTGCAATTTTGATCTGGTGGTACCCTAAGAACTCATCAGTGAAAGAATATGCTTCCTACCCACCGACATTGTCTAACACCTCATCTATGAACGAAGTTGGGAATGGATCATGCACACAAGCATCATTCAATTTCTTAGATCCACGCATATTCTTATCTCATCCTTATGCTTCTTTTCCTACACCACCATTGGACTTACCCAATTGGATTCTTCCACCGGCTCAATGATTCCTGCTGCAAGCATTTTGTATAGTTCTATGTGGACCTTCTCCTTGTATTTCGGATTTAAGTGGTAAGGCCTCTGCTTAACTAGCTTCGCGTCAGGCTTTAGTGTGATCCTCATCATTCCTAAATCTCCAATGATTCCCTTTAAATCCATAAACTTGGTCGGAAATAAGTCCTGGTACTCGTGGAGTAACTCAATGACCTTATCCACCATCGTGTCATCCTAGTAGCCGTTGATCTTTGCAAAGTTAGGTTCGGCCTCTGTACCAATGTTCACCTGCTTTGTTTTTATTGGCACGGTTATGTCAAGGTTCTCAATATGTGGTCCTTAAACCTCACGATGGCCTTCTATTTTTAGAATGTTAATATTCCTCGGATCCTCATCCTCCTCTTCAGTAGTTTCATTATAACATTCTAGCATGCAACTCAGCTGAGTAGCCCATTCAGACTGACTCAGGTCTAAAGGCTTCTGGGGTATCCTAAATATGGTTGTTTGTATCACTTGTAACGCTTCATCAATATTCTCCCCCCATCCATCCTCAAAACTAAAGGTCATCATCAACCCTTCACACAAGATATCCCATTCACCTGTCCCATGGTAGAGCTCCGTCTCTATATACCAATTCATGGGTATAACATCTAGGGTATGACAGAACAGGTGCACCCACTCAGGTTGTGGCTTTTCTCCATAGACCTTCATCCACTTGGCTAGGTGTGTGCGCGGATCATTCTGTCCATCATACTTCTCTGTTAGTCACATCTTAGGCTTCCCAAAATGCATGCGCATCATTCTCCTACATTTGTGCCAGTCCTCAAAGCTCCCTTTGTGTGTACCCCACCATCTCACAAGCATAGCACGCAGTACCCAATCCAAGGCCTAGAAGTGTTGCTTTTCTGGCACTTCTCTTTCAAATCTATCCAAGAAGGTAGCTACCTCACTTAAGCCATCATAAGTATGCAGGTCCCTTACTTTTGTCGATACACATCACATCGACCTTGTCATAATATTACAATTCAATGTAGTCACCTCATGTAACCGATTCTTCCATCGGTCCATTTCCTCATCTGAATCTAAAGTACAGGAGCTCTCGCGCTCCCATGCAAGTCATCCATCCACATTGGGATTCACCTAGTCCTAGTTTTGTGTTGTTATCTTGTAGATGCAGGCCAAATCATCATCGCTTTCATAGTCATGCACTAGCTCTATATAGTGTAATCCTTCAGTAAGGTCCAGAGGTATAGCTATGAATAGTGACTTCTTTTCAAAAATCATCTTGCACTTCTTCAGATTAATCACCATGTTCATGTTAGTGGCCCAATCAATTCCTAAGAGCTAGGGGTAGGGATTGCTATCATCAATAATCTATATCACTTCAAAGTCTTCTAGCGTGTTTGCTCCCTCAATATCCATAGTGATTCCCTACAATCGCCCCATGGGTATTATCTTTTGTTGGTTCGCCATTCGCAGTTGAATAGGAGACCATTGTAGCAGAGGTCTCCCCATTCGCTCCCATGTCTGCTTAGGCAGAACATTTGCATCCAACCATAAATATAATATTACTTGGTCCATTTCATATTCTCCAATCTGTGCGGTTAGCCTCATTTCTCTTCCCGTCCATGTCTTATGCTTTCCAATCTTTTGGACTATGCGTGGTTCTCCTGGCGTAGTCCCAACACATCTGTTAATGAGTTCCTGTAATCCTTTTACAACCTTACTGTTGCGCAATAACTTCATGCATGTTTCTAGGAATGTCGTAAACATATATGGGTCCATCTCCAACTCCGGTCTATCTTTGCTTCCTAAAGTGGAGGCATCAGTGACGCTCTTCTTAGCTTCCATGAAGGTTTCCTGAGCACTCTCCAAATCAAACTCTGCTTCTTTTGTTGGAGCTTTGTGAACCCAAGTACTATCTTTAGGCTGTTTTCCTTTGTCATCTCTCGTCGTGATTCCACTTTGAAGCACAATGTTCACATTTGGATCTTCCTTGCGTGGCTTAGACCCCATCATCTGAAGGTTCTGATTCGGGGGAGGTGGTAACACTCCTTTGTCGCATATCCTAGCTATTAGTGTAGGAAAATCTTCTATCTCATGATCAAACAAGGTGCAATATAAACATGATGGTCACATCAGATTCGTACAATCATAGGCATAATTCCCTGGCCCTCCGCAATTGTCGCATATCAATTGACCGTGACCTCTTCCAGGTCCTCCTCTACCTCAGCCTCATCCATACCCCTGAAATCCTATTCGTGCGACTCCTGCGTTCTGGTCTAGGGGCCGTGATTCGACATAAATTCTGTAGGTGGGAGTTCTATCCATCATTAACTCATACCTTCTACAAGTGCACTCATCGTGTCCCACTGACCTACAAAAGTTACAGAACAACTGTTGCGAATGCTGCGTGTACTTATGTAACAAATGGTAGTTGTTTGTAGCATGCTTTCCACCTATTTGACAAATTGTGCACCACAAAGTAGGTGCCACTCTAGGTCCTGCTTGTGCTTCCGGCCTTAACGACATCAATCCTCCTCCTGAAAGGTAATTTGAAAACAGTAGGCAGTGGTCCTTATCATGACCCTGACCCTTGAATTTTACGCACCACACTTCTTCGCGCACTTCTGGTTGAGCTGTCTTGTCCTGTTTCAGACTCTGCATTTCCAGGCATAAATTCTTTAGCTGCACATGGATCTGCTGAACCCCTAAATTAGGATCTTGCATCAGGGTCTCATGTAGCCTCATCATGATCTCTAAGGCCTTTGCCTGAGTCATTAACTTCTGTTGCAATAGTGCGCTCCTTAAATGTGGTGTTAGTGATGCTACAAACCATTCGCGATGTTGTCCATCTATCAGATTCATATTAGCTTCACGAATCATACACTTCAACCTCTGATCCAACTCCCAAGGAGTTTCAGCTGGTATCATCATGATTTTTTTGAATCCAATGATCAACTGTGCTTCAGACTTTGGCCTACTAAATTATCTGTTTAGCGCTGCTTAGATATCCACGATTCCCACATTTGGATTATCATTGGAATGCTTAATATACCAGGTCAGCACGCAGTCCTATAAGGCACTAACCAATGTCACTTTATTTATATTGTCATCTGTAACTCTCTGTGCTTCCCATACGGCTCGTATGACAAACCAAAATTGGTTTGGATCCTTATTTCCCACTCCCTTGAACACAGGAAACTTAACCGTGCTTTTCGTATTCACTCGCGGTGGTGGCGGAGGTGGTATGGGTGAAGATGGAGGTGAAGGCAGTGAAGCTAGTGGTGGTGTGGGTGGGAGTGGTATTTGCTGAATTGTTTACCTTAACAGATGGATCACACTTTGTGGTGAGACCTTTGCGAGTTATTTCTTGTCCCCTCATAGAGGTGAAATCAAGGGGCTAGTTTCTGGTCCCTTATTTCCTTCATTCCTATAAGTTTTTCCACTTTGTGTAGCCCCAAAAATCAAAGTAATTGCATAATCCTCTTTTCACACAATAACATTTTAATCCAAGTATTCAGGGACTTTACGTACTTACCTCATGATCCCTTGAGAAAGCATCACTATGCCTCGTTGTAGCTCACTGAAGTGTTAACCGTGAACTTAGTAATGAATCCTTCTATAATTCGATCGAGCCAGTGATCAATGGTGTGCATGATCTTATCTTCTAATGCTTCCATCCTTTGCATTAACTTTGGGGTCCACACAATATGATTATTGAGTTTCCACCTTCCTTGGCTATCTGATAGCTTCACGATCCACTCATACAACTCAATAGGAAAAGATGTGAAGAATATTTCGTAGATCTCTGTGTACATGCAACAATCTAACCACTCTTCTTTTGTCAGTTGCGAGTTCCTGTTCTCCTGTTTTGCAAACTCATGAATCCTCCTGTCCAACCAACCTTCAATTTCCTTCTTAGTTGGATTCCAATGATATGACATCAGACATCTCTATGCAGATTCCGGTCCTGGCAACGGAGCCATCTTTTGGCTTGAGGGGGCCTGACCCAAGTTCAGAGTTAATTAGCCAAATAAATCCCTACACTACTGGCCCTTTCGGCATCAGCCCGCGGTGCGCGAACTGAAATCTCACTCGAAGCAGTAAGGGGGGATGCTGAAACCAAGTTTCCGCACCCTAGAGATGTCTGAGGGATCAATTTAGTCCAACAGTGCCTACCTTCATGCAGGTTGCTTCGTGCACTGTACTAACCTGCGAGACCTTCGCGATCTATTTGGATCACCTTTCACGCAGCCCTACCCAGGGGGCTGAGGTGATTTTATGCTACTATGGCAGTGATCTGCACTATTCCCCCAAGTACATTGTGTATCTTAATTAGCCTCTTATAGATGTTAGTCAACTTCGCGTAACCTGATACTTTAACTCACATTTATTTAATCTACACAGTTATATATGTTCGTGCACAATATAGACAACAAAAATGCAATTTATACCCAATATATTCGATACAGAAAATAGGAAATAAATACACATAATTGATGTAAAACTTCTCTATATTAATGCTTCAACAGTTACAGACTCGACTCACCATGTGCACTCAGATGCAGGGGTCCATGCACTTAGCTATGGACTACTAGGCCTCTGCGCACTCAGTTGCAGAGCCTTCTCCTACTCTACGACCCAAAGACTCAACTCTAGACTTAGATGTTCTGCTATCCTTCTATTCCATGATCACTCTAATTCTATTCTCCCCCAACTACTTAGAGCCTCGCTTTATTTATACAATCCCATGGTTAGCAGACGATGGGTAGATCTCTAAAGCCGACATTACATTACAAAATTAAGGGCAGCCAACCTTATGACTCATTTACAACTTCACACAAAATGCCAAGTCTTTACATTGGATTTACCATTTTTAACCAAAATCTGGGCTTTAAGCCACAAAACTTCCCTTGGGCGATCCACAAGAATTCAATTGACAAATGTGAAATCACTAATGTAGAACTGGCTAATGGAAAAAAAGTTTAAATAGTAAATGTCCTGAATCGGCAATGGCTCTTTGAATAAATGCAAAAAATACTTGTATTTATTGGTAGGAGAGATTCAGTTAAGAAAAAATAGAATGTGATTTAGGATATAATAAAATAGTATCTTGATATCGATTTCTAAAGCGTGCAAAACATATCAATCATGAAACATAATTGTATCAATTGGACTATCTCGAATTGGAATTTAAGTAAAATGGATATGATTTAAATTAACAAATTTCACAATAATATTTTATGATTAAAGATCAGGAAAATCAGAAATAGCCATTAAAGATCAAGAAAATTAGTACTATCCAAATTGATGATGATCACTGGTTAATGAATACCATTAAAAACGATAGTAGTTAAATTTCCTTTCAGATCTTAGATGTTGATTTGTGACTTAGTTGCCTTATTGTCTTTGATGCATTATATGTAGGCCTATTGGTTGTGAAAGAAATTTGTTAATGTTCATGTTGTATGGTTAACAGATAAGAGAATAGAGAAATTTAAAATGATTTGCCAAAGTTTCATCACAATATTCAAACTAACATTATTAAATAAATTTTGTTTTCAATCTATGTGAGGAAAGTTGTTGTATGCTTTCAATATTGCATCTAAGGAATTGTGACAATAAAAGAACTAGATGACAATTTGTCTATCTGTGCTATACAATCTATCTAGCGATGTGTCATAAATCCATCATTGTGTTTCCTTTCCTATTAACATATCATCTCCACAGTTCGCACTCCCGACACTTTGGTCACCCTTTCTACTTGTGCTACATTGTGCCCCCTCATTTTTCCGCACATCCTTCATTCCACTTAGATTCATAACTCTATGTAACTATGTTATGAAACTAGCTCACAAAAAGATAGAAAAGATAGATCAACGCCTTAGAATTCAGCCTCTTCGAGGGGGAAACCTCCTTTACATTACATAAATGAACAATTCTTAGATGATACAAATGACAAAACCTCATTTCTATATATAGAAGTCTATGGGGTCACAATATAACCAAGCCGACCTAACAATAATAATATAAAGGCACAAAAATAACAATAAAGGGATTCTATGGGGCACAATAATAACAATATGGTGATTGGGGCACAACAATATTAATAAGCGATACAACTATAATAGTAATAGGGGAATCACTAGTATTATAGGGACCTAACATGCCCCTCTCCTTCAAAAAATTGTTGTCCTCAACGCTTGAGTAGTTCTGGATGCTTCTGTATAAAATTCTCATCCTCCCATGTAGAATCTTCAGCGGATAAGTTATTCCACTTGATGAGACACTTTGAAATTGATCGATTTCGTAGCTGTCGAGTTCTTGTTTCTGTGACTGCTTCCGGTTCCAATATAACTTTTCCTTCCTCATCAAGTTTTGGCAATATTGTTTGAACTGGGAGCTTGTCGCCTATAACCTTCTTTAAAAATGAAACATGGAAAACTAGGTGCACTCAAGAAGCTGCAGGAAGCTCCAATTTGTATGCCATAGTACCAATATTTTGCAACACCTTGTATGGACCATAATACTTTGGTGATAATTTATTATCCTTCTTAGATTTCTTGAAGGACATTTGTTTATATGGTTGTAGCCACAGGAATACCCAGTCACCTACATCAAAACTTCTTTTGTTGCGATGTTGATCTGCCTGTTGTTTCATTCTATTCTGCGCAAACACGAGGTTATCCTTTAAGAGTTGGAGAACTTGTTGTTGATGCTCGATGTGATGTTCCACTGCTTGAACCTTAGAATTTTCTCTTAAATATGATGTGATGGATGGTGGCTGATATCCATAAAGTGCCATAAATGGGGTCATTTTTGTTGCAATATGGAAGGAAGTGTTATACCACCATTCAGCCAGAGGCAACCATTTGACCCATTGTGTCTGTTTATCAGATACAAAGCAACGAAGATATCCTTTCAAACATTTATTTACTATCTCAGTTTGCCCATCAGATTAAGGATGATAAGATGAGCTATAAGCTAATTGAGTACCAAGACAAGAAAATAATTATGTCCAAAAATTTCCAGTGAAAATGGGATCTCTATCACTTATAATAATCTTTGGTTTTCCATGTAGCTTTTGAATTGTTTCCATAAATGCAGTAGAAACTTTACTGGCTTTAAATGGATGTGATAATGCACAAAAGTGTGCATACTTGGTAAATCTATCAACTACCACCATGATGACACTCTTTCCCTCAGACTTGGGTAAACTTGCGATAAAATCCATTGAAACCTCCTCCCAACATTGGCTTGGAATGGATAAAGGTTGTAATTGACTTGGGGTCTTAATTGTAACTTTGTTTTGTTGGAAAACCAAACATTCTACCACAAACTTTTGAATATCCGATTTAAGGCCATCCCAAAAAAATTCCTGCTTAACCCTATGGTAAGTTTTTAAAAATCCTGAATGCCCTCCTAAGGCAGAAGTGTGCAATTCCATAAGAATATTTTGTTTGAGTTGGGAATCCTTATAGAGGTATAAGTGATCTTTGTACCATAATGAATCGTTTTTCCAGCTAAATGTATCAAATTTACTGGAATCTTGTTGTAACTTTTGGATAAGTGCCCACACTTCTTCATCATTCTTTCATTCCTCCCTTGCTTCATTTATCCAATTTGGTTGGATAATACAAATGGCACAACAATGCTTCCACATCCTCATCCTTTCCTGAGAGTGCATCTTCCACAACATTTTTCTTCCCTTTTTTGTAGATGATTTCAAAGTCATAAACCAACATCTTTGTGACCCATTTTTGTTGCTCTTCATAGGACAATCTTTGTTCTAAAAAGTATTTAAGGCTATCATGATCTGTTATTACTTTGAAGTGTCTTCCAATTAATTAGGGTCACCATTTCTTAAGTGCATGTAGTATTGCCAACATTTCCTTCTCATAAATAGCTTTGTTTAAATACTTTCCCTTGATTGGACTACTTTCAAAATCAATGGGTCTTTCATCTTGCATTAAAATAGCACCAATTCCATTTTTAGAAGCATCACATTCCACAATAAAGGTTTTTGTGAAGTACGGTGCTTGGCACATTGCCTCTTTAAGATGTTCGAAGGCCTTTGTTGCTTCTGGAGTCCAAGGAAATGCATCTTTCTTCAATAATGTTGTTAGAGGTGCTGCTATTTTCCCATAATTCTTAACAAACTTGCGATAGTACCCTGTCAACCCAAGAAATCCTCACATATGCTTTATGGATGTGGGGATTTTCAATTCCTTAATGGCTTTAATTTTGCTAGGGTCTACCTTAACTCCTTCATGAGATACAATATGACCCAGATATTCCACCTCTTGTACTCCAAAGAAATATTTGGATCTTTTTGCATATAATTGTTTCTCCTCCAATAGTTGTAGCACCCTATCAACATGTTCAACATGATCCTTCCAATACTTGTTGTAGATTAGTATATCATCAGAAAATACTAACAAAAATTTTCTAAGGAGGGGTTTCAAAATGGAATTCATCAAAACTTGAAATGTAGAAGGTGCATTGGTAAGGCCAAAAGGCATGACCAAAAATTCATAATGACCCTCATGAGTTCTAAATGTTGTTTTCAGAATGTCTTCAGTCTTCATTCTGATTTGTTGATATCCTAAATGAAGATCCAACTTGGTGAAGTTAATTGATCCATGCATTTCATCCAATAATTCATCAATGACAAGAATGGGAAACTTATCTTTAATAGTGAGCTTGTTGAGCTCCCTATAATACGGAAACATGTGCCATGATCCATCCTTCTTGTGCACCAATACTACTGGAGCAGAGAAAGAACTTTGACTAGGTTGAATTATACCAGCCTCTAACATTTATGCAACCATACGTTCAATTTCACTCTTTTGGGCATAGGGATATCTGTACGGCCTGATGTTTGGAGGAACACTCCCTGGAATCAAATGAATAGCATGATCATGATCACGAATAGGTGGGAGACCTTTGGGAGTCTCAAACACCTTGGAATGATTTTCCAAGAAGTTTTGGAGATTTGGAGAAATAGATGATTTCGATGTGGAAACATCTAGCGAACATAATTGTGCAATTACACCTCGTTGTTCCCTTTTTAGAATCTTTGTCACACCATTAGAGATAATTATATTTCTCGGTTTCCCTGCAATACCCCTTAATTCAACTTCCTTTCCTTCTGCAGAAAATTTCATGAAAAGTTCTTGAAAATTAAAAGCTATTGTACCCAAGGATTGTAGACATTGGACTCCTAGTATAACATTAGCACCTCCCATTGGAATGGAAAGCATTGGGATATTTAATACATATTCTCCCATGGATAGCTTGATATTATGGCACTTTCCAGAGCAATTTATGGTTCCTCCACTTGCAACCATCACTTGACACTCTGGTGCTAGATATAGGAAGCAATTCAATTCTTTTGCTATATTACAATGAATAAAATTGTGGGTACTTCCTGAATCAATCAACACTATTACCTTTTTCTTCTTGATATGTCCTTCTATCTTGATAGTTTGAGGAGTGGTAATTCCAGCCAATGCATTACAAGATATGGTCAGATTCATTACTTATTTATCTAGGGTTTGTTCGTGGAGTATATCCTCTTCTTTTGACATTTCTTGTTCCTTTTCTTTCTCTTCTTCACAATATATGTAGAATAATTTCTTCTCAGCACACCTATGACCGTTAGTGTATTTTCTATCACAACTGTAACAAAGCCCTTTTGTTGTTTTTTCTTCCAATTGTTGTGGTGTCAACCTTATAGGTTGTGGAAGGCTAGGGGCAACAACACTTCCATCTTTATAGTTGTGAGTGGCATGTTTCCTAGTTGCCATAATTTTGCTTTCCATTTTCTTAGTAACTTGAATGCCTTCTCCAATGAATCAAGGACCCAAAGGTGAACCTCATGTTGGATATTATCCTTTAAAGTCCCTAAAAACACATCAATCCTATGCTCCTATGGACTATATTTACCCTTATGTTCAATTTTTGGAAGTCCTCAGTGTGCTCCATCATTGAACCCTTTTGTTTGAGACTTATCAATTGGATAAAAAAGGTGTTTCTTTTTGTATCCTCATAATGTGCTATCATTTCTTCCGTAAAAATTGCCCAAGTGACAATTTGTTCATGAGAGCAAAGCCATCGATACCATACAAACTGATTTGGTTCCAAATATAAAGTTGCAATACGTACCTTTTGTTTGTTTTGCACATTATGGAGATCGAAAAATTGCTCCATCTATAGTATCCATCTTGCGAGATCCTTGCCATCAAACTTCCTCATATTGATTTTTGGAATATGGTGGTTCTTCGATCCAACATTAGAGTCTATGAAATCATGATTAACATTTATTTTGTTCTCATTATGAGTTTTATTTACTACGATTTCACCATTAGTAAGCATTTCTTGTAGAAACTTTGTCAAATCTATCTTCAAATCTTCCATGCCTGTCTTCAAATCTGTCTTCAAACTTATCTTCAAATCTTCCATCTTAGCTTCCACGTCATTAATCTTAGCTTCCACACCATACATCTTAGCTTTACATCTTTCTTTAAACCATCCATCTTAGATTCTGTTACTTTTTTTGCAAGTGACATTTGTTGCACTTGGTCTTGTAATTTTGATATATCATGTTGCATTTCTTCCTCTTCTTCATAATTCATGCTAGAACTTTCAGGTTACTTACTAGGTGTTTGCATTTTCTTTCCTCGGGGCATAAATTACTGATAATAATGCTTTACTATGCCCTTTCAATTCCTTCAAACTAATTTTTCAAACCAAGCTTATGCAAAAATTAAAAAAAACTACACACCATTTTTCACTTTGTAGGAACTCAGTATTGAATTTGATGTATCTCTGTAATTTCAGATCATCTAGTTCTAAAATTGTGACCTGAAGTAGCCCTATGTGTCCTCTTTCCAATACCACCAGTATGATCAAATTTAGATTCTCCAAGAAAGAGTTATTCACAATCTCCTAAGATGACCTGATTATGTACCTTTTCAGAAGAGCGAAATTGTATGAAGTGCCACGTGTCACTGTTTTGAGCTTCGTATCTAAAAAATATACATAGGAAACTACAGTCCATCCTATTTCTGTAACCTCTTATGAAATTTTAATCTTACGCTCAAAACAAAAGTTATGAGGAGTTTCCCCAGGTCACCTATTTGGAATGTAATGCGGGAGTCTACAAAAAGGCCAACTTCCTCAGATCATATCTCCGTAAATATAGTGTGAAAAGCTCTAAAATTCAGAGCTGAGGTTTAGAACGATTTCAGTCCAAATGTTTTTTTTTAACATCTGAAACATCACAGAAAAAATTTATAGCGCAAATGTCATGATGACCTATTTGGAGCAGCGAAACCCTAGAATCCAAAGATCTGATACCAAAAGTTATGAAACTAGCTCACAAAAATATAGAAAAGATAGATCAACGCCTTAGAATTCAGCCTCTTCAAGGGGGCAACCTCCTTTACATTACATAAATGAACAATTCTTGGATGATACAAATGAAAAAACCTCCTTTCTATATATAGGAGTCTATGGGGTCACAATATAACCAAGTTGACCTAACAATAATAATATAATGGCACAAAAATAACAATAGAGAGATTCTATGGTGCACATTAATAAAAATATGGGCAAAATAGGGGCAAAACAATATTAATAAGGGATACAACTACAATAGTAATAGGGGAATCACTAGTATTATAGGGACCTAACAAACTGATGTCCCACACAGCTAAATCTATAAAAAAATTAAATGGAAAAGAGATTAAAATGAAATAATGAAAAATAAACACACTAGCAATAGATGTCCGCTCTGCACCCCCATTCTCCCATACATGCCTTATCATCCACACATCCTTCATTACGCATAATGAAAACTTCTTCCACAACTCCATATTTTGACCTTTGTTCTCCTACACATACCCCGTCCTTCAGATATCCTTCATTTTGTGCATATTCATAGCTCTATGCAATTGCTCTTTCGCACATCTATTAACAAATGCTTGTGGAGAGAGCTTGCACTGTGCAGAGATATTTTATTATGAGAGCACAAGCTTTGATAAATTAGTTAGCTCTATGCAATATGATTATATACCCGCTAGGCATATTCCTGAATAATATACGACCTAATGGTTCACTGGTCTTGTGCCATAATATGTGAACCATGCTATGAATGAGTCAATTAAGTAGCAATTTGTGTCATGAAAAGTTTGGTCTATGTGTGCATTGAATACCCATAAGTATAAACGATTAACTGTATTGGCTAAATTCTATGCAAAACTAAACAATGTATACAAGTAACAACACAAATCATATCCTTAAAAACTTTTGTAAAAAAATCATTATTTCATAGCACTTCAAGAAATTGGTGAACATATTTAGAATTCGAACAGAGTGATCACCATTTGTGCTTGAAAATTATATAATAATAAAGAATAACAAAAAGCATATGCTTGGAAATTTTTACAAAAACATTATTTAAAAACATTACACAAATGGTAAACATATTCAGGCTTAGAACATAGTGATCATTGTTTGTGTCTGAAATGCCATTAGCAATAACAAAAGTAGTTATAGTAACAAGAATTGTATCTAGATTCAAATGTTAATTGCCATAGCTATGATTAAAATAAACTTCAATGGTGAAACAAATTTATAACAAATAAAAACTATTATTGAATATTAATTTTCGTTCTGATTAACTAAAGAACCGTCATCTCAGAATTGTCCACAAAATTGGTACATAGTGTCAAAATTCACACAAAGTAATGAGTTTTAAATAGTTATGAATACAATTTCAGTAACAATAATACTACATGGCTATTCATCATAGTTATTATATCCATGGTGACACTTTTCTTATATCCCAGTTCACTAGCATATTCACAATGAGCATTTCGCTCTTTTAGTTTCTTTAACTTTTTTCACACACATTTCCGAAAAATAGAAATAATTGCTCCATAGTAAATTAAATACACATAATAAATGATAATCTAACTCTGAAACAAATCTCTACGGAAAAATAAATATGTGTGCAAATGGAATCTCTTATGTCAACCACTTCAAGAGTTTTGGGTACAAACAATAACACTTGATTCCTAAAGCACTAATCAAAATATTTATACCTAGCCACAAAAGTAAATGTATTAGAGTCAGGTGAACTACAATATGAAAAATCCATCCGCAAAGAAAAGAAAGAAATTGTATCCAGATGTTGGCTTAGTTCATGATAACATATCTAACAAACCTTAACATTTAATCACTATTAAATAGGAAAGTGAATATTCCAAGATTTAAGAAGACTCATAATATGTAAAAGCATAGATCCTGATTGTTTAACTGTCAATTATTTTTCAAAATTTCATCTTGTTGAAGAAATTCATTTATCTCTTCCTGGATGCTATCTTTCATAGAAGCAACTATAATTTCCAGTTTGACACATTGACTAAATATCTTCTTTTCAATTCCCCTGGCTTCTCCTTGCAATTATATAACTAGAGTAGAGTTTTGTTTGTTAACATTAACAAAGGAAATTAGTCATTCACTAATTTCTTGTGTACTAAAATAATCTATATTATCAAATTATGTTTCCTTTGACTATTTTAGATTATCCAATTCAACCATCAATATTTCTCTCAAAATTAATCCAGAGTCACATGTGATACGTGGACCATTCATATCCTTCACAATCTGTATAGCCTTGATGTAGGCATTTTATCTTTGATTCTCTAAGTTTTCACATTAAAAAATAATTCTCTCTAGTCTTTTGGTTCTCTAAGACCTTGCAAATTTTATTTGCTTCATTCAATTAGCATTCGACAACTTTTGTCCTTCATTCTCTGGATCAGAAAGTAAATCAAGTCTTTGCCTAAAGTAAATAAGTCATTTTTCACAAGATACTTGTCTCCTTCAAGATCACGTTGAATGCAATCGACAAATGACTAAGTTCTTTGTACTAAATGCTCCAAATCAAAAGTTCTTTGTCAACTTCTACGTTTATAGCTCCTTCAACAACACCTATTTTCATAGCACTTCTATAATTGGTTGATTCACCGGTATACTTTCTTTCTGAAATGAATCTTCGAACAAGATCTTTGTCATTTCTACTAACTGATAGCATATCATAAATCAATTTTGTATTTGTAGTATTTTTTTTTCTCTTTTTTCACTTGAGGATGAACTTATGTTAGTGTTGCTTGGGCAATGTATACATTGCTCTGCAGAAGTTGTTAATTCCCTATAACACTTGTGTATTCCCTCATTGTTATTGTCAGTGTAGCCCCCTTATTGTTATTGTTGTGTCCATTTAGTCCCCATATTGTTATTATTATGCCCCATATAAGCCCAATATTGTTATTGTTGTGCCCTTACATTATTATTATTATGTCTACTCTGATTATATTGTGACCTCTTAGACTGGTATATATAAAAAGGAGGTTTTTTCATTTGAATCATCCAAGAATTGATAATTTATGTAATATAAAAGAGGTTTCCCCCTCGAAGAGGCTAATTTTTAAGTCTTTGATCTATCTCTTCTTCTATTTTGTGAGCTAGTTGCATAACATTTGGCATCAGAGCTTTGGATTCTAGGTTTTTGATTCTTCAAATAGGTCATATTGGAATTTTCACTATAACTTTTCTTCTATGAGGATTCAGAAGCTGAAAATTTTACCATGTGGAGCCAAAATCTCAGATAACTTCGTGTAAATATTTTAGGTCTTTCTTCGCTATATTTTTTGGTGATATGCTCTGAGGAAGTTAGGTTTTTTTTGGGCTCCATAATTCTGTCTCAAACAGGCGACCTAGGGAAAATCATCAAAATGTCTCTTTTCTAAGAGAATTCAGAAGTTGAAATCATATAGAACGTCATGTAAAAATTTCATATCATGGTTCGCTATATTTTTAGAGATATGCTATGAGGAAATTAGGGTTTTTGTGGGCTCCAGAATTCTGTCTCAAACAGGTGACCTAGGGAAAATTGTCATAACTTCTGTTTCATGTATCAGGTTTGAATTCTGTAAAAAGTGGATGAAATTGAATGGAAAATAACTTTTTTTGAATTAATTTCAAGGCCGAAAGTTGGAACAATGACACACGGCATCCCGTACAACTTCTCTCTACTAAACCAGTCCATAATTAGGTCATCATGGGAGATTTGGCATACATATTTCTTGAAGAATTCAATCTTGATAAAAACTTTTGGTGCTGGAAAGAGGACTAAAAAATATACCACAGAAAGAAATTTTAGAATTTGGAGATCCAAAATTACAAAGCTACAATCTTTTCAAGATAGAGCTCATAAAAGAAAGAAAAGGATGTGTATTTTTTTTAATTGCATAACTTTTGTTTGAAAAATCAGTTCGAAGTGATTCAAAGGGCATAGTGAAGCATAGATATCATTGTTTGTTTAAAGTTCCTTGAAGCATGAAAATGGAAACACCTAGTAAGAAACTAGAAAGCTCTACTATGATTCATGAAGAAGAGGAAGAAATTCAACATGATATATCAAAATTATGAGACCAAGTGAAACAAATTTCGCTTTCACAAAGAGTAACCAAAAATGAAATGGAAGCTAAGATGGATGGTTGAAAGAATAGTTTAAAATCAGACATGGAAGGTTTGAAGGAAGGGTTGACAAAGTTGCTACAAGAAATGTTTCCTATTGGTGAAAAGGTATTAGATGAAAATCATGATGATAAAAAAATAAATTTTGATCATGATGTCATGGAATCTAACATTGGATTGAAGACTCACAATATTCCAAAGATCAATATGAGGAAGTTTGACGGAAAGGATCCAGTAACATGGATACTACAAATGGAGCAATATTTTGATATCCATAATGTGAAATACACACAAAAGGTATGCATTGAAACTTTATATTTAAAACCCAATTAGTTTGTATGGTATAAATGGCTTTTTTCTTGTAAACCATTTTTCACTTGGTCAATTTTTACAGAGGAAATGATAGCACAGTATGAGGATACAAAGAGAAATACCTTCTTTAGCCAATTGATAAATCTCAAACAAAAGGGTTCAATTGCAGAGCACATTGAGGACTTCCAAAAATTTAATATAAGGTTAAATGATATTCTAGAGGAGCATAGTATTGATGCCTTCATAGGGACTTTAAAATATAACATCCAACATGAGATATGCCTTTGGGAACCTCATTCATTGGAGAAGGCATTCAGGTTGGCAAGAAAAATTAAAAGCAAAATTATGGCAACAAGAAATCCTAGCACTCACAACTATAAATATGGAAGTGTTGTTTCTCCTAGCCTTCCACAACTTACACTAGTAGAAAATGGTGAAATTAGTGACTAGGTGACCAAAAAAGTTAGTCACCACAACCTTTCCAAGTGAAATACTACCAAAAATTAGCAATATTAAGAGACCCAACTAAAAATGACTAACATAAATGACTATTTTGGTCACTAGTTAAAATATATGACTAGCTAATAGGTAATACTACTAAAAATGACTAACATAATTGACTAATTTAGTCTAGGAAAAAAAATATGACTACATAACAAAAACTAAAATAATATGAATTAGTCGTTTATGTTATAGTCATTTTAATTGTGTCACTTCAACCATCTAAAACTACAAGTCATAGGGAATTAAAAGGTTGCTTTAGATTGGATGAAGGGTTATACTTCCTTGTACACTTCTTTATTGGATCAAAGGATGATTAAAATTATGGAGCTTATTAGAATCTTTAGGGTCATACCATTTTATCACATTCAAAAGGGATCAAATTCAAAGGTTGACAAATTATCGAAAAGGGGAGTGGGTCAACACCTCATTTTTCAACATGACATGACCACCTATATATGTTGCAATAACCTTTCCAACTTATTTAGTTGGTTGCACATATCATTCACATTTTTTCTTCATATTGTAAAGTGGTAGTGCTAAGGAGAGGGTATGAACTTTGATAAAACAATGTTCACTTAGTACCACTACCAAATTTCCTTCATTCAACTTGCATGATGATAAATGGATGACATTTGAATGTTAAAAATGTGTAAGTACTCCACATTCAACTTTGTTGTCTTTGTTGTCCTTAGTAACAATGACAAGTTTGAATATTTCCTTTATTTATTATCGCAAACACATAACTCTTTGTTGTCCCAAACATAGTTAATATTTTTGGTGTATGATCTCTTAATTATGGAATAGTCTCTTGATGATCTGAAAATCACTCACGAGTGACCTCAGTTAATTAATTAATGAATGAAGGTATTATAGACTCATGTGCTAGTGTGTGTCTATGTTATTTTAGGCAACGGATCGATCAGATTGCAAAATGCACAGACACTGGAAAATGGAAAACAGTAAGCAAATGCAGGAACACAACAATTAATAAAGAGTTAACCCTATCCTCCAGGGCTATGTCTCCGGTCTAGTTTTCAGTGGTGGCCTTCTTTTATTGTGTCTTTAAAGCAGAGATTTACAATGAGGAGCTCAATTTGAGTCTCCTGAAATAGATAGTGCTTGGTAGGGTGATTCTTGGATTCCCCAAGCCAAAGTGCACAGACTCTTTTCCTTTCCAAGTCTTGACCTCTTTAGTCTTTAATGGGAGGAGCCCAATGTGGTACTCAATTCCCGACAGATCCTCATAGGGATTGCTTAAACCTCTCAAGGCTTCTATTTGCTCGATGTTGCCTTAGGTCAGCTTGACTCTCTATTTTCTGCTTCTTGCTTCACTATATTTTCTTTCTCTTGCTTTCTCTGTCTTCGTGTTCTATTCTCTGTCTGTTCATGGCTTAAATCCAATTTGTCCTTGACTGTTCGCTTTCTCTTCTACCTCTTCGGATCGCCTGCTGCTGTTCGCTTGGAGTTCCCTGCCTCTGCGTCATCGCCATCGTCCACAGGGAAGTGGCCACTTGTCCTCTCATGAACTATGCCATCTCTTCCTTGATGGTTTGGTAACGCAGTTACATTGTGGAATGACTCATCCACCAACTCAGTGGTCAAATCAGACTTCAAAATCTTATATATCGCGGCTTAATGCCCTGTCAAATCTGATTCCTCTGTCAAATGCAATCTCCATCATCAGATCTGGAGCCCCCAGATCCTACGGTGTTCGCTCATTTCACGCGGTTGACTTGCTCGACCGTTAGCATGCGATGAGAGGTGGTTTTCTCTCCCATCTGCCGGACACATGTCGTGCGATGAATGGAATCGCTCGTTTTCTACCAAATCCACTTATTGCCCAAGGATGCCCCCGATATACCGCCGGTTTTGGAGCACGGGACCCGCCTTTTTCCTTAGCACTTTCCCTATGGTTTCCCAGCTTCCCATGTGACCGTGTGCTCAGGGCTTCTCCTTCTCGAGGGTTTTTGCCCAACGATGCATGATTAGTGCATCGTTAGGCATAAAAAATGGCCTTTGTTTCCCAATCCGGGCTTCCCAACTGCCAATTTTGCCTCCTATGCGGTCTTCATGGGCCTCGGTCAGCACGCTTTGACCGAGATCCTCGTCATTCCTTGCTGGCTACAAACTACCATTGTCCAGAGGTCATCCTGATCTCTCTTTGTTCATAAATTCAAAAGTTTGTCCTGATTTGATACAGTCATCGAACTTGATATCTTTCATGGATCCAATTCGGGTCACTTGATGATGATAACGAATCATCAATCTCCAATTCTCATGAAGACAATGAATGAATGATCTAATGCCTTGTATAGACAATTTATGATTCATTTTCTATTTTTATTGTGCCATTGTATATATGCTTCACTAGCATATCATGTTATATGGTTAATTGAGCAAGATTTTTCTTTAATTTTTCAAGTATAATTTGGTTACATGAATAAACATATTTTTGTAATGAAAATCATTCAAAATTTGTTAATAATTCATGGTTTGTTTGACTATTCGCACACTTATCCCTTACCTTTTACTTTGAGAGTTAGTGGTATCAAATTAGTAGTCTTCATTAAGGAACTTCCTTTCATTACTCAATGACCTAGCTTAGCTCGATATTTAAGGATTCCCCCCTAGATAAGGATATCCTTCTTGTAGTCTAAAAAGTGAGAGAAGGCCACCAAGGTGACATTGGGTGGTTTGGTTGATGGGTGAGGTCAAGAATTTTTTTTCTATGAGAGTGTTTGAGTGGAGATACACTTTAGAAAATGCTTACAAGAAAATTAGTTTCCTTATTTCCATCACATAAACTACTTCCAATAAAATCATGTGCTTTTAATAAAATCTAATTGATAAATAATTAATTCAATAAAGTTAGAAAAATAAGGTTATTATTATTATTGTTATTTTTTTGTAAATGAGAGAATAGACAACTCTAGCATGTTTGTACTTAAGGATCGATTCTATCCACTACCACAATCACCTCTAAGTGTACCCACATTGCCTCACACGTGGCACATTGAGCTAACCGAAGTTTAAACCAATAACATCATAAGAAATGCCTTAACAACCCATTCTATCATCAACTAATTTACACCATGGGACAAATTAAAAATAAATTTTAATATTAAAAAATATAGCCAGTTTATTTTATTTGAAAATCAATTTTAACTTCTAACTCGAGGAAACTCCGTAAAATAAAATTTAATGTGAAAAATGTCAAGCAAAATAAAGTTGGGGTAAATTATAAAAATAGAAATAAGTAAAGTGAAATATAAAATTAATAATTATAATTATAATTAATAACTCAATCATATTACTCCTAATTTACCAAGTGTCAAAGGCATAAAATCTCTTTATATACAAACCTTTTTTAAAGTGAAAAGAGATTTGACCCCCTTTGTCCTTGGTAAATCCAAAATTAAGATCTAAAATTAAGATAGATCCATGCTAGTTTTATACAATTTATGTAATTGAATGTAAAGAATTATTATTTTAATGAAAAGTTACTTTCAAAAATATTTGTAATTTCCTCAATTTTAAAATAAAGCCACCCTAGTTCCATCTTATCTCTGGATCTATCAAGTAATGAGAAGGATAACATCTCTCGAGGTGAAAACCTCTTTTTTGAGTGAAAAACTTGAGGAAGGGTTTCTACCTCAGAGATTTTATCCCTCTCAGTGCTTGATAGATCCAAAGTTAAGATGGATCTAGGTTGGTTTTAGTCATGTGCGACCAAAGAAAATCTAATGAACATATGATTAATTTTATCGTAAATTCATCCAATATTAATATAATCATTTTAAATATGCTAATATGTCTTAGATTAGTTTGTATATTTTAATTTTAAATTTTCTTAGTTGCCTCACGTTGTTGTGATGATAATAACTTTAATGATGAAAAATGATGAAATATAAATTTTGAATGTAAAGGGACAATGTAATAGTGTTGAGTGATAGAAAATGTGAATAATAAGAATATAGTCAAATACAAATAGTCTTTATTGTAGTTAATCTAAAACTATTTTCTTCTATTATTCTTATTGTCACCCTTTTTACTTTTGTCATATTTTTATATTGATTATCATATTTTCATATCGATTATATGAAAAGGATAGGTTAAACCATAAACCATTTAAATCTTTAGCTCAATCCATTGTAGTTAACATCATTCCTTGTCTCTCCCCTCCAATATTAATAGGTTGAATTATTATAACACATAATCAATGTACATTGTCAATAATTTTTTGTGCTTACACTGAAATCAATGCACAATGTTAATCCAATCACTTTAAAATTAATCTAAATTTTAATCCAATCACTTTAAAATTTTGAATGTAAAGGGAAAATATAATAGTGTTGAGTGATAGAAAATGTGAATAATAAGAATATAGTCAAATACAAATAGTCTTTATTGTAGTTAATCTAAAACTATTTTCTTCTATTATTCTTATTGTCACCCTTTTTACTTTTGTCATCTTTTTATATTGATTATCATATTTTCATATCGATTATATGAAAAGGATAAGTTAAACCATAAACCATTTAAATCTTTAGCTCAATCCATTGTAGTTAACATCATTCCTTGTCTCTCCCCTCCAATATTAATAGGTTGAATTATTATAACACATAATCAATGTACATTGTCAATAATATTTTGTGTTTACACTGAAATCAATGCACACTGTTAATCCAATCACAATGTTGGAAATAATACTGAGAGGGGGGGTGAATCAGTATTATCTAATTCTTTTAATAAATCTTCTTTATTTGTTCTTTGAATTATTTTTGCATGTCAGTACCACAAAATAATGAGCATGAACAAAAGAAAACAGATAGTCACACCAAAGAACATAAGATGTAAGGTGGAAACCCAATGTGGGTGAAAACCACCTGCTGCAATATGTCTCTATCTTCTTTCAAATTAGAAACTCCTTTTACAATGGTTTTGTACTGGTGCAGTCCTTTACCAGTACGCAGGCTGCAACCTGCAGAGAGATACAACTCTCTCTCTCTCGTTTTCCAGTCTCTCCTGGAAGGGAGCTACAACCCCCTACTTCTTTTCTTACAAGGACCACTTTTCATAAATTTTCAAACTGGATCCATAAGCATCAAATGATCATCAAGTATAAGAGAATCACCCAGTCAACTGTAGTAACCAGATCAACAATAATAGGACCAAACCCAGAACACAACAATGATAAACAAAGATTTTAAGAGAAGTAAGCACCCTGCTCAACTGCTCACCTTCTTACGTAAGCACCCTGCTTATAGTACTCACCCTGCTCAACTGTTTCCCTACTTATAGTACGCACCCTGCTCAATTGCTCGCCTGCTTACGTACGCACCCTGCTCAACTGCTAGCCTGCGTACCTCGCTCTGAGTCCATTGAACTGCCTGCGGACCTCTGCACCTGCAACCCTTCTGTGTCTGCGTACCGGTGCACCTGCAACCCTTCTATTCCTGCGTACCGACGCACCTGAGACCCTTCTGTGCCTGCGTACCGGTGCACCTGAAACCCTTCTGTGCCTGCGTACCCGCGCACCTGAAACGCTTCATTCCTGCGTATGTACGCACTTTTCTCTCACTGTACCTGCGTACCTTCGGGCATAGATGATTTCAAGACTTCAGAAATAACCCAGACAGTCAGATCTACATATCTGAACATGCGCCGAAGAGATCTCGGTCCATCAGTAGATTCGCCTTATTTAGATCTAGACCAAATCTAGCCCTCATAAGATATTCAACCCAAAACATGCTTAAGCCAAATGATCTCCTTTGCTTTATATAGGAAAGCTCTTCCTTAAATCATGGATCAATACCACGAGCCGACACCATAATAACACAATACCGTCGGCTAAATACGAAGAGTAAAACATAAGAAAACCCCACATGTGAATTTCTTTGCCTTGAAATGTGCGCACTGGGGGTACGCACCTCCTGAACGGGATAACTGCGGGTATGTACGCACTTTATGTAACGCTGACCTGCGTGTACGCACCTTATGCAAGGTGTACCTACGTACCCCTTATTTTCTTCAATATTTGATAGCTGATCATCAATCTCTGCTGCTGACTTGAAGTACTGTGATCTATCACCTCAATGGGTTGCCATCAAGGACAACACTTTAGCCATAATGCCAACAATCTCCCCCTTTGGACTTGATGGCAACCTCAAAGCTTCAACTTCATTCTCCCCCTTTGACATCAAGGGAAAAGGGTTATGCTCCCCCTAAGAACATGCTCCCCCTGAATATGAACCAGATTTGCAATGAAGAACCATAATCCACCATGAAAGAGATAGAGACATATTGCAGCTACTTCCAAGATCTCCTTCTGCACATCCTCCATAATGCCAACAATGCATTATATGCTCCCCCTGAACCTATACCATCAATCAGAAGAGGTTCAGCAATAAGATGATGCATCAACAACCCCCAGCTTTTGCCTAAGGTATTCAAAAGTGTCCCTGGGCAATGGTTTGGTGAGAATATCAACAACTTGTTCCTTAGAAGGAACATACTCCAACTTGACCTTCTGTTCAAGCACTTGTTCCCGGAGAAAATGATACTTGATTGGTATGTGCTTGGTTTTTAAATGCATAACAGGATTCTTTGAGATGCTGATTGCACTTGTGTTATCACATAAGATGGGGATTGGTGGTGTACAAGTGATTTGAAAATCCTGCAAAGTCTGCATCATCCAAAGGAGTTGGGTGCAACAAGATGCAGCAGCAACATATTCCGCTTTAGCTGTAGACAAGGCAATCGAACTCTGTTTCTTGCTGAACCAAGATACCAGTCTGGAACCCATAAAGAACGCACCACCACTTGTGCTTTTCCTGTCATCCACGCTTCCGGCCCAATCTGAATCTGTATAAGCATGAAGTGTAAGATCTGTATCTCTAGGATACCATAAGCCATAATTTTGAGTCCCTTGAAGATATTTGAAAATTCTCTTCACTGCCTAAAGATGAGTCTCCTTCGGATTTGCCTGAAATCTTCCAACTATTCCAACTGCATGCATGATGTCTGGTCGGGTACCTGTCAAATAAAGTAAACTTCCAATCATAGATCTGTAGGTTGGTTGATGTATTGCTGCAGATTCATCATTTTCACTGAGGCTACATCCTGTGACCATGGGTGTACATACTGGTTTTGCATCTTCCATACCATATTTCTTCAAAATCTGTTTGAGATACTTGGTTTGAGATAAAAAGATTCCTCCTTCTTTTTTTTGGATTTGCAAACCAAGGAAATATGTCAGTTCTCCTAGCAAGGACATTTCAATTTCTTTTTGCATGACCAAGGTAAAGTTTTGACTCATAGCTTCTTCATTGCTCCCAAAAATAATGTCATCTACATACACAACAAGTATTAGCGATTTGTCATTTTCAACTTTTATATAAAGATTGCTATCTTCCGATCCTTTTGAAAGACTTGTTGATGAAGATATTTGTCCAAACGGTAGTACCAAGCCCTTGGAGCTTGTTTGAGACCATAGAGAGCCTTTTTCAATCTTCATACAAGATTTGGATCATTTCCAAGAATGAACCCATCTGGCTGTTCAATGTACACTTCTTCTTCCAAGTCTCCATTCAGAAAGGCTGATTTCACGTCCATTTGAAATACTTTGAAGTTTTGAAAACTTGAGAGAGCAAGGAACATTCGGATGGCCTCAAGTCTTGCAACAGGAGCAAAGGTTTCTTCAAAGTCTATTCCTTCTTGCTGCGCATACCCTTTACAAACAAGTCTGGCTTTGTTTCTAATTACTTCTCCATTTTCATTCAATTTGTTTTTGAAGACCCATTTTGTCCCGATAACATTCTTATCTTTTGGTCTAGGAACTAGCTCCCAAGTGTTGTTCTTTTCGATCTGCTCAAGTTCTTCATCCATTGCTTTCACCCAACATTCATCTTTGCATGCCTCTTTCACATTTTGTGGTTCAGTAGAGGAGAGTAATGCCAAATAGCTTGAAGCTTCTGCAACTGTTCTTCTTGTTTGTACACCTGCTTCTTTCTGTCCCATAATCTGAGATTCTGGATGGTTCTTCTGAACATATCTGGATGGAGTCTTTTCTTCTATTCTTATTTGCTCCTCTGGTTCTTCTTGAGGTTCTTATTCTTCATCATTCTGTCGTTGGGGGTAGCCTTCATCTTCTTCGATGTCTTCATGATGTACTTGCCTAGGAATGTATCCCTTCTCATCAACCACTACATCAATGCTGTCAACAATTCTGTCAAGTCTTTTATTGTAGCATTTGTATGCTTTGCTATGTGGAGAGTAACCAAGAAGAATGCCTTCATCTGCTCTAGGTTCAAGTTTGCCAAGCTGCTCATCAGTATTCTTGATATAGCATTTGCTCCCAAAGATTTTGAAGTGCTTTACTGAAGGAGTCCTACCACTCCAGAGTTCATGAGGAGTTTGAGTGTTGTTCACCCGGACATTTGTTTTTTTGAGAATAACAACTGCAGCATGTGCAGCTTCACCCCAGAAAGTTGCGGGAGTTCCTGACTCATCAAGCATAGCACGAGCCATTTGTTGGACTGTTCTGTTCATTCTTTCCACAACTCCATTTTGCTGAGGAGTTCTTGCTATAGAGAATTCTCTTCTTATCCCATGTTCTTCACAGAAATTGAAAAATTCATTTGAAGTAAATTCCCCACCTCTGTCGGATCTGAGGCACTTAATTTTGTGACCTGATTCATTTTCAACCAAGGCTTTGAAGGATTTGAATTTTTCGAATGCTTCATCTTTGTGCTTCATAAGTCCTAACCAGACAAACCTGGAGAAATCGTCAATGAATAATATCAAGTATTCTTCTCCTCGAGGTGTTCTTTTCCTGAAAGGACCGCATGTATCTGTATGTACTAGCTCAAGAGGCATGCTAGCTGATCCTTCTTTCTCTGGAAATTTAGTTCTGGTTTGTTTTCCAAACTGACATGATTTGCATATGGTGTTGTCAGGAATTTTGATATCTGGAAGAACGCGAACTGCCTGATATTTGCATGCTTTCCTTATTTGTGAAAAGCTTAGATGTCCCAACCTCCAATGCCATAACCAGTGCTCATCATCCTTGCTCAGATAGCATTGTTGTTGTCCTTCTTCAAATATGTACAGATTATTTGGAGTTCTTTTGCCTTTGATCATTGTTTTACCTGTATCAAGATCACGAAGAAGACATCCATTTGATCTGAATATAACCTCGGTTCTTTGATCACACATCTGGCTGACACTTAGAAGATTATGCTTTAATCCATCAACATACAAAACATTTCCATCCTTGACCTTTTCTTTTAACTGAGCAATGCCTTTTCCTTTTATAGTTGCAGGAGTATCATTTCCAAAAGAGACTTTCTTTCCCTTTTCTAGAGTAGAATAAGACTCAAGTTTTTCTTTATCACCTGTCATATGCTTCGAACATCCATTGTCAATGTACCATAGATTTTCCTGTCCCTCTGCATAAAATGCTATCCCACATCTTTCTGTTTGAGGTTCCTTTATTCTCCATGTTTTGGTGCTTGAGGCTTGTTCCTTTTTCTTCTGAAACCTGCTCCTGCATTCAGAGTCTTCATGACCAAAGTTATTGCAAATAGAACATTCAACTTCATTTTCAAGAACCGAAAAGTTGTTATAGGTCCTTTTTGTAATCCTCGTCATACTTCTTCGTTTTTGAGCTTCCCTAGTCATGATCGTTTTATATGCAACACATTGAGCTGCTTTGTGACCAAAGTTATGGCAAGAAAAGCATTGTCCATTGAAGAAACTTCTGCGGTTATCGAATCTACCAGCCAATTGATTGTAATTTCTATTGTCATCTATTCTTGAACCAAATTGAGAAGATTTTACCTGTGGCTAGTTGTAGCTTTTGTTCACCCTTAAGATGGATTTCCCCTGATAGTTTCTGTTTGTAATTCGTCCCTGATTTACCTGATGATCTTCATTGTGCTTTTGCTCATTTCTTCTTGCTGCATCAAGATAACTTTTTGAGGTGGATGCTTGAGAAGTTTCTCCATTATAGCCCAGACCTGTCTTGTTTAGTGGAGATCGCTGCACATTGATAATCTCATCCAAAGTTTCAGATCCTTTGACAAACTTGAGATTAATAGCTTTTGTTTTCTCAATCTCTTTTCTAAGACCAACAATTTCACCTTCTAATTTTTCAAGATGTTTTTCCTTTTCATCAATTTGAAATTGTAGAGTATCAATGATCATGTTCTTTTCTTCTATACATCTCTTGAGTCTAGTAATTTCATCATAAAGGTTATCCACATCTATAGCATCCATATAATCATCATCTTCAAATGCCATTAACAACTTATATTCATTACCTTGTTCATATTCATCACTGTTTGATAGACCATCACTATCTTCATGAGTGTAGTAGCTTTTCTTATTTGCATTCTGTTTCTTGTTCCATCTAGCAGGTTCCTTTCCTTTATCCTTATAAGGACATTTTGTAGCATAATGACCTACTCTTCCACAAGCAAAGCATTTAAAAGGTAACTTACCTCTGAACCTTCCAGAACCCCTTTGAAGATTTCTGACAAAATTTGATTCTTCTTCCTCTTCTTCTGGGACGTGGCTCGCTTCATAATAATCTCGTTTTCCTGATGTCTTGAAAGCAGCTTCTCTTCTGTCTGATGGACCTCCCTTTCTCATTTCATAAGCAGTTAGAATTCCATGTAGCTGAGACATAGTAAGAATTCGTAGATTTTCCTTTTCTTCTATTGCAGATACTTTAGATTCAAACTTGGGGGACAATGATCTTAGAACCTTTTCAACCACAATAGCCTCTTTTATTTCTTCACCCAAATTTTTCATACAGTTAACAACCTCATCTACCCGAAGAAAATAGTTAGCCACACTTTCATCATTATACATTTTGAGAGTCTCATACTGAATTCTGAGAGTTTGAAGTTTAGCACGCTTTACCTATTCATCTCCTTCATAACTCGTGACAATTTTGTCCCATATCTCTTTTGCGGATTTATAGTGCATTACCTTCATGAATTCTGATTGAGATATACATCCTAATAGAGTAATGACTGCTTTCGCATTTGTTTCATACTTCTTTTTCTCGGCTGCATCTGTAGGAGTAGCTGAAGGAAAAGCGTAGCCTGTCTCTACGATGTCCCAAACTTCTGTACCAAGAGATTGAAGATAGGCAGTAACTCTTACCTTCCAATAATTGAAGTTTGTCCCATCAAAAACCGGTGGCCTGATTGATGCTTCTCTCTCGTAGTTGCTCATGATGAACGATCTACCTTCAAGCGATCAAGCTTCTCTGAAGGACCTGCTCTGATACCAATTGTTGGAAATAATACTGAGAGGGGGGGTGAATCAGTATTATCTAATTCTTTTAATAAATCTTCTTTATTTGTTCTTTGAATTATTTTTGCATGTCAGTACCATAAAATAATGAGCATGAACAAAAGAAAACAAATAGTCACACCAAAGAACACAAGATGTAAGGTGGAAACCCAATGTGGGTGAAAACCACCTGCTGCAATATGTCTCTATCTTCTTTCAAATTAGAAACTCCTTTTACAATGGTTTTGTACTGGTGCAGTCCTTTACCTGTACGCAGGCTGCAACCTGCAGAGAGCTACAACTCTCTCTCTCTCGTTTTCCAGTCTCTCCTGGAAGGGAGCTACAACCCCCTACTTCTTTTCTTACAAGGACCGCTTTTCATAAATTTTCAAACTGGATCCATAAGCATAAAATGATCATCAAGTATAAGAGAATCACCCAGTCAACTGTAGTAACCAGATCAACAATAATAGGACCAAACCCAGAACACAACAATGATAAACAAAGATTTTAAGAGAAGTAAGCACCCTGCTCAACTGCTCGCCTGCTTACGTAAGCACCCTGCTCAACTGCTTGCATGCTTACAGTACTCACCCTGCTCAACTGCTTGCCTGCTTACAGTACGCACCCTGCTCAACTGCTCGCCTGCTTATGTACGCACCCTGCTCAACTGCTAGCCTGCGTACCTCGCTCTGAGTCCATTGAACTGCCTGCGGACCTCCGCACCTGCAACCCTTCTGTGCCTGCGTACCGGCGCACCTGCAACCCTTCTGTGCCTGCGTACCGGCGCACCTGAGACCCTTTTGTTCCTGCGTACCAGCGCACCTGAAACCCTTCTGTGCCTGCGTACCCACGCACCTGAAACGCTTCGTTCCTGCGAATGTATGCACTTTTCTCTCACTGTACCTGCGTACCTTCGGGCATAGATGATTTCAAGACTTCAGAAATAACCCAGACAGTCAGATCTACAGATATGAACATGCGCCGAAGAGATCTCGGTCCATCAGTAGATTCGCCTTATTTAGATCTAGACCAGATCTAGCCCTCATAAGATATTCAACCCAAAACATGCTTAAGCCAAATGATCTCCTTTGCTTTATATAGGAAAGCTCTTCCTTAAATCATGGATCAATACCACGAGCCGACACCATAATAACACAATACCGTCGGCTAAATACCAAGAGTAAAACATAAGAAAACCCCACATGTGAATTTCTTTGCCTTGAAATGTGTGCACTAGGGGTACGCACCTCCTGAACGGGATAACTGCGGGTATGTACGCACTTTATGTAACGCTGACCTGCGTGTACGTACCTTATGCAAAGTGTACCTGCGTACCCCTTATTTTCTTCAATATTTGATAGTTGATCATCAATCTCTGCTGCTGACTTGAAGTACTGTGATCTATCACCTGAATGGGTTGCCATCAAGGACAACACTTTAGCCATAGTGCCAGCAATTCTTATTGTCACCCTTTTTACTTTTGTCATCTTTTTATATTGATTATCATATTTTCATATCGATTATATGAAAAGGATAGGTTAAACCATAAACCATTTAAATCTTTAGCTCAATCCATTGTATTTAACATCATTCCTTGTCTCTCCCCTCCAATATTAATAGGTTTAATTATTATAACACATAATCAATGTACATTGTCAATAATTTTTTGTGCTTACACTGAAATCAATGCACAATGTTAATCCAATCACTTTAAAATTAATGTACCATCATACATCCAATTACGTCAAAATGGAAATCAACATTTACACTAAAATTAATGAATCTAATGCAAGCAATTAAATAATATTAGAAAACAACATTTACACTAAAATCACTTCATCTAATGAAAGCAGTCAAATAAGATTAGAAATCAACATTTACACTCAAATCAATTCATCTAGTGCATGTAAGAAAATTGGATTATAAACCAACATCTACATTAAAATTAATGCACCTAGTGCAAGTAAGAAAATAGGATTATAAAGAAACATCTACACTGAAATCAATGCATCTAGTGCAAGCAATCAAATAAGATTAGAAATCACCATCTACATTGAAATCAATGCATTTAGTGCAAGCAATCAAATAAGATTAGAAATCACCATCTACACTGAAATCAATGCATCTAGTGCAAGCATTCAAACATTATTAGAAATAATATCTACATTGAAATCCATGCATCTTGTGCAAGCAATCAAATAGGAATAGTATTCACCATCTACATTCAAATCAATGAATTTAGTGAAAGCAATCAAATATGATTAGAAATCATCTACATTGAAATTAATGCATCTAGTGAAAGCAATCAACTATCATTAGAAATCAACATCTACACTAAAATCAATGCATTTAGTGCATGAAATCAAATTGATTTACGCCGAAACTCTACTGATAACTATTATGGATCACAGAAGCCTCAATTCAACGAAATCAAATTGAATTAGAAATCACCGTCTACACTGAAATCAATGTATCTAGTGCAAGAAATATTCTTCCCTCTTCTCCCCCCCCCCCCCCCCCCCCCCCCCCCCCCTCACCCATATATATCTATATCTCCCTCTATCTCTCCTTATTTTCCACTCTATCTCAACCCCCAAACACACATGCTATTTCACTTCATATCTATCAATCTCTTTGTACCTCCCTCCATCTCTCCATCTCTCTCTTCTTTCCTCTCTTCACTTTCCATCTATATCTCTATCTCCATTTGCCTCTCTATATCACCTCAAAACATACACTCTATTTCTTCAATCTATCTACCTATCCCTCCTCCTCCTCCTCCTCCTCTCTCTCTCTCTCTCTCTCTCTCTCTCTCTCTCTCTCTCTCTCTCTCTCCCCTATTTCTATCTCTATTCCCTACTTCTCTCCTCTTTCCCTCTCTCTCCATCCCTATTTATCACTCCCTCTCTCTCTCTCCACCTTTATCTCTATATTTATTTTGTCTTACCTCTCTCTCTCCCCTCCAACTTCATTTATCTTTCCCTCCCTCTCTCCTCCCTCATTCTCTCCATCTCTCCGTCTTTGTCTTTATCTCAACCCCAAACATACACACTCTCTCTCCATCTCTCCATTGTTACTCCCTCTCTCTCTCCACTTCTCACTCTCTGTGTATTTCTTCTTCCCTCCCTCTCTCCCCCTCCAAATCCCTCTCTCCTCCTCTCTCCCTCCCTCTCTCCTCCTCTCTCTCAAATCTTCTCTCTCGTACTTCCTCTTTCTCCCTTTCTCTCCTACCTCCCTCTCTCTTTCCCCATTACTCTCTCTCTCTCTCTCTCTCTTTTTTCCCTCTAATCCTCTCTCTTACCCCATCACTCTCCTTCTCTCTCTCAAGTATTATCTCTCATTCTTCCTCTCTCTCACTCTCTCACTCTCTCTATCTCTCTCTACCCTCTCTCTCTCTCTGTGCCTATGTTACTATATCCCTCCCTCTCTATTTTGTCTCCCTCTCTCCCCCCTTCTCTTTATCTCTCCTTATTTATCTCTTTATCTCACCCCTAAACATACACTCTTTCTCTCCATCTCTCCCTTGTCAGTCCCTCTCTCTCTCCACTTCTCACTCTCTATGTCTTTCTTCTTCCCTCCCTCTCTCCCCCTCCAACTCCATATCTCTATCAGTCCCTCTCTCCTCCTCTCTCTCATCCTTCCTCTCTCGCCCCTTCTCTCCTACGTTTATCTCTTTTCCCCTCCTCCTCCTCTCTCTCTCTCTACCCTCCAATCCTCTCACTATCTCCCTTTCAATCTCCTCTCTCTTCCCCCTCCATATTTGTGTCTCCCTCTCCCTCTTTTACCCTTCTCTACCTCTATCTCATTTTATTTCTCCTCTCCCCTCTCCTTAAGTTTATCTCCATCTCTCCCTTGTCACTCCCTCTATCTCTCCACCTCTATAACTTTATGTCTTTGTTCTTACCTCCCATAGATACAGAGTTGATATATATCATGATATATTAATATATATTATCATATAACAAATTTAATATTGGATTAAAACAAAGTTATTATATTTAATAATATCAATATTATGATATATTAATATGAATATTAGATTTAATAATAATAATATTATTATTACTATGGTTAATAGTATTTTTTGCATGGTATTAATAATAATTTGGCCCATGGTATTTTTCCCATAGGCTTCACCTAAATAAAACCTATTTTTTGAGTGTTAGTAAGTGTAAAGAGGTTTATGGAGCAAATATAAAAAGAGGTTTTATTTATTTACCATACCTCTTGTTTATTTATATTTTTATTTATTTATCATATTTCTTTTATTTACAATGGTATTTGGCCCATAGGCTTGGTATATAATTAGATGTTGATTTCTAATCTTATTTGATATGTTTTTATTTATTTACCATACATCTTTATACCTCTTTTATATTTATTTATTTATCATACCTCTTTTATAAATATGGTAATTGGCCCATGGTATTAATAATTATGTGTCCTGCTTGATCCACCTAAATAAAACCTATTTTTTGAGTTTTCATAAATATAAAGAGGTTAATGGAGTAAAGATAAAAAGAGGTTTTATTTATTTACCATACCTCTAGTTTATTTAAAAAAATAATTATTTACCATACTTTTGGAGTAAATATAAAAAAACAAGTCTTATTTATTTACTATACTTCTAGTTTATTTATATTTATATTTATTTACCATAGATCTTTTTTTTTACTATTCGTAAACCTCTTTATATTTTAAATTCATGTTGTGTTTATACATAATAATAATCACATTGATTTTTAAATAGGGTTGACATTAGATTAACAATGTTAAATGTTAAATATTAATGTTCACTTAAATGTTAAATATTAACATTTACATTTACGTTTATGTGTATGTTTACATTTAAATTTAAGTTTACATGTTTAGGTTTTTACGAGATCTATCCATGGGCACAATAATTATTTTATTTTTAATCCGAAATTACAAATAACTTTGAAAAATACATATAAATAACCAAAAACAATTTTATATTAATTAAAATAAAATAAATTTCAATTAATTGAAAGTTAAAATAATATTATTTGAATGAAAGAGTAAAAAGATTTGTAATTATTTTATTTAAAATTTGAATTAAAAAAAACTTAGTAATTTAATAATTTAATTTGGGGTTTTGGGTGATTTTTCCCTAAATTGTAGGGGTTATAGATCATCTTGGCTTGATAATTGGCAATGTAAAGGCATTGTTTTACAATTGGCACTATTTCTACCACGGTAACACCTATCCAAATCTATGGGAGGATAAAGCTGATCAGATAGTGTGGCTGGATTTTTTGTGGATCCATGTGTTTGGTGCTCCTGAAAATCGAAATCTCAACCATTAGAGTGATTTCATATTCTATCGGCATTGGACTAGCTAACTAGTGACAACTAGTTGGGAACTAGAGAAAGAGAGATGTAATGTACTAGTCCATTTTTAGATTCGAAGTTCCTTGTAATGGAGACATGGTGGGTGCTTCAGAGTTTGGTTACATGTTTGGCAGTTCCAACCGCTACTGACAAATCAATGGATGCCCAGGTTTCTTTGACAAAGTTGAGGAAACCTTCCGAGGCTGGATTATTCTGACATTGTTGTTGAGCTAAATCAAATATTCAAGTTGCAGAATGATATGATCCAATCTTTACGGGCTATGGAGAAGGTTAACTCTCTTGCTTCCTGGCCGATCCAAATATTGTGCTAGATTTGGTGAGTAACTCTTAACAAAGTGTGAAAAAGCATTTCGTAATTAATTTTAGATTTTTTGGAGTATTTCCATATTAATTTAATTTTTTTACTAGGTTACGTTTTCATCTATATTTGGAAAATGACAGTGGATGGTTCCAAACTTAGATTTGACATTTTTTAATTATTTAAATCATATTTATTCGAATTTTGAGCTTCTCTACATTATTTATTTCTCTTGGAAGATTAGATCTTCCATATATGTCTTCAAAACTTCAACCCAAAAAACCATTATCCTTTTTCTCTTAAATGTGTTATTTTTTTGGTTGCAAACATGGTTGCGGAATGAAACTTTAGCAACCATGGCCAAACACGTAAGAAATCATGGCGTAAAGGTTTATCAGATCAGGTTGCTTCTTCGGTGGTAAATCCCATAACAATTCAAGAATTTTAAAAAATAATATTTGAACATTTTAAATATAATCCCTACATTGATCGCAAAGGAAACCTAGTAAAATTGTTGAAGAAATTGACCTGCGTTAATACTATGGAGAATTATGGGTAGGCTCTGGACACAACGGTTAGTTCACCAAACAACACAACACTTACAATTGTAACAATACTCTGTGTTTCTTACTAGAAATTTTGATGAATATAAGTGGAATTTGAAAAGTTAAAAATTTACTTATGTAAATTTTACCCTATAGATAATTTCTACATATAATATTTGTTTAAGGAGTAGATTCATTATTTAATTTAAATAATTTATTCACCATAATTATAAAAAAAATACATAAAATGAATCATTGCAAACTGATAGTCATATTGCAGATAGTGGGGTTATCAAGATCATCTACAAAATATATGTTACAACAATTGAAGCACCTGGAAAAGATCTACGAGCCATATGCATTCTACGAAGGAAGGTGAATTATGTGCAATGGAGATGAAATACAAATTTATTGGTGTTGTATTGTTTTAAACATTTTGATTGGTAATCAAGCAGCATACATTAATAATTTTTTTAATATATTTGTGCAGATTCGATACAATTCTGAAAAATTGTTTCAAGAGCTCTCTGAAGATGAACGAGACAATTTCGTATTTGATGTGAAGATGAACGAGACAGTTTTGATTTGATGTTAAGATTATCGAGTGGAAAAATTACATCAGAAATATTTATATTCCTTGACTTGGTGAATATATTTTAAATGGGTGAATATGTATTAGTGGATCACAATGGTTGCAATCTCCATGAAGACATCAATTTTCACTTCACTGGTTCAGTATTTCTGGGAGAGTGATGGAAGCTGTTGGAGAAGAAAGTTGTCTAGATATAAATGCAGGGAGGCAATTACACATTTACAAATATTAATCCAAGGAAATATAGGCTAGTTTCCTCCCATCATGAATACATAAACTTCATCAATCCTCTAGTAGTATACAAATATCAGGTCATATCAAATCCCACTACATTGTTTTTCAAAAAGGAGTGGCCATGATGTTTTTATCTCTTTGCCTTCGTTTGATACACATAATAAGTTTGGAGATTCCTTAAGGATGAGTGTCTAGAGGACACAGTAGCCCTCCATGAAATCAAATGTGAAGAAGTGGAAAGAGCGATCTCTATGAACCAATTATTAAAAAGAGGAAGAAGATACAAGGTCATACCTAATGTCGATCCTAGCTAGGATGGCGCTACACATAAGGTACAATGCTTGAGGTTTATAGAGTATATTTTCTATAATATTCTATTTCAAATACGTGATTCTCATGTTCTATTAACAATTGTCCAAAGAGACTCTCCATAGATGGAGTCGGGATTTGGAAATCTGCTAGTAGATGACATCTTTTATGTCCCAAGTTATGATATGGATGGCTTAGTTGTTTCTCAGGGTAACTCTAGTTTAGGTTTTCATGTATACATTTATTCAGATGATGTCCATGAGGTGAAGTGCCCTCAAAGAAGCGCCTTGACCAAATCAAGTGCTTTGTCATGAAATATCTGATGCATATGGGAAATTTTCTTTTAATTTTATTCCATGTGTAAAATAAAGGTTGTTGCCACTCTACAAGGGTGAGAATACAATATTTGATGTTTCAATTCCATCTATAGAGGTTCTTGTTGAGCACAATCACGTTAATATATCTCAGCCATTTCATGTCACATATTTCTCAGTTGGAGGATTTGTGGTGACTTCTGAAGGAATCTGTTTTTAAGGTGTTAAGATATTAGTTGATGGACGAGAAAGAGCTACAACAGATTCACAGGGATATTACAAACTTGATCATGCAACATCAACGTGCTACACAATCAAGGCTGAGAAGGATCACTTCGAGTTTAGAAATTTGGAGAATTTCATGGTTGCGCCAAACATGGATTCAATCCCAAAGATAGAAGCAACACATTATAATATTTGTGGTTCCCTACAATTAGTGATAAATGGATATTATGGCAAGCATCAAGTTGGCTTGACACATGGGCCATACAATTTTAAGCCTCAACTATAGAGGATTGATGATATGGGAAGCTTCTTCTTCAAGGTTCAACCATGTTAATATCGAATATCCCCATTGACCACAACAACAGAACGTGATTTTGGTCTTCAATTTTCACCATCACATATTGATGTGACAATAACTAGACCAATGTTTGGCATTGAATTTATAAAGGCCCTTGTTGATATCCATGGATCGGTGATATGCAGGGAAGGATTTTACTCGGTTTCTATATCACTTACTTCTTTGGTTGTTGAACTCTAGATTTAGAGAAGCTTAACTCTTTAAGTTTAACAAATGAGAGCAGTGACTTCATATATGATAAAGTCCTACCTGGTGCATTGCATCTTGAGGTAGAACATGGACCTTCATCTGATTTGTTAGATTGGGATGATGACTGGTGTTGGGAGAGAAAGGTTATTGATGTCAATGTTAGTGTTTCTGATCATTTAGAGATAGTGTTTACCTCTATTGGTTACTTATTATGTCTACTCATCCTGTGGTTTCTTACATCATACAACCAAACAAAGAACCAATGAATTTGTTTATTGAGAAAGGATGGTAGAAAATCTACTTAGAAGCTTCTCATGTGCACATGCTTCATTTCTTGAACTCGTGCATTTTCTTTGGAAGGTCTTCATTAGAATTCAATGTATTGAACCATAAGCCTATATATTTGATTGGTGAAAAATATCTACTGAGTGGTGAAATACAAGTTGATTCAAGTTCTTATCCCAAAGCAAATAAGTTGTCTCGAAGCATTATTGTAGACATATGGAAAAAAGGAGGGTGCATTTATAGATATGATCAATAATGTCAAACTTGTTTCAATTGCTAATGGACCAAGCAACATTGTTGTATATCAGTACACTCACTAGGCCAATCTTGAAGATGCAATGGTATTTTTTTGAGAGATAAAAGGAATTCTAGTGAGAAAAATAGTTTTGAAAAGGAATTGTTTTATCCAAGAAGTTAGCACATTGTTGTTAAAATTGATGGGTGCCAACCTACTATTCCTTCTTTTGTGGGGTGCCTAGGAAATTACATTCAGGGTCAGTGCTGCCAGCAATCCCAAGTGTTGACATTAAAATAATTGCTCAAAATGACAGTAGAAATGGTATTTTGGAAAAGGGTGACTTGGTTCTTCAAACTTCGACAAGATTAGATGGTCCGTTTTTGGGTGGTCCTTTGTATGATGATACTGAGTACTATGTTGAAGCTTCCAAGGGATATCATTTAAAAGCACTTGCATAGGACCCCTTTTGAAGCTTAGTTGTATGCTCATCCAATTTGATCAGACGCCCCACTTGACTAGCCAAACCATAAATAATGTTTGATCCTCAGTATTCGACCCTCTGTGCACTCCCTACATTTGTGGTCCTCAGTAGAGGAATCACTAAATTTGCATCAAACAACCACTAGATATGGACAAAATATCTTCGATCACATTGCTTCAAACTACAACCATGTATGTCTGGATTTTACTGTTACTTTCAACACTTTACAACGAAAACGGTGTATATTTAGGTTGCATGTGGATAAATATAAACCACTGTAAACACAGGTTGTCTTGTATGTGTATGTAGGGGCATACATAATAAAATATTTGAGAGTGAATGGGATACTATTTCAAGAGCTTTCATGCTCTATCTTGAGACTCAATATGCAACGTGGAAGTAATTTGATTGTATTGTAAATGGACTCATATCCTGATAATGCATACAATTTATTTGCGGACATATTGATTGAGATGATGGGGAGCTTTAAATCATTAAAGGAGCTGGTCATATGTGTTGTTCCTTTTCTTAAAGAAATATGTCTTCCCAATTTGTTGTTCAAGAGGCTTCCTAATATCCAATGTTTATTAATGGGTGACAACTTTATCTTGGTAAAAATAAAATTTCTTCTTTTCTTTTACATGTGCAATGAACAATATGTTTCAATGTTTAAGAATTTTTGCATTTGCTACTTAGTTGTCAAGCATAACATAAAAAAAAAAAATTATACAAAGCATATATTGATGTAGCTTAGGTCGACTATTATGTTTTGGTTCATTATTATGCCTTGTTTGCAGATTTAGTATATCCAATAGATATGAAACAAAACCAAGTAACGACATTGTTTCATATCCATTCCTTAATGAAAATATACACTACCTAAATTAAAAAAGTTAACCTGCTATAAGATGTGAAAAGACCATAAAATTATTCCATGGTTTTTTCCATGATGTTCATAATGACTATTTATGTCTTTTACCTTGTAAATTAGTGCAGAGTTGGCTTATTCTGGTTTTGAAATGTAATGCAGGAACTTCCAAAATATCCCATACCTCGATGTCTCAGATCCCCACTCTCTTATCTCCACATATACAGGTTTATGTAGACATAACTGAATTTCATGATAGGGAAATCAGTGTATTAGGTTGCTTTCTTTAGAGCACCCATGCTCTACAGATGATAGAACTTCGTTTAATTTATGACTTGAATTATGAAGATCCAAAATATGTAAAGTTTTTGGAGGAAGTGATCTATTTGAATAGAGTTTCAAAGAAATCAAAGATATTGGTCTGAGAATCTACTTTTTAAATACATGCTTCAAAATATTTAAACCGTTGACCAGTAAAAAGTTTTTCAGGCTTCATTTTCTTTTATTTTTTTCTTTACGAAAGGGTATGACCAATGCAAGTTGTATGTGGATATGAGGATGAATTCTACTGTGGATACGAGGATGTCAACACTAGTGGAATGACCTGCTTAGTCTTGGGCATCATCGAGTATGGATGTGGATGGAAATCTCATGGAGTGGATATGCGACATTTTTTCCCCATTTTCATTTTGTTTATAATTCGTTGTTTCCTAGTTCTAATAGTTAGTTTTAATTATTTATATTTTTGTCATTTATATCATTAGTATTCCATGTTTCTTAGGCAAGGTAACATCTTTAGTTGATTTAGATGAGCAACCTGTAGGATTAGGATTTTCCCAATGAATTTTGAACATTTGTCCAATATGCCTTGTCGATTTTGGATTGTCATTGCGGGTTATCGATTTAATTTTTATCCAGTTTGACATTTGATTGAAAATGAAATTCCATGCTTTTATAAATTATTTGTATGTTAATTTTTAAAAGTATTTAAGAAATTTGTCTTTAGTAGCCACACTTCAAACAATGGATTTCACACTACTAGGTTTCAGGTTTGGGTTATTTATTTGGTTAAAATTTCCCAAGATTTATATCATATCTCAAGTGTCAAGTTTGGGCTATTTATTTGGTCAAAAGTTCCCAAGATTTATATCATATCTCAGCCTTTTGAAATTCATGCATTCATGCCATTCGAATGTAACACATCACGAAAAGGATAAGCCATATTAAGCCTACCAACTCTATTACTATGCTTCATGAATCATAATTCAAATGGACTGTGAATTTGGTTCTTTTCCTTGACTAAACAGTATTAAGAAAAATCCTCTCATTCAAACTCAACCCTAAGTCATACTAAAAATTTTGACATGTGGATAACATTGGCTTGGCAACAGGTTTGCCACCCAATTCCTTGCAAGTTAGACAAGATTGTCCATTTAAAAAAAAAAAACATATTCTAAAATTGTTAGCACTTGGGATCCTTCATTAAAGAAAAGATCATTCTATGATGTTGATAATTGGTCTATCAAAACGTGGATGGGGTGAAATATGAGTTAAGGAGTAGAGAAAGAAATTTTCCTTGACATTGCTTAGAATATTTGAACTTTTGGCAGCACATCACGTGACACTACCATCACAACACCAACATTTTTTGGTAAAGTTCCACTACAAGAGGCATCCACTGATTCACGTTCCTCAACCCGTGATCGTAAAGATGATTCTTCCTAAACATTTTTCCTAGATAATGATAATGATATATAGTCCTTATCATCATAAAGTATGGATTTTCTTTCTTCACCTGTGCTCCACCTTCCCCCTCCCAATTGTATATAAGAATCAATTTCTCTTACATGCTTCCCTTTGATTGAAAATTTATACCCATACCTGAAATCCCCATCTTGATCTTGGTTCTTATGCTTCTCTTACTCTTCTAAGCTAAGAAATCAGAAAAACATTACCTCCCTACCACCACAAATAGATAAACCATTTTTCCTACACTATCTTTCAAGCTCCACTAGAGGAATACTAAACAATTCTCGAGTTGTTGCTCCCTCTCCAATCACCATAGCAACATCTTGATTTGGACTAGATCCATCTATTATGTCTGTAAGATTGGATTTAGAACTATCAAGGTCCTTCAATGTTGGGGCATCTCCACATTTTGAATGAAAGGGAGAGACACCTAAATTTCCAAATCAAAGAAAGGTAGCTCTCTATCCATTCACGTAAGCGTATGAAGGGAGAAATAAGTTTGACCAAACCTCGAGAAGTTTCATCACTCTCTCCTGCAAGGATGCCGTAATATGAATGTAAGAAAATTCACAAAAATATCCACACAATCATTACACTAATTATGATATATTTTTTTTCAAGTAAAAATTACTAGTCGCATTGCTAATTGATGACCAATAAGGTGCTTGATCTTAATACATGATCTATTTTCATCATTACTATCCTAAACATGTTATATTATTTAGAGTGAGATTTCCTGAATTGGTAGACGTGTTTTTCCACATTTTTGTTTTTATATCCCACACAATTGGAATCCTACTACATTTGGCCTCCTCTACTTCCCTAGGCTACATGTGTTAAAGAGGGTACAAAACACTAATGATATGTTCTTTTTCCATAAGTTCTTCTCATTTTATGGATGAATTTTATGGAAATTTTATTCATGCCAATTATGTGGCAGGAAATAATGTTCCATTATTCTTTTTTATCATCTCTTGTTTATGAGTTAGCATGCTTCTATTGCACTAGTTCATTACGACTATTTCATGTAAAGATCAAGTTGAGTGGGTTTTACATTTGATTTCCATTGTAGTCAATGTTAGAGTCAGTCTAGTCAGACCTCCGTCAGAGATCAAAACTCTTTGTGCATTTCAATTTTAGGTGTCCCGCTCCATTCACTCAGCTGCATTTCGCTAGGGAAATGCCATGATCTGACGGAGAAAGTCATGCTAGTAATTTTCCCTCATGTTTGGCCCCTATTGGTTTGGGTCTTGGTCCATAATCACCGAAGCTCATGACAGTCAAGGTATGGTCCTTTACAGGAAAAAGTCATTTTTTATGATTGGGTCTAGGAAATCATCAATTTGGTCTTTGAAAACATGTCCAGAACAAGCCATGTAGGCCAAAGGGAGACCTTATAAAGCTATGGTTCAGAAAGCTTCATCATCACCTGAAGAGACATCGACTCTTCTTCAAAACTCTGTTTTGAAGAAAAGTCAAACAAGGTCATTTATGACAAAATTTTCCAAAAATGCACAAGTTGATTTTTCAGATGCAGTCATGGTTTCTATGGCCAAATGCCCAGTCACACAGTCCCCACAAATAAATTCTGAAAATCTGATCATGAGAGCCAAAATTTCAAAGAAAAAATGAAAATCAGGGTGTTTTAAAGTCAATGAAAAAAGTGCAAAACACAAACATTAGAAAGTGGGTTTTCAAGGAAGAAAAAATCAAACCCATCTCTCCCAAGCCTACATATATTTGTTGTGGCCGAAAGAAAAGCCATTTTTGCTCTTGCAAGCTTGGGAGAGACATTGCTAAGGTAAGAGAGCAAAGTTTGAGGAATTTGAATGAGTGAGAGCCGGTTTCAAGGAGCGAGGCACATACAGCAGGGAGCACAGTGCACACAGAGGGCATGGCGCACTGACAACCAGCCCGCAGTGGAAAAATTGCAAAAGCGCGACGCACACAGCCAAGGGCATAAAATTTTTCCAAAACTACTTCAAATCTCGGTGGAGGCTAGCAAACAAGAGGTAGGCCCAGTTGAAACCTCTTCTCCGTCAATTTTGTCTATGCTTTGGGGTTTGTAAGATGTTTAATGGTACCCAAAAGCACAATGGCCATCCATGGAAAAAATCACCAAGGAAAGCGATAAATGGGGTTGCAAGTTTGCGATGATGCCACCAAGGTTCTGCTCCCCTCCCCTTGTCCCCTCACTCCTCATCGTTCCTACCTCCATTCCATCATGTTTCCTAAGGAAACCACCCTAAAACTGCCACTAAAACCCTCCCCCTTGTTTTTCAAGAAAATTTGGGTGAATTTATAGTGTGCGGCACACACACGAGGTGGCACAAGGCACTCAGGGCGCGCGGTGCACTGGGAGCCCGACCATAGTGTAAATATAACACTGGCGCGGCGCATACCTGGTGCGCGGTGCACTGGGCAGAGCGTGCGGCGCACAGACATATAAGCCCAAAAATTTACTAAATTTCCCAAAAATTTTGTGAATAACCCTCAAAATTGGAGAGGTAGCCCAACTACCTTCACCATTGGCATTTAACTTGAAGAGGAATGTGATTTCGATGACCATGAATCAAATGCAAAATTTGTTTAAAAGTAAAACAAAGATGACACAAAGAAGGTAAAGAAGCTAGGGTTTTGCTACAATAACATTATTGCTAAAGTATGCTCCTACCGTACCTCTATCAACTAATTCCCCTGTAGCAGTTTCCCCTAATAATCACCCTAGCTCCAATGTAATCATATCCATTTGTTCCCTTTATTCCTTTGGCTCAAAATATCCAAACCCTACCCCCTCAACACCATACCCAAAACGCTCCCAAATCCCTGATAAATTTCTCCTTTTAAACCCCTATTCCCCTTTTCATCATTCCCCTCCAAACACTCCCTGTTTTATTGTCCCCTTGGTGGTAGATTTTTAGAGCATCTACCAGTTCCATTGGATTCAGAGGGCAGCATAAAACTCAGGGTACAAGCAACATTAATGGCATCAGAAGTTTCATCATATTATGAGGGGGAGATCCACAGTGACACATATTTAGGAGAGAGGGTCCATAGAAGACATCACCAGAGCGGCAGACATCTTAGAGATGAGCCAAACACCCTCACTGAGTTGCAGGCATGCCCACTTGCCATGTCTTGTTTCCAGCACTTGGCATGTTATGAATTTTGTCAAAGGATGGCGAATGTCAGAGTCCATCATGAGTTGGCCCGCCTTTTTGCACTTCATCTACAGGGAGGTCGATCTATCTTGGCTGGGGTCACTTTCACCTTGACACCCGAGACCATATCAGCAGCAACAGGAATACCAAACATTGGGGAACAGTGGCATAAGAAAAAGAAGGTGGAGAGGCATCATTATGAGCCTTACATCAAGAACAGCTGTTTGAGCCAGCTCACTAGAGTTTTTCCGTTCATATTTTTGAGGGACGAGTATGCCCCGTGTTAGTCTCCTATACCAATAGGGTTTCATTTTTCATGATTGACAGTGGAAGTGCCAAAAATGTTCATCTTTGATGATAGAAAGGTTCCATAATTTGTGAAAGAAACAGACAGTTAAAAAATGTAAAGAGGGTATGCCTTAAAAGAATAATCAAAAGGCAAGAAAATGAATTGGTCAGAAAAAATAATTGAAATGAACCCCAAAGAAAGACTAGGAAAGTGGCCAACCAAAATGCCACTGCTATCTTGATGGATGGCCCAACAGCTCAAGCTGGGCCATGCCATGTTTTAAATTGCCTATTCTAGACTAGAGAATGAATACATGTTCAAACAGTTCAAGCTTGGCAGATGAGTAGCTGGATAGAGAAAGGAAGGAGCCCAATTGCTTAATCTGGGCCCTTGGAAGACATAAGGGTAGATTTAGATAGGAGGGCAGCAAAAAGAAAAGAGGATTATCAGGGTTTGCAAGGCTAAGTGCACCCATCCAAAAGAAGAAAAAATGTTAGGTCTATTAGGCAGGGTAGGCAGTTGGAGGTTGCAGAAGCAAGGTCTGATCACATGATATGTTGAAAATCATATCTTATCTCACCAATAAGAGAAGGGCAAGAACAATGGTCCATATGGCAAACTATCAAACCATCTCTAACTTCCCTCATTCCCTTCAAAAGGTTTCTTACTAACATCCCCTTGAGGACTTTAGGATCTGCCTAAACAGTCCTCCTTGCATTTCTCCCTTGAGAAAGTCATGACAAGTTGTGACCTTCTTCTTCAAAAAGAAGCCACATTTCTTGTGTAAAGCCCTCACTTCATACTTCATCTATCTCTGGTTTCCCACTTCACCTCACATACCCATATTAACTTCTAACCCTATTATATAGCTCCCTAGTACATCCCCACCCCTATTTCTTACAAAAAACTATAGAAAATTCCCAAAAATATATTAAATATCCCCCCCTTAGCATTATAGCTAAGTAACATGGTTATGGGAGACATTAGTCCATCTGGGGCTATAGTCAACCCTTCGGCGTCCTTACCCCGGAATTAGTCTAACCCCTGGTTAAGACTAATAGCCTATGCCTAAACCCTCGCCCACCTAAACCCTTGCAAAAATTGCCCCCTCAGTTGAAATCCAATGTTTAAATGGTAAGAGGTCTAAATATTTTGTATTAAACCTTGTGTCGCATTAACCCGCATTAATCCGACCCCCAAAAACCCACCCGAACTAAAGTTCCAAACCTGCGCCCCAAAATATTATTTAATTAATGGGCGGGTCCCGCTCCGAAACTTGCATGCCGCGTCGAAGGCCCTGCCAGCCGTTGATCTCCCACCGCGCCTGATCCAACGGTGGGCGGGTGATCTGAGCCGCCAACATGTCGGGCTTTAACGTCCGGGGGATGGGCGGTTTTGCCACCGTACCCCCGCCATGTGTTGGCAGCCCAAGGTGTTCGAAGGCCTCCCCCCCGAAATTGCTTCTCCCCAAAGGCGGTGCGGGGAAACCGGAAACCACCGTCCACAAACCGGCCATCCCCCATTATGTCAGCATTCTCGTCCCTATGACGTCGCGCCCGGGCCCCCGCCACTGTCCCACGTCGCTCGCCACACTGTCTTTGTGCCCCCCACATTATGCCACCGTGTCTCGCCACGCTGTCATCCTAGTCAACATCCACGTCAGTTGTCCGTACCCGGGTCCCGTTGATGACGTCATGCTGACATCATTGCGAAAAAGCGCCAAAAGTGCGTATGCGCCAAATTTATCATTAAAAAAGGCCGAAAGTGACCGTTTTCAGTCATTTTGATTGTACAATTGCGGCTGCGTTGTTCAGCTAGTCACCTCCAACTACCTCCAGATTTCAAAATTCACTACTTTGAACGCCGTCACCCGCAAATTCGACGATAGTCTTTGTCCTCCAATCAACTCGACCACCCTCGGCGTTAGCTAATCCAGGTATTTGCCAAATTCAACCTGTTTGCCCGTGTTCTTCCCGTTCTGTGCAAATATTTCCACTAAAGTGCCTACAAAACTCCTTAATTTAATGGTACTGTCCTGTAAATGTTGGCCTAAATAATCTAAAGCACCCCTTGTTTAAGATAGCCGAACACTATACATAATTTCACTGTCACAGAATCGTTTTCGGGCTTGAATTTTCAATATACTCTCACACCTGCTCGACATTGTTCCCTTTTTCCTGTTTCGATTCAAGCTCTCAGTATACTAAGCTGCAATCCTTTTCTCCTCTGCATTTACCCTCACTGTCTCTAAATTTTGAGAGTTCACCAGAAGAAACCAAAGCTCAAATCAAACTCTTCAAGTTGTTCTTTTCAAAAGGAAACTTTGGCTCCAGCTACACTCATTCTGCGACTCCTCTTCAAATTCTCATAAGCTATCATCTTCAGCCTGTTAGACTCAAAAACTTCATTCTAAAGATAACAACTGAAAGTTCTACAATGGCTACACCATCAGCTCTCAGTGTCACTCCTATGAATCCACCAAACAAGGAGCTTGAAGCCATGCCTCTTGCTGATAAAGATTACCTTTTCCAAGATCTTGTTGGTGACAGAAACCACTTACAGACCTTCTGCCATTTGAGAAACAGTTATCTGAGCAACAATGACACATATGGTATATGGGAGTCCAGCCTGCCTTATTATTTCCTCCCATCTGTCAATATCTTTCCAGAGCTCATCTGCTTATGTGCTGAGAACTATAATCCAACTCAGAGAACTGTTAAGTCTCCATCTGGGAGCATACTTTTTCACATTAATCCTGAATCCATCAACCAAATGCCCAATTTCAAGCAGACTCAGTTTTTGTTTCCCTTCTCCATGAACTATTTGTTGGATGCAGGTGCCAAACTCTCTAGTGCTGACATTGAAACGATCACCAAGACATTCATGAGGGCATACCGCCAGCCTACAGGGCCACCTCCTTTCTTATATGTCCATTTCAATGAGGTAGGCAGGCTCCTAGTTGATATGATCTCTTATGTGCTGGGCTTCAAAACCAGTGAGCACATTGATGAAATAGTGTTGGTATTCTTAGCTCCATATAGTCTAGGCCAGCCCCTTACTTACAAGTATAACTTTGCCAAGTTTATAGCTAATAAAATACATGACCAGCTATTGAAAGTGGATAGGGAGGGAGTATTTAAATATTCATCATATATCTACCACTTATTCATGTATTATCAGTCTAAAATCTTCCAATGCCCCATCAAGAAATTGGATTCTAGGGGTGAAAAGAGGTCTGTCATCTTCTGGTCATTAGTTTTCCACCAAGTTCAAGACTCTCCATATTCTTACTGTGAGTTTGTTTACCAATTTGTTTACCCAGTCTCTTGCCTCTTAATGAGATCCCCTCCTCCCAGACTGTCATTTGAGATTCAGAAGACCTTGCAACTGTCCAAGAGCTATAAAATAGGTGATTGGTACCTATATCAAAACCATACGGTGATCAGAATCTATGGCTGTGAGCTCTGTCCTTACAGGCTCCCAAGGTATGTACCGATGAGATTGTTCGCCTTGGAATACTATAGGCAACTCATTAGTTCTGACCTCACCCACTTTCATAGTGCCAAAAAGAAAGCCCACCTCAAATTTAAAGACCATCTGAGCCCCTTCATCATGCACAAGAAAGAAGGTTGGCAAGATGCTGATCAAATTCTCAGGGATAAATATAAACTAAAGAGGAGCTTCTGGTGGGCCCCTTATGACCCAGAAGGCTTCATTAGTGCTAGAAGAGTCAAATGCGGGCTGCTAGGTTATGACCACTGTAAATATCCGCAAATTAAGCAGTATGCCAATCAAGATGAATGCTTGCAAGGTACATTAGTTGAGGAGTTAACTCAAGAGGAAATAATGGAGAAAAATGTCAAGGATTTAGAAAAAACTCTTGACTTGGATTTTGTGCAGCAGGTAACATTCAAACTGCCACATCAAATTGGAGAAGGTACATCCACTGCTGCAACTGCACCAGCCACCCAGGGGCCATCTACATCAGCAATAGTTACAGAAAAGGGCAAAGGGATAATGGGTGCAGAAAAAGAAGTGGTCACAGAGCAACCTGCCTCTTCAATAGGGCAGTAGCAAGAACAAACTCCTCCACAACAAACAGAAGCACCAACAGTGCCTACCTTGCAGACTCCTGCACATGAAGAAAGAGGCAGAAAACGAGACCGAGAGGAGTCCACACCTGCTAGTGGATCCACTCAGCAACCTGAAGCCAAAAGGCAAAAGGTTGATTCGCCAGTTATAGAAGAAAACAGTGAAGAAATCCTTGGAAGTCCAAGGAAAGATAAAGAAGATAGTCAACAAACATCCACAAGCTCTTTTCAACAAGAGCAGGAAAGACAGTATGGCATGGAGGTGTCCTCCTCCACTCAGCAAAGCAAGAAGCCATCTAGCACCAAGTCCACCTTCAAAGAAATTAAGGCACAAAATGAGCTGCTAAGAGTGCAGTTATATGACCAATTCTTAAGGCAACACCGGCCAAACAAGAAAGGTTGATGGCAGCATATGAAATCAAAGAGGAAAAGATGATCCTCAGCCATTTTAAACCCAAAGTACAGTAGCCTCACTCAGCTGTAGATTACGTCAAAACAAAGTTGGAGGTCATGGCAAAAGATATTCACCCCATGGATCAGATAGAACTGCATAAGCAAACAGGGGAAATGGTCTATGCCACATTGGTAGACAAGGCCACAATGGCCCATGAATTAAAGGAATCGCTGAAGAACACTAACACTCAGCTTGATTTAGAAAGAATGTCCTCCACAGCTAAAGACAACAAAATCAAAACATTGGAGGACATTATTGTGGACTTAGGACATGATCCTAAGGATCCTAAGGGTGTGAGGGCCCTTATGAAGAAGAAGGATGATGATATTGCTGCATTGAATAAGAGATTGAGATTGCTTCCTACTGAGCACCCTCAAACAGGAGAACTGCAAAAAGAGAAAGAAGCTGAGGATCAATTGGATCTGATGATGAGACTGAACCAAAGAGTAATTGATCTGGAAGGGGAGTTGGAGAGAGCACTGCAAGACAAACAGGGAGAATCAACCTCCCAGCCTCCTCAAACTGCCCCAACTACTGCAGGAACTACAGAAGCAGCAGTGACCCCTCCAACGGCTACAACAACTACAGATGCTGCAGCAGCAACAACAACAGCTCCTGAGGCTAGCATAAGCATGGATGATTTGACCAAAGTTGTCAAAGAGCTGGAGCTTCAGGCAACAGAGATTAAACAAGCCAAAGAAAAACTGGCTGAGCTAGAAACAAAATATGACAAATCCAAAATGACAGTAGCAGAGCAGACCAGAGAGATTAAGGCCCTAAAGGACAAAATAAAAGCCTTGGAAAAGGAACTAAATTTATAGAAGACTCTGGCGGAGATAAAGAAGATTTTGTGGACCCGGATTGACTACTCTATTACCAAACAGTGGAAGTCAATCAAAACAGTGCATGAGCAGATGGAGTTAATAGGCCAAGCACAAGTTGAAAGCCAAAAGGCCAGAGCAGCACTAGGGAATATGCCTGAGTAGGCCAGCAGGATGATACATTTCCTCAAAACTCACACCAAGGAGGAGTTGGTAGCCCTAGACATCAGCAGTAGAACAGATACTGTTCTAACAGCTAAAAAAGTGTTGACCCTCAGAAATTTTGTGCAAACTTTAGAGAGAAAATTTCAGGAAATGAAGGCTGAGGTAGATGACTACAAGCTTAGAATGGGTGCATTACAAGAAAAAGGATTGCCCAGCCTATTGACCGGCACAGGAAGACTGCTCACCCGTGAGCAATATGCCACTAGGATGACCAATTTCATTGCAAATCAGATCACAGCATCCACCAACACTTCTGAAGAAGTAGGACCTGCATCAGGGCAGAGCCTCTATAACAAGCTAGAAAATTTATTCTACATTGAGCATGAAATTAATCACCTATTTGAGGTCCCACCAAATTTTTACAGGTACACAGAGGCAGATGAAACTCTAATAAAAATACGAAGACACCAACTGCCTAAGGAGGATTGGTGGCAAGCCATGCTGCAAATTTTGCCCCAATAATCTCAGTTCGGTCTCTTCTAATCATCCTCAGGTCAACAAAAGTTAATGCAGCACGAAGACATCAGGTAGAGCGGAGGAGGACAATGACTCAGCCAAGTACTGGGACAGCAAGCCAAAGAAAGGAAACGCGCAAATTTTGGACAGCACGACTCCAGCCGACTCAATGGGTCACAAAAGTCAAAACTTTCTGACAAAAATGGATAGCTAATGCACTAAATAGTTATTACAGCATTTACTCTCTCAGCTGTAATTCCTCAGGGGTTGGCATAGAATTTATGAGCCATTAACTCATCAGCTAGATATTTTGTATCTAAATTTTGTATATATACCTCCCCATACAACGTATTTGGGGTTGGTGATTTTCTCTCTGAGACACTGTTTTGTATATTTTCAGACTATCTAATACAAAAGGCTGGAAGAGTTCATAATCTCTGCACTTTTTGATGTCAAAGTGATGATTTGCGTTCTGCTACAGAATTCCTATGTTGTTTGATGGAACAATAAGTCATCCTAAACTATGTTTTGTCTTTGTATGTTTGTTTAACTCATATATGTGCTTCACTAGCTTAGCAATAGAGAAAAAGAATAGTACAGGAATTGTTTGAATACACCCTATGCTCAATCTCTGTTGTTAAATGTGTTTTCTTCAGAACTAATGATAAACATGAATTCTTAATTTCTCATGTTTGTATTTGTTCTATCATTATGAATGTTATTAAGGAATTCTTAAATGCTCCTAAATAATATTCCCACTGTTCCCTCTATCAGTTTAGTGAAAGATCCTTAGTTTCCTTTCACTCCCTGATCTCATCCCATCATCTTTCAGAATTAAAAAATTGTTCCACACATGCTTGTCTGGCTCTGTAGCATAACCTCTTCCTCAAAAGGACACTTCTAGCAATTAACCATCATCGACTCCATGCCCAATGGCCTAGATCATTTTGCAAAAACATACCTGTTCTGACTAAAATCATCATCCCAACAAATTCAAAACAAAATCCTGAGCACCATAACTAGCCTAAAACCACATCAAAACAAAGCTAAATCAGAAAGAGAGAGCCCTCTCTGGTTACAGGTAGGCTAGGACCTGTAGCTAAAAGATTGGTTAGTGGTTACCTCGGCCGCATTCCCTTTGGAGTCAAAGGAAACAACCTGAGTGATAACGCCTCGCTCATGAAATTGATCATGAAGTATTTCAGTTGTGAGGGAAGGTTTTCCCGCCTCTATGCCTATCACATCCGGTTGCTCATGCACTTCACTAGGGTGCGGACGATGAGCCTCCCATTTTTCATCTGTGGGAACATAGAGCGAATGAAGAATTTCATGCAGCACAAGACCCATCGACAGCAGCTCAACAGCGTTTATCACTTTGCTCTTATCCGGATTTTGGTGGACCATCAGTTGGGATTGCAGGGTATTGCCTGGGAGGACTTCATCTCCCGTGATTTCTTCAGTGATCCAATGGTGGTATCAGAGGCAGAGCATGAGGTGGGGGGCCCTTCACATCAGTTTGAGCACCATGATACTGCCACCATGCCAGTATACATCACATACCAGAAGGGCAGTCGACCCTTATTTGCAGCAGCAAAGCGAGTGTTATCTCCACCCGGGGTGGAAGGGGCCTCGCTTCTGACATTAGCACCACAGGAGCAGGGTAAGGGCAAGGAGCCAGTGCAGGAGGAAGGGCCATCAGGTGAGCAAGAGACTGAGTTTGTTCTCCTCCAGGATGATGAGACAGATGCAGAAACTACGAATGCTGAGCTGGGAGAGATCATTCAGGAGCAGCAATTAGTGATTGAGAAATTATCCCTAGACTTGGAGAGGGCCAAGTTGAATGTGTAGTATCTGGAATAGAGGGGCAAGCAACTTGAGGATCGGCTAGCTGAGATAGAGTTGCAAATGATCAAGGAAAACTGGCAACACATCTTGGTAGCACAAGGCAGACCTATGGAGCAAAGAGACGAGGACCGAGAGTATGTGTTAGAGAAAGTGAACGTTCACTTGGAGCAGTGGTTGGATAAATCTAACAGGGAGAAAGATATGCTGAGGCGCATGACTCACCACTACCAGGCCCGAAACATGAGTTCCAAAGCAAGAATCAGGAGCCTAAAGGCAAGATTGAGCAAAGCGACAAAAGAGGCAAAGAAGGCAAAGGAGCAAGATCGGCTTCGAATCTTTTTTGAGGCTTACTTGGCACAACATAGCACTTCATAGAGAACTTCCAGCCCAAATTTCAAAAAAATTGGGCAAATTTTGGTCACTTGGCAAATTTTTGGCAAAAAACAAGAAATTCCTCCCTGTGCACCGCGCCACTGGCGCGACGCTAAAATTCTAGGGCTCCAATCGAGGAACGACTTGCATATGTGGATTCAGCATAAAAAATTATGACTACTGGTGTCCGGGAAAGAAATTTTGACAAGATCTGGGTCTCCTAAAGGTCAAAAAACACCCAAAAATGGCCTCTCTACCATTTTTTTGACACACAAAAAACAGTCTTGGAAGAATGAAGATTTGGAGGGGCAAATGAGCACCAAATTTAGAAATTCTAGTGGGGTTAGAAATTAGACAGGATAGGATTTCCAACAAGCCCACTTGGGCACATTTTGAACACCTGAAAGTTCCCCAAAACAGGCTCCAAAGTGGCGTGACGCACAGAGAATTTGCCGCGACACATAGAGGAAAAAACTGCCAATTTGCTCCCATTTCGCGAAATTTCAGGTCGCGACTTCTCCAAGTGGGCCCAGTCATCTACAATTCAGTTTTTTGGCACCAAAGGTGGCATTTAAAGAGTTTTCTCTCCAGATGGGCATCTATCCAAGTGGCAAAGGAATGCAAAGGTCACCCCAGCGAAATGCCATGCTTGTGAGCGTTGCGCCTGTAGCTGATGGTTGGCACTCCATCTCCATTTCGTAATGATTTGAGTAACTTCCCAACCCCTAGGCGTTCTATCTCTTCCTCACACACTCTATATATTGTATGCAAGTTATTTGCAAAAGGTTGGTTGGCTAATAACTTCTGGGAGACTGTGGGAAAGAAACTCTGTTTCTTCACTCTGTAAATTTGACAGAGAATTAATGAAAGGCAGCAGCTCTGTTTCATGAGATTATTGTGGTTGTGAGTATAGAAAATGTGTTCTTATGTTCCATCTGTATCTTTTTATGTTTCATAATTCAATTCATGTTTCATTTCAGTGAATTTTTCTAAGTGAGATTAGGTAGAATTCAATTTATATTGCTCTGCCTGTGGGAAAATTTCATGTACAGTGTTATTCTTCTATTGAAAAGGATTCATGCGACTATGCCCTTTTCACTCTCTTCAGCAATCTTTCCATTCCACGTTACCTTAAACTAAAATTGTTGCATTTTCCGCCTACCTTGCCTCACGGAATGATCTATGCCTTTGTATTAAATTCTCTGTTCTTTGCTGAGCGCCAGTCCCATAACATCCCAGAAGCTCGGTCATTCATAAAAATCGTTTCTTGTATCCACTTTCACTTACTAGCCTAAGGTAAATATTTCATTGTAAGTCATCTCAGACCGTTTTCGATTATCTATTCACTGAGCATGACTCGGAGAGAGCCCTCTCCTGCTCTGGTAGGGCTAGCTACCAGACTGAGCGTGGTTTGTGGTTACCCTAATTTTTTCCTTCCTTCAGCCTAAGGCAGATTTAGGTGCTAACATAGTGGCGACTCCACTGGGGAATAAGTTAAAATCAAATCCCCTTGTTTCGTAATAATTCTAGGCTTCTGGATGATGAGCTTAGGATTGGAAAGGCTGAGTAAGTTGGTTGTGTCCCGTAATTTCTCTCAATAGAACGTTGGCTTTGAGACGATATACCAGAGCAAATCCAGACCCGGACCCTCCTCATATTTACGAAAACCCCAATTTGATCCCAAGACTCCTTCGTCAAGAAAGCACCATAACTCTTGTGTTCAAATCCCATTCATGTCTCGATATTTTTAAGTATCTTGAAGAGCTTGAGTTTGACGAACGATTTGAAATATCTTTGTTTGAGTATAAATCTGAAAGGGTTGTTGACTATACCATCCCCAATCCGCAATTTCTCGTGGACCCTGAAACAGAAGAGCCAATAGATTAATTGATAATTACATTGCAACACAGCCCCAAACTCCAATCGCAAGCCCCTTACAAACTGTGCACACTCCAACACCTCCAAGGCCAAATCCACCGAGAATGATGGTTGCTCATTTCGCACCCCTTGTTCTGCCCCAAGTCCTAGATGACATGCCAAATGATTATCAAAGTAAAATCCCATTTTTTGATGGCACTCCTAACAGCATTACTGCTCAGCAGCATGTAGACAAAATGGCAGACCTTTATGATTTTCATGAGATCGATGCGGAGAACGTGGCAATGAGGCTCTATGTATAGACATTTGCAGGTGATGCGAGGAAGTGGTTCAGAGGTTTGACGGCTGCAAGTATCACTACCTTAGCTGAGCTACAAAGACAATTTTTGAACTGGTGGGAAGTGAAAAAGAATCCCCTTCAAATTCTGGCCGAGTATGAACAAATCAAACGGAATGTCGGCGAATCGGTCCAAGATTATTGTGTTAGATTTAATGTCGTCTACAACGAAATTCCAGATCATCTAAAGCCACCTGTGGGACTAGCAATGATGAAGTTTCCAGATGGTTTTGATGCTGGCATGGCGTACCAATTAAGAGAGAGAGAACCGGCTACAATGGAAGACATGCATAAAATTGTGGTCAGCGTTGAGGCAAATCTGCTGTCCAAAAGAGCTAGAGTGAAAGCAGAGAAGAAAACCACTGTGAAAGAATAATCTTCTTCAATGGACCAGCTTATCAAAAAGGTAGAGTAGATGCTTGAAAGGGTAAAAATTGACAAGCTAGAGCCATAAGTTAGGAATCCTAACTTTCGTGGTCAACAGCAGCCACAATATAGAATAAGACAAAGAGATCAGCGAACTCAAGAGCAGACAGCACAACAGCCGGTACAAACACCTTTGCAGTAGAATTTTGTGCATTGACCTGAGTCAGATGAGGATGGGAATGTAATAGGCGAGGAAAACCATCTCTTCACTCCAGATGAGCTACCTACTTACATCACCGAAGAGGAAGAATGTGCAGTAAATTTAGCTACCCACCAAGACACTGACTTTATTCTAGCTAGTGACACAGTGTTGGAGGAAGAATCAGAAGAATATCAAAGGGGGTATATGAATGCTTTGTCTGCACAACAACAGCGATATTCTCTTAGAAATAGAGATGTGCCGACCAAACCAATTCAGAAAAAGAAGGAGGGTGAAACAACAAAATATGATCCATCAGCTACACAAAGAAAGGAAAGGACGTGGTTGGTCCAGAGAGCAGCAATTCAAAATCAGCAGAACAATCACAACAACCAGCCACATCAAAAGAGAAGGAAAGGAAAGAGATCCGAGTCAAAGAGGTAGAAAGAACTCCCGCTTTTAGCCTAGAGAATGAGATTTCTAAGCTAAAGGTATCCATCCCCTTGACTGAAATAATGAAGAACAACAGTTATAAAGGACAGATTTCTAAAATGTTGAATTTGGACCCAATGTCAAACATGGTAAATGTAGAAGATGATCAGCCTGAAATGATTTTTGGACCAGCAACGAATGGTGAGTCTCCTGATAGCGATGTGCCACCCTTCTATATCAGTTTATGATTGCATGATTTTGTGTTACACAATGCCATGTTCAATTCCGGAGCTTCTCATAATCTCATGCCCAAGGCTATCATGGATAAGCTTGGTCTAGACATCACCCGGCAATATCATGATCTCTATTCATTCGATTCCAACAAAGTAAGATGTATAGGTCTCATCAAAGACTTGGTTGTGAGTTTGGATCAGCTTCCTATGAAAAATGTTCTGATGGATGTGGTGGTAGCAAATATTCCTCCAAGGTTTGGCATGCTTCTTTCCAGGTCTTGGGTAGCGAAATTGAAAGGGACACTACAGCTGGATTTCTCCTATGCAACAATCCCAGTGTTTGGACAAATGAGGAAGTTATATCAGGAACAAAAAATGAAATATATGATCACAAGCAAGGAGAAACCTATGAATCATCCTATTAACTATGTACATACAGATTTAGAGTCTTTTGTTTTATTTTCAGATAGTTTAAATGAGATAGATAGTCAGATAGTAGAAGCAGATGACATTCCAGAAATAACAGAAAATTTCAGAGAGATTTTGAAGAAAGAAGGACAAGAAAAGTAGCAAAAGATTGGGCAATCAGCTGAAAATGATGGACAACAAGCAGACAAGGCATGGAAAACAGATTTCCAGTACTTACAAGAGGAGGAAGAAGGCTTGTGGACCATGGATTTTGATGGAGCAGTAGGGAATGATGGCGCTGGTATTTGTATTTGGGTACGTAGTCCTTTCTCCGCCCTAAACAAAGTGCTTAGCAGCCTGAGAGTTTGCTCTTACAAGCTGGCCTTTGAATGTTCAAATAATGAAGCTGAGTATGAAGCTCTGATTGCTGGCCTGAAGATTCTTAGAAAGCTCAATGCAAAGAGGATTTCGGTATATGGCGACTCCGAGTTGGTAATAAAACATGTCAGAGGTGAGTATCAAGCAAAACATTGTAGGATGCGGGCCTATCGTAATGCAGTTTTAGACATCTTGAAGCTATTTTCAGAATACACCTTGACATGTGTGCCTCGAATACAAAATAGTATTGTTGATGCTCTTGCCAAGGCAGTGAGCAGCTTGAAGATCCCCATGAACTCCAGCAATAAATTCGAAATCCATGTCAAGCACCTTCCAACCATTTCAGACAATCAGCGATATTGGCAAGTGTTTCAAGATGATGAGGAGATTAAAGATTTTCTGCTCAACAAAGGCAAGTTCAAAGAAACCTCAATCGATGTGGAAAATGATGAGGACAAAGGGAATGGTACAGATGAAGTGCAGATCAATCAAATGGACGTATTACAGTTGAAGAATAACATCATTCCTAAAGGCTTGATACCCCTAGAGGAACTTTTTGATCAGGATGATGTAGCCCGCAAGCCAACATTGCAGCCGACAGAGAAGGGTGTAGAAGAAGTCAACATCGGTACAGCTGCCAATCCAAAGTTGGTAAAATTGTCCAAAGCATTACCGCCAAAGATCAAGGACAAATACATCAGTTTGATGGCTTCATTTGCAGATGTGTTTGCTTGGGATTATTCTGATTTAAAGACCTATGATACCAATATTATTCAGCACACAATACCTATCAAGCCCTATCAAAAGCCATTTAGACAAAAGCTGAGAAGGATAAAGCCAAAGTTGTTGCCATCTATCGAAAAGGAAGTAAATAGGTTGTACAAGTCAAGTATCATTGTGCCCATCAGATTTTTAGGTTGGATATCTAACTTAGTGCCTGTACGCAAGAAGACCGGTGAGATCTACCTATGCATTGATTTCAGAAATCTAAATAAGGTCTCATTAAAGGACAACTATCCGCTGCCCAAGATGGACCATATACTTCAGCGAGTAGTGGGGGCATCTCATATGTCACTGCTTGATGGTTATTCCGGATATAACCAAATTTCTGTCCATGAAGATGATAGGGACAAGACAGTATTCACCACTCCATGGGGAACCTTTCACTATGCCAAAATGCCATTCAGTTTAAAGAATGCAGGTGCCACATTTCAGTGGGTAATGGACTTGACATTTGCAAATGAGAATGATGTGTTTTTGGTGGTGTACTTGGATGAATTGACGGTGTTTTCAAAATCTGATGAAGAACACATGCACCATCTAAAAATTGTCTTCCAAAAATGCAGAAAATATGGTTTATCGTTGAATCCAAAGAAGAGCTTGTTTTCCATGGAGGAAGGCAAATTACTTGGGCACATCATTTCAAAGGATGGCATTCGTATAGACCCAGCACGTGTGTAAGCAATTCAGCAAATCGATCTGCCCAGGAACAAAAAGGAAATACAATCATTCAATGATAAGATGAATTTTCTGTGTCACTTTGTGCCTAATCTTGCAGAACACTTGAAAGAAATGACCAACATGCTTAAGAAGGATAGCCAGGTGAAATGGACAGATGAGGTAGTAAAATCTTTCAACTTGGTCAAATTGGCCCTTTCTTCAGCTCCAATCCTAGTCAGCCCGAACTACACTCAAGATTTCATATTGTTTTCATTTGCTTCTAAGCACACTATGGCAGTGGTATTATTGCAGAAGAGAGGTGATCATGAAAGACCCATTGCATTCTTCAGCAGGGCTATAAGGGATGCAACTTTGAAGTACAACATCATTGAGAAGCAAGCCCTCGCATTGGTGAAGGCATTGAAGGATTTCCGGGTATATATCCTACACTCTCACATTCTGGCCTATGTTCCTAATACTGTTGTAAAAGATGTTTTAGTGCAGACCGATCCGGAAGGGAGAAGAGGCAAATGGATTGCAACCTTGTTGGAATATGATGTGGAGATAAAGCCTACAAAGCTGGTCAAAGGGCAGGGGTTGGCGAAGCTGATGGCCGAATCGAACTTGCATGCATTGGACATAAATCTGATCGCTACCATGTCCGATGAGAATGAGGAAGGAATGTCAATTTAGGTATCCGAAATATTTTCTTTGTCCCCATGGTATTCTGATATAATATATGTGCTGAAAAATCTATCACCACTGCCTGGCATGACTAGAAACAAAGCGAGAACACTCAAATTGAAGGCTGCCAAGTTTTGTATTTTGAATTCTGCACTGTATTGGAAAGATCCCGGTGGTGTTTTTTTAAATTGTTTGGTGGAAGAGGAGGCAAAGAACGTCATGGTGGATTTCCACGGAGGAGAGTGTGGTGGTCATCTTTTTTGGAAATCAATAGCGAACAAAATTTTGAGAGTACGGTACTACTGGCCTACTTTGTTGCTGATGTGCATAAGATGGTCAAGTGCTGTCATAAATGTCATATTTTTGAAGGAAAACAAAAATTACAACCTTTGCCACTCAAGCCTATTGAAGTGAGTGCTCCCTTCCAGCAGTGGGGGTTGGATTTCATTGGGGAAATTCATCCCGCCTCTTCCGGACAGCATAGGTGGATCCTAACAGCGACAGACTATTTCACAAGATGGATTGGGGCAGGCCCTACTAGACAAGCGACAGACACGGTTTTCATTTCATTTCTCAAAAATAACATCTTGTCTCGCTTTGGTTGTCCAAACAAATTAGTCACTGATAATGCAACAGCTTTCAAATTGAAAAGGATGGTAGAATTTTGTCATAAATATCACATAATTTTGGGTCACTCAACTGTCTATCATCCACAAGGCAATGGATTGGTGGAATCTTCGAATAAAGCTTTGGTCAACATCATCAAGAAGCTGCTGGAAATAAATAAGAAGAGATGGAACAAGAGGTTGGTCCATGTGCTTTGGGCAGATCAGATCAGTCAGAAAAAGTCTATTGGTATGTCACCATTTGAGCTTGTTTATGGAGTTGACACAGTATTCCCCACCTCTCTTGCTGCCCCGGTGGTCAGACTTCTTCAAGAGGCCAACAGCGAAGAAGATCCCATGCAGAGAAGGCTAAATAAAATGATCCACTTGCAGCAAACAAGAGAAGAAGTTTTCAAGAACACATCCAAATTGCAGGAGAAGATAAAGAAAATCTATGACAGAAAAGCAAAAGAAAAGAAATTTTAGTTGGATGATGTGGTGCTGAAGTGGGATGCAAGGAATGAAGAGAAAGCAAGCATGGAAAGTTCGAAAATCTGTGGAAAGTTCCTTTCAAGATCGCAGCATATAGGGGTCAGAATGCCTTTCTTCTGAAGGAAATGGACGGGGAAGATTGTCCTGGAGGGTCGATCAATGGTCAGCTGCTCAAGTGGTATTACTGTTGTTCTATTAATGTTGCTTCCACTGTCATTGTAAATACCATTTTTATTTCAGTTTGGTTTCAGTCTGTAAAGTCAGTTTTTGAGTTATTTCAATGTCAAGTTTGAGTCAATTTCTTGGTTATTCCAGTTTTATAAATAAGTCAGAGTCCTGTGTTGTTTATCAAAATGATGACTCCATAGCCTAATGGACAAAAGGCATTGTCTAGCTCCTCCAGAGATATGTTGTTCTTGGCACCTCCAAGGAGCTACCATCCCCCATTGGAGCCAATGTTAAGTCAGTCTGGTCAGCCCTCCGTCAGAGATCAAAACTCTTTGTGCATTTCAATTTTAGGTGTCCCGCTCCATTCACTCAGCTGCATTTCGCTAGGGACATGCCATGATATGATAGAGAAAGTCATGCTAGTCATTTTCCCTCATGTCTGGCCCCTGCTAGTTCGGGTCTTGGTCCATAATAACCAAAGCTCATGACAGTCAAGGTCTGGTCCTTTACAGGACAAAGTCATTTTTTATGATTGGGTCTAGGAAATCAACAATTTGGTCTTTGAAAACATGTCTAGAACAAGCCATGTAGGCCAGAGGGAGACCTTATAAAGCTATGGTTCAGAAAGCTTCATCATCATCTGAAGAGACATCGACTCTTCTTCAAAACTCTGTTTTGAAGAAAAGTCAAACAAGGTCATTTATGACAAAATTTTCCGAAAATGCACAAGTTGATTTTTTAGATGCAGTCATGGTTTCTATGGCCAAATGCCCAGTCACACAATCCCTACAAAGAAATGTCGAAAATCACATCATGAGATCCAAAATTTCAAAGAAAAAATGAAAATCAGGGTGTTTTAAAGTCAATGAAAAAAGTGCAAAACACAAAAATTAGAAAGTGGGTTTTCAAGGAAGAAAAAATCAAACCCATCTCTCCCAAGCCTATATATATTTGTTGTGGCCCAAAGCAAAGCCATTTGTGCTCTTGCAAGCTTGGGAAAGACATTGCTGAGGTAAGAGAGTGAAGTTTGAGGAATTTGAGTGTGTAAGAGCCGGTTTCAAGGAACGTGACACATACACCAGGGAGCACGGCACACACAGAGGGTGCGGTGCACTGACAACCAGCCCGCAGTGGAAAAATTGCAAAGGTGTGACGCACACCCAATGCGCGGTGCACTGGGCTTGGCGCGCGACGCACACAGTCAAGGGCATAAAAATTTTCCAAAACTACTTCAAATCTCGGTGGAGGCTAGCAAACAAGAGGTAGGCCCAGTTGAAACCTCTTCTCCATCAATTTTGTCTATGCTTTGGGGTTTGTAAGATGTTTAATGGTACCCAAAAGCACAATGGCCATCCATGGAAAAAATCACCAAGGAAAGCGATAAATGGGGTTGCAATTTTGCGATGATGCCACCAAGGTTCTGCTCCCCTCCCCTTGTATCCACACTCCTCATCGTTCCTACCTCCATTCCACCATGTTTCATAAGGAAACCACCCTATAACTGCCACTAAAACCCTCCCCCTTGTTTTTCAAGCAAATTTGGGTGAATTTACAGTGCGCGACGCACACACGAGGTGGCACGGTGCACTCAGGGTGCGCGACGCACACACGAGGTGGCACGGTGCACTCAGGGCGCGCGACGCACTGGGAGCCCAGCCACAGTGTAAATATAACAATTGCGTGGCACATACCCGGCGTGCAGCGCATTGGGTAGAGAGCGCGACACACAGACATATAAGCCCAAAAATTTACTAAATTGCCCAAAAGTTTTGTGAATAACCCTCAAAATTGGAGAGGTAGCCCAACTACCTTCACCATTGGCATTTAACTTGAAGAGGAATGTGATTTCGATGACCATGAATCAAATGCAAATTTTTTTTAAAAGTAAAACAAAGATGACACAAAGAAGGTCAAGAAGCTAGGGTTTTGCTACAGTGACATTATTGCTAAAGTATGCTCCTACCCTACCTCTATCAACTAATTCCCCTGTAGCAGTTTCCCCTAATAATCACCCTAGCTCCACTGTAATCATATCCATTTGTTCCCTTTATTCCTATGGCTCAAAATATCCAAACCCTACCCCATCAACACCATACCCAAAACACTCCCAAATCCCTGATAAATTTCTCCTTTTAAACCCCTATTCCCCTTTTCATCATTCCCCTCCTAACACTCCCTATTTTATTGTCCCCTTGGTGACAGATTTTCAGAGCATCTACCAGTTCCATTGGATTCAGAGGGCAGCATAAACCTCAGGGTACAAGCAGCAGTAATGGCATCAGAAGTTTCATCATATTATGAGGGGGAGATCCACAGTGACACATCTTCAGGAGAGAGGTCCCATAGAAGACATCACCGGAGTGGCAGACATCTTAGAGATGAGCCAAACACCCTCATTGAGCTGCTGGCATGCCCACTTGCCATGTCTTGTTTCCAACACTTGGCATGTTATGAATTTTTTCAAAGGGTGGCGACTGTCAGAGTCCATCATGAGTTGGCCCGCCTTTTTGCACTTCATCTACAGGGAGGTCGATCTATCTTGCCTCAGGTCACTTTCACCTTGACACCCGAGACCATATTAGCAGCAACAGGAATACCAAACATTGGGGAACAGTGGCATAAGAAAAAGAAGGTGGAGAGGCATCATTATGACCCTTACATCAAGAACAGCTATTTGAGCCAGCTCACCAGAGTTTTTCCATTCAGATTTTTTAGGGATGAGTATGCCTCGCTCATGAAATTGATCATGAAGTATTTCAGTTATGAGGGAAGGTTTTCCCGCCTCTATGCCTATCACATCCAATTGCTCATGCACTTCACCAGGGTGCATATGATGAGCCTCCCATTTTTCATCTACGGGAACATAGAGAGGATGAAGAATTTCATGCAGCACAAGACCCCTCGACAGCAGCTCAACATCGTTTATCACTTTGCTCTTATCCGGATTTTGGTGGACCACCAGTTGGGATTGCAGGGTATTGCCTGGGAGGACTTCATCTCCTGTGATTTTTTCAATGCTCCACCGGTGGTATCAGAGGCAGAGCATGAGGTGGGGGGCCCTTCACATCAGTTTGAGCACCATGAGACTGCCACCGTGCCAGTATACATCACATACCAGAAGGGAAGTCGACCCTTATTTGCAACAGCAAAGTGAGTGTTATCTCCACCCAGGGTGGAAGGGGCCTCGCTTCCGACATCAGCACCACAGGAGCAGGGTAAGGGAAAGGAGCCAGTGCAGGAGGAAGGGCCATCAAGTAAGCAAGAGATCAAGTTTGTTCTCCTCCAGTGAGACAGATGCAGAACCTACGAATGCTGAGCTGGGAGAGATCATTCAGGGGTAGCAATCACTGATTGAGAACTTATCCCTGGACTTGGAGAGGGCCAAGTGGAACATGCAGTATCTGGAACAGAGGAACAAGCAACTTGAGGATTGGCTAGCTGAGATAGAGTTGTGAATGATCAAGGAAAACCAGCAACATATCCTGGCAACACAAGGCAGACCTATGGAGCAAAGAGACGAGGACCGGGAGTATGTGTTAGAGAAAGTGAACATTCACTTGGAGCAGCGGTTGGATAAAGCTAACAGGGAGAAAGATATGTTGAGGCGCATGACTCACCACTACCAGTCCCGAAACATGAGTTCCAAAGCAAGAATTGGGAGCCTAAAGGCAAGATTGAGAAAAGCGATAAAAGAGGCAGAGAAGGAAAAGGAGCAATATTGGTTTCAAATCTTGGCTGAGGCTTCCTTGGCACAGCATAGCACTTCATAGAGAACTTCCAACCCAAATTTCAAAAAAATTGGGAAAATTTTGGTCACTTGGCAAATTTTTGGACAAAAAACAGGAAATTCCTCCATGTGTGCTAAAATTCTAGGGCTCTAATCGAGGAACATCTTGCATATGTGGATTCATCATTGAAAATTACGACTACTGGTGTCCGGGCAAGAAATTTTGACAAGATCTGGGTCTCCTAAAGGTCAAAAAACACCCAAAAATGGCCTCTCTGCCACTTTTTTGACATACAAAAAGCAGTGTTGGGAGAATGAAGATTTGGAGGGGAAAATGAGCACCAAATTTGGAAATTCTAGTGGGGTTAGAAAGTAGATAGGATAGGATTTCCAACAAGCCCACTTGGGCACATTTGGGACACCTGAAAGTGCCCCAAAACAGGCTCCAAAGTGGTACGAGGCACAGAGAATTTGGCGCAGTGCACAGAGGAAAAAAATGCCAATTTGCTCCCGTTTCGCGTAATTTCGGGTCGCAACTTCTCCAAGTGGGCCCGATCATCTACAATTCAATTTTTTGGCACCAAAGTAGAATTTAAATAGTTTTCTCTCCAGATAGGCATCTATCCAAGTGGCAAAGGAATGCAAAGGGTCACCCCAGCCAAATGTCATGGTTGTGAGCGCTGCACCTGTAGTTGATGGTTGGCTCTCCATCTCCATTTCATAATGATTTGAGTAACTTCCTAACCCCTGGGCGTTCTATCTCTTCCTCACACATTATATATATTGTATGCAAGTTATTTTCAAAGGGTTGGTTGGCTAATAACTTTTGGGAGACTGTGGGAAAGAAACTCTGTTTCTTCACTATGTAAATTTGACAGAGAATTAATGAAAGGCAACAACTCTGTTTCATGAGATTCTTGTGGTTTTGACTGTAGAAAATTTGTTCTTATGTTCCATATGTATCTTGTTATGTTTCATAATTCAATTCATGTTTCATTTCAATGAAATTTTCTAAGTGAGATTAGGTAGAATTCAATTTATATTGCTCTGCTTGTGGAAAAATTTCATGTACAGTGTTATTCTTCTGTTGAAATGGATTCATGCAACTATGCCCTTTTCACTCTCTTCATCAATCTTTCCATTGCGCGTTACCTTACACCCAAATTGCTGCATTTTCTGCCTACCTTGCCTCATGGAATAATCTGTGCCTTTGTATTAAATTCTCTGTTCTTTGTTGAGCGCCAGTCCCATAACATCCCAGAGGCTCGGTCATTCATAAAAATCGTTTCTTGTATCCGATTTCACTTACTAGCCTAAGGTAAATATTAATTGTAAGTCATCTCAGATAGTTTTCGATTATCTATTCACTGAGTGTGACTCGGAGAGATCCCTCTCCTGCTCTGGTAGGGCTAGCTACCAGACTCAGCGTGGTTTGTGGTTACCCTAATTTTTGCCTTCCTTTAGCCTAAGGCAGATTTAGGTGCTAACAGTCAACAACTGAATATATAAGTCTTCTAATAGGTTGAATGATATGACAACACACTTTGATTTCCACTAGTGCTCTCTTTTTCATATACTGTCACAAGTGCATAAATAGAAACCCACTTTTCCTTTTACCTGGATAAGAAAATGATGACAACTTTGTATTTTTGTAGTGACAAGGATAACTATGTATTGGAGTTAGACCTTGAGCCCTTCAATTCATCCTTGCCTTATCCAACACGACCATCTCCTATTAGTAAAGGAGTCAATTTCTGAACCAACATTTGTGTTGGGTGCGAGATCCCCCAAGGGAAGTTTTGGGGCTAAGAGCCCAGATTTTGGTCCAACTTTGTAATTACAGTGTAAAGACTCCGCATTTTGTGGGCCTGGAGCACGTAGTTGTTAAAGAGTCATAGGGTTGTCAGCCCTTATTTTGATAATGTAATTTCGACTGTAGAAGATCTACCCATGGTCCGCGGACCATAGAATTGTATAGATAGAGTGAAACTCTAAGTAGATAAAAAGAAGTAAAGAATAATATAGATATGGAATAAGGATGTATGCGAGATAGCTCTAGAGTAGAAGTATAAGTTTGGGTTGTAGCATAGGTAGAGGCTCTGCAATTGAGTGCATAGAGGCCTAGTAGTTTTCAACTGAGTGTGTGGACCCTTGCAGCTGAGTGTGCATGGCAAGTCGAGTCTGTAATCTTCTGGGAGTATTAATAAAGAGAAGTTTCTATCATTTTTGTGTATTTATTTCCTGTTTGTGCATCTGTTACATTGGGTATGAATTTCAGTTTTAATACTTATATGATGTCTGAATGTGTATAATGGTATTGGTTAAGTGAGCACAAGTTAGAATATTTGTTTACGTGAAGATAAATAAGATCTATGGATAAAATAAGTAAGATACTCATTCTAATTTTGGAAATAGCGTAGTTCATTGCCGTAGAAGCGTGGAAAGACTTCAGCACCTGGTTAGGGTTACGAGGAATCCAATTGTAACAGATCGCGAAGGTGTTGAAGGTTAGAAAAGGGCGCGAAGCGACCTGCACAAAGGCAGGTCTAGTTGGAATAAACCAACATCACATCCATCTCAAGGGTGCGAAATCTTGGTTCTAGCATCCCCCCATACTACTTCGGCTGAGACTTTAGTCCGCGCTCTACGGGCTAATGCCAAAAGGGCCAGTAGTGTAGGGATTTGTTTGGCTAACTAACTCTAAACCTAGGTCAGGCCCCCATGATCCAAAAAATGATTCCGTTTCCAAGACCAGAATCTGCATGAGAGATGTGTGATGTCTTATCATTGGAATCCAACTAAGAAAGAAATTGAAGGCTGGTTGGACAGAAGAATTCACGAGCTCGCAGCGCAAGAGAACAGAAACCCATGACTATCAAAAGAAGAGTGGTTAGACAACTACCTATATACAAATATCCATGAAATATTTTTTACATTCTTCCCTACTGAGCTATATGAGTGGATCGCGAAGCTAGCATATAGCCAAGGAAGGTGGAAACTTTACGGTCCTATTGCGTGGACCCCAGAGCTAATGTGAAGGTTGGAAGCATCGAAGGATAAGATTGTGTGCACCCTTGATCATTGACTCAATCAGATTATAGGAGGATTCATTACTGAGTTTGGGATTGACACCTCAATTAGCTACAGTGAGGCATAGTGACACTTTCTTAAAGGACTGCGAGGTAAGTATGTAAAGTATTTGAATACTTGGATTAAAATGTTGTTGTACGACAAGCGGGTTATGCAATTACCTTGATGTTAGAGGCTACGGTAAGTGGAAAGGTTTACAGGAATGAAGGAAATAAGGGTCCAGAAAATATCCCATTGATTTCACCTCTACGAGGGGACAAGGAAGAGCTCACGAAGATCTCTCCACGAAGTGCTATTCAGCTAATAAGACAAAGAATTATGTGAATACCACCTCCACCCACACCGCCATCGGCTTCACCTCCATCACATTCATATTCACCCGTACCAACCTCCATATCGTGCATTGACTTGGTATATTAAGTAATCCAACGATAACCCAAATGCGAGAGTCACGGATATTCAAACTATGCTAAATAGAGAATTTAGCAGGCCTAAATCTAAAGCACAGTCGATCATGGTATTTAAAGAGATCATGATGCTACTAGGTGAGGCTCCTTGGGAACTAGATCAGAGGGTGAAATGTACAATTTGCAAAGCCAATATGAATCTAAAAGATGGACAACATCGTGAGTAGGTTGTAGCTTCACTACTACCACATTTAAGGAGTGCACTATCACAGCAGAAGATAACAACTTAGGAAAAGGCCTTAGAGATTGCTATGAGGCTACATGAGACCCAGATGCAGGATCCTAACCTAGGAGTTCAGCTTATCCATGCACAACTAAATAATTTGTGCCTTAAGATGTAGAGTCTAAAACAGGACAGGACGGTTCGACCAAAAGTGCATGAAGAAATGTGGTATGTAAAATGAAAGATTCAGGGTCATGACAAAGACCACTACCCAATTTTTATGAATTACCTTGTAGGGGGAGGACCGATGCCTTTAAGGTCAAAAGTTCAAGTAGGACCTAGTGCGGTGCCTACTTTGTGGTGCGTTATCTGTCAAATAGCAAGAAAAGATGCCATGGATAACTACCACTTGTTACAAAAGTATACACAATTTTCACAACAATTGTTCTGCAAATTTTGCAGGTCGATGGGACATGATGAGTGTACTTGCAGAAGCTATGAGTTGATGATGGATAGAATGCCCACCTACAAAGTTCAGGCCGAAATGCAACTCCTTGACCAGAATGCAAGAATGGTGCAGATGAGGCCGAGGCAGAGGAGGACCTGGTAGAGGTCATAGACAGTGATTTGCTACAATTGCAGAGGACTAGGACACTATGCTCGCGATTACATGAATCCAATGCTCTCATCATGCAATTATTGCGTGTTGTTTAATCATGAAACAGAAGATTGTCCTACACTAATAGCTAGGATACGTGACAAAGGAGTACTACTGCCTCCCCCGACCTAGAACCTACATATGATGAGGTATGAGCCGCGCGAGGAAGATCCAAATGTAAACATTATGTTCCGAAGTGGAATTGCAACAAGATATGTCAAAGGAAAACAACCAGAAGATAGTAAATGGGTTCGCAAAGCCTTGGCGAAAGAGGTCGAGTTTTATTTGGAGCGCGCTCGAGAAACCTTCATGGAAGCTAAGAAGAGCTTCGCTGATGCCTCCACTTTAGGAAGCAAAGATAAACCAGAGCTGGAAATGGACCCATCCATGCTCAAAACTTTCTTAGAAACTTGTATGAAGTTACTGCACAATAGTAACATTGTGAAAGGCCTACAGGAACTTATTAATAGATGTGTTGGGGCAGTGCTCGGCGAACCGCGTGTAGTCTGCAAGATTGAAAAACATAGGACAAGAACAAGATGAGAAATGAGACTCACCACGTAGATCAGAGAATATGAAATGGATAAATTCATCCTAGATTTGGGATCAGATGCGAATGTTCTGCCAAAACAAACATCAGAGCGAATGGGGAGACCCGCGCTGTAATGGTTTCTAATTCAGCTGAGAATGGAAAATCGGCAGAAAATAATACCCACGGGGCGATTACAGGGAATAACTGTGGATATTGAGGGAGCGAACACGCTAGCGTATTTTGAAGTAATAGAGATTGTTGATGATAGCAATTCCTACCCTACGCTCCTGGGAATTGACTAGGCGACTGATATGATGGGGTAATTAATCTAAAGAAGCAAAAAATGATATTTGAAAAGAAGTCACTGCGCGTAATTATACCCCTGGACCCTGTTGAAGGATCATGTTATACGGATCCAGTTCGTGACTATGAAAGTGATGATGATCTGGACTGTATCTACAAGATAACAGCGCAAGACCAAGACTGGGTGAATCCCACCATAGATGGGAGGATTACATGGAAGTGCAAAAGCTCTTGCACTTCAAATTCCGATGAAGAAATAGAATGATGGAAGAATCAGTTACATGAAGTAACTACGTTGAGTTGCAATATGATGACCAAGTCGTTGCGCTGCGTGTCGACAAAAGTAGGATATTTGCCTACTTATGATGGTCTAAATGAGGTAGATACCTTCTTGGATGCATTTGAAAGGGAGGTGCTAGAAAAGCAACACTTCCAAGCCTTGGACTGGGTACTGCACGCTACGCCCATGAGATGGTGGGGTATGCACAAAGGAAGCTTTAATGATTGGCGTGAATGTAGGATAATGATGCAGACATGATTTGGGAAGCCTAAGATGTGACTAACAGACAAGTATGATGGTCTAGATGACCCGCGTGCGCATCTCACCAAGTGGACATAGGCATATGGAGAAAACCCACAACATGAGTGTGTGCACCTGTTCTGTCATACTCTCGATGTTATAAGAATGAACTGGTATATAGAAATAGAGCTCAGCCATGGGATAAGAGACTGGGATATCCTATGCGAAGGGTTCATGATGACATTTAGTTTTGAAGATGGGTTTGACGGTATTGAGGAAGCACTACAAGAAGTGAAAGCAACCATCTTTAGGATCCTACAGGATCCTTTAGACTTGACACAGCCTGAATGGGCTACTCAGTTGAGTTGCACGCTGGAATGTTATAATGTAACTGTTGAAGAAGAGGATGAAGATCCATGGAAAATTAACATTCCAGAGATGGAAGGCCACCGTGTGGTTCAAGGACCACAAATTGAGAACCCTGATATAACCGTATCGGTGAAGACTAAGTAGGTGAAGATTGGTACGAATGCAAAACCCAAATTCACAAAGATTGGAGACTACTGGGATGACACGATGGTGGATAAGGTCACTGAGTTATACTGTGAGTATCAGGACTTATTCCCAACCAATTTTACGGATTTGAAAGGAATAATCGGAGATCTAGGAGTGATGAAGATCACGTTAAAGCCCAACACAAAGCTAGTTAAGCAGAGGCCTTACCACTTAAATCCGAAATACAAGGAGAACGTCAGCGTAGAACTAGACAAAATGCTCATGGTAGGCATCATTGAGCCAGTGGAAGAATCCAATTGGGTAAGCCTAATGGTGGTGCAAGGGAAGAAGCATAAGGACAAGATAAGGATATGCGTGGATCTCAGAAAATTGAATGATGCTTGTGTGCATGATCCATTCCCAACTCCGTTCACGGATGAAGTGTTGGACAATGTAGGTGGTCAGGAAGCATATTCTTTCACTGATGGGTTCTCTGGGTACCACCAAATCAAAATCGCACCAGAGGATAAGAGAAAGACAACCTTTGCAACTGAGTGGGGTTACTTTCAATATACTATTATGCCATTTGGATTGAATAATGTGTCAGCCATCCTTTTTCCCATGGTTGTTGCAACATTTAAGGAATATATTTATAAGTTCCTGAAGGTCTATTTTGATGACTGGATTGTATTTGGGCTGGTTAAGTGCCATGTAGCGAGCTTGCGCTTGATGTTGGATACCTGCCGAAGATACCAAATCGCGCTCAACCTCAAGAAGTGTGTTTTTCTTGTTCCTTTTGGGAACCTATTGGGGCACGTGGTTTTTTGACAAGGGTTGATGGTAGATCCCATGAATATCGCAGTGATTCTGAAATTGGAAGCACCAAGAAGTGTGAAACAGTTGCACGCTACTCTAGGACATACGAGATATTACAGAAAGTTTATCAAAGGATATGCCCAGATCACCGCGCCGATGGAAAAATTGTTGAAGAAGGATGTCACGCTCTACTAGAATGATGACTGTAAGAAAAGCCTGGATATATTGAAGGAAAAGATGGTTACTGCGTTGATCCTTGTCTTCTCGAACTAGAAGAAAGAGTTTCATGTCCATGTTGACGCATTGTGTATAGCGTTGGGGGTAGTACTAACATATGATGGCTAAGGAGGCTTGGATCACCCTATTGCGTTTGCAAGTTGCAGATTATCTAAAGCAGAAAAAACTATTCCACCACTGACCATGAGGGGCTAACTTTGGTATATGCACTCCAGAAGTATCAACACTACTTGTTAGGAGGCCACTTTAAGATGTATACAGATCGCTCCGCACTAAAATACCTGGTCAATAAGCTTGTGTTGGGGGTGCACATCTACAGATGGCTTTTATTATTCCAAGAATATGATTTTGAAGTTATTGTGAAACCTGGATGATTGAACAGGAGACCAGATCACCTATCGCGCATTTAGACTGGGGAGAAACCTACTAATTTGGGGGAAGGATTACCTGACATGAAGCTCTTTGTTGTGCACGTATTGGATGGACATTTTGAATATATAATTCACTTTCTAACAACTAGAACTGCGTCGGAAGGTTACTCTTTCCAATAAAAGAAGGAATTGGTGGTGCGCATGGAAGATTTCTTTGTCATTGTTGGGAATCTATACAAGATGGGGAATGATGAAATACTGTAAAGGCATGTACTTGAATTTGAACGAAGCAACATCCTCACGAATGCTCATGGGGGCACTGCGAGAGGACATTATGCAAGAAGAGCAACTACGCAGAAGATTCTCCGCACAGGGTTATGGTGTCCAACCCTTCATCAGGATTCAAAAGCATATTACAAGGCATGCAACGTATGTCAGAGAACATGTAGGCCATCGTGGAGGGATGAGATGCCTTTGAATCCACAAATGACGTTGCAACCTTTTGAAAAATGGGCAATAGATTTTGTAGGACTCATCAAACCTCAAGGAAAGACAAGCGTGAGGTAGATTATCACTACGACGGAGTATCTGGCTCGTTGGGGAGAAGCACAGCTGGTGAAGTATTGCACGGGCATGACTGCTACAAAGTTTCTACTTGAACATGTACTAACATGATTTGGATGTCTAAAGATCTTGATGAGCGATCGCAGTACACACTTCCTGAAAGAGATGATTAGCACGCTGACGGAAGAGTTTCTGGTGCATCACCAGAAGAGCATACCGTATCACCAATAGGCTAATGGGATAGTAGAAGCATTCAACAAAGTACTGGAAACCGTGCTAACCAAGGTATGCAATGCGCAACGAAGTGATTTGGACCTATGCATACATGCAGTGTTATGGGCTTATCAGATGACATGTAAGAAACTGATAGGACAAACACCTTTTAGGCTTGTCTATGGAGTGGAAGTCGTAATGCATATGGAATACATCGTGCCTAGTCTATGCATAATAGCACTCACAGGTATGACGAATAACAGAGCCCTGGAGGAGAGGCTCACACAGCTAGATGAGCTAGAAGAAGAGAGATTTTTGGATGGATTTCACCAGTAGGTACAGAAGTAGTGCAAAAAGGCATGGCACGATCGACGCTTAAGCTGCGCACATTCAAGGTAAATGGTCTAGTTTTATTGTATGATAGTAAGTTTGATAAATTTCCAGGGAAGTTCAGTATGCACTGGTTAGGATCGTACGTTATTAAGGAGATTACCAACAGAACTGCGGTGTAGTTGGTAAAGTTAAATGGAGAAAACTTCCCAAGAAAAGTGAATGACAGTCATTTGAAGCCATACACAGGTGGCCTAACCATTTGACTAGTCGAAAACAGCATATTCTTAGCACTCCAAGCAGCTGTAAGGAGGCGCAGGACTATAAACTATTCTCCTCGGGAACTGTGCGATGTTAGGATTACGCACAGTAGCAAAGTGTCACAGGGTCCACAACAGTGTGAGGATAACTATGTTGGCATGGAGGTCTACTAGAAAGTGACCATTAAAGTCATTATTCACAATTCGATGCTTGGTTTGAATCCAAATGGAGTGGGCGGAAGGAATTTAAGGCAAACTTTATGGGTTAGATTCTTGAAAATCTGTCGCCAATCTAGAAATAATGGACCAAATGTTAGGGGAACAGTCGAAATCAAATTCAAAAGGCGCTATAAATTACAAGTGGTTCTCCAGCAAACAACACTTGGCTATTTGAGAACTAAGTTGTTGCGCACTCAAGTATTCATGAGTCGAGACTTATTTGATATTCTGAAAGTGAATTCGTTGATTTAACAATTACTAAAGACACTGAGAGAACTGTGGAATAACACTATGTTAGCACCTGAAGAAGCCATGGACACAGGAGTAGTGACAGCCGAGGGAGGCGCACAGGAAATGGTGGAAGTGGAAGCCCCAGAGAGTGCCTGAAGAATTGCTAAGGTCCGTAAATCACTGCGCACATCGAGACCTGAGAAGGATAAACAAGCCATGATACCGGTGCACATCTTGCCCAGAAATCCACTAAGGACAAAGCTCACATTGGAGGAAAATGGGAAGACCATTAATCTGGAGGCCGATGAGGAGGAAGAGTTTGAATAAATCTTGGTGGAGGAGGAGGATGTAGAGATGGAATTTGAAACCTAGGGCGCAACCCTATCACATGGTTACCTACATATGTTCCTCCATGAAAGGGTAAAGCCAAGGTGCCAAAGGATATAGATGAGATCAACAACTCTCTACAAACCCCGTTGCTCCTAGATGATATTATTTTTGAGGGCACGCACTTGGGACGGGTTCCCATATTGAAATTTGAAGATTGGGACCTCGCAGACCACGAGAATTTCCCACATTTAGTGACTGCAAAGCTAATGCGTCGAAAGATGGATGCACCAACTGGAATGATTGAATTGGAGTCACACAAATGGCTTAGAGGGGTTGAGAAAGAAGGGTTGCTAAACCTGCTTTGGTTGCCACATTACCACTACGCCCCAGTGACCGTTTTTGTCATCAGTCAGTTGCTCTACTTGGTGCATGATGGGTGCTTGTGGTTGGAGGAACCCATCCCCTTCACTGACCATCTAGTTCACCGGATTACACAGCTGCCTTGTGTAGGGGAGGACCCAACAAATATTTCATAGGGAAAAGGTAGTGATTTGGCCCTTACGGAGGCAATGAAAAATAAGTTTAAGTTGGAGAAGAAGAAGCGAGGGTATGCCATCTCTAGCATCAACAACCCTATAGTCAAGGTTGTGACACAAATATTGGTAGGGAAGGTGATACGAAAGTGTCGCATGGATGAGGTGTCTACGCCAGTGGTTGCACTAGCAGAGCAATGCGCAGAAGGGGTCCAATCCAATTGGGAAAACTATCTATGCGGTGAGTTCCTTTTGAACTGTTGCAAGGCACAGGAGTAGGGAAAAACATTTCATTATGCGTGGCTCTTGTTGTCGATAGTACTGGTGGCATGGGATTTGCCCGAAGATAGCCAATTCTCGTTGATCACGTAGGACCTTCTAGGGGAAGTGAAGTACGCTTTGCTGTTGGCGACCAGGGACCCACAGTTGATCAAAGAGAGCAATATATTTTGGGTGCTTATGGAGATGAACATGCAGATGGGGATCAATCACAAGCTGCGTTAGTGCCCATAGTCTATGTTATAGACATTTTTGTGCCCTACAACCCCAAGCATGAAATTTCCATAAACCAAGGGCTCCTAAGTCCCTAAAAGTGTTGTTATAACCCCTAAAGGAACAAGGTCAACAGATTACAGCTTCTCCCAGAAGTTCTCCATGAAAAACTACTCAGAATTGATCAAAACAGGATCATTGCAGCTGCTCCACTGGCTAGGTGCGTTGCATCTCACCCAAATGCACTGTGAGGGTGCGTTGCATTTCAAAATTCCCTTCTGTGGGGTGCGATGGGCGAGAAATGACAAATGGCAGTGTCATTCTGCGAGGTGGAGAGGCAATGGAAGCTTCCAGAATCTTCTCCTGTGACACTTGCCTCACTGAATTCGACCAAGGATGAGTAAGAGACCCTCAGTCTCCAAGTGGAAGCTGGAACTGTCAGAGAGAAGACACTAATCAAATCACAAGCTGACTCATCCCCCTTACAGATATCTATATATGGATCCCTCATCCCAGAGATCCAGAGGCTGGAATTTTGCACATTGTAAGGAATTTTTGTTGGTTTCTAGAGACAAACATCAGATTGTTGGGTGATCTAAGCTTTGTTTGAGGTGAAGAGGGGCTTCTTTGCTGGGAGGTTGATGTTGGGTCGGAACAACTGGTTGTAACTCCTCCTGGATCTTTTCTTGTTTTATCAATAAAAGCTATTTGAGTTTTCCTCCATGCTGTTGTATCATTGATGCTTGTTACATTTGTATGGTAAATTTACATCTGATCCTAGATTGTTTATGAATATAGATCCATGTCTTTGTATAGTGCTATGCTTCTGTGATCTTACAGGTACTTTGTGAAGTTGGGCGTGCAAGGGAGCAGGTAGCTGAGGACTATCAAAGAAGAGAGGGATCGAATCAAAGGATTAGCACAAGACAGAGGTTGGTCTTTCTATTCCTCTCTATCTATAATTCATAAAAGAAAAACATAAGTAGCTTTTCTCTGTTTGTTTCTAAGGCAGCTGTCACACCTTAGTGGGATAGAACAGTTCTATATAGACACTTTTCCCTGTAACAAAATGGCGACTCCACTGGGGAGATAATTAGTTTGTTTGTTTATCATCCTTTGTTGTTTGTTTCATAAACTTATAAGTAGTGTTCGAACTACATTTTCCATAACAAATGCAAAGTAGATAACTGTTGCTTCAATCCATCTACTGGATCTATTTATGATTTAAACAACTGATTTACAGAATATCTGATTGCCCTTGTGATAGCTCTTAGATCCTCCTTAGATCTACCCCTGATTGTTGCATTAGTGATTCCTTTTTCCTCGGCCAAAAACCAAGAACTGAACTGCAAACTGTGACCCGGAGACTGAACAGAGTCTCGTTTCTGGCGCAGCGCAGGTACTGTTCAGAGATTCTGAATTTCAGCGCACTTCCCGAGTGGGCAACCTGCGTTTCATTACAGATTCTCTGTGTTACAGGTGCGCTGATCAGACTAGCTCTGTGCAGTTGTGGTTTCTGTGGATCATTCTTTCCAGTTCTATTCCTGAATTTTGCTGCCTGTGATCAGTATATGTCTGTTTGAAACCCCTTTTCCTTGCTGTTATTCTGCCTCCTTTATACAAAAGAACTGTAGATGTTTTTGTGTGTTTGTTGAGTCGTTTACAGTTCTCCTCTGCAAAAGTAACATAGTCGTGCCGTTGCCCTTTGATTTGAAATTGTCGCAAGTGTCGATTTCAGTCCTAGGAAAGAGTTTGATTGTTGTTGATGGTCGATTATCCTGTTACTATTGCTTTTGGTCTGAATTTGTATTTTTCTAGTGTCAAGAACGAGTGTTCATTTCAAAATCGTAAGGTGTCGTAAACGTCTCTGTTTTTTATTTCGAAAAGAAACTTGTTTATATTTGTCACTTGAAAAGAAATTCAGATTTGTGCATCAGCTTTCTTTTTAGCATCCATATACTAAGAAAGTCGAAAAACAAATACATGCATGTGCATTTGCATATAGACAGTCTGTTTGGCTTGATTTAGGAAAGTGCATTTACAGTGTGCTCTTTGCTCTTTGTGAAAAGATTCTGTCTTTCTTTTCTCTAGTAGCTAGGATTTTCATTGCATAAAAGAGATAAAAAGTTTGTTTATCATCTTTAGATTGCATTTTAGGAATTACATCTACATCTCGTGGTGAACCCAAAAGGCAAACTTCATAACCAAGATCAACTTAAAATAAATTCAATGAATCTAACAATGCTTTGGAACTTAACGCACAACATTTAGAGGTCTAGGCTAGAGATGTATTCTAGCGTCGTAAAGCCTGGTAACTGTTGTTCTCACTGATGGTTGGGTGATTCCTCCACTTTGAGATGATAAGTGCTAGTACGAACTTGTGCTCCCACGTACCATCGAGTATATTTTGGGAGACCCCTATAGGCTTAAATCCTTTATCCATAGGAAGCCGTGTCTTCCGCCCTATCGATCGCAATGCACTGAACACAACATTCGAGAAGATTGACTGTCATACCGTAAAAAGTATTCTGCAGTTTTGCGATTGGTTTGGTACTCCCTCTACCTATACTTCTAGAGTAGTCCCTTTCGTTCCTTTTCAGACTCCTTAACAGAAAAGGTCCATCTGAGCACTTGTCACTTCAGGCTCATTAAAAATCGAAGGCAACTAGAGTCATATTTTGTTTTTTCTCGACTCTTAAAAACTGAAAAAACAAGTTGTGTCAAAGCGTCTAAAATTCATTTAATTCGAAAACATACTTCCCCTTTATTAGTTGATCGAGTAATCTGCAATCATGAAAGAAAGTCAATTGAAACCCCGTCATTCGCGGAGGCTTACGAGTGAACCATCTTTGTCTCCAGAATCGAAGCCAATACGGACAAAGCGAACTTGTTTAACCGGTTCCAAATCTCCTATTAAAGTTAGAACAAGTGTTCCAACGACATCAGAGACTCCGGTTACTCCAAACATTTCTAGAATCCCTGCCTCTACAGAAGAAGTTCAGCAGCCACAGAAGGACAGTGATATTGATCCTAGTCTGAGACTAAACACTTGTGTTACCGAACCAGTTCCATCTACAACCGGTTCGGAGAGTCTTGCTCTTCAAACATCTGTCGCTGCCGATTTCACACCTTCTTCGGCACCAGAAATATTCTACGGACCTGACGGTCTTCCCCTTCCACCTGGTCTGATTTCCATAGAAGAAATTGTAGAAGATCCTCAAACAAGTACTCCAACGCAATTTGGAGTTGGGATCACTCTATATCCTTCTTCGTCAGAAGTTAGTCTACCACCAGCGGAAGCTCCTGTAGAATCGATAGGTAATATTTTGGATAGACTACAAATTTCTGAAACCGTCAACATCTAGGACTGTGTCGTCTGACACAGCGATGGCAGAACTCCCTCCTATCACTCCGACAATGTTCGCCAGTATACCATCTATCCCGACTAGCTCTCAACCACTAGAAGGCGTCCACTCAGGGGCTATCTCGACAGTATGGTCCGTTCCTGTTTGTTCATTCGGAATAATATCCGGAAACTCTTATGTTGATTCTCAACAAATTGATCCATTTGGAGGTCAATTTGGGCAGTCCGGCCCCCAAGGGAAAACAATTCCCTTGAGTTCTAGATTACCACCGTATGGGGGGCAATATACCCTTTCATTATCCCCTCTGGGAGGATATCCATACGGGAGTTCACAAGAACGTTCAGGTTATACTGGAATTACCTCAAGCGGTTGGGTACCAATACTACCTCAACAACCAAGAGTTGTATATTCGATGCAACAATGCTTACCCATGTCAAATATCCAAACTACACCAGCTATTGTGACGGTATCGCAAGTTCAAGCGCTGCCTGTTGTATGCCAACCTCAGGTTTCTCAGGTTGTAATGCAACAGCCCCTTGACCCTGCGACTCAACCACAATCACCGACCGGTGGAATGACACAGGTTCAGAAAGGTACAATTACCCCTCATCTTGGTCAAACTATTAGTATCGGGCAACAGCACATGGCTTCACAACCATGGCTGGTGCAATACCAACAACCGCAATTCCAACAAGTATACCAAGGTTCTGAGCAACAAATCTTTGCTAATAGTGGGCAATCGTACATCCAAAATGGTCAAAATCAACCATTTTACAATGGTCATGCCCACCAACCTTACCAAACATACCAGCATCAAATGCATTATACTGGTATGCAAAGACCAACTACTCAGGCAATCCCATCTTATCCTGGGTATGCTTCGTCTAACCTGAATCAACAGTTACCCTTTGTGGCAACTTTAGAGTTACCTGATTTAAATAGGTTAACAAACGATCCAATCGCTTACGCCCCTTGGTGGCCGGCAATTCTACGCACAAACTTCCATCAGATATTCCTAAATTTAACAAAAATCCAGGTGAAGATCCATCGAATCACGTGATGACCTTTCATCTATGGTGTTCATCAAACACCCTAAATGATGATTCAATAAGACTTTGCCTCTTTCAGAGGACGTTAATGGGTCCAGCGGCAAAATGGTACATTGAATTACCTAGAGCTTCGTTCGACAACTTCAGTACCTTAGCCACAACCTTTTTAACCCATTTTCAGTTACCAATAAGGTACGAAACGGGAACAGAACTTCTTACCAACTTCAAACAGACAACGGCCACTCACATATCTGATCATATACATGAGTGGCAACGTCGTCGTAGAATGGTAAAGACATATGTCCCCGATCAACTTTTAGCTGAATGGTTTATCAAGTCATTACTACCTTCCATCACGGAAGATGTGGCAAAGGGGGGAGTCATAACAGAAGAGCAAGTTATCGCTCGTGCGCAATATCTGGACTTGATTTACACTCAGTCCGGCATGCTCTACGATAAAATACCTGACGCCCCTAGACCGGAATTCTCAATTACTCCTCCTCCTAAATCGAAAAATGACTCTCATGCCGGCGATGGCGTGATTGGCACAACAAACACGAAATCGACAAAGTCTACATCCAAAAAGGCCCGTAAGATTTCAAGTCAAAATGCAAAAGACAAACTTCTTGCTTCGGAAGTAAATGCTGTATCAACAGATAAAGGAAAAGAAACCAAACAACCAGGGGGCAAGAAGAAAGGAAAAGGGAAGAAGAAGAAACAGGAGGAATCATCACCTGAAAAATCTTCTTCAAAGCCTCCTGGAAGTAGGAAACCAAAAAATCCATGCTTTATATGCGATGAGGATCATTGGACCGCAGTTTTCCACACAGGGCTGAGCTTAAGAAATTCTTCAAGAATTCGAAAACCTTCGCAGTGTTAACTGATCCGTTTCCAAATCCAGGAACAAATCTGGTTGAAAGTGGAAATGCTTCCCCGTCTCAAGTGCTAATGTTGTCGATTTCGAAACAACAAAATGATGCTTTGATATCAACAAGGAACAAAGATTATGGGAATCCACAGATGTCGAACAACAAGGATAAAGATCAACCAAGTAGTTCGACAACAACTTCGACAGAAGTTACGCCACCCACCATTCCTGAATTGACGATAAAACCGCCAAAGGGAGTAGTACACAAGTTGACGTTTAATCCCCGCACTAGAGCGACACAACATTATAATATAGTGGAAGATTTGGCCCAATCGCCATCCGCTATGTCGACTCTTGAAGTACTACAAAATTTCCCATCCCAAAGGAAGGCTTTATTATTAGCCATTGGTGGGATTGACCCAAAGGATTCCAATCTTGTATCGTGCGATCATAAAGAATACGATCCTCAATTACCAGCTCAACTAGCTTTCCTTTTTCAAGTGAAAACCCTCAACAAAACTGTTCATCGAACGATTATTGATGAGGGGGCATCTACATGCATTATGTCGATGAGTTGCTGGAAAATTTTAGGATCTCCAACCTTGTCGCGATCTTCGACGACATTAAAAGCATTCGACAGAAGGACATATACCCCATATGGTATCCTAAGTAACTTGAAAGTCGAACTAGGAGGGAAAACAGTAGAAATAGATGTTGAAGTCATCGATGGGAATCTTGATTACAACATCCTACTAGGAAGACCATGGATATATGCCATGGCAGCTGTTGTGTCGACCTATTTTAGGAAGATTGCATTTCCCTTTCAAGGAGGGATTACAATCGTTGATCAATAGAACTTCCTCCCCAATGGTTCTCAAGTTACAGGAAGCATTCCTATGATCCATGGAAGCCCTCATTTGCTTCAAAATATCGGCGTAGGCCTACTAAAAGATCCTATACTAATGGGAACTTTCACCCTTCCACCTCCAATCAATCTGGCGAAAGTAGCGTCGATAGGAACCTGCAACATGATATCTTCTAAAAATATCTCAAAAAACGATATCGACATGGATCATGCAGTGGTTTTGCCCCCAAGCCCAACGGAAATATTGTAGCAATCAATGTTCCTAGCATGGGAGGCAAACCCAAATCAGCGCTCATCAAGTGTTTGGATAGATAGGTCTAGAGAATATGGTACCCCTTCAGATCCTTGGTCGCGAGTGCATGTCACCGACGAAGGAATTGTCCAATCAATAGTAATTGAAGGGGCACCATGGAATGATTCCCACCATCGTTCCCTTCTTCTGGATTGTGGAGAAGATAATCAAGATGACCTTTATCATGCTTTAGTTTTTGAATTCCTATCAAATACTGTAAACACGGTGGATTCCGAGCGAAACTTGTCCAAAATTGAAGAGATTATCGCCATAAATATCTCGACCAAAACAGATGTTGTAGAGAATATTTATGTCGGCAAATGTTGTTCTCATTCAGAACTGGAAATATATAACGCTCTTTTTTGTGAATTCAGAGATGTCTTTGCTTGGTCATATAGTGAAATGCCAGGCATTGACTCGAGTATCGTTGAACACGAAATTAAGATGTATCCAGATGTCAAACCAGTACGACAACGGCTAAGGCAGGTGCACCCCAAGAAAGCCGCTGCCATTAAGGCAGAAGTTGAAAAGCTTCTCCATGCTAGTTTCATCTACCCGGTTCCCCTAACCGATTGGGTATCGAATATTGTCCCTGTTATGAAAAAACAAGGAACAATTAGAGTGTGCGTCGATTATAGGGATGTAAATCAAGCTTGTCCAAAAGACAACTACCCTACACCCTTCATCGACCAGATAATTGATGAATGCGTCGGATGCGAAATCTTTTCATTCATGGATGGATTCTTCAGGTATAATCAAATAAATATCCGCCCACAGGACCAGTCAAAGACTGCATTTATTTGTCCGTGGGGCACATTCGCATATCGAAAATTACCCTTTGGTTTGAAGAACGCAGGGGCGACGTTTCAGAGGGCAATGAATTATGCCTTCCACGACATCAAAAAAATCGTTCAACCATACCTCGACGACCTTCCGGCTCATTTTCAAAAGCGGATTGATCATCCGCAGCATTTAAGAGCGATATTTCTACGTTTCCAACATTACAAGATACGACTCAATCCACACAAATGTGTATTTTGCGTCAATTCTGGTCGTTTGCTTGGCTTTGTAGTCTCAAAGGACAAAATTCGTCTCGACCCATGTAAGGTCCAGGCAATCATAAATTTGCCTCCACCTTCAAATTTGCTTCAGATTCAGAAACTCTAAGGGAAAGCAAACTTTCTGAGGAGGTTCATTCCAAATTACGCTGAACTTGCTAAAGGTTATACACGTCTTTTGAAAAAGGAAGTACCCTTTGTCTGGGATCAGGTCGCGCAAGCTTCCTTTGATGCTTTAAAAGAATCCCTAATGAAAGCATCATTAATATACGCTCCTGATTATCAAAAAGATTTTAACCTGTACCTGGCTGCAGCAGATACAACCATCGCAATGGTTTTAGTTCAAGAATTCGATGGAATTGAACATCCTATATATTATTTAAGTAAAAACTTAAATGATACTGAAAGCAAATATTCTTACGTTGAAAAGCTAGCACTTGCAGCTGTTCAAGCAATACAGAGATTTCGACACTACATCCTCTTTCGGAAAACTACCATTCTGTCAGATTGCAACCCCATGACTTATATATTGTCGCGACAGTTGCTGGGGGGCAAATATTCAAAATGGATAGCAATCCTACAAGAGTTTGATCTGGAATTTGTAAAATCCAAGTCGAAGAAAGCTCTGGTATTCGTAGAATTATTATGCGATCTCCCATCGTCGTCCAACGATGATACATCCGAAGAAACAATCGTGGACGAAAATTTGTTTTTGATATCTGCAAGAAATGAGTGGTATGGAGATATAATCATTTATCTCCAAACCCAAAAATATAGGCCAAACACCTCATACTCCGAACAAAAACGTATTTGATACCAAGCAAAAGACTACATGATCGTCGGTGACACGCTTTACCGTCGTGGTATCGATACAATTCTGAGAAGGTGCCTCACCCATGAGGAGGCCGAAAAAGTCCTAAATGATTGTCATTAAGGCGCGTGTGGGGGGCATCAGTCTGGATATGCTACAACGCAAAAAATCTTACGAGCAGGATACTTCTGGCCAACAATGTTCAAAGATTGCATAACCGCAGTCAAAAGTTGCCATGCTTGTCAAATTTTTGATAGCAAAACCAGAAGACCACCCACACCTCTACAACCAGTAGTTGTTGTTGGGCCATTCGCCAAATGGGGCATCGATTTCATGAGATGTAACCCCACCTCGACCAGGGGGCATGGGTATATCATAGTCGCAGTTGACTATTTTACCAAATGGGTCGAGGCGATGCCTACATTAGATAATACTGGTGAAACATCTGCCCTATTATTTTTCAATCATGTAGTCACCAGATTCGACGTACCACAGGCTATAGTCACAGATCATGGATCACATTTTCGCAATCACATGATGGTCGAATTAGCTGCCAAACTAGGGTTGTCTCACGACAGCTCCACTCCATATTATCCCCAAGCCAACGGACAAGTTGAAGCAATCAACAAGGTCCTAAAGCGCATGCTGCAAAGGATGATTGGAGTTCACAAGAGAAAATGGCACCTAATCCTGTACTCAGCTTTGTGGGCTTACCGAACATCGGTAAGGAATGCAACCGGGTTTACACCTTTCCAACTAGTATATGGCCTGGAAGCAGTCTTACCAATCCAGTGTGAAATCTCGTCTCTCAAACTCGCAATTGATCTCCTCCCCAGAACTTCAGAAGAAGAAGCTCGTTTCTTGGAATTAATCCAATTGGATGAAACCCATTGTGATGTCGCTTTGGATAATGAAGCCCATAAGAAACGAGTCAAGGCGCAGTTCGACAAAAATGTCAAACCCCGTGTCTTCTCAGAAGGTGATTTGGTCTTGCTTTACGACAAAGAATCCGATAAATTGGGAGCAGGTAAATTTAAGTCTTTATGGATGGGCCCCTATATTGTTAAATGAGCGTTAGCAAAAGGAGCCTACGAGTTAATGGACTATGATGGAATCCCACTGGCGCAACCTCGTAATGGGTTGTACCTCAAGCGTTACTATGCGTAATAGTAACCTGTATGCTTTTGTTATGTTTTTTTTTCGCTAAAGTGTTTATTTTGGTCAAGTAATCCACTTTTTACATTTAGTTCAGATGTCAAACCTATTGGAGTCATGTTTTGGATATGCCGACAGAGCGAGTCGTAGTTCGTGGAACCTATCTTCCGCAGCCTGGGCTATTTTTGATCCAAGCGGCGAGTTAGTAAGTTTCAGAGGGGTATGTATTGGTCGATCAAAAAATAACATCGTTGAATATAGCGCATTGATAGAACCTCTCTGATGCCATCACACATGGTATACACCGACTAATTTTCAAGCTAGACTCACAGCTCGTAATACTACAACTCAATGGTATATATTCCGTCCGAGACCCAGCTATTTATCGCATGTTCCTAAGGGTTAATATTTTGGAAAGATGATTTGATTTTATTCAATATCAACATATTTCCAGAAACTTAAACACATTAACTGACTCATTAGCAAATTATGTGTTAGATAGAAATTTGCAACATTTATAGAAAGAAACATACCATCAATGTTTGCATTTGGATCATGTAACTTAACTAAAGTAAAACTCCAAAAATCAAAAATATATACAACTGTTTATGGTTTACACATAATGTTCTGTAACCAAGACAAAATCGGTCAACCGACCCAAAAACTAAAAATTCTAGGGGGCACCCTAGTCTAATGATGCTCGTGATAGAAAGTCACAGCCTGTGCAATCATGCATAAGAGACAAGTCCATCGTCTGGGCACACCAGTAGTATGCTGCTGTAACCGCAAAGGTAGCTCGTCAGTCCTCACATCTGGTATACCAAGAGTGAGGCCCTCAACCTGCTCCTGTAATGTTGTGAGAGTCTCGGCCACATCGAGGTCACGAAGAATAGCCCTTCCGACGGCCTCTCCTGCTGGAGCAGCAGCGGGTACTCTCAGGCGAACTACTAGACGAACAGGACCAACATCTGCATGTACACATGAGTTTGATTAAAGTCTTGATAGAATAAAGCACAAGGACATTATAAACAAAAAACGATAAACAGGGATATGGTCAAAGATTTTACCAATGGCGCCCCACTGTTCGCCATCCGGCAATACTAAATCTGGATCACCCCGGAAGTCCATGCCAGCGTATGGATACTCAGAATAAACCATCTCCTGAAGATCAAACCACCTGAAGAAGGTATCAGAAAATGAAATCTGAGACTGGCCAGCATGCCTAGACATATGGTCAACCCATCTCTACATACGTGGTTTAGTAGGAGAAGGTAAATCGAGTGCAATATACTGCGGCTACATCAGTGGTATCTTCTCCAAGGCAAAGGCAGTCAAAATAGAACCGTACCCAAAGTTCTTCAACCTCCCGCTCTTTATCTTGGTCAACTGTTCTTTCATCATAAGAAGTACTGCGTCGCACCAGTTGAACACCTTCGGTTGGAGGCATTCCAAGGCATGCTGCATATAAGATCGGTTGGCTACATGAAGAGCCGCACCACCAGCCATCCTACCAAAGGTAAACAGAATAGTCCTAAGGGACCTATGAGTGACATCACGGATGATGATCTTGCCATCTTTACTCGGCTAAGATCCTTCTCTGCAGTACCGGCGGACATAATCTCTCACAGAGTCGCCTCCTCGGGCTGAACCTGACAAAGAGATGGGGACACCCCGCCTCGACAAGCCAATCAAGAAATAGATGTCTACTACAGTCAAGGGGATAGATTTTCCCCTGATCTGGAAAACCTGATTGGTAGGATCCCAAGCATCGAGCAAATACTGCAGTAAGTTGATCTGCTATCTCATGCTAGAAATGCGGAAGAACTTCAGCAAGCCACAGTTCCGCAGTGCGTTTACTGTAACCGGATCATGTAGGGAAAGCATGTCCTCTTCTTCATGCTCACGTTCTCGCCATGTAATGGTCATCTTACTCCAAAGATCTCTGAAAAACAAACAAGAGAAGAGTTAGATACTGATTTTGGTAAGAAACAGGAAAAATTTCCATCAAAAAATTATGCATTAAATTCCTTTTTTGCGCCCAACGCACCTGCAGCAGTGTTCTAGGTGCATTGAATGTCAGATAGCCTTTAGACAGGTCAACATTCAACGCAGCTTTCGATACACAGAGGGTGCGTTGAAGGCAAAACGAGTTCTTCAAACCCCAGGGGCTCAGAAAAGCTAAGAATCAAGCTCAAAATGCAAAATGGAAACCATGAAATGAAAGAGCTCAGGTTTAGCTCCTACCTGGTCCAGACAGTGCCGAGAATCGTCCACAGAATCTCCCGAAATCAGCTGATGAAAATCAAGGGGGAAAAGCACCTCGAAAGCTCCAACGAACCAAAGTTCAAATGAAATGGTAAAATGAGAGGTAAAAACACTTTTTCATTACTTTTTACGTAGTTCAAAGTAAAATATTTGTGTTCTAACTCATTTTCAAGCATATATTGTTCATTTTTGACTAGTTTGATGAGGCAGTTAAAGATACAGTACAATCTTTGAAAGAACAGAGCTATTTATGGTAAAATCAAAAGGGGACCATCTAATCGAGTAGTGTTACCGCAAGGTTCAAGCTCGTTAAAAAATAAACCTGCATCGAGCAGTTTTAGCACATAGTTCAAGCTCGTTAAAAAATAAACATAAGACATGAGCAAATGTTTCCCCCCGCGTTTAAGCTCGTTAAAAAATGAACTATTCCCCAGTAAATAACCATCGTGAATGTAGTACTTCAGCCATTAAAGCCTTGGTCATGTTTGCACCATTACCTCCACTTTTCCATTGGCCGATCATTCACCTCCATTTGATTGTTTACCCATTTTGAGGAACAGCTGCGAAGGGTGATTTCACTAGCCATCCTTGTGACACTACCATGATTGGAAAATTCCAAACCTTACCTGGAATCAGCTACTACCCGTTTTATCACTCGTTCCTCAAAAGACGAGTCTCCTTTAAGCTCTTTTCAACTGACTCATAAAATATGGAAAGATTGCCGAGCCATTGGCCTCTCTAGCTCGTTAAAGCGACAGGAATTGCTATCCCTCCTCTAGATTTTAATCTTTTTGTACCTGAGGGATTATTACACAAAAAGATCGAGTGCTTTTTTTGTTCGGCTCGTTAAAAGTATCGAAAATTCATCCCTTCTGTATTGTTTTATACTTTTTTGGACTGAAGGGATTAGATGACGAAAAAGGAATTTTGGAGTTACCTTTATGTTCCTTTTCAAACTCTCTAAAATTGAAAAGGACCGAGTTATATTTGTCGTTAAACTCGTTAAAATATTAATAGCGACAAACTTGTCGTTAGACGAGAACGAGTTTCACTATCGCTAGGCTCGTTAAAACATAGCGATGGGTTTGCCCGAAGGGAAAATTATAGAAAAAGCATATGTTATCCTCCTCAAGCTTGACAAAAATAAAGAGGTACTGGTCAACAATGACTGGGGAAAAATTGGGAAGAAAACTCAAAGAAACTTTGTTGGTAGCAAGTCGCTCTTGAACATGACACTTCCGCTCCGTGTCCGAGTCGGGTTGGGTTGTTTCTTTCACCGGTCACATCACCATGGTCACGCCATACCATCCACATTTGGGGTTAATGCTACCAATCCATCACATCAGTGTCGCCGATATGTTCAAGAGAAGTCATTCAGAGAATTCACCTGTGTCTCACCCACTACCATACATTATACTCCATTCTTTCATGACCGCCACCCTGAACCTTATATCACCAGATCGTCCTCACCTCCATTAAAATAATTTGCTCCGTTCCATGTCATTGATGTGGGATTCATTAAGGCCCTCCTGTGACGGATCACTTCTTGTCGACATCAGCTCATTATCCAAGAAGTTGATCTAGGAACACCCCATTCAGTACTTTGAAGCTTGCATGCCTCAATGGCAAGTTTCTCACTTCCGGCGACAGGTTTACATCAATGGCCTTCGACCGAAAGATTTTGCGTGGTGTTTGACACCAAGTCCTTTATTCACACCACGTGAATTGTACTGCAGTACCTTGAGGGTCATTATCATTATCGGTGATTCCTCTCGCGCTTGTTAACAGTTTACATCATTGATTGGTAATCAAGCGATGTCTTTCCATGTTCGACTTCAGAACATTTCTCACATGGATCGACTTGTACTTCGAGTGAAGATCAGACGAGATTGAAGACCCCGGATCTAGTTTCATCCATCCGGGCTGCGATATATATTCATGGAAATAAAGACATTAAATGTACATCATTGCAGCACAGATAATCATCCTACCAAAAGGATGATGGCTCTACCAGAATCATCAGTCTACACTCAGACGATTGTCTGTGCTATGTACATGAAAATGAATTTATAAAGCTGAGCATGGGAATGCTCGCGTCAGCCAGATCATGAAAATATTATGAAGATAATGTATTCTATTGTATCTTATTACAGGTCTCCTCCCAGCATTGAAAGAACTTTGGATCCTCATAAAGCATTTCACCTGACACCAAAAGGTTAACGGCCTCATACTTTAGGGGGCAACTGTTATAGACATTTTTGTGCCCTACAACCCCAAGCATGAAATGTCCATAAACCAAGGGCTCCTAAGTCCCTAAAAGTGTTGTTCTAACCCCTAAAGGAACAAGGTCAACAGATTACAACTTCTCCCAGAAGTTCTCCATGAAAAACTACTCAGAATTGGTCAAAACAGGATCATTGCAGCTACTCCACTGGCTAGGTGCGTTGCATCTCACCCAAATTCACTGTGAGGGTGCGTTGCATTTCAAAAGTCCCTTCTGTGGGGTGCGATGGGCGAGAGGTGACAAATGGCAGTGTCATTCTGCGAGGTGGAGAGGCAATGGAAGCTTCCAGAATATTCTACTGTGACACTTGCCTCACTGAATTCGACCAAGGATGAGTAAGAGACCCTCAATCTCCAAGTGGAAGCCAAAACTGTCAGAGAGAAGACACTAATCAAATCACAAGCTGACTCATCCCCCTTACAGATATCTATATATGGATCCCTCATCCCAGAGATCCAGAGGCTGGAATTTTGCACATTGTAAGGAATTGTTGTTGGTTTCTAGAGACAAACATCAGATTGTTGGGTGATCTAAGCTTTGTTTGAGGTGAAGAGGGGCTTCTTTGCTGGGAGGTTGATGCTGGGTCGGAACAACTGGTTGTAACTCCTCCTGGACCTTTTCTTGTTTTATCAATAAAAGCTATTTGAGTTTTCCTCCATGTTGTTGTATCATTGATGCTTGTTACATTTGTATGGTCAATTTACATCTGATCCTAGATTGTTTATGAATATAGATCCATGTCTTTGTATAGTGCTATGCTTCTGTGATCTTACAGGTACTTTGTGAAGCTGGGCGTGCAAGGGAGCAGGTAGCTGAGGACTATCAAAGAAGAGAGGGATCAAATCAAAGGATTAGCGCAAGACAGAGGTTGGTCTTTCTATTCCTCTCTATCTATAATTCATAAAGGAAAAACATAAGTAGCTTTTCTCTATTTGTTTCTAAGGCAGCTGTCACACCTTAGTGGGATAGAGCAGTTCTATATAGACACTTTTCCCTGTAACAGTCTAAAACAATTTTTAGAGCTTTGCGAAAGTTCGAAGCTGACTTCCACCATGTCTTCATCAAGGTGAGAAGGACCTGTTGATGCCTCTAAAATTGTTGCATCAACATTGAGAAAAACCACCCAGTCCAAACCTTAGTGCAACTCCTTTTCTGTTTGGCATGGTGGCTCCGACTGGATATAATGGGACTAGTTTCCCGGTGATGTATGAGTTGATGGGTGATTGTTTTATAATGTGTAAAGAAGGTGATAAGTGTTTTATCCTACAATTCAAAAATATACAAATATGCTAATCTAACCCAAGTATTCTATAAATAATGCGATTTCTAATTATTCCTAAAAGATCAATAATCATATAGATGGATTACTTATCAATAAAAAGATGCATTCATATAATAATTACTTTGTTTAATAAATTAAACAAAGTAATTATAAAAAACATTATCGCCTTCATCACAATATATATCACTAACATATATTCTTTGAAATAGACAATTCTCAATATTCAAAAATGATATAATAAAGAATCGTTTGAAAAAGAATACATATATAAACAATAACAACTTTTAAGAAATGTTCATTCACATAAAGAAATAAGACAAAAATAGTGATATAAGTACCGCATGCATTTGAATCTTTCCGATGTAAACAACACTCCGATTCCATTTTCCTATTTGATAAAACCTCCAAAAGATGCAAAAGTGCAAGTCTTGAAAAAGCTTCTTTCACAAAAATGCAGAACCTTGATCCACTATTGAAAAAAAAGTATTTAGAAGTACAAAAGTGAAACTTCTTAAGTCAAATCTTATACAAATTGAGGACCCCTTCTAAATACATGAAAGGGTCTTAAATAATAAAAATAAAAACTAACTATCAACAAAATCGCTATGAGCTGTTCATACTGTAGACATGAAAATCTGGGATTTTCTATAAAAATAGAAGTGTGATAGAGATTGAACTAATTCATTGAATCAACTTCCTTTCTTGTGCTTGTAGATGATAGATTGCAAGCATTGGGTGGATTTCGAAAGGTTGACTCATCCTGGAATGTAGCTGGGTTGTGTAGGTGGCATCAAAGATTTCAGGAATCATGCAGTTGATTGCATTGGAAAGGCATTTCATGGCCATATACTGGCTATGTGGCTTGACTAGAAAAAACTAAAATGTATCCCATGTCAAGTTTTGCACTTCTTTGATCTGTTTTTCTCTACTTGCTAGCTCCTGTCTCTAATGATGTTCTAGTTCCTTTACTTTCGGGAGTTTACCTGGAGAGCAATCAAAGATAAAATTAGACATATGTAAACTGTTATTTACTAATTTGATTACATTGTTCATTGCAGCTCTGGATCTAGAAGTTGCTCTTTTGGCTTTCATTAGCTAGGACTCCCATTCCTAAAACATGATTTTCTTATGCGATTCTTGTATTTTCGGAAAATTGGCAACCATTCCTTCTACAGAATCTTGCCAAGAAAGAAAATGTGTTATCCTTTCATCTGGTTTTTCCAATTCCAGTCTGGTTTCAACTGCCTTCTCAATCATTGATGCAAAGATATCGCACAATGGGTCAGCCAATGATATATTATGACAAAGGATGTTCAACTTCCGAGACAAGGTTTTGGTTATATCCAAGGCTTCTTTTCTGAATTCACTAACCTGTGGATAACCCCTATACTTTTCTATCTGTAATTGCATTTGTGCAATTTCATCTTCCTTGGCCTTATTTTCCTGCTCAATTGTCATCTGAAGCCTGCTTAATTCTTGAGACAACTTCTGTTGTTTCTAGAGAGTCTGCTTATCAATATTCTGTTTCTCCAGTTTCAACTGTTCTTTTAGTTGCTCATTTTGTTATCTCTGCTATGCTATCTATTGTTCAAGCTGACTAATCCTTTGTTGTTTTTCTGCCAATTACACTTCAAGTTGAGTGATCCTTTGAACCTTTTCCCTGATTAGCTGGCTGACCTCTGAGGCTTTGTCCATTGTTGTTGTTGTATAAGCCCTTGTAGACTGAGATAATTTAGTTAAATCCCCAGAAGGATTGACTTCTGCCTTCCATACCACATTCATGATTTTGGCCTGAGGAGTTAGAAGAGGTCCTTGATCAATTTTCCTCTTTTTCCTTTGTCTTTTAACCATAGCCCTATGCTTCAAACTATAGAATACATCTAGGGGTGGTATTTCTTCTATTTTTAGTACAATCTCCTCTGTAGGATTTTCGGGAATGATTTCTATATCCTACTGAATCTTGGGTAGGCCACTTGTCCCTTCAATCAAAACACTAATAACCTCAGCCTTTTGTGCTACAAGAAATTTTGGTGTAGTGAGCTTTTGGAAGTCATTCAGGTTCTTGATGATTATATCAAACTCCTCCCATTCCTTGATTAAAGCAGGATCAATATTTATATCAGTATTAAGGATCTCACTTGTTCCTTCCTTTGTCTACTCTCTTTCAGGGCTCTTTTCCTTTTTAGGAGTCTTTTCAATAGCTTTTTCTTCACAGTGGCCTTCTAGTTGCACCATAGAGGTAGTATTTAATGAGTCCATAGGTAGTGTTTGCAACCTCTGTGTCCTGAACTTCAAAAATTCCTCTAATCCCTCTGCTCCCATTTTGATTTTTGCTAGATGTTTCACTTGAGAAAATAACTCATCTGAAGTGAAAAAATCATCATAATCATCCTTCTCATGTTCAAACTTGGCAAGTTTGACATGAGAGGTGAAATTGTAGGCGACTACTTTTGGATCATACTGCCTCTTTGGGATGACTCCTAAATTTAACATTTTAATTTTTTCAGCTTCCTTCTCTGCATGTTTCAAGTCATGCAGTGTCAAAGTACCACATCAGAGGGGGAATGAAGGCCACATTTGTTTTTTGGACTCCTTTAGGTTCCTTGACATCCTTGATTATGTTATTTGATAAGCTATTTCTCTGGCAAATAGTTTATCAAGAATGTATAAGGGGGGGACATGCGAATCAATAGTGCTGCCAAAAAGTCTAATGTAGGTGAAATTCTCTTCACCGAACCAACTACCAATTGATGTTAGGTCGACATTGGCTTCATCGGACAACCAAGGAGCGAGTTTGTTGAATATAGCATAATGAACAAGCAAGACAAAACCATGACAGATTCTATAAAGATGATTTTTATAATGGGCTTTCCACAATTCCTTATAATAGATATGAACGGGGGTCGGGTCTTGTGGAGTCCATTTACAACCTAAAATGGAGTAATCAGAATTGAAATAGATGGTGTCCAAAATGTAGACACTTATATAAAATGGGGTTATTACCCGAGTAGTCACAAACATGTTTCTTCTATAATCAAGGATTTGGTTAGCCATTTTATCAGATAAAATGGTTGCCCAATCCATGATATAAGAGTTAACTGTTGCTTCCATTAAAGGCACCATTTCTATAGAAAACTTAGCTGAATCATGGACTCCAACGAGTCTGCATATCATAGCACCAACATAGCAGTAAGGAGATGCTAAGGAGTCTACGAAGTACATACCCAATGATTCATGCTTGTGTTTGTTTGGGTAATTCCTCCACTGCCTGATAGGGTCTGACTCCATGTCATTTTCCTTAGCGAAGGATTCCAAAAAAACCTTGTTGTACTGCTTCTGTGGTTCAGGCAAATGGTACATATTTTTTATATCTTCCACCCTGAACAACCCGAACATTTGTCCATTAGCCGTAAAGAATGCTCTATCTGTTATGTTGATACCGTCAATTACCCATCTAACCAAGTGATTGTAGGGTAATATTTTAGCGCAAGTCGCTATTCTGTGAAGATAAGAGCTAGCCAAATCCTTAAGAGTACTCTTTGACTTGTTAATGGAATCCGTTGTTCCCTTTTCTTCTTCAATCTCTTCTGGATCTTCAGCTTCCAGTAAATTATATATGCTTTCCCTTGAAGCCTGGCCCAGACCGAGGTAGGTAGTATCAGCTATCAAGACCTTTTTTACTAGTTCTTTTTTGGTTATGATGGGAACCTTTGGTTTCTTTGATTTCTTCGTCATTTTCATTAGATTCATAAATTTAGACTTGCTCTACACAACGAAACAAAACAACATAAAAAGGAAATATTTGCTCAAAGATAATACACAATATACAATATTAATGGTAATTAAGTGCAATGAGTGTTATGGATTTGATATATTACACTACCACGGATGAAATCCTTGAAGGATTCAACCATAAATGCTTAATTAATGATTTTCTATAACTACCAAAGTGACGCTTAAATGCCATAAAGATATGTCACATCGTAAATCTTGATAACCATTCTTTTTAAAATAAATATCACAACTTCCCTATCAACAATAAGCAATTAATCACATATCACAGATTGGGAGGTACAATCGTTATGCTTAATTGTTTCCTTTGTAAATTTCCGATTGTGATAGATGGTAAGTGGGATCACTTGAATAAAAAGTTTTGCATTTTTATTTATAATTGACTTAGAATTTAGACCCGCAAACATTCGCTTAATGATTACATTTCACCTTTGGTGAAAAGCACGCTTTCCAATAATGAAATCACATCGACGGATTCCAAATGGGTATTTGTTATACGTTTCGTGGTTTCAGCGATGGCTGATTGCGATCAGCTTATCGCATCAGAAGATTTATATGACCCCTTGGAATGATTCCTTGATAAGTTGTGGTATGTGCTTTCCAATGGCGTTATCGCATTGGCGATTGCCAATGGAAACCTTAATTCTATCTTTTAAAAAAGGATGCAACACATTCATTTATATTTGTTTTATGGCAAGGTCTTGTTTAATATTTAAATCAAATCGGACCTTTTCATAAGGATTTTCATGTGTTGTATAGATTTTGTAAAGTTGCGATTGTTATTGAACTTAACCTAAAAGCAAAAGAATTATCACAACTATTGATTTCTTAAAAGTTTTATTGATTTTATCTATGTTCTAAAAAGGGGACCCGTTGTTAAAGTTTTAGATAAAAATAAACTTAAATGGGGAGGGTTGTTGCATAGCAATACAGGACCCTATGAAGATGTGGCATGAGTTACCATACTTGGCAACCAATGATGTAATTTTCGCAGTCCTTGAGTCTTGGCCGCCAGAGTGGCGCACTCCTGCTAACTCTGCAGTGGAAGCAGAGAAGTCCACCGCACAACAAAAGAAGGAAGAGACAAAACTGCAAATGGCACAACTGGCAGAAAAGTGTAGGAAAGAAGGAGTGGCTAAGGCCTAGGTGGTGCACGACGCTGCGAAGTTAGAAAAACAACAGCATAAAACAACAGAAGAAGACCGTGAAGGACAGAAGTCACCTTCGCGCGAATCGGAGACAGACACAGAACAAGGTGGTGAAGACCCACAGACAATTTATACCCAGCACAAGCATCCGTGACCATGAGAGTAGGTAGGGCTACAAAAGAAAACAAAGGCCTTGAAGACATCTTTCAACCCTATCACCCTCACTGAAGGGGATCTACATGATATCGACGAAACGATGAGGGATGTCACCGCGGAGGCCCTCCAGCTGTTTGAGGAACAACACTAGTTGGTATTGGGGTCTCTCTAGACACAAATACAGAAGTTGCAGGTGCACACTCCATAGGTTGGCACAGTTTCGACTAGCCTCGTAGTCGGCACTTCAACTGTTAAGGAAATGTTACGTGCCAAGATGACCAACACAATATTACTACCAAATAGAGCACTCATCGCAGAGAATGAGACCAACAGGCCTATGGTAAACAATTTGAAAGGGGTTGGGTTAAACATGGTTAAGCTCCCTCGAGAGATGCTTTATCTTTTGCAGGATGGAGTCACAGCAAAACTTTGGGCCAGAGAGAGTCGCGCTCTACAGGTAATGAGTGAGCAACGCATCAACATTGAGCAGTTGAGTTTGTAGTGCAACGAGGCAGTGGAGCATAACAAATATATAGTGTAGGTTATGGAGGAAGCCTGCCAGATGGTCCCAAAGTTGGCCATCCAAGTAGAGGATTTGGTGGAGGCACACGTCCAAAATTTAGCCACAAGGCTATGCGATGCAAGAGCAGAGATGGCCAGGATTCCGCTAGAGCTGAACCTACGGATAGCAAAACTGTAGTTGAAGGCTCAACCTTCAACCTTGCAGGAGGTCAGAGAACAACTTACTACTGCAGTCACAATAGTAATGGCGACAGTTGACAGTGCAATGGCAGACTGCATGAAGTTGTTCGAGCAGTTATTCGAGGTCCTCATCACCCTGCAGGAGGACCCGAGCATAGAACACCTAGAGACAGAGGCATGTGAGCTGCAGTAGAGATATGATGAGGTAAAAGGGACTGCACAGATGGTAGCCCTTATGTAGAGGCTTGCAAGGATGCAACAGGCAAAGGCGCTCAAGGATCAGGTGGATGCCGCTCGGCACAAAGAAGCAGCCTTGAAAGCACGTCTACAACCATAGATCAATGAGGCATATACAATTACGACATCCATTGAAGCAAAGCTCACGCAACTGCAGGCAACTCAAGAGAGGATTCTGGGCAGCAGTTCAACAACAATGATCACCAAACAATGCGTAGAGGAATTCCAGCATGTAGTCGCTCACTGTGTTGTCGAAATTGTAGCGATCTAATCAGAGTTGGGAGGTCTTCGCGCTAAGATCTCCGCACCTGCAGAGTGACTCAAGGGCGAGTCACGATGTTTGTGTTAGGGGCCTATTGGGCGCGAGATCCCCCAAGGGTAGTTTTGGGGCTAAGAGCCTAGATTTTGATCCAACTTTGTATTTATAATATAAAGACTCTGCATTTTGTGCACGCCGAGTGCATAGTTATTAAAGAGTCATAGGGTTTTCTGCCCTTATTTTGATAATGTAATGTTGGTTGTAAAAGATCTACCCATGGTTCACGGACCATGGAATTGTATAAATAGAGTGAAGCTCTAAGTAGATAAAAAGAAGTTAAGCATAATACAGAGATGGAATAAGGATGTATGTGAGATAGCTCTGGAGTAGAAGTCTAAGTTTGGGTAGTAGCATAGGTAGAGGCTTTGCAGCTGAGTACGCAGTGGCCTAGTAGTCCGCAACGGAGTGTGTAGGGCGAGTCGAGTCTGTAATCTTCTAGGAGTATTAATAAACATAAGTTTCTATCATTTCTGTGTTTTTATTTCTTGTTTGTGCATATGTTATATTGGGTATGAATTTCACTTTTAATGCTTATGATGCACGAATGTCTATAATAGTATTGGTTAAGTGAACACAAGTTAGAATATCTATTTACGTAAAGATAAATAAGATTTGTCGATAAAATAAGTTAGATACTCCGTCTAATTTGGAAAATAGCGCAGTTCGCTTCCTTAGCAGCGCGAAAGGACTTCAGCCCCTAGTTATGGCTGCAAGGAAGCTGATTGTAATAGATCGCGAAGGTGCTGAAGGTTAGAATAGGGCGTGAAGCAACATTGTGTGAAGGTAGGTATAGTTGGAATGAACCGACATCACATCCATCTCAAGGGTGTGGAAACTTGGTTCCAGGATCCCCCCATACTGCTTCTGGCGTAGTTCGTGCTCTGCAGGCTGATGCCAAGAGGGCTAGTAGTGTATGGATTTATTTGGCTAACTAACTATGAACCTAGGTTAGGCCCCCATAAGCCAACAATTTGTCTTCAATACTATTTCATGATAAAGAAAGAACACAACCATTTTTGGATTTCCTTTGAGCACACAAATACTAATGCCATGTCATTTTTTCTTCCTTAGTTAATATATTGCATCATTATGTCTGATAGTTAATTCATTATTATTCTATACCAATAAATCTTTATAAAATAACAGAGAAGGATGACTTGGTTGTTTTAGAGATATATAATATGAATTAATTAAAAATTCACAGGGTTATTTCGATTCTCATCTTTCTATTTCACTTCTTTAGAGAAAACTATATATTCAAATACCAACTCAGCTCAAACCAAACTAAAATAGAGAATCCTAGTTATGAAGATGTTTCTCTCTCCATACCTTATAATGACATTATGTTTTTGAATTATACTTGAATTTCACTGATAATAACATGGATTTATATATTTCTTTTAGCACCAAATTGAAATCATGGTAAAAATACGAATATCCCATTAAACATGACCTAAAGGTGATTCAAAGAATATCGTGTTTAGTCTGAGCACATGGCAAAGTAATTTCTAAGGTGTGAAGTTTTATTAGAGGCATTATTTGTTTATTTGTTTTGGTTAGAAAATGGATTTCTCTTGCTTTTATGTGACTTTCAATTTATCATATCTAGCATGTTCATAAATGGGAAAGAATAATGTGTGGCATTTATCTTGCAGAAATTGATGTTGAATGAAAGGATAAAGAGTTTAACCAAGATCCAATCCGCTTTGGTAAAGGTAGAGGGACATCTTAAAAAGTTACTTAAGGATACACCATATACATAGTTTGAACGTAAGTAATATATGGATTTTTTGTTTGTAGATATGTTCTTTTTTCTATCCAAGATATTGCAACAAGACAAATATTGATATTGTAGAAATTGTTATAGGACCTCATTGACGTCAATTTTTCTAATGTTCTAATTTGTTGATACATTCTCATGACAGAAAGGCTTTAAATACGAATTAATATGTTACCAAAACGAAATTATATTCAAATTTTATACATATAAAAGATAAACACAAATGTCAATCCCTTCAGTTGATTGTTACTTAACTCTCATGTGGGTAGGTTACATGAAATGTGATTGGAAAAAGGATGGGGAGACAATATAGAGATCATGCCTTAGATATGATTCATTTGTTGTTGGAGATCCTTTAGGCACTTCAGCCATCGACTTTGGAAATGTTTCTAGTAAGTATTCCTATGGTTGTTGATGTTGTGATTCTTTCACCTCATGGTTATTTTGGGCAAGCAAATGTTTTAGGAATCTATGATAAGATATTGATGGACAGGTAAACAATTTTCTTATAATTGCAATGTCCATTCCATGATATCATCTCTTTATTGTTTGATTGTATTTTTAGCATTTATTTCGATTTTTCTTTGTATTTCAACTATGAAATTGAAAGTACTTGGTATTATGTTTGTTTAAACAACAACCAAAGCTTGAAGGTGAAATTAATATTACACGATATTGATTGAAATCCTTTTAATTGTTTTGTATTGAAATATTTTCATGATTATTAGGAAATTTTACTTTCATGTTGTTATTTGAGAACATGTTGTTTATATACTTGACCAAGTTCATGCATTATACAACAAATTGTTGTTGCGAATAAAATTACAAGGATTAGAGATCACACCTCAGATTAGTTGTTTTAACAAGTTATTTATAGCTTGAGCTTTTTAGCATGTAAATTAGTTGGCATGATTGTGCCTTACCTTTCCCTGAAGGTTGAATACTAGGATACTAAGGTGTTCTTTTCATATGGGCACGTAGTGGCCACTATCACTCAACTGAAGAAAACTTGTTCGAGTTTCTTGCTCTTATGGGGAAGAATGGCTTTAACATTGTTGATGTTGAGGTATATGTAATATAAATCATTTATAGTCTACTTTCATTTATATTCTAGTGTTCATCATCTTTCATGTCTTACAATATGCATTCTAGGTTCTTTTGTTTTCAGAAAAGGAACTCAGTATTGATGGTAAGTAGTAGGATTTGAAGAAAGATGAGAACACTAACACTAGAGCAACAAATAAAAAAAGAGAGAGAAGAGAACCGGTCTAGTGGTATCCTTAAAGCCAATATTCTGCATAAGACACACACATAGAGATTGATGTTCAAGTCTTCATAGTTGGTGAATTCACCTACAATGACTTGACAACACAATGATAATGTTTTATAGTGGTGAAACAACATTTCATGTGTAAATTGTAGTCCAACAAATGTTAAGTTGGAAACTCATATTGTAATACTCGACATTTCATATAATATAATTTTTGTGGTTGGAATTATTTGTAGTTGCACTTGTTGTTTAGTATTTTAACTAACATATGTAATTTGGAATTTTAATATTAGATGAACCAATTCACATTGTATGATGTTTTTTTAATTTAGTCGCAAAATCATACTAATTAATCTATGTTGATTAATAATGAACACATAAAATCAATCTAAAACTAATAAATTAGTAGTTTGTATTGATTAATGATGAACACAAATAAAATGAGTATATGACTAAATTAGTCGTTTATAATGATTATTAATGAAAATAAATGAAACGAATATAAACTACTAAATTAGTCGTTTATATAATGAATATGAAACTACCAAAAAAATATATATGACTATTGCAAATGATTAATTTTTCATCACAAATGACAACTAAATTTTGCATATATACGACTATTAGTAGCTAATCAACAATACCTTATAACATGACAAAAATTTAGTCATATTTCTTTGGTCATTAATTAGTTTCAAATGATGACTAAAATTTGCATATATATGACTATTAGTAGCTAATTTACATTATCTTATAACACAACCAACATTTTGGTCATACTTCTTTGGTCATTAATTTTTTTCTCAGATGATCATATAGTAATATATTTTGTTCTATATTTGGTCATTAATTGTGGCAATTAATGATTAAATCAATAGCTAAATTTATGACCAAATTTATGACTAAATATACTACTAGATGATAAAATTGAGACAATCAATTAATAACTAAGCTAAAAACGACTAAAAGTTGGTCGCGTTATAAGATACTATAAATTAGCTACTACTGGTCACCGAATTAAAAATAGCCATTTATATGCAAATTTTAGTCGTTGTTTTAGTAACTAATTAGCCATTTTGTACTAATGTTACAAGATTGACACCACAACAATTGGAAGAAAAAAGAGAAAAAGGGATTTCTTACAGTTGTGATAGAAAATACGCTAAAGGTCATAAGTGTTCTGAGAAGAAATTAATTTACATAGGTTGTGAAGAGGAGGAATAAAAGGAACAAGAAATGTCAAAAGAAGAGGATATACACTAGAAACCAACCCCAGAGAAAGAAGAAATGAATTCGACCATATCTTGTAATTCATTGACAAGAATTACCACTCCTCAAACTCTCAAGATAGAAGGACATATCAAGAAGAAAAGGGTAATAGTGTTGATTGATTTAGGTAGTACCCAAAATTTTATTCATTGTAAGATAGCCAAGGAATTGAATTTCTTCCTATATCCAACACTAGAGTTTCAAGTGATGGTTACAAATGAAGGAACCATAAATTTCTCTAGAAAGTGCCATAATATCAAGCTATCCATGGGAGAATATGTATTGAATAGTTCAATGCCTTCCATTCCAATGGGTGTTGTTGATGTTGTACAAGGAGTCCAATGGTTACAATATTTGGGGAAAACAAGAAAGATAATAAGCTCTAATGGCATGACAAAGCTTCTAAAGAAATAAGAATGGGCGTGGGTGCACAATTATATTCACTAGATGTTCAAACATAAAAATCATGTATTCTCTATATCTCCAAAAAGTATTGGAAAATCATTCTAAGGTTCATGAAGTGGAAGATCATATCGAGCATCAACAACAATTTCTCGAACTCTTAAAGGATAAACACACTTTGGTGTAGAATAGAATGAAACAACAAGCAGATCAACATCGTAGTAAAAACAAATGTACCTCAAGCAAGCTAAGAAGGATAATAAATTATCACCAAAGTGTAATAGTCATTATAAGGTGTTGCAAAAGATTGGTACTATGGCATACAAATTAGAGCTTCCTACATCTTCCTGAGTGCACCCAATTTTCCATGTTTAATGCTTAAAGAATGTTATAAGTGACAAGCTATTAGTTCAAACAATATTACCAAAACTTGACGAGGAAGCAAAAATCATATTAGAACCTAAAGCAGACACAGAAACAAGAACTCAACAACTACGAAACCAATCAATTTCAGAGTATCTCATCAAGTGGAAGAATTTACCCACTGAATATTCCACATGGTAGGATGAGAATTTTATACAAAAACATTTAGAACTACTCAAGCATTGAGGACAACACTTTTTTGAAGGAGAGGGGCATGTTAGGTCCCTATAATACTAGCGTATTCCCTCATTGTTATTATCAGTGTAGCCCCATTATTGTTATTGTTGTGCCCATTTAGTCTCCATATTATTATTATTGTGCCCCATAGAAGCCCACTATTATTATTGTTGTGCCCTTAAACTATTATTATTATGTCATCTCTAATTATATTGTGACCCCTTAGACTCCTATATATAGAAACGAGGTTTTGTCATTTGAATCATCTAAGAATTTTTCATTTGTGTAATTTAAAGGAGGTTTCCCCCTCGAAAAGGCTAATTTTGAAGTCATTTATCTATCTCTTCTTCTATTTTATGATTTGGTTGCATAACAGAAGTACTGATACTTCATTCATCATTGATTTCTTCAGCATCTATGACTAGCCCTTGATTTTTTGTTAATTCTTTTTTACTATCCTTTCTCTACTCTCTAATTTTTGGAAAAAGTTCTCGTACCCAATAGTTTCCAAGTGTGTGCCAAATATACCCTCATTATCAAAGGCTTAATGGATTCAACTCTATTTAAGTTAAAAAAAATGCAACATCTTTGTGAGCCATGTAAAATGAGCCACATTCTTCATTGTGGTTTCTCCAACAGTAAACGACAAAGAAATTAACTTGTATTTTTTTCAAATATAATCATCCAATCATAGTATTGCCTACAGACTTCAACAACAAAATACCTACCTATAACAAATTTTGGAAACAACAACGACTTACTTTGAAATCCATAAATTTGAATTAACATATTACTTTTTATTTCTTCATGCATACCTTTGCCCCATAGGAGAACTTGTGCCTGTGGAGATATTTGATGAGGCTCTTATCCAGTTATTGTGAAATTGACTTGTTTTACAAACACAACTTCAATTCGACAGAAGTTTAAATAATCATTATGCTTCCATAGTATAGGGTACCAAAATTGCATTAGTTCTTGATTCACATTCAATTTAGGATTATACGATAAACCACGAAAGACATGGCTTGAAACCAAAACTAATATGAGATAAACCATCATGAAGAACCTATTGGCCTTCGATAAATTGTCTGATTGAGAAGCTAATTCATTAGAAATGATGTCATCACAGTTGAATATACAATCTTTTTTGTATGTGTGATAAATCATTTAGTGAATGTATTTTGGAACATTTTTTGTTGTTTCTCAGCCCATGACGCAGATGCAGAGCCAACAAAAGCCCCTAAACAATTGTTTAAACAAAGAAATATCTAGAACAAAATTATCGCAAGGAACTTCGCAACTTGGCGAAAATAAATCTCCAACAACGTTAGTCTTAACTGCTTATGATGTCAGGAAACTATTTGATTCGGTTAATTTCAACATATTAGGTTTCGGTAGCTTGAATATACATTTGAATTCCTTCGCATTCAGAGGAATCCTTTTCACTAGTAGCACAATTGTTCTTGTTCTTGAATTAAAAAAAATTGCGCACAAATGAACAATTTCCCTGAAATCAAAAACTTTTGGCACACATGTGATATTCGCCAACCACCAGTCTAAATCTAGTTGTTGTTCTTCTCTTCCTTTGGCAGATTCACATAACGCTCATATGTAATCGACTAGTCAAATTTCTTATTGATATGAGCCAGTAAGTTAATTATATTAGTCCAAATAGCTTCTTTTCTTCCTCTACTAGCCATGTTCATTTTGTAGCTGAAAACACTTTCTCGATCAATAACACTCTTTTTTTTTTCCGAATAAAGATTAATTCTATTAAGATTATAAAAGTATAGTACAATCAAGCTTGCATGCAAGCGAAGCAGAAAAGCAGGGGAGCCGAAGGTGAAAGGCTATCCACCTCGCTCCATAGAGACAAACAAGGAGAGGGCCATAGAAAACACGGGAATACAAAAAGCTAGAACTACGCAGATAGATCTACCCTGAGAGGGCAGTTACTACCACACAACATTTTTTGCCTTTTGTCTTGCTCTCTTTGATCCATCCAGAGGAGTTTGGCTGAGCCGTGACAAGTTGAAGTCTATTCTGCCTCGTCGGCGGAATATCCTTATCAAAGTCTGAGGAAAAAGATAAATGAGAACGTTTCTGAGAGATCTGAGAGGCGGAGGGGATTGCCAGATCGACCAAGGGAGTATCCAATGGAATCTCAACATTCTGCCCATCTGCTACAATTTCCTCCTCATCCGAACTAGAGGAATCTGTATCATCCATAGGAGGGGGTGGCACACATGGATTCCAGCTTTTAGATTTGGGTTTGCAATTCAAATTCTTCTTTTTATCAAGGAACCGGGTACAGGAACTCTGGAGATGCCCCGTTTGATAACAATGGCCGCAATGAAACGCTATATTCTCATAATCCAAGGTTTGGGTCCAGTGGAAATCCCCATACTTGAGATTAATCTGATCCGACAGTCCTTTGTTAATGTCTATTTCTGCACAAAATCTACCGTAGGTATAGAGTCCATTTTCCTTCCATGAAGAATCAACAGCCAGGTAGCGTCCTAAGGTGTCTGCAATGGCTAAAAAGACAGAGGTATGCCATAGATGTGCCAGAAGATTCAGGAGCCTGACCCAAATGGGAATCTTGGTGATGACAGCTGTGGAGGGGTCGAAATATGGAAACCAGGGGGTGAGAAAAAGCCTAGTCGAGCCCCAAAACCAAGGGCCTCCCGTCAAGGCCTTCTAGTAATCTTCATTTAATTCAAAAGCCACAATGAAGAAGCCTTTTGAACATAAGTAGATCTCGCATTTTTTAGTCCAATTGTTATGGATCCATTGGTATAGATCTGATGTGCATGGCCAGAGCCCATTAAATCTGCATATGAGTGCGGATTCTGCAAAAAGCTGATAGCGCTCATCAATCCAAAAATGAGAGAGATTGATGGAAGGAATTTCCTATGATTTGTCTACCAAAAATGGCTTTGGAGCCCCAGATGGTTGGGCTACTTTTGCAGAGGCTTGCAGTTGGGCAGCGTCTTTTCAGACTGCATCTTTATAAGAGAAAGGAGGGGCAGAGGAGGTTTTCCTAAAGGAACCTCCTCTTAAACTAAAGGTAGCCACAATAGTAGCATCCTTATGAATGCTGTAAGAGGAGAGAGGAAGGGGATTCATGAGTTGCTTACCCTTATATAGCAGTCTGAGGTAAGAGGAGGGGATCCCTAGCTGGCGTTCGAGTTTTTGGAAAAGATCATGCACGAGATCTGTTGCACATACCCATTGCATTGTTTTTTTACCCAAGAGATTGACTTGGATCTGAAATGCATGTGTTTCTTCAGGCAGATCTGGCTGGTTCAAGAGAGGAAGCTGCTTCAGAATTGTGCCCATCTGAGGTTGTTGCCTGACAGTTGACTGCCCATAGATCTGGGTTTTTTTAAGGCTTCTTATTCTTCTGGGCTTCTGATCTGTTGGTTCAATGACAGATCTAAGCAGCTGACTACCATCCATGGTTAGAATGCTCGATCTAGATCTGTGCATTGACCCAGAAACCACCAGCCCGGACATCAAATTATTTCGAGAGCCACCCTTCTCGCTCTCCACTCCATCCTTTTCCTTGATTTCGCTATCCTTCGGGCGTTCAAGATCGCCCGCACCCTAGTACCCAGTGGGCTCACCCGCGTGACGATCGGCCATGGTGGAGGCAAGTTCCCTACTGCCCTCCTGATCGCTTGGGGTCACGATTCTGATGTGCTGGACGGATGCGACCGAGGGTTTCAGAGTTTGCAGTCCCATGTCCTTCACTCGGCTCTTGTCAATTCCTAATGAACTTGATCTGTTATGTTAAAAGCCTTGATCAATAACACTCTTAATGTCGCTTAACTACATAATTTTTCGGTTATGTATATAATTACCAGTTGTTACTATTGCAAGCGTGAAATCAACTCTTACTATTGCAAGTGTCAAATATTTTATACAAGACATTTTCCAATAAATAACAATTGAAGATACCTAAGCTAAAATTTACAGAAACTAGTGCAAATAAACCTAAAAATTCCAAAACCATGTCGTCCATTTATTATGCATGTTTCAATTGTGTTGTTATGAATTCTTTATGATAATGAAAATTAGCTTACAGGCTTTCTATAATAATTCCCACTAGAAAATACATGCTCAGTTATCCCTAGTACGATACGATTTGGTTGCATGGTTGGTCCCCACTACTCTTCTATTGTCAACTTTGATTTATTAATAACCTTACACATGGGTTTGAAAGAGCTCAAAGGCTAACCATTGCAAATTTCTCCGCTCTCTTACATGTTAACCATATCTTGTTTTTTCTTGCAAACATGTAATATGTTCCTTAAATAAAGTTTATTTTAAAAAATTATTGCATTTAAAAAAAATTCATGGACATACAGAAAAGGTTTCATGTGAGATGGAAATATGCTAAGAAAATGTCCAAAGTGGTGAGTATGTACGGGGAGAGGAACATGAATAAAAGACAACACTTTCGTGCATTTGCACATTCCACACAACACTTGTGCATATTTCGTATCTTCTGCAATTATGCAATCAATATTTAGCTTAAGTTATGATAATACAATTAACAAATATGAACTATTAAATATTGTAAAAACCAAAAAAACAAACAAACAAAACAAATGCTTAAATATTTAAGAATACTCATACCTCAAAAGTATATACGATTTCTGCAATCTATAATTATTATCGCCTTGGAACAGTTAGATTAATTACTTATCCATTTTTCACTCCACATGAGAATGAACAAACAAATATATCGTTATTGTTTATACAAAATAACTATTATTTTTAGAAAAATCTATTGTATTGCATTTATAATTGTCAGTGAACTTTATTGCTTCAAAACAAAAAAATGTATAGCTTATGCAAGGCTATAATCACAGAAAGTATAGCAAAGCATGAACTACATCATGATCGCTCTAGTATGAATGTGAAATTTGAACATGACATTGTTGAAGAGGAAAATGTGTCCAAATGTGATCAATAATTATCTTATTCTGTGAAATAAAATTCCTCGTTACTTCTTGTAGTTTTTTGCACAACATGTACTCTAATAATTGTTTAAGTATTTGTTTTCTATTTGACTTGATTTCAATATTGAAATCTCCAACAAGCATAAAAATGTAATCACCAGGGGTGAATTGCGCCCTTTCTATTCCTATTACTTCAATGATTGATGAAATTGATACAAATGGCGCAACATATACATTTATTATGCATATTCAACATTGGAAATATATTTCTGACAAAAGAAGTTTGATTCTATTATTGCAAACAATTTTCATTGATACGATCTCTATGTTTTCTTGTATGCAAGTAAGTACTCCATGAAGACAATTTGATATGTTGAAATTGAATTTTTGAAATTTAGTATTTGATGGTGGAAATTTTCGATGTGTTTCTTGGATACAAAGAATCATAACATTCATTAGGTCTTCATCACACACAATTTCATCCATATGAGCATGTAGACTATGTGTATTCAAACTGCAATCATTAAAATACTTGCGCTTGCTATCGAATTCTCTATGTATCCTGATTTCCATGATGCTTCAGTGTTTAAGCGTTTCATTTCTTCTAATACCTTGTTATTCACACAAAATTTCTTTTTTGTTAGTTTTTGAAGAAGATAAAATGATTCCATGGTTCTGACGCATGACAATTCTATGTAAACTTGATCTGAAATCGATCATAAACTAAAAGATGAAGTAGAATTGATTAATTTCCAACAGTGAATTGATTGTTAACCTTAAGTGCTGAATGTGGAAAATTGAAGGAAAGCAATTGATTTAATACTGAATCAATAACTTAAGAAACATAATTAAGCTTTAATTTGTAGAATAAAAATAGACATAGAAGACAACAAACACTGATTACGGAGTTCCTCCCTTATGGACGATGTCTCCGGGTCTGCTTTCAAGATGGGTTCCCACTTTATTAGGATTGATCAAAAAAGGTATTTTACACAGAAAAATACCAGACTTAATGTGCACACAGGCACTTCTGGTCTCTTTCAACAAAAATATCTCTCTATTAGCTTTCCAACACCTATCTCGATTCCCAATTCCACCTTCGGACGACCAAGATACACTCAAATCAATAACTGCCTCTCTAGCTCAGCATCTACTTACAGGACTCCAAAATCACTCTCATGCTTTTACATGAGAAAAATCATGAATTTATAACGCTCTTGGTGCATTCAAGGCCTCTTAGGCTCATATAGGCATGTACGTAGTTACATTAAAGGTTTAGAGCTTGGTCTTGTGATTAGTTGACATCTTAGGGAGTGGTTACATGGTGATAAAATTAACTTTATGCCAAAAACCAACCGAAAACCCAAAATAGACTTTATAATAAAACTTGACCCCTAGCGGCCAACTACCGGTGCAGAACAACTTAACTGCTGGCATGTGATTGTCGTGGTCTAACCATAGGCTACCACCTCCCAGTCACCCTCTGGTGGTTCCATCTTGCGGTGCACTCCAACTATTCATGTGATAGCCTACCTCTGACGATTGTAGTGAACTGGCAATCAACATCTGTTGCAATTACTACTATGGTTAGGAGTTGTCTGTTACAATGTTAATTGTTGTCTCTGCTACGATCTTCAAACCTGCGCGATTTTGTGACTGAGTTGTATTACATTGTAATGTTTTTTGCCACAGTTATTCCACCTCGATGTTCACATGAAACATGGTTCTGAACAGGCTTAGCTACTACGGTTAGGAGTTGTGTTTCTTTGTTTTGCATTGCATTTTATTACAAAGTCTGAAAGTGGGTTTTCCCCAATGGTTTATTTTTTAGGCTTAGAATTATGTTTATGCATTCAGTTTTACACCATATGTTTAGTGTTAGGTCATGCCCTTAGCATAGGTTACAATGAGTTAGGACTTTGAATTAGGTTTTAGTTCCACCATAGATAAACCCATTACAAGAAATCTTTGTCACAATATGACATGATCAATTTGGACCACCTTACCACCATGAAGAACTGACGATGAAACCAACACCAGGAGAACTAAAGAACATTGGCAAAGCTAAGAAAGTTGAAGACAAACTGAACTCTCTGGATACACTGGACTGACAAGATCCTCCTCGATCAATCCTTTCCACTTGAAAGCTTTTGGACCACAAAAGTTTGATTTAAGCAGATATTAGGTGAGGGTATAGTTCCCCCACTCCTCTAATCTCCATCCACCTTGCCTTGCTTTGATTCATGCCCTTGAGTCCCACTCGAAGATATTCAACATCTCCATGCCTTGAAGATCGAATATTCCTATCCAATTTGATATCTTCCTGCAACTCATTCATATACTTAGGTGCCAAATCATCAATATTCAGAATATGTGTATCTTCCTCGGGATCCATGATCATCAGAGGTTCATACAATTTTAGATTTTCCACATTTACAACTGAGTAAATACACATGTAAGGAGGTAAATTTAATTGAAATTCACTATTTCCAATATTTTCCACATTCTTGAAAGGGCCATACCTAATAGGTTTCAGTTTCTTACCTTCTCCTTTCAACCTGACTTTACTGATATACAACCATACCTAATCGTCGACCTGAAAATGATGATCAACTCAATGATTGTAATGGCACATTTTGTACTTGGCTTTACTCTTCTCTAATTGGTCCTACACTTCTTCATGTATCTGTTGTATCCGTTGAATGAACTTAACTGCTTTGTTTGCATCATCGTGTTCACGCACTTTATCCTCTTCACCGAACATGAAATCCACCGATGACTTTGGCAGGTACCCAAATTTCAAATAGCGATCAGTTAGTCAAAGAATGTAAGGTTCGATTGCAAGCATGTTGCACAGAGGATAAAGATTCATCCCACAACTTAGGATGTTTACTACAGTAACCTCGGAGAATATGTATGATTGTTCTGTTCACCACTTTTGTGTGTCCGTTGATCTGTGGATGAAAAGTTGTGTTCTTCTTCAACTTTATGTCCATAAGTCCCCAAAAAGTAGACCAAAACTCTCCTACAAAACGAGTATCTCGATCAGAAATAATGGAAGTAGATAACCCAAAATGAACCCATACATGTTCGAAGAACATCTTTGAGGTCTGTTCAACTGTCACTTTCTTTTTGCATGGAACAAGAATGCACGTCTTGTTGAATTAGTCAACCACAACATACATGTAATCATGCCATGTCCTAGACAGAGGAAGTCCTCCAACAAAATCTATGGAAATGTTGTCCCATGGTCGCAAAGGAACTGGAAGTGGCATGTACAAATCGATCTTTTGATTGCTTGGCTTGCTGGTTGAACACATTACACATCCTTAATGTACTTAGAAATTTTTTCATACATATGAGGCCAGTAACAATACCTTTGAACTTGCGCCATTGTTTTTCTTACCCCAAAATGTCCTGAAATGCGAGAAGAATGTGCTTCTCAAATAACATGTGCTCTTTCTATCTGTGGTATGAACAACTTAGCCAAATGATATAACAACCTATCATGAATATGATAATTGGTTTCTTCCACCTAAGCACCATGAGTTAGTGATTCATAAATATCTTTGAAATCAACATATGTAATATATTGTTCTATATAACTTTCATGTTCAAAGAATTATTTTGTAGCACTACTAAAGCATTCAAAGATGGTCTAGACAACATATCGACTACTTTGTTTGTGACACCTTTCTTGCACTTAATTACTAAGTAACATTACTGAAGGAATCCCATCCATCTATAATGGTGAGATTGTTGCAACTTAGTTTGAGATTGAAGGTACTGAAGGAGCTGATGATCTATGTGAATCACTGTTTCCTTACCCATTAAATAATGTTTCCATTTTTTAACACTTTCTACCAAAGAAAATAGTTCTTTATCATATGTTGGATAATTCATTACTGACTTAGAAAAAATTTCAGAATGAAAACAAATTGGTTTCCATTTTTGAAGTAAGACTCCACCCATTGCATAACCACTAGCACCTGTTTCAATTTCAAATGGTTGTTGAAGATCTGGTAAAGCTAAGATTGGTGTTGTGACAATTTTCTGCTCAAGTGTATCAAAAGATTTTTGTTGTTTCCCCCCCACTGAAAGGGAACTTTAGAACCTGTTAAAGCATGTAACGGTGAAGCAATCAAAGAAAAATGAGCAATAAATTTCCTCCAATAATGAATTGCACCTATAAAACTTCTAACTTCAGTCACATTATGTGGTCTTGGCCACTTAACAATCACATCGATTTTAGCTAGATATATTTTCAAACTTCCACCTCCAACTATGTAACCAATATAATTCAGTGAAGTTTTCCCAAACTCACAATTGGAAAGTTGAACGTACATTTTTTCCCTGTGCAATACTTCGAAAACCTGCTTAACATGCCTAACATGCTCTTCCATATTGGAACTAAAAATCAGAATATAATCTAAGTAGATTATGACAAATTTATCAATGTATGGGTGGAAGACATCATTCATAACCCGCATGAAATTTGTTGCCGTATTAAAAAAACCAAAAGGAATTACTAACCATTCAAATAGTCCTTGTCTAGTTTTGAATGCAGTTTTCCAGATGTCATTTTCTGTTATGTGAATTTTATGATACCCACTTCTTAAATCTATATTAGTGAAATAAACAACATTTTTCATTTGATCAAGTAAATCATCTATCCTGGGAAGAGGATACATTTTTTTTATTGTGATTTTGTTTAAGGCCCTAAAGTCGACACACATTATCTATGTCTTTTCTTTCTTAGGAACCAAAATTATAGGTGAGCCACATGGAGATGAACTGGGTCGAATAAAACCTTTTTAAATCAATTCTTGGATTTGTTTCTTTATTTATTCATTCTCTATAACTAACATGTGATACATTCTGATATTAGGAAGAGGGACATTAGAAATCAATTGTATCTCGTGTTGTATTTCTCTCTTAGGAGGAAGATGTTTTGGTTCTTTAAATAGACTTGGAAAAGATTCTACCGCTTTAACCAAACTATCTTTAAATTGAGACTTACAACTTGAAAAAAAATCTTGTTGATCCTTATGTTGTTCTTTTACAACCATGACTTGAACTTATTAATCGCTTCATCTAATTAACTAAAACTAAATCCAAGTGTGATTTGAGTTTATGTGCCCTGATAATAAATTCAATCCCATCTTTTTTAGGGTGATATTTATGCTCTTTCCTATGAAACACTGCATCACGATCATAGAGATAAGGACTTCCTAACACTTCTACACATATGTCTACTGGAATCACATATAAATCCACTTCATCAATCTAATTATTTGTTATGGAAAATTTTAACCGTCACTATTTGGTGACATTAATCTGATTCTCTTTATTTAGCCAACCTTGTGGGTATGGTCTTGGATGATTCTGTGTCTCCAAACCCAATTTCTTAACTAAATTTTCAGATATTAAATTTTCATGTGATCCACTGTCAAACAATGTATCTATTTTCTTGTGCTTAGAATTTATCCTTATATGAAATAAGTCAACCCTTTTATCCTCATTTAGATGATTTATGTTTGAAGAAGATGCCGAAATACTAGAACTTGAACTAGTGTTAGAATTTTTACCTATCAAAACCATTGTAGTGATTTTACCTTCATCCCCTGAGGCAAAGCCCAAATCATGTTGGATTGCTACATTAGCCTTCTTTTCACCTTTCTTCTTCTGGAACTTATTTGGTCTGAGTTCTAGGTGAAGTTTCCAACATTTGGACTCATCATGTTTGATCCTCTAGCAATGAGTACAAGTAGGTCTCTCACTTTCCTTCTAAGATGTCACTGGTCTCTTTCCCTTCAAATTGCCCTTCCTCTTGCTATCTTTGGAATCCTTGATTCCCAATTGTCTGGATGTTTTCTGTGAAAACTTGAATGGTCTGCCACCTGATTCAATATGTATGGCTTGAACACATACTTCATCAAAGTCATTAGGATTAAATATCAATAATGCATGTTGTAAATATGAATGTAAACTACCAATGTACTTTAATAATGTTTCACGTGTATCCAATGGAATACCAAGCACCAAATCTTTCTTCCTGAATTCTTGAGTAAACTCTTGAACATTTTATCCCTTACCTTGCCTCAAACGCTGCCAATCAAATACAACTTGTTGCATGTGTCCCAAAGGATAGAATTGTTTCCTGAGAGCTTTTAAAAACTTAGACCATGAAGAGATGACTTTACCTTTCTGCTTTATATCTATTTGAGTTTTACTTTCCCACCAGATTAAAGTTGTTCCCCCCCATTCTAAGTGTAGCTAACTATATTTTTTTTTTTTAACATCAAAAATGTTCTGAATATGACAATACACTTCTAATTTCTTAATCCAGTTATCTAACTTTTCAGGATTCATTTCGCCATCATAAACAGGTAACTTAAATTTTACATCAAGTTTCAAAAGAGATGTTTTCTTAGGTTTCTTTTCTGTTTCAGATTTTGAACTGGAAGTAGAAGAAGAATAAGATGATGATAGAGATGATGGAGGAGAAGGAGGTTTATCAGCCTCGCCTTTATCCTTGTCCTTCTTTGATGTATTTGAAGAAGAAGTTGCACCTCTCACCTTATTATCTTCGTAGAGTTCTCCCAACATTTGCTGCATGCCCAAAAACACTTTCTGAAATTGTTCCTCGCTCATCTTCTCTTTAGGAGTTTCACCTACATCAAATCATGTCATGGTCGATTTATGAGTGACTCTTCACTTTCCAATATCTGGATCAAACTCCTCAAGTGTTCCTTGTCCACATTGCAACTTTGACCTGGTTAACATTCAATAGGAAAAAATCTACCAAACACAACGGGCTCAGATACCAATTTATATGATCTAAAATCGATCATAAAATAAAAACTGAAGTAGAATTGATTAATTTCCAGCATTGAATTGATTGTTAACCTTAAGTGTTGAATGTGGAAGACTGAAGGAAAGAAGATGATTTAATACTAAATAAATAACTTAAGAAACATAATCAAGCTTGAATTTGTAGAATAAAAATGGAGATAGAAGATAGCAAACATTGATTACGGACTTCGTCCCTAATGGACTACGTCTCCAGGTCCGCTTTATTAGGATTGATCGAAAAAGGTATTTTAAATAGAAAAAATACCATACTTTATATGCACACAGGCACTTCTAGTCTCTTTCAATAGAAATCTCACTCTCCTAGCTTTCCAATGCCTATCTCGGTTCCCAATTCTGCCTCTGGATGGCTAAGATACACTCAAATCAATAATTGTCTCTCTGGCTTAGCATCTGCTTACAAGACTCCAAAATCACTCTCATGCTTTTACATGAGAAAAATGATGAATTTATAACACTCCAGGTGCATTTGAGACCTTTTAGGCTCAGATAGGCATGTATGCAGTTGCATTAAAGGTTTAGAGCTCAGTCTTATGATTAGTTGACACCTTAGGGAGTGGTTACATGGTGATGAAATTAACTTTATGCCAAAATCCAACCGAAAACCTAAAATAGACTTTATAATAATACTTGACCCCTAGCAATCAACTACCAACGTGGAACAACTTAATTACTAACATGTGAATGTCGTGGTCTAACCGCAGGTTGCCACCTCCTATCACCCTCCTGCGGTTCTGGCTTGTTGTGTGCTCTGACTGTTCATGTGACAACCTACCTCTGACAGTTATGGTGAACTACCAATCAACCTCCATTGTGGTTACTGGTATATTTAGGAGTTTTTTGTTCACATGCTAATTGTTGTCTGTGCTACAGTCTCCAAACCCACACAGTTTCATGACTGATTTGTATGACATTGTAATTTTTGTTGCCACGATTATTCCACCTCAGTGTTCACATGCAACATGGTTTTGACGCAGCTTAGCTGTTGCAGTTAGGAGTTGTGTTTGTTTGTTTTGCATTGTATTCTTATTAAAAGTTTGAAAGTAGGTTTTTCCCAATGTCTTAGTTTTTAGGCTTAGCATTATGTTCATGCATTCAGTTTTACACCATAGGCTTAGTGCTAGGTCATGTGCTTAGCATAGATTACAATGAGTTAGGACTTAGACTCAAGTTTTAGTTCCACCATAGATAAACCCATTACAAAACATATTTGTCACAATATGACATCAATGTGTACCACCTTGCCACCATGAAGAACTGACGATGAAACCAACACAAGAAGAACTGAAGAACACTGACGAAGCTGACGAAGTTGAAGATGACCTAAACTCTCTGGATACACTGGACTGATAAGGTCCTCCTGGATCAAAACTAGACCATGTGTCAATATGCCACTTGGATCAAATGCAAGTCCATTCAACGTTAAACCTTATGATCGATGAATTGTTCTAACAAAAGCTAGTTGTATTAGAAATTGTTTCAACACTACAGTTCTAAATCTCTTTGCATGACATGTCGATGGTTTTGGTACATGTAATATTGGAGTCCAGTTAGGTAAAATGTTTTCGTCCTATAGTTCATGATATTGTTTCTTTGTAGTTTACTAATTTATGGATTTAGAAAATCTATCCATAACACATCAATGTTATAGTTATTTTTCATATTCCATCTCTACCATTTACAAGGTCATCCTTTATATTATAGTTCCATGCATATATCTCAATAATAACATTGCATTTGATAAGGATTTTTTATGGTAATCTCATTGTTTTCTCATCCTATTTCCTGACTTGTGAGATTCATCAATTGCATCAAGAACTATCGTCATTTCATTTACATGTGGCAACATTTTTTCATTATGATTTTGTACATCCCTGTCCCTATAAAATACGTATGAAAACAATGCATTTAGTGGAGTAGGTCTATAGTACTTATCATTTATATATTTTATGTATTCATCAGATTGTTGATTCACTCGCATTTTGTTAAGGATTTCAATGAATTGTTATCTTTTTTACACATTGTGGTATGCAATTCATAGCATTTCACTTCTACCTCTTAGAAATCGTACATTGGTTTTTCCCCTGCTAAAATTGGTTGCTAAAAAATTAGAGAATCTTTGATTGGTTTTTCTTGGAACAAGTCACCTGAAAATATTACATCAATATTTCCAAAATAAGCCAATGGTGTATGCTTTATTTCTCATAATTTTTTGTCGACTTGGTATAATAATGTTGAATATATCAAATACACATCATCAATAAACATAAAATGAAGTTTTTCACAATGTTTTATCAATGTGTCTAATTTTTCACCTTTAAGTGAAAGATATTTTGATTTGTTAAATGGTAAATGGAATGCAGAATACAACTTCATACCACCTACATTGAATGAATCCTTTCTTGTATATTTTGTTATGATTCCTTTTAGTTGATCTGGGTCATATCCGAACATGTTGTTGTATAAGAGAAATAGAGATTGGAATATTGCTATAATAGTAAATGTTTTTCTAATGCCTGCACCACCTATTATAAGTACATACAATGGTTGATCTGGATTTTTTTTTGCTCAATCATTATTTATTTTACTATTTTTGTCTGTTATGGGTTGAGAATTCTCATGATTTCATATAATTTTGTTTCTTCTAGTACTTGTGGCTATTTTACAAGTTGGTAAGGTCTCTCAACAATTGATTTTGCATTTCTACAGTTTTGAAAATATTGAAAATCAAATTTGATATCATATTCTTGATAACATTTTCGTTGTCTATTTATTCATATGTAGGTACATATCTTTCAAACAATTCACTCTCTTTGTTTTCAATTTGAACTACTATGCTATCAATATAATTCTATGTTTCAATGTTTTGTTCGTGAATTTTTGTTCATTGCATTTTATGATTTTTTTAAATAATAAATATGCATTCTCCCAAGTCGAATTTTGTTCCTTAAAATTGTTTTTGTCAATATTATATGGGACATAAAACATTAATCATTCTATATAATAGTTATCAGGATCAATATGTTTATTATACTTTATGTATATTATACCGTATGATCTATAAAAACCTCCTCTTTTCCTGCCTTGCAGTGTATAGCACGATGCAAATTCCACTAAGAATTCACATGTTAATCCCCATAATTATCGTGTTTAATTCACATTTTCACCCTATGATTACTCATGGTTTTCATTGTTATTACTATCATTTTGCACAATTATCAGGCTAGCATCTTAAACTTGGAGCATGATTAGGTAATTGTTCATTATTTAACCTATTTCCTTTATTTCGATAAGTTTTGCATCAAAATGGTTATTAATTATGGTTCTTTTGTTGTTCTAGGTTTTCAAGAAGGTGTATGAAATCATGGTCAAAGATACACCAAGTTTTTTTCTTGCACCAACTTCTATTTTTGGCCTGTGTTTGCACCAATCTTGTGCGCCTACCCCAATTTGGGGCTTCGATAGATTGGAACATTTTCGGTGAAACCCGAAGACGATTTTTGTCTAAAAAAATTTTTGAACACCTCAACATGAGTTAGAATGCACCCAGGTTGTATGTGTGAGTTTCTAGAAGCAAATTGACAAAGCATCCCCCCAAAATGTGCACAGTTTTCAAACTTCCAACTTTCTCCTTGACTTTTGTGCATATGAAGAACAATATCAAAATTCCAAAACATGAGTTTTGTTGAAATTATGGTGAATTAGGCTCCCTTTAAATGGTTCTCCAAAATTCATCATTGTTTTAGAGTTATGAAGGGTTCTTTGAAGAATATTTGTGAAAAAAATGCAATTTTCCATAATTCTAGGATCTTGCCTAGATTTGGAGAAAATGGAATTTTCCATTTTCTCATACACCAGATCTCAATTTATTGGTTTGGAATATGGCTACAATAGACTTCCATCAATGGAAAACTGATTGGATCTTCATTTATTTTATTTTATATTCAGTTTGTCATATATATATATATATATATATATATATATATATATATATATATATATATATATATATCTATATATTCTCATACACCATATCTCGATTTATTGGTTTGGAATATGGCTACAATAGAGTTCCATCAATGGAAAACTGATTGGATCTTCATTTATTTCATTTTGTATTCAGTGTGTAATGTATATATATCTATATATAGATATATAGATATATATATGACTTCAAGCCTAGGACAACAAGCCATTCTTTTGTATTCTCATGCTACTGAGCTAAGTGTTGGGGGTTCGACCCCCTTCCCTTTGATTAGCTGAAGCTGGAATACTGAGCTCAAATGTATAAGCACTGAGATTTCCATTAAAAACAAGCATCAATGTCAAGTTCTTGATATATGGTGGTTTAATCCTGTTAATGCTTCTCTTTATTTTGTAAGTTAATTTATTTTAACTAGGGAATGAGCTGGTTGGTTTGGGCCCAACCAATCCAGATCGTTACCCCTCTATTAGATAATATATTGTGGCTTGTTTTCCTTTGGAATATATTACCGTGGTGTGTAAGTTTCTTGATTAAGCATAGTGTTCTTGTATAACTTATCAAAATACTCTACCATTTTATTTTAAATACTCATTCTCATTTGAAGGTATAATTTGTGTGTGACTGGGAATGTATGAAATCTTGTTCCATAAACATATAATCTGGTTTGTGAGGTCTTCCCACAAGGTGACTAATATATTTTATATATGATTGGGTAAATTGTGAGGCCTTTATGTGAAACTATTTCTTTGAAGTATTGATGGTTGTTGACATGAGCACTTAACAAGACCTTTCCCTTGAGATAATCTAGAATTAAAACATTGAGGAACTTATGCTTCTTTATGAATATCTTGTAAAAAAGATCATAAATGAAGTAGCATTAAAGCCTTTAATCTTACAGTCTCATATAATTATTTAAAATCATATTTAATGATTATAGTCTATGCTTTGGTGCAAGATTTGACCGTGTCTCTTCTCTTTATTGATTTTTTTATTGCTATGATTTCTGCTTTCCTAGCTTGAGAAACTGAACCATCTTGACGACAAGTATTGGTATACCATTCGTTAAGGAACAAGTGCCTTTGATATTTTGAGTGAACTAGTGTAGAGATTGTTGCAAGCTTATTTATTATTTGATTATCACTTTTCGTAATGTGGTTCTTAGTTGAAAGGATTGCTTTTATTTCTTGCAATTTTTTTCTTTTGAGTATGGTTTCTAGACCTTTGGTTGAGATATCTTTTGGATAGAATAGAGTGTGATTTTTTGTTGTTATGCAAGTTCACCAGATTGATTTACACACTAGAATGTTCTAATTGGAAGAGTTTGACCTTTTATTATGCATGTTCACCGCATTTATTTACACACCAGAGTGCCACACTTTACTTTTGAATGCATGAAAGAGTGAAAATTATGAAAGAGTGAAAATTTTCATTAGTACAAGAATCTACAAGTGGAATTGATAACATGCAGGAGTGATTGGACGACTATTTGATTTTCTTGGAAACACTCTTTTGGAATTATTATATTAAGGCATGTGTTACTTTTGATAGATTTGATTGTTTATCTAGTTTGAAATCTCAGTTGTTTGAAATAATGAAAGAGTGAATTATCCAATGTCCAAATTGATCAGTGTGTTTTTCTTTTAAATTTTCCATACTTAGTATAGAAATTGAGTTGGGATTTTATGCATTGTTTTCAAGAACTTGGGATATTGTTAGTGCATAGTCTAGAGTAAGAAGTGATTTTTCTTTTTCAATGGCTAATAACAAGGGATTGCTAGTTTTTGAAAAATAATATTTAAATTAATTTATGAAAACCAAATATTATTAGTTTTTGAAAATAATAAAAAATATTAATAAGTAACTGCTATATTAACAACTAGTTTTTAAAATAAATAAATAAATAAATAATCAAAGTCAAAATTTAAAGGAGGGGAGTCAAAAATTATAAAAATGAGTAAAGGCCCTAAATGAGACAAGGTCATTTGATAAATAAAATAACTAATGGAAATCAAATAAAATAAAATAAAAATAATTAATGGAAAAAATAAATAAAATAAAACAAAAATATACACAAGTCAATATATATATATATATATATATATATATATATATATATATATATATATATATATATATATATATATATATATATATATATAAAACAGGGTCAACAATAAAATACGGGGCTCAAACCCATTAAACAAATAACAAAACTACTAAAAGGAGTTAAGAACGAATAGGGTGATAAAATACATAAAAACACGAAGGATCAAGAAAATAAACTCTAATGAAGAATAAATCAACAACAAATACTATAAAAAGGATGCCAATACCTACATAGATTAGAAAAAAAAAGAAACCTAGGAGGACAAGATAGGGACCCAACTTCTACTAATATTCCAACCATCATCTCTATTCAAACTATTGGGTCTTTTTTCAATTTCCATGGCCTCCCTCAATTTTCGATGATGTAAATGACTAACCTTAGCAACCACTTGGGCCTCCTCAATGCATATGTGATGCTTAGATTTATTTGCATGCTCTGCCAAAGCAGAGGAGCGGGTCCTGCCATGCTTGATGTCAGTAGCATGCTCACGAATCCTTTGATTAATCAAGTGACCAGTCTCACCAATGTGGAGAGACTAAAGATGAAAGATTGGAGAACTATGTGGAGAGATTTCAATACAACATTTAAAAATCAAAATATAAATATTTGGCAAAAGATACCTTGAAAACACTCCTACTCAAAGGAATCAAAGATGAATTTCTAGAAACTTTAAATCTGATAGGAGCAGGTGATGCTTTTCACTTACCATATGATGAATTTTATGCATTACACATTAGGTATTCAAGAGGAATCTACAAGACTGGTAAGAATTCTCAAGAACTTTCCTCTCAATATTTGAAATCTACTACGGAAGCCTCTCTAAATTTACAATTGGATGATTTGCAGGAAGAGAAAAAGTAGTGAAAGGAGAATCAATCGATAAATTATTTCCCATCATTATTGGGGTTACAACAAGTATTTAAGGAATCAAGCAAGGAAATAAATCGACCACCAATTATGACTCAAAACTCATCATCATTTAATACTTGGAATAACATTTATTGTCCATAGTAGGCTCCTAAGCAGATCTATAACCCTACAGTTCCATGGTAGACTTATAATCCTCCTTTGATTCTATTTGGTTCCTATAATACTAATGTATTCCCTCATTGTTATTGTGAGTTTAGCCCCCTTATTGTTATCGTTGTGGCCTTACATTATTATTGTTATGTCGGCTTTGATTATATTGTGACCCCTTAGACTCTTATATATAGAAAGGAGGTTATGTCATTTTAATCATCCAAGAATTTTTCATTTATTTAATGTAAAGGAGGTTCCCCCCTTGAAGAGGATAATTTTTAAGTCATTGATCTATCTATTTGTGAGTGGGTTGCATAACATTTGGTATCAGAGCTTTGGATTCTATGGTTTCACTTCTTCAAACATGTCATCTTGGAATTATCGCTATATTTTTTTTTTCTACAAGGATTTAGAAGATGAAACGTTTACCATGTGGAGCTGAAATATCAGTTAACATTTTGTAAATATTTTAGATCTTGGTTCGCTATATTTTCGGAGATATGCTCTGAGGAAGTTAGGGTTTTTGCAGGTTCCATAATACTGTCTCAAAAATGTGACCTAGGTAAAAGAATCATAACTTTCATTTCAGGAATCATATTTGAATTATGTAAAAAGTGACTAAAATTGCATGGAATGCAGTTTTTTGTGTAGGAATTTCAATTCTAGAGGTTGAAACAATGATGCATGGAATTCTGTACAAATTAGCTTTACTAAACCAATCCATAATGAGGTCATCGTGGGAGATTTCACATAACTCTTTCTTGAAGAATCAAATATTGGTCTGACTTGTGGGGTTGGAAAGAGGACTCAGAGAGATACCACTGGAAGAAATTTTATAACTTGGAGATATGAAATTACAGAGTTATAATTGTTTCAAGATCAAGCTCCTAAAAGAAAGAAAAAGGTGTGTAATTTTTTTTTTAATTACATAAATTTTTAAAAATCAGTTTAAAGTGAATCAAAGGACATAGTGAAGCATATATATCATTGTTTTACTTCAAAATGCCTCAAATAAAGAAAATGGAAACACCTAGTAAGCAACTAGAAATCTCTACTATGATGCATGAAGAAGAGGAAGAAATGCAACATGATATATCAAAATTACGAGACCACATGCAACAAATTTTGCTTTCACAAATGGTAACAAAAACTTAAATGGAAGCTAAGATGGATGGTTTTAACATAGTTACTGATCAAATGGGAACTATTACCTCAAAACGGGTACTCGAGCCCAAAAATTCGCAAAAAACATGAAAAAAACAACTTGAAATCGAAAAGTGTTGATGCCAATTTTTTTTCTCAAAGTAAATTTTCAATATTTTTTAAAAATAACAGTAAAAACAGTAAAATCCATTCTGTTTGGTGCAAAAAACACCTTGAAATTGAAAAGTGTTGATGCCGGAATAACATTTTTTTTCAAGGTACAATTTCAACACCTTTTAGTAATGATGTTAAAAACAAAATATCATGACCCTGAAAAAATTTAAATTTCCAATGATTTTCAAGCATGACATTAACAATAAAATATCACGTCTTTGAAAACCCTTAATATTCCAAATATTTTTAAGCATCACATTAAATTTTATGCAGGAGCATCTAGACCTAGCCAGCAATGTGATGGTGTGGTCACATGTTGTGGCTAATGAAAGTTTGGAGGAAGACTTGGTTTTCTAATTGTATTAATTTCAAATTATGTAAGTAGTTAATTGTTGCCTAATTCTGAATAGAATTGGGAATAAAATGGCAAGTGATCCTCCCTGCATGGAGATCAAGCCAATTAGCTATATTATTTAGTTAGAGTAGGATTTGATTTCTAAGAATATAGTGAATTCCTTCATTGTGGAAGGAAACTGTTAGATGGAACATATATGTAATTTCCTTTCCTTTCTGGAGAAGAGAGTCGAGACAGAGAGAGAGGATCCATGAGGGAATTGTAATCCTATGAGCAGTTTAAGAACAGAGGCCACTAATTGAAGAATTAGGCCAAAGAGGAAGGATTTAGGAGCACAGAATAGTGTGTGGATTGTAATTGAAATAGAGGTCTTTTAATCTGTGTAATCGGCAAAGGCGAGACTCTGTAATCATTCTGTGTTGAATGAATGATATTGTTGTGTTTATGATTGATTATCGGGTCTGTGGAATGCTTTGTTTGCTTTCAGATTCTTTGTATTCAGGCCGGGTGATTATCCCTTTATTTTGTTATGTTTAATGCCTAAATCATATGTTTGATAGAAGTCGGGGCTTTCTTTTAAATATCATTGTTTGATACAGTCGACAAAGTCTTTTTACATAGTTTTGGTCCCGCAAGCGGAAAACCCAAATTACACTAAGAATTGGTGCAAAACACAATCGGATCTGAAATCCGGACTTGAACCATTTATAAATAGGGCTCTATACTTTATCAGGTCCGGAAGACTGATCGGATCAATGCTTTAGAGCGAGTAGAGCCTGACATGTGAACTTGCAATTTGTGATCGTGCGATTAAATCGTGGCCGTTAGATCATAATCATCCATGGCTACTGGATTGCAGAAGCATTTTTGTAACAGTGTATGGTATTTCGGATGGCAAAAGGATTGTAAATGATATTAAAGGTTAGACCCCCAATCCCATTCACCATTCGACATGTGGCACAAGGCTGAATACGGAAACCGCTTTATTGAGCAGTTAACCCCCACATAAATTGTCCGCCCGAAATATGACATGGACCGTCGGATCCACTTTGCATAGATTGACGGTGAAGAATCAGCGTGTCTATTTAAAAATTCAGAGTGAATGTTAACCGTTGATTTGGAAAAGGGAATGAACGATGGAGATCAGCCGATTGGAGATCGGTGTTCAGAGTGCACAATAGGAAGGTGATGGACCAAAGAACAAACCCGTCGATATATAGAAGTGGGCTTATAAATATTTGAGATCTGGCTATTTGTGTGGAGTGGGGTTTCCCGTGTATTTCCTGCATTCTTGTCTATTTCAAATAAAAGTGCTGCCAGCAGTTTTTTAAGGCTAAAATCGATATAAACATTCCCGAAAGTGTAATGGTTCTGATAGTTCAAGTGGTCTCCATTTTAAAGAAAAAGCACCAAAATTATGCTTCCGATATGTATATAAGGGCATGAAACTTTAAAGGTTTTTAAGGGTGAGATAGTCCCGATAAGGTGTGAGGGTGTAGCAGCCGTATGGTTGCGTCATTTTTGGTATCAGAGTAGGAAAAAGGAAGAAACTTTCCTGCGAGAAGGATGTCTTACTTATGAAGGCTATGATTACAAAGGTATGATAGTAGCAGCAGTTGAATGAATGACAATGTTGGGCATAGGACTACAATAGTAAGACTGTAGAAGAACTTTTGGCAGTTCTTAGAGATTGTAGCAGAACCCCATTCCAGTTGAGGCTTGGAATAGATAGGAACAAAGGAGTCCTTAAGAGAAGTGAGTGGAGCAACCAGAGAAAGAGAGAGAGAGTAATATTGCTCAATGTAAGTTCTAAGGAAAGAGGACTTGGAGACCAGGCAGAGGAGAAGCTTAGTGAGAAGGTCAACTTAGAAGGAGGTTGATTGGTTGCAGGTTTATGGCTCACATAGAAGAGAAAATGGCTATGGAAAGTCATATGGAAGGTTCAGAAGAAGGCTACGAGATGGAGGAGAAGAGTGCTCAAAAAATCCATATGGAATGGATGAGTCAAGAAGAGCTTAAAAGGAAATAGCTGAGATAAGAGAAGAACTCAATGCGTTGGTAATGATGCTAGAGGAGAACCAAAGACAAGGTTGGGTCTTGAAGAGGAAGCCAGTGAAGTGGTGTAAGTTGCAGAGAAGGTTGCAACAAGAATAAGTAAATTGGTTGATGAAAAACCTCAGAGAAGCAGAAGCAGAAATGGAAGTTTCCATTTGTAGACCAGAACAAGGTGAAATGTTGGGTGAAGAGGATAATGGTAGATCAGCTAAAGATCTCATGGACTATTGGAATAGTTCAGAACAATTCACAGATATGATGACAAGGGAAGTAGATGAGGCAATGAAGCCTTGTGATTTTAATTCTCATAGTTTGTGTATGTTTGCAAGATATGCAGAGGATGATGGACAATATGATGAAACTATCACAAACAGGAATGAAGTTCTTGAGGTGAAGTTGATAAAAACTGATATTATATTTGCTAAATAGCTCTCCAGTGAGATACCTGGAGAGTTCCCAAGAACTACACACAATACACAATTGTACAATCAGGAGAACAACCTAGTTCATATAGGCTTTCTCTCAATCAGGGTGGTTTCAATCTCTCCCTAGATAATAGGATCTCAATCCTATCTAAAGAAACAAACACCTAAATAATAATCTAAGTTTAGCTTTCTCCATTAATTCCAACACTCCCGCTTAATGGAGAAAGGGTACTAAACAATAACATACACCTGCTGGTCTCCATCTCAGCTAGGCTTACAATTAAAACATGAAGTGACTTGGTAACAGAATTTTCATTTTAGTTTTCTTGTAGTAGAGCCCATACTTGTATTTCTTTAGTCGTTTCTTCATCTTAGCTTTCCTTGCCATGAGGTAGTGATATCTCTTCACCTCATTTCTTCCCTAGAGACGGAATGCTTGAACTCTTATCCTCCTCGATCTTGATTGTAGGCTGGTAATTGATAGTACTTTAGAATGTACAAGCTTAGTAGGAGAATTTTTCCTCTCACTACTTCCGATTTCCAACAACTGAAAGTCAGTCATGTTAACTTCAACATTCATGAGATCATGATAATTTGAATTCTTTCCAGCTTTGTCTTTTTCTACCAAGTCTTTGCAATCAGATTCATGGTGCTCGTCCAATTGATCTTCAACACTTTGTTCCTCTTCACACCCTTCTTGAAGATCAACTAGTGAATCTTGCACAATAGACTGTGCCTCTTGATTCTCGTGGTCATCAAAAGAACCACATTTTTCTGAAATTTCTTTTGACTTGAACATACTACCCAAGCAAGAAATGCCTCCAAATGGCCACATAAAAAAAAACATCATCGAACAGATCCATATCAAAGACGTCTCAACAGACTATTCCACAATGGCACATGAACAAAATGTTCCACATATTACCAAGCCAAAACCGGGAGGGCAAATGTTTAATAGTGCAACAACTGTCAAGAGTATCCGATCGATCTCATGTCGTGATTAGAAAAATAAAAATAAAAAAAATCCATCAATGAATAGTCCGATTCAGGGATCTGTTCAAACCTCTTCCACGATAGGTGGTCCTGAAAGGATGACTGCCCCTCCTCAGCTGTAGGGTTTTAATTCACCTCCTGCGTGGCAGTCTCAACCTCAAGGTTGGATACCACCAGTGTAGTAGTCATACTAGATGCAGCAACATGAACCAAGGCTTCGATCAACCGTCGTTCACCGCACCAATGCTCCCAACACTCGTCCTCCCTCTTGTCACAAATTTTGTATCACTCGAAAAAATAAAGCAATCATGGAGAATTACCTCACCAGTTTCGAGCACCCTTCTGGCTGCCTCCTCCAAACTGCAGCGAGCTCTCCATGATCCTCTACCCTGATAATCCCCAAACCGAATTGGGATTTCCACAATATCCACCAGTCTCCCACGTGAAGGCACCAAGCTGTGACGAGTTTGGAACCAAGCTATGACAGTTTTGATGGGTTATGCCATAATCTATTAGTTAAATGGTTCTCTCCATCCACCAGCTCCTTTGCACTCCAGTGGCTCCGTTGACAACAGAGCATGGAAAATGAGGCTTTACAAAGGGAATCTAACTTGAGGAGATTTCGGACCTCATTGTCTCCTCAAACTGCTGCTAGAACAACATAGTCTTCTTCTCCATTGAGCAACAATATACCTCCACACTCACCGTAATGTTGCCAGAACAACCTCAAATGACTACGTTGTTACCAAAAAAAAAATGGCCTCAAAGGCCCTTGCTGCCTTTGATAAGGTCAAGAAATCCTCTTTCAAGGGAGCCGCTGCTTCAGACTAGCGCCTTAAGGAATTTTGTTGCCAAAAAAAAATAAAACCTTAATTACCCTCGCTCACAGGATCACAGGTGCTTTCATTGATGATAGATCTTCTATTCATTGTAGACTCCACTCTCTCAGCTACACATATCCAAGTATCTCAACAAATCTAGTCTGTTCTAGAGTTCCACGCTCAATCAAACACAATATTCTTGGTTCATACCTTACAGCTTCAACATGTCTCCATCTGGTCATTCATACAGTGACAAAGCTTGGCTCCATGATCTCTTCATAGTAGAAGAAGCCACACAACACATAGGCCTCTGACCTATACCTCTGATACCATGACAAAAACTAATATTATATTTTCTAAATGGCTCTCCAAGTGAGATACTTGGAGAGTGCCTAAGCACTACACACAATACACAATTGTACAATCAGGAGAACAACCTAGTTCATATAGGCTTTCTCTCAATCAGGGTGGTTTCAACCACTCCCTAGATAATAGGATCTCAATCCTATCTAAAGAAACAAACACCTAAACAATAATCTAAGTTTAGCTTTCTCCATTAATTCCAACAAAACTATGATGGAGAATGCCTTTTTGAGGAAGAAGGTGTTGATTTATTGCAACAGATAAAGTTCATAGATGAAATTCTATTTGGTGTAAGATATTCAGATGAAGCTGATATGGACCAGAAGTCTAATGAAAATGCCATAGTGATATTGCAAGAAGGTAAAAAAATGAATTTGTTTAATGAAATTGATGAAAGAAATTTGCAATATGACAGTGCAGAAAACAGGATACCTCAAGAGGATTGCCACGAAAAGAATGAAGTTCAGAATGGAAGTTGTGTGAACTATTGGAGAGATTTCACATGGAAATAGAATTATTGGAAAGATTGCTCAAGGAACTTGAAGGAGAAATTAAGCTTTCAGAACCTGATAAAGAAGAGATTGTGGTTACTATGCATGATAAGGATGAAATGCCTCTAACATTTATAGAGTAAAGTGAATGTTTAGACTCTTCAATTAATGATGTGACTACAGGTGTGGAAGACAACGTTAATAAATATGATGTTGAAATCAAAGAAATTGAGCAGATATTATTTGAAGGTGAAATAAAAGATCAGGAACAAAAAGGAAGTTATGTCCTCAGAGACATGAAGGAGATAGAAGAATTAATCCAGCAAGATAAACATGGAAGAAGCCAGCAATTTAAAAGAGATGAACAACAACATGAGGATGAATTTGAGGAAGGCATTAGATTGCAGAAATATAGCAACAGGAAGCAGAATGAAGAACAAGAGATTAGTCTAGTAGTACAAAGGAAGACAAATGAAGACCAAAGATACTGATGGAGAATTAAGAAAAGGGTCAAGTGGAAGCTATTGCAACAGAGATGGAATGGAAAACTGATGAATGAGTTCAGGGAACTTGAAAAAATTCATATTGATTTGTTATATAAGAAGAGACTCAAAGGAATGGAGTCATAGCAAGAAGGATCTACTGAAATCCAGAAGATCTATGATGGAAGATTGGTGCTTGGAGCATCAAAAGAGGATGAAAGGTATTGTATTTTGAAAATTGAAAGTTGTTGTCTATTTGCAGGTTATGTAAACTTGAGGGAAGACAAGCAGTTATTGGAAACTATCATATTAACAGGAGAAGATATGACTACCCACAGTCATATGAAGAATAAGGAGAAAAGTTATAGTAAAGTGAAAGAAGATGTCTAGTCAGATGATATCCAAAGGATAAGTCAAAAGGAGGATGGCAAAGGAATTATTGAGATCAAAGGAATGTTTGGAAAGGAAGAGATCCATTCATATGAATATGGAACAAAGAGTTTGTTAGTGTCGGTATCTTAATCCCTCCGTAAGTGATCAAATTCTCTTGTTGCATTGCATGTTAGGTGTCTCACTCAATCAGCTGCATTCCATTAGGGTCATGGATCATCTGACAGTAGTGGCTTATTATACATTTTCCCTCATGTGTTTTACCTGTTGGCCCATTTTCATTCATCTAGACCATCTGCAGTCAATTTTTGTCTTTAAATATGCAAAAGTCATTTTTAGGGTTTTCGGTCTCATTAGGTCTAGGGTTTCGTCAATAAGGTCTTCAAAATGCTCAATAAAAGTTAGTAGGTGCATGAGGAAGTCAAATAAAGTTTCATCAACAATAATTTCCATAATCACATGCTCAGTGATTGTTTTTTCCTCAAAACCCCGTTTTGAGGAAAAACAAAGTTTTTATGTTTTTATGTACAAATTTGATGTAATTTCATTTTTTCAATATGTAATAACTTCAGAGGCAACCCTGGTCACCTTGCCAAGCTTCAACAACTCCATCACTTGCAAGGCAAACAAAAAGTCAAAGCATTCAGCTCATCAAAGGCAAAAATAAAGCAAACTGCCCAAAAACAGCGTTTTAAAAGCAAGTCAAAGGAAAACATTACAAAGTGGGTTTTTATAAGTGAAAAATCAAAACTATATGTATATAAACCATTTTTCATGTTTAAAGAGTTCATTTGTATCCAAAGGAGAAAGGGTGAGCAATTGAAAAGTCGTGTTGAAGAAAAGGAGCCAAAAAAAATCACATCTAGTTTGATATTAGAGGGGCGCGGTGCATTGGGTTTGGAGCACACCGCATTGAAAGAGTGTGGTGCATTGGGCCACACTCTGTAGTGTAAATTTTACACAGGCATGACACATTGAGAAGGCGTGGCACACATGGTTACAAGCATGATTTCACCCACAGTCTCATCCAAAACTTCAAATTTGCTAAATCCTCACTTGTTCAAGTAAGTTAAACATTCCTCCATGATCAATGAGTGAGTTTCTCTTGGTGCTTATGGTGATTTAATGGGAAAAACTTGAAACCCTACCTCCTTGTATTTTTTGTCAAAAACAATTGCATAGGGTTTACAAATTGTATTTTTTTCTACTAATTCCACTCCTAGCCATTTCTCACTCCCTCACTCCTTTATTCCCTCATTCATTTTCTCCCTCTCTTTACATTCTCATCTACCCACTCCCTAAACCCCATATCCCTAAAATCACTAATCCTAAATCCCTAGTCCTACTATCCCAAACCCTAGTTAAAGATTCCCAAACCCTAATTTTTGTCCCAAAAGCCTAAATACTATTCCCTAAACCCTTCTATTCCCCAAAAACCTAACAGCAACATTCCCAAAACCCCTCATACACATTCCCTCCACAGTCCTTCATACATCCATATCTTTGGCAGCAAAAACCTAAAGACACCATAAAATCTCTTCATACTCATCTAAGAAAACTCAAACATTGGCAAACATGGAGTCAGATTCTTCCTATGACAGAGATGAGGAGACACTCAGTGATTCTTCTAGAGAAATGCATGCACCAAGGAGACCTCACAAGGGTGGTAAACATATACAAGAGGAGCCTACTTCACTTGCCGAGATGCTGGCTTGTCCTCTTGCTATCACATGCTTTCAACACCAATCTTGTTATCAGTTCTATGAGATGGTAGAGAGAGTCAAGTACCACCATGAGCTGGCCAGATTGTTTGTGCTCCATCTTCATAATGGCCAAGTCACTTTGGCAGGTGTGACATTCACCTTGACACCTGAGACTATTTCTCAAGCAACTGGCATTCCAAATGTTGGTGAGCAGTGGAATAAAAGGCAGTTGATTGACAGAGAGAATTATGAGCCTTACATCAAGGTTGGTTATCAGAGACATGTCAGTAGAGTTTTTCCCTTCAGGTATTTGAAGGACACATATGCTCCCTTGATGAAACTCATAATTAAATATTTCAGCTATGAGGGCCGGTTTTCTCACATGTATGCCTATCACATTAGATTGTTGATTCACTTCACTAGGGTGAGAATTATGAATCTCCCCTATTTTATTTGCTGGAACATTGAGAATATGACCACCTTAGTGCACAGGAAGCCTCCTCAGCAGCAGTATAACAACATATATCATTTTTCACTAATAAAAATTGTAGTCTTGCATCAGCTTGGTTTACAGAACATCTCATGGGAGGATTTAATTTCACATGAGGTCTTTATAGGTCCTCAAGTACCACCAGTAGTTTTTCATGAGACAGGAGGGCCTTCACATCAGCAGGAGATTCATGAGACACAAACCACTAGTGTGCCAATGTTTGTCACCTACCAAAAGGGCACTAGAAGGTTTTTTGCAGCAGAAAAACGAGTACTATCTCCACCGAGGGTGGAAGGGCTCTCATTTCCTCCATCAGTAGAGTAGGTACAGGACAAGGGCAAGTGGCCATTACATGATGAGGGGCCTTCAAGGGGACAAGAGACAGATTTCATTCTTATTCAAGATGATGAAACCGATTTGGGCTCATAAAGCTCAAAGCTTAAAGAGATCATTCGGGAGCAGCAAGAGGACATTCATGATTTTTCTCTCAACCTAGAAAGAGCCAAGTGGATAATCAAATATCTAGAGCAATGAAACAAACAACTAGAGGATCAGCAAACCATTATGGAGCTGAGAAAACCGGCAAGCTACCAAGAGGAGGAAAGTCAAGCTGACACCACTTGAACAAGAAATTGATGCTAATCGTGAATCTTGGCTTGAGAGGGAAAATATCCACTTAGAAAAGATGCTAGAGAAGGCCAACAGAGAGAAAACTATGTTGAGGCACATGGCATACCACTACTTGGCGAGAAACAAGGAGTGCAAAGCAAGAATCAGGATTTTGAATAACAAGTTGAAGAGAGCATCGAGGAAGCTAAAAGAGCAAGATAGACTCCAGATCTTGGCTGAGGCTTCCTTGGCCCAACACAGCACTTAATGAAGGAAACTCAGCCCAAATTTCAAGAAATTTGGGATAATTTTTCTAATTTTGAAATTTTTGGCCTAAAAAATCGGTTTTTCTGCCTAATGCGTCGCGCCACTTGGTGCGCTCTTTTGCTAGGGACCTCCTTTTGAGGAAAACTCAACATTTTTGGATTTTTCATGGAAAAATATGAATGCCCACAAATGGCCAAGAAATTTTGACAAGTTTTGAGCTTCCCAAAAGGTAAAAAAACACCTCAAAATGACCTTTCTGCCCCTTTTTGGACACACAAGAAGTAGTGTTGGGAGAACTCAGTTTTGGAGGGGTAAATGGAGGCCAAATTCAGAAATTCCACTTGTTCTGGAAAGTAGACAGGAAGAACTTTCCAAAAAGCCCACTTGGAGCAAGTTGGTGCACGGAAAGGCCTCCAAAATCAGCTACAAAAAGGTGCTATGCATAGGGAAATCAGCGCGGCGCATAGGAGGAAATTTGCTCATTTTGGCCAAAAAACTCTGTTTTTCGCCTAGTTTCTTCACAATTTGACTTTTCTCTTTCTAATAGTCAAAATCATGATGTAATTTAATGTGACTTGATGTATTTTCATGTAATTATGATAAATTTTCACTCATAGAGGTATATTCATCCATGAAAAGGTAGTTTGCAACTGAATGAATCAGTTCCCTAGTTTTTAGAGGCAAGTTGTTCCACTGCCTACTTTTTAGTTCTTAGTTTAGAATTTGTTGGAACAGCTCCTAAAATTATGAGCTCAGCCCCTAAAGACTAGGATGAGTTTTTTATTTCCTATATCTACTTGTTTTTCAGTCATTAGCAAAGGTTGGACTTTTGGGAAAACTTGGAGCTTCATTGTATACTCATTTCAGCAGTTTGGCAAAGGAATAAACTAGGGTTTGTAGCACTTTATGGGATTTTTGTGGCATCTTGATTTGGTATTGTGTTTCCTTCTGTAATTGTAAGTTTACATTTGTTTTATGTATGCCATCATCTCTCTTTGCTTCATCTTAACTAAATCAAACAAGGATAAAGGTAGAATTCATTAATTTGCAGTGCTCTACCTAGGGTTTGTTTAGTTATTTATGTTTTCAGCTGTTTTGAAGAGGATCCCTGAGACTTTCATGCCCTCTTCAACTCCTCACCAGTCTAAAAGCTCTCCATATCATTCAATTTGAAGTACTAAACCATTTTCCTACCTCGCCCCATAAATATCTCTACAAAACTAAGTCTCATTCCCTGTACCCAAATCTGCCTATCATATTTGAGCCAACAAAACATCATCAAATTCAATAAAACTCTTTTGAACACATACCTAGCCTAAGATTAGTATTCACAACAGTCATCTCAAAGTTTTTCTCTCCAAGATCTGGAAAGAAGCATGCCAAATCTAGGAGGAATATCTGCCACAACCACATCCATCAAAACATTTTTCGCTGGAATCTGATCCAAATTGACCACCAAATCTTTAATAAGACCAATGCATCTTACTCTACCAGAATCAGAGTAAAGGTCATGATACTTTCTGATGATATCCAAACCCAATTTTTCCATGATTGCCTTAGGCATGAGATTATGAGAGGCTCTGGAATCAAACATAGCATTGTGTAATACATAGTCATACACCCTAAGGTTGATGTAAAATGGAGCTACATCACTTTCTTGAGACTAAACTTCCAATGCTAGACCAAAGATCAACTCAGGTTGGTCATCCTCCACGTTTACCATATCAGATAATGGATCTAAATTCAAAATCTTAGACACCTGATCTTTATAGCTATTGTTCTTCATCAAATTAGTCAAAGGAATATATACTTTTAACTTAGCAATTTCATTTTCTAAGTTAAAAACTGAAGTTTTCTCTACCTCTTTAGCTGAAACATCCTTCTTTTCAATTCTCTCCTTTGATATACTTGGCTGATTTGACCTTAAATTTTCTAATGGTGTTTTGCTGGTGGTAGGATCAGCTATCTCTTTTCCCTTTTTCTGCATAATGGGAGGATGATTCTTTGGCGGTGTTGCCTCCTTTCTTTTCTGAATTGGATTTATGGGTAGATCTCTACTCCTGAGTGAATATTTTCACTACTAGGTTATCAAAGCATTCATGTACCCTCTAAGATATTCATCGGACTCTTCTTCAAAAAATGTTTCATTTGCCAAGATGAAATTTTCATCCCTTTGTACAGTTGGGCTCTCGGAATACTCCTCATCTTCAATGATAAAAATTGGCATATCATTAGGTGTAAAGAAATGATTCTCCTCTCCAATTATGTTCTCCTCATCATCTGATTCTGAACCATGTACAAAATTCTGCTGTAAGGGTGTCTTCACCTGTTGCTGCGCTGCTTGGTCTTGTGCTCGTTGTTCTCATTTCTTGATTTTGAATTGTGGTTGTTGCTGACCACGAAAGTTGGGATTTCTGACTTGTGCTTCAGGCTTATCAATTGTTAATCTGTTAGACATCTTCTCAATCTTATATAGCACTTGATTTGAAGTGGAAACCTCTTCCTTTATCGTTACCTTCTTTTCAGCCTTTGTTCTAGCTCTCTTGGCAAGTAGATTTGCTTCAATGCTGACTACAATTTTCTGCATGTCTTCCAAAGTCGTCGGATCTATTTCTCTTAATTGATAGGCCATATCAGGATTGAAACCATCCAGAAACTTAATCAAATCCAGCCCCATTGGTGGCTTTATATCAGTAGGAATTGCATTGTAAACAGAATTGAATCTAATACAATAATCTTGAACAGTCTCACCAACATTCCTCTTGATGTTCTCATGTTTGGAAAGGATCTGAAGAGAGTTTCTCTTTACTTCCCAGTGATCCAAGAATTATCTCTGAATATTGGCCAATGTAGTGATACTTGCAGCCGGCAAAGCTCTGAACCACTTCCTCACTTCACCTTCAAAAGTTTGTACAAACAGTCTCATAGTCACATTTTCCGCATCAATCTCATGAAGGTCAAAGAAATATGCCATCCTATCCACATGTTACTGAGCTATGATAATTTTAGGAGTGCCATCAAACAATGGAATTTTGATTTGATAATCGACAGACATTTCATCCAAATTTTGAGGCAACACAAGGGGTGCATATCGGGCAGCCATTGCTTTAGGGGGATTTACGACTAGTCTTGGGGATGTCGGAGGGGTTGGAGCAGTTGATGTATGAGGTGTATGAGGTGTGGATGGAGGTGAAGAAATATTTGATGTTTGAGGGGTAGAATGAGTGGATGGAGGTGACAACACTGCAGATTTCTGATCAGAGATGGAAGGCTGCACGGGAATGGTGGGAATGAAAGGAGTTTCAGTAGGAATTTCTAAACTAGATGCAATAGCGGATGACCCAAGAGTTGTTGATGTAGACTCTAAGAACTCAGGAATGTTTGTAGCCACAATGGAAGTTTGAAGTTTCAAGATATAATCATCAATTGATTTATTGGCCTTTTCAGTTTCAAGATCTTTGAAAAACTCTGGATTTAGGACAGTAGAACCAACAACACTTTCATATTTAGTCTCAAACAACGACAAATCAAAATGTTTGTCAAACTCAAGATCTTCAAGATATTCGAAAACAATTGGGCATGAATGAGATCTAAACATAGGAATCATAGAACTTTCTCGGCGAAGGATTCTCGGAATAAGATTAGGATTTTCATACACAGGGGGTGGATCAGGATTAGGGTCATGGATCATCTGAAAGTAGTGGCTTATTATACATTTTCCCTCGTGTGTTTTACCTGCTGGCCCATTTTCATTCATCTAGACCATCTGCAGTCAATTTTTGTATTTAAATCTACAAAAGTCATTTTAGGGTTCTCGGTCTCATTAGGTCTAGGGTTTCATCAATAAGGTCTTCAAAATGCTCAATAATGGTCAGTAGGCACATGAGGAAGTCAAATAAAGTTTCAGCAACAATAATTTCCATAATCACATTCTCAGTGACTGTTTTTTCCTCAAAACCCTGTTTTGAGGAAAACAGAGTTTTTATGTTTTTATGTACAAATTTGATGTAATTTCATTTTTTCCATATGTAATAACTTCAGAGGCAACCCTGGTCACCTTGCCAAGCTTCATCAACTCCATCACCTGCAAGGCAAACAAAAAGTCAAAGCATTCAGTTCATCAAAAGCAAAAATAAAGCAAACTGCCCAAAAACAGCATTTTAAAAGTAGGTCAAAGGCAAACATTACAAAGTGGGTTTTTCAAAGAAATGTCAGTAGAGTTTTTCCCTTCAGGTGTCTGAAGGACACATCTACTCCCTTGATGAAACTCATAATTAAATATTTCAGCTATGAGAGCCGGTTTTCTCTCCTGTACGCCTATCACATTAGATTGTTGATGCACTTCACTAGGGTGAGAATGATGAATCTACCCTATTTTATTTGCTGGAACATTGAGAAGATGACCACCTTAGTGCACAGGAAGCCTCCCCAGTAGAAGTGTAACAGCATATATAATTTTTCACTAATCAAAATTGTGGTCTTGCATCAGCTTGGTTTACAGAACATCTAATGGGGGTGATTTTCATAAACTTGAGGTATTTTTTACCTTTTTGGAAGCTAAAAACCTGTCAAAATTTCTTGGACATTTGTGGGCATTCATATATTTCCATAAAAAATCCAAAAATGTTGATTTTTCCTCAAAAGGAGGTCCCTAACAAAAGTGCGCACCAAGTGGCACGGCACATCAGGGAGAAAAACCTGTTTTTTAGTCCAAAAATTTCAAAATTGCAAAAAGTATCCCAAATTTTTTGAAATTTGGGCTGAGCGTCCTTCAATAAGTGTTGTGTTCGGCCAAGGAAGCCTCAACCAAGATCTGGAGTCTATCTTGCTCTTTTCTCTTCCTCGATGCTTTCTTCAACATGGCCTTCAAAATCCTAATTCTTACTTTGCACACCTTGTTTCTCGCCAAGTAGTGGTAGGCCATGTGCCTCAACATATTTTTCTCTTTGTTGGCCTTCTCTAACATCCTTTCCAAGTGGATATTTTCCCTCTCAAGCCAAGATTCACAATCAGCATCAATTTCTTGTTCAAGTGGTGTCAACTTGACTTTCCTCCTCTTGGCAGCTTGCCGGTTTTATCATATGTTTGTAGCTCCATAATGATTTGCTGATACTCTAGATGTTTGTTTCTTTTCTCTAGATATTTGATTATCCACTTGGCTCTCTCTAGCTTGAGAGACAAATCATGAATGTCCTCTTGCTGCTCCCGAATGATCTCTTTAAGCTTTGAGCTTTGTGAGCCCAAATCAGTGTCATCATCCTGAATAAGAATGAAATTTGTCTCTTGTCCTTCTGAAGGCCCCTCGTCATGTAATGGGTGCTTGCCCTTGTCCTGTACCTGCTTTGCTGATGGAGGAAACAGGACCCCTTCCACCCCAGGTGGATATAGTACTCATTTTGCTGCTGCAAACAACCTTCTAGTGCCCTTTTGGTAGGTGACAAACACTGACACACTAGTGGTTTATGTCTCATGTATCTCCTGCTGATGTGAAGGCCCTCCTGTCTCATGAAAAACTGTTGGGGGTACTTGAGGACTTGCAAAGACCTCATGTGAAATTAAATCCTCCCATGAGATGTTCTATAAACCACGCTGATGCAAGACCACAATTTTGATTAGTGCGAAATGATATATGATATTATACTGCTACTGAGGAGGCTTGCTATGCACTAAGGTGGTCATCTTCTCAATGTTTCGGTAAATAAAATAGGGGAGATTCATCATTCTCACCCTAGTGAAGTGCATCAACAATCTAATGTGATAAGCATACAGACGAGAAAACCGACCCTCATAGTTGAAATATTTAATTAAGAGTTTCATCAAGGGAGCATATGTGTCCTTTAGGTACTTGAAGGGAAAAACTCTATTGACATGTCTCTGAAAAACCCTCTTTGTAATGTTTGCCTTTGACTTGCTTTTAAAACTCTATTTTTGGGCAGTTTGCTTTATTTTTGCCTTTGATGAACTGAATGCTTTGACTTTTTGTTTACCTTGCAGGTGATGGAGTTGCTGAATCTTGGCAAGGTGACCAGGGTTGCCTCTAAAGTTATTACATATGGAAAAAATGAAATTACATCAAATTTGTACATAAAAACATAAAAACTCTATTTTTCCTCAAAACAAGGTTTTGAGGAAAAAATAATCACTGAGCATGTGATTATGGAAATTATTGTTGTTGAAACTTTATTTGACCTCCTCACGAACCTGTTGACTATTATTGAGCATTTTGAAGACCTTATTGACGAAACCTTAGACCTAATGAGACTGAAAACCCTAAAAATGACTTTTGCAGATTGAAAGACAAAAATTGACTGCAGATGGTCTAGATGAATGAAAATGGGCCAACAGGTAAAACACATGAGGGAAAATGTATAATAAGCCACTACCATCAGATGATCCATGACCCTAATGGAATGCAGCTGATCGGGTGAGACACCTAACATGCAATGCAACAAGAGAATTTGATCACTGATGGAGGGATGAAGATACCGACACTAACATTGGCTCCAATGGGGATGGTAGCTCCTTGGAGGTGCCAAGAACTATAGATCTCTGGGAAAGCAGGCAGTGCCTTCATCCATTGGGCTATGGAGTCAATAACATCGTCAAACCAAAACCAAACTCTTGACTCAATTTTAGGACTGAAATCTGACTCAAAGTTGACTCAATTTCAAGACTAAAATCGAATGAAAGACTTGAATCAAATAATCCAAACCAAAATTGAAATCAAACCTCAGTTTTATAGCCTTCACTTCGGGTGCCAAACTGAATGAATGATGACAATACAAACTTGCAATGAAATAAAATAAACCGGTATGTACAATGTTACATATGATAGAAGAAAACATTTAAAAAATAGTATCGTTTGAGCAGCCTACTGTTGACCGGTCCACCCGGACAATCTTCTCCTTTCATTTCTTTCAGTAGGAAAGCATTTTGGCCCTGATATGCAGCAATTCTGAGAGGTCCTTTCCAAAGATTCTCAAACTTAACATGCTTACCTTTGTCTTCATTTTGTGCATCCCATTTTAGCACTATGTCTTCTATTTGAAACTTGTCTACCTTTGCCTTTCGATCATATATCTTCTTGATTCTCTCTTACAGCCTAAAAGTGTTCTGAAAAACCTCCTCTCTAGTTTGCTACAAATGAATCATTTGATTGATTCTCCACTGCAAATTATCGTCTTTGCTACCAGCTTCTTGTAGGAGTTTAAACTATGGGACTGTGAGAGAGGTCGGGAATATCATGTCAACACCATACACGATCTGAAAAGGGGACACGCCTATAGATTTCTTTTGACTTACTTTGTTTGCCCAAAGTGCATTAACAAGCTTTTTGTGCCAACTCTTCTTGTTCATTTCCAGCAGCTTTTTGATAATATTTGACCAAGGATTTATTTGAGGATTCCACCAATCCATTACCTTGTGGGTAATATGCAATTGATTGCCCCAAGGTAATTTAATATTTATTACAAAAGTCAATCATTATTTTAGATATAAAGTTGTTGCATTATCGGTGATCAACTTATTTGGACAGCCAAAACGAGACAAAATATTGTTTTCAAGAAATGAAATGATTACCGAATCAGTGGCCTGCCTAGTGGGAATTGCTTCAATCCATTTAGTAAAATAATATATCATTGTAAGGATACATTTGTGCTATGCTGAAGAAGTAGGATGGATCTCGCCAATGAATTCCAAACCCCACTAATGAAATGGAGCACTTACTTCAATCGGCTTGAGCAGTAAAGGCTGCAATTTTCTCCTACCTTGAAAAATCTGACATTTTGGCCAGCTTGTAACAGTTTTGTACACATCAGCAAATAGAGGTGGCCAATAATATCCTTCTCTCAAAGTTTTATTGGTTGTTGTCTTCCAAAATAGATGACCTCCACAATCTCCCTTGTGAAAGTCTTTCATAACCTGTTTTGCCTCTTCTTCAACCAAACAATTGAGCAAGACACCACCGAGATATTTCCAATAGAGTGCATTATTCATGGCAGCCTTTAATTTTAGAGTCCTACTTTTTTTCTTAGCCATTCCAGGTGGTGGTGACAGATTTTGGAGCACATAAACAATGTCCAAATACCAAGGAGAAAGAAGAAAAATTTATGATACCTAAGTGGGCGAACTTTCTTCATCTTCCTCAGACATAGCAATAATGAGATTAATGTCAAAGGCATGCAAATTTGACTTAGCCATTAGTTTGGCCAGCCCCTATCCTTTGATGAGATTTTTTGGTTTGATCTCCACGTCATATTCCAACAAAGCAACGATCCATTTACCTTGTCTCCCTTATGGATCTATTTGCACTAAGACATCTTTAACAGCAGCGTTAGAGACATAAGAAAGGATATGAGAATGCAGAATATAGACTCGAAAATATTTCAATGCCTTTAAAAAAGTAAGATCTTGCTTTTCAATAATGTTATAGTTTAAAGTTGCATCCCTTATGGTTCTACTGAAAAATGCAATTTGTTTCTCGAGCTAGTATCTTTTCTGCATCAAGGCCGCTGCCATAGTATGATTCGAGGCAAATGAAAACAAAATGAAATCTCGAGTATAATCCGGGCTTATCAAAACTGGAGCTGAAGAAAGGTCCAATTTCACCAAATTGAAAGACTTAATTGCTTCCTCGGTCCACTTCACCACACTATATTTCTTTAGCATGTTTGTCATTTCCCTTAAATGTTCTGCAAGATTGGGCACAAAGCGACGTAAGAAATTCATCTTACCGTTGAATGATAGGATCTAATTTTTACTTCGTGGAAAATCAATCTTCTGAATGGATTCCACTCGATCTGGATCAATGTAGATGCCCTCCTTTCATATAATATGACCGAGAAGCTTACCTTCATCCATGGCAAACAAACTCTTCTTTGGATTGAGAGATATACCATACTTTCTACACCGCTAAAATACAATCTTCAAATGGTAAAGGTGCTCTTCATCAAAATTAGAAAAAACTGCCAAATCATCAAGATAAACAACTAAAAAGACATCTTTTTCATTAGAAAATGCAATATCCATTGCCCGCTGAAAAGTCACACCAGCGTTCTTCAATCCGGAAGGCATCTTGGCATAATGAAAAGTTCCCCATGGAGTGGTGTATGCTGTTTTATCTCTGTCATCCTCATGGACCAGAATTTGGTTATAATCCAAATACCCATCAAGTAGTGACATATGGGATGCTCCAACTACTCTTTGAAGTATGTGATCCATCTTGGGCAATGGATAGTTATCTTTCAAAGATACTTTATTCAGATTTCTGAAATCAATACATAACCGAATCTCACCTGTTTTCTTGCGCACGGGCACCAAATTAGAAATCCAATCTGAAAATATTATGGGGACGACTATACTAGCTTTGTATAACCAATTCAATTCCTTCTCTATTGAAGGCAGCAGCTTTGGATTTATTCTTCTTAGCTTCTGTCGAAAAGGCTTTTGATTTGGCTTGATCGAAATTATATGTTGAATTATGCTCGTATCATATGCCTTAAAATCTGAATAGTCCCATGCAAATACATTAGTAAATGAAGATAATAAACTGATATACTTTGCTTTTACCTGTGGAAGCAACACTTTTGATAACTTCACCATTCTAGGATTTTCTGCTAATCCAATGTTCACATCCTCAACTCCTTTCTCGGTTGGCAGCAAGCTCGGTTTTCGGGCTACATCATCTTGATCAAACAGCCCCTCTAAAGGTATTAGGCATTTAGGAATGACAATCTCCTTCAGCTAAAAAACTTTCATCTGATTGACTTCTATATCCGCCTCACCATCATCATTCTCCCCATTGATAGAAGTGTCTTTAAATTTACCTTCATTTTGTAGAAATTCTTTGATCCCTTTATCATCTTGAAACACTTGCCAATACCTTTGATTATCAGAGATAGTCGGGCGATGTTTCACATGAATTTCAACTTATTGTTTTAATTCATCGGAATTTTCAAATTACTTACTGTTGTTGCAAGTGAATTTGCAATGACATTTTGAACACGAGGAACACATGTCAAAGTGTAGTCTGAAAACAATCTCAAGATATATAATACCACATTGCAGTAGGCCCACATTAGAGGATTCTTAGCTTGGTATTCCCCTTTCACTTGCTTGATAACTAACTCAGAGTCGCCATTTACTAAAATTCTTTTAGCATTTAACTTTCTAAGAATTTTCAAACCAGCAATTAAAGCCTCATATTCAGCCTTACATTACTTGGCACTTTGTTTGGGGAGAAAACAGGGTTCCGTATCCAAATGCCAATTCTAGCACCTTCCCTTCCTACTGCGCCATCAAAATCCATGCTCCAAAAACCAGCTTCGTCATCTTCCAAATGCTGAAATTCTGTTTTCTCTTTTACTTTTCCTTGCTATCCATCAATATTTTGCTACTGTTGGAAGGCTGATTTCTCAGCAGTCCTATCAAGTCTTTGTCTTTCTTGCTTTAAGACCTCTCTGAAATTTTCAGTGATCTCTGGAATGTCTTCTACTTCAACTGATTGGCTATTTACATCATTTAAACTATCGGAATATAAAACAAATGATTCTAAATCAATATGTACATATTTGATTGGATGATTTACCAGTTTCTCCTTCCTAGTGATCATGTACTTCATCTTTTGCTCCCAGTATAATTTCCTCATTTGACCGAACATGGGAATAGTAGCATAGGAGAAATCAAGCTACAATGTCCCTTTAAGTTTTTCTCCCCAAGATCTGGAAAGAAGCATGCCAAATCTAGGAGGAATATCCACCACAACCACATCCATCAAAACATTTTTCGCTGGAATCTGATCCAAAGTGACCACCAAATCTTTAGGCATCTATAGGCATGTCCCCTTCGAGCTCGTGTATGGTGTTGATGTGGTATTCCCGACCTCTCTCATAGTCCCGGTGGTTAAACTCCTACAAGAAGCTGGCAACAAAGATGATCATTTGCAGCAGAGAATCAATCAAATGATTGATTCACAGCAAACTAGAGAGGAGATTTTTTAGAACACTTTCAGGCTGCAAGAGAGAATCAAGAAGATATATGATCGAAAGGCAAAGGCGGACAAGTTTCAAATAGAAGACATAGCATTGAAATGGGATGCACGAAACAAAGACAAAGGTAAGCATGGAAAGTTTGAGAATCTTTGGAAAGGACCTTTTAGAAGTGTTGCATATCGGGGCCAAAATTCTTTCCTGCTGAAAGAAATGAATGGAGAAGATTGTCCAGGTGGGCCGGTCAATAGTCAGCTACTCAAACGATACTATTTTTGAAATGTTTTCTTCTGTCATATGTAACATTATACATATCAGTTTATTTTATTTCATTGCAAGTGTGTACTGTCATCACTCATTTAGTTTGGGGCCCGAAGTGAAGGCTATAAAACTGAGGTTTGATTTCAGTTTTGGTTTGGATTGTTTGAGTCAAGTCTTTTAGTCGATTTCAGTCTTGAAATTGAGTCATTTTTGAGTCAGATTTTAGTCCTGAAATTGAGTCAAGAGTTTGGTTTTGGTTTATCGAAGTTATTGACTCCATAGCCCAATGGATGAAGGCACTGCCTGCTTTCCCAAAGATCTGTAGTTCTTGGCACCTCCAAGGAGCTACCATCCCCATTGGAGCCAATGTTAGTGTCGGTATCTTCATCCCTCCATTAGTGATCAAATTCTCTTGTTGCATTGCATGTTAGGTGTCTCACCCGATCAATTGCATTCCATTAGGGTCATGGATCATCTAACAGTAGTGGCTTATTATACATTTTCCCTCATGTGCTTTACCTGCTGGCCCATTTTCATTCATCTAGACCATCTGCAGTCAATTTTTGTCTTTAAATCTGCGAAAGTCATCTTTAGGGTTTTCGGTCTCATTAGGTCTATGGTTTCATCAATAAAGTCTTCAAAATGTTCAATAACGGTCATCAGGTGCATGAGGAAGTCAAATAAAGTTTCAACAATTATAATTTCCATAATCACATGCTCAGTGATTATGGAAATTTTTATGTTTTTATGTACAAATTTTTATGTTTTTATGTTTTTTATGTTTTTATGTACAAATCTTTATGTTTTTATGTACAAATATGATGTAATTTCATTTTCCCATATGTAATAACTTCAGAGGCAACCCTGGTCACCTTGCCAGGCTTCAGCAGCTCCATCACCTGCAAGGCAAACAAAAAGTCAAAGCATTCAGTTCATCAAAGGCAAAAATAAAGCAAACTGCCCAAAAACCGAGTTTTAAAAGCAAGTCAAAGGCAAACATTACAAAGTGGGTTTTTCAAAGACATGTCAATAGATTTTTTCCCTTCAAGTATGTGAAGGACACATATGCTCCCTTGATGAAACTCATAATTAAATATTTCAGCTATGAGGTCCGGTTTTCTTGCCTATATGCTTATCACATTAGATTGTTGATGAACTTCACTAGGGTGAGAATGAGGAATCTCCCCTATTTTATTTGCCTAAACATTAATAATATGATCACCTTAGTACACAGGAAGCCTCCTCAGCAGCAGTATAACAACATATATCATTTTTCACTAATCAAAATTGTGATCTTGCATCAGCTTGGTTTACAGAACATCTCATGGGAGAATTTCATTTCACATGAGGTCTTTATAGGTCCTCAAGTACCCTCAACATTTTTTCATGAGACAGGAGGGCCTTCACATCAGCAGGAAATTCATGAGACACAAACCACTAGTGTGCCAATGTTTGTCACCTACCAAAAGGGCACTAGAAGGTTGTTTGCAGCAGCAAAACGAGTACTATCTCCACCTGGGGTGGAAGGGGTCTTATTTCCTCCATCAGAAGAATAGGTACAAGACAAGGGCAAGCGGCCATTACATGATGAGGGGCCTTCATGAGGACAAGAGACAGATTTCATTCTTATTCAGGATGATGACACTGATTTGCGCTCACAAAGCTCAAAGCTTAAAGAGATCATTTGGGAGTAGCAAGAGGACATTCATGATTTGTCTCTCAACCTAGAAAGAGCCAAGTGGATAATCAAATATCTAGAGCAAAGAAACAAACAACTAGAGGATCAGCAAACCATTATGGAGCTACAAAACATACGAGAAAACCGGCAAGCTGCCAAGAGGAGGAAAGTCAAGCTAACACCACTTGAACAAGAAATTGATGCTAATCGTGAGTCTTCGCTTGAGAGGGAAAATATCCACTTGGAAAAGATGCTAGAGAAGGCCAACAGAGAGAAAATTATGTTGAGGCACATGGCCTACCACTACTTGGCGAGAAACAAGGTGTGCAAAGCAAGAATCAGGATTTTGAAGGCCAAGTTGAAGAAAGCATCGAGAAAGAAAAAAGAGCAAGATAGACTCTAGATCTTGGCTGAGGCTTCCTTGGCCCAATACAACACTTATTGAAGGACTCTTGCAATTTTGAAATTTTGGGCCTAAAAAACAGGTTTTTCTGCCTAATGCGTTGCGCCACTTGGTGCGTGCTTTTGCTAGGGACCTCCTTTTGAGGAAAACTCAAAATTTTTGGATTTTTCATGGAAAAATATGAATGCCCACAAATGGCTAAGAAATTTTGACAAGTTTTGATCTTCCAAAAAGGTCAAAAACACCTCAAGTTTATAAAAATCCACCCCCATGAGATGTTCTGTAAACCAAGCTAATGCAAGACCACAATTTTGATTAGTGAAAAATGATATATGTTGTTATACTGCTACTGAGGAGGCTTCCTGTGCACTAAGGTGGTCATCTTCTCAATGTTCCAGCAAATAAAATAGGGTAGATTCATCATTCTCACCCTAGTGAAGTGCATCAACAATCTAATGTGATAGGCATATAGGCGAGAAAACCGGCGCTCATAGTTGAAATATTTAATTATGAGTTTCATCAAGGGAGCATATGTGTCCTGCAGATACCTGAAGGGAAAAAATCTATTGACATGTCTTTGAAAAACCCATTTTGTAATGTTTGCCTTTGACTTGCTTCTAAAACTCTGTTTTTGGGCAGTTGGCTTTATTTTGCCTTTGATGAACTGAATGCTTTGACTTTTTGTTTGCCTTGTAGGTGATGGAGTTGTTGAAGCTTGGCAAGGTGACCAGGGTTTCCTCTGAAGTTATTACATATGGAAAAAATAAAATTACATCAAATTTATACATAAAAACATAAAAACTCTGTTTTTTCTCAAAAACAGTGTTTTGAGGAAAAAACAATCATTGGGCATGTGATTATGGAAATTATTGTTGCTGAAACTTTATTTGACTTTCTCATGCGCCTGCTTATTGTTATTGAGCATTTTGAAGACCTTATTGATGAAACCCTAGACCTAATGAGACCAAAAACCCTAAAAATGACTTTTGTATATTTAAAGACAAAAATTGACTGCAGATGGTCTAGATGGATGAAAATGGGCTAGTTGGTAGAGCACATGAGGGAAAATCTATAATAAGCCACTACCATCATATGATCCATGACCCTAATGGAATTCAGCTGATCGGGTGAGACACCTAACATGCAATGTAATAAGAGAATTTGATCACTGACGGAGGGATGAAGATACTGACACTAACATTGGCTCCAATGGGGATGGTAACTCCTTAGAGGTGCCAAAAACTATAGATCTCTGGGAAAGTAGGCAGTGCTTTCGTCCATTGGGCTATGGAGTCAATAACTTCGTCAAACCAAAACCAAACTCTTGACTCAATTTTAGGACTGAAATCTGACTCAAAACTGACTCAATTTCAAGACTGAAATTGACTGAAAGACTTGACTCAAACAATCCAAACCAAAACTAAAATCAAACCTCAGTTTGATAGCCTTCACGTCGGGCCCCAAACTGAATGAATGATGACAGTACACACTTGCATCGAAATAAAATAAACCAGTATGTACAATGTTACATATGATAGCAGAAAACATTTCAAAAATAGTATCGTTTGAGCAGCCCACTATTGACCGACCCACCTGGACAATCTTCTCCATTCATTTCTTTCAGCAGGAAAGAATTTTGGCCCTGATATGCGGCAATTCTAAAAGGTCCTTTCCAAATATTCTCAAACTTGCCATGCTTACCTTTGTCTTTGTTTCACGCATCCCATTTTAGCACTATGTCTTCTATTTGAAACGTGTCCGCCTTTGCCTTTTGATCATATATCTTCTTGATTCTCTCTTGCATCCTGAAAGTATTTTAAAAAACCTCCTCTCTAGCTTGTTGCAAATGAATCACTTGATTGATTCTCCGCTACAAATGATCATCTTCGCTGCCAACTTCTTGTATGAGTTTAACCACCGATATTGTGAGAGAGGTCGGGAATATCGTGTCAACACCATACATGAGCTCGAAAGGGGACATGCCTATAGATGAATAAAGATTTGGTGGTCAGTTTGGATCAGATTCCAACGAAAAATGTTTTGATGGATGTGGTTGTGGCAAATATTCCTCCTAGATTTGGCATGCTTCTTTCCAGATATTGGGGAGCAAAAGTTAAAGGGACATTGCGACTTAATTTCTCCTATGCTACTATTCTCGTGTTTGGTCAGATGAGGAAATTATACTGGAAGAAAAATATGAAGTACATGATCATTAGCAAGGAGAAACCGGTAAATCATTCAATCAACTATGTACATACTGATTTAGAATCATTTGTTTTATATTCTGATAGTTTTAATGATGTAAATAGCCAATTAGTTGAAGTAGAAGACATTCCAGAGATCACTGAAAATTTCAGAGAGGTCTTAAAGAAAGAAAGACAAAGACTTGATAGTACTGCTGAGCAATCAACCTTCCGACAACAACAAAATATTGATGGACAACAAGGAAAAGTAAAAGAGCAAACAAAATTTCAGCATTTGGAAGAGGACGAAGCCGGTTTGTGGAGCATGGATTTTGATGGCGCAGTAGGAAGGGAAGGTGCTGGAATTGGAATTTGGATACGTACCCCTGTTTTCTCCCCAAACAAAGTGCCAAGTAATGTAAGGGTCTGTTCATATAAATTGGCTTTTGACTGCTCAAATAATGAGGCTAAATATGAGGCTTTAATTGCTGGTTTGAAAATTCTTAGAAAGTTAAATGCTAAAATAATTTCAGTAAATGGCGACTCTGAGTTATTTATCAAGCAAGTGAAAGGGGAATACCAAGCTAAGCATCCTCTAATGTGGGCCTACTACAATGCGGTATTAGATATTTTGAGATTTTTTTCAGACTACACTTTGACATGTGTTCCTCATGTTCAAAATGTTATTACAGATTCACTTGCAACAGCAGCAAGTAATTTGAAAATTCCGATGAATTCAAACAATAAGTTTGAAATTCATGTGAAACATCACCCGGCTATCGTTGATAATCAAAGGTATTGGCAAGTGTTTCAAGATGATAAAGAGATTGAAGAATTTCTGTAAAATGAAGGTAAATTCAAAGACACTTCTATCGATGGGGAGAATGATGATGGTGAGGCAGATATAGAAGTCAATCAGATGGAAGTTTTGCAACTAAAGGATAATGTCATTTCTAAAGGTCTAATACGTTTAGAGGATCTATTTTATCAAGATGATGTAGCCCGAAAACCAAGCTTGCTGCCAACCGAGAAAGGAGTTGAGGATGTGAACATTGGATTAGCAGAAAATCCTAGAATGGTGAAGTTATCAAAGGCATTGCCTCCACAGGTAAAAGCAAAGTATATCAGTTTATTATCTTCATTTACTGATGTATTTGCATGGGACTATTCAGATTTGAAGGCATATGATACGAGCATAATTCAACATATAATTCCGATCAAGCCAAATCAAAAGCCTTTTCGACAGAAGCTAAGAAGAATAAATCCAAAGCTGCTGCCCTCAATAGAGAAGGAAGTGAATCAATTGTACAAAGCTGGTATAATCGTCCCCATAAGATTTTCAGATTGGATTTCTAATTTGGTGCCTGTGTGCAAGAAAACAGGTGAGATTCGGTTATGTATTGATTTCAAAAATCTGAATAAAGTATCTTTGAAAGATAACTATCCATTGCCCAAGATGGATCACATACTTCAAAGAGTAGTTGGAGCATCTCGTATGTCGCTACTTGATGGGTATTCGGTTTATAACCAAATTCTGGTCCATGCAGATGACAGAGATAAAATAGCGTTCACCACTCTATGGGGAACTTTTCATTATGCCAAGATGCCTTTCGAATTGAAGAATGCTGGTGCGAGCTTTCAGCAGGAAATGGGTATTGCATTTGCTAATGAAAAAGATGTCTCTTTAGTTGTTTATCTTGATGATTTGACAGTTTTTTATAATTCAGATGAAGAGCACCTTTATCATTTGAAGATTGTATTTTAGTGGTGTAGAAAGTATGGTGTATCTCTCAATCCAAAGAAGAGTCTGTTTGCCATGGATGAAGGCAAGCTTCTCGGTCATATTATATCAAAGGAGGGCATCCGCATTGATCCAGCTCAAGTGGAAGCCATTTAGAAGATTGATTTTCCACGAAGTAAAAAGGAGATTCAATCATTCAATGGTAAGATGAATTTCTTATGTCACTTTGTGCCCAATCTTGTAGAACATTTAAGGGAAATCACAAACATGCTAAAGAAAGATAGTGTAGTGAAGTGGACCGAGGAGGCAATTAAGTCTTTCAATTTGGTGAAATTGGTCCTTTCTTCAGCTCTGATTTTGATCAGCCCAGATTATACTCAAGATTTCATTTTGTTTTCATTTGCCTCGGATCATACTATGGCAGCGGTCTTGATGCAGAAAAGAGACCAGCTTGAGAAACCAATTGCATTTTTCAGCAGAACCATAAGGGATGCAGCTTTAAATTATAACATTATTGAAAAGCAAGCTCTTTCTTTGGTAAAGTCATTGAAATATTTTCGAGTCTATATTCTGCATTCTCATATCCTTGCTTACGTCCCTAACGCTAATGTTAAAGATGTCTTAGTGCAAACAGATCCAGAAGGGAGACGAGGTAAATGGATCACTGCTTTGTTGGAATATGACATGGAGATCAAACCAACAAATCTCATCAAGGACAGGGGTTGGCCAAAATAATGGCTGAGTCAAATTTGCATGCCTTGGACATTAATCTCATTGCTACTATGTCCGAGGAAGATGAAGAAAGTTTGCCCACTCAAGTATCAAAAACTTTTCTTCTTTCTCCTTGGTATTCGGACATTGTTTATGTGCTCCAAAATATTTCACCAACACTTGGAATGACTACGAAAAAAAGTAGGACTCTGAAATTAAAGGCTGCCAAGTTTGGTATCACGAATAATGCACTCTATTGGAAAGATCTCGGTGTTGTCTTGCTCAATTGTTTGGTTGAAGAAGAGGAAAAACATGTTATGGAAGACTTTCATAAGGGAGATTGTGGAGGTCATCTATTTTGGAAGACAACAACCAATAAAACTTTGCAAGCAGGATATTATTGGCAACCCCTCTTTGCTGATGTCTATAAAACTGTTACAAGCTGCCACGAATGTCAGATTTTTCAAGGTAGGAGAAAATTGCAGCCTTTACCGCTCAAGTCGATTGAAGTAAGTGCTCCATTTCAACAGTGAGGTTTGGACTTCATTGGCAAGATCCATCCTACTTCTTCAGTGCAGCACAAATGGATCCTCATAGAGACAAACTATTTTACTAAATGGATTGAGGCAATTCCCACTGGGTAGGCCACTGATTCGGTAATCATTTCATTTCTTGAAAACAATATTTTGTCTCGTTTTGGCTCTTCAAATAAGATGATCACCGATAATGCAACAACTTTTAAATCTAAAAGAATGATTGATTTTTGTAATAAATATCAAATTACTTTGGGGCACTCAACTGCATATTAACCACAAGGTAATGGATTGGCGGAATCCTCAAATAAATCCTTGGTCAATATTATCAAAAAGCTGCTAGAAACGAACAAGAAGAGTTAGCACAAAAAGCTTGTTAATGCACTTTTGGCAGACAGAGCACTTCAAAAGAAATCTATAGGCATGTCCCCTTTCGAGCTCGTGTATGGTGTTGACACAGTATTCCCAACCTCTCTCGCAATCCCGGTGGTTAAACTCCTACAAGAAGCTGGCAACGAATACAATCATTTGCAGCAGAGAATCAATCAAATGATTCATTTGCAGCAAACTAGAGAGGAGGTTTTTCATATGACTTTCAGGCTGCAAGAGAGAATCAAGAAGATATGTGATCAAAAGGAAAAGGCGGACAAGTTTCAAATAGAAGACATAGTGCTGAAATGGGATGCGTGAAATGAAGACAAAGGTAAGAATGGCAAGTTTGAGAATCTTTGGAAAGGACCTTTCAGAATTGCTGCATATCGGGGCCAAAATGCTTTCCTGCTGAAAGAAATGAAAGGAGAAGATTGTCTAGGTGGGCTGGTCAACGATCGGCTGCTCAAATGATACTATTTTTGAAATGTTTTCTGTTGTCATATGTAACATTGTACATACCAGTTTATTTTATTTCATTGCAAGTGTGTATTGTCATCATTCATTCAATTTGGGGCCTGAAGTGAAGGTTATAAAACTGAAGTTTGATTTCAGTTTTGGTTTGGATTGTTTGAGTCAAGTCTTTAAGTCGATTTCAGTCTTGAAATTAAGTCAGTTTTGAGTTAAATTTAGTCCTAAAATTGAGTCAAGAGTTTGGTTTTGGTTTAACGATGTTATTGACTCCATAGCCCAATGGACGAAGGCACTGCATGCTTTCCCATAGATCTGTAGTTCTTGGCACCTCCAAGGAGCTACCATCCCCATTGGAGCCAATGTTAGTGTCGGTATCTTCATCCCTCCGTCAGTGATCAAATTCTCTTGTTGCATTGCACGTTAGGTGTCTCACTCGATCATCTGCATTCCATTAGGGTCATGGATCATCTGACAGTAGTGGCTTATTATACATTTTCCCTCATGTTCTTTACCCGTTGGCCCATTTTCATTCATCTAGACAATCTGCAATCAATTTTTGTCTTTCAATCTACAAAAGTCATTTTTAGGGTTTTCGGTCTCAATAGGTCTAAGGTTTCGTCAATAAGGTCTTAAAAATGATCAATAATGGTCAGCAGGCACATGAGGAAGTCAAATAAAGTTTCAGCAACAATAATTTCCATAATCACATGCTCAGTGATTGAAAAACAGAGTTTTTATGTTTTTATGTACAAATTTGATGTAATTTCATTTTTTCCATATGTAATAACTTTAAAGGAAACCCTGGTCAGCTTGCCAAGATTCAACAACTCCATCACCTGCAAGGCAAACAAAAATTCAAAGCATTCATTTCATCAAAGGCAAAAATAAAGAAAACTGCCCAAAAACAAAGTTTTAAAAGCATGTCAAAGGAAAACATTACAAAGTGGGTTTTTATAAGTGAAAAATCAAAACTATATGTATATAAATCGTTTTTCATGTTTAAAGAGTTCATTTGTATCCAAAGGAGAAAGGGTGAGCAATTGAAAAGTTGTGTTGAAGAAAAGGAGGCAAAAAATCACAGCTAGTTTGATATTTCAGTGGCGCGGCGCATTGGGCCGCACTCTGTAGTGTAAATTTTACACAGGTGTGACGCATCGAGAAGGTGCAGCGCACTGGGTCTGTGGCGTGGCACACTGGGTTGCAAACCCGATTTCACTCGCAATCTCATCCAAAACTTCAAATTTTTTAAATCCTCACTTGTTCAAGTAAGTTAAACATTCTTCCATGATCAATGAGTGAGTTTCTCTTGGTGCTTATGGTGATTTAAATGTAAAAACTTGAAACCCTACCTCCTTGCATTTTTTGTCAAAAGAAATTACATAGGGTTTACAAATTATATTTTTTGCTGCTAATTTCACTCCTAGTCATTCCTCACTCCCTCACTCCTTTATTTCCTCATTCCTTTTCTCCCTCTCTTTACATTCTCATCTACCCACTCCTTAAACCCCATATCCCTAAAATCACTAATCCTAAATCCCTAGTCCTACTATCCCAAACCCTAGTTAAAGATTCCAAAACCCTAACCGTTGTCCCAAAAGCCTAAATACTATTCCCTAAACCTTCTATTTCCCAAAAACCAGACAGCAACATTCCCAAAACTCCTCATACACATTCCCTCCACAGTCCTTCATACATCCATATCTTTGGTAGAAAAAACCTAAAGACACCATAAAATATCTTCATACTCATCTAAGAAAACTCAAACATTGGCAAACATGGAGTCAGATTCTTCCTATGACAGAGATGAGGAGACACTCAGTGATTCTTCTAGAGAAATGTATGCACCAAGGAGACCTCACAAGGGTGGTAAACATATACGAGAGGAGCCTACTTCACTTGCCGGGTTGTTGGCCTGTCCTCTTGCTGTCACATGCTTTCAACACCAATCTTGTTATCAGTTCTGTGAGATGGTAGAGAGAGTCAAGTACCACCATGAGCTGGCCAAATTGTTTGTGCTCCATCTTCATAATGGCCAAGTCACTTTGGCAGGTGTGACATTCACCTTGACACCTGAGACTATTTCTCAAGCAACTGGCATTCCAAATGTCGGTGAGCAGTGGAATAAAAGGCAGTTGTTTGACAGAGAGAATTATGATCCTTACATCAAGGCTAGTTATCAGAGACATGTCAGTAGATTTTTTCCCTTCAGGTATCTGAAGGACACATATGCTCCCTTGATGAAACTCATAATTAAATATTTCAGCTATGAGGGCTGGTTTTCTTGCCTGTATGCCTATCACATTAGATTGTTGATGCACTTCACTAGGGTGAGAATGATGAATCTACCCTATTTTATGAGCTTCCAAAAAGGTCAAAAACACCTCAAAAATGACCTTTCTGCCCCTTTTTGGACACACAAGAAATAGTTTTGGGAGAACTCAGTTTTGGAGGGGCCAATGGAGGCCAAATTTAGAAATTCCACTTGTTCTGGAAAGTAGACCATTAGACCTTTCCAACAAGCCCACTTGGAGTAGATTTGGTGCATGGGAAGGCCTCCAAAATCGGCTAAAAATGGTGCTACGAATAGGGAAATCAGTGCGGTGAGTAGGAGGAAATTTGCTCATTTTGGCCAAAAAATCTGTTTTTCGCCTAGTTTCTTCACAGTTTGACTTTTCTCTTTCTAATAGTCAAAATCACGATGTAATTTAATGTGAATTTATGGATTTTGATGTAATTATGCTAAATTTTCACTCATAGAGGTAGATTCATCCATGTAAAGGTATTTTGCAACTGAATGAATCAGTTCCCTAGTTTTTAGAGGCAAGCTATTCCACTGCCTACTTTTTAGTTATCAGTTTAGACTTTGTTGGAACAGCTCCTAAACTTATGAGCTCGACCCCTAAAGGCTAGGATGATTTGTTTATTGCTTATATCTACTTGTTTTTCAGTCATTAGCAAAGTTTGGACTTTTGAGAAAGATTGGAGCTTCGTTGTATACTCATTTCAGCGGTTTGGCAAAGGAATAGACTAGGGTTTGCATTACTTTATGGGATTCTTGTGGCATCTTGATTTGGTATTGTGTTTCCTTCTGTAATTGTAAGTTTAAATGTGTTTTATGTATTCCATCATCTCTCTTTGCTTCATCTTAACTAAATCAAACAAGGATAAAGGTAGAATTCATTGATTTGCAGTGCTCTACTTGGGGTTTGTTTAGTTACTTATGTTTTCAGCTGTTTTGAAGAGGATCCCTGAGACTTTCATGCCCTCTTCAACTCCTCACCAGCCTAAAAGCTCTCCATATCATTCAATGTGAAGTACCAAACCATTTTCCTACCTCGCCCCATAGAGATCTCTGCAAAAATGAGCCTCATTCCCTGAACCCAAATCTGCCTTTCACATTTGAGCCAACAAAACATCATCAAATTCAATCAAACTCTTCTGAACACATACCTAGCCTAATATTAGTATTCACATCAGTCATCTCAAGCCTCATTGATCATATTTTTTTGATATTGACAAGGAGAGATCCCTCTCTTGACTTGGTAGGGCTAGCTACCAGGTTAAGCGTGGTTTGATGTTATCCTAGATCCTACCTTTCTCAGCCTGAGGTATATTTAGGCGCTAACAAAGTTTTCTAAGGAAAACTAATGAATCTAATACAAACCAAGTGGAGAATCGTATGGTGTATTCAGGAAGTGGGATTCAACTGGAAGAGTTGATGATGAACTTATTTGATGAGACCTTGGTGTCTCATAATTTTGAAACTAATATTTTGTGTGTAAATGCAGGATACACTAAAGTAAGGCAACTATTTAGTGTTGTCATAAGTGAAGGGAAAAGCAAAGATATGATTTTTCAGAAGTTAGAAGAAGTAAATTCACATAATCTTGTGATACAGAGGAAAGGGCAATTGTTAAACATAGTTGTAGTGAATTATACAGATATTAGACAACTATTGAAGACTGAAGCCAGAGGAGAACAACCATTGAAGGTTGATATAGAGGGATTTGTAGATATTAAATATTTATTGAAGATTATTGACCTTGAAGAAAGCTAGAGTAAATAAGGACTATATGGAAAATAAGTTATCATAAATGTTGGCATAATGAGGAAACATGGTAAAGCATTTGTGTCTAATGAATTGATTGATTCTGGGGAAGATTTATATGCAGGAACAAGGCAATGTGAAGTCAATTTGAAATGAGTTGATTATGAAGATCAGATCAAAGTAAGGAAGGGTGAGGTCAGAATGTCTCGGAAAGATGGAATGATGTTGAATCTACAGTATGGAATTGTTGAACTGGAAATGAGTTCAAGAGATAGTAACACGATTACTATTGTACCAAAAAAAGTTATTGATGAAGAAGAGGCTGAAGGTGACATTTCAAAGGTAGACAAATATGATGCCACGATCCTTAAGGGCACAGAAATTAAGTTACTAGAAGAAGAGGTATTCCAAGTACCTAAGCAAGTAGGAAGAACTCTTAGTTTTTAGAAAAATTGTGGAATTGTAGGTATACTGGAAGTTGAATTAAAATGTGGTGAAGGCATGAATGAGAACCCAGAAGAAGGAACTGAAATTGTTGCATAGGATTAATGGAGAAGGTATTTGTACATTTCATAAATGTATATGGAACAATATTAGTTGGAAATAATTAATTCCTACTTGTCTATGGTTGTAATTTTCTAATTGAGGGGTTTGTTCCTACATAATAGGAATAAGCTAGAATATAGTTTCTCCTAGTTTAGTGTGTGGTTGAGAGAATCTCTCAACCACACTACTGTACGTATAAGATAGCATTCCTATCTTGAGACTATTGATTGTATAAATATGTGTGTAATTTCCTCATTCAACAATTAATAGAATATATTTTTGAGAGTGTGCAATTTTATCTTGGTATCAGAGCCTGAGGGCCCAGCCCCACGTGGGCTTGGCTGCTCCTGGGCTGAAGGGAATAAAAGTTTTATGAGTATTTTTGTGTCCATCATCCATTGTCTGAGACCTGTGGCTGTGTTGAGCAAATAGGCAGACTTGTGGCGAAGAAGGATTTGTTTGTCTCCCGGGACAGTGCCCGGAAGGCAATCTGCATCTCAGATGAGGGCGGGGCTGCGATCCTCGCCGGAGTTCTGAGGGAAAATGGGGACAAAGAGGCGGAGCCGGCGGCGTGGAAGGGAAGGAGAATCTAGAGAAATCCACAGAGATCCAGCTTGTTGATTGATTGAATCAAAGTGATTTCTCAGGGGAATTGGTACGGTGATTGAATTTGACCTTTGGATTCGTCGCTGTTGCTTGCTGTGCGTATTTTTGTCACGTCTCTGGAGCCTTGCCGACATATTGCGGTTGCTGTTGTTGTGTTTTTAATGGGCGGGCAGGTGACTATGAGCGCAGGGGAAGAAGGATAGGTTTTGCGGCAGTATCAAGCCTTACTTCTTCTACCTTGCAGTTACTGTAGTCGGTCGGTCGATCGATTCTGTGAGCATTTTGCTTTGGCATGGGCGACTCCAACAGTTCTGTGTCGATGGACATTGAAATAATCCCCTGGGGAGGAAAGGAGGAAGTTGTCCAGACCAGCAATGGGCCCGTGTCGGTCTTCGTATGCGGAGATCAGGGGAAGCCAGCTCTCATCACTTATCGAGACGTGGCCTTGAATTATATGTCATGTTTTCAAAGTTTTGGGTGTGCCAGGGCCGGTGATGGCCGACAGGGATCCATAGTCCAGATCCGTAAAGTTGGTTGAGGAGTCATGGAGCTCTGCGCCGGTGGTGAGCTGTTCGACCGAATGGTAAAGAGGGACCACTTCAGCGAACACAAGGTTGTTGATTCCTTTGGAGGTTCCATGGTGGAGCCATGGCTTGCAGCTCACGGCGATTCTTCCATATGTGTACCTGTTGGTGTAAGCTCTAGCGCAAATATCGCAGACCATGTAGCTCGTAAGGCAGTTCAGGCTGGAAATCGCTTAGAACCGGTAAAAGTGGTTGCTCAAGTGGTTATGTACCCATTTTTCATCGGCATCAATTTTCTGCCTTATTAGGGAGATAGTAGAGCAAATCCGTTTTAACGAGAATGTGAAGAGTCAAAATTGAAATTCGATACTGCCAAAGTCCAATCGATGCACTAGATAGAACATGAAAAGAGGTAAATTCTGCTACTCCTCAACAGATCAGGGCTGCCTCAATCAACAATCGTGGTGGTTGCGTGTATTGAGGTTGCGAGAAGCTACAGTTTGGATGAATTCGTAGCTCTCCCGGTGGTGCAGTGTGTGGAAATTATTTACTCATTCGCTCCTTGAAGCCGTTGGCCGCTTCCAATTTACAATAACTCGGGTTGTTGCGGATTTGCACATGGCGTATGCTGCCGACCCAGAGGAACCCCAGATCGTATATTTCTGCTACGCCGAGGGTGAGGGTGGAAACGCGATCTGCTGCAAAGGAAGCGTGGATCTGGTGATCTGCCTATGGAGGATCTGCATGAGGCGTGACGCATTTGCCATTCTGCAATCATGTATTCACAGACAGATCTGTGATAATCCAGCTGCTCGCGGTGAGAGTGGGCATGGCAACGGAATGCCATCTTGCGGAGCTTTGCAAGGAGGAGTACCCGCTGTGGTCAAGGCTCATACTATGGGTCATGGCGGAAATTGCTCTCATCAGGGCTGATATTCAAGAGGTTATCAGCAGCGCCACTGCATTAACTTTGAATCTGAAAATATTCATGTTGGGGCTCATGGGGGAATTCTTTGAGTCCTTGCAACCGTAACCTACAGCCTTCTCTAGCATGGCCGGAGAAAGAGTGTCGGCGTTGGGACCAAAAAGTTTTGTCCTCAACAGTGAAGAGACTGAGGTTCGATCCTGATCTGCTAGGAATGAACCTGTCACTATACTGGCTCCGTGATGGGATGGAGTACTGACCATTTGACTGCCTGCTCGAGCTCCTGGTGTGCTTATACACAGTGTGTTATGAGACATTCCGGGCGGCAGATTCAACTGATATCAGATTTATAACATTAGGCACAAACCTCCATGCAGCAGATCCCTTGTCCGAAGACAACCTTCACTTGCACAGTGAAAGATGTATGGAAGCCTGACGATCCTTCCTCTGCATATACTCTCAAGTGGATTCCGGTCTTGCACAATTCTATAAAAGTAAAAAGTGAAATTGCTTTAGAAGATGTGAAAGTCTTAGTTTTGATTGTGCTGGATTTTCTTCTTCGTTTTTTTGTTCGGTCCTCTGCTGGATCGGTATGGTGAAACAAGGATCGAATGTCAGAGATCCTTGCTGTATATGCCTGGGTGGATCTAACCACTGTTTATTGCCAAGATTAGCGCAGAGAGTCTTCTCTTTTCATTTCAGATGTTGCGTGTCCTCTTGCGCTGGGAGTTGTCACTAGATTATACATTTTGTACGTAAGAGATATGTGGGCTTCTGATTTCGTCAATGGTGAAGGAAACGCATTTCCGAGGCATGAGGGAGATTTTCCACCGAGATTAGGGAGATATAGACAGTGTCTTTCTCATGCAACCCAAGGTTTACCGCCCTCTTCTTTCTCTTCGGGTCAATTAGAGAGATTTGGACTTTGGGGAGGTAAATACATTGAGAAGTGGCTGGCTGTCTTGAATTCGATGACCATGATGCCAGCGAGGAAGAAGTGGCTTTCGATTGGGACTTTCCATCCCCCTGTAACGCTTTCGCCGATGTCTCTGGTGAACGCGCTCCTGGTTCTTGAATCAGGAGATGGCGACGGCCTTGGATGTTCTGCCTTTGAAGCTGTTGGATGTCGTGGAGGACGTAAGGGAGCAGGTTGAATTGATCCTGAGGCGACGGTTTCTTTGATCAACAGCTTGATCAGCTTGATTCAATACTGCAAATGCATCTTATTTGGAGTGTCAGAGATAGAACATGTGGAGAAAATTTCTAATGTCAAGTCTCCAGCAGCTGAAATTAATGGCGAGGAGGTTTACGCCATTCCGGACAATTTCCGCTGCCCGATTTCCCTAGATTTGGAGCAGACGGTGTCAAAATCTGTATGCTGGAAGGCAGTGAGCGGCCATGTTGGAGCTGCTCGATAGAGAAGTTTATGCTATTGTCGAAATGTATTTTTTAATTCTCTGATGATGTTGCAATATATTGATTAATTGTCATGACAATGAAACTAGTTGTAATTTAAGTGATAGTAGTATGACCAACTATTGTCACAATGTTGAGTGTGTTGGAACTGGTCATTCCAACACTAAGCAAATTTGCAGGGAATGGTGAATACATGACAGTGAAAACGACATCAATTGGAGCTACATCAGAGATTAGAGGTTGATCAAGATCGTGTTGCAGATTGTTAGCAAGCATGAGGCAGTATGCTTGAAAACAATGACTACCCTTGATACTGTGGGTAGGGGAAGTGGCATTATGTTGCGATGCCAGGAGAATTGGATACTGAAATGCGATGGAGGATTGGACCGTGGAGTCCTGGATTACAGTTCCTGAAGGGAAAATTGTGTTCTCTTCGTGTGGCTATGAGTGCCTATGTTCTGGTTCCTTTATCAGTGGACCCCTCACAAATGAGGTAAAGAAGCAGCGACAAAGTTTATGGTGGACAACAAAGTAGATGTTTGTTTGAGTTAGTGGAATAGACTCCCTAGCATGTTATTGTAATAGTCATTGTATGTACCCAAAAACTCCAAAAATGTGGAATCAGATGTAAGTTTTTTAAAGGAATCTGAAAGTTTGTGGTGATCTTAAAACCACTTTGTAATGGTTTATGGTTGGTGGTGAGCCTGAAACCATCTTTGTCACTGAATGTGAGGGTTGGTGGTAAGCCAGAAACCATCTATATAGTCTTTGTGACTGAAGTGCCTTTGTGGCCAGCTTGCCTTTGTGGCTGAATGGTTGATGGTGAGCCAAAAACCATCTATATGGTCTTTGAGGCTGAAGTGCCTTTTTGAAGCTAGCTTGCCTGTGTGGCGGAATTGCCTGTGTGGCTTGAAGTGCCTTTGTGGCTATGTGTACACAAGAGCTTTGTGCTCGTAGGAGCAGGTGGACTGCAGAACACCTGGCTCAGACTCAGATGATTTTCTCTGAGTAGAAGGGGATTGGTGCGTTTTTCGCGCTAACAGCAGCGCCAGGAAGGCCAACTGGCGTGTATGTTAGGCCATTAGTCGCGCCAATAGGCGCACGTTTTTAGTTAAGGATCGCGCCAATTCACCTTCAAGGGGATCCATGGGATCAGAGAAGTTGTGGATCTGTCCGAGGGCGGCAGATTGTGCTTTTGGAGGTTTTGTACATGCAATTCGTATGATGATGGTGGATTTGACTATCATGACAAGTAGTCATTAAGGGGGGGATTTGGAAATGATTAATTCCTACTTGTCTATGGTTGTAATTTTCTAATTGAGGAGTTTGTTCCTACATAATAGGAATAAGCTAGAATATAGTTTCTCCTAGTTTAGTGTGTGGTTGAGAGAATCTCTCAACCACACTACTGTATGTCTAAGATAGCATTCCTATCTTGAGACTATTGATTGTATAAATATGTGTGTAATTTCCTCATTCAACAATTAATAGAATATATTTTTGAGAGTGTGCAATTTTATCTATATTGGCATAGGGATTATTATGTTCTTATGCAAGAACACATTCAGTTGCAGAAGAATAGTATTCATCACCTAAGAAGTGAAGTGGACAAAGAAATTGATAAGTAGTGGGAACTCAGACAACAACATTCCAATAAACTAAATAGAGGACAAAAGAAGGAAAGAAGATTGGCTGGAAAGAATGGTACAAGTGAAGGTAATGGTAAAGTGCAAATTAAAGTGTGGAATCCTGACACAAATTGTGATGATGAACAAAAAGCAGTAATTTATATGAAAAAGACAGCAGAAAATAGTGAGAGCATAGTTAATGGGACAATGCAGCATAAAGTATGGAGACTGAGAGAATAAAAAAAAATAGCAGTAACCAAGGACAAACTACTGAACAAAGTATGGGATCCAGGAGGACAAATATCATAAGCACATGATCAGGAGATCATGATTATTTTTAACCTTGGGAGTTTGATGCAGGAGCATCTAGACTTAGCTAGCAATGTGATGGTGTGGTCACATGTTATGGCTAATGAAAGTTTGGAGGAAGACTTGGTTTTTTAATTGTATTAATTTCAAATTATGTAAGTCGTTAATTGTTGCCTAATTCTTAACAGAATTGGGAATAAAATGGCAATTGATCCTCCCTACGTGGAGATCAAGCCAATTACCTATATTGATTAGTTATAGTAGGATTTGATTTCTAAGAATATAGTGAATTCCTTCATTTGTGGAAGGAAACTATTAGATGGAACATATATGCAATTTCCTTTCTTTTATGGAGAAGAGAGTCGAGACAGAGAGAGAGGATTCACGAGGGAATTGTAAGCCTACGGGTAGTTTAGGAACAGATGCCACTGATTGAAGAATCTAGCCAAAGAAGAAGGATTCAGGAGCGCAGAATAGTGTGTGGACTGTAATTGAAACAGAGGTCATTAAATCTGTGTAATTGGACAAGGCGAGACTCTGTAATCGATTTATTTTGAATGAATGATATTGTTGTGTTTATGATTGATTATTAGGTCTACAAAACCCTTTGTTTTCTTTCAGATTCTTTGTATTCAGGCCAGGTGATTATCCCTTTATTTTGTTATGTTTAACTCCTAAATCGTATGTTTGATAGAAGTCAGGGCTTTCTTTTAAATATCATTGTTTGATATGGGTCGGCGAAGTCTTTTTACATAGTTTTGGTCCCGTAAGCGAAAAACCCAAATTACAAAAAGAATTGGTGCAAAACACAGTCGGATCTGGAATCTGGACTTGAACCATTTATAGACAATGCTCTATACTTTATCGGGTTCAGAAGACTAATTGGATCGACACTTTAGAGTGGATAGATCCTGACATGTGAACTTGTGATTTGCGATCGCACGATTAAATCATGGCAGTTAGATTGTGATCATCTGTGGTCGTTGGATTGTGGAAGTAGTTTTGTAATAGTGTATGGTATTTTGGATGGTGGAAGGACTGTAAATGGTATTGAAGGTTAGACCCTCGATCCCATTCACCATTAGACACATGGCACGAGGGTGAATAGGGAAACTGCTTTATCAGGTGGTTAACCCTCGTATAAATTGTCAGATCCACTCCGTGTAGATCGACAGTGGAGAATCGACGCGTCTATTTAAACGTTCATAGTGAGTGTTGACTGTTGATTTGGAAAATGAAATGAGCATTGGAGATCAGTTGATCGAAGATTGGTGATCGAAGTGCGCAATAGGAAGGTGATGGACTAAAGAACGGACCCGCCAATATATAGAAGTGGGCTTATACATATTTGAGATCTGGTTATTTGTGTGGAGCAGGGTTTCCCGTGTATTTCCCGCATTCCTATGTATTTCAAATAAAAGTGTTTCCAGGGGTTTTTTAAAGCTAAAAGCGATATAAACCATTCCCGATAGTGTAATGGTTCCAATAGTTCAAGTGGTCCCGATTTTAAAGAAAAAGCACCAAAATTATGCTTCCGATATGTATATGAGAGCATGAAACTTTAAAGGTTTTTAAGGGTGAAATAGTCCTGATAAGTTGTGAGGGTGTAACAGTCGTATGGTTGCATCAAAATTTAAAATAGAACTTCTTTGAAAACCCTTAAAATTCCAACAATTTTCAAGCATGCTGCTAAGAAAAAATATTTATAATTGTTTTCAGCCATAACATTAAAGATAAAATATCACTACTTAGAAAAAATTTAAAATCTTAACAATTTTTCAACCATGAAATTAAAACCAAAGATTACGACTACAAAACAATCTTAAATTTTCAAAATATTTCAAACATGACATTATGGAAAAAATTATGACTGAAAAAACTTTAAAAATGAACACCTGAATGAAAGAGTTATTATACCAAGAGTAATATTTTTTAAATGCTAAATGTATAGTGATTTTGAAATCTTACCCTAAGACAACTGGATACATTGCAAAAAAAAATTAAAAATCAATTATCGATTTGACACGCAGTGTAGGTTAGCTCAACCAATTTTAATGAAAACATGAAGACCAACCATGAAATGAACACATTTTGGGGCAGACTTGATTCATTATAATGAAAAATTTAAAATCAACTATTAAATTGCACATAATGGGATCAGGTTGCTAGACAAGCATCGACACGGACCCTACAAAAATATATATATGAAAGATACAAAAGAAAACAAAAATTCGAATATTGAAAAAAAACAATAAAAAAACACAAAAATACAAAAGAAAAAAAATTCAAATATTGAAAAAAAAACTAAAAAATAATATAAAACATAAAAAATATGATAAAAAAAATCAAATATAAAAAATATATAGAAATGCAAAAATTCAAATATTGAAAAAAAAACAATAAAAAAAATACAAAAATACAAAAGGAAACAAAAATTCACATATTGAAAAAAATAATATATAATATATATATA